>OX424493.1:18334064-19681397 GCA_949152395.1 Agrochola litura
TTACGTATGCGTACAACGATTAAGATATACTTCGAAAGCTTAACATCTGAAAAATAAAGGAGGAAAGTAGAATAACAATCAACGTCCGCTGTTGTATAATTAGCTTATCTCGTGTATATCGGCTAACAACGCGCGGTCGTGCGCGCGCGCATTGGTGAGTGCCGCGCCAATAGCCGCGCAGCGATCGCCCATCGTTAGACTATCGATTCTTTTTGGTTATTACAATAATTCCGACACGATTGCATCTAATTGCGCTGGTTTCCGACGATCGTGGACCGAAGACAAGGAATTACGGATTATCTACGTTGGTACGTACATGAAGGCTCTTTGAAATTATAGTAGGTAAGATACGGAATGTTATTGGGAAATCGGAGCTTGTTGAGAGAAGCGTATCGCGTCGATAATCTTAACGCTGCCTTATTAGATATCATTTTGCGGTACGTGTTTCCCTTGCCGTCGTTTGCAGCCAACAAATGCCTGTAACCCGATGGCGCGAAGTGCTCTTACAGCATGTTACATAGTATTAACAGCGCTGAAATTGGTTCAGGCGATTTCCTCCGCGTTAATTCGATGTTCGCTTGTTTAAGTGTAACGGAATGGATTTTGTTATAACAGTTGCATGCAGTGTTCTTTCTCTTTCCCAGATTTTGGTAGGTCATCTCCCAAGGTTTTCAAGAATGACAATTGATAACACTTAAATCAGATAATGTATAGTATATCACCCTGAGGTTGAATATCACTGCATGTCATAAAACGTCAGGTTCTATTTTTTCCATGGAATATAATATTTTTCCCAATATAGTACCCCTTTATACTTAAACTTAAATGCAATTTGAACTAAGGCATGAAAATTGATAGCTCAAGATCGTATACAAAGCTCTGGTATGTAGGTACCATTATCTAATGCCAAAGTTACAATTAATACAATAACTTGAGCAGAAAACCAAAAAAAAAAACTATTTGTCGTTATAATCTCCCCAACATATGAGAATGTTGAAGATAATAGTTCCCTACTACTATGGTCAACTCTCCCATGCATTGGGGAGATTTTTTTTCGACATGCATAGCCATAACTTTTTTGTATAAGGAAAATATTTGATCACTGGTCAATGGTCATGTCTTCCTCATTCACTTTGGATCAAATATCCCTAACCTAAACTTATTCACTGCATCGCGTTTTTACAAAAAAATAGTAAATTGCAGGACCTAATACATCACGTTCTTGAAACATATTAATTCATTAAGGGGGAAGTGTCTGGGTAGCCCGCGAAATTCAAATTTTCTTACGTTTTTTGCATTTTGCAGGTCAGTGTCAGGTTTTATGTTGATTAAAATATGATTCGCGGTCGTAACAAATATGGCTTTACTCAATTATAATCATTACAATCAAAGCAAGGCAGCATTTTATAAACAAAAAATGACATTTCTTAATAGTTGTCAAAGTAATGTCAAAATAAAAAAAGAATCACTTGAAACCACCAAAAACTTTTTTTTCCGCTCACTCACAAACTGGTGTAATAGCAGCCAATATTATATCTCACACTGAGTGAGCATGCTGTCACCTGCAAACCCAATCCCACGATTTTTTTAATGATTTAGGTACCTAGGCGATGTGGAGCTCTCTCCTACCTGAGCAAGTCTCCCGATCTTCTCCCTACCATTTCCATGATTTTTCCTGCAATAAGATCAATGTAACAGATTTTTTTTTCAATATTGGTAAAGTAATAACGAGGTCAACTATGACATCGTTATGAAGTTATGTACCGACATAAATATGTAGGAAAAGAAATGGGTATGGATATTACTTAGATAATTAAATGAAGTCAAGCTGCCTTTTTGTGCTCTAAATGTAAACTTGTAGCAATGATGAATTAATGATGTCATGTTAGTGGTTTTTCCATTTGGTCAGTAGGTACTATTGCCTAATTAATTATAATTATCATTCTTTGTAGTTGCTTTAAACTCTGGTATGGTGGGCTGATTGGAATAGCGGCTAGAATTTAAATTTTTTGTTGGCTTCGCTGAAGTTGCCACTTCCCTCCATATCCAGCAAGAATCAGAAAAGAGCTTAATCAGTTTCATCCAATATATTTCAACACTAGCACTATTTCACCGAAACACTAAATACAAAATTTCATAGATTTACTTTTATACGTATTTACAAACTGTTTGTATTTCATACAAACTTATCTTCTATTTTACGCCCTTAGGGGAAGAATAGCATAATAATAGCTGCGATAGCCTAGTGGTGTGACCGTTGGACTGCCAAGTCATAGGTCTCGAGTTCGAATCCAAGGCACGTACCTCTGACTTTTCGGATTCATGTGTATATATCACTTGCTTCTAAAACGGTGAAAGAAAACATCGTGAGGAAACCAGCAAGCCTGAGAGATATTTCTCGACGGCATGTGAAGCCAAGTCAGAGGCCCATCGGCGGCTTTAAAACTCTGATACCAGGTTAGTCACCAACCACACGAAAAGAAGAAAAATTTACAAAAATGTATTTAGCTGTTTTAATCATAAACCCAAATATAAATTTTCCATGATTTTACTCAAAAAGTACGCATTTGTATAGAAACTTTCATCCACCAAAAATCCTTTCTAATGGATAGCTCCACCACAAAAGGAACCTAGGCCTCGGCTCTGCGTTGATGAATGGGTTAATCAATATTACACAGTTGTTGAATTTGGCCTCCTTTTAATTAAAGGTACTATCAATAAAATACAATCAATAAATACTATCAGTAGTAGTATTATCAAACTAAACGTTTTTCACTTTGTGTTTTCTTTTCATAGATTATATCCTGTTTTTCTTTTACACCATTTGTTTATTGTTGTAACGTCCCGTTTTATTATATTGTGGCTTTGTCTTGTTTGTTACGGAGAATCACTGACTCCTAAGACTCAGGCACATACACCTACTTTAGGAGTCAGGGAATTAAAATTATTGTGACCTAGTTATAAGCCTTATATGCTCTTAGTTTTTGGTTCTTGTACTGTGATGGCTTTTGGTGCAATAAAGAATATTATATTAATACATTGACAAACACAACTAGTTGCAGGACCAGATACCTGTGCCGTTTTTCCAGAATCTCTAATCAGAAATGCGTTAACTTCTCCCAGTAGACGTTGGTTAATTTGCAACAAGCGGAGAGATATTAGCATGCCAGTCGAGTTTAGACTTAATAGCACTAAGACGGCAAAGCTTCGACATTACCCGGCGTCAAAGGAACCTAACTGTCAACTAACTGCTAATTATCTACGTCTACACTGGCGGCATCAACTTCCCACAGACTGCACAAAGTGCACACACACATCCCCGCACCGCAAACTATCAAAACCCGAAGCCATCCGAAAACTTAATCTACTTTAGAACATACAAAAAACAGACAGTTACTCTCTAACGTTCAGAAAATCATAACAATAGCTCTTAAAATCACCATCAATTTAGCAACGGAAGCTCAAAAACTACGGCTCGCAAAGGTTTTAGTAATGTTTTTACCGGCGTTTTATAGCCTCATCGCTAGATGGAATGGAACCGTCGTCGTACATAATCAAACCACATGCGGGGCAGTAATTGCCTCTATATTCAAAGACCCCGCTCACATCACGCCGTATAATGACAAAAATAGTCCAAAAAATACCTCCGCATATGAGATATTTTTTTCAGAGTTCGCGCTCTCGTACGGAGCTAAATTACGAAATAAAAGATTAAGTTAAAAGATCAATAAACTTAATAAATGATCTCAATAATTGTTGTATTACGGACACAATGGAGCGGCGTCGTGAAACGTCATTAAGGCGCGAACATCATTAATTTTATTCGCGGCTTTCTGACGTAAAGGCAATGGCGTCTGTCAGATTTGAAAAGCCGCGCAGCCGCCACCTGTTGGTAGCGCGGTGAATTAGACATTAAACCCCGCGGCGCGCGTTCCACTTGATACTGCCACTGGAATGACTCGCCACTAAATTGAAGGACCATTCAATCGTAGAAAACACGCGTTTATAATATAAGAAAATAAAATTATTCATTTAGACTGCTCTTTGTTAAGTTCATAGCATAGAACTCTTCTGCAATCATTTTCTATGCAGACGCAATAAGAAGCAAGTACCAATTTATTCGATTAGGTATCAATCTATCAAAACCGTCTTCTTAATTAGTTAAAACTTTGTTTCTATTAACCATTCGATATAGTTAACTTTTGTAATTCATTCTATTTATTTGAGGCGTCAATGTGGAACCCAAAAAGATGGCGGCCAAAAAAGATGGAGCCGCCTCTTGAGATTAGATTTCTTTTTGGTAGCTAATTGCGTTTTATCAAATTAAAGCTATTCTGCCCGCGGCCGAAGCGAAAATGATTGATAATGTTTGACGAACACCGGTCCCACTAGTTTTACAGAATAAACTGTTTTGATTCATATTAATGTTTGCCATTTGTCTCGTAGATCATCCCCGGGCAAAGATGTTTTGATTTGTCGTTTTATAAATGATGAAAATTAAATTTTAGTATTCCGAACGCCTAACAAAAACCCGCAGCAAAAAACATAAAAACCTGTTTTACGCCTACAAACACAGCTCTACTTGACTGTACGATAAAGTTTGACTAGCGATGAAAACTCGATTTGTATAATGTAACATAAGTTATATTTTCATAAAAGTAATGGGTACATGGTATATGAGAGGCCGTGCACTGATTGGTGGAAACACTATTAAATGTAATTTTATGTAAATCTTCAAATGTTGTTGGAGAAGTTGACTGGTAGCCAGATAAAGCCTCAGGCTATAATATATAATGTATGTACCAAAATCTTGTAGCTACCGGTCTAGATATTACATTAGCGTATCGTATTTTTTTATCTCAGCTCTTCTTTTTGTGATACCTCTTACATTTTAATATTGAGAAACTGATTGTCCTAATTGCTACAGTTTTTGTGTTGATACTTCATTATAAAATCTTCGTTTTATTGTTACATGGGATGGGAGGTGTTTTGGCAACGTTTTTGCTAGAGACAAACAGATAGACTACGTATTATAACTATTTATTAATTGTAAAACAAATCTACAAAGATTCTATTAAGCTTGAGTACTTGAGTAGGTACTTCCGTATACACCTTACTTTTTAGTTTGTATCTACAAAAGCATATATTTACGTATAACAGGTTATTCAAACCTGTCTGCTAATTGATTATTTCATTGCCAATTTTGATTTATATGTGGAATCCATTCCAGCACAATAATCGCGTTACTTTGCACCCGTTCCTTCTGCCTCACTCGGGCTGCGTGGGCGCGGGCAGCCGGCGGTCAGAGGGCAGCGCAGCCTCGTCTGGCATCATTTCAATCATTAAGAAGTTCGGCGGCAGACACAAAGCGGTGATTGATGCGCCGTTTACCAGCCGCGGTGGCACCGACTGGTAAAAAACGACGCTTAATTAACTCGTTTGGCACCGCCGCTCATTAGAATTATTAATCAAACCGAGGCGGGGCGATAGCGCGAGTATGATGTATTGAGCTTTGATTACATTAACGCATTTGGCCGGCAGTAATTAAAACCACGCCGGGATGTCCGCGGATGGCGATGAACAAAGGAGCTGTGGTTTAGGCAACGTCAATTATAACAGTTTTAATGGAAGCAGAAGAAAAATGATTTCGCTAATGCAGGTGCCTCCGCCTACGATCAGATTAACACCTGCTTAGATACTATGCAACTGAAATAAGAATAATATTGTGTTTTAATCTGTAGATTTTATTTTTTTACTGGTCACTGGTAGACTGTTTTAAGCAATTGAGTAAATGCTTCATTTTTACTACTAAGCTAGTACAAAGTACAAACTTATTACAAGTTTTCAAGGACGTTCTCTGATGATTTGTGTGACATACCAGTAAAATGTATTTAATTGTGTCGACAGTCAAAAATAAAGTTATTAATTTCGCTTGTGTAGGGTTAGGGCACCTTGCAAGAAACTAGTAAGAATTTGTGGCGGCATCTACATCGCCACATACGAACTATTCATCAAAGACTGACGTCACACAAAATCCTGACGTCACACTAATCCTGCATCGCGCAATTAAAGTTTACCGCGCGAACACAATATATATAACTTCCCCGAAATCAATCGATAGGCAGTTGCACGCTAGACACGACACCCGTCTGGTCGGAGGATCCTCCCTTTTCTTTAGAGGATGAGTGAACTTTACACCCTGTTCCTCATACCTCTAAAGATTTACCGAAAACATCCGATTTAGGTAACGGTACAGAACAGAAGATCGGGAACTGCCTATGATAACTAAGCCATCTTAAAACAACACATAAATATTGCTAAAAGAAGATATAATTAAGTAACTGTGAAAATAAGATAACAACCACCAATAAACTTCTGTTATAAATGCACATGTTTTGTACGTAGCCTATCTCATGCGAATCTATCTTAATCTATAAATAATAATAAAAAAAATTATTGAGACATAATTCTACCGCTCGTTAACTTCATAAAGATATAAATCCTTAAAGAAAACCTTTTCCTATTTGTACGTAATTGCTCTTATAGCTTCTTTTGCGATATCAGAAGTATTAACAAGTAATTATTTGATTGTATCTGCGCTAAATTTATTGTTGCTCACAGGCCGTGAGAGACATTTAAAAAGCAAATAGAAAACGCCATAAAAGCTACAAAAGTATTTTACTTTTCATTCATTTTATGGCTTTATCATTAGATACTTTTATTTGAAAAAGTCTGCCAGCGAATATGTATTTAATTGGATTAGGTTAGAGCATGTTGTAGAAAATAAATATGTCTATAATGCGTTTACATTTTAGATATAGTTTAGTTAATGTTGAAGAGATAATCTTTCATTGATCATTCAATTGTTGATATTTTTCGTAATCTTCATATATAGGTTATTAAATCTACACATATAACAACAGAACGCTAAGTTTGAATGGATTTTCGTTTATCATCACTTCATAACTGCTGAAAAGATTAGAATTGAGATAATTGAGATAATGATCAATCTGAAAACCTGTATGAATACTGTTAGCGCCGCGAGCTTTTTGGAAAAACTTTAAAAGCTAACATGAGGGGAGCGGGGAAAATACCATGAAATGGATAGAACTGTCTAAACAGCGTAAAATAGGGTAACCAATTAATTCAGCCATCCATTACAGAAAAACGAATCGTAACCACTCTCAATTCTGAATACTGCAAAGCATTAACCATTACTATTTTATATAAACAACATTATCACGCGAGCTTTCTTCAGTTCTACAAGTATATTCATACGTCGTGTTGTGCTGATCCCCTGGTGGCCCTGCGGTGGGCGTGATGTCCCGGCGAGGCGAGATCTAATCTCCGAAGATAACTGAGCCACATAAACTAGCGGCTACGCTGCGCTGACGCACCTAACTGAATATACGTACGAGTGGGTACTGGAACATTTAATACTGCTTTTTATATTCTGGATAGAGTATTGTGTGTTTTGATTACTCGTAAGCTGAGTCGTTGTTATTACCGAAAGTAGCTTTATTATAGTACCTTTTTGAGGACGAAGAAATGCATTAGTGATGTCACTCAAGTACCTCTAAGTATTTCATTGTCACTTGCACGATGCAGTTGTCATAGAGGTATCTATTAAGTACTTCATATTACATTAGGTTTGTATTTTTGTCTTTTTTATACTGACTTAGGTATATTTTAGATCAATTTTATCCTGAGCCTAATAAAAATTCAAGATAAGCATTGATTAATTTACCTAATCACTATAAACATTAACTTATACTGGAAAAAAGGGTTCTTTCTTGTAACAAATGGTTATAAAATTTTACTGCTATCAAATAAATTGGTTACATGACTTATTTTCAATATTCACAAATTAATAAAACAATCATCCAAAGCTCTTAATGTTATGAAGTAACAACGACGTCGTGTTACCATCTCATTTGAATTCAGTAATTTTTCGAAAGTTCCAGTCTATGTGTGTCAATAAATTGGTTGATTGATGACACAGTTATTAGCCACATTTTATAAATTAGACACGCGAATGTATGTAGGTAAATGAGTGTAGCACCTAATAATAGATTTAATGAGCGCACTCGACGTCCAGCGATGATTTATTGTCCAATATGAAATGCTCATGTAATTGGTTATGCGTGCCTTGTTGAGTCTTACTAATTTCTGCCAGGCTCTATTTCCCAGAGGTATAGTTGACTTGGAGAACGCAACTTGCTACTGTGAATACAACAATAAAGTACATCATTCACATGGATATGTCTTCACATGATATATATATTTATATTAGGTATTCAAGCTTATACATAAAAAAATATGTTCAAGTATTTATATACTTGAACATATTTTTTTCCTTCCTTCCTTTTTATAAAGGGGAAGAATTCATTGCGAATCAAAAAATTCGTACGCATCGCTGTCATGGGAAAAATGTATGCGGCCCAAGCATGTGGTATTTAATTTCGCTGAATTAGGTACCTACTTAATTCGTATGACCTTAGTACTTGATTCGATAGAGAAACAAATCACGCACCAAGAGAAAAAACTAGTTTCAACCAATCAAATGGCTTGAATCTAGTTTTAAGTATTCGTAATGCTTGAGTATTGAGTGACGTTCTGTAATACGGGCCTAAGTCTACGCAACGCTAGCGCAGCGACTCGACGTGCCTGCGCGATGCCTACGCGTGCCTAAGCTGCGGCTACGCTACTCTAGCGTAGCGGCTACGCGGGCCTACGCGAAGCCTACGCAGGCTACGATGCCTACGCGTACCTTCGCCGCGCTGCGCAATGCTACTGTTGCGTATGCGCGACACATATGCGGTACCTCCTTTACTTCCGACTAACACCTATGCTGGCAAACGCCTAGTATGAAGACTCAAGACGAAGTCATAATACTCATTTAGCTATTTTGATAGTATCATTATAACCTACTTAAGCTAAGATTGTAGCCTAGAGATGTAATTATATTGATTATCCTAGATTTTGATCTTCCGATATCAGCGTCTGATTGTGCTGAAATCTTTAACAATGAACTTGATGTCTATGATCTAATATTTAATCATTTATGTACACACAAACAACTTAATTGAAAAAATACATAAAGATAGAAGAGCACAAAGGTACTGCTATATTCAAATAAAACATCCACTTCTAGAATTCTGGTTAAAGTCTTCTTAAAGTAAACATATAACAATAATTTATATGACTTTCTAGAAATCAAAAGAAACGACAGATGTCACACTTCGTGCAAGGCAACAAAGGATGGTAATCAAATGTTCGATACAAGAAGCGCGTGCGCACCTAACCGCAACCCCATGCGAATCCTTACTTTATTCATGAGAAAAAGTACTTTTACTCGATGACATAAAGTGCAGTTTCGATTGCGGGGCAATGGTAACAATTCGCAAGCAGTTGATGGATAAACGCAAAACAAAGGAAACGCGCTTGTCTTTGTCTTTAACCACACGGGAGGTTTCGAAAAGCTTGTGGTCCAACGGTAACACAACACTTATGATGTTTCAAGCATTTCGCAATGCAATAATCATTGTATAAACAGCATTCAATATTCCATGCCTGCATCATCTTAACTGAATGGACAGAAGATTGATTCTTACCAAATAAAATTGAAGAAATTTATCTTTATCAGTTGAATATTGCAAAATCTTTAGATATAGCGATAGGTGCTGAAAACCCTATCTACCCATTAAATATACCAATTTGCGCGTACCATATTTCTAAAGAATTAATATTCATGAGGAAAATATACCTTCAATGGATTCGGGCTGTAACTCTAAAATTTTCCAAAAATCACAAGGCCAACTGTTAATCCTCTCAAAATAACAGGATAGATGGACTAATCTCCTGCGTCACCAAATCATGTACCTGCTAAAAGTAGCGATGATTGATTAGTATTATCGCATTACGAGGAATTGTCTCGTCTCGCTGAGGACGCAGACGGGAAGTGGCTGTTTATTCTGTTTACCGTGCGGTCATCGCGACATCGACGCTCGCGCCGCAATGGTCGGTGGATGAGTCTTTTTTTATTCTCGATTGAATAATACTTCGGTGACAAAACTTAAAAATCAAATCCTCGAAAGGGAGTTTTCTTTACTTAACCATCCTCCGCCATGTAAGTATCAATGCAGCAATGTGACTGGATTCGAAATCTTACAAGTAGAGGCTGACGATAATCATAATGTCGGCGACTGAGAAAAAATACCTTCTCGGCCGCTGTGGTACTGCTTGGGGAGGCCTCAACCCAGCAGACAGCAGTGACGACTTTCGGCTAAATACTGACGCTGATGATGACATTTATGGAAAGGTAATTTCAGTAAAAGGTTAACCCTGGTTTGAAATCATCAACCCACACAATCGAACAAGCATCTTTCTCTGTAGGTTGAAGAAAAGGCCTTTGTCCTTTTTGTAAACATTCTTGGAAAACAAAAGACATTCGCCGTGTCCGATGTTCGGAGCTGCAGAACGTGAGCTAATCCCGGCATCGTTAGTCACAATCAAGTCATTCAGTTCATTACCGCAGTTGCCCCTGCGCCGCCCAGCTCCCGACATGTCGCCGACGATCACGTTCATTGTCACAGGTATTTGGTTTTAAAACTCCTTTTTATTTCTTAGCAAGTGATGGTTTTATTGTTTCGGTGTTCGTTAAATAAAGGCCCCAGCTTCTAACAATTGGTACCGTACTACATTCTAGGTTTCCTGTGGTTTTGCACTCATTGGATCTACACTAGACACATTTAAAGAGTTGACATGTCTAAACATTACAATCCACTATACCTATTTGTGTTTGTTTATGGAACTACCTATGTCCTCGTGTGTATCTTCACTGTATAATGAAAAAAAAACAACACAAATCACAATCAGTTTTCATTATTTTCCATCTGTAACACGTACTTAAGTATTTCAATATCGACTTCAACATTTTGTATGCCAGTGCTAGTGCTGAACGCGGCAGTAGACGCCGTGGCACATCACTCGCACGACAAAAGCGAAAGACACGACAAGCCTGAGAAGCACCCATCATGCCAGGAGTTCACCCAAGGCCTCTCGTTCAACGACAGCCAAGCTATCGGCTCCTGGCACCTACTGCACCATAGGACTGAGCAGACCAACGGAGCAGGGGATTCACGCTGCGTTCAGTTCAGCTCTGTCAATGATCAGGTACGAATAGTTAGTTTATTTAGCTTTAATATCACCATTGCCAACAATGAAAAACGAGCATTGATAACCAGGCTTGGCTTGGTAGTATATGTAATCTGTGCTTGTGGGCTATTTCTTACATGGATTTTAAATCCAGTTTTCCGGGTTTCCCCCCAATGTTTTCCTTGTGTCTTATAGATTATAGTAGTGAAATCACACTGGATACGTCCCACCTTTTGTACTTGAGACTTGGAGCAAAGGAATCTGGTCCATAAACCATAATAATTCTATGGCAAGTTCTTTATTTACTTTATTGACCGGTACCCTAATTGCGTAACTTATTTTGGTAAACAATTTTGCCTAATTTGTTTCATTATGACAATTCAACCACATTCATTGCGTTATTTACTTTGTTGAGCAGATTTTTTTTTCTAACTTATTAGCAATCTGTTTCAAATCGAAACAAATTGTGATTGTGTTGTATTACGCAATTAGGGTACCGGTTACGACAAATCAATTATAAGGTCTTCACGAGAACCTTGCGTAGTATCGTTTATCTAATAACTGCGCAGTTCGCCCACTCATTCCCGACGGCTTATTTGTACAACTATGTTTGGTTTCTTGATACAGCCGAATCCCACAAAAACATAAGCATGTCGAAAACTATCTTGGTTTACCTGACTTCCTTTGGGTCATTGAGAAGCCAACGATATTGTCATCAAATCTTGGCAGACGAAATGGTATTGATATTAGGTATACTTCATAATTTTTTCTTTGAATTAACAGGAAAGAAGGAACCTGAAGGA
The DNA here is from genome assembly GCA_949152395.1 of Agrochola litura. NCBI lineage: Eukaryota > Metazoa > Arthropoda > Insecta > Lepidoptera > Noctuidae > Agrochola > Agrochola litura. Next base: position 18,346,025 of record OX424493.1, read on the forward strand.
GTTCATTGGAAAATTCGTAGAGAACTTAAAATGGGAGAACCTAGTTCTGAAAATGCAGATCCCGTGTGCAAGTCTGAAGACCAACAGGACACGGGACTACTACCTGGAGAAACTTGAGGGTGATGGATCCTACAGGACTGTGCAGATGCCTCCATCTACAGGTACAAATTGACACAATAGAATTCGATGACATTATGGTTTTTAAAAGTCCCAGTCGACAAAAAGATTTTTTATTGATATCCTCCGTTTGCAAGTCTCTTGGTCGTTTTACTTCAGCAGTCGAACTATAGTTAAAAGTAGTACATTATAATGAGTTGCAGGTTTAAATTTATTTAGATAGGTATGACTATACTTCGTTGATTTCGAGCAGGTGACTGGGCAATCATTATGATGACTACACCTGTCTGTATTGTATTGTGAAGCGCATGGGGAAGGCCACTTATAAAAAATAGGTACCTACTAATTTATAAAACAATATGTCGCAGCTAAACTAGACCTGGCAGAATTCCACCGCTACCCGATGCGGCTGAAGGTCATCGAAGGGCAGTACCTCGGCATGATGGACTGTCATGAGAAGTTCGTCTTCATCCTTGGCAAGCAGCCCCCGGAAGGCCAGGAAATTGACGAGAAACTCAAGAAGATGATCGAGGTCTACTGGCCAGAGGAACTGTAACCTAACTAGTTCATATTTTATTTAAGAAAGAACATAATTATTTAGTTTTGTATACTACGTCTATATCCTAAAGTTAAATAAAATTCACATTTTTATTCTCGACTAGGTAATAAGTTTGGTTGATTAATTTAATGCAAAAATTGGCGTATGATTGGGAGAAACTTGACTATTAAATTAAAAAATAACAGCATAAAGAGGTGTAACTTATTTCGCGCCTCAAAGCCTATATACAGTGATAACTTACTCTCATGCCTGTCAGGAATTTAATTTTAAAGGGGTTTACATCATTAAACCAAGCGTAGGCATCTTACTTATAAGCTTATTGATGACCCATCTTAAAACTATTCCCAAAAAATCTACCAACATTTTACAAACTTACCTACGTTGCGTGATATTATTATTACAAATCTGTGTTCCGTACAACTGCATGACACACGATATACAAACTGTAATAAGCATAATTGCTGTACTATTTCCGGCAGGTTTAGGAAATTAGTATCGAAATAATCACAAAACCAACGGACCCATTACTTTGGAAGTCACCCCACTGCGCAACCCCTGCGTTCTAAAGCACCACTCAAATTAAGTGTGGCTCGATCAACAGTCATTTTCGGTTACAATTAACCACACATTTGAGTGAAAAGTCAACCACCCACTCCAATTGATTTATTGTGTCCTACGAGTTCCGCCATTTTGTGGCGGATGTAATACGTTGCAACTAATTGTTATTCACTGGAAGCGGTACTTTATGATCTTAGATATTTTTTGGTAATGATTCAGATGCCTACCTAGGTAGAGGTACCTACCCAAAAAAAAAGTGTAAGTTTTTAAATCAACATGGAATTTTCGCTAAGAGAAAACTAGTTTCCATCTGTTCATTTAAAACTACGAATACCAACAAAGCTACTGCAATCAACAATCCATTTGCCAATCGTGGTGATTATGGTAGTACCTATTTGGTATTACAGGACCGCATGCATTGAAGGCCTATTGGAATGCTCCGGTTTTGTGGTAGAATTTACGTTCAACTTTGATGATGGAAATAAATAGAATGTCTAAGTTGGTTACATATTTGTATTGTATCCGCTGAAGACCAAAATATGAATCATTCATAATGAAAGCTAATTATAGAATTTCGGGAAAAGTTTGTACCTAAATAGTAAGTAGCTTACAAAAAGTAATTCAGTAAGTACAACTTAGTTGAAAAAGTAGGTCCTGAAAACTTGGGGGCTTATTTATAAACGTTGCTTAAAGTTAAGTGACGTTAAAACGTCAAAAAATTATGGTTAAACAGTCGCTAATCATTACTTAACTTTAAGTAACGTATATAAATAAACCCGTAAATGTTTAGTAGAACTCCTTTTTCATCACTAACATTTGAAGGTTCGAAGTACGCTTACGAAAGGCACAAAAGTACACCAATCTTTTCCATACAAACGTGCACGATGTCGCATGTCGTGTGCCGCGAAGGGTGCAACACTGTTCATTTGTCTAAACGCGGTAACGTTTTGAAGGGCCCTACGCGGGGGCTGGGAAAGTGTTGCACTTTACAAAAAGTTAAATCGCTCCTCGAACGTTCGAGTGGCGCTGCCTGTTTCGGTAACCGCCGAACTTTTGTTTAATGACGAGTACTTGACTCCACTTCACTAATAAATGACGTTGTATACAAAGCTATGTAGTACCTATGTTAGACTCTATTAGACACCCACACATTGCTCTAAAGTTCAGCGTATATGATATTACAACTATTATTTTATACAGTAACTTCTAACGCTACTGTGTAGGAGTTAATTCGTACGAAGCAAAACCATCAAATACAATGTAATCACTTTGTAAGTTTTTCAAATTGCCTACACTCTCCTCGAGTTATTATGTTGATTTCGACATCAATCCTTGGTCACGTCGCGGTCGTATTATTAAAAGTTCAAATAGTAATAACCGCTAAATAAAGCTGATAGGAATCAAGAGAGAAGAAATAACAATAAAGAATGTAATTTCAGGCTGTTCGGGGACTCTATCGATGGCAAACTTTTTCAATTACTGTGCCAGGGCATAATTATCGTAACAGCGGAATAATAATTGTAATTACATGTCAGCCTACTGTTAGAGGAAGTATCCCCTACTACAGCCAAATGAGAAATTAATGTGAATTTTATCCGAAACAAGTATAAAATTGATGCAATTTATTAAAAAGCTCGGGTTGTAACTTTCTGGTAGACAGACTAAGTTAAAGCAAACGAACTCGTGTCATTAGCCAATTCGCAGAAATGTAATGTTAGGACCTACTTATGTGTATGTTAGAATGGATTGCTCATAAATAGTTTAAACGTTCCAATTGTCCGTCATCCGCGGTATAAATCAATGTGTGCAACACACGACCAGCGCGGCCGGGCCGCCGGCCGTGGCGTGATTGAGCCGCCGTTTACCGCGCTGCACACCTGTAATTACTACATATACTACCTCGCATGTTAATTGTTGGGAAAATTCGGAACGAACGTAATGAGCGAGGGTGACTTTCTGACTTGTGGGAACTCGCCTATTGCCAATTAAATTAGACAACTGTTTAATTATATCTCTACCGATTCTTACTGCCGCTAACTGTCACTCGCACTAGTAGCCAACTAATTAGGGATAGTTATCTACGAATTATAAGGCGTTTTTACAATGTGGGGAGTGATTTAATAAGTTGGTAATGTTACAGAAATGAGCTGATTTTCTTTAATTGGAGGCCGGTAAACGTGGTATTACGAAAGATTTTTTTTCCTGTTTTATTTTTCTTTATTATTTTGTAAAGGTGGACAATTAATTTAGTTTGTATGTCAGTTTACCAACGTTTCAAGGGCGTGTAACAATCAATCTACTAGATAAAGTCGGGCATGCATTGGAAGGGGGGTTATAATACCTATCAGAAAAAGTAAGTAGGTGGGTACTTACCTATTGGTTTTAGTTAAGAACGCGGCGACGCATGAATTGTCCATACAAACGTAATACCTAAATCATTTGCAATTTGGGCATATTTCCACCATATTATGAGGTTATTCGGATTTAGACAGTGTTTATCTAGGCTCCTACGTCTTCTTATTTTCAAAAAACTTTTCTAAAATGAAGTTTAAACGAATTTAATTTCGCACATTTTTACAGCGTAAATGCCATGCCCAACAACAAGGTTTAATGTTAGTTCAGAATCCATGCTGTGTGTTTCGATTAGGAACTTAATTTTGGAAACGCAATGAAAGGGTTAATTAAGTTCCCCATGGCAATGTCACGAAGCAAGTTTTTATTTACCTAAGGTACATACCTAACTGTAACTTCTGGTGTAGACTTGATCTAGGTAGCTAGGTACAGTCAGTGACCCGAGACACGTATCAACACCATCATAGGCACCAGATATAGGCACCTTAACGAAAGTCATAAATATTATACTTAGCCTAGTAAAAAGCTGACCAAAATAAACTTGTAAAACAGTTCGTTAAGCTAACGTTTAGTAACGTTATGCAAAGCTCCGTCGGTATAGCACCGTTTAGCACTCGTAGTAGTAAATTTCTCGGATTTGCATAGCTAATCGGCTGGTTAGCTACACGCACGCCAGCGATAAGGGAAATATGGTGTTCAATGATTTATATTCGGCACTTCGTAGGTATTAAGTAGCTACATTTATTAGACATACCTAACAAGGCAATTTGTAGATTTCGTGGTAATTAATGCGGGTTTAACATGGTAGGTAAATGTTACGACTTTCTTTAGGAGTTTTCATTTATTACGTTCTAATTTTGGACTATACCCGGAACTAAATAACTGAAGATGACTTTCAATAACGACACAAAAGAAATCCACTCAAATTCAAATCCATTATAATGCCTATAACAAGCCTTTTCAATATTAGGTACACCGTAGATCTGATGATAGGCACGGCAATCAACAACAAACGACTGTCTACGACAATTTTCTCTCTAATTTTCGTTAGTAATAGCATATGAATTACAATCCTTCGGGTAACAAACCGAGACTAAGTGCAGCCGAATGTTTCCGCTGGTCCCGTCTCCGCGGCCATTACGAGACGACGCCGATACAATTACCAGCCACTGAATAATTTGATAGGGAAAATGATTGATACAACAATCACACGTAATCAGAATCGTGTCGGTGCGATTAGGCCCCCGCGGCCCGCGACAGAGGGCGCCGCGCCGCCACAAACCCGACAATTGCTCACCGACGATTTAATCAAGTCCCCGTTCCTAATGGCTTTCTCTCTTCATTAAATTGTAATAATGGACACTGTTTTTGTCTTTGCGGTGGATATTGGGCGTGGCCAGCTTTATGCAGCTAATGATCTCCAACCTCCTGATGTTATTGAGAACAAACCTACCTCCCGTTATGTTCAAAAATATTTTATTGCCTAATTCCTAATTGCCTTGCCTTCGAAACCTAAATACGTCTTGACGTGCAAAAACAACTTTGATGTGTATCTGAGTGACATTAGCACCTAAATCACGATTTTCATCAACGCTAAGTTTTTCAAAGCTACCTAATTTATGTTGAAGAAGTAGCTTGTTTTCGGAAACGTTTTCACGTAGTTAAACGTGCTACCCGACATGCGATTTGACAATTAGCGAGAACACCAAGGGGTGGGAACAATAAAAATAAAGTTAGTCCACAAAAAATAAGCGTCCACTCAAAAAGAGATTGAATAAATTCTTTGTAACGCAAATTCTCCTGTGTGCCAAGCAAGACTCTTAAGCTTTTGTAGGGGACCGAAATACGCTGCTTCAGGAAACACTCTGAAAAGTAACACAATTTTTAAGGAACAACAAGGAACCAACCTGAAATCGCGAAAAAAATCAGCTGTTTCCTACATTTTGACGAGTTATGCTAACATAAATGTAGGGAACAACTGATTTTTTTTCATAAAGATGAGTAAAGTCACGTGTTAAAGTTTGCGTACTGGATAAGAACTTACCCTGTGTAATATAAACTGCAAAGTTAAGTTTTTTCTGCAATCTGGGATCAAAAATTCATAGGCCGTGTCTTGAAGTAACATTTAGTCTGTATTTCATTACTCTATTAAAAGTTAATTATAAAATGTATGGAAATACGTACACGTTATAAGTAATGTTAGAGTGAACGGAAATTTAATAGCAGCAGCAGCATAGTCAGCCTATAATGTTCCCACTGCTGGGACACAGGCCTCTTCTCTGTGAGGAGTGGGCCGTAAGTCGTAATCCACCACGCGGCCCCAGCGGGTTGGTGGATGTCATAATATATCTTCGAATTTTTTGGTTCTAGGACATACCGATTTCCTCACGATGTTTTCCTTCATGATGAAATAATTTACACAAAGTAAAGCGCCTGTCTGGGTTCGAACCTACGACCTACAACTCGTAAGTCGCGGACTTTATCACTGGGCCACCAATTTAATAGTAGATTGATAAACGAGGGGCTAAAATAACCCATTGTAACGAGGTAGTTTTACTCCCGAGCTTTAGCGAGGGAGTAAATAGAAACCGAGTTATAATGGGTTTTAGCGGCGTGTGTTACACTCTACTTTTCACTACGATTGCGAGAAAATAAAATAATCCAATACAATATTAATTTACCTTTACAAAATTCAAATCTGTAAATGCGATTACCTATCGCCATTTTGATGACAGTCGAGGTCGAGGCTAAAAACATAAAAATTGGGGATTTCGAACATCCAAACTCCACCACAGGGGCAGTGAATACTACATCATTAAATTATTTGAAGAGTTCATCCATTGTTCAAGTTAAATAAGTAGTGGTAATTAAGTTTTTGATATCCAAACTCGAAGTTTCGCGCCAATCGTGCAAGTTTACATTTTAACTTTTCACAAAAATCACACATACACATGTAGATACGATTTAAAATGTGACAAATATTATTAAAAATATCATACACAACTAGAAAATGCCCCGATCTTAACGTAATATACGAACACAGGTCCAATAACGCATAATATTCATTACCACTACTCAATTTGTGTTAAAAATCGCCGACCATTCTTTTTTATTGTTATGATGTGCGAAAACAATTATGCCAAACGATTTTTTTTTTCAATTTTGATCGTCTCGATTAATTAATATGTCGAATGTCAGAAATCGAAAATTTAAATAAAATTGTTTTAAGCATTAAATTAGAGAAAAATTCTAAAGATTTCGCGCCAATGCCTTTTTTATTTCTTCTGTAGCCGCAACGCAATGCACGCATTCTACCGAAGAGATAACCGCATTTAGTTCCATTTTCAAAAATAAAATGTTCTTGTTCAAAAAGGCCGTCATTGTAGAGTACCAGAGCGGGGAAAAAATAGCATTTCTTGCTCTAGGGGAAAAAGTAATTTCTTTTTAATTTTTGTCTGTTCCAACGAGCCTTGAAAAACGAAGAAGTATTTATTCTTATGTAGAATAATCATGATTATGGACTCGACTTAAAAAAAAACAACATTTCTTTTTGAAAATGGAACTAAATGCGGCTATCTCTTCGGTAGAATGCGTGCATTGCGTTGCGGCTACAGAAGAAATAAAAACCGGCCAAGTGCATGTCGGACCACGCACAATGAAAGGTTCCGTAGTTGGGATGAATTTATCCCAAATACAAACTTAACTTTGTAGTTGAATAATATGTTCTCCCATACAGAATGTATGAAAGAAAAGGAAAACATGTTTTTGCAACTGCAAAGTTAAGTTGGTCAATTATTACTCGTTAACTTGTAGAGCCTACTTAGCTGTGATAGTTTTCCTTTTAATTTCGTTATATAAACTACTGCTGTGATTTTTTTCACACATCCAAAACCAACCATTTAGCTGGCAGGGGGGGGGGGACACTTGACTCTAACAAAAATTAGCACTTTAAAGCTTAATATTTCGCAAACGGATCCCTGAATCCAAAAATGGTTTTCACAAACTCACAATTTTTTAAAGGACCTTTCTAATGAGACCCCCCCCCCCACAAAATGGGTTAAAAAAAAACATCACCATTTTACGTGTAGGAGAGGTACCCTAAAAAAATGTTTTTCATAATTTTGTTTTACCACTTTGTCGGCGTAATTAATATGTATACCTATGCCAAATTACAGCTTTCTAGTACTAAGGGTCTTGGAGCTAGACCGCGGACAGACAGACAGACGGACAGACAGACAGACAGACGGACATGACGAAACCATAAGGGTTCCTTGTTTACGACGGAACCCTAAAAAGGCATTGGCGCGAGATCTATAAAAAATTTCTCTAATTACGAATTGAATTGGTGATCGTAATATAATTTACAACAGTGAAAATGTCATCATCTAGTGAGAACATCTTCACAGAGTAGGTACTGAAATTAAGAAGCCGGAAAAAAAACATCTCGTATATATCCAGAATTGTACAAATTGTACATTTAAATTAAATAAACTAGCTATTTAATATTGTATGGGATTATTTTATTTTCTCGCAATCGTAGTGAAAAGTAGAGTGTAACACACGGCGCTAAAACCCATTATACTTAACTCGGTTTCTATTTACTCCCTCGCTAAAGCTCGGGAGTAAAACTACCTCGTTACAATGGGTTATTTTAGCCCCTCGTATAACAATCTACTATTGCGTACTTAGGTATACATAATAGGTGATGTAACGTATAAAACCCTACTTGGTTTTCAAGAATCAGACGTAGGTATTATTAATATTTATTGACACGAAAAATACTAACATTATAACAACCATATTGCGTTAAAAAGAAATTTGTATATTTATTATCTAATACCTTTAAACGAGCAATTCTTGTATATATACCTACTTAATCTGAATCTCGGAAACGGCTCCAACGATTTTCATTAAATTTAGTAGGTATGCAGGGGGTTTCGGGGGCGATAAACCGATCCAGCTAGGTTTCCTTTTTAAAAAAATCATTGAAAAAAATACACCGAGCTACTCGTAAGCTGTCATCCAGATATTTAAGTACTTACTTACGCGAAATAAATATTGTACTGTACAGCTAGCTCGATGATTAAACATAAACGCACTTTTTAACACAAAGTATTCTAAAAAATTACTTTTTACTTTGACAGAATTATAGTAACTACATTTAGGTAGGATTTATATAACGTAGTTGGCGAAACGTAGGTACCTACTGCGTGTACCTGCTACGCACTTCTAACTAGTAAGTTCTAACTATCTTTCGGAGATAACTTAAGTAAACCGTATACTTAACTAAGCACATCTTTTTACACAATTTCCTAATACGTAGGTATCCTAGGAGTAGGGTTTCCATTCGTCAGGATTTGTACGGACTTGGTCATTTGTCCGGATCAAAATAAGGGGATATTTTTTTTGTAAACAAATAGTTACATTTATGATATCTGAACAAAAAAGATTAAAAGTAAAAAGTCCGGACTTTTTCGCAAATGACCGGGTTTTTGTCAGGTCTTTTCAGATGTCGTAATGGTAACCGGATCTATGGGGTCGATTACCTAGGAAGTAGAACTCCTAGTCAAAGAGTTCGTTCCAGGAAGTGCTGATGTTCCAGTTTGAAGAGTTTGAGAGAGATATAATATATTGCCGCCGACGATTAATTGATATCAATCATTAACTAAAAATTCAGTTCGTCTACAAAATGTGCTTCTTCTTCACGGAAAAACCTGGGAGTTAAAATAACATCTAAAATGCTCTTGAACAGAATTAACGCTATGCGTAGAGGAAAGTCTCCTGGTCATGATGGTCTTAGCATTGAGCATCTTTGCTTTGCTGGTCCGCATTTGCCAAGAGTGTTGGCTATGCTTTTTACTTTTTGTCTGGGTCATGCTTATATGCCGAGTGACATGATCAAAACAACAGTGGTGCCTATTGTCAAAAATAAGACTGGTGACATGGGTGATAAGAATAACTACAGGCCAATATCTCTTGCCACAATCATGTCAAAGGTGTTTGACGGTGTGCTTAGCGCTCAACTTAGCAGTCACATTCGTATTCATGATAACCAATTTGGTTTCCGTTCAGGATTATCCACTGACAGCGCTATATTGAGTGTGAAGCACACTGTGAAATACTACACGGATCGCCACACTCCAGTTTACGCCTGTTTCCTTGACCTGAGCAAGGCTTTTGACTTGGTTTCCTACGACATTTTATGGAGGAAGATGGAAAAGGTAAATTTGCCGCCAGAGGTGACAACTATTCTGAAATACTGGTATGGAAACCAAGTCAATAGTGTGAGGTGCCCACCTCACACTATTGACTGGCACTGACACGGGTGCCCTGTCTAGGCCGTATGGGTTGGAGTGCGGGGTGAGGCAGGGGGGGTTATGCTCGCCTACGCTATTCAACCTATACGTGAATGATCTGATTGAAGCGCTTAGCAGCATGCGTGTCGGGTGTCATATTGATGGCGTGTGTGTTAATAACGTGAGCTACGCCGATGACATGGTGCTGCTGAGCGCGTCAGTCTGCGGGCTTAGAACACTCGTGGCCACTTGCGAGCAATATGCCAGACTGCATGATCTGGCATATAATGTTAAGAAGAGTGTGGTCATGGTCTTTGGGGCCAAGGGTAAGTACCCAAAAGCTGTACCTTCAGTCAAGTTAAGCGGTTTGCCCCTTGTGAGGGTAGACCAATTTAAATATCTGGGTCACTTATTGACCACTGGCCTCAAAGATGATGAGGATATTGACAGGGAGCGGAAGGCGCTGTGTGTGAGAGCTAACATGATTGTCCGCAGATTCAGGCGTGTGGCTCTAAGGAGGTTAGGCGCACTATATTTAGTGCTTACTGCACGTCTTTTTACTCTTGCAGTCTGTGGGCTCATTATACTCAGAAATCATACGGCGCCCTTCGCGTCCAATACAATAACGCATTCAGGGTGCTGATGGGGTTGCCTCGATACTGCAGCGCATCAGGGATGTTTTCTGAAGCTCGCGTTGACTGCTTTTACACTGTGATGCGGAAGCGGTGCGCATCCCTGGTTAGTAGGGTGCGGGGCAGCACCAACAGCATCCTGTCTATGATAGCAAGCAGGCTAGATTGTGCGTTTGTGAACCACTGCTGCAAGGTATCGGCTGGGCCTGTCACCTTGCAGCAGTGATGTCACAAAATGTTTCTGTGTTTTAATTGTTTCTGTCTTAATGTTTTGTCACAAATTGTTTCTGTGTTAATGTTTTACTAACGTATTTTTAACACTATGAGTCTTGTTACTTGATTTATTGAATAAAATTATTATTATAGTAAAAAAGAATTATTAACTGTCGTACGTCTTCCTTGCCTTCAGATCGTTGAGTCAGCTGCTTGGGTGTTGTCCAACAATAGGTACATATTGGCGATTTGCGCCCTCAAGGAAATGCGTAATAAATTATAGCCTAATTTAATTCAAAAGAGTCTGTTCATGAGTGTGGCGTAGGTCGCGCTCGCTCTGGAGGGCCAGGCTTGTGACCATTCAAGCTGAACGACTAATCTTTAAACCATTCGTGCCAACACGAAAGACGAGCGACTCCTGTGTTGCAATACAGATTGTGCAATCCACGAAGACGCGCCCCACTCCGCGATTACTGTACTGTAAGCAGTACTTTAGTACGGAGCGGAGCGGAGTGGGGCGCGTCTTCGTGGATTGCACTATCTATACGTGTCCTACCTACTTACTGACTTGTTTAGACATTAATAATGTGTATTGTATTTGTAGATGTAGTTTAGAATAGTTTAAGCTATGATGAGGCTGCAGGGCCGTAGCAAGACTTGAATTTAAGGTAGGGCAGCTGTTGTTACAGGTAGGGCGGAAGTAAAAATGTTGATCTATTCTGGTCAATTGATTTTTGGCTTTCATGACTGATATTTGTAATGTATGAGTTAGTTAATACTTAATTATCAGGAGTGATATACAGATAAAAGTCATTTATTCTGACATATATTATTATTTTTCCAATCAAGTCCAAACATACCTACTCAATTTAAAGCCTTTCCTTAAAACAACTGAATTCGAATAAGATTCAGAATAAAGAATAATTTTAAGATGCCTTTTTTTAAGGTAGGGCATTGGTATTTTAAGGTAGGGCATTTCGCTACGGCCCTGTGAGGCTGACATGCCACTGTGGGTGCCTCTTATAAAATTTAAGAAGAAAAAAACATGCAGCTGTTCACACCAATATCGTCTCCTTCTCCCACCCTGGTCACAACGCCTCAACATAAGGATCGACATGATCTCCATTCTATTCAAATTTGAGTGACATTAATCATTGCATGTCATTGAACTGTAACTCTTATCTCGGTAGCGTAAGGTATAAATTAGAATGATTGCAATTTTTTAATCAAACTCACGGCAATGATTCTAATTTATAAGGATTACAATAATATAAGAGTTGTATTGCAACGAATTACTAATGGTTTTACGTCATTCGAATTTGATAAAGAATGTCCTACATGAGTGGTCAGCCATACGTTGATTTTGTCAGCCATCTCAAAGCTAGTTTACTATGGCCAATGGGACACATTAGCCTATCGCTCTACGGATATAAAACAGTAGACGAGCAGCCATGCTTTGACGTCACGTGCCCTTTCATTCTTTTTTCTTGCTTAACTTTTAGTTATAGCAATAAATAATGTTATCCAGTTGCCCATAGAAGTTGTTTTCACAACCAATTTATTCACTGTAACCACGACATAACATGTAAAAAAATATTTGCAATAATAAATTCGGTTATTATGATTGTGATCATGATCTCTACTTTTACGATCCAATACACTTATGATGCCCATATATTTGCGTTTATTGCTACAACTGAAACCATTCGGGACATTAAACCCTTTCAAAAACTCCCCAGCCTCGATAATGGGCTTATAATGATGAATAGTGCTGTACTTTACAAGGGAAAATAAACAAGATATATGTTTTTATTTACACATTTATTACAGTTGCATACAACAGTACACAAGTATAAACAGGTCTATATTAATATTTATACATTTATATACATGTAATAACCTGGCGCGGGACCATGAGGCTAAAGGAATGTATGAAAACTAAAATATTTTCTTAGAAAACAAACCTACACAAATTGGGATTCGATTAAAATAAACTAACAGATAAAGCTTGACTAGTCTTAAGGCACGTAATGAAAATACATAGGATAAGTCACTTTATAAATGCTTTGTGTGTACATAGAAATCTCTTTGAACTCGATGCATAATCGCCTCATTGCTCACGTGCCAGGTTTTAATACTAAATGCCACAATAACACGATAAAATGTGAAACAGTTCATTTCTACTTCAAGATGCAACCTCTTTGTGAGTAGCCTCTTCTATCACAAACATGCCAATATCCTATTTATAATATCAGTCGAAATCCGACAGCTTGCTTGCTACACACTTATTTCCAGCACAAGGACATTCAAAATGTATTTTAACATCCAAACCAAATACTAGAATTTTATTATTTGTAAAATTGAATATAGGTCATCATAACATGTGTCATTACTTTACATACGTATATCTAAAAGATCGCGTGCAGTGCAGTGCTGTAAAAATACAATCATGAAATGTAGGCACAGACACAATCTAATAGCTTTCTTGGATAACATGAGACTAACACATTTTTTCATAGTTATAATTTGAACAATTTAGACAAAAAGGCACGCTGGTAATCCAAAGCGCGATCGATATTTAGTATTTCAGTAACTTAGTACATTAGTTCATGAAATTTCCCCATCTTACAACAATTATTACATTACGCATTCAGCAACCGCTCGTTTATTTATGGGCTCGTATTAGGAAGATAAAAAAATTGCACTACCTTCTATTAAATAAATGTAAATAAGTATACGAATTTCATCGACTTAAAGTCATTAGACAATGCTAAGCATTAAATAATTGAAAGCAATATAGGTACACAGTAGGGAACATATTTACATTGACGCTTAGTATCACAAGATGGCGGCGAAGATCAGGCGTGTTCAAAATGGCCGTCCGTTCTGCGGCCGCTCAGGCAGCTTCGGCGGCATGTTCGGCACCGGGCGGCTATCGACATACAACGGTTATATTAAAAACTGCTTCACCCACAAATAAATACAATGCTCATATTATTTACAGTGATATCTAAATACGCAGGAAATGTAAATGATAGTTTGACAAATAAATGTGTAGACTGTGCCACGGGGGAATTAGAATGAAAATGAAAAGGTTTCGTTAGTACGCAGTCACATTCATAAGCATAAAGCAAAATGGGAAACTTCGCGAAATGTACGCACAATGTCATGCACCGTCACAAGGGGTTTTATGAATAGTTATAAAATGTTAAATCCTATACGAATACAGAAGTATGTTCATGTCACCATGCTACTAGTTCGTAAACGATTAATAGAGCAACGCTAATAATACGTCCTTAATATGGTCCTTAATATGTACACGTATTAATCGCATGCGCCAATAGCTAGAACCGATACCTAACGCAAGCACAATCCTACGTAACGGTTCAGCAAGTAGGTAAATATTTCAATAAGAACAAAATTTGTATACGTCATGCAAATTTTGTGACTACAGAAGCGTAGAAGAAACAAATAAAAGTTTCTGATACATTTAAGCTCATTTATATGCAAGTAAATCAGTTTTTTACTAGTTTTTAAATGCACCATGTATTTTAAAGTACTATAGTCGAATACAGAAATAACAAAGCAAACAAATTCTTATTGAAATATTTCTAACATTATTCAAACTCAGCTTACCTAATATTACATCCTGCAGATATTATTATCCGAAACTGTTAGTAACATAGTGAAGCCAATGGGCATTATGTTTGCCAAAACTACTGGAATAAATCAAACGTCTTTAGTACACATATAGCATTTAATTACTCTATTTATACAGCATAAGATTAACAATATTCATAAACTATATCAAATCCAACAATCACTGCCTATACCTTTTTCGATGGTACTAACGCTATTAACAAGATAGAGAGAGCAAAACGTTTAATGATCGATTACTTTTGTATAGTTTCCAGCTAATATTGATAGAGCAATGAGTACAGCTATAGCGTATAACACTTCATTGCGTGTAGGAACTGTTAGCTGACGCCGTCGCAGGCGACGGTCACCCGGTGGCATCACTCGCGCCGCACGATGATCCTCTCGTCTCACCGCGCCTCCGCTCACATACCAGTTAAACTTGGTCAGTGGTGCCACTCTATTATAATATGTATTGCAACGCCACTAACAGGATGTTTAGTGTCGATTCTTTGCGAATTACTGATAATCGCAATCGTTAACGATGAAAAGTGGATGCAAGATGATTCCAAGATTAAAATATCGATAAGCTTTATTTAATATTTTTAATAACGAATTCATATTGTATCACCATCAATAAAATGTTCTAATAATTGACCAAAGGTATTGCTAACAGCAACAATATACGAGACAACTGCTTTGGTCTTATCCAATATAAGTACAATTAATTTTACATACAAATTTTACTCGATATATCATTACGAGTTCATAAGTAACTTGTTACCAGTGTCACTAGATACCAGAGTATACTGACATAGTTGTAAATATACAGCAACAATCAAGCTGGGTATAATTTAGAGTAAATGCATAAACGTTAAATACGCATCGTCGCTACTGGAGACGGAAAGAGATTAGACGAGCGAGTCAAAGTTCTAAACTACTGTAACACCTAGACACTCACGTGAGTACATGTTGCAACGACTGTTACTACGCAGCTAGTTCTACGCGACAATGGTGCGGCAACATCAACAAACTGTAACCTTGTCTTTACATAGTGTACAAACAACTCTAGCACATTACAAAACAATATGATATGCTCGTGGACTCCCTACCGAACTCCGGGAGCCCGTGATGCCCTCCGCGAAACAACTCAACTACGTAATCCCAATATACACCTATATTAAGCCACTGAATGTAACATTTACAATTAATCGTAACATAAATTTAACTACATCATAAGTAAGTATAATTAAAGTAATACGCAACCCGCGGCGCCTCCGCGCTCCAGTATACGTATGCATCATTGCACATATTCATGAAGCGCTGTGAAACAATACCTCGTCCACAGTTAATACTGAACAATTTAGTCGTTTTATAATTTTGACGCTATACATTATTAAGTTTTTTGTTGTATATCTTTGGGTAACAACCCTAATTAAATAATTATAACCTAAATTTCATTACATAAAGCAAGATATACGAAAAGTGTAGATAAGTCTGCAAGCGTCCAATGTGATAATTTGGCCGGGTTTTACCTGTTACATATAATTGAAAACCTTGCAAACGCATCTGTTCATATAAAATATAAACATTGGAATGTACTCAGAAAAACTATGCCACGAAATTGGTAACAATATATGAATTCTCATTATTATTATTTATTCTCATCATTTATTTGATATTATTTTAGATACAAAGTTTTATAGCATGTGTGATCTCCGTGATTTTTTGATATTGTGATGTTTGAGCAAAACTTGAACATGTCAGTTTTCAGTAACTAATTGCACTCGATCGAATATATTTGTAGTTTCTAACATAACATATTTAAATACATATAATGATATAACCCTACGGTAACGTTGGTTATGTATCACAAGCAGAGTTTATGTGCAGCGTACAGTGTTACACAGGCACATTGGATTACATTTACACGTCTGGACGAAAAGCAATGTAACACAACACTGCGTTCTATACCCACGTACAAGAGGTTTAGTTCACACTAAACGTTCAAGCGGTTATACAATGTGCTCTGAAAATGCTTTTATAAGGTTAACTTGTAAAATATCATAAGCAACAGAAAATCTCATAACCTCTAAAACATCGCTTAAAGATTCGAGAATATCGCATAAGAGTAACAACTAACATACCATTCGAAATATATTAAAGAATGTTATTTAAGCGATGTTTTAAATTGAATACATTTTTAATGCGTGTTCAATCATTTACAGAAGTTTTTATATCAAGAAGAGAATTGGTTACTAACACAGACCTTATTTGTAACAAACGTAGTCACTTCGAATAAATTCATGGTTCATTATTAACCTAAATCTACAAAAATGTATCTAGCTAAAAAAGCTTCTACCGGTTCACACATTTTCAAACGTGGTTCAATTTTCTAATAAGAAAATAGTGCGATACCGCATGTCATGTTAAGATGGGCAGTGGAGATAACAACATTGATATGTCCGTGGGGCTGTATACGTGTACTAGGAATGTCAATCCTGATATGTGTCAGTGTATTGGATACAGCGGCTGGTCGAAGTGACGACGTTTCCAACAAATGCGTGGCGTACATACAGTCGTAACGGACAACATTGTCGTGTTTACTTGAATCTGGCGAAGGCCGAGCTGAGTTCGTTGATGGCGGCGTTGGTGACGGCTTGGCCGACGGCCTGGTTGACTTGCTGGCGCATGTGCGGCGGCATCTGGTTGTACGCGGCGCCCGCCGCGCCCACCGCGCCCGCGGGCATCGCTCCCCCCGGCCTCCTATTTGGTTTATTGTGAACATTTCCTTTTCAAACATGACAAAACATACACAAGCAAAATGAGGGGGCAGGGATTTTAGATGATTGTTAGGAACTAGTCTCACCAATATCAATGCACAAAGTACTTTTTCCGACGGATGGCAAGATACAACGGCTGCCTTTTAGTTAGTTTTTATTACAATAGAACACGAGCTACTTCAATATACACACATACAAAATAGTTACATACAGGGAGGAAGTAAGTGCGTAGACTGTTAAGTTATAAACGCTAAGTGAATTTTCTAAAGCTGTCACAGCTTCTCTGTAAGACATTTTGGAGTAACGTAACCGCCATAATGATGCAAGTCTCGTGTTGAAAGTAATAAAATAATACTGACACACAACTCTTACAGGGTAACTGTGAATTTAATAATTAACACAGATCACTAATTAACTACACATCACAATCACTTTATCAAGAGTAAATCCATCTCTATAGTAATTATTTAATGCATTGAAATCGTAACAATTGGAATTTGGTTGCTAAACATTATTTTTCATTCGCAGTTCATCAGAATAGATTAAAGCAGGAACACAGTAGGCTAATTTAATCGTATAGTGTACTAATCGTCGAGTAGCAACTTGAATATCATGTAGCATATTTGTGGTGACAATAAAAGAAACGATTTGGATACATGACAGTAGAAACGATAACGATATTATTAAAATCATGAAGATCACACAAATTAGTGCACAAAACATGCGGTGCTGCGATATTGTTAACACATTGGAAAAGTGAAACTTAATGTATCACGAATATAACACGTTTTTGTTAATTACACCCAAAAACCAAGACGTAAATTATTATTAGCCTCTCCTTTAAGCTGATTCTCGTCACACAAATATTGAAAATAACTAGTCTTGTATAGACATTTATTATCGTAATAATATCATCGATTTTGTGTATGTGGAATATGTATCGGTCTGTGGGCAGCCTGTACTTTTCGATGAGTACACAACCAGTTTCATAAAAAATACAACATTCGGAAAGTTATGGAATAAAAATATATCTAAATAAAATGTTCAACGTATATAAAATAGGTTTCGTCTAACGAAAGGCTGCCGACAGAGGATTCATAAGCAGATAATTAATTATCTTTAATTTGTATTCTACCAAAAGGTAATAATAAATTCCAATATTATTTTAATAATTTTATGGAAGCAACATTATTTTTTCATACGTATCATAAGTATTGATCATTTACATGACTAATATTAATATTGTATATAACATATGTATAATTTATTTATAAATTTGTCGATATTTGCTAACTTACTACAGTCTCGTCATAGATCCCGCCATAGGATCTTAGAAGAAGAAATGGATCGTGCTGATAACTTTGTCTCGCAATGTTCGTCGATTACAACAATGTATATTATATAATATTGTTTATTATATGTTAGGGTTAACGCGGGCTGGTATGTTGATGTGAATGTGTAATAAGTTAACAAGTTCGTAGTTAGTGCCTTACGTCGATACGTAACTTATGTTAGTAAGTTAGTGCGCGCGCCGGGCTGCTTAGCGCCGCCTGCAAACACATGTACACACTGCCTCACTCTGCATACTTCATTTATCTATATTAGTACTACTTCACCTCAGAAAGTTAAACACAACCCGAAATATAACGATCTATGTTCCCAAACCATCAGTTTTTTATGGATTTATTTAATAACGTGCATATGTAATGCATAGTCAAACTTACGTTAATAGATACTAGTATATAAAGCAAAATACGTGTTTACTGCAAATTATGGCTGTTACATCACCCACACAAATGCCTCCTATTGTACTAAAGCAAAGCTCACACACCGGCAGTGCCGCGGCAATATAGTAATTAATATAATTTATGCAATATGGCATATTGATACAAGGTTGGAGAAAAATCATCACGTCCATCGTGTGTGCTCTTAAACTTCAAACAACGAATGCAACCTACTTTTCCCCAGATCAATATTATTATTATTTATTGTACTGAGCTCTAAAAACAAATGCATCAACACCGGTTAAGGGTAACCTCCGAAAAGATAGTTTTAATTAAAATGAAATTAGATAAGTACAGAAATACGTAAAATCACAATGTTTTCACCATTCAAAGTGCGTTTCCACTTTGTATGGGGTGTGAGGTGTCAGATATCGATTTTGGATACTATTCCAGTTAAATGACAAAAGACAAGTACCTAAAACCAAATCGGAGGCTACGTCGTACGTACTGCCCTCAATGGAAAGAATTTCCCGGTCGTACTTACGTGGGAACAAGCGGAGCGGGCAGGCCGGGCTGCTGGGGCGCGGGCCGGCCGCTGGGGGGCGCGGGGGCCCCGCCGCCGGGCCGCGACGGCAGCGGGGGCGCCGGCCGCCCGGCGCCGCCCGGGGGCGGGGGCGCGCCGCGACTGCCCATCGAGCCTGAGAAGTCACCACCTTCTTAACTCGGCGTGTTCGCCTTTCAGTGCATTCATAAATCAATTGGTGAAGTGCCGACAACGAATTGCCGACACTGTGGTTCCCGTTCGGATTCTGCATGCAGCTGAAGCGGCTCTCGTTTCAATTACCAAAAAAGGTCAGACTCAGAACTCTCTACGGTACAACTCGAGTCTCCCTAAGCTTAGAGCGTTGAGCGTCAAACGGAGATCTGAATGAGATCATAACATTCACACGTACTATCTACTTAAAAGCCACGTCGAATATTGTAATACGGGGAATTTCAGTTATCAATTTTACGCGTTGAATATCATGCAGCTGGATGAAGAAAATCTAATCAATATGACGTCATCAGTCCTTACACCGATGCGAGTTTTCGTAGATAGCGCTGGGATCAACACTAACCTTGTTGCGCAGGCGCAGCGCGGCGCGGGCCGCCGGGCGAGGGCGGCGACAGGCGCGGGTTGTTGTCGAGACGCTCCAGGCGGCTCTCGAGCCAGTCGTTCTTGACGGGCGGTGGCACGGGCGTGCTCACGGTCGCCATGGACACGTCGCCGATGATATGCAATGCTTCCTTGCATGCGTGGTACATGCGCAGCATTTCTTCGCGTTTTAGGGCTTCCTCGGGAGACTCTTCCATCATTTGTGACTGCAATAAAGAACAAGTTTAGGTGCCAGCACACTTTTTAAACAACTGCATAGACCAAACCAAATGTTAATCAGGTCTTCAAATTGGGGCTATAACATTCAATATTTTACCTGATCGCCGGATGCGTACAGATGTGCAAGCAGCTCCCCATTGATAAAGTCTTTGGCATTATTGATGATCATCATCATGATGGTCTTGGGCACGAGATCCCGCGTCGTCTTGGTCACGATGCGCATGTACGAATCCACCAGGTTTCTGATGGTCTCCACCTGTCGCTCCAGCTGAGGGTCCATGCTACTTGTGCCTGAGCTGTCCGAACTCTGAAAACAGAATTTTTTCATGCAATAATACCTATATTTTATTATGTGTGTTTCTTAGATCTCTACTTAGTTGCTTCCACTTAGTTGTTTATACATTTTATGCCAATAACGATTATTTGTAAAAACTTATAAACTAAAGAACAGCACACGTCTCTTTGAAGCCAATTAAAAACGACGAAAAAATCACAAATTCCAATTTCCGTCGACCGATTCAGATCACAGGTGTTTTACCTTACAAGCATTCTCATGACGTGAAACTGATAACTTTTATTGTAATGATGAAAACTACTACATGTAACATTTTCTAATAATTATAAATGCGCTAACGTTCAAGCTTTGTAGCTTACAAACACAATAACTTGCTACAACCAAAAATATACCTACAGAATAAAATCTGTTATAATTGTACCAGCGAAGTCGGGATTTTTATAGTAGTAGGTCAAAAAGCAAGGCCGAGCGAACCACATGAGACGAGATACAGTACGGCTTTGCCAATCAATCCGAAGATGATAAAGGAACGCATTAAAACAAACTTCTTACGATTTTCAAATAGCATGCAGGGAAAATGCGTTTAGACGAAGCAAACATGGCGCTATGATTTCTTCCGATGAGCACGCGGTTGAAACTCTTAGCAAGTTTTTAAAAATTTCAATGTTTTTTTAATTGATCAAAGAGCATGTTAATATATCTTCATATATATAATTCTTCTGTACGTGTGTTTGTCACCTAACTCCTCCTAAACGGCTGGACCGATTTGGATGAAATTTTGTGTGTATACAGAAAAAAAATAACTAGTGCGCAAACTTAAACACTTGACTTTACTCATCCATCATTATGAACAACTTTTACAATGGGACCAAACCCGAAATCGCGAAAAAAATCTGCTGTTCCCTACATTTATGTTCGCATAACTCGTCAAAATGTAGGGAACAGCTGTTTTTTTTTTATCATCAAATGAAATTACAATATTTTTTCAATACATTATAAAGCTTAATGTGGATTGTATACCTATCCATCTTAATAGTCAAAAAGCAATGTTTGCATAGACAGATGATCAACAGCACATTATGTTACGGCATGCTTCACCAATGACGGCTACTTGTTGTATTAGTAACGTAAGTTTAAATCCACCAAGACTTTTCTAAAAACGATATTAATGGTTATGGTAAAACAACAGACAATTTTATGTTCTATATGATGCAAGGTTACGACTCTACCATACTCACCAACCACACAATGTATAATTAAACAATGAAGTCAGTGCTACACTCCTATTCAAACTTAATGGCGGCTCGGAAAATGGGGCGAGTCACTGCGCAGTAACGAATTCATGGGTCAGCGGGGGTGAGGGGTGGGGTACTGCGCAGCGAGTAGCGCACTTCCGAGCCGCAATTAAGTTTGAATCGAACTCTACAAATAAAATTCACAACCAAATAACCAAAACCATGTTACTGGACGCTTCATGACGCTCCCATATGATATCCTTTACAATATGATGCGCAGAGCTATCATTTGTAAATTATTAATTGCACATGCAATAATAATGTTTATAATACAAATTGATAACTACCGCCTTAATATATCGCACATCACCTTTGTAACAAGTCAAAAATCCAGCAAACAAGCTTTTAAAATACTAGTCACTTACTCTTGATTTATTTCCACCCAACCCCATGGAAGGCAGAAATAACTAAAAAAATAAAAACATAAACATGCTAAAACAAAATTGTATTAAACTTCCACAATATTTTGAAAATTAAAATATTGAAAAACGCCTCTCAGAATCTTGCAGAAAATGCTAAAAAAAACGAAGCACGACAACCAGATGTTATTCCTACTATTATAAACAGATATTAATCGTGGCATTTTTGTGGTAGGTATAATAAGTTATTACAAACAGTTGTTAGCAGTGGGTGGCGCATACATTATGATAATGAAGTGCATGTGAGACTAAAATTTAAATGACAAAACAGCACTCTACACGTCTCATGCTACATCGGCTAGAATGTATTTCAAGAAAATTAATTACAAGTTAAAAAAATTGGTTAGTAAAAATACTGTTAATTCAAAAAGGAATTCTTGAAATCCACATCGTACGCAATGTTAAATGTGCGACCACCGTGTTCTGTGTGATCTATGTACTTGTGTAAATGTTTCATAAGCCTGTTTAAACAAACCTCGTTTCCTTCATTCTGAATAGCATGGCAAAACAACAGATTTTATAACATAAAACTGACATATAATAGGTATATTTAAATACATAACTCACAATTATATTAAACACCATTATTATAAAGCCATATAGTAAGAAAATAAGCTAAAAAAGTAAACATAAGTTATGTCCGCAATACTTTGAATGTGGGAAAAAAATAGAAGGGGTAAGAAAAAGAAAGATCGAAATAATAATAATAAGACAGGCAGAATAAATGATAAACATGAGCTATGTTCACCTCATCTCCGTTGGAGGCTTCGGACGTCTTTTCTGGGTAGACTCCCGCGCGCAGGAAAGATGCCTTCCAAGAGTCGACGTCGTCTTGTGTCTCACACGACAATTCTAGTTGTTTGTAATCCTGTGAAAATAATAATGTTTTAATTAGTTTCAGTGGGTCCCGCTTAATGGCAAACGACATCAGGCAGGCCCAGACGGAGATGGCGGGATGAGCTGGACTCCTTTAAGAAAGATTGGTCCTTGGAAGCTCTGGACAGAGAGAGGTGGAAAGAGGGAAGGGAGGCCTTTGCCCAGCAGTGGACAATAATGGCTAAGAAAAAAAAAAAAAAAAATTGTTTCAGTAACTGCGTCTGATCTTAGACATGTCACTGAATTTGAATTGGGGCCATGTTCGAGTCATTATTGTTTTAGTTTTATTTCTTTACAATACAAATCAAACTTCAAAATATACCCTGAACCAGAAAATTGAGAGAGCTTTAGCAAAAGCAGCATTGAGGGAAAACCTCAGAAATATGAATAAAACCTCCTAATTTGAAATTGTTGTGTTCTTTTTAGGATTCTGTACCCAAAGGGTGCCTAACGGTACCCTATTACTAAGCCTCCGCTGTCCGTCCGTCCGTCTATCTGTCTATCAGCGGGCTGTATCACATGAACCGTAATAGTTAGACAGTTGAAATATTCACAGATTGTGTATTTCTATTGCCGCTATAACAAAAATTTAATAAAGTTAAAATTAAAGGGAGGTACATAAACTTTTGAATTTGAAGAAAAAAATTCTTACCCTGGCATGTCCCTGTCATTGTCTAGAGCTCATCGAGTAGAGTACAAATATAATTTTTTATCACATCTATTCAAAAAGAGCTAGTTTAGTCCTCGTAAACAGGGACTAAAATAGCTTTTCAATCCCTAGGGACTAAAAGTGATTTGAATTTGGAATGTGGATATTGTTAGTAAAAGTTCTTATCACCAAAGATATCAAACCGAATATTGTATGAACAAGTAACAGGCTGGCAAGAGAGAAAGTGTGAATTTGGTCAAAATGAAAATCCAAGATGGCGGCTGCCAAAATTTTCAAATTTTTCGTCATGAGTGTCGTTTACATAGTTTTCGAGGGTGCTAAAGCCGATAGTGAGGTCAAACTGTAAGTCCAAGATGGTAGCGGTTTTTGTTTTAAATCATACGTGAGAAGGTACTTCGTTCCTGACGGGGGCGGGGGTTGGACCGCACACGTATTTTTTTCTCATAGAGGGTGATGAAAAGTAGTGTTCACCTCGGGAGCAACACTATTTTAAGCTCGAGTGAAGTGCTTTGAATCCCTCGCTGCGCTCAGGATTCTACTTTAGAATCCTTCGCTCCGCTCTGGATTCAAAAAAACACTCTTGCCTTAAAAATAATTGTTTGCTCCCTTGGTAAACAATCTACTATTTTATCTTCAAAAATGAAGAAATAGGGGGCCGTAAAATCTGTCAGTCTTAGACCATTTTTGTACGAGCTCTATTTCAACAACTAAACAAGTCAGGAATTTGAAACTTCCGTATATCATGTACCATATTCTGTACACAATCAACAATTACTAAAAACGCCGATTCATAAGGTATTTTATTTAAATATGGGCGATTTTCTGCAACTACAAAAAATAACTTTGTAATTCATAGTATCATTATGATATACAAATTTTTCTTCGCGATTTTTAAAATTTAAGATGAAAAATAATAATATTCTTCGTTTAGTATTTTCATTTATTTGCAAAATTTTGTACGGTGGTACGGCACCCTTCGGGTGCGAGTCTGACTCGCACTTGGCCGGTTTTTTCCTTCATACCTTGTACACGTTCCTGCCCTCAGGGTTGAAGAGCGCGAACATGTGCCGCCGCGACATGAACCCTTGCTCCAGATCCCTTAGCTTCAGTCCATCCAGAGGCAGCATGTATTTCTTCTCTCTTTCTTCCTCGTCTTTGAACCAGGAAATGCTCTCAGCAGTCAACACGAACCAGTAGTCTTTGGAGCCTCCTGGACAGGTAATGATAATTCTAAGCAATTTATTTTCAATGACTTTTGAGCATGAGTTCAATTAATAACCGTACATAAAATATCAGTGCCGAACATTTTGATTGAGATGTTTTTGCCCTTTGTCGATATTCTTTCTCGTTTGTTCTGTCACAACTCGAAAGAAACTATTTAAAAGGGTCAAAACTTAATCGTAGAACAGCCATAGACAAGATAAAATTGTTCACTTATATACTGCGTCAGCGCAGCTTTGAATGCTGAGCTGACGGAATAAATCATAAATATAAATTCTGTAGCGCATCAGGGATGTTCGCCGAGTAGCAAGTAGACTATGGGAAAACGATGCACATCCCTGGTGCGCAGGGTTCGGGCTAGCTCCAGCGGCATCCTGAGGGCATTCGCGCAGAGGTTCGATTGTCAGTACCTGAACCATTGCTGTATGGTTCACGTTCTGAGCAATCGAATTTTATAATAGTTTGTAATATTTTTATCTACTGTTGGTCAAAATAAACGTTTATTTATTTATTTACAAATACCTTGTAGCTACTCACCTTTCATGATTCCCAAGTTATGAATACACATGTATCCTTTCCTGATGACTTGGTTTCCTAGTGCGCGGTGTCCTGACTTCGTAGAATTCTCAGATTGATTTTGAGCACTGTAACAAAAGCAGATAATTCCATGACATTCTGTTCTTTACGACTAACAGTTGTATATTTTCCATTTTACGCCTTCCACTGCGAAAGAGTAATGAGCTAATAGCTAAGCGGAACGGAGTAAATAGTCTTTGCCTTTCACCAAGAAAGAGTATTTTATAAAAACTGGTTCTTGTCTTCCATTGCCAGCGTATTTCGCGGAGTGAGCTAGGCGGGAAATGAGATGGGTCACAGACGAGCGAGGTTGCTTGATTCCATTATCAGTGGGCATGGCGGAGTGAGCGCTAGTGCCAGGCGGGTCGTTGCGGCACCAAGATGCGTTTGTGGTTTTCTTCAAAAGTAATGATGTCGATTATAGTGAAGATGATTTTATAAACACAATAAGTAAATGCTTGCTACTCTACAGATACAATACAATAAGATAAAGAAGCGTAACAAACCTAGACGTTTGATGAGCAGCCATATTAGAGAGAGACCTGTTAAAAGGCGATATACTACGATTTACAAGATGAATATTTCCAAAATTATTTCAGAGTCAGAGTTTGAATAATTACTGTCACTTATAATGTCGCGGCGACGGTTGGGAGGGGCGGGCTGTATGGAGGGGTGTGTAATATATGGCACAATAACAGATAGTATAATATCACTTGAAATAATGTTCACATGATATAATTTGCATATGATATAAAAACAAATAACCTAATTTCATATGATCTAATGTTATATTTTATAGTATAACCTTCTTTTGCTCTAATAACATTTAGTATAACGTTCATTTCATATAATTTTCGATTTTTATAATGCTCTTTTTAGTGACCTAATTTTCAAATTTACTCATTTTCAGCCAAAATTCTGTAATGAATGAGTAAATATCAGGAAACTTCATACTGTTATGACCTCATCTAACCCAAATGATTCACGAACAATAAAGGGGGGATCTGGCGTTAATGGTCACTGTTCTAACCAAACCTTACCCAAATGCTACCCAACCCAAACCCAACTAAACTAACCCAAATGGCAGGCGTTTAAAATTTAATCAGTTTTTGCAAAAATATACAAAACAAAGTACACGTTTCTAAATTATGTGCATTATAGAAAATGTTCATTATACCATATAAAATTAGGTAAAATGAAATTATATCAGTAATTCATTGTATCATTTCATATATTAAAAAAAAGTATATTTAATGAAATTAGGTCATATGATCATTAGAACTTTTATTGTTATTTCAAACGTTACACACCCGTATGGAGAGCCCGTTCTAAATTAGTTCTCGACACCATGTCACAACGGACTTCTTTTTTTTTTACTCCGATATCCGCTAAACCCTCGTACCCACGGACGAGTTATTATCGCGTTCTGAATTTTCAACGCACTGCCGAGAGTTGAAAATCCAACAGTTATTTTTTTGACGCGAATGCAATCTATTGGATTCTGAATGCTAGGCTTAACACCGAGAGTTGAAAACCCAGTGCACGATAAAAAAAATCGCCCGTGCATACCTGGGCTAACTTTGCGACCACTTTAGTGACTCTTTTTACTCGTTCAATCCACTCCGCTCACTCTTTTACAGTGGAAGCACTTCTATGAAGTTTACTGTTGCGAGCCCAGCGAAGTCCGTACGGAGCCCGCTCCTCTCGCAGTGGAAGGTGAGTAAGACAAGTTGATAATTTTGCAAAAAAAAAAAACTATTTCTCTCTTTCTTATATTGACTAGAAAATAGAGAAAAATACGTTACTTGGCAAATCCGATGAAGTCCTCGTGGTTGGTGTTCATGTAGGCGAGCTCGCAGTCAATCAGCAGTACCAGTTGATCCTTGCACATTTGTTCGCGAGAACGAACGTAAGACATGATAATGCGCTCCGTCTCTTCACGCAATCGTGGGTATCGAGACATCTGCAAAGGAATGAATTTGATGAGTAAACATTATGATTTGTATTTTACAGGTCATACTATGGTAAGGCAATATTTTAGTTCGAAGTGCTTAAGAAAGTTTCAAGTGACTGATGATGAATGTAAATCAAAGTTTCCCAAACGAATCTCAAACGACACTAACTTTGTCGATCTTAAGTCTTTTTGTCGCTACAATACTCCTTTCCTTTCCTTCCGTGTTGTTTAAAATTTTGTAGCGTTTGATATTTCGAACATTATTTAGTTAGACCATCTTTCTCATTTGCAAGATCAAATACTTATCGTTGAATGTCAAAGGAACTAAAACAGATTGCAAGCAAAACGTATAATTACCCTTTCAGTGCAGAAACGAACGACGTTAGACAGCTCAGACACGACGAGGTCGACGCACTTGAGACTGGGCTCCTTCAGTCGCGCGATCTGTTTCTTTACGATAGCCTCAAACGCCATGTCCGGAGTGAACAAACCCACCTGCGGAACAGAACGGTATTTCATTATAAAACATATTGTTAAGATAACTTCGGGACTATAATCCCATGAACATTTGGCCAGTTGTTTTGAATAACAGGCGGCAAGCCTATTGCCACAGACCGGGTACAAATCCGGAATCCAGGCTGCTACAACGAATGTCTGAATGGAAATTCCGAATACCACGATCAGGGAATCGAACCCAGCACCTTACTTTCAGCAAGTTTGCTGGCGAAAACTAGATCACGAAGGCGTATGTCATAATTTTTTGTATAAAGCGTTATATAATATGATGCGCATGCTTACCCTAATACCGTGAATATTTCTAATAGCGAATGCAATCTCCCTACGCAGCTCTTTCTCATCAAACTCCATTTTGACAATCTCGAAGGGGAATCGTTCGTGGAACAACCGATTGATTTTCGCACCACCAGACAGTTCGTTTGTATTAATCTGTGCCGAGCCAGAACCTTCGATTGTGCGTTCAAAGTCCGTTTGCAAAGTCTGGATCATTCTGTGAAATAAAAGTTAAGTTTTATAGTCACATACGAGATTCAGTTGACTTTTTTATTTGTTTCGAACATTATTGAGTACTATAGACATGCTGAGGCAGATATATGTAACTCAGGTTTCCACCCGTGGATGTTACGTGTAGCTACTATAGAACGTGAAACGGATAACGCTTTCAGGCATTAGCCACCTTTGAGATGTCAGCAGAATTGACTGCTAGGGCCGATGTCTGCCGGGGTTGCGAAGAAGTCCGAAAGGGAGATCGTGGCCCCCGGCAACATGCCAACTGAAGGAACACGGGTCGGTTTTAGTCAGTAAGAGTCTGACACGCCCTCCCGCTCCGCCCAGAGCGGGAGAAGTTATTTGATAATTTCCCACCCAAAAAAAAAAAGGCATTAGCCACCATACATACGTCCAGTAAACAGCCTTACTAACCCGAAATTTATTTTACTATTAAATTATTCCATTGAACAAATACATTTATACTCACTGCAACATAGCCTTAGTCTTGATGGAGGGATCGTCGGGCCTAAAGTGTTTGTACTGGTCGACATCTTTCTCGAGCGCCAGCAATTGTTTCTGCAGTTTATCTCGAAGGCCGGGCAGCGTATCTCGAATGTGGTTGGTCAGCTGTTGGTTCAGTACGCGTTGTAGGTAAGGGGTGCCGAGCCGATCTGCCAAGTGTCGGTATGAGGGGTGGCTGCAACAATCGAGTTGAATTCATTATAATTAAGTTTAGGTACTTACATTACATGACTTCACGCCTGTAATCCCCGAAGGGTTAGGCAGAGGTGTACCATCGGGGTAACGCATATCTAAGCAATTTGAAAACAAAATCCTGTGCACACGACCCTTTTCTTTCGTAGGTAAGCAACACTATAGCGGCCGAGCGCTGCAAACAAAAATAGTCCTTACAGTGTACAGATATGCGTTTTTTAGATAGTACCTAGTAGTTTAAGTCTCATGTAAATAGGGGACGAGCCTATTGCCATCAACCGGGCACAAATCCAGACTCGGGGTGCTACTCAGAAATTTCTGATGGAAAAACCCAATAACACTTTGCCCGACCTGGTAATCGAACCCAGGACCTCATACTCAGCAGTAGCGCTTATGACCACTAGACCAACGAGACAGTGTAGTACTTCTTTGCAAAAATAATGTCGTACGGGTATAGAACCCGCAATCTATATCACAGACACCCATCACGCCCGTCAAACACGAGTGAGAAGAGTAGAAACTATTAACAAAAAAAATTACCGGACTCATTCGACTGTCTATCGTTACATTTATCAATAAATATAAAATAATTTAAAATAAAACTTTCAAAACTTATTTATAGTTAGTTATTATAATATTTTCTCCGATACAAGTACTATTGTAACTTACTGAGGCTGCCTCAATTTATAAATATTTTTGTTTGATTATCTTGTTTTTATATAATAATATGTAGTTACTTCTGATTATTATGAAACAAAAATAACAATATTATTATATAAATAAACTAAAATAGCCTAATAAAATAAGTAGTTATCAATTCACAAATTGCAAATGCAACCGACGACGTACGGAAGTAGGTCATTCCGATAGTGTAGAGCAACCTATATATCTATCAGAATATTATATGTTGCAAGTAGCACTTGACCTGCCCAGTGACGTTGCTTCGATAAGTTTTTACTATACGGTGATAAATTGAGAAGGACATGAGTCATCGAGTACTAGTCCTTAATAGTAATGGCTCGGTTTACCGTCTCGGAATCATTCAAGTTGAACCATTTCCAAACGTCTGCAAGTCGATTGTATTCTACTTGATTCCGAAATTAAACTTTTTTTTCGGCTCAAACTAAACTGTACCTTAATTGCGTAACTTATTTTCGTAAGCAATTTTGCCTAATTTGTTTCATTTTGACAGTTCAACAACATTCATTGCGTTATTTACGTTGTTGAGCAGATTTTTTTTCCAACTTATGAAGCAATGGATTAGCAATCTGTTTCAAAGAGAAACAGATTGTGATTGTGTTGTATTACGCAATTACGTAATTCGAAATCATTGCCGATCACTCGCCAGTCAACTATACACCCGTTCAGCTATTAACGCTTTTAAAAATATGAGCAGCGAGATTTCTGCAACTGCAACAGTAAAACTAGCCAGTAGGTGCTTTCATAGTATACATACCTAAGGAAGAACTTCCTCTCAGCAGCCAAGGCCGCGGTAATGTCCTTCCGCCCATCAATGTCTTTCTGCGACCGGTTGACGACGCCGATGTATCCACGACGTAGGGGCAGCAGTTTGTTCTCCAGCACGTCGCGCGCATCCGTGCCTTCGTCCATCAAGTCTAGCTTCGTAATTACACCGATTGTACGCAGACCTGTGTAGTAACACCGACATGTTTATAGCGTAAATATTTGCGTTCTTCAAATGCTTAGACTGTGGGAGAATAGCTACCTACAATGCTTGCCACACAAAAAGGCTGTTTTAACATCTCAAGTTGAATGACTTGTAACAAAAAATGAATGTAAGAATATTATGAATTAAAACAAAAAACTGAAAAGAAGTTAGGCTGCCATTGCAAATTAGTTATTGACTACCAACCATATGTGCATATTTCAGCCGTTTCCCGGAAAATGTTCAAATTCGGGAAAAACTGAACGTCCTTTTTTCTATGGAATTTTTGTATGAATCATTGAAAATTGCAATAGACTCGCCCCTATTACATGGGACTTAAAACATAAGGCGCCATCTCCACGAAAGACAAAGTAGCGGCGATAGTCTCGCCGCGCCGTGCCATGACATTTCATAGAAACTCTATGAATCAATCTCCACACGGCGATGTCATCACGGCGATAATTTAATGGCACGGTATGACTATCGCGACGATTCTCTTACCCGTGGAGATGGCGCCTAATAGGCTTATTTAAAATTGGACAGGACAATGACTGTCTGGTCAGCTAGTACAGAATAGAAGGAAATCGTCGCCACCAACTAAATTCATTCATATTAACTGTAACCATTAACACAGTATGGGTTTTTTTCCTAACCAGGATAGTGATTCATAAAACTCAGTAAAACACCATTTTAGTTACTAGCCTTGTGGGTCGACTTCCTTTGCAAGTTTCAAGGCATCGCTGTTTGCCAAGTCGGTGTTAGCGGGCGTGACGGCGAGGATGAGGCAGGATTCACGCTTGATGAATTGGAAGATCATCCCTTTGATCTGTGCTTCGATGTCTATCGGCTGGTCGCCGATAGGCACCTTCGTCAGACCCGGCAAATCAATCAGGGTCAAGTTGAGCACTGAAACGTAAGAACATGTCTACAGTTTCTATCACTACAAGGAAAATTTAGTTTGTAAAATGTAGTAAGTTTAGATACAATTCGTTTAAAATTAAATTGAATAAGTATTATTCAACATTCATATCGGTCATTTCAGGTAATTCATATTTCAATCCATTAAGCTTAAAGTTGTTTGTCATGCCATGATATGGCTAACCACAATGACGTGTCCCTACAATAAAATACCATTAAGCTAAATTTTAACGTTACTGTCAGAAAGCGTGACATAGATAGCAACTTAACCGTAAATGCAAAATTGACCTATAAACCTGCGGTGCGTGCCAAAATATTTCTTGTTGTCGAATCTTGAACAACTAGTGAGTAAGTTGCATACGTTACGTACCACGGAATGTTTGTAGTTGAAGCATAACACAAGGTCATTGTTATCGGTGAATAATTAACAATACCTACTGTTTAACAACAAAATCAATGTTTCCAATAATTGTTTACATTAATACTTTTACAGTTTATTTGCTTTGACAAATTATGTTTTTTTAGGAATAAATAATATTTTTGTTTTCTTCGAAAGTAATTTAGCATAGACACGAGGCGTGAAATTTTATAACTCATTTAGAATGTTTGTAGAACAGATTGGAGAAAATAACACTTCATACGCTCTGTAACTGTCAATAAAATAGAAAATATTGTATAACATGATAAGGATAGATAACGTAAGATTTTTATCTTTTGATGGTTCCAGGCAAACTTCGTAATCGTCGTATCAATAGTAAGACTCACTACTTACTACATTATTACTTCACTACGTTCGCATCTGTGCAAAGATTTAGCCACGACCTTCACAAGCATAGGTAATTAGGTAGCTAATGTTCATTTTTTTCAGGAGTTGCTATATATTCGTACGTTATAAGTAGAAAATAATATTGTATAGACCTGAAACCCAGATAAGTGGACTTGTTGTACATTTTCTGAGCATTTCGAGCATTTAAGATAATGCTCGCCAAACAATAAGCCTAGTTAATCGTTTATTTGTGAATTAATAGAGAAACTTAAGCATGTAGGTATATAATTATGTTCTGATAACGTCATAAGAACGTCGTCTTATGTTGCTATTGATGTGACTCTTGGTCTTGCACAAGTGTGCGCCCGACAAACTATGGAATCTCTACTATCATGTGTTGCATTAATTTATCTTTATACTCCATAGCTATACACACAGCAAAAACTTCTTTTCTGAATCCTAGACAGTCAGAAAAATACATACATATATAACTTAAAAATTACTTCCATAAAGTGTAGGTATGTACTTAACGATAATCTAACCATCAAATAAACATTTGTTATGTAGGTCATTATCAAACTACACATAGAATATCAAATAAGCAGTGTTATAATCAAGATTGCATAATTAAGATGAGTACACTACACACGCATCCGTGTCAGTACCAACAACGTAGTACAAACTACTTAGCAATAATCGTTTTCTCTCCATCTAAGCAGTGTTAGAAATATCGATTCCCAGTAGAATCAAATCGAATATATGTTAGTACACATATTTTTTCATTAGCTTACAGCATTAGCAAAATTCCTTGGAATGCAATATGCATAGATAATAATGAATGAACTTATCAATGAACGTTCAATTATTTCCTAGCAAATGGCAACAAAAACCTATATTTAAATTAACAGTAAATTGATAATAGAATATGTTATTTTACAATCAATAAACTGGGAATTTGCTTATCTAAAGCACATGATTAACACTGACTCATTATTTATCACCAGGCCCAGGAGACATCTTCGTCATACAGCTGGTACATATTTAC
Organism: Agrochola litura; assembly: GCA_949152395.1. Classification (NCBI taxonomy): domain Eukaryota; kingdom Metazoa; phylum Arthropoda; class Insecta; order Lepidoptera; family Noctuidae; genus Agrochola; species Agrochola litura. Next base: position 18,379,690 of record OX424493.1, read on the forward strand.
GCGTTGAAATTCCCGATAAGTTTTAAGTATCGTGTAACAACCTAACAACTATAGTTTTATCAATTATTTTGCGAGGAATCGCGATTATCTATCATATGATAAACTGTCTAAACAAAAACGCGTTGTCGTTGATTACGAACCTAAAAATGATAGAACCTGTCGATTGACAATTTAAACGAATGACTCGGCCTTAACTTTATTGATAAACAAATATATTTAATTAAAGTCTGTAATAGTATTGTAATTTATTGAATACTACGACAAGGTGCCTGCGTAAACATACTCGTTGCGTCACAAAATAAAATCAGAGCAATCTTCTTTTGTTAACTGGGACCTATAAATAAGGTCTGTCAAAGGTGAACAACTGTGGCCTTGCAGCATCATCTTGTAAGTACTTTGGTGTATTCCCTTTTGTCCATAGAAGATACAGTGCGAAGACATGGCGCAGATAAGAAACTTCATGAATTTTGATCGACAATGCTTTGCTTTGACTCCTAAACAGAAGGCAACAGTAAAACATAAAATAATGTCGTTATTGTGAGTATGATAACGAGTGTCAGGCATTTGTCGGCCAATGACTTCGTAAAATTGTCAATCTATAACGTTACGCATGCGTATAAAGCTGCTTCCGGTTTCGTCCTAACTTTATTTTAGCGCGTCTCTTAAATGTTATGTAAAAACGCTGAATAAGGTCTCAAATTAAACTTGTCGCCCTCGGATTTTATCAACCGAAAGCAGCCTCTGGCTTACGTGCATAGATTGATGTAAATAACGACTCCTCGGACTATTAGTCTACTAAAACTGTGGATAGTGTAATATAACAAAGAGTGATTAATTTTATCTCTCTTTTGGAAATAAGTCAGTGAGATCATTATTATACCATTTTGAACCTTACCGTTTGGAGAATATACACGTAGATTGATCGGCACTGGTGATATGCCCTTGTTAGAGCCGGTCATACGATCCGTCTCTGATTCAATCTCTGAGCGTACTTCATTGAAATCAACGAACTTCTTGCCTTTGCAATGCAGAAACTCGGCATATTCTAGGATGAAAAAATACACATTAAATACTGCTTTATGTATGTTTTTAGTTTGCCAGATCTCTTATAAAATCTGGCAGGCTGCGTGAACCAAGATTGCATGGCATCTTGGCGTGTAAAAATTAAAAAATATATAAACCCAGTTATATATTTAAGAGCCCATACTACCTCAGCTCAAATCCACTTTTTACCTCGCTCGCACCATGTGCTCGCGGACTGAGTGAGAGCGAGACAGAGTGGAGTGCTAGCGGCTCCGAGGCGCCAATAATTTAGGTAATTGCTTTTTACGGCGAAAATTATGGTAATTTAAAAAAAATAAAAAACGTAGTCGCTGCTTTATAGTTATTTCAGTTATTATGCAAAGTTTCATGATCTAATTTTAAGTATTTTTTTAATACCAGCGAGCGGTTTATTGTTCGGTTTGGAGGTAACTTTGGATTTTTTTTCTATAGAGAAAATTTTATGGAATTGTGTTTTCGTCTAACATAGTACTTAACATTAATCCTTAACTTTAACATGTATTTATTTCAAAATAATGCTGCAGTATTTTCGATGTAACGGAGGATCATGGTAAGCCATTTGAGGTAGTATAGGCCCTTAATGAAAGATGGCAAGCCCATCATGTGACCATCTGCTAGTACTAACCCCTGGCTGGAGGTTTTAGGTGTAGTAGCTTAAGGCACCCACAGGAAAGCCCGGTTAAGTAGTCATGATCTTAGAGGTCAACTACGAGATGCCCTCCATTAAAAAAAAACCTGCTAGTACTGCCGTCTTTCCTCGACTCAATGAATATCCTTGGTCAATATTAACTACAGGCATAATGCCATTAACACAATGATAAGCAGTTAATCGGCAGTTTCATGCTGTTTTGCTTTTACTCCACGATAAGCGCTGACAACAACAGGAATACATAAAGTAAACAACAAAGCGTAGGCTTCGATTTTGTTTTCAAAGCATAACTGTCCATAAACATATTTTTTGTACTTCAACATTTAGAACAAAATAGTATTTATTTATTAGATAGGTAACAAGTGTCTTATAAATCATTTGTCTGTCATTAAAATACATCACGAGAAGTAAGGTTCCAATCATGCAGAACGGAAGGTTAGTGACCTTTAGGTACGTGACCGGAAAAAATTATCAGAGTATTAAACCAAAATATCCAATGTATTGTTCTAAAACGATAATGGTCTTCTTAAAACACTGCTATTTACACTGTTCAAATTTTGACAAAGTACATACATAGATACATTATAGCGCGTATTAGTAAGCCAATTAGTTGTTTTAACATTCAGAATACAACTGAAGGTTAATGATCACATTTTGCACAATAATGAACTACATCACAGCCAGTTAGCCATGTTTATAAAAATAAATTGACGTAGTAGGTAAGCTTTATTTTCCCCATAAAGTATGTAATTTTGATGTAACAACTCATTTTATCTAATCATAATCATTAAAAGTACCTGCATTTCCATGTATAAGCTGCAGAATCAATGGGCGTCGTGTGACTATTCCGGAACCTCGGGGAAGGAAGTCCCTGAAACAAAATAATTATCATAAAGACCTGCAAGTCTTTTACAGCTGTAGATTGAGATATAATCTTCTCTCGTATTGGCACGAACAATAAGAAGAGTTCATCGTCTTCACATATAATTATATAATTAATGTATACAAAATATTGTAAAACATTTTAAAAGAGTAACGGTGGAGTTTCTTGCCCATTCTTCTCCATACGAAAACTACCTTTTGGAAGGGGTGACTAGAATCAATTCAATTTTGACGTTCAAAAGTGCCTTTTTGTGCCTAATTGAAATAAATAATTTGACTTTGACTTTGATCTAATCTAGCTAAGTAGTAGGGCCAAAGCCTATCCCTCTCCTTTTTCCACACAATTCTGTTTTCTGCTAGTTGACGGAAAGTCCTTCGGTCGGTAGGAGTGAAGCTCGTAACGCCGACTTCGTAAGCCGTCGTCTTGCGTTTAACCCAGTCGGTGGTTCTTTTAGTCCATTTTAAGAACATTTCATGCCGCTGGAAAAAATATTCGCCAACCAACCAGCATGGTGGTAGCGGTGCCGACCGCCCCGGCCAGAGCACGCCACACATACGTAAATTAAATAAGTATAGCTACTCGAGGTTGCTATTTTTAAGCAACCCCATTTTTTTTGGTATTAAGACAACCTAAAATTAAAAACTCCAATTGTTCTGCTGAAACTGGTCGTAATCTCAAACAGAAAAAAATTAAACCTAAAGTAAAGACGGTTGATGTCACGCAATTTACCCAGATGTAATCATAGCGTACTGATAAATGAATCATAATAGGTAACACATGCAATAAAAACAGTGATTTCAGAAAAAAAACGGAATTTAATTCATGATTTTTTTTGTTCAGCTATATAACATTAAACATTTTATGTTTATGACAGACAGTGGTTTTAGGAATGGGTCACTCAAAAGAGCACAGTGCAATAATACACTGGAAGAAGGGACACCTTTGTGTATGCAGGCTTTCTGGATCTATCCAGGGCTTTTGACCTTGACGCATGTAATAATTATAAGACATCCTATGGAAAAAATTGTCGAATGAAGCTAACCTGCCGCCAGAAATCTATACTAAAGCTGAAAAGTTTGTTTTTTCGAACGCGCTAATCTCTGGAACGACAAGTCGGATTCGAAAAATTCTTTTTGCATTTGATAGCCCAATTCTTGAGCAAGGTCATAGGCATTTAACATCACGCTGCGACAACTAGGAGCAAGAGAAAAAAAAACAGAACGCTAAGCGAAAACGAAGTAACATCGCGGGCGGGCCATGCGATGCGATGCGGTGGGTCGGGGAACAAGAAATTTCACGCGGACGAAGACGCGGGCATAAGCTAGTAATTAATATGTTTAAGTTCTAGTAACCAATATAACACTGTGAGGTGGGCAGGCGCATACTCAGATGTGTACAGTCACAAGCAATAACATGTATACACTTAGCAACAGGTTAGAGTGCGGGGTTAGACAAGGGATTCTGACCTCACCCAATTTATTTAATATTTTTATGAATAAGCTGATCAAGGAAGTCACCAGCACTGGCATCGGATGCACTATAGATGGTGTCTTTTTTTAACAACACCAGTTATTCTGACGATATGGTGCTGCTGAGTCCGTCGATCAGTGCTCGCAGGAAGCTATCGAATATATGTGAGTGCTATGCTGGAGCCCATGGGCTAAGGTATAATCCCAAGAAAAGCGAGCTGTTAGTTTTTTAATGGCACAAAACAAGACCTATGAATAACACCAGTGTCGCTATTAGGTGCAACTCAAAACAGAGTAAAGCAGTTTAAATACCTTGGTCATTGGGTTACAGAGGATGGCACTGATAACTGTGATATAAAGAGAGAGCGCAGGGCATTGGCCGCACGATGCAACATGCTGGCCCGCAGATTTGCAAAGTGCAACCATAATATCAAGATAACACTGTTTATATTGCAAGGCTTCTTATACCTGCAGTCTGTTGACCACATACACATAAAAAATGTTTAATGCCCTGTGTACAACAATGCTTTTAGGATACTGCTGTCGCTGCCATGTTTCTGTAACGCGTCAGGGAAGGTAGCAGCAGCGCGTACAGATGACTTATTTGTGATCATGCTTAAAGGATCCGCGTCACTATTGCGTCGGATGCGAGACAGCGACAAGTCTCCTGAGCATTGTTGCTAGTAAGGCGTGGCGCCCACTATCGGTCGGCATCGGTACGGCTCGGCAGAGCTCGGGCGCTTTACGGCGGCTTCGGGCGCCTTAGGGCTGTTTGGGGCAGCTTCGGGCGCCTCAGAGCTGCCTCGGCAGTCGTAAGCATACCTAAGGACGCCGAGGCTGGTTTCGGCAAAGCTAAGAATAGTTCGGGTGGCAGACACGTCGTAGAGCAGTCATAACGTTACGTGAAAACAGTTGTACGTGTGTATTTATAATGGTGCATTGGGACTTAGTTCTCATTGTTCATCTTGCTGAAGAAGAAGAGAAACTTGGAGCCTTAAGGCAAAAAATAATATTTTGGGTGAATAAGCTTTGGAAGCAAAGATGTGCTTTCGATGAATTTCGTAACTTGTTTAATGATTTACGATAAATTAATAAAACGAACCTTTACGTGTAATTAATGAGGCTGTTGCCTTTTATTTTCCTCTGGGTGTTGCCAAGCTAATGGAGGAGCGCGCGGTGAACGTTATGACTGTTCTGCGACTTGTCTGGCCACGAAAATGCCACCCAAGCTGCCTAGGCGTCCTTAGGTATGCTAAAGACTACCGAGGCAGCTCTGAGGCACCCGAAGCCGCCCCAAGCCACCTTAAGGCGCCCGAAGCCGCCGTAAAGCGCCCGAAGCCGCTGTAAAGCGCCCGAGCTCTGCCGAGCCGTACCGATGCCGACCGATAGTGGGCGCCGCGCCTAAGACTGAAGGCCACCTGATGGGGCATCTGTGCTCAGTGCATGTATTGTTGCCAGCTGTCTCCAGAAGATAATAATATAGATATAGTAAATAATATAGAAATAGATATTATAGTATTCCTTAAGTTGTGTTATATTCTAATTTGATTAAGTTTGTGTCTTAATTCATTATACTAACATAGTTTATGTAACACTAACAAATTATGGGTAACATGCCTGAATTCAAAGATGAATAAATAATAAATAAAAATTATGTTTCTGAATATGAAAAAGTAGCAGTCATTTTTGTGTTACACCAACACCATATCTTAAGTTTCATCAACTCTCGCAATTTTATAATTGAGGTAAAACAAAAACATCATGTTTTCATTAAATAATAAATATTCAAATATGATTTCAAGAGCAATCGCAGATTTAATTTTGATCATCATGTAATTTAAAACATAGTTGCAATTTACGAAAAACTCAAGTATTTTGAGTTTCTTTCATACATTTGATGCTGAATATTTGTATTAAAAATTATGAAATACAAAATGCCTGCAGACGTAGTTGCGGGCAACAGCTAGTATTTTTCATTCGTTATTTTCCTTAATTCAATACTGCATAATTTGTAAAACATAGATGATAATATTTAATTGTTTTACCTTTCCGTACATTACTGTTTATTTATTATTAATAACATGATACTGATATTTTATTCATAAATAAAAGGTGAGCTAATAAATGTATAACAGCATTCTGATTTTTCCATTATGTATCACAGTTTAATTATTTAAATTCAATTGCATAGCTTGTACCCGCGGCTCCACTATAAAAGTAGCCTGTAGCCTAAATCCTAACCAAAGTCATGGTCTAACCCGTTCAAGGGACTAGACCTATTTGGTACTAATTTCACCTTAATACTTCTACCTCTACCTACCCATTCCGGAGAAAAAAAGGTCTTGATAGACAGACAGCAACAAGGTGATTCTATTAGGGTTTCGTTTTTTTCCTATTAAGGTACAGAGAACCCTAAAAACCCATAAAATGATTTGCAAAAGTGAACCATTTTTCAACTAAATGTTTTAACTAGGTGATCCCTTTCCTTGATTGTTAATGCCTACCTATATGATAAATCAGATAGCGGTTTTATCACCACATAAAAGGGATTTGCACATTTAATAATGCATCAAACTGAGTTGGCTACATTAGCGCTGTCTTTTGCTCTGTGCCGCACAAAGTTCCGCAGCAGCTTCTACCTCCATTTTTTAAACCTAACTTTGTAGCAATAGCTTTTGGAGCTGAACCACATTTATGTACATTTAATGGGCTATTTTTTTACATGATAGTTCCTAACTATGCTACACAAGTTGAATCAGACATTGACAGGTATACCAGGAGCTTAGGAAAATCGTCTACTTTTACAATGTTTGTAAATATGTGAGCAGTTAAATTACTGTTGTTGCTTCATTTTTAATTATTTTTACCTATTGTGGTATAGTAATTTTATTCTAGGTGCATCGTCTTCACTTATAATTATTTAACTAATGTATGTACCTATACAAACAATTGTAAAACATTTTAAAAGAGTAAAGGGCCCATTCTTCTCCATACGAAAACTACCCTTTGGAAGGGGCGACTAGAATCAATTTTATTATTTTGTAAATTTTGACATTCAAAAGTGCCATATATGGGCCTATTTGAAATAAATGATTTGACTTACTAATAAATTAACATCATTGTATATCTCCTAGAAAACTGTTACAGACAGATTACATAAAACAAACAACAATGTTTGAACAGGCAGAACTCTCTATACCAGACTAAAGAATACCTTTTTGTTTATGCAGATTTTATTTTTTTATACTTGCCTGATAAGACAATAATCATAAAACTACCAATAGGCATAAAATGTGTGTGGATGGTATAATTTTAGAAAACTGTGAAGACATGGGTATTTTAACTAAATTCATATTTTCCTATTGCACTGTTATCTACCCAAATCACCCACTGAAGATTGCTGAAACTTACAATAAAAACCACAAAAATATGTGATACTGATAAGTATCTGGGTCATGCTTTTATGTGACACATAAAAGTTTGTGTTTATTTTAACCTTAAAAGAAAGAACCTACCGAACCTAACCTGCCTAGAAGAAAATACCTACTTTCAAGTATTTACAGCTACATGAAATTGTTGTGACCCAGCCTTTTATCATCATAGAGTTCATCACATTGTATTCTAAAAGACTTTTAATAATCAGTAAGTATGCTGAAAAAGTCTTTACTACAAGAGATTTCAAATCAGCGCTTTAATACAACAGATTATATACAATTTTATCATCTTTCAAAGATTTTTCGGAAACTGATATGAGGACCCTAATCTCTTACTGAATGACTCACCTTTCCACATCTCTTTACATGTTGATTAATCTGGTTCAAAACTTATTTATATCCTTCTCATTTTTACATAATTATCTTGTTATGTATGTAAAAACTCTGCTTGCCTTCTAGCAAAACTTATTGCACCAATAATTAATAGAAAAGTAAACTCCTATAGATTTCCATTATACACTGATAATATTATTGTTGTTTGGGAAGGTTACATATGACTCATCACAAACGACTGTAGATTATGTTAAAGAATCTGTGATTAGTTTATTGTTACTCTAAGAAACTGCAATCTATTCACCAAGGAAGTGGTTTATTCCTGCCGACTATTCCACTCATTGAACCAATAAATTCATTGTCTTTACGATAAACAAAGAAGGTATACATACATCGACATCTTCGGCACATTAGAAAGTTCTATAATGAACAACACAACTTCCTACTGGATACAAAATCTTACCTTCCTACAAAGTTTTCTAACACCGAACTCTTTCCTGCAGACTGACCACCCACAACTGCAATTTGGGGAAGATCTAAAGACATGTGCACGCCCATTTGCACAAATGCATCTTGCAATTTGTTTACAACAGGGATTAGCTGCTGCATTCCGAAATTTCCAGCCATTTTTTCTAAGATACATTAAACTTTTATCACTCTAAAACACTAATAACACTTGCTCATCATCAATTCATCATCGATAAACTAATTTATTTTTCAATATGGTGGTGGGTGGTTACGTTACGTTTCGATTCAGCTTGATTCGACTACTGTCAAAAAGAAACAAAGCGTAGTGCATTCAGATGGAGAACATTTCAAAACATTCTCTGTCCCTGTCTGTACAACGAGTATCTCTATTCGAACTTGAGACAAATATCTGTACATCCAAAAAATATTTAGCATTAAGTTATTTCAGTACATAATAAATTGTGAATTTATGAATATGGGGATCATTCGTTTATCATACTAAAACATAATTTATCCTATTCTCGTGCAATTATTTCAATGAAATGAAGTTCAAATTGACCCTTCGCAACCATTGACATTTGAGCATTAGTAAATCAATACTACTTGACATGCGCACTAAATCTAGGCCAGAATTTAAAAATATTCTCAGCTTATTGTTTTCGTGGTAGATAACAATTTTTTGTCAATAAATTTAATTTGGAAAAATGATAATTTTATATGTCACTAGAATAATTAAACGCAAAAAACGTAATATTTTTAGTTGCCAACAGTGAAATGAGTATGTTGAATAGTTGAAATCATGTAGTCAAAATTGTATGCACTTTTTAACTATAATACTCTCAGTATTAAATACTAGATAATATAAATATTATATTTTTTTTTTAATGTATTAATAATATAACTGAACAGTGTACAATTGCTAAATAAAATACTTGCTTATTTCTTCTGCTACTTACGTAATTCGGTTTTTATTTCTAAACTAACTGAATAAGTTGAGAACCATAAGAATTTAGACTTAATTGCGATCATGAAATAATACTTAGATTATGATAGTATGCTGTGTGAAAACGCTGCAAAGACTAGTCCGCTTGGTATTCTGCTTACCCCATAAATCTTGCTGAAATTGTCAAAAAGACACAATTTATGCGTACTAAAATTACATACCTGCCCACAAAATTTTCTAAAACAGAACTTTTGCCTGCAGACTGTCCACCCACAACTGCAATTTGCGGCAAATCCAGTTGCATGTGAACACCCAATTGTGTGAAAGCATCTTGTAGTTTGTTAACAATTGGAATCAATTGTTCCATTCCCATATTCCCGGCCTGCATGGCTGCCGGTTTTCTCAAACACTCCTCGTATTATGAGCTTCTCCGCAGATCCTCGTCTACTGATTTTTCTTTCATCAATATGGTGCAAAGTCCTCGTGCGCAGGCGTAAATGGAGAGAAAACTTGAAAAGCAAATATCGCTATCTCTGTGTTATATTTGTATCGAGTGGTGTCAGGATTGATTACTGCTAGATAATCAGTTAAATTAAGTATGCATCATAAATTACCTATTATTATAAACGTGTTAAAAAAACAAACAAAACAAAATTGGTTTTACTAAATCCTGGAATTTTAGTCGATAAGCTAATCTTTCATTTTATTTGTAGGTATTTATTTACATAGTTCTCTTTTAATTACGTAGTTTCGTAGAAATACATCCATTTTTGAACTCGATATGATGTGCGTCGTTCAAACTTACTATTTGGATTTACTATTTGTTTGGGTCGCTTTTTTGCATGGACGTAGGTGTATCAAAAATATTACAATTTTTTTTTTAAATTTTTACGATGTGCAATACTAAAAAAAAATATTTTATTCTTCTAGCAAACTTTGCGCATAACCTTGTCTGTTTATCCACCAGAGAGCGCTGTGTCGCGTCTTTGTGACGTCACGCTATTGATTGTAAAAAGGAAGGAGATCGTCTTTTGGAGACGCCATCTTAAAATAAAGTGATATAAGTTTTTGGTAGCGTAGATTATAGTTTAAATCTAAAGTAATCTTCTTTAAGAAATTAGCAATCGAGCTTAGATATTTTTTATTCCGTGATACCAAGTGTAACGGACCAAGGTACTGATGTATTTTGCTTTTATTGTTCTATAGAAAGATAAAAATTAGTTTATTTACCGTTCTTTTACTTCAATCTTGTTAGTACCGTTATTTTGAGCTAGATAGTAGAAAGTTATAAAAGAATAACGGACTAGAGAGTGTAACAAAAAACGTAAGTGAAATTATTGGAGTCATCGATCCAGCGTTCATCAGACGGATGTAACACGTCAATAAACCTTTGAGGGCAGGGCTCCAATTTATTGTTCTATCAGTGCTGTGAAAGTGTTTTAGTGAATGTAATCAATAGTGTGAATATTACTTAGTGCTTCGAAATAGTACGAATATATCTTATAATTACGAGTATCGGATTGAAACGGATAACATTGAAGGACGATTGTCTTTGGTCGTTGCTAGTAGCTTGTGATTACAGTGATTTGCGTTTACTGTGGCCATTATACTGAGGGTTTCGCTGATTGCAGTTGGTGGTCGTTGCGAGGGTGATCTCCTGATGGTGTGTACATCGCAGCATGTCTGCACTCTCAACGCCGGGCGGCGGAGGCACTACGGCGCAGAGCAAGCCGACGTCCGGCAAGCAAAGATATCAGAAGTTGGACATCAATAGCTTGTACTGCGCCAACAGAGTGAGTACTGTTCCTGATCCATATATTTTGTGTCAATGTCAAGGGAGTACACGCCCACCAGTACATTCGTTATGACCTGAATAGTTTTTACAAAACAATTGTTGGTCTACCATAAGTGGTAGGTAATCTTGTGGGATCTGGTAATTTTAACAAGTTTTTTTTGTTAATTCTGTTATAGTAACTGTTTGGTATAAAGATCTGCCCTGGAACATGATTTCTAGCTATGATCATGTTGACAATCTGCAAGCCAGCTGTAAAGTAATTGTAGTAGTCACAGTTGAATAAATTGACCTTCAGTTGCCTTGTGCATATCTAGTTGCAACAGTGAAATAGACAATGACCTTGTTTCAGAGATTTGCAATTTTAAAGATTGGTAGGAAATGTGCATACTTTTAAACTGTAAATTATTTGAAATAAAATTTTTTATGCTACCTGACTCTAATGTTGTGAAATAAATATGACCTTAATTTTGATGTATCATAGAAATCTCTGCCACATAAAGATCCTTTAACATGATTTTGTTTAATATTTTTTTCTATACATTGTAGAACGAGAACTCAGAGCCGTCCTCAGTAAAATCTCAACTAAGCCGCAAACATGGAATGCAAAGTCTTGGAAAAGTACCTTCAGCTAGGCGGCCACCTGCCAACTTGCCTTCTTTGAAAACTGAAACTGGTCAAGACCCTAACACAAAGTAAGTAAACTTATGTAATCCAGCTAATGGGCACCAACAGCAACTGACAATTGCTTCTTTTGGCCTGATTACATTCTTTGTAAAAAAGGAACCTTATGATTTATTGTTTATAATAATGTAATATTAAACATTTCAAATTATAGTAAAGAACAAAGAAAATACTTTTATGTAGAGGTGAACATTGAGTATACTTTTATTTAAAGGTGAATGATTCTGTGATGAGTTTTTTGACCTATTGACATGTACTGACTGAAGCAATAAACTTATTTTCAGCTCTATTTCTGCTGTTGCTACAACTGTATCTACAACCTCAACATGTACCTCTCAAACTATAGTAAGTAATTTAAATTGTTTCACATTTTGCTTTGAATTTGTTAAGCCGGGTCTCTTGCGAGTGTTTTTTCGAAACATTACACATAAACATTTATTTTCATACAAAACGTCGTGTTTGCATAAACAAATGTGTAAAAACACGCGCAGGAGACCCGGCTTTAAACAAAGGAATGTTACTTCAGGTGGTATGAGTTTTTTTTTACCTTCAATTGTTAACAAAATTGTTATCATAAAAGTTCATTGACTGCATTATTAGAATCTTTGTTCAGTGGGAATACTTATTATTGTTATAAGCCTGTGATGTCCCACTGCAGGGCAAAGGCCTCCCTAATCTCTCCCCACTTCTCTTTATTTAAGGCTGCTAAGGACCAGTTCTTCCTAAAGGAGTCCAGCTCATCTTAGCTCAAAAACTTATCTTTATTTAAGTAATTCTTCTGTATGTGTGTATGTCACTGAACTCTTAAACAGCTGGAAAGATTTTGATGATTCTTTTTGTGTGTTTGAGTGGGTCCTTGGGTTGTTTTGATTCACAATTATTGGACCTGGCATGTGACGCTGTTTGGGCAGGACAGCATCTGTCAGGTCTGCTTTAAAATATTCAAATCTTTTTGTGAAGGATGTCTCAAGTTGATAATTTTGTTAATCTTTTCTGCCATTATAAAATGTTGTATGTGTAAGGTATGTATGTTTCCTCAGTCAACAACGTCGAACAGCAGTGTGGTTGCTGGTACTGGACCCGGCGGATGGGTGGCACTGCCACCACCATCGTCCCCACACTTCCGCACAGAGTTCCCTTCACTGGAGGCAGCTGCCCAACCTTCACATCGCTCAGCAGATCATGCAGCACCACAAACCCAACTGAGACCACAAAGTAAGTTTAATAATATATTGAAAATGAAACTAGTTTCTGTATAAAAACTAAATTATTAAACTTGATTAGGATACCCAGAATCATGGATTTTGTCAAATTAATTACATGAACATAAATGGATGGAACAGCAGATTTTTTTTCATGATTAATGTTGGTCCTATAGTAAAAGCAGGGTTCGCCGATATATATCAATTGATTTTTTCCTGTCTTCTGAACTAAAATTTTTGGACATTAATGTTTACCCTAGAAATATGTAGTGAAAAACTACAATTCATAATAATTTAGATGGTTTCCCAAAATGGCAACCTCATTTAAAGTTGGGGAAATCCCCTTTAACTTACCAGTAAGCCTAGCTTTTTATTGAAATTTGCTTCTTTTTCTTAGCCTGGATATAATTATATCTGATAAATATCGGATTTATATAAAAAAATCGGATTTTTTCGAACCCTGAGTAAAAGTGGTTCAAGATCAGTTCAATGACCCTTTTCAGGTTTGGGGTTTTTTCTATTACACCTTGTATGATGTACCTATACTGCTTCAACATGTCAACATTCACTATACTCCATTTGAAGTAAGATTAGACATTTAAACAAACCTTTTTACAGTCCGTCCAACCGATTTTGACTTCTATATCGTACCAATAAGGATGGCATTAAAAGCAAAAAGTGATTACCATACCAACTGTTTACTGCAGCTGCTGTTTGTCATGCCACCAACGTAATAGAAGCCAAAATCGGTTAAACGAGCTGTAAAAAAGGTTTATTTAAATGTCTAATCTTATTTCAAATGGAGTACAGATGTGGAAAAATTTCGAGTTTAACTTATACCAAGGATAAGAAAGATTTATTTCTAAATAAGTTTTATAGATTCAAGTAGTTCGCCTTGCCTTACCTTTCCTAATAACCTTGTTGCAGCGGAAGGCAGCTGGACGTCCGGTGGCACGGCGGGCGTCCGCCAGGAAGCCATGTCTGCCGCCGCCGCCGCGCCCGCCTCCGGGCCTGCCTCACAACAGAGTCCTGCCTGCCTCCCAAGATCGATTCTGCCATCCTTCGTACGTATTATACAGACTCAAACTAAATTAGTTAACGAAATACCGCAGCTGGGTTGAAATATTAAAATCGAGTGATAAAAAAAAAATCGTTGTTGACAAAACCTTTTTTAATGCCACAAAATCAACCTAAAAGTGTCAAGGGACTACTCTGACATAAGCTACGGTGCACACTTACGTGAAATGCCATGTTTATTTACATAGATCGGGTAATCCCCCGAAATGTAAACAAGCGACTTGATGTATTTTTGCCTAGTCATATTCGTGATTGATTAGTGAAAGCGTGAATACAACAAAATGGCTGTGGTTATGTAGGTAGTAAGAACATGAACAACAAAATATGTTTAGTGACTGACTGCAGCAATACCCAAATGGTTAATGTCAATTTTAAGTTGTTGATTTTCTTCATTTTTCATTGTTGATTTTCACGATACCCATGATGATAAATTTGAAAATTGTCAGAGCCGCCATCTTGGATTTACATTTTGACTAACTAACTTGTTCATACAATGTTCGTGTTTGATCTCTTTGGTGATTGGAACTTTTACTAACAATATCCACATTCCAAATTCAAATCACTTTTAATCCCTAGGGATTAAAAAGCTATTTTAGTTCCCGTTTACGCGGACTAAACTAGCTCTTTTTGAATAGATGTGATAAAAAATTGTTTTATCGTATTCAGATAGGTATTTATAAACATTACGTCTGTAAAGTTAACATAAAACACTGGACTGTTTGTGCGCAGATGAAAGGTAGCAGCGGTGGCGGGCTCGGGATGGGTACCTTGGGCGCCCTGCGCGACAGCCGGGGCGGCGGCGGCGGCGGCGGCGGCGGCGGCGGCGGCGGCGGCGGCGGCGGCGGCGGCGGCGGCGGCGGCGGCGGCGGCGGCGGCGGCTCGCGGCAGCAGCGCGCGCCCGCCACGCCTCGCGCCGTGGAGGTGCTCACCGCGCGCCCGATCCTGCGCGACGATCAGATCTCTTCGCTCGATGACATGTCCCGCGACGCCGGCTGGGCGCAGCAGGACGACATCGACTATGAGTGAGTTGCGCCGCAACCTGAGCGACCGGTTTTCTGCCTGCGTTCGGACCGGGATTGAACTGTTTTTTCATTCCAGTCAGAAGCTGGACTTCTCCGACGGTGAGTCTTCGGCTCCCAACAAAGGGCACGGCAGGAGCGGCGGCAACCGCGCGAGCGTCGACAGCGAGCGCACCGACGCCAAGCTTCACGAGCCTGGAGATGAAGACCAACTTTGGGCAGAACGTCGACAGAAGCAAAGTAATGAAGTAGCCCAGGCCGTCGCCCGCGCTCGCCAGCGAAAGGAGGAGGAGCAACGACGGCAACTCCGTGACGCCTCCGCGCCTCAACCGTCCCAGGACGCACGCGAACGCATAGACCGGGGGCCCGACCGAGACCGCAACGACAATAGGGAGAGAGAGCAGGACGTAAGGGAAAAGGACAGGGGTGATAATAGGGACCGGGATCGTGCCGACAATAGGGATCGCATGGACATTAGAGACAAGGAGCGTAACGATCTACGTGATAGAGAAAAAGATCGCGTCGAAAGCAGGGATCGCGATCGCATTGATAATAGGGATCGGTACGATAATCGAGATCGTGATCGGGACGTAAGAGACCGCGATCGTGACCGCGAACGCGACCGAGACCGGGACCGCGAGCGCGACCGTGAACGCGACCGCGATCGTGACCGTGATCGCGATAGGGAACGGGACCGTGAGCGTGATAGAATAGATACTAGAGGAAATGATAGAGGTCGTGTTGAAAATAGAGAACGTGCAGAGAGTGACAAAGAAAGGATGGAAACACGAGATAGAGATCGTAATGATAACAGAGATCGCATAGATCGTGATAGGTTTGACAGGGAACGAGATCGCTCGGACAGAGACCGCGATCGTGATCGCGTTGACAGAGAGCGAAACGATCGCGAAAGGGACCGCGATCGTGAACGTGATTTTAGAGAGAGGGACCGCGACTATGGTCGTGACCGTGACCAAACAAACCCAGCATTTTCTAAAACGTTCCAAGCGAATATACCACCGCGATTCTTGAAACAGCAGCAAAATAGACAACAAGACGATCACAAAGGCTGGGCATTCTCTGGGAAACCAGCGCCCAGGCGCCAAGAACCGCCGTCTTACAATGCACCACGACATGCACCGCACAATAATGGCCGTCGTTCTTATTCACGGTAAGATATTTTATCTCTAAATAAATGTGGTATTATTAAGGAAATAAAAAAATCGTAACTTACATTACTTCATTTGTATTTCTAGGGACTATTCAGACCGTGAAGATGACTTTAGAAGAGATCAAAAAGATGGACCTGGGCCGCAATGGCGGTCTGAAATGCAAGATTACGAAAGATCTGGCCGCGAGTTGGACAGATCAAATTCGAAAGATTCATATAATGACTATAAAGATAGGAGAAATGAATCTGATAAAAAATCATTAGATACTATTGAACCTAGCAGTCGTACTGCTGCTGATAAACTGACAGAAGTATTTGAAAGGAAGAGCATAGGGCTCGCTGAGCCTTTCGCATCCTTGGAGTCGTCACCTCAGACACTTGCTCCTGAGCGACGCAATTCTCCTCCTTCGAGTTTATCGCAAAGGGAATCCACTGAAAGAGATTTTGGTAAGACCTCGTGGGCTGAAGTTACTCAGGAAGATTCTAATAATTCCAGTCAACTGAAGTTATCAGCAGAAAAAGTCTCAATAACGAAAGATAACGAACCAAAAGAAAGCCTTGACCGCGAAAATTTGAATGATGAAATGAAGCGTAATTCTCAACCGTCTCATTCACTTCAACAATCACAGGTCGCATCAAGTATCGCATCTAATACGCCGACATCTCAAGCTCCAATTCAAAAGAGCCAAAATAACCACGCTGCTAATGTTCAAACTTTTGGACACAATCAACAAGCACCTCCAACAAGTTTTCAGTCACAAGCACCTGTGAGCCAATCTCAAACTTCATTCACAGACAACCAATGTAAACCTGCGCCTTCACAAACTGTTCCTAAACATCATAACCCAACAGAAGCATTGTCAAGCACTTCTCAAATACAGAAACAAGCCCCTTCTGAACCAATAACACAACAGAATATTGCTAAAACAATGTTTTCATCTCAAAAGTCTGAAAAAGAATTTTCTGAATCTGAATCAATAGCTTCTAAGTCTAGCACGGACCCTTCAAGCTTAGGAGGAATTAAAGTTAGTGAAACATACTCTGCAGAATCTCTTCATGCTAGTGCAGCTACCCAAAAACGTTCTGCTGATGAAAAGAGACACGAAAGAATCAGTAATGAGCAGCTAAACAAAATTCCTGCTAAAGAACCCGTTGAACGCAAATCAAGTGGGTCAGGATCTGAGAAGAAAGGCAGAGGTTATCTTGGAGGTGGGTATGCTGTTTACAATAGAGGTTGGGGACCAAGACGACGGTCCCACCGTAGCTCACGATCTAACAACAGAGCTAGTGAATCTGACGGCTCTACTGACGGTGCTCCCAACACAGAACGCAAAGAGAGACGAAGAGCACCACGTAGCCCGCGTGGTCCTAAGAATTCTCACGATAAATCTGATGATGCTAATCGACCTCCGACAGTGGATCAACCAACTTCTGTAACTGATGGCATGGAAAACAGAGAACCATTTGCACCACGTGGGCAACCGTCACGACGAGGTCGTGGAGGATTCCAAGGTACGTCGCGCCCACCTGCTCCGGCTAAAAGAGTAACTGGCTATGGACCTCCCAATACTAAAAGCCCATTTAGCCAGGCTAATCGAGCAGTAAAAGATAATGATGAAATTAAAGATAACTCTCAAATTGATGATAAGATGAAAGGAAATAATAATAAGTCGAGAGCCGGTTCATCAACAGGAAGGGGTCGCGATCGTCGCCCGAAAGGCACAGGACCCCCGAGTGGTGAGGATGAAAATTGGGAAACAACATCAGAACATTCTGAAGGTGGTGGTGGTATATCTAGTCACCGCCGTTCTGTAGCAGGAAGACCATCTGGTCAGTCCCAGAAAGGTCAAGGCGGGCGTAATCAAAATTCTGGTAATCGTCAAAACAATGGACGTAACCCTCAGTCCACTAAAAAAGACACTGTGACAGATAGTAAAACTGGTGATATTACAGAGGCTATGACAGATCTCAAACTTAGTTCTGCCAAAAAAGATGATGAAGTTGTTGATGATGGTTTCCAGGAGGTAAGGAATAAAAAGAATTCTAAAGATGCGAGAGGTCCTACAAAAGAGGATAACAATCAACATGCAGCAAAGCAGCCCAGATCTCATTCCAATCAAGGTGGTGGCAGAAACGGATCAACAACCAGAAATCCTAATGATAAAACAAACCCACGTGGTTCAGCTCCTGTTTCTAACAAATCAAATGCTCAGTATGATCGCCCTCGTCAGGCTAACTTGGCACCGCGTTTTGTCAAACAAAGACAGAAACAACAAATGGGACTAGTGTCTGGATTCGGCCCCGACACTGGCGCCGCGCCCCCCCCACCACCTGTCAACGCGTGGGACAAACCTATATCACAAACATTACGTGGCAACGTAGAAGAACCTGTCGAAACAGTAGAGAACAAGTCCGCTCAGTCGAGCCAACGTAGTACGCCCGGTGATACTCCAGTAGAAACTAAAACTGCTGCTCAGCCCAATTGCACTATTGTTGCTGATAAAAGTGGTGTGCTAGATGGGGCTACGCCTCCTGTTGAAACTATTATATTTGAAAATACTAATTACAAGACTGCAACACCAGATGAAACACTACAACAAAAATATCAAATTACTACCCCTATTCCCAAAACTCAAGCAGAGGAAATAAACACAGAATTAGAAAATCGAGCTCTAGGATTCAATGGTGAAGTAAGACAACGACCTAGATCTATACAAGAACTTATATCTGACAGACCAGTAGTAACTGATGCTGAAGCTGCTGGTTTAGGTTTGCAAATGACGTTTGATACATCACAAAAACCAGAAGATTCATCTGATATGAAACTTGATTTTGCTTTTGATTCTGACCTTGGACAATTAACCGAAGATAAATCTGGGAAATCTCTCGGCTTGCCACGCGGCGTACACATGAGCACATCGAACACAATTTCTCCACTGGCAGCTGATCTCAATTTAAAAATCGCCAGTGTGAAGAAAGTTTGGGAGATGCCTGCAGTAGCTGAAGGCACCGAAGATATACAATTCACAGGTTTTGAAGAAAACAATACGGAGACTGCTCCACCTAATGTTTGCAAAGTGAAGCCCACGCAACAATTACAGTCGCCGCCGCCCCAACATTACAACCATGTTGGGTATCAAGGCGGCTACGGAGGTCTGTCGGTGCCGTCGCCGCCCGCCGTCATGTTCAATTCTTCCCAGCAACTGTTGAGTTCCTCGCAGCAGATGCCGCAGCAGAGCGGGCTATACGGAGCCTTCCTAGATCAAAGCCGTGGTCAGTTCGGAGGGTTCCCGGGCACCCCGTATGGCGCTGGATCAGCCGCGCCATACAACTATCAACCTCCTCCGGACATGTTCCAGAGCCTACCTAATCAATATCGCATGGTAAGCACACATGACAATTTATAAAACTTCTGTTAGAATTTAACTTGTTCAGTTATGGATCTTCAGAATTTTGTCTGATACTGTTACAAGCCATAACTAGATTTTAGAATGATTGAAAACATAAGTGTGCCTTTGTATTCGAACTTGAAGAGTTTATTTAATACTTTTCATTTTACAGCATATTAAAATATTTGGGAGTATTTACGGCAATACTCATATGTATTGTTATACGTGAAGTTGTCAACTTGTTCCTGGCTCTGCAGTACTTAATCATGAAAGCCTCACACAGGTCACGAAATGAACAGTTTTTTAATTCTTGCATTTTGTGGGTTTTAAAATTTATTTGTTCAGTAACATATGTCACTTCTTTATTACCTGAGTATGTATAAGTTAAAAGGAGAGATAAGTGGCTACTGCAAGTGTAAATTTTAATATTGAACTGTGTAAATAATGTTTAATCTTTGTTTCATCCCATGTCCAGGCCGCAGCCGCTGGTGGTGGCGCAGCATTCGGCCAGTCGGGCCAACTGGGTAATAGTCCCAGTACTGTTCTAATCTCGAGCACTTCTAATTCTCTCATGTCAGCCACTGTCAAGCCTTCCACTCAACAAATAGGCGCTATTGGTGCGTATAACATCTCACAAATGAGAAAACAGAAATGAAATCTGATATAAAAACAAAATATATTCTTTTTTCAAAATGGCTGAATTATAAAGTTGCAGTAAAATTATAATTATATGGAATAATAATGTTTAATAATGAAATAATAATAGAAAAAAAATAAAAAAAGACTCGACGTCCATTTATTTGATATCTTAGAAAGCGGATACGGGAGTCAGAACAATTGATAATTTGCAGGCAGCAAAGGCGGCGGCGTAGGCGGCGTCGGCGGCGTGAGCACGTACCAGCAGCAGTACCTGGGCTACTCGGCGCCCGTGGGCGAGGCGCCCTACTCGCTGCCCGGCCTGCTGCCCCGCCCCGCGCCGCCCGCCAGCTCCTACTACTCGCCCTACCAGCCGCCCGCCGCGCCCGCGCCCAGCTACCCGCTGCAGTTCACGCAGCCGGCGCAGTCGGGCGCCTTCGGCTCGCAGTTCCTCTCGTCGCAGCTGCAGGTCGCCGCCGCCGTGCAGCAGATGCAGGTAGTGTGCCGTGCCCGCACCTAATGATCCATGTTCTCGATACAAAAATCTACGAAGACTATAATCTCTAAGTGAACATTTGCAGCAGCAATATCGCGGGCCGCTACAACAACAGTACGCGCCGCCGCAGCCTCGGCCGCCGCCGCAGCAGCTCAAGAGCCCGCTGCACGAGCACGCCAACGGCTTCGCGCCGCTGTGCGACGCGGCCTCGCCGACGCCCAAAGGCGCCGCCAAGCCGCAGAAGCCGCCGCACTCGCCGCCGCAGCACAAGTACCACGCGCCGCCCCCGCACCCGCCTCCCGCTCACACTCCGCACCAACACCACCAGCAACAGGTTAGTAACGGTCATAACAATCTCCTGACTTATCATTAACCTTACAATGGCACTGGAATAAAAATTAAGTCGCTACTTACCTGCTGAAAATGATTTCGGTGAACTCTGCTCAGAAATGTACTCTTTGATGTATTCTGTTCCTATAACAGATCAGATCAAATCTTCTACAAGTTATATAGAATGCAAACAAGTCGTCGTTGTCGATGTTCCACCACACCAATTCTAACGCTGACGTCAAACTGCCCGATATGTTGGTAATAATTTAAAAAGTGTCGTGCAAACGTATACGCCCCGAACTTTAATCGCGTAATTTTTTAAATGACTCTTAACTTGTGATTTATTTTACGACGATGCAGATGGTGAGCGGAGGAAACAATGGGCGATGCGGAGGCGGCGGTGGCGGAGGCGGCATGGGGCGCGGCGGCATGGCGGCCCCGCGCTACCCCGCGCCCATCGGCCAGCGCCCGCACGCGCCCGCGCTGCCGCTGTACCGCGCGCCGCCCGCGCCCGCGCCGCGCCCGCACCACGCGCACCAGTCGCGCCCCAACCTCTACTACCACCAGCACCAGCGCAGTTAGTAACCTCTCACACGCCCCCGCGCGCGCGCGACCCCAGCTCACCCGTGTGTTGTGTGCGCAGACGGCGGCGCCGGCGACCGCGCGGCGGACGGCGAGGCGCCGGGCGCGGACGAGGCCGGCGACGCGGCCGCGCAGGACGCGCCCGCGGCCCCGGACCTGAAGGCGGAGTGAAGGGCGTGCGGCCCGCCCGCGACCCGCCGCCCCGTGCCGCCCCGTGTGCCGCACGGAGACTATCGCGCGCCGATCCCGCGCGCGGCGTACGCATCTCGACGTCGCCGATTTTAGATTTTCGGTATTTTAATTAGGACGTAAATTATGGAAGTGATTCTGAGCCGTTCGAGTCGCGGTGCCCCCGCGGCCGCCGCCGAGTCGGCCGCGACGATGCGCGGCGCGTTCTGTTCGTATGTAAATATGTCGATCGGACGGCCATCCGACTCCTTGACTGTTATATTTAAGTATATATAGACGCGACCGGTCGGCAGCTCCACTGCGACGACCGGAGTACCCTGAGGACCGCGCGTCCTTGTCCGATGCTGCCTCGAGACTTCTCATTAGTGAATATGTAGCTACGGATTTTGCAGAGCGAATGTCGATGCGATGTAACCGAATAATAAATATAATTTGGAGCGCAGACGACCGAGTGCCGCTCGGCGCGTCTGCCGATCGACGCGGGTTAACGCTCCATGTATCATAATCAATTAATATTATTATATGCGATTAAAATTATTATGACCGACTCTTTGTTTTGAATTTTTTATATCATTTAGTTTGTAGTAAATCGACATAGTTGCACCTAACTGGCGCAGAACTACAGTTATTTCACCAGATTTCGCAGCAAAACCAGCTATTCAAATCACAATGATATTTACCTTGGTTACAATAAGGTTGCTTTTGAGTTGCTGCTGGCAGAGAGGTAAAATAACAGTGAAAGTGCTGTAATTTTCACAAATTCACTACAATTATCCCACATAAAAATGTTAAACATATAACTAGTATATTTTGTGAAACACGAGTTACAGTATTTTCTCAGGTTAGCAAGAGCACCCGATCCACACGCACATGTCAGAAGTGCATTGATATTTACCATAGTTAATAAATGTGGCCCTCAAGCATCGATTTACATCAATGGCCCTCAAGCGCATCAGATGCAGACCTGTGTGGGATGAGAGTACATAGTTTGCTGTATAGTCACTACCGAGAAATAGGACTATCGACAACACCACACATCTCGACTTCCAAATTGCGAGCCACCGTCAATGAACTGTCAGCTCGAGCTCGACGTAGGAATTTCGCGAGCTACTTTAGTGCATTCACCTTCATTAGTAGGTAGTCTATTTCTTTATTGAGGACCTCCTCATTACAAAAGATTAACAGTACACAAAAAATTCTCACCAAACATACTAAGAGCGTTTACGTCTAGCGCGGGAAAGTAAATTCTTCGCAAAATTCACTCACAGAAGCGCGCGTACATGTGTGTGCGTCACCCTATCCATTTGCATAAAATTTTAAGACCTAATATAACTTGGCATACTTTTGTTTCTCCCAAATATTTTCGCATAATATTATTTACGCATAATTTCTCTTAATCATAATAATGATTAAGCATAACATTCTAAAGCGTAAATTTATTAAGCATAACATGTAAAAAAAAGCCTGCAAGCAAGCATGCAGCAGGCATAGTTTCTGTCACGGCTCCGGCGCTGCGGGACTCCGGCGGTCCCCCGCGGGCTGAGGAGCAGGCGGCTGGGAGGAGAGTTCTCAATTCGTCGGGATATTTTTTTTTTTAAATATATATATATGTATGTTCCCCGATTATTCGAAGACGGTTGGACCGATTTGAAAAATTCTTTTTTTGGTTGAAAGGGTATACTTCCAAGTTGGTCCCATTGTTATTTGGTCACGATCTGATGATGGGATCTTGGAGAAATCGAGGGAACTCTTCAAATATTATAGGCACATCTATAGCGATTTGGGTATTTTTGATGAGCAGTTGACATAAGGCTATTGTAACTTAGATAAATTACAAACCAACCCACTAAAAAGAGAAAAAACAAACTTTTTTACAAAAAATACAACCGACTTCCAAACTACAAAGCGAAAAATAACTTTAATTTCGGAAGTCGGTGTCTTTGGATCAGTATTTTAGTTTTTTGACACCGACTTCCGAAATTAAAGTTATTTTTCGCTTTGTAGTTTGGAAGTCGGTTGTATTTTTTGTAAAAAAGTTTTTTTTTTTAAGACTACTTTAATTTTATAAATCATTTCCATGAAAATCCAAAATAAATACGTAAAAATAACTCAAATTTGTTTCCGTTATTTCTATTAATTGTATGCCTAAATATTATTATGCTAATAGTCATTAGGCCTAGTAACGTTATGCGAATTAAATTTATGCCAAAACAAATTAGCCTTCAAGATAATTATGCCAACATAAACTGTATACCAAAAAAATATGGCAAAGTATTATTATGGCAAAACAAATTATACCAAAATCGTTATGCCAAAGTATATTAGGAAAAAGAATATTATGCGAAAAGAAGGGATCCCGTGCGTAGAGTTGGCACGTTCGCTCTCTTTATAGTCAGACTACCCACTTTGATCCTTTCGATTTAGAGTAATAATTGTTTTAGTAAAGAAGCGCGCGTACATGTGTGCGTAGAATTGGCGCGTTCGCTCTCTTTATAGTCAGACTAACCCACTTTGATCCGTTCGATTTTAGTAAATATTTAATTGGAATTTTATTTAACTCCAACTACAATTTATTGTTATACATACTTATGATCAAAAGACCAAAAAAAAAAAAATTAAATTAAATAGTTTACATATTTATACGCTTCTTCTCGTATTTATTTTACATTAGGCATAAAAATTTGATGAATCAGACTTATTTCTTTTGAACATCTTATTATTACCCAGAGCAACAACAAGCGCAACACGTCGTACTCATAGCTACATTATGGGTACTGTTAATATTAGCATGTCGGTGACGCGAACCCATAAGATTTTCCTCTACCAAAAATCGCTCAACGCGCCTAAAGAAGCTTTCACTTTAAAAAAAAACGGGGGAACCCCGTCAGGAACGAAGTTCCTTTTAGCATATCATTTACGAAAACAAAATTTTCGCAGCAGCCATCTTGGATTTACATTTTGACCTCACTATCGGCTTTAGCACTATTGAAAACTAATGCCTCATTTACATTCTGCCCCTGCCGCTACTGTCCGTGCTGCCGGCCATAATTCCCTAAATACTGCCGTAGCAGGATCGAGAGAAGTGTGTGTTTACATACTGCTACCACTAACATCGCTTTCGACTTTCGGTAATAGCAGTCGTCGAAATAATTACAGAAGACACAATACATAATTAAGATCACTATTTAAAAAAATATCTATTTATTTATTTTTCTATTAAGAAAGAATTTTTATTTTAGGTTGACTGGTAGAAAATGCCTTTGGCATTAAGTCCGCCTCTGTACATTTGTGTGTTTGAAGTATTAAATAAATAAATAAATTTTCAAAAGAGGCCTATCGTTCGTCAATAGGAAGGAGTATCTTTTAAAGTTTCACTACTTCTCTTCCAGGCGTCGTGAACTTTATTTTAATTTGTGGTTTTTGTCCTTTAAATCCTATATTCTTTTTTGGATTCCACCAGTTCTAAAAAATGTATAGGTAGTGTTTTCAATACTCCACTCAAAGGGCATTTTGACAGATCGTAAAAAAACACGTCCGATTCGTCCAGGCCCTCGGCGAGAACCGAGGAGTGAGCTGCGGAGCTGAATGTAAACACGCATTGCCGCTCGCGCTGCTCGTCCTTTGACTTCTGCATAAAAAAAAAACGCTTATTTGGGGCAGTATTATAATGTTGCCGATTCCCTTGTTCACAAACTAAACTAAATTTAAGTTTAGTGCATTTTTTTCTTTCTATTTCATTAAGAAAAGGACAGAAGATAAATTTTAGTATAGTCCTGTTAAATTAATCAGCGCTTGACGTAAATTGATGTAATTTTAGTTAGCAAGTTTTTAATCACGTCTAAACTTGTATGGAGTAGTGACAGGCGCTGATTAATTTGACAGGACTAAACTAAAATTCATCTTCTGTCCTTTTCTTAATGAAATAGAAAGGAAAAGATGCACTGAACTTAAATTTAGTTTAGTTTGTGAACAAGGGAATCGGCACTAATGTTCTGTGATTTGGGGAGCGCTAGGCAGCGCAAGTAGCAGTGGCTAGTATGAGAAGTATCATGTTTTAGTGATTACATACTTGTCCTGCCCAATTTCCTGCTCACTGCCGTGTAAGTGAGCTGAATGTAAACGGGGTATATGAAAACGACACCTAAGACATTTTTTTTTTAAATTTCGCTGCCGCCATCTTAGATTTACATTTTGACCTCACTGGTGCCGATTCTCCTGTACACCAAACTAAACCATCACTAAAATTCCTTGCTATTAGAATCGCTATTCTGCAAAATAAAATCTCTTATCGTATCTCTTATCTCTGCAAAACATAATTTTGAAAACTAAAATCGAATTTGACAATCGCGACTCCACGTGGTAGGTACTTGTTTGCCCTACCCCGTGAATTTTTAGGGTTCGGTAGCCAAATGGCAAAAAACGGAACCCTTATGGATTCGTCATGTCTGTCTGTCTGTCCGTCCGTATGTCAAAGCCACTTTTTTCCGAAACTATAAGAGCTATGCTGTTGAAACTTGGTAAGTAGATGTATTCTGCGAACCGCATTAAGATTTTCACTCAAAAATAGAAAAAAAAACAAAAATTTTGGGGGTTCCCCATACTTAGAACTGAAACTAAAAAAAAAAAATTTTCATCATACCCATACGTGTTGGGCATCTATGGATAGGTCTTTAAAAATGATATTGAGGTTTCTAGTATCATTTTTTTCTAAACTGAATAGTTTGCGCGAGAGACACTTCCAAAGTGGTATAATGTGTGTGTGTTAGAGATGAGTCCGATATCATGTCACATGTAAAAATCATCGATATTTTAAAATCATTTCATCATGCAATGACAAAGACAAAATCATCAATGCTTAAAAATCATTACAAGAATGACAATGAACGCGAACTTCGGTGATTCGGATCGGACGGTATCGGGCCGTCTCGGGCGCAGCAGGCGGTGTGACTGTGAATTGCGACCATATATCTATGACTGGAACTCACATGTTTCGATAAAATGACCGGGACTGGGCGCACGGAACGGCAACAATGCTTTCACTTGCTTTGTTTATGTTTGCGTGCGAAATGCGCGGCAAATCACGAATGCAATTTATCTAGCATTTAGTATTTCGTGAATCATTGTTTTGGATAGACGAGGACGAACAACCACCCTAATTTAATTTTACGCGTACGAAATACGTAGTGTAATGTGTTGACTCGCTATAATTAAATTGGGTTTACATACGTTATAGTGAATTTAGTTCAGTTAAATTGCCATGATATACTAAATAGTCATATCTTGCAGCAAATATCACTAATGGAAACATATTGATGATTTCCATAACGATAAATCAATACCTAAATAACCTGCAATGAATGTCACAAACTAAGAAAATTTAAATTACGCGGCCAACTGACAAACTCGACTCATGCCTACATAAATAACTAATGATAATTTCACTAAGCCGTTCCGTGATCATTCAGTATCTACTCACAAATGAAGTGACGAGATCTAATACTCAAATAAAAATCATTGATGATTTTGTCATTGTTCCCGTCACCGATATTTTTTTGTCATTGTCATGCAGTCACCGATACAGAAAAATCATCACTCAGCCCATCTCTAGTGTGTGTGTGTCCTGTAACTTCTAAAATAAGAGAATGATAAAACTAAAAAAATATATATGATGTACATTACTATGTAAACTTCCACCGAAAATTGGTTTGAACGAGATCTAGCAAGTAGTTTTTTTTAATACGTCATTCATAAATTGTAAACCGCAATTTACCTTTCATTCAATGTTACTTGCTGCTACGGAACCCTTCATGGGCGAGTCCGACTCGCACTTGGCCGCTTTTTTTTAGAGCGCGCAGGGGTGGCAGCATCGCTGTGTTTTAGGTATATATAATTTTTCACTTTTTGTATGGAAAACATGAAAAATTATAACCTACATGTTGAGTTTTATGGATTGGGTTTCATAAAGGGGGTCGAAATTTTCATTATTTTTGCTATAGGACCCCATTTTCGAGATATAAACAAAAGAAAAGAAAAAAAACCGTTCAAGTGCGAGTCGAACTCGCGCACCGAGGGTTCCGTACAAACCGCGTTCATGAGGAAAGGGGTAGTAAGTTTAAAATTATTAAAAATATTTTTATTAAATGATGTAACTTTAGTGGTATGGGGAACAGGGTGTAAAGTTCACTCATCCACCATAGAAAAGGGAGGATCCTCCGACCAGACGGGTGTTGTGTCTGGTGTGCAACTGCCCAACGGTTTTGAAGTTGAAATTTTGTATATATGTCTGTGCGATGCAGTATTTGTGTGACGTCATGTCTATGATGCGTAGTTCGTATGTGGCGGTGTAACCGCTACATCACTCCTCTCCGGAGACCGGAGGTCGATAGTGGGCTGAAACTTGCGATGCTTCACACAGTGCCAGCGTGGTTCCAGTGAGTCGGAACCGGGTGCCACATAGTTCGCGATGAGTCGGAACTATCTGTGGTGATTCCCCAGTGAGTCGGGGTGATGAGGCTAACAGCGTTGATTCCCCAATGAGTCGGGTGATGAGGCTGACAGCGTTGATTCCCCAGTGAGTCGGGGTGATGAGGCTGCGGGTGATGACCAGGAATGCGCGTTCGCTGTATGCTGGTGGTCAGAATACCCGTGGAAGCCGTGGGTGCTGGCCGGCTGTGTGAGTCGCCTCACGAAAGCTTGCCGGAGTGATGATGATGATGACGTCACGCCGAAGTATTTGCACGAAGGCTGCGTTGACGTTCATACTCGGGGTCACCAATTTAGTGGTATGAGGAACAGGGTGTAAAGTTTACTCATCCACCATAGAAAAGGGAGGATCCTCCGACCAGACGGGTGTTGTGTCTGGCGGGCAACTGCCCAACGGTTTGAAGTCGGAATCTTGTATATACGAGTATGTTGATCGCTCGGTAAACACTAACTGCGCGTTGCTGGATTTATGTGACGTAATGTCTATGATGCGTAGTTCGTATGTGGCGGGGTGTAACCGCTACATAACTAAAAAATTATGCTTTTCGCAATTTTTCCTTTATCTATGCTATAAGACGTTGCTTCGTACCAAATTTCAAGAATCTGAGTTCACGGGAAGTACCCTGTAGGTTTTGATTCCCTTGCGAATGTCGAAAATTTGCAGCATAAACGGCTGTATCTTTTGATTACGTTGGCTTAGAAGTTTGATGTTTTCACAGCTCCAAGGGACAGTAGACCTGAGTATTTGGTATGAATTTCAGCTTGATATCTCCACGCGTTCCTGAGAAAAAGGGTCTTGACAGATAGACAGACGGACAACAAAGTGATCCTAAAAGGGTTCCGTTTTTTCCGTTTGAGGTACGGAACCCTAAAAAGATACTGTACTTTTTTGCACCTGTAGTGCTATTCTGTAACCATCTCACCGTGTTATCTTAGGTGAAGTGAGCGTGGAGTGAGCTGTCAGTTGCTAAGGATTGCCACTATTGGCAGCTCACTTCACCTAAGATATCACGGTGAGATTTTGACGTGACAACGTCTTATAAATTGGTTTGCCGGGTGACACTTCAAGAAACTGCGTTACGCTCCGCTCACGTTATGCGCTCACAATGAGAGCGAGTGAGAGGCACGCGTGCATGGTTAGCCCGCCTAAGAGCGAGAGAGACAGACATAAAAAGTGAAAGGCACGCGTCCCTTCCACTCGAGCACAGTTAGCCCGCCTAAGAGCGAGAGAGACAGAGCGAGAGAGAGAGAGTGAGAGAGATAGGCATACACACCGGTTCATGTGTATAAATAAATGTTTTAAATTGTTACTATTATTTCATCCTTCTTCCTACTATACGAATGAATATTCACATTAAAATTATTTTACCACTCAAAGTCGTTGTCACGTAAAACTTTCGCCCGTATACCGACTTTACAGGCAACCAATTTTTTACAGAATAGCACTACTGAAGTCGAGGTGTTGGTGTGAATTTTAGTTCATGGCAACTAATTCCACACCTTTTTAATCGCGATTAAAAGTAGTCTGATTTAGTTAGACAATCAAAATTTTTGGTGAAAAACGTCAAATTCATAATAGCAAAATTGCCATTTTCAATAGAGTATTATCTCAGTGCCATCTTAGTGCTGTCAAACTAAAATATAGTTAAGTTGTGTCATTTTGGTCTATTTCAGAATGGGAAATCGTCGATTGACAGGAATAAACAAAATTTTGGTGTTTCTTTGTCTAGTTTAGAGGCATTTCTGACAAGAGAATCGGCACCATTATCGACTAGCACCCTAAATTAGTTTTCACTTCAATAAAATATTTTACTTACTAAATAAAGTACTACGATTTGGCGATCATACTATATTCGTGCATTATCGTTGTACGCCTTTGTCGTGCGTACTACGCACGATATCATTATCGAAGTGAAAATGCATTGAAAGATGTACCTGCTGATTAACAGTAATAGCTAACATAATGTCGGAATGGCGGGTGTATATGACACTATTGCAGTAACTTGCGATCCCACGAGATACTGCCGACCGCTTGAATTATTTAAGAAGTTTCAGATTTATTTCGACTATTTATGAGAATTACACCCGCGACTTTCTCACGAAAGTCACACCAACCACTCTTACCAAACGGTATCATGTTACCCAGTTCCTGGGTTATGGAGATTAAATGCCTATTTAATCTCCATAAAGGAGGGCAAGGAGCGATTAGCGATTGCCTAATCGCTCCTTGTAAAATACTGATATTCAAATACATTCAGTTAGATTGGAAGATGAACCTTACATAGTTGGGAAAAGGCTAAGCAGATGATGAAATGAATACGTTACATAGATACATAATGTTACACCTTTTTTAATAATAAATAACAAATATTGTGAAAGATCATGGATAAGAAGATCGATCACTACGAAATGTAGGTATGGAAAAGTTTTTTGCGATTTGTGACTTTTCTAGTACCTACCTCAGTTGGTCCGAGTTTTAATCCTTAGACGAAGCTGCATTGATTGGCATCATCATATAAATAAAACTAGCTGCGCCCCGCGGTTTCAACCGCATAAGTCTTGATCCCGTGAAAATATTGGAATAAAAATTTTCTTGTCCTAACTCAGGCCATGAGCCAAATTTCATCCAAATCCGTACAGCCATTTTAGCGTGAAAGCGTAACAAACAAACATACAAAAAAATTTTTTTTTCTCTTTATAATATTAGGTTAGATACGAGTAGATGTAAGAATTACAGCATTACAAACCTTGCTATGCGACAACGGATATACAGCGCTACAAACCTTGCTACGCGGCTACAGGTCCACAGCGCTACAACACTTGCTACAGTGCTACAAACCATGCTACGCGGCTACGGATCTACAGCGCTACAACCCTTGCTACAGTGCTACAGCCCGTGCTACAGCGCTACAAACCTTGCTACGCGGCTACAGGTCTACAGCGCTACAACACTTGCTACAGTGCTACAAACCTTGCTACTCGGCTACGGATCTACAGCGCCACAACTCATGCTACAGCGCTACAGCCCGTGCTACAGCGCTACAAACCTTGCTACGCGGCTACAGGTCTACAGCGCTACAACACTTGCTACAGTGCTACAAACCTTGCTACTCGGCTACGGATCTACAGCGTAACAACTCATGCTACAGCGCTACAGCCCGTGCTACAGCGCATGGTATCTCGGACTTGAGACAAGACATTTCGTTATTATTTGCCGCAAAAAATACAAAATATATTTACGTTACATTTACACAATCAACAATGCACTAAGTGTATTGGTACCTATTCAGTCGATTACGACTGATCATGCGTATTACTGGGTTGCTTTATTTAGAATTGTTTCAGATGTAAGGCAAGAACGTGTAGATAACCAGAATTAGTGTTTGGTGGTAGGGCTTGTTCTAAGTCCGCCTGGCTAGCTACCACCATCTTATCTATGTCTGTCGCCGTAACAACAATGTTAACAGCAATATTGTGTTTCGGTAGTTAGAGGTAAGATAGCCAGTTCCTCTGTGGTTGAGGATTCCGGTTGAAGCTCGCTTCCACCTTCTGCCTGATCATCACTTACCATCAGGTGAGATACAGGCCAAGAGGTTCACCGTTATGGTAAAAAAAAAACCGGCCAAGTGCGTGTCGGACCACGCACAATGAAGGGTTCCGTAGTTGGGGTGAATTTATCCCAAATACAAACTTAACAATCTAGTTTAATAACACGTCTCGTACGTCTCCCATACATTCCAACTGCAAATGTAAGTACGCACCATAATGAGAGATTTACAATGTTATTTTAAGACCATAGACTTGCTTACCTATGACTAGGTTTTCCTGTAATCTATGAGTAAAGAACTATACTCTGTTTTTTTTTTCTTAATTTTTGGCTCGGTAGTTTCGGATATAAGGGGGGGGGGGGAGGGAGGAATGGTAAATTTTCATCTAATTTCTTAAATAATATCTATAAATTTATTTATTTTAAAATTATAAATAAAAAAAAACTTTTTCCAAAAAAAAAACAACCGACTTCAAAAAAAATACACTACAAAGTGAAAAATAACTTTAATTTCGGAAGTCGGTGTCTTTGGTTTTGAATTTTCGTTCTTTGTCACCGACTTCCGAAATTAAAGTTATTTTTCACTTTGTAGTGTATTTTTTTTGAAGTCGGTTGTTTTTTTTTTGGAAAAAGTTTTTATTTTTCACTTTTTAGTTGTGGTACCTACCCCACACAAATTCGAATACCACTACCTGTTATGTAAATAACAGTGACAAGAAGTTATCATATCATCTACATACTAAGTGGGAAAAAATACGTATAATTGAAGCTAACTCAAAAACTACCCAAACAAAGTTAATAAAATTTATATGGGACCACCTCTGAAGTATGATCTACCAAACAAAAAAAGAATCATCAAAATCTATTCATAATTGGCGGAGTAATCGCGTAACAAACATACAAAAAAAAAAAAAAAAAAAAAAAAAAAAACATACAGACGAATTGAGAACCTCCTCCTTTTGGAAGTCGGTTAAAAATTGAAATCCTCGCAACAAGCCCATATTCAACTGGGCACGCCACAATTGCGGCGATAAGACCCCTCTTTGAGGAGTGGCTTGAGAGGCGTCACGGCGTCCTCACCTTCCGCCTGACGCAGGTCCTCACCGGACACGGGTGCTTCGGGAGGTACCTGTTCAGGATAAGGCGGGAGGAAACACCCGGGTGTCACCATTGTGTGGATCGGCCTGAGGACACGGTGGAGCATACGGTGGAGGTCTGCCCGGCTTGGGCGGAGCAACGCCGTGTCCTCGTGGAGGCGATCGGCGGCGGTGATCTCTCGCGTCCGGCCCTGGTTCAGGCCATGGCACGGAGCGAGAGGAAATGGCAGGCCGTCACCTCCTTCTGCGAAGCGGTAATGCTCGCGAAGGAGGAGGCGGAACGCGTGAGGGAGAGGCAAATTTCGCGCCCTCACGCCCCTAACCGCCGCAGGAGAAGACGCCCGGGGCGGGAATCGCGAGCCGATTTCCGGCCACCGTAGGCGCGGGCTTGCGGACGGTGAGCAATGGGTAGCTCGCCGTCCGATAAGGACCAAGCCCGGGTCGACGGCGCGTTGTGTTCCACGCGCGCCTCAAAGAGATGTCAGCAGAATTGACGGGGTCCGTTAGGGCCAATGCCTGCCGGGGGTTCGAAGAAAACCGATAGTCTGACACGCCCTCCCGCTCCACCCAGAGCGGGAGAAGTTATTTGATAATTTCCCACACAAAAAAAAAAAAATTTAAAAAAAAATTTAAAAAAAAAAAGCCCATATTCAAAATTCATTTATTTACGTTTCACGACCGTATTTGGGTCACATAAATACATATGTGTACCTTTCAACTTATCGGTCCATTTGATTCCGAGCAAATTGGCTGAGACAGACGGACAGACAGACAGACACACGAGTGATCCTATAAGGGGGGTTCCGTTTTTTCTTTTTGAGGTACAGAACCCTAAAAAAGAACTGTTATTATTTGTACCTTTTGCTCGTAATATACCTAGATAACGCAAGAGCAACTACTTCGCGTGCCATTTTCGTGCGTACAATAATCGTAAGCTGCCACTTTCGCGCTCAGTCTGCATCGGTGCCACGCTTGTCGGAAGTCAGTTAAAAAATTGAAAATGGTTAATTACGCTGTTATAAATTGTAAAAACTGTACAAATGCGAGGAGAAAAAATAAAAGAAACGTTTCTTAGTGCTTGTGAGTGACGTCATAGTAGGTAGTCAAAAAATAGCACGCTTGGTTTTCATACAGATCGTGATACTTGCGTTATCTAGGTCTATGTATACCTATCTGTGGGTAGTACGTTTGATGATGAGTTCGATAGAGAAGCTAGAAAATAATTAATAATTTAAAAAACACGCTTTTATAAATGCACGTAAAAACATTAAAAAAAACAGCTATGATACGATTTTCCATCTTGAAGTTCCAGTTCATATCTTCCGGCTCCATCATCAGATCAGTTCGACAGTACCATATTATTGTATTGTCATCAGAACTACATACAGCTGCCAATTTTTATTACCCTACGACCCTTGGAAGATGGTTAAATTAGTTACCTTAGATTCCATTACATAGTTAGTTATACAGGTCGACCTAATAAAAGAGTGCTGATAATAACTAACATGTACATACTGTAGTGGCACCGAGGGTGGATTTAAGATTTAATTCTGGGAGGGGCACATGGGCCAGACAGATAAGAAGTGTCTCCCTTATCTAGTATTGCACTATGCTGTTTTTGGGATTCATTATTTTTCAATGACATTGACATAATATAAGAATAACAACAAAAAATTATATAATTTTAGCAGGACCTCGCATTGGTTTGGTTAGTTATTCTTTTGACCATTCATGGTATTAGCTAAATATTTTTCAAGGAAAGCTGTATAAAATTTGGACGCACTATCTTTTTATTACCAGCATTAGCGGTAACATTATGTTATGCTGAAATCCTCTCGCCGACGAAGACTCTAGACCGTTGCATTGTTGGCTTAACAGACCTCTGGGCCCGAGTACGAACAAACTACACCACTTTGAACCTTGCTCTACAGGACGTATAGCTCCATCTCTTTCTCTCGCTAAAGTAATATTAAAATAATACTGCTTATGAGCTGGTGGTAGGCCCCCTGATCTGCCCTTGAGTGGCACAATTATAATGGCCAATTTTTCTAAAGCTGACGCACATTTAGGCGGGCTGCATCGCACGCAACCCAAAAATCCTCCAATATATCACTTTCGCACATTTTGTATGAACCTTCACACATTACATTCCATTTTAGACTTCGGGCTGTTACTGAGTTTGATTGGGCACACTGCTGGTTGGTTGGCTTACATTCTGGTTTAATATTGATATACCTACCAAGGTAATATTTTTCATAATAATAGGTCATATTCCAATCAACGCTCTCACGGAATGAGAGTGAAAACAAAATGATATGTTTTATCACAAAAACGATCCGTGTTTGGCTGAGAGCCAAAATAACTTCGCCCCCGACTGAGGGTTATTGAGGAGGGTCTCGGGCTCCCGCCGAACTGGCGCCAGTCTACGGTAGCGAAACTACAGAGTTGCTTATGTGGATACATACGAGTACGAACACACAATATTGTGTGTAAATTTTTAGATGCAGCACACTAGCTTGTGGGTAATATTACCCACATGCTAGTGTGCTGCATCTAAAAATTTACCAGTTTAGAAATAACAAAAATCTGTTTTATTAAAAAAGATGTAGGTAAACTGTGTAAAATAGTACCAGACTTTAAAACGTAAGTAGGTAGAGGTAGGTAGGTACCTACCATAGAAATATCTTTCTTATATCTAGGGTACCTACACTACACTAGATGCGCGTTTCATTTGATTTGTTTTGATAACATTATTATCATCATCGTGTTCGTAAATTTTCAAAAATAAGTATGTATTAAGTATTTGATTCTTGCAGGTTAAATTTTTTTTAACACAGACACTGTGAACTCTTCGGAAAATTCGCGAAATCTTCGGAGAAAGAGAGCGCGTTAACTTGAGGATCAATTTTGCAGTAATTAATTCATTTCAGGGCCATGTCCGGGACGTGACAGGGCCGTGGAACACACAAGGCAGGAACTGAAGCTTCGTCGCCGCCGGCCCGGACACGGACGTGTATGAACGAGTTCATATAAAATGTACACAGAGATATTTTTTGAGCTCCTGACGTCCGTCCGGTCCATTCTCGTTCTGGGAACGACCCTGATAAGTGTGGTAAGTATTCGTAATAGATTATCCACAGAATATCCTATTTCGCAAAACGTTGCATGGGCGCCGTGGCTTAGTTGGTTAAAGCGCCTGTCTAGTAAACAGGAGATCGCGAGTTCGAATCTCGCCGGGGCCTTCATAGTGGAGCTTTTTTGAGATGCTTTAGTTAATGAATACTTATAAGTATCACCCTAAATTATTTACACCACCACCAATCACAATCTGAATCGTTTAGAAGAATGCAATGAATGTTGTTGAACTGCCAAAATGTGGAGATTGTGATTGATCGTGTGTTACGCGATTAGGGTGCAATTTAATATAGCTAGGCATAATATCTGAAGTGGCTAAATGATCATATAGGTGCCTACCTTCTTGGCAAGTACCTCCATAAGTAGGTAGGTACCTACCTACAAATGGGTACCTGCTTGCCTGTAAATTGAAGTGTTTTTACGATAGCGTACTAATGAGTGCTGTTGTTCTTAGGAGTGGT
Organism: Agrochola litura; assembly: GCA_949152395.1. Lineage (NCBI taxonomy): Eukaryota > Metazoa > Arthropoda > Insecta > Lepidoptera > Noctuidae > Agrochola > Agrochola litura. The sequence continues at coordinate 18,416,221 of OX424493.1, forward strand.
AGCCTGATCCTGCCGTTAATCTTAAACTATTAAAAAAATAATTAAAGATAACATTGTTTTGTTTATCCAAACGATGACATGGCATGACAGGTATTTCCCGATTACCAATTTATATTAATAGAAAGGTACCTAAGTCGAAGTAGGTTATGAACACAGAAAAGTGATAAGGATAACGAATCAACATATTAATATTACAAGTATTAATAATATGTTGATTCGTTATCCTTATCAAATTTCTAAAGAAATCGTAGGTACAGTAATACGTAATTATGACCACTTAAGCATTGTTGTTTTCATAGACGTTATCAGATTTACGAATGAACTTTATACAAATGGCGCCAAGTATTTTGTGTCTATCAGCCTGTAACACACTCAATTATAATTTCAGTTGTTATAAACAGTGGCATACCTATGCTTGCAGTAGTTAGACACACAAATGAAAACGTAGAAACAATTAGTTTAATAAAGTTCGAGGCGGGTCAACAACCAGACGGGGATGCAACGCTAGTGCTTTGTTCTGATCCTGAGGGGCGACTGGCCATTTACCCCGAATAACATACCCGTTCACGTCAGCAAAAAACAACCTTGTCTTTGTCATAATTTACTTTATCAATGCACACAAACAAACTGAAGGATATCTATCATCAAAAGGTTGATTATCTAAACAGGGACATATAAAAGGAAAAACAATGTTTTTCAATTCAATTTGTCACTACATAGCACATATGATATTGTGCAAAATAATTAAAATTATGAAAACTATGGGATGTAATGCCCATATTATGAGCATGGGCATGTGATTTGCACGAAATGCTGTAATGATGCTCTAATTCGTGTATCTAAAATAGAAACGTGACCTATACTAAAGTCATTTGAAGGATATCTTCTTTTATTATCTTCTAAAGGTTTGTAACAATGCGTTTATATAATAAATATGTCGCAGTCAGATGGTTATAGCCGTGAAATACACGCATACACAACATAACAAAGACGGCAACGACGAAACATACGGCGACGACGACGGAATATATATACGGCATACATAACAAAGAAAAAAACTTTTTACAAAAAAAAAAAAACAACCGACTTCAAAAAAAAAACACTACAAAGTGAAAAATAACTTTAATTTCGGAAGTCGGTGTCTTTGGTTTTGAATTTTCGTTCTTTGTCACCGACTTCCGAAATTAAAGTTATTTTTCACTTTGTAGTGTTTTTTTTTTGAAGTCGGTTGTTTTTTTTTTTGTAAAAAGTTTTTATTTTTCACTTTTTAGTTGTGGTACCTACCCCACACAAATTCGAATACCTGCTATGTAAATAACAGTGACAAGAAATTATCATATCATCTACATACTAAGTGGGAAAAAAATACGTATAATTGAAGCTAACTCAAAAACTACCGAAGCAAAGTTAATAAAATTTATATGGGACCACCTCTGAAGTATGATCTACCAAACAAAAAAAGAATCATCAAAATCTATTCATAATTGGCGGAGTAATCGCGTAACAAACATACAAAAAAAAAAAAAAAAAAAAAAAAAAAACATACAGACGAATTGAGAACCTCCTCCTTTTGGAAGTCGGTTAAAAAAAAACTTAAATGATTTAATCAAATATAATAAGTAGCATAATGTTAATGATGCATCCATGCATGATTTTTATTTATAACTATATATTATTTTGTGTGTGGACTGTGGATATATATTATTTGATTGAATATATGTTGTTATTTAGGTCCAATGATAGTAATGATATTCCTGTTACAGGTAACAATTGAAATGGGAATTTCGTAAAACCAAACTATTTGAGTACCTATGCACTTTTTTTTAGGGCATCTCGTAGTTGACCTCTGAGATCATGACTACTTAACCGGGCTTTCCTGTGGGTGCCTTAAGCTACTTCACTTAAAACCTCCACCCAGGGGTTATTCAAGTATGCTAATTAAAACTAGGTGAACGCTCGCTAAGGGCACCCCCTGTGGGGTACGAACCTCGGCTTAGGGCGTCAACCGGAGGGAGGACATCAAGGATGGGACGGGCTGGATCAAAGTTTTTATCATGATTATTAGTCGGGGAATTTCAAGCTACGTGCTCAGCTGCAACAACTGCTGGCACCTCGTTATCGAGCAAGGGTCGGGAGGGGTTGAGTATGCACTGTGATGTGGTTTTCCCTATGGAAGTTTAAAATCGAGTCGGCTGCAATGAAATGATTAATACAATTGAGTCACAGTTCACACTACGACTTGTTCTCTGAAAACGAGTGCTGCGGCTACCGTGCGACGAAACAGGGAGCATACTTTAGAAAAAACGATTTAATTCATCAAGTTTCTGATGATACTTATTTCCTACAAAAAGCGTTAAAAATAATCCTGATTTTATATACTCAAAACTGGAACTCAATTAATAAACGCGTCAACCGAGTTTGCAGCTTGAAATGATCGCAGTTCCATTGGTGAAATTCGCCCTTAATTTGGCTAAGCATATTATCTGTGACTAAGCTGATGATTTACCTATTTAATATGTAGGTACCTAATTACCTACATTACCTACAGTAATTATAAAGCAAAATATTGCGCGAACTGAAATGAATAACTGTCAGTACTCAGTACACAGATACAATCAAAAGTAGGATACCTACGAAGTAAGTAACTGAAGAAAATGAGAACCAGTAAGCCGCCGACGAAAATCGCTGCGGGATTTTATCGCGCACTGCATTTTCAACTCTCGGCTATTAGCCGAACGTTGAGAATCCAACGCGCTGGAACGTACTCTCGTCCCAGCACGTTGAAAAAACACACTGTTAGATTTTCAACTCTCGGCGCAAAGCAGAGCGTTGAAAATCCAGTGCACGAAAAGAAATCGCCGCGATTTTATTACGTCCGTGCGAACGTGGGCTAAATGGCCAAGCGCAGTAATTAATAAATTCAAATTTCTAAGTAGGTAGGTAAGTTAGTCCTCGTAAGTACGGCATATTTTTTATCACGCACAGCACGCGTAGCATGACCACCGTAGAAACGGGTTTTGTCGACGGAAGAATAGACAAAATGACAGATTGTGATTGTTCATCTGTCATTTTGTCTATTCTTCCGTCGACAAAACCTCTTTCTACGGTGGTCATGCTACGCGTGCTGGATTTTCAACTCTCGGTTTTATGAGCCGCTTTTTAAAAAGCGCAATGTTTCATTTTCAACTCTCTGCGCTAAGCAGTGTGCGTTGAAATCCTTTAGCAAACAATGATGCTCTTGCTCTAATTAGTGTGACTGATAAAATCACACACATTTGTAGGACGTCTTATTTGGTGTCATGTATTACCTAACTCGATGTGTTTGTTCGTTACGTTGCAAAAGAAACAATAGGCAGCCATCATAAAGGTGTTATTTGTTTCGTAGCTCGGCCCAACACCGGCCCGCGGCATTAGTGTTTTTATTTAAAACAGGTATAATAATAATGACTTATGCATGAGCAGTTATTTTTGTAATGCAACAAATTAAAAATTTTCCTCGTTATAACATTGAGGTGGAAACTTCGTAAAACTATTTTCAGAATGTAGGTACGTGTCTACCCGCTGTGCTCTGATTTTCCCTTTGGAATTTAAAAATAAATTGATAATTTAAAGTTAACATCGAATTTAATCATAGATTAAATTAATGGCAGGTACTTAAAAGAGCGCTTCAATGGAACAGACTTAATTGAGCTTATTGTTGCTCTAGTTATGGAGAAACAAATTACAAAGAACAACGCTGGGCGAGTAAAGCAAGTACTCACTATAGCAAGACAAAGCCAAACTACTTTTGTATGTATGAGTAGTGAATCAGCAGACAGGCCACTGGCCACTCCACTGTCGCCCGCGAGCGCAGCGCACTCGCTCCAGCCAACGCCAGTCAGCATTCAGCGCGCAACGCGCTAGCACTGTTATTTATCGCGCTTTACATTCGAGTTCTTCGAATGTCAACAAACTTTCACCTCGACAGTAAACAAACAAAATATACGAGGAAATTCAATAAACTGTTTCTTTTTTATTAATGTACTGATTCTTGTACGTAACAAACAACTCAATAAGATCAAATTAATAAGAGTAATTAGTCGTGGTGAAAAGTGTTGATTCAATAGTGTTTCTTTTTCTTGCACGATGTGTAACAATTGAAAATATCACAGAAACGTTGGACGCTGGAGATTTGTTCGTACCTAATAACGTTTTATTGCATCACAGCGAGCTGTGTTGAGCATTAAATTGACTGAATGTTCCAATTGTGCACTGACTAAATTAACTAACTACCTGGTGCTGTACTGTTGTTGATCCGCCATGGGCAAGGATTATGGTAAGTTCATGTTACAGAGATCATGTTTCATAAATCAAATGGATCTTTCAGACCAAACTTTTGATGATAGTGGATTTATTCGTTCTTTTGTCTTTGTTCTTGAGAGAGACCAAATACATACCTCCGTGCGCCTAGAAAAGTTTCAAGGCAATTGCTATAAAGATCATGCGGGTGCAATGCCTTTTAAAGATTTATTCTAAACTTCCAGTATTTAAATTTTAGTTAAATACGTTGGTACCTTAATAATAGTACTTAATGTACTTACTTAAATTAAATTTTCGATTGCCTACCCGATTCTTTTCAAACCTCATTTCTGAATTCGATGCTGTGACCGACTATTATTTCTGCTACTACAGTTTTAGATTTCTATTTTTGTTGGACCAACATGCGATCACATAAAAAGTTTTGACATTTTGTTTTTAATTTGAGTGGGTACCTTTCGGCACAGTATAAAATACTGTGCTTCCAGTGTTAAATTATCAGAATCCTTTTATGAAGAGACTAGGGTAACAAGCGATTCAATTCAATTGAAATCCATTACAATGGAGCAGATCACTGAACTGTGTCTGTTGTTTTATTTTGAATTTTTATTAGTTATCTAATGGATATGTCCAGCTAATTTAATTTAATCAATTTAAAATAATTGAAACATCGACAATTAAGTAATTTTATGTAAGTACGAGTAGTTTCGCAATCACTGTAATATTTCCACTAAAATTCAAAATATGTGCTGTGAGTTACAGTGGCATGAAATTATCTTTATTTACTTATTAAGGAGATAAACTCTGCGATAATTACATTTGGTGATATTTGCACAGTCGAGGTGTAGATAAATAGCAAAGTAGCAGTTATTGTGTGTGCCTAGCTGATAAATTAGGTAGTGATATCTACTTTAGACCTGTAGCTATAACTTTAAAAGATCAAAAGAATACATAAATTAATAAAAAATATGAATGACGGATGAGACCACCTTATCCGTCATTAATATTTCTACTCGGTATTTACAGTAAATAAAAATAAAACCATTCAAGAAAATTAACACTTTGAGGAACACGAAATGCCCACAGGCGTAATAACAATAAAACTTCTATTGTGTCTCCTTTAGTTTCCTTCAACCGATTAATATAATTTTATTGTATTCTTTCTTTTTAATACCTAAAATCGCTTGTCGTAGATGCCTAAGCATCACTTTTATAGTTTCAAGAAGCAGTAGGTACCTCTCACTCCGCCCCTAAGACGACCCACTGACCCTAGGGTCAATAGGAGTCTTCAGCACTTGCAGCTTAATGTACTTGCTACACCTTTGAATACAAATTAGTTTCAAAGGGAGTCTGTTTTTTACTTAACAAAAAAAAACTTTTTTTTTTGTTACGTTAATAAATCATATTATGTAATCGTGATGGATAAAAATAACAAAGTCAACTGTTGTATCTGTGCTGTTGCTAATATTAATGTAAAAAATTACACTTTTTACTTTGAAATCTCTGTCTAAAGTCAAAGCGCGGGCTAAATTAAATCACTCAACATTTTTATTTAAATATTTTTGTGTTTAGTTATAAATACTGTTTACAAAATAGGTCGGCGCGGTCCGGGTCCGGACCGCGGTCCGCCATTTGGTGACTCCTGCAATAATTGATTGTGCGCACATTCACATTGTTTACCTACTCGAAAAAAAATTCTTTTAAAATTCCGCTACACCGGCACAGCCGGCCGAATGGCCTCAAGGAAAAATTACCTTTAGCGTCCTTCCTTCCGAACCATGTACCTATTTCCGGTAACAAAAAATGGTACTTTTGATAACATTTTGCTATGAATCTGAATGTCGCAACAAGGCCTTGTTCCTATTCGCTCGTGAAGTTGCGACACCGGTCCATTTCCCGGGAGATCGACCTTGGGAAATATGTTAAGCATTAAACTGGTCCTAATGATCTTAAAGGCTTAGATTATATACTTGTACTTGACAAGTATATAATCTAAGCTTAAAGGATTGAGTTTTATTTATTGCTGATGGGCGAATACTTCATCCAAGTCTACTTGTACAAATGTTGAGACGTAGTTCTGTCTAGCAGATACTAGGTAGTAACTAACGTACATTGAGCCTATAGGCTACGTAGGTTTGGTAGCACGAGCACCTAACCATCACACCTGAAAGACGCTGGGGTTCTGCACAGGCCCGGACTTAGAGACCCAGGGCCCCTAGGCACTTCGACATTTAAGGCCCCCATTTCGAAGCCATTTTGGAAATTTTGTAAATAAAATGCACAAGTAGATGCAGGTTTTTTTTCATAACACGTTTTTCAATACAATTATGTCAATTGCAATTAATAAGCTACTTTTGATTCAATGCAACTGCACTATTCAAGTAAGTGAAATAAATGTATGAAGTATTTTTTATTGAAAAAAAAAAAACTCAATGTAAATTTGATTTCCGCCTGCCGTCAGGTCGGAGCAGCTGGGTTGGTTGGGCCCCTAGGCTAGCTGGGCCCCTAGGCCAGTTTGCCGTCCTTACGAAAAGTGCAATAACTAGGTTAAACCTGATTTCGAGAAAAACGCGGGTTAAGATTTTATTTTTGTTTTGTTTGTATCTCCAACACTATACATGGTATACAAGGTAAACCGGCTTCGTCATAGATACGTAAAAAGTGTCTAAAAAGAATATATATCGTCACTGGAAAGGCAAAAATACTTAACGCCATATAAATAACGTGGTGGTTAAGTAATTTTGCCTTTCCAGTGACGATATAGATCTCGTTCTGCAAATTCCGAATATGCATTTATCTCAATTCGGCGCAAAACTCGAGTTATTGCACTTTTCGTAAGGACGGCAGCAATGCCGTGTGTGCCTAGACGTAAATCCGGAGCTGGTTCTGCACCGGACTGGCCTGCTGGCATCGAGGGCCTGTAGAGGACTGAGAGAGGTTGTTCAACAACTGTGATGCCAGATTCGGCAATGCCACGTTCTCAGTATAAGTACAGACAGACCTGTCGAACGTCAGTTGTAGCTATTACCACAGTTTTACAATACTTAATCTACCTATAACAGGTTCAAGTTACATAATTTAGGAAATATTATGGTCTTCAATTAGATACCTACTGTTATGTTACCTACATTGTATAGCTGCTGTATGTATTACAACAGAACTAATATGTGCATTCATGATAGAATTAAACATAAAATAAAAACAGCATTGGACGAAATTATCAAGATAACTTCCTATATTGCATAAGTCCCGTGTCGCTAGTTCGCCACATAACCGCTGAGCTGCTAACAGTATCGTTTGCATAATAAAATTATGTGCGACTGGTCACATGCATTTCGTTATGAATACTTTTAAATACTCAGCGATTTAAGACGGTGAATATTCATGTGAGTTTTATAATACTTACACACAAATATTATACTCTAATTTAAATACTCTTATGATTAATTTTCAATTGAATGAAAGAAAGTTTGTGGAAATCAGACCTACTGGGTTGTATACATTGTAAGTTTAAAGTTAGTCTAATAGGTTAATCGTTGAAAATTGGTATTTTACGTATGATTGTTTGTTTCCACATCTAATATCCGTTTAAGATTTCTAATCGGTTAAATTCAACGAGGATTTAGATAGGGTACCTGTTTATGAAAAGCCGATAGGATTTTAATCTGTGATTTTATATCGATGGGCCATTTGGAGATTATTTTTATTATCACCGTCATTTGTTTATTATATGAACGGCTTTTTATCAATCAATTTATATCCTGATTCCCTGTATTAGCTAATTTGCGATATTTATCGATCATTATCAGTGCTGACGCAGTGTCGTACGTTTAAAATACACTCATACTTATAAATAGTTGGTTGTGAAATATAGATCAACGTCGAATTACCTGCTATACTTAGAACAAGACCATTTTCTGTTCCTATGTAGAAAGACTTAGTTGTATGATGTTATGAACTAAGTCAGCCTGTTAGTACCTACCTACACATCCCGTTCATCAAGAATCATGTCCGTTATGTCTTTGAAATGATTATCCAATGACGCATCGCTGCATCGGGGAGATTCTAAGGTTAGAAAGTCGAATGTGCGTGTTTATGTTATGCACGTCGCGGCTCAGCGGACAGCACAAGTCCACAGGTTGAGCATGAACGAATGTGACAAGACAAATTGACGGTGGAATTCAAATGTCGTATATATAAGGGACTTTCAAAACATTTGAAATATTTCCACTGTCGATATATGTCATATCACTGTCATATAATAATATGTGACATGACTTTCTCACATTTTATACTTAATTATGAGAAATAACAAAATGTCGACAAAACATCTCTTGTCTAAATAGGTAATGCAATAAGTATTTTCTGGAGTTATTGGTGATTCGCCCGAAATTACTCGCCCGAAAAGGGCGAATTGACACTTTTAATTTTTTTTTTTTTTTTTCTTGAGGCCATTCGTTGTTAGTCGGTCGGACATGCACTTGATCATTATCTATCACTAGCTTTTGCGCGCAGCTTCGCCCGCGTGGATGTCGGAAAATATCCCACGGGAACGTACTACCGAGATTTCATACCTAACAAAGTAACAACAGAGGAAAAAATCATTGACTCCTACCGCTGCGCCCACGTTGCTACGCGTAATTTTGAAACTGTGATATCTTTTAAACTATTCGTGTAAATGATATGATTTTAAGGTATATTTTAATCTAAATTAAATGCCCAATTTAAATAACATATTTTTTTGAATAAGGATTAATACTATACCGGTCAAAAAAGCTTCGGAAATAACAATTAAATTTTTATCAAATTCTGAAAGATAAAAATGGCTATTGTGGGTCATCCTTAGAAGATAGACATATGCCATCGGGGACTTTTTTGTTGAACTTTTTAAGATGAACAATACCGTAGAACATAAATTTGATGTATCTTTTTCGGTTAACGCAGCGCACGCCAGTAGAGCTCCCAGTCGGCATAATTTTTTCCGACTTCTTCAACAGTAATCGTAAAATTTCAGCCAATTTACACAAAACCTTAATGAATTATACACTAAAACCTTCCGCATGAATCACTCCGTCTATTAGTGAAAACCGTTTGAAAATCTGTTCAGTAGTTTTTGAGTTTACAGACATTTGAAATTTCCAGTATCGATATGTAAGGATGTAAGGATATAAATTCGTTTATATCCTTACATCCTTAATTAAAAAAGGTATGTATTCAAATGTATTGCTCATACATAGGTAAGTAAAAAGGTTCTGAATACGTTATACGTTATACTCGTACAGTAAATAAGTAGGTACTCTAGAAATAGAGAAAACCGCAGGTGCTTTACGACTTTCTCAATCTTCCGTTTCATGTGACGCATAAAATATTGCAGACTGCATATCGACGTACTGTTTATATTTCCTTAACAAATTAATTTTAAAATAGCGCAAAGTAGACGTAGGTACTACCTACACCTATTTCTACATACTTATTTATTGACTGCTGTTATTATGTTAAGTCTTCCGGTGATATAAATTCTGTGCAGTGCCAGGAAATATGGAACTGAAATATTCATGTAAATTGCCTAGGTACTTTTGTTCATTGAATTGAATTTTATTATTAGGGAAACAACGATACCTACCTAACCTACAGTAAATTTTTTGCATACAAAAAATACGGCGTGTATGACCAGTACCCTAATTGCGTAATACGACACAATCACAGTTTGTTTCGATTTGAAACAGATTGCTAATCCATTGCTTCATAAGTTGGAAAAAAAATCTGCTCAACAACGTAAATATAACGCAATGAATGTTGTTGAAATGTCAAAATTAAACAAATTTGGCAAAATTGTTTCCGAAATTAAGTTACGCAATTAGGGTACAATGTATGAACGTAGACGAGGCAAAAGGATCGTAGCAGGTGGAGTTCTGTAGTTTCTGCCTACCCCCATGGGAAGAAGGCATGAGTTTATGTATGAATGTATGTAAAAAATACGGCCAAATCCTATACTATTAAACGAGCAATATTTGTATATTTGTTTGTATATATATTTGTAATCGCGTTCTCGAAATCGGCTGTAACGATTTCGATGAAAGTTGCAATATACGGATTACGGGGGCGAAAAATCGATCTAACTAAGTCACATATCTGGGAAAATTCGTTTTCTCTATTTTCACCCGAGCAGGGCTCGGTCGCCCAGGTACTACCTACCTAATCGTTCATTTCAGCATAGCTATTCACAACCATTCGACTGGCTTCCGAGTCGAAGATGACACATTTTCGGTTACCTGATTTGCGTTGTCCCCGACAGCAAAACAAATAAATAAACAACTTCGATCAAATTGATTGATTTTCGATTCGGCACGAAAGCGTTTCGAATGGTTGTGAATAGCTATGCAAATGAGGTGCTAACTTCCTAGTTCCTACATAAAAAATGGTTAAACAAAGTCGATTATGAAGACACCAGAACGATGAATAATTTTCAGTTGTGCTCATTACATGAGTGGCTTATCAAGGACTACACTCAACACGCAATATTCCACTTAAGTACTGTACATACACTTTTTAAACACATCACCGACGCATCGCTATTATCTATGATACATAAAGAACGTACTTACTCATAAACCATTTTAATTAAAAGGTGATAAATAAATGAGTCATTCAGTGGACGCAGGAGGACGCAAGTTGCACGGCAGTCGAGTGTTGGTCAGGGTGTTTGTTTTTAGGGCATTTTCAACAGCAGCCAGGGTATAAAGCGCTACACTTCGTCGCCAACACTGCAAAGGGGCGAACCTAATACAAACGGTCCTTGAGGTTCGCCCCTTTGCGGTGTTGGTGACGACTTGGGTTCCTATCCCTATGCCAGAACTTAGTGCCTAGCTACTCCTCAGCTATTGTAATTTTGTCACCGTGGCGTTTAGATCTGCTGCATCCTCAGGGGACTATGACCGTAATTACAATTATGACTATATTGCCAAATGACTGTCACTTTTAATGTACCTATGGTAATGTCGTAGAAGTCAGTTTTTTAGGGTTCCGTAGGTAGTAAACAAGGAACCCTTATAGTTTCGTCATGGCCGTCTGTCTGTCTGTCCGCGGTCTAGCTCCGAGACCCTTAGTACTAGAAGCTGTAATTCGGCATAGGTATACATATTAATTACGCCGACAAAGTGGTAAAACAAAATTATGAAAAACATTTTTTTCATACACGTAAAGTGGTGATGTTTTTTTTTTTAACCCGTGGTAATGGATATCATTGGAAAGGTCCTTCAAAAACATTGTGAGTTTGTGAAAAACCATTTTTGGATTCAGGGATCCGTTTGCGAAATATTAAGCTTTAAAGTGCAAATTTTTGTTAGAGTCAAGTCCCCCCCCCCCCCTGCCAGCTAAATGGTTGGTGTTGGATGCGTGAAAAAAATCAGAGCAGTAGTTTATATAACGAAATTAAAAGGAAAACTATCACAGCTAAGTAGGCTCTACAAGTTAACGAGTAATAATCGACCAACTTAACTTTGCAGTTGCAAAAACAAGTTTATATATTTTTCAATTACATAGTTAAGTTTGTTTTTGGGATAAATTCATCCCAACTACGGAACCCTTCATTGTGCGTGGTCTGACACGCACTTTTTTTTTTTTTCTGTAGGGCATCTCATAGCTGGCCTCTGAGGCCATGACTATTTAATCGATCAATCCTGTGGATGTCTTAAGCTGCTACACTTAAAACCTCCAGCCAGGGGTTATTCAACTAAGCTAATTAAAACTAAGTGAACACTCGCTAAGGGCACCCCCTGTGGGGTACGAGCCTCGGCTTAGGGCGTTTACCGGAGGGAGGACATCAAAGATGGAACGGGCTGGAACGACACGCACTTGGCCGGTTTTTTTTTAAATATATTTTAATCAAGACGTAAAAATACTACAAGCAATATAAGCTTTTAATCACCGCGGGGCGGATGCAGTAAAAACGGCTAAAGGAAAAAATAGAATCTACAACGCGTGGTAACGTGCGTTACTACTTTATAATGGTCTAAGATTTATACAATGTGCCTAGTTCATGACAAAAGTAGAAAAAAGTATTTATGGAAAAATGGAATTCTATCTTAAATGACCTGGTGGGCCACACCTGGATGTGACTGGTACAAGAGCGTAGAATTTGGCACACGCAAAGAGAGGTGTGTGGATATGTCCACAGCAGTGGGTAAAGTCGGGCTGTGGATGATAGTGGAACTGCATTCACAGAACAGAAACGACATCAACCCATTAGCTAACTTTGAGTTTAAATACACAGAAGTGTGCTCTGTTCACGGTTCTTGAATAATTGACATAACCTACGTAACAAACCTAACGAGAGCCTTGTAGGTTAAAGTTAATAACCTGTGTTAGTATTTACGTGGATTCTTCGCTACACTTCATGGTATGGTCATTAAATTAAAAAATAGCTAATCTTATTGTAGAATACAACTTGCTGGTAGGCTGTGCTAACGTGTTATCTACATTTTACAATTTAGTACGCCAATTTCCTTACGTTATGAACAAACAATAGCAATTAATGGTCATGGCGGAATGGCATGGCCAAGAGATTATTTTTCAGCAGGGAATTATTAACGAGGTTTCCTTAAAATTAGTATCAAAAAGAAATTTCCTGTACCCTAATTGCGTAACTCATTTTCGTAAACAATTTCGCGCAATTTGTTTCATTTTGACATTTCGACAACATTCATTGCGTTATTTACGTTGTTGAACAGATTTTTTTTTTCCAACTTTTGAAGTAATGGATTAGAAATCTGTTTCAAATCGAAACAAATTGTGATTGTGTTGTATTACGCAATTAGGGTGCTGGTTCCCACTCCTTTTAACAAGAGAAGTCCAGATCTAATGCATTTTCTATCGTTCAAATTCGAGTGCTGACTCCATAGTCCAAACTAGATTTAAATTCTTTAACGCATCGCACAAACAAAAGAAGATTCCTTCAGGTCTGGGTTAATAGAGTTAAATTGTTGAACTGGCGGTACTTTTGTGTCATTCTACTAATATTATAAATGCGAAAGTTTGAGGATGGATGGATGTTTGTTACTCTTTCACGCAAAAACTACTGAACGGATTTGGATGAAATTTGGCACAAATATAGTTTATAACTTGTATTATCACATAGGATACTTTTTATCCCGATATTCCCACGGGATCGAGACTTATGCGGGTGAAACCGCGGGGCGCTGCTAGTAGACAATAATTGGTAATCTAAATGAGTGGTTATCTCTATTCCGTCACATTCCGACTGTCAACTTCAAGGAAAAGTTATTTCCTAAAAGGATGTATATTTTTCGATCGGGGAGATAATCTTTTGCTTTTCATCTGATAATCATACAGGTACCGTACCTATTATCAAATAAGTATCTAAATGTGTTTAACTACTTTCATAAAACTAGCTAAATACAACCAAAAAGAAAAGATTGTTGTTGGTCCGTTAAAGTGAAAATGTGTCAACAAAATTAATCATCAAGCGTGGCCTTCAAGTTCAGATGGTCATGAAACATTTAAAATGGATTAGACGTCTATGAAATACAAATAGGTAGAGTCTGGCCGCGCTAAGTCTGCAATGAAATAAATGGGCAACCCTAAAAAGTTTCAATATGGTATACTTTTAATTAGTTAGTTATGTCAGTTTCGGGGTTTTGATTTTGATATTTTGTCTTTTGATTTTCATAACAGATTATGTGTACCTATGCTCTACCTCCATACGATGACAAAACTGTATCAAATCCACACTGCATCATACTAAAGTGACTATTCTTTACCAGGAATTAATCAGAATATAAACAAAATAACCTATCAAAAACATTACCTCCTCCTTCTGGGGCAGTCGGGTAAAAACAAACAAAGTATCAAATTATTTTTTCGTAGGACAGGATGGTGTCGCCATCTATAGATTTTCAAATTCCACCGTTTTTAGGGTTCCGTAGTAAACAAGGAACCCTTTTAGTTTCGTCATGTCCGTCTGTCTGTCTGTCTGTCTGTCTGTCCGCGGTCTAGCTCCGAGACCCTTAGTACTAGAAAGCTGTAATTTGGTATAGGTATACATATTAATTACGCCGACAAAGTGGTAAAACAAAACTATGAAAAAATATTTTTTAGGGTGCCTCCCATACACATAAAGTGGTGATGTTTATTTTTTTATCCCATGGTGTGGGGTATCATTGGAAAGGTCCTTCAAAAACATTGTGAGTTTGGGAAAACCATTTTTGGATTCAGGGATCCGTTTGCGAAATATTAAGCTTTAAAGTGCAAATTTTTGTTAGAGCCCTGCCAGCTAAATGGTTGGTTTTGGATGTGTGAAAAAAATCACAGTAGTAGTTTATATAACGAAATTAAAAGTAACACTATCGCAGCTAAGTAGGCTTCATAAGTTAACAAGTAATAATCGACCAACTTAACTTTGCAGTTGCAAAAACATGTTTTCCCATACATTCCGGGAGAACATATTTTTCAACTACCAAGTTAAGTTTGTTTTTGGGATAAATTCATCCCAACTACCAACCCTTCATTGTGCGTGGTCCGACACGCACTTGGCCGGTTTTTTTACTCATGCAGACTTAGCGTGGCCAGACTACCTACATATGAATAGTACAAGGACTATTTTATGTGTCACGCACTGTTTGGGTTTTCCGTAACCGCGGTTGTCGCACGGCGTCATTTTCAGTTGCAGCTAATTTTATCCTGCCTCGTTTGTTCTTGAATTAATTTAAACATGGTTAATTTATTGAAAAATCATCCTGAAACGAACTTTCAAACCACAAACAAACGAAAATTAATTTAAATGGTTAATGGTAGCCATTACACACAGGCATGTTTGGGTGATATACAGTCGATGTTGCATCAGAAAGATCATGAGGGAATAGTTCTTATGGCATTTTCTTAGAATTGGTGTATTACCGAGAGGACTGCTAAATTCGATTGACCGTCCATGTTTTATTGACTAATTTGTTTCATTTTGACAGTTCAACAACAATTATTGCGTTATTTACGTTGTTGAGCAGATTTTTTTCCAACTTATGAAGCAATGGATTAGTAATCTGTTTCAAATCTAAACAAATTGTGATTGATTGTGTATTACGCAATTAGGGTACCTACTGGTATGTAATTGGGTCGCGCCTTGGAGTCCTAGTTTCGATCCTCAGATTGGGCAGTGTTTTTGGGTTTTTCCATTAGGAATTTCTCAGATACAGCCTGGAGTCAGTATATTTGTAACCGGTTTTAATAGCTTCATAAAACTAGTGTACGTTGTGTTTATTTGCGGCACACGCGATTCGTTCGTTGATCGGCTGCTCAAGACGTAAATAAAGTTACCGTCACCGCCATTCACACTGATGTTGACATTAGGCGTCGCACACTCTGGTTTGTTCAATTTAATTGCCCCACATCAGATAAAGTTCAATCGAAATACTTCTGAGGTACCTAGTAGCTAGGTACCAAACTGGTTATTCCACATTGCTATCATAAGGAAAACCCCTCTAAATACATAGTAATCCATTTTTGAAGCAAAGGACATTACTAATCGCACTTAGATAGGCCCCGTCATGTGCCGTCATTGTATGCCTTGACGTGACACCGAAGTTCACCACCTACCTCATTTTGTTAACTTGATAAGCTACACGCCAGAGTGCGCTTGTACCGACACGTTAAATTGCACATCTCTGCCTCTTTCGGTTTTTACAATGACATATTATCATTGTAAAAACCGAGACCATAGATAGACTTTCGTCATTTCCGCTGTAAGATAAACCGAAAATAATACAATAAATAAAAAAACTCTGCAGTGTATTACTGTTAAACGAAAACATTGATTATTATGGTATGGCTGAAATATGTTGCTTGGCTTCCAAGCCATTATCTCCATGAAAACAATCTTGAAAATGTGAAAATAAAGACAATAATACAAAAACTGTACGACACCATTATCATTATTATTTATTTATTCATTCAGTAGTATACTTACATCTTTATACATAATAAGTTGGTGCAAACATAAACTCATTAGAGTTTTACCGTGCACCAAAACCATCGACCACATGATTTAGACAATTAAAACAAACTTAGTTCTTAATTATAAAGTGAAACATTGTCTTTATTCAGCCACGGGCGGCGGTGGGTAGGTGTGGAATACTCCTTACAAATTGGTGTATGACACGACAACAGACAGTTTAGTATGCGACGTTGAAGCGTGCGCATATCTAGAAGATTTGTGAACTTCCTTTTAAGTTTTTTTATAATTAAAAGCAAATCAGGTTTTCTTGATAACGTGTTTGTTTGGTTAGGCAAACAGTGCATTACAGTGCATCACAGTGATAAAAGCACCTACGTAATACCTACTAGTAACTATTTACATACACCTGTGCCCGCGCGAAAATGTTTTTGTTTGATTTGTGAACTGAAATTATAGCGTTATTGAGTAAAATAAGAAGCATTTCATCGTGAAAAGTGAACAAAAGGTTTTATGTATACTACAACTAAATAAGTGAATAAGGATTCGAAGGCCGTAGCAACGCTGCTCTTATGGTATTTTAATACCTTGGTCGGAAAATAGCAAAGTTATTAATTTAAATATCCTTGATGAGTTTTTTTTGCTCCATGCCATGATACACCAATGACCCTGTTTAATCTAAATACCAATTATATTTTAGTAGTTAGGTATTTCTTGTGGTTAGTTAAGTATTAAAAGTTACATTAGGCGAATGAGGAAAGAAATTCACTGTTACCACACACTATATTATGTGGGTACAAGTAGGTACATACCTAAATAATATTTCAAACTAGAATTGCATTATTGTTTATTGAGTTTAACATAAGTACACCACGTGTACCTAAGTTAACACAAATAGTAGATTGTTATAGGTACGAGGGGCTAAAATAAACCATTGTAACGAGGTAGTTTTCGCTAAAGCTCGGGAGTAAATAGAAACCGAGTTATAATGGGTTTTTACACTCTACTTTTCACTGCGATTGCGAGAAAATAAAATAATCCAATACAATATTAAATAGTTTATTTTATTTAAATGTACAATTTGTACAATTCTGGATATTTAACGAGATGTTTTTTCCGGCAACTTAATTTCAGTCCTCTGTGAAGATGTTCTCACTAGATGATGACATTTTCACTGTTGTAAATAATTATATTACGGTCACCAATTCAATTCGTAATTAGAGAAAAATTCTAGCCAATGTCTTTTTTATTTCTTCTGTAGCCGCAACGCAATGCACGCATTCTACCAAAGAGATAGCCGCATTTAGTTCCATTTTCAAAAATAAAATATTCTTCTTTTTTTTGTGAACCAGTAATAAGTCGAGTCCATAATCATGATTATTCTACAAAAGAATAAAGACTAAAAGAATAAAGGCTATCTCTTCGGTAGAATGCGAGCATTGCGTTGCGGCTACAGAAGAAATAAAAAAGGCATTGGCGCGAATCGAAATCTAATCGAGAAATCTTTAAAAAAATTATCTAATTTAATGCTTAAAACAACTTTATTTAAATTTTCGATTTCTGACATTCGACATATTAATTAATCGAGTCGATCAAAATTGAAAAAAAAAATCGTTTGGCATAATCGTTTTCGCAAATCATTACAATAAAAAAAAAAAAAATGGTCGGCGATTTTTAACACAAATTGAGTAGTGGTAATGAATATTACGTGTTATTCTCTAGTTGTGTATAATATTTTTAATAATATTTGTCACATTTTAAATCGTATCTACATGTGTATGTGTGATATATGTGAAAAGTTAAAATGTAAACTCGCACGATTGGCGCGAAACTTTGACTTTGGATATCAAAAACTTAATTACCACTACTTACTTATATAACTTGAACAATGGATGAACTCGTCAAATAATTAAATGATGTACTTAGTATTCACTGCCCCTGTGGTAGAGTTTGGATGTTCGAAATCGCCAATTTTTATGCTTTTAGCCTCGACCTCGACTGTCATCAAAATGGCGAAAATCGCATTTACAGATTTGAATTTATAAAGGTAAATTAATACTGTATCGGATTATTGTATTTTTTCGCAATCGTAGTGAAAAGTAGAGTGTAACACACGGCGCTAAAACCCATTATAACTCGGTTTCTATTTACTCTCTCGCTAAAGCTCGGGAGTAAAACTACCTCGTTACAATGGGTTATTTTAGCCCCTCGTATAACAATCTACTATTGAGCATACGAGTTTAATTGGATACAAAAACTTACATCATAGAAGTTTAATATTGTTCAGCATCTTCCTTGGAATTTGGTCAAAACTGGTATCAGGTCGCTAGAAAAAGAGGAAAAGTCAACGATCACAAACAGGTTTTTTAATGGACATGATTCGATAACATTACACGTTCGACTAACTTTAACATTGTTGCGTGAATGCGATCTACTATCAAAAGTACAATAGAGATCTATTTAGACTTCTGTGAGTCACAGACTATTCATAGTTGATCTATTGTTTGCGTAGGATGTGAGATGTAACCTATTGTAAACGAGATTGACGATTAAGACGAGGATCAAGGCAGAGCGGTGAGGAGGATTCGTCTAATATTAGTCCATGCCGCTACGACCGGCCTCCGACATATTCCCAGTTATTTTATTAACTTTTATTGTTCCACCACACAGAATATAAGCATATTGTTCAGCCATTGGGCCCTCTCACTGAGAGGAGGCCTGTATCCAAGCACTGGGAATATTATAGGCTGATTAAGTGTCATTGGAGTTATTTGGTCCACAAAAAATCCGAAATATGGGTGATAGAGTGAACTTCACAGAAAAAAAATCATTTGTGTGGTTTCGTAGAACTAACCTACTTAATTATTTTTTGCTGGACGAAGGCCTCTCCCCAAGACTTTCAGTGCTGGAAGAAGAAAATGTTTCCTATTATTTATTTACTTGTAATAATGATTAATTATACCTAGCACACCAGTAGTTTCACGAAGTGAACAAGGTATTCAACGATGTGTATATTAAGTAAACTAACAGGAAGCTAAGTGTAAACTTAGGGCTTCTCAACAAAGGAACACTTGTATGTAACATACCCATGGATTTAACCAATGCGTTTACGTAATACCTACTCGGCTTAGTATCTATGGCACACAGTGAGAACGAAATAATATTACAGAAAATAGAGTAGAAATAAAGTTTGTACTTTATGTAGGTACAACAACGTACAATGCAACAAATATTCCACCAAATAGGTACAATAATAACAGTCGTACTTAGTCATTCAAGGGAAGTACGTATCATTCGCGTATTGATTAGTTTATTAAAGATAAGATAACATGCTGATTATACAATCCGGTCAGACGATACATTTTTACCTACTTGCAATTAGCGAAGTGACAATGAGTGTGCTTACGTTGAAGGCCTTGACGTCACAGCAGTCAACCCACATAAACTAATTACCATTATGTGTCTGTAATTACAGCTATTTACTTAGGTAGCAAGTTTTAACTTCATTGTCACTTAAGGCGACGATAACCGACTTTTAATGAGTTTATACTGAAAATCACGTCTAAACGAGTAGGTAGTGTTAATTATTTGGAAAAAAATATGTTAAAGGACATAACCGACCAGTTCCTGCCTTCGGATTCGGAAACATGTGGTTAGGGTTACAGTTTTTACACTAAGATTTAAAAATAAAGATCTAATTTATCATGGTTATATTATTCCGACTAAAGCCCAGGTTAAAATATCTAAAAAAAACAGTATAATTGCTTCCGCTTCTCTCTTCTAAGAACTTCCCGATTTTGACGTTCCATTGTATCCATAATCATCCGGTAACCATAATAAGCTAATAGTATGGGAAAAATAAATGAAGAACGAGTTATTTTCGATCAAGTGAATTTTAATGACATGGAATGTGCCTGTATTGTTTATAACTGAATTTTATTAATTGACACGCCTGCAGGTTAATTATTTTAGGTTTTTACTGACACGTGTGAAGATCGAACACCATATTTCTTTTATAATCACTACCTACGTATAAAGGAGTGTTATTTCTTTGACAATGCATCTGACATTAGTGGCAGACACCAGTGTAGGGACCAAAGGGGTAGCGATATTTTTCATAATATCGATAATTCAATCGATTCGAGTCAAAGCATGAAAAATCGATTCACAAAAAAAAGGAAAAGGGTGAATTGATATTTTATTTTACCATTTTTTACTGTGTTTGATTAATAATAACATAACATACCCATCACACCTGTAATCCCCGAAGAGTTAGGCAGAGGTGTACCTATAGAACAGACGCCAGCACATCAAGCTACCCGAAACTGTCAAATTTTCCCAATCAACTTTGAACTTTACACTTCAGTGATAAAGTTGAAAATCTATTAAATAAATTTGACAGATTGTAGTAGCTTGAAGTGCTGGCGTCTGTACATCCTCATTTTGCCAGTCCTGTGTAATAAGGGGCGAATCTATTGCCATCAACCGGGCACAAATCTGTACTCCGGACTGCTACTGAGAAATTGCAGATGGAAAAGCCCAATAACACTGCCCGACCCGGGAATCGCACCCAGGACCTCATGCTCAGCTGTAGCGCTTGAGATCACTAGATCAACTAGGCAGTCAAATGATTTCGAAATTAGTGTGTCAGGTTTGAGAAAAAAATTATTATCAATTTATCGATTTCAGTTCGCCATTCACCATCCTGACTTATCCAATCTTGACATCACGTCAAGTTTCATTGCAGTTCCCGACACACGTTGTGTTTATGTGTTCGTTGTGTACTATGCGATTATTGTGTTCTATTTCTAACGACCCTCTTTACGGACTGACATCTTCAAAACCAGTACCCTAATTGCGTAACTTTTTTCGTAAACAATTATGCCTAATTTGTATCATTTTGACAGTTCAACATTCATTGCATTATTTACTTTGTTGTGCACATTTTTTTTCCAACTTATGAAGCAATGGATTAGCAATCTGTTTCAAATCGAAACAAATTGTGATTGTGTTGTATTACGCAATTAGGGTACCGATTACCATTGCTATTCATAAAGGCTTCATTTGTTTTGCTCTACGATTCGGTTAAATGGATATTATGATGAGATGCCTAAACTGTGGCATATCGGTAAGGCGAGTTCAAAGGCATATTATGTCAATGCTAACCTTACCCCTGTAAACTATAGAATACAAAAATAAAACAATATTTGCTGCACATTGATTTTGACACTTAGGCAGACGTGTTTAAAAAAAATACTTTTTGTTTAATGTATAATAAATTAATAAAACGTCTGAATTTGGGACAGCGCTCTTTTATGAGTGAGTCCTATTACGGGCTGGACATACCTACGATGCGTTGCGTGAGCTCAGTACAGAACACACAAGCTACCTAACCACTCAAGGTCACTGTCATATATCTGCGTCTCTGACCATAATAATAGCTCTGACATGTTTTCTGATAATTTCTGATAAACTTGGGCAGACCGCAGACCAAAAGATCAAAGCTTCATAGTTATAATATTCAGTATAGGTAGGTATACGTATACTTACTTGCGTAGTTCTTATGTTATCTATTGTTATTTTATCACAACTGTTAATTATGTTTTTTTTAATATGTGGAACTCTTATCGAATATTAAATAATACGCAGACAAAAATAACTAGACTCTTTCCCATTGTTAGTTACCTGCCATACGTAGGTATGTGCGAATTGTGAATCAATGGTTTTAGGTACTCGTGAAGGAAAGAGTAAAATCTATAGTCTTTTAGAGATCAGAGAAAACTCCTAAAATTATGGAATTTTTAAACTCGTCTAATTCGTCGCTAAATGATAACAGCCGCACGGGTCGATCCAAGGTTAAGCTACGCTTGCCGCGGTCGGTTTGTGGATGGGTGTCCATCCAATACATACCCCTCCGTGCCTCGGAATGCACGTTATGCCGTTGGCTCCCGGCTGTCATTCATAGTCAGAAGCCCAAAAATCTGACCACCAGTTTTACCAAGGAGAATATCGTTTTACCCAGAAACTGGGTTCTGGATTCAGCTGCATCCGGCTAGACTAGAAGCCGACCCCAACATAGTTAGGGAAAGGCTTAGGCAGATTGATTGAGGTACCCACTGATCGTCTCGCGTGGACAAATTCATATTACTAAATCTTCTTGATACTAAAACCTCGTAAAAAAACAAAATGTTGGTTAATTACAATTAAATCAAATTAACGCTTATGTAATAGGTACAGACAGGCAGATCGATTCTTCATGATCCTTAATAATATTAGGTATGTGAGAGTGAATTAAGATTCTGTTAGATATTTGAAATGTATTTAATACTAAATCAATGATTCAAGTAGCGAGTTAGCAAATCGGTCAGTAGCGAGTTAGCAAGGAGAGAATACGACTGCTATGCATAAAATACTAATGTGAGTAGAATTGTCGACTAATAGCCACAAATTGAAGGACTTACATATATTTCTGATACACGTAACACAAATTACTCCGATAATAACTTTTATAACCAGCGGAACAACATGACGTCCACGGTCCATCAGTTCCAACGTAAAGTACCTCGTTTTTTAAAATACAACGAGCAGTTAAGGAGTTATGAGGGAACAGATGAACATACATACAAAGCCTGTTAAAATCATACCCTCATTTGGTTTTACCGTAGTCGAGTAAAAATCATAAAGGCTACACATAGCCTGGGTATCGATAGTGTCCTTTCTTAAATGCAGTTAAATGGACTGCGTCCAATGTTAAGGCTCCCGCAGACAGGCGTGACGCGACGGTGCGATACAATTCTGGTAGAACAATTTCCATCAAGTTTTCATAGAAATTATTCTTCTAGAGTCGCGTCCCACTTGTCTGCCCCGCCTTTACGGCAAGATTCACAGAACGCACTTTGTCAAGTACAAGCCTTAAGCGTTTCATGCAAATATGAACCTTATTCTTATAATGTTTATTTCTCTATAAACGTGAGCAAGCGTTTCATTCGAAAATAAACATTAAAACTATGCAAAAAACAATGTTTATATTCGAATGTGACCGCTTACTTTGCTCAGTAAGCCCTTCATACAAATGTAAATCTTAATGCCACCGCAGACAGGCGCGACGCGACTCTAGTAGAACAATTTTTGTGAAAACTTCATTTGTTCTACCAGAATCGCGTCAAACCGTCCCATCTGCGGGAGCGTTTATTCTTTTGCGCATAATAATATTCATATTCGTATGAGTAGCTTACTTTATTTTGCACGGTCTGTGAATCTTGTCCATAGAACTCGCATAAAAATATTAGATAACTCGATGATCGCAATGTTTGGTGAGATCTAGGTAGTTACTGGGTAGCGTCATGACTACTCATGACTATTATTTCTCCAATGATATCACCGAACTAACATTTTAACCACTTAACAACAAACACGGTTCTCTTGTACTTACACGAAGTATTTTTCTGCTCAGTTGAACATAACATATTGAAGTAAAATCGCGTAGGTTACCGTTACCGACGACGTCCGATAAATTCGCGTAGATATGAGAATTCCCTTTCCAAACACTGCTGGAACTTCAAGCAAACTTCAGCTATAGACCTATTGGTTGATTAATCCTTATCAAAATTTGTAGCGATAAGCGTACACGATAGACGTCGTCGGCTCGAAGATTACCTGTGTGATAGAAACTGTATTTTGTTCTAAACATATTTTGACAAGTGGGCGGTTTTATTACTGTGATGACACTATTGAGGAAAACAAACATGATAAATAATTAACAAAATGGGATTTACTGACTGCTGCATACCGCCGAAAGAGTCCAGTAAGTTTTGATAAGCTTTTGAGCCTCGCATTCTGTGTATGTACTAACATTGATTACAAATTTATCTAACTAGCAGCCAGTTGCAGAAAAATCTTTAACTTTTAAAGCTGTCATTAAATACTAATCTTCCATTAACTTGTTGCAGAAAGCAACATTAGACTCGATTTTAATGGTCCTTTGATGAAAGTAATGAAATCATTAGCGTTAATGATCCATTACGTAATGGGGCATTAATGTTTGTCTTTGTGCAACTGGGTGTAACTATTTTAATACCTATAAATTTTATTGGGATTTTGTCCTTGACCTGACTTTTTCTTGTTTTTGGCAGCTCCGGAATCTAAATTTTTATGAGCAGCACCTATATTATGTAGGTCCCTTTAAAGGTAAATACTTCTTGATAAACAAGTGGGGTACTAGGTACTTTATACTGATAAGTGATAACATGTTATCGGCACATTTAGTTTTAAAGGCAATGTTGCCTGCTAATTAATCTCTGAAAATCCAGGCTCGACAATTTTTAGACAGAGTTTTTTTGTTTTTATATTATAATCTGTTCTTAGGCTTAGGCCACATATTTTTTCTGTAAAACGGGTTATTCCACTAATCGGATCCCCATTGACAATTTCCATGGGGATGAGTGAAAAAATCCAGTGAAAAAATTGAATTTCACGGGCTTTTTTTTTTTTTTTTGGGTGGGAAATTATCAAATAACTTCTCCCGCTCTGGGTGGAGCGGGAGGGCGTGTCAGACTCTTACTGACTAAAACCCACCCGTGTTCCTTCCTATGCCATGTTGCCGGGGGCCACGATTTCCCTATCGGTTTTCTTCGAACCCCCGGCATTGGCATTGGCCCTAGCGGACCCCGTCAATTCTGCTGACATCTCTTTGAGGCGCGCGTGGAACACAACGCGCCGTCGACCCGGGCTTGGTCCTTATCGGACGGCGAGCTACCCATTGCTCACCGTCCGCAAGCCCGCGCCTACGGTGGCCGGAAATCTTCCTGCGATTCCCGACGCCCAGGGCGTCTCCTGCTGCGGCGGTTAGGGGCGCGAGGGCGCGAAATTTGCCTTTCCCTCACGCGCTCCGTCTCCTCCTTCGCGAGCATTACTGCTTCGCAGAAAGAGGTGACGGCCTCCCATTTCCTCTCGCTCCGTAGCATGGCCCGAATCAGGGCCGGACGCGAGAGATCACCGCCGCCGATCGCATCCACGAGGACACGGCGATGCCCTGCCCAAGCCGGGCAGACCTCCACCGTATGCTCCACCGTGTCCTCCGGGCGATCCACACAGTGACGACACCCGGGCGTTTCCTCCCGCTTTATCCTGAACAGGTACCTCCCGAAACAGCCGTGTCCGGTGAGTACCTGCGTCAGGCGGAAGGTGAGGACGCCGTGGCGCCTCTCTAGCCACTCCTCAAAGAGGGGTCTTATCGCCGCAATTGTGGCGTGCCCAGCGCTGGGTTGCGACAGTCGCACTCTCCATTCCGCCATGAGATCCCGCCGGAGCTCTGTCCGCTGTGCCGCGACTTCTTGCGGCATCGGAGTTAAGCCCCGGCGCTTCGCCTCCTCGCGCCACTCCCAAATGTGCGCGAGGACCTTTGCCTCCAGATCCCATGGCGGTACTCCGGCAAGGAGGCTCGCCGCCTCGCAGGAGACCGTGCGGTATCCTCGGGCCAGCCGGATGGCCATGACCCTTTGGGACGCGTTCAGCCGGCGGCCTGGCTGCCGCCTTAATGAAGGCGCCCACACCGGCGCCCCGTAAAGGACCATGGACCGCACGATCCCCACGTAGAGCCTCCGGCAGGAGGCGTTTGGACCTCCCAGATTGGGCAGGAGCCGCTTCAAGGCAGCCCCGGCCCGGTCCAGTCTGGGAGCCAAACGTCGGAAATGCTCCACGAAGTTCCACCGGCTATCGAGGACGAGTCCCAGATACTTCATCGTCGACTCGACGCCGATGTGAACCCCTCCCGCCAATACTTGGGAACCCGACGGTGGCGCACTACGAGGACCATAGAAACCCATGGCCTCGGACTTGTGCAGGGCCACCTCGAGTCCCAGCTGCCGGATTCTGTCGACGACTGTCGCAACCCCGCGTGTCGCTAAGTCGGCCGCCGCCTGGTACGACCTCCCCTGCGCCAGGACCAGCGTGTCGTCAGCGTAACAAACGACGCTGACGCCAGTAGGGAGGTCGGCGCGCAGCACCCAGTCGTATCCGATGTCCCACAGATGCGGCCCCAGGACCGATCCCTGTGGGACACCGCACGACATCTCTCGCCGGTTCCACTCTCCTTGGTGACCGGGGTAGAATTTCACGGGCTAACCTGACGCTTTTACCCCCCCGGAAATTGCTCAAAAGTCAAAACCGGATCGGACCGAGTTGTTCTCCTTGAGAGTTAAACAAATAATTAATCTTTCTTTACTCGAAATATTAGTTTCAATGGCCGCAATAGACTACGTATGCAATGCTCCTCCTAATAACGCAGTTAAAAAAAAAAAAACTTTTTCTTGAGCTGTCCAATCACGCAGACTGGCATGTGCAGACCAGCGCGACACGCGACGCGACACAAAGGCACCGCTCGTCGCGCGATGAGCGATGTCTTTGTGTCGCGCTGGTCTGCACAAGTCTTTAAAAACAGCTGGCATAATGGTAGTCATTGTTTTAGTAATTTTTGTATAGGATTTTGTGGAACTGTACCTTAATTGCGTAATACTACACAATCACAATTTGTTTCGATTCGAAACAGATTGCTAATCCATTGCTTCATAAGACTACCAATGACTACTAATGACTTACCTTATCACATAAGGGATAATCACAAGATCGTATTATTCGCAGATGATACTTCCCTCATTTTTTAAATCAAACGTCAGTTAGTCAACTTTGAACAAGTTAATGATGCACTCTCTAAAGTTGTGCATTGGTTTTAATGTAAATAATCTTCTCCTGAACGAAAAAAAGGCTAAACTCATTAAATTTTCAATGCCAAATATCAGGCAGCTATCTACCAATGTTCAGGTTAATGGAACAGAGTTGGACCCTGTTGAGTCGACAGTTTTTCTTGGAATCACTATTGACGATAAATTACAATGGGGCCCAAATAGAAAAATTGTCAGGAAGGCTAAGTTCGGCCGCCTATGCTGTTAAAAAAAATAGACAGATAACTGACGTAGATACAGCCAGAATTGTTTATTTTAATTATTTTCATAGTCTTATTTCATATGGGATCTTCTCTGGGGAACCAGGGGGCCTACCACCAGCTCAAAAGCAATATCATTTTAATATTACTTCAGTGGGAGAAAGAGATGGAGCTATACGTCCTGTAGAGATTCATCTCTTTCCCACACTGAAGTAATATTAAAATAATACTGCTTTATGAGCTTGTGGTAGGCCCCCTGTGCGGACATTAATACTATCTTTGTTCTACAGAAAAGGGCTGTTCGAGCCATTTACAACCTAGGTCCAAGAGATTCCCTTAGAGAAAAATTCAAAGAAATAAATATTCTGACTGTAGCCTCACAATATATTTTTGAAAACCTATTGTATGTAAGTACACAAAAATATATCAAATTTTAAGAAAATGTCCGATATTCATAGTTTAAATACTAGGAATAAACACAACCTTGCATCGCAGACGTATCCACAAAGTAGGCAACTCATTCATGGGTCAATACAACACGCTATACGCTTTTACAACAAACTCCCCATTGATTTTCGAAACTTACCCATTAAACGATTTAAAATCTGTATTAAAACCAAACTTTGTAAAAAAGGGTACTATACAATTTCAGATTATTTAGAAGATAAAAAAGCTTGGGATTGAACAGGGGGTCTACCACAAGCTCATAAAGCAGTATTATTTTAATATTACTTCAGTGTGGGAAAGAGATGAAGCTCTACAGGACGTATAGCTCCATCTCCTTCTCCCACTGAAGTAATATTAAATTAATACTGCTTTTGAGCTGGTGGTAGGCCCCTGCTCGCTCTGCTAAGCCTTGTGATAAATCATAAAACTAGACATTTTAATTATTATGTAAAATCAACATATACGTTTTATAATCACATTGACATTGGTGAAAATTATATTCAAAATGACATGATTACTTTGTAAAGTATTATATAATTATTTTAACTATTGTGAATGTGAGGACTATGTGGATATTATTTTATTTCTCTGCTAGTTTCAGTGATGGTCTGGCAGTTTGAGTAGTTTATGCGGCCTACCCAAATGCCCTTTCTTTGGTATTGTTCGTCGAGTTGAGCTCCTTAAGTTCCGAGTTGAGCTCCACGATTACTGACAAATGCTTGCACTGACTGAACAGGTCCACTCAAATCTGTGTGGTTCTTTCCTGAAAAGACCTTTTCAGACACTAATCTACATGTTCCTCATATGGCCTGATCAAGATTATGTCTGGACTTTAAAAGAGACTGCGACCTCTGAGTTTGTTTCGGCCTTTCTTCTCAAAGTAGTCAGATAGGAAACGCCGAACTCATCTAGCTTATTTTTATTTTTTTATATGACGTGTACAAGTGATTCCGATATCCTATAATTACAGAATAAACAATTTAATTTCATAAGTTGGAAAAAAAATCTGCTCACCAACGTAAATAACGCAATGAATGTTGTTGAACTGCCAAAATGAAACAAATTAGGCAAAATTGTTTACGAAAATAAGTTACGCAATTAGGGTACCTACTGGATTACCGATACATAAGCACAAAAACCTTAAGGGCAAAAAAATCACCATGTTTGTTCTATGTTTTCAGGAGAGCCGATTCGGTACGATCCGAACTTCAACGGTCCCATCCACCACCGATCGTGTACGGACATAATATGGCTAGTACTGTTCATACTCTTTCTCGGAGTATGGGGATATGTCGGCTGGTATGGTAAGTAATCTATATCTATCTACTCTATACTAATATCAAAGAGTTTGTTTTTTATTCGAACGCGCTAATCTCTTGAACTACCTACCAATCGTTTTTTTTGTTATTTTTTTGTAAATGTTGTGTCAATTCTTGAGGAAGGCTATAGGCTATTTAATATCACGCTAAGACTCTTAGGAGCCGAATAAAAAGAAAAAGAATGCTAAGCAAAAACGAAGTAATAGCGCGGACAGGCGATGCGATGCGATGCGGTGGGTCGGGGGAACAAGAACTTTCACGCGGACGAAGTCGCGGGCAGCAGCATAGGTAGTATTAGATAAAACTCTTACTTAGGTATTTCAGAATAATATTCTTGCAAGACTGAAATAATGAAAAGAACAACCAGGCAAGAATTAGAACCAGCTCTCAAATAACATTAAAAGAAAAACTTCTTAAATGTATTAAATAAAAACCGTTGATCAAATTCCAGGTATGAGCAACGGCAATATTCAGAAGCTGCTCGCACCCATGGACTCCAAGGGCGCGCGCTGCGGTCTGGACTCCGGCGTCAAGGACAAGCCCTACCTCGTGTTTTTTGACATTGCCAAATGCTTGTCACCTGGCTCTCCCATCGTCGGCTGTCCAACGCCACAGGCAAGATCTTGTCAAATCGATTTTAAGGCCTTTCTTCTTCTAAGCGTGATGATGGCAAAAATAACTGATAAAATATACCATATTCTACTTTATATAATATACAGGGTTATTGGTCATACGTCGGCAATCCGTTAAGGGGATGTAGGAGAGGTCATTTGCAACCAAATTACCCCTGATGCCAAGGTCAACCACTTTTGAGTAATTTGACTTTTTATTAAGACTTTTTTTTTTATGTGTGAAGTAAAAATATAAAATGTACCCAACAACCCTGATATGCAGGTTTAATGGTTGTACACTTATACACACGGCTACACATCAAGCTATACATTTCCAGTTTAAGCTGATCTCGCATTGTATAGGATTTCCGTACAATGCGAGGTCAGCTTATATTGGAAATATATAGCTTGATCTGTAGCCGTCTGTACGTAACCATTTTCAAGTAATTCAACATTTTACTGACTCCTATGCAAATGTCAAAAATTTCGCATAATTTGT
Source organism: Agrochola litura (assembly GCA_949152395.1). Classification (NCBI taxonomy): domain Eukaryota; kingdom Metazoa; phylum Arthropoda; class Insecta; order Lepidoptera; family Noctuidae; genus Agrochola; species Agrochola litura. The sequence goes on from OX424493.1 coordinate 18,446,294, forward strand.
TATTTTATTAACCGACTTCCAAAAGGAGGAGGTTCTCAATTCGACTGTTTTTTTTTTGTATGTTTGTTACGCGGTTACTCCACTAATTATGAATTGATTTTGATGATTCTTTTTTGTTTGGTAGATCATACTTCAGAGGTGGTCCCATATAAATTTTATTAACTTTGCTTGGGTAGTTTTTGAGTTAGCTTCAATAATACGTATTTTGTCCCACTTAGTATGTGGATGATATGATAACTTCCTGTCACTGTTATTTACATAGCAGGTAGTTTTTATTCGAATTTGTGTGGGGTAGGTACCACAACAATAAGGTTAAAAATAAAAACATTTTACAAAAAAAAACAAACGTCATCAAAAAAAAAAGTGAATGAAAAATAACTAAATAGTTGGGTTTTTTTTTTGTAATTATATTTTTATTTCATACATTTTAAAATGTATAATGTCAAATTATTCGAAAATGGTTGACATTGGCATAGGGGTCATCAGGGGTAATTTGGTTGCAAATGACCTCTCCTACATCCCCTTAACGGATTTCCGACGTATAACCAATAACCCTGTTTATAATATTTTAAATGTGAGTTTGTGTGTTTCGAAGTTTGTTACTCAATCCCGCAAAAACGGCTGAATGGATTTGGCTTAAATTTGGTACATAGATAGTTTATAACCTGGATAAGTAAAAAAGTACCTTATGTGTTACATAATGTACTTTTTAGGATTCATACGTAGGGTACTAAAGCTAGTATTTTCTAAAGTTTGGCCCATATTCAGCAACGCCAGTATCGTTTGCTGATGCAGCCATTAGGTCACATTGCTGCCCTTCAAATCAACGATATGAACTATGCTGTTAACCTTTATTTTCCATTTTTCAGGTGTGCGTGGAACAGTGCCCGACTGAAACGAAATTTTTCCAAACGGTGCCCGCGATGACTCCAAGCGAGTTTGCTCAATTAAGATCACACATGGTGTGTACGAGCGATGTCAATGTCAACACCATGACTTACGCAGAAGCAATTGTATACATTGACAACGGAACATGCGCTTCATACGTTTTGAAAAGTCAAGCAGGTAATTATTCAGTTCTATTATTTACATAATTGTTGTGAAAATGGCAGATGATTGGGTGTGATGGTTTGAGTGCCACTGCCACTAATTTTTGTGATGCTTAGTATTTGAACCACGTGGTTTAATGTGTGGCATGTCCCTCCGGATATTCCTATTAAGACCGCTTGACCTAACTTTGACCTGTGTTAGATATTGTATATTAACTATACTTCAGTGTTATCCCGTTGCATCGGCGATCTGTCGACTCTACAATGCCAGGGGGACAGCAAGCTGACTCCCAAGTCTGTTAGTCCTGTGACCAGCTGCGTGAAGAACCCTAGCGAGGCGCGCAAGTCGCTGGTGAACAGAGCGACGGCTCTCGACTCGTATGTGGGCTGGATCGTAGCCAGCTGGATGGCCTTCTTCACTAAGACGGATGAGCTCGACACTCACATTGTATGTAGCCGCGCGACTCCGCCGCGCTTGGTTCTGACGCACGCGTAGAAGCTTGACTTTAAAACTTCGCGCATGTGCACCTGTCCGTGACTGAAAACCACTACTAATATAAAAGGAATGCTCTATCTGTCCCACTCAAAATTAATACCTACCTAACTATTATAGTTTCACATAATTCATTGCTTGTTCACATTCACATGTAAAAAATATAATTAACTCATATCACTTATCCATACATTAACGTTGCGGTCGACGTTGCTGTGCATGTTTGGTGATCGGAGCAGTGATGGGACGGTGTTTCGTGAACGTTGCCGACCTGCAGGAAAACATAGCGTCTTTGGGGGAAATGACCACGGAGGAGGTGATCTCAAAGCTCGTAAATCTGGTGCAGTTCCAAGAGGTAGATAGAACCCATTTTGTAGCTCATTTCTTTATTTTCTAACAATTAATTTCTCATTCCTTTTGATTGTGCATGATATTTAATTATAACTTGTTAGTAAGTAGTATTCAAATTGTAAACGGTATTTAAACTAAATATGTAGTAGGTAGGTTATTTAAACATTATCGTCCGTATTTGGAATATCTTCTTTTAACTCTAGACTAACACGATCCTCATCATCTTCTTAACTAGAGAAAATATTTATGTGAGCTATGGAGGCGTCAGCCCATCAATACAAAAAGACGCGAGAGCTCTGCATCAGTTTGTCCACTCTGAAATGACTCGCCCCACTACCGTATTTTACGTACACGGCGGCACCGCGGCGTGTATGTAAATGTGTGTGGACAAGCTATACCTTGATGCATTGGTGGCAGGAGCGCTAAACACAAATATTTCCACCAGTTCAGAATTAGTGTTGTGATTGTTTTGAAAAAATACATCGTGAGATTAGTCAATTAAAATAATTAACAGAACAATTAAATATTATTCCCTGCTATAACTCGGTGATATCATGTTTTATTACCATTTAATTAGTATGATTCGCCAGTACGTTCCTTTGTTTCACTGTCTTTTAAACGACCGTTTGGTCACTGACTACAATCCGAACACGCGACCCTTAAAGCTAATTGTCGAGTTGTCGCTATTGCCTTTAGGATCGCGTAGGTACTAGAAACATCCCACTAACTTTTCCCTTAACTTTGGAATAAACTTGGTGAAGGCTATTAATTATGGTGCAGGTAGTATTGCTTACGAAACTGTTTAATTTGCAAAACATTTTGTTTCCAATAATTACTAAGTACCTAATTTATACTTATTTACGAATTTTGCGATCAATCGATTGGCCAACATCTTTTATGCTGACAACGTGGAAGTAAAAATGTGTCTAATATAAAATTTTGTGTATAATCAGCTGTCGGCGCAAATAGTTCAAGACTTGGTGCAGTCAAGGTGGTACTTGCTGGGTGCAGTATTCGGAGTCGTGATCTTATGCTTTTTGTACATCCTGGTCCTGCGCTGGGTGGTCGGGCCAGTCGTGTGGGCATCCATCGTTGGACTAATCGGCCTAATGGGATTTTGTAAGTTATTATTTCTATTTAAATAAACGTTCTTTACTTGCACAACAACCCAATTTATACAAAATGCAAGTTGGTTTAAAACAGTTTTAAATAAAAATTATGTTTACTTTTATATACTATGGACGTTATCAAAGAAGAGTCCGTCCGGGCAATTATTGTTTATCGCCTCTTGGGTTATTCCTGCATTGGGTATACGTATTTTATTTTTATTTTTATCCTGGTTTTACCACGACAATAAAGATAACGTGCACTCAACCTAAGCGTCCAAAGCATTATAAAATAAATTACACGCTTTTATTAATCATTTGCTAAGTACCTATATACCTATATGAAATAGGCCGGGGAAATTAGGTTTGAGCCTTTGAACCCTGCACTAAATCCTAAAAGCAATTTTTTTCTTGAATCGTGTTTTTGAACTTAGCTAGCTAGCTCTAGCTCTAGCTCTTCAAATAATATAAAAAATTAAACATTTTCTAGTACCGCATCAAGGTAAAAAAACACAAACGCGATTTTATGAATAAAAATTGAGGCAAATAGTTGACAGGAAAAATTCAGAATTAAACATTTCTCTCTACAGAAATTTAACACATAACATAACATCACGCCTTGTTTCCCCGAAGGGTTGGGCAGAGGTGTCCCTGTAGCAGGTACACCCACATTTCGCCAGTTATGTTTAAGTCCCATGTAATAGGGGGCGAGCCTATTGCCATCAACCGGGCACAAATCCAGACTCCGAGCTGCTACCGAGAAATTTCAGATAGAAAAACCCAATAACACTAACACAGAAATAACACAGAAATTTAAATAATAATAAAATTAAGAATTTTATTTAAGTAATTGTACTTCAAGCAAAAATGTTAACAGCGGCAGTGGTTTTTTTTGCATTAAATTACCAAATTAAATATTTTAATATGCTATCCAACAAAATTAAACATATTGTACTAGATATGAGATAGAGCCTATAAATGCAAAAAAACTGCTGTTAACATTTTAGCTTGAAGTACAATTAAATAAAATTCGTAATTTTATTTTTATCGAAATTTCCGTTTACGAAAATGTTAAATTTTTTGACCTACTTGTAATACCTAATCTCTTCGACAAACACTCAAACAAACATGTCTGTTAACATATTTTTTTAGCAAGTGAAATTGAAAAAACGTTTTCGCGGGGGTCAACTTTTCGCGGTATACATTTTAATATAGGTACTCCCTTGTCCATACCCTACACGTTTATGAAAAAAATCGCTGTTCTAAATTAATGCAAAGTTAGCCTAAGATTCGGCGTAAATTCCCCACGCTAAAAAGCGCCGCTACATTGAACAGATCACCTCAAGCAATACGTTCTCTCTGTCTGCAAAGAAACCGACGCGGACGGTTAATCCTATATGAGGAATCCGACACGAGGGATAATAACAAATATGTATTCGTATTATCTAAACTAATATTATAAAGACGTAAGATTTGATTTTTTGTATGTTTGTTTGTTATGTTTTCACGCTCAAATGGCTGAACAGATTTGGATAAAATTTGGCACCTGGGTTAGGACATTGGATACTTTTTATATCCGACATTTCCACGGGATCGAGATTTATGCGGGTGAAACCGCGTGGCGCAGCTAATATCTAATAGTTTAGTCACTATAGCTAGTAAACTACTCGTAAGCTGAACAAAAAGTAATGATAATCGGTTATTTTTCTTTTTGCTCGGCGCCTATGGGTCCTAGCGTGATGATAGCCTGTAGCCTTCCTCAAGAATTGGGCTATCAAAGGCAAAAAGATTTTTTAAATCCGACTGGTAGTTCCAGAGATCAGCACGTTCAAACATACAAAAAAACTCTTCAGCTTTATTATAGTATAGAAAACATGAACCGATTATTATCATTACTTTTTGATCAGCCTTTTTTTTTTGCTTGGGAAATTGTCAAATAACTTCTCCCGCTCTGTGCGGAGCGGGAGGGCGTGTCAGACTCTTACTGACTAAAACCCACACGTGTTCCTTCAGTTCCCTGTATACTTAGTATTATATTATCTGTGCCTGTATGTTGCCAGGGGCTTTTTAGTATTCTAACATAATTTTTTTCGTTTCAGGCGTATACCTTTGTTACAAGAACTATGCGTATTACAAGGCGAACCCATCGATTACGTATCAGACGACTAATCTCAAGGGCTATGCAGAGTCCATCTTCGGTAAGCCAGGGACTTGGATGGCGATACTCATCGCGGTTGCCGTCCTGCTACTTATCCTCGTGTTAATTGTCATTTTCCTGCGAAACCGGATCGCTATTGCTATTGCGCTCATTCGCGAAGGAAGCAAGTAAGTTCATTATGGAATTCAAGGGCCTGTTATGAGAACAAAACTTTAAGATTTTTTTTTCTTTTTTTCTTTCATACATCTAGAGAATGGATAGGTACCGGTATTCTGTATTATACCGGTGTTTTTACCGCTTTATAATACCGGGATTGAAAGTAAAACAAAATTTCGACATTTTGACCTGTGATTCAAAATAGTAGTCGGCTTATATTACAACAAGCAAGCACTCTCCATTGTATTTTTTCGTCAGACTTCGATGGCTTTATAAACTACTTATCGTTTATATTAATTATTTAATTAATGTTGCTTCAGTGTTTTCATCATAATATAAGCTAAGTCTTAAAACACAGTTAACAGTTTTTAGTCTTTTATATTGTGCATGTACTATATAAAAAATGAGGGGAAAGAGTTATTATCACTTACTTAATTTACTTTGAATATTGTATTGTATATTTCATAACTGCACAAGCTCGCTTTGTTTGTTTGTACTTGTAGTGTGAGCAGTTTTCTGATACTTTAATAATTATTGTAATTTCAGAAAAAAGAACTGTTGATTATTTACTTTAATTTATTTAAACTGATTTCTTACATTTATAGTGGTTTTAATTTAATAAAACAAAAGAAAAGAAACATGACGTAAGGGAAAGAAAGAGAGGTTTTCACTTTAATTTAAAAAAAAAATACCGATATACCGGTATCCCGGTTTTGAAATTTTGAACACCCGTTTGCCATGAAACCCAATACCGCATAGCCCTACATAAAACCACATTAATGTTTTTTTATTCATTCCAGAGCCGTGACTGCTATAAAATCAACAATATTCTTCCCGGTATTTCCATGGATTCTTCAGTGCTTCGTGATCGCTTACGGCGTACTGGTGCTCATGTACTTGCTGTCAATTGGAGAGCCAGCTTTCAAAACAGTTAATTTCGCGAACGACACGTGCGTCTGCAGTATTGTCGCTCATTATACTAAGGTATCTACAATACAATGATGGTATAGACAAGTTTCTTAATTTCTTCGTGATGTTAAGCTTGGTGACTATGGTTAGTCATAGTTCGAACTGCCTGCACAACGCCTAATCTCTTGTTTTAAATTCCAAGATGCCTGGAGTCCTCGACTCACCAGAGCAATTTGGTTCTTCAGTAGTCAAATTCTTATTAGTGCTGACAATCATAACGTCGGCACAATCTCCCAATAGGTACTTGGTGCCCGAACCTCACTACATTATGATGACCCCAGAAATTACTTTTAAACACATACCTCACGTAGTCACGTCACTTTATACTGCGAAGAATGATATTTCATTCGAATTGTGTTTATGTTTTAGGACAATGAAGCTTGCGATCCAGTCTCCTTCTTGGCAGGGTGTCACGACCAAACTTCCGGAGGAGCCTGTAAACAGGCTACGTGCCATTTCACAGGCCTGGACAGCCCGCATAGCGTCGTTTACTTGCATTGTTAGTAACTTTTTATTCATAACAATAACACAATGTTTTGTACAGTTAAAGCGTTTTCGCACTGCATCCGATTCGAATCCGAATTCAATATCCGAATTGGGAATGTTCTATATTCGGACGGACAAAGATCTGATCTAGTGCACAACCCCTCATACAATTAGTACTATCAATACTATGGCTACTTCGGACCGACATTTCTCGAATTCGGATCGGACGTAGGGCGAAACCGCTCTTACTAGTAGAAATACCTGCTGCATTTCTATTTATGAAACACTAGCTGCTGCCCGCGTGAACCCTAATTCTTTTTCTAAAATAAAAGTAGCCTGAGTTACTCCTTATAACATCAGCTATCTGCCGGTGAAAGTGCCGTCAAAATAACCGTTTCGAAGATTCGGTATATACTTTCATATGCATTTAGTAAAAACCTGTTATCATTACAAACAGACGGTTCAATTTTATTTATTTGTATAAATGTATAGATTAATTTACCAACGACATTTTCCCTCACAGTGGCCAACTTGCTGGGCTTCTTCTGGACAATGTTTTTCATCAGCGGCGTGTCGGACATGATGCTCGCCAGCACATTCTCCACGTGGTACTGGACGTACAAAAAGAGAGATCTTCCATTCTTTACTCTTACTTCAGGCATTTTAAGAACATTACGGTAAGATTTAGTGTAATTGAGAAGAGTTTCGTGAACGTCTTAATCACAATGTTTGTTGTGCCATTCTCTCTCTTTCACCCCTGACGTAAAATATCCCAGTCCTAAATCATTCTTGTGGTTCCTGAAAAGAGCCCCAATGTCCGGACTTCCGGAGGGTCAAGGCTATCCACTTTTTTAGTCTGCACTGAAAAGGACTCTCTCCAAACTATCAGGTTTCGCAGGATGTGACGGAAGTAACGCACAGTACGTATCTTAACACTTCATTAAAACATGTTACAGGTATCACCTGGGTACCGTCGCCTTGGGAGCGCTGATCATAGCCATAGTGCGGGTAATCCGCGTCATCCTGGAGTGGATCGACCAGAAACTCAAGAAGTTCGACAATCCGCTCACTAAATGCCTCATGTGTTGCTGCAAGTGCTTCTGCTGGTGCCTTGAGAACTTCCTCAAGTTCATCAATAAGAACGCGTACATCATGTGCGCGGTACATGGACATAGCTTCTGTAAGAGCGCGAGAGACGCTTTCTCGTTGCTCATGAGAAATATCATAAGAGTAGTTGTGATAGACAAGGTATGTTTCAAGAAAATCTGATAAAAGGTGTTGGTTTATCGTAAAACTTTCTTGTGAAACTTTGTGATCTGTTTTAATTGTATTCTATTTGTATTAATGAGTTAAATCACTTTCAGGTGACCGACTTCTTGTTCTTCTTGTCCAAGTTGTTAATATCCGTGGGGGTGGGTGTCGGCGTGTACTACATGCTCCAGTGGAACGTGATCTACGAGGTGACGCAGGGCCAGCCTCTGCACTACAACCACATTCCCGCCATCATACTGAGTATCGCCACCTATCTCATCTGCACTATATTCTTCAACGTTTATGAGATGGCCGTTGACACGTTGTTCCTTTGTTTCCGTAAGTATCTCCTTCAAAAGTTCCGTAGAAATGAGGAACTCAATTATACAATGTTATTTTTTTGTTTTTATAAATAAATGTTGATTATTTATAACTCTTACATTACTTTTTTCAGTTGAAGACTGCGAAAGAAACGATGGTTCGCTAGAAAAACCATATTTTATGTCAAAAGATCTTATGAAAATTCTTGGGAAAAGAAATAAGAAATTATAAAGTGCCAAATATTAATGTATATACGAGTGTTGTGAATGTAAGAATTAAGAGAATAAGTTAACTATGTCAAACTTTCCAAATCATTGTCACAATTTTTATTATCACTTGTACGATATACACGTTTTATAGGATTTTTTATGATATTTCTATTTGTAAAATATCTTTACTAATTTAGATTTGTACTCTTTTACAGTATTTTACCATAGATTATAATATTAAAAACCAAATAATAATTTTGTTACGTACCTTATAAAAATTTATGATGATGGCTATCACACTATTTTTAAGAGATGCTGAAATATTTTATAATAAATCGAAAAAAGACTCCACTTCTGATATGTATTTGATTAAGTGGTTTGTGATATTGCAAATAAATAATGAGAAATAAAATGTAACTTGTATAATGAAACCACTGACGAACAAATCATTTTCAGGTTAGAAAAAAAAGAGAAAGTAAAATGTAACCTGTTACTCTTCAACAACATAGTTTATTCTGTGCTGAGTTAGGAAGGCTACATCGAGCATTGCTTCAGGGTCGAGCAAGTCTTTAACGTCGTCGTACTTCAGGCTCTCTTCATATGCAAACATGATACTAGTATCATCCAGCATCATCTTGGAAGCTGCAAGCGCCAAGATGCAGTTCTTCACTCTTGCCATTGTTTCCCTGTCAGACCTGCTAACAGTCTGTAAAGAGGGAGATGGAAAATGGATAAAATAAAAAAAGTTAAAAACTAAAACCCAACTATAGCAAAAAAGGCCACCTAAAGAGGTGTGTCCGTTTCGACCGCGCGGCCACGGCGAAATTTAAAAAAAAAAACCATGCCAAGATTTTGTAAAAATTTGTAGAAGTTGATTCCCAAAACCATAAATTTGTCAAAGTTATGGTTAAAAAGTTATAAGGGTTTGAACGTGGCCGCGCCATTGAAACGCGGCGAACCGCGCGGCCACGGAGATCTTTAAAACTAAGCGTTGCAGAGATCTGAAATTCAGGTAAATAACAGATTGAATTTGTAAAAAATTTGTAAAAATATAGAAAAAAATCCTAGGTTTATATTTTGGGAGCTATAAGACTAAAACTCCATGGCCGCGCCATCGAAACGATGAAAAATACGTTGTCGCCGATATCTCGCTGAAAAAGCATCGCAGGGGTCTGAAGTTTTTTGTAAAACGTAGATTTGAATTTGTCGAAACTTGTAAAAATACTACAAAAAATCCTAGGTTTATGTTTCAGGAGCTGTAAGACTAAAACCTCATGGCCGCGCCATTGAAACGGTCAAAAAACACGTTATCGCCGATATCTCGCTGAAAAAGCATCGTAGGGGTCTGAAGTTTTTTGTAAAACCTAGATTTGAATTTGTCGAAACTTGTAAAAATACTACAAAAAATCCTAGGCTAATATTTCAGGAGCTGTAGTACGGTATCGCGTAGAAATAAGTCGTGATTATTTATCGAAGAAAGTAATTGTAAAGCGAGTTTTTTGTAAACAACACCAATTAATATGTAAAACTACCGATACTAGGCAAAAAACATGTATTTTTTCGGTATTTATAACTTTCAATACGTTTTGAATATTTCGATAGGGTGACCATGGCTTTTTGTTTACAGAAAACTTTCCACCTATCGTTTTGGAAATTGTATCTCAAGGATTCTAAATTAAATTAAAATGAAACGACAAGATACAAAAAACATATTTATATTTCTTTTATAATCATATAAATCACAGATTATTTACTTACCCTAACACATATATTTCTTTCAAACTCACAAATCACAGATTATTTACTTATACTTTCTTTCAAAGTCACAAAGCAATCGAAGACCTTGGACAAGTCGCAGAAAATGCCAAGAGCATCTTGCGACTCCTCCCAGGCCTCGAATATGTTCTCCAGTAATTCCACGCCCGCATCTGTAGTTGAACGACCCTTTGTAAAACCAAACTGTTTCAGATGAAGTAGATTATGTGCATTGAAATGTCCTAACATTTGTTTTAAAATTAATTTTTCAAAGACTGCTCAATGTAGGTAATCTCGAAATAAACCGAAAATTTGTGGGATCAGTTGTGCTGCCAGATTTGAACAGTGGAATCACTTTGCTAAGTTTCATCAGGTCAGGAAATACACCAGATGCAATACAAAAGTTAAAAACGTTTGCTAAAAAGGGTGAAATAATATCAATTATTGAGCACACGGTATCACAGATTACTAAATAGTTACTACGTAACAGATACTTCACTCAGTAGAAAATTTCCTATACCTACTGCTATAATAGCCTACTCCGTAAAATTATGCTCCAAGAAACACCTCATTACATCAAAATAAAGCAAAAAAAATATGGACTGATAGGTGCTGTGGAATATGTCCCCCCGGTTGTAGGTCTGATTGGTCATTACAAGTGTCATTGCTTAGTAAATAATTCCATAATGATTTGTTACGACGATAATAAAACCGGAACGCACGCAAGTTCTGAACAACCTCTGACAATTCATAATTTAACATATATGGTCTAATAGATGATGATTAAATAATAAAAAACAGGGTAAAATTAAACTATACAGTGGGAATAAGCTCCCATAGGTAACAAGTTTTATTCATGACCCAAGGAACCGGTCGAAATCCCAAAAATATTGGCGAGTACCTCATTATTATAGTTTTGGTTTGTTTGAAATGTCAATTTTTTTGCAAGATTTCGACAAATGTTCCAGAAAGTCCTTGGCCCTTTTTTTTTTTTTTTTTTTTGGGTGGGAAATTATCAAATAACTTCTCCCGCTCTGGGTGGAGCGGGAGGGCGTGTCAGACTCTTACTGACTAAAACCCACCCGTGTTCCTTCGGTTGCCCTGTTGCCGGGGGCCGCGATGTCCCTATCGGTTTTCTTCGAACCCCCGGCAGGCATTGGCCCTAGCGGGCCCCGTCAATTCTGCTGACATCTCTTTGAGGCGCGCGTGGAACACAACGCGCCGTCGACCCGGGCTTGGTCCTTACCGGATGGCGAGCTACCCATTGCTCACCGTCCGCAAGCCCGCGCCTACGGTGGCCGGAAATCGGCTCGCGATTCCCGCCCCGGGCGTCTCCTCCTGCGGCGGTTAGGGGCGTGAGGGCGCGAAATTTGCCTTTCCCTCACGCGTTCCGCCTCCTCCTTCGCGAGCATTACCGCTTCGCAGAAGGAGGTGACGGCCTGCCATTTCCTCTCGCTCCGTACCATGGCCTGAACCAGGGCCGGACGCGAGAGATCACCGCCGCCGATCGCCTCTACGAGGACACGGCGTTGCTCCGCCCAAGCCGGGCAGACCTCCACCGTATGCTCCACCGTGTCCTCAGGCCGATCCACACAATGGTGACACCCGGGTGTTTCCTCCCGCCTTATCCTAAACAGGAACCTCCCGAAGCAGCCGTGTCCGGTGAGGACCTGCGTCAGGCGGAAGGTGAGGACGCCGTAGCGTCTCTCAAGCCACTCCTCAAAGAGGGGTCTTATCGCCGCAATTGTGGCGTGCCCAGCGCGGGGTTGCGACAATCGCACTCTCCATGACGCCATGAGATCCCGCCGGAGCTCTGTCCGCTGTGCCGCGATTTCTTGCGGCATCGGAGTTAAGCCCCGGCGTTTCGCCTCCTCGCGCCACTCCCGTATGTGCGCGAAGACCTTTGCCTCCAGATCCCATGGCGGTAATCCGGCAAGGAGGCTCGCCGCCTCGCAGGAGACCGTGCGGTATCCTCGGGCCAGCCGGATGGCCATGACCCTCTGGGACGCGTTCAACCGGCGGGCTGGCCGCAGCCTCAATGAACGCGCCCACACCGGTGCCCCGTAAAGGGCTATGGACCGCACGATCCCCGCATAGAGCCTCCGGCAGGAGGCGTTTGGACCTCCCAGATTGGGCAGGAGCCGCTTCAAGGCAGCCCCGGCCCGGTCCAGTCTGGGAGCCAAACGTCGGAAGTGTTCGACGAAATTCCACCGGCTGTCGAGGACGAGTCCCAGATACTTCATCGTCGACTCGACACCGATGTGAACCCCTCCCGCCATTACCTGGGAACCCGACGGTGGCGCATTCCGAGGACCATGAAAACCCATGGCCTCGGACTTGTGCAGGGCCACCTCGAGTCCCAGCTGCCGGATCCTGTCAACGATTGTCGCAACCCCGCGTGTCGCTAAGTGGGCCGCCGCCTGGTATGACCTCCCCTACGCCAGGACTAGCGTGTCGTCAGCGTAACAAACGACGCTGACACCGCTAGGGAGGTCGGCGCGCAGCACCCAGTCGTATCCGATGTCCCACAGATGCGGCCCCAGGACCGAACCCTGTGGGACACCGCACGACATCTCTTGCCGGTTCCACTCTCCTTGGTGACCGGGGAAGTCCTTGGCCCTGAGGTCGTATTAATAAAAAAATATCTTATTCTAAGTAAATAATCTGTGATTTGTGGCTTTGAAAGAAATATATATAGTAAAGTAAGTAAGTGTAAGCAAATAATCTGTGATTTGTGACTGAAAGAAATATATATAGGGTGACTGGTAATTAGTGACCGATACTTAAACACGTGAATTAGCTCATCATTATGAACATGGCAACAATAGGACCAAACCTGAAATCGCGAAAAAAATATCAGCTGTTCCATACATGTTGACGAGTTATGCGATCGTAAATGTATGGAACAGCTGATATTTTTTTCGCGATTTCAGGTTTGGTCCCATAGTAATAGTTGTTCATAATGATGAGCTAATTCACGTGTTTAAGTATCGATCACTGCTTACCAGTCACCCTATATAGTAGTGTAAGTAAGTGTAAGCAAATTATCTGTGATTTGTGACTTTGAAAGAAAGTATAAGTAAATAATCTGTGATTTGTGAGTTTGAAAGAAATATATGTGTTAGGGTAAGTAAATAATCTGTGATTTATATGATTATAAAAGAAATATAAATATGTTTTTTGTATCTTGTCGTTTCATTTTAATTTAATTTAGAATCCTTGAGATACAATTTCCAAAACGATAGGTGGAAAGTTTTCTGTAAACAAAAAGCCATGGTCACCCTATCGAAATATTCAAAACGTATTGAAAGTTATAAATACCGAAAAAATACATGTTTTTTGCCTAGTATCGGTAGTTTTACATATTAATTGGTGTTGTTTACAAAAAACTCGCTTTACAATTACTTTCTTCGATAAATAATCACGACTTATTTCTACGCGATACCGTACTACAGCTCCTGAAATATTAGCCTAGGATTTTTTGTAGTATTTTTACAAGTTTCGACAAATTCAAATCTAGGTTTTACAAAAAACTTCAGACCCCTACGATGCTTTTTCAGCGAGATATCGGCGATAACGTGTTTTTTGACCGTTTCAATGGCGCGGCCATGAGGTTTTAGTCTTACAGCTCCTGAAACATAAACCTAGGATTTTTTGTAGTATTTTTACAAGTTTCGACAAATTCAAATCTACGTTTTACAAAAAACTTCAGACCCCTGCGATGCTTTTTCAGCGAGATATCGGCGACAACGTATTTTTCATCGTTTCGATGGCGCGGCCATGGAGTTTTAGTCTTATAGCTCCCAAAATATAAACCTAGGATTTTTTTCTATATTTTTACAAATTTTTTACAAATTCAATCTGTTATTTACCTGAATTTCAGATCTCTGCAACGCTTAGTTTTAAAGATCTCCGTGGCCGCGCGGTTCGCCGCGTTTCAATGGCGCGGCCACGTTCAAACCCTTATAACTTTTTAACCATAACTTTGACAAATTTATGGTTTTGGGAATCAACTTCTACAAATTTTTACAAAATCTTGGCATGGTTTTTTTTTTTAAATTTCGCCGTGGCCGCGCGGTCGAAACGGACACAAAGAGGTATATAAACAACATTGTAACAAAATAACGTCTTAATCCGATCCAGCCTGTCCCTTGCTGTCCGCCTCCCAGCGACGCCCTAAGCCGAGGTCCGTACCCTACAGACCCCCTTAGTGTGTAGTCGCTTAGTTTCTAAGTTTTATGCCCTGGCTGGAGGCCAGGGCCGGATTAACCATGTCGGGGCCCCTAGGCAATGGATTCTCGGAGCCCCTTTACTCTTTTCTAACTTTTTTAAATACATTGTTTCTACCACAATGCAATTATATTCATAATTACTCTATTTTTATCCTACATTACGAAGGTATGCCATCAACCTAACAAAAAAAAAAAAACAAATGAAAGGAAAGTATGCGTATTTTTTTATTAAATACAATTCGGTGCGATGCATTTTTCCAGTCAGAAAATCCAGTTTGAAATTGCGATTAGCTTTAAGCTTCACCACAAAGAAAACATGGAAAACACTATACTTTTCCAGTAGATAGAGAAAACATAAGCCACTCTCGTTTAATTTTACGAAAAACATAGATTTAGAAAACCCCCCACCACCGCGAACGTCGTGCGGTGGACAGTGAATAACGCGGATGTACGTCAAAGCAAACGTGGGTCGTTCGTGCTTGATCGTTTATAAACTTGTTATACAGCAGATTCAGCATTTAGAACTTGTGTCGCAAGGTGACTGCACGTCAAAATGGATCGCGAGACACTTTCAAGATTTATTGAAAGATATAAGTCCGACCCTTGTCTGTGGAATGTCTCAAGTACAAATCTATCACATTCAAATCTTTCATGATATTAATCATTTGAGTATTTACTGCACGTTTAAGATAATAAAATTTCACCCAAAAACTTTTCCTATATTTTATCCTCGCTCTGCTGCTGCTGACAATATCATAACTTCCATTTTTTTATTTTGATAAAACTGGTGGCATTTAAATAAATAAAACACATGTACAGTAAGCGCTCAAAAGTGCATGAGCACGCTAAGAGTCGTATTGCTGTGAACACGCGGTATAGTCCGTACATTTGTATGTGTAAACAGTCAGACGTCTGTGGTGCGAGTGCCGTACACACACCACAGAGAACGCAGTTTTGCGCTACACACTATCGTATCGTCACGGTTCGCGGGCGCCGCACTTATATTTCCATAACTTTTGTTAGCACGCATCATACTCGTACGCGTGACCTTGGCCAGTGTATCGCATTGCTAAAATTCGAAAGTAAATTATATGTGCAGATAGCAGAAGGCGTTAAGCGTTGGTCTTAGATTCAAGATGGCTAATTTTGTTTGCAATAATAATATTTTTAAATATCCTGCCTATTTATTAATGTTGTTATTGCAATAAAGGGTTTAGAATAAAAAATGCGTGATATGTTATAATAAAAAATAAATAATATTTATTCGTTATGTTTATTTTACTTAAGTATAGTTATCAAACTGCTACAATTATTTATCATTACTTCACCTGAATAATATGTGAAATAGATGTCTAGAAACTTAGAAGCAATTTGTATTATTTTGACATATTTAAATTTTGAAATGTTTTAAATTTTAAATGGATTTTTTTGCACCATAAATATAAAGCTTTGATCATGGTCTAAGTAATTAAGCAATAAATAAGAATATTAGACTACTTAAAATGTAAAAAAATCTACTGACAAAATTGTTGATTTTAAGGTTAAAGGCAGTTGTTCATATTAATTATTTTAAACTTTATTTGGCTTTAGTAAATATTGGTTGGTATTGAGGTTATAGCTTAAGTATTCATTTTCTTTACGAAAAGAAGATTGAAACTAAACCTCAAATTTTAATCCTAAAATAATACTATTACTAAAATAATATTAAACAATTTCGGTATATCTGCAAGAAATACGACAAACACCCTATTGAAACGTGCTTAAAAAATTCGTTACCATAAATTCATGCAATAACGAATCTGTTGTTTATTAAGTTGGTACGGTCAATATTTTAAGGTCATAAACGGTTTTCTAGCTGGTCTTCAGTGATGCAAGCCTTCAGAGTGCACGGCGAACGGTTCATAATGACGTGTTTTTAATAATTCAGCAAAATATCTCGTTGGTATGAAACCATTTGTTTCATTCACCATTTGACGTCGCTGCTACTCGATAATAAGCCCCTTCCTCATATCTCTTAACCGTCACAGTATTTCTCTAGAACAAAGAAAAACATTGTTTTTATTACACATAATACCTAATTATTTATTATTCACTAATCGAATTAAACCTCACAATGAATTTAAAACTTTAAAGGCATCTTCTGTCTCAACAATACCTCTGTTCTATCAACAATACCCTTGATTAAGATTTATGTTTAGTAAAATATGAAATATATAAATGATAACACTCACACTTAGTCCGGTTTCATTAGATATTCACTTCACTTTTACGCAGCGCAATAATATTCTCTGATCTGATCTGATCTCTTCAATATATTTTATGCCTGCTTTTTGATAATAATAACCACAACACTGCGCTAAATGCTCGTCACCAATATTATCACGGCACGAACCAACAAAGTTCTATTAATTGAATACTTGTAACAAACTGCATCTACCCCACAGAAATCGAAATAATTTACTTAGTTTTTTGTGGTCTACCTGCTAAACTTTAATATTTATGTGAACAAGACGAATGAAACTAAAAACGAATGATAATTATCGAACTAGTCATTGGTTGCAGACAAAGTGAGTGTGTGTGTGTAATGTGCGTGTCTACAGTATTGTAACAACTTATAGAAGAAGGTCGTAAGTCAAACCGAAGCGTCAGTCTATTGCTTTGTGAGATTGCTTATGGACTTTTGGTCGGTACTGTACGTGCATTTAATTCATTCGATTACATTCGTTAGCATGCTGGATACGCGCACGATAGTGAATATGCTACGTCCAGCATTGCGGCCTTGAGCGGACGTACAAATAGGATGGATCGTGAATCTTAATACTTGTGCATTCACAATCACAAATGCAGAATTTTTGAAGCCTGTGTTAAAAAAGCTTGCTTTTGCTTGCCGTACCGTCGCGGTCGTCTGATCAGGTCAGTCAGCGTTAACCGGTAAAGGCTCCGAAATCGCGTCGCGACGCGAAAAATCACTCGACATTTTTAATAAAAATAAAAAAATTAGAATCCGTCAGGCCATACAGTTAAAACTGCCCACAGACTATACTATCCCTTATTTAAAACAAAAACAGAGATCTAAGCCGCGTGAGTCACCGTCACCATTTGGCGACAGTGGGGCTTCGGCCCCTATGTCTATAGGTACTAATATTATAAAGAGGAAAGATTTGTATGTTTGTATTTTTGTATGTAACGAATAAACTTAAAAAATACTGGACCGATTTGAAAAATTCTTTCAGCAGTGGATAGCTACATTATCAGCAAGTAACATAGGCTAGATTTATATGATTATAAAAGAAATATAAATATGTTTTTTGTATCTTGTCGTTTCATTTTAATTTAATTTAGAATCCTTGAGATACAATTTCCAAAACGATAGGTGGAAAGTTTTCTGTAAACAAAAAGCCATGGTCACCCTATCGAAATATTCAAAACGTATTGAAAGTTATAAATACCGAAAAAATACATGTTTTTTGCCTAGTATCGGTAGTTTTACATATTAATTGGTGTTGTTTACAAAAAACTCGCTTTACAATTACTTTCTTCGATAAATAATCACGACTTATTTCTACGCGATACCGTACTACAGCTCCTGAAATATTAGCCTAGGATTTTTTGTAGTATTTTTACAAGTTTCGACAAATTCAAATCTAGGTTTTACAAAAAACTTCAGACCCCTACGATGCTTTTTCAGCGAGATATCGGCGATAACGTGTTTTTTGACCGTTTCAATGGCGCGGCCATGAGGTTTTAGTCTTACAGCTCCTGAAACATAAACCTAGGATTTTTTGTAGTATTTTTACAAGTTTCGACAAATTCAAATCTACGTTTTACAAAAAACTTCAGACCCCTGCGATGCTTTTTCAGCGAGATATCGGCGACAACGTATTTTTCATCGTTTCGATGGCGCGGCCATGGAGTTTTAGTCTTATAGCTCCCAAAATATAAACCTAGGATTTTTTTCTATATTTTTACAAATTTTTTACAAATTCAATCTGTTATTTACCTGAATTTCAGATCTCTGCAACGCTTAGTTTTAAAGATCTCCGTGGCCGCGCGGTTCGCCGCGTTTCAATGGCGCGGCCACGTTCAAACCCTTATAACTTTTTAACCATAACTTTGACAAATTTATGGTTTTGGGAATCAACTTCTACAAATTTTTACAAAATCTTGGCATGGTTTTTTTTTTTAAATTTCGCCGTGGCCGCGCGGTCGAAACGGACACAAAGAGGTATATAAACAACATTGTAACAAAATAACGTCTTAATCCGATCCAGCCTGTCCCTTGCTGTCCGCCTCCCAGCGACGCCCTAAGCCGAGGTCCGTACCCTACAGACCCCCTTAGTGTGTAGTCGCTTAGTTTCTAAGTTTTATGCCCTGGCTGGAGGCCAGGGCCGGATTAACCATGTCGGGGCCCCTAGGCAATGGATTCTCGGAGCCCCTTTACTCTTTTCTAACTTTTTTAAATACATTGTTTCTACCACAATGCAATTATATTCATAATTACTCTATTTTTATCCTACATTACGAAGGTATGCCATCAACCTAACAAAAAAAAAAAAACAAATGAAAGGAAAGTATGCGTATTTTTTTATTAAATACAATTCGGTGCGATGCATTTTTCCAGTCAGAAAATCCAGTTTGAAATTGCGATTAGCTTTAAGCTTCACCACAAAGAAAACATGGAAAACACTATACTTTTCCAGTAGATAGAGAAAACATAAGCCACTCTCGTTTAATTTTACGAAAAACATAGATTTAGAAAACCCCCCACCACCGCGAACGTCGTGCGGTGGACAGTGAATAACGCGGATGTACGTCAAAGCAAACGTGGGTCGTTCGTGCTTGATCGTTTATAAACTTGTTATACAGCAGATTCAGCATTTAGAACTTGTGTCGCAAGGTGACTGCACGTCAAAATGGATCGCGAGACACTTTCAAGATTTATTGAAAGATATAAGTCCGACCCTTGTCTGTGGAATGTCTCAAGTACAAATCTATCACATTCAAATCTTTCATGATATTAATCATTTGAGTATTTACTGCACGTTTAAGATAATAAAATTTCACCCAAAAACTTTTCCTATATTTTATCCTCGCTCTGCTGCTGCTGACAATATCATAACTTCCATTTTTTTATTTTGATAAAACTGGTGGCATTTAAATAAATAAAACACATGTACAGTAAGCGCTCAAAAGTGCATGAGCACGCTAAGAGTCGTATTGCTGTGAACACGCGGTATAGTCCGTACATTTGTATGTGTAAACAGTCAGACGTCTGTGGTGCGAGTGCCGTACACACACCACAGAGAACGCAGTTTTGCGCTACACACTATCGTATCGTCACGGTTCGCGGGCGCCGCACTTATATTTCCATAACTTTTGTTAGCACGCATCATACTCGTACGCGTGACCTTGGCCAGTGTATCGCATTGCTAAAATTCGAAAGTAAATTATATGTGCAGATAGCAGAAGGCGTTAAGCGTTGGTCTTAGATTCAAGATGGCTAATTTTGTTTGCAATAATAATATTTTTAAATATCCTGCCTATTTATTAATGTTGTTATTGCAATAAAGGGTTTAGAATAAAAAATGCGTGATATGTTATAATAAAAAATAAATAATATTTATTCGTTATGTTTATTTTACTTAAGTATAGTTATCAAACTGCTACAATTATTTATCATTACTTCACCTGAATAATATGTGAAATAGATGTCTAGAAACTTAGAAGCAATTTGTATTATTTTGACATATTTAAATTTTGAAATGTTTTAAATTTTAAATGGATTTTTTTGCACCATAAATATAAAGCTTTGATCATGGTCTAAGTAATTAAGCAATAAATAAGAATATTAGACTACTTAAAATGTAAAAAAATCTACTGACAAAATTGTTGATTTTAAGGTTAAAGGCAGTTGTTCATATTAATTATTTTAAACTTTATTTGGCTTTAGTAAATATTGGTTGGTATTGAGGTTATAGCTTAAGTATTCATTTTCTTTACGAAAAGAAGATTGAAACTAAACCTCAAATTTTAATCCTAAAATAATACTATTACTAAAATAATATTAAACAATTTCGGTATATCTGCAAGAAATACGACAAACACCCTATTGAAACGTGCTTAAAAAATTCGTTACCATAAATTCATGCAATAACGAATCTGTTGTTTATTAAGTTGGTACGGTCAATATTTTAAGGTCATAAACGGTTTTCTAGCTGGTCTTCAGTGATGCAAGCCTTCAGAGTGCACGGCGAACGGTTCATAATGACGTGTTTTTAATAATTCAGCAAAATATCTCGTTGGTATGAAACCATTTGTTTCATTCACCATTTGACGTCGCTGCTACTCGATAATAAGCCCCTTCCTCATATCTCTTAACCGTCACAGTATTTCTCTAGAACAAAGAAAAACATTGTTTTTATTACACATAATACCTAATTATTTATTATTCACTAATCGAATTAAACCTCACAATGAATTTAAAACTTTAAAGGCATCTTCTGTCTCAACAATACCTCTGTTCTATCAACAATACCCTTGATTAAGATTTATGTTTAGTAAAATATGAAATATATAAATGATAACACTCACACTTAGTCCGGTTTCATTAGATATTCACTTCACTTTTACGCAGCGCAATAATATTCTCTGATCTGATCTGATCTCTTCAATATATTTTATGCCTGCTTTTTGATAATAATAACCACAACACTGCGCTAAATGCTCGTCACCAATATTATCACGGCACGAACCAACAAAGTTCTATTAATTGAATACTTGTAACAAACTGCATCTACCCCACAGAAATCGAAATAATTTACTTAGTTTTTTGTGGTCTACCTGCTAAACTTTAATATTTATGTGAACAAGACGAATGAAACTAAAAACGAATGATGATTATCGAACTAGTCATTGGTTGCAGACAAAGTGAGTGTGTGTGTGTAATGTGCGTGTCTACAGTATTGTAACAACTTATAGAAGAAGGTCGTAAGTCAAACCGAAGCGTCAGTCTATTGCTTTGTGAGATTGCTTATGGACTTTTGGTCGGTACTGTACGTGCATTTAATTCATTCGATTACATTCGTTAGCATGCTGGATACGCGCACGATAGTGAATATGCTACGTCCAGCATTGCGGCCTTGAGCGGACGTACAAATAGGATGGATCGTGAATCTTAATACTTGTGCATTCACAATCACAAATGCAGAATTTTTGAAGCCTGTGTTAAAAAAGCTTGCTTTTGCTTGCCGTACCGTCGCGGTCGTCTGATCAGGTCAGTCAGCGTTAACCGGTAAAGGCTCCGAAATCGCGTCGCGACGCGAAAAATCACTCGACATTTTTAATAAAAATAAAAAAATTAGAATCCGTCAGGCCATACAGTTAAAACTGCCCACAGACTATACTATCCCTTATTTAAAACAAAAACAGAGATCTAAGCCGCGTGAGTCACCGTCACCATTTGGCGACAGTGGGGCTTCGGCCCCTATGTCTATAGGTACTAATATTATAAAGAGGAAAGATTTGTATGTTTGTATTTTTGTATGTAACGAATAAACTTAAAAAATACTGGACCGATTTGAAAAATTCTTTCAGCAGTGGATAGCTACATTATCAGCAAGTAACATAGGCTAGATTTATATGATTATAAAAGAAATATAAATATGTTTTTTGTATCTTGTCGTTTCATTTTAATTTAATTTAGAATCCTTGAGATACAATTTCCAAAACGATAGGTGGAAAGTTTTCTGTAAACAAAAAGCCATGGTCACCCTATCGAAATATTCAAAACGTATTGAAAGTTATAAATACCGAAAAAATACATGTTTTTTGCCTAGTATCGGTAGTTTTACATATTAATTGGTGTTGTTTACAAAAAACTCGCTTTACAATTACTTTCTTCGATAAATAATCACGACTTATTTCTACGCGATACCGTACTACAGCTCCTGAAATATTAGCCTAGGATTTTTTGTAGTATTTTTACAAGTTTCGACAAATTCAAATCTAGGTTTTACAAAAAACTTCAGACCCCTACGATGCTTTTTCAGCGAGATATCGGCGATAACGTGTTTTTTGACCGTTTCAATGGCGCGGCCATGAGGTTTTAGTCTTACAGCTCCTGAAACATAAACCTAGGATTTTTTGTAGTATTTTTACAAGTTTCGACAAATTCAAATCTACGTTTTACAAAAAACTTCAGACCCCTGCGATGCTTTTTCAGCGAGATATCGGCGACAACGTATTTTTCATCGTTTCGATGGCGCGGCCATGGAGTTTTAGTCTTATAGCTCCCAAAATATAAACCTAGGATTTTTTTCTATATTTTTACAAATTTTTTACAAATTCAATCTGTTATTTACCTGAATTTCAGATCTCTGCAACGCTTAGTTTTAAAGATCTCCGTGGCCGCGCGGTTCGCCGCGTTTCAATGGCGCGGCCACGTTCAAACCCTTATAACTTTTTAACCATAACTTTGACAAATTTATGGTTTTGGGAATCAACTTCTACAAATTTTTACAAAATCTTGGCATGGTTTTTTTTTTTAAATTTCGCCGTGGCCGCGCGGTCGAAACGGACACAAAGAGGTATATAAACAACATTGTAACAAAATAACGTCTTAATCCGATCCAGCCTGTCCCTTGCTGTCCGCCTCCCAGCGACGCCCTAAGCCGAGGTCCGTACCCTACAGACCCCCTTAGTGTGTAGTCGCTTAGTTTCTAAGTTTTATGCCCTGGCTGGAGGCCAGGGCCGGATTAACCATGTCGGGGCCCCTAGGCAATGGATTCTCGGAGCCCCTTTACTCTTTTCTAACTTTTTTAAATACATTGTTTCTACCACAATGCAATTATATTCATAATTACTCTATTTTTATCCTACATTACGAAGGTATGCCATCAACCTAACAAAAAAAAAAAACAAATGAAAGGAAAGTATGCGTATTTTTTTATTAAATACAATTCGGTGCGATGCATTTTTCCAGTCAGAAAATCCAGTTTGAAATTGCGATTAGCTTTAAGCTTCACCACAAAGAAAACATGGAAAACACTATACTTTTCCAGTAGATAGAGAAAACATAAGCCACTCTCGTTTAATTTTACGAAAAACATAGATTTAGAAAACCCCCCACCACCGCGAACGTCGTGCGGTGGACAGTGAATAACGCGGATGTACGTCAAAGCAAACGTGGGTCGTTCGTGCTTGATCGTTTATAAACTTGTTATACAGCAGATTCAGCATTTAGAACTTGTGTCGCAAGGTGACTGCACGTCAAAATGGATCGCGAGACACTTTCAAGATTTATTGAAAGATATAAGTCCGACCCTTGTCTGTGGAATGTCTCAAGTACAAATCTATCACATTCAAATCTTTCATGATATTAATCATTTGAGTATTTACTGCACGTTTAAGATAATAAAATTTCACCCAAAAACTTTTCCTATATTTTATCCTCGCTCTGCTGCTGCTGACAATATCATAACTTCCATTTTTTTATTTTGATAAAACTGGTGGCATTTAAATAAATAAAACACATGTACAGTAAGCGCTCAAAAGTGCATGAGCACGCTAAGAGTCGTATTGCTGTGAACACGCGGTATAGTCCGTACATTTGTATGTGTAAACAGTCAGACGTCTGTGGTGCGAGTGCCGTACACACACCACAGAGAACGCAGTTTTGCGCTACACACTATCGTATCGTCACGGTTCGCGGGCGCCGCACTTATATTTCCATAACTTTTGTTAGCACGCATCATACTCGTACGCGTGACCTTGGCCAGTGTATCGCATTGCTAAAATTCGAAAGTAAATTATATGTGCAGATAGCAGAAGGCGTTAAGCGTTGGTCTTAGATTCAAGATGGCTAATTTTGTTTGCAATAATAATATTTTTAAATATCCTGCCTATTTATTAATGTTGTTATTGCAATAAAGGGTTTAGAATAAAAAATGCGTGATATGTTATAATAAAAAATAAATAATATTTATTCGTTATGTTTATTTTACTTAAGTATAGTTATCAAACTGCTACAATTATTTATCATTACTTCACCTGAATAATATGTGAAATAGATGTCTAGAAACTTAGAAGCAATTTGTATTATTTTGACATATTTAAATTTTGAAATGTTTTAAATTTTAAATGGATTTTTTTGCACCATAAATATAAAGCTTTGATCATGGTCTAAGTAATTAAGCAATAAATAAGAATATTAGACTACTTAAAATGTAAAAAAATCTACTGACAAAATTGTTGATTTTAAGGTTAAAGGCAGTTGTTCATATTAATTATTTTAAACTTTATTTGGCTTTAGTAAATATTGGTTGGTATTGAGGTTATAGCTTAAGTATTCATTTTCTTTACGAAAAGAAGATTGAAACTAAACCTCAAATTTTAATCCTAAAATAATACTATTACTAAAATAATATTAAACAATTTCGGTATATCTGCAAGAAATACGACAAACACCCTATTGAAACGTGCTTAAAAAATTCGTTACCATAAATTCATGCAATAACGAATCTGTTGTTTATTAAGTTGGTACGGTCAATATTTTAAGGTCATAAACGGTTTTCTAGCTGGTCTTCAGTGATGCAAGCCTTCAGAGTGCACGGCGAACGGTTCATAATGACGTGTTTTTAATAATTCAGCAAAATATCTCGTTGGTATGAAACCATTTGTTTCATTCACCATTTGACGTCGCTGCTACTCGATAATAAGCCCCTTCCTCATATCTCTTAACCGTCACAGTATTTCTCTAGAACAAAGAAAAACATTGTTTTTATTACACATAATACCTAATTATTTATTATTCACTAATCGAATTAAACCTCACAATGAATTTAAAACTTTAAAGGCATCTTCTGTCTCAACAATACCTCTGTTCTATCAACAATACCCTTGATTAAGATTTATGTTTAGTAAAATATGAAATATATAAATGATAACACTCACACTTAGTCCGGTTTCATTAGATATTCACTTCACTTTTACGCAGCGCAATAATATTCTCTGATCTGATCTGATCTCTTCAATATATTTTATGCCTGCTTTTTGATAATAATAACCACAACACTGCGCTAAATGCTCGTCACCAATATTATCACGGCACGAACCAACAAAGTTCTATTAATTGAATACTTGTAACAAACTGCATCTACCCCACAGAAATCGAAATAATTTACTTAGTTTTTTGTGGTCTACCTGCTAAACTTTAATATTTATGTGAACAAGACGAATGAAACTAAAAACGAATGATGATTATCGAACTAGTCATTGGTTGCAGACAAAGTGAGTGTGTGTGTGTAATGTGCGTGTCTACAGTATTGTAACAACTTATAGAAGAAGGTCGTAAGTCAAACCGAAGCGTCAGTCTATTGCTTTGTGAGATTGCTTATGGACTTTTGGTCGGTACTGTACGTGCATTTAATTCATTCGATTACATTCGTTAGCATGCTGGATACGCGCACGATAGTGAATATGCTACGTCCAGCATTGCGGCCTTGAGCGGACGTACAAATAGGATGGATCGTGAATCTTAATACTTGTGCATTCACAATCACAAATGCAGAATTTTTGAAGCCTGTGTTAAAAAAGCTTGCTTTTGCTTGCCGTACCGTCGCGGTCGTCTGATCAGGTCAGTCAGCGTTAACCGGTAAAGGCTCCGAAATCGCGTCGCGACGCGAAAAATCACTCGACATTTTTAATAAAAATAAAAAAATTAGAATCCGTCAGGCCATACAGTTAAAACTGCCCACAGACTATACTATCCCTTATTTAAAACAAAAACAGAGATCTAAGCCGCGTGAGTCACCGTCACCATTTGGCGACAGTGGGGCTTCGGCCCCTATGTCTATAGGTACTAATATTATAAAGAGGAAAGATTTGTATGTTTGTATTTTTGTATGTAACGAATAAACTTAAAAAATACTGGACCGATTTGAAAAATTCTTTCAGCAGTGGATAGCTACATTATCAGCAAGTAACATAGGCTATATTTTATCCCCGTACTCCCACGGGAACGGGAACTACGCGGGTGAAACCGTGTGACATCCGCTAGTCGCTTATAAACAACAGCTGGGGAATAGCCACGAAAAAATCGCATATCATTCTATAATAATTTGAAATGTGACATGTCTAATATAAAAAAACAAGGCCATAATATTGTCATTGAGGATACAAATTAATCTTCAAAAATTTTCACTCGAACATTTTCAAAAAAAGAACTCGGTTCGCGGGGCCCCTAGCCAATGCGGGGCCCCTAGGCAGTTGCCTATACTGCCTAATGGATAATCCGGCCCTGCTGGAGGCCTTAATTTATTGAGGCAGCCACAGGAAAGTCCAGTTAAGCAGCCGAAAACCTCCTAGGTTGACCTCCTAGGTTGACCAGCAAATTGCCATTAGAAAAAAAATACGTCGGTTTTAATTAGTTAAAACTTTAAATTTAACTTTGGATTAACTAATGAACAAAAATCGCAAATGATTTAATAGTTTCAGTAGTTTATTGACATATGTTTGTACAACGCAACTTACAGCAATAAAATCATTTATCAGTAATCATTAGCCGCCACATTTAGCAGTACATACTTAAATAGACGCCAATTCATTGGCAAACTAAAGAAGGTGAAGGTATACTGGATTTGTGTATATTATATGGCCATCACTCCATCAGTAGAAACTCGACTTCTTGCACAAACTTGGAATAAATATAATACTGTGTGAAGCTTCATCACGATAGACGCAGATGCGGCCCCAGCATGAGCGTCACAGGTTCAATTCCCAACAAAAAACGATTTGTGTGACCGATACAGATAGCCCATGTTGGGTTGTTTGTTTCTGCTAATAAAATTATGTACCTACAATACTGGAGAAATAAGTAAGTACATAAAAAAAAAAAACAACCGTGTTTTTTCGTAATATTCTATAGAAAAACCGGCCAAGTGCGAGTCGGACCACGCACAATGAAGGATTCCGTAGTTGGGATGAATTCATCCCAAAAACAAAATTGTATTAAAAAACTTGTTCTCCCATACATCGAAATACGTCACAGTCTCACAGTCAATTCTCCAACTGCAAATGTAAGTGCGTAATAGTATTTTTTTTTTTTTTTTGTGATAAATTAGCGATTTTCGAACTTTTTCCTTTACAAAGGTGCTGTGAGACCTTGCTTCCTGCCAAATTTCATGATTCTAGGTCGACGAGAAGTACCCTGTAGGCTTTGATTTATTTGCGAGTTTAAAATACATAATATGTATTTTAAACTCGCAAATAAATATATAAATATATATATATAATAAATATATATTGACACGACATATTATGTCGTGTCAATGGCCGTAATGATGTGAAACATCTATAGGGTCAGACTGACTGTGCCAATGACAAACCAACGCTAACGCCAATGTTGGCGTCGGTAAACTATACTTTTATGTCTAATACGTGTACATAATAATCTCGATGTTTCACATCTGCCAGCAGTCCCGCGACTGCTCATTTTTTTACTGCGTTGACTTAGAAACTTGATACCTTCACGCATTCCTCAAAAAAGGGTCTCTGACAGATGGACGAAGATGTAATTTTATAAGGGTTCCATTTTTCCGTTTGAGGTACGGAACCTTAAAAATTAAGAAACAATATTGAAAGCCATCCTAAAGTATAGAATTCAGTAGTTTCAAGGAAAGAAAAATAATACTTAGTTACAAAAAGTTTTAGCCAACCCACCTGTGATTCAACATTTGCAATTTCATCTTTGTCACCTTCAACCATGTTAGTTTGTTCCGCTGGACTAATCCAAATGTAACCATTGTTACCAATGATCACTGATATCCCACAAGGCAAGTGGTGGAAATGGTTCTTTCTGCGTTTAATGAATGAGGGGAATACTTTGATTAGTATCCCTTGTGATAGCTGAAAATAAACATCATTACTTTAGAGTAGGATGCCAAACTCTTAAATTATTCTGATATGAATGTGCATTCATTTTATTCATGTCACTGGCACTCATGTGCATTAAGAAATTGAGACTGTTTTGGTGTAAAATTTAAAACAGCACAATTACTCTCAAATAGAAATAATGGGCCTACCTTGCCATATTTCAAGCTCCGTGTGTGCAGAGAAAGGGACCCGTCTGAGAACAAACTCTGTACCTCTGCACTGATCAAGTCTCCCTCCTGTAAGTGTTTCCTCATCATCTGCTCGTCTTCTGCTGATCTCCGCCTCTGTAAGGTTCAAATCTAACTTTTAACAAAGAGGCTTTTAAAGGGACAAAAAAAGGGACACTATATAAATGTAATAATTGAAGTCACATTCTATAAGAAAAAGTATTAAGTACCAGTTCTCCACCAGGAAGATTTACAGCTGACAACTGAAGTACAGAGTCCAAACGTGAATTAGTTTCCACCTTCCATCTCCGCTGTTGGACTTCAAGTACTCGCCCCACAATAATGTCACCAATTTCACCAACATACCGATTCTTCCTAGGCCGAATACATATCAACTTGTTCACTTTTTGCATAACCCCAGCTACTGCAGCTTTTAGAGAATCATCCACTGCATAAGTACCATGGCCACTGTAAAATAACATTTTAATTAAAACAAAATTATGAGATTTTATTCTTTGATAATATATCCGTTGATAAACCATAGGTAAACAAATCTTACCGCATAAAGTCTTCCATGCCTGTAACAACCTGACCAGGAGTATAAAATCGAGGTAATTCATTGTTAGTAGTAACAGAATGATTGACTCTTTCGGAGGCTAAACGTATTTTAACGTGACTCGTCATTTTGTACAGGAAATTGATTACAATATAGTTTCAAATAATTTCAACAGAACACGCTACTTTTCAGCACCCCCAATTCTCCAAAAATCAATTTTGTAAACAAAATCAAATTTCAATTCGTGGGTTAAGAACTAGAGTAGCGTAAGGGCAAAATGACAACTTCACTGGAGAGCCGAAAAACATTTCAAATTTACCTACCGTAATCTTATAGCTCTTTTATGGCAAAATCTACAGTAGTTACATATCTTATTTTTACTAATAATAAAGCTTTATTTATCGGCTACAGAATAGTGTAACTTTTTGGTCAATCAAAAAACGTTTTTATTTTAATAAAGTTTATTTTCCAAAAAATGGTTGACATACGTCATTTTGGCTGTTACATAAATTTAATAATGTATGGATTGCAATGGAACTTCCGTTAAAATGGCCTTAAAAATAATAACGAAACTCTTATAAAATTAATAATCCCTCGTGGCTACTTTAAAAATGTAATTAAAAATAATTATTCGTGGTCGACCTGCAAATGGCTGTAAAAATCATGACAATTATGTTGAAGAAATAATTCCAGATCGACACAGCTCTTGCAAATTGTACTTATCTGCTGATATATCATATAGCTATTGGACCACTGTAAGCTTTTTGCAAAATTACTCTCGACGAGGGCGAGGTTGCTCTTTTGCCCCTTCTGAATATCTTAATTTTTTTGAAGTTTTCGCTGTCCAAGTCTTATTTTTAAAATAGATATGTTCTGGGTCGTCCTTGTGATATTGAAGCCATTTGATTTTTAACCAATTCACAGTCTTCTCATCAGTATCCGTTTTACAGTTCTTAATCATAACAGTTTTCAGTTTTTTCAAATCAAAATAAAAACTTTTATACAAAAAAAAAAAAAACAACCGACTTCTAAAAACATGCATATGGGGACATAGAGCTGATGGTGAAGTACCAGGAGAACTCCTCAACGATTAAAGTCCCTGCATCGGGATAAGCAATATTTTGTAAAAGGTGATGAGCAGTTGATATTAAGCTATCATAACTGAGATAAATTACAAACCAACCCACTAAAAAGCGAGAAAAAAAACTTAAAAAAAAAACAACTGACTTCTAAAAAAACACTACAAAGTGAAAAATAACTTATATTTCGGAAGTCAGTGTCTTTGGTTTTGCATATTCGTTATTTGCCACCGACTTCCGAAACATAAGTTATTTTTCATTTTGTAGTGTTTTTTTAGAAGTCAGTTGTTTTTTTGAAAGGGTTTCTCTCGCTTTTAGTGGGTTGGTTTGTAATTTATCTCAGTTATAATAGCTTAATATCAACTGCTCATCACCTTTTACAAAATATTGCTTATCCCGATACAGGGACTTTAATCGTTGAGGAGTTCTTCTGGTACTTCACCATCAGCTCTATGTCTCCATATGCATTGTGACGAGCATAAATTTCTTGGCAACCATATTAAGTAGTCGAATCGCAATCGGTGAAATACTGTTTATTGAGTTGTTCCGGTGGCCATTTGTGGTCTTCATCGTCAGTTCCACCTCACCAAATGGTGTTTTCCGAGAGCAACTGTACGAGAGATAAACAAGGAACGTTGAGGAGTTCCCTTGACTGTCCTTCGTTTTCATCATCAGACCCCTAATGACAGTCACAACCCATCTGGTGTAAAGTTCTCATCAATACAAATTAATCAAGCTCAAACACCAGGTAATTGCTGTAAATCGTTGAGGAGTTCCCTCGACTGTCTTTCGGCTCCATCATCAGATCGACTCCAGACCTTCATTAAATAGTAGTGCTTTAAAATACTTAATGAAAAAATGAGCAACCGCACTAGTCGCCACAATAATTTTCGAAGGTTTTTGGTGTCAAATTAACGTACAAGTAGTATTAGACGCGAAACTGAATCAGACCAACAGAGATTTATTACGTGCTAAAAGAACGTATATAGCTTTTACACGATTATTGACATAAAAACTGATTGCATTACTTTAATTATTTAGTGCCATAGTAGCGTATCACACCCTTACGTTTTTTTGGCACTGAGAAAAATGACGGAAGCGCACGAAACAAGATCCTATAAGCAGTAACGGTTACTTTACGCTTATTTGGCACGAAACAAATCTAGGCTACATAATCAAACTTTCTGCGTTAAAAACGTATGACAAGATACGTTATTTTAAGCGATTACAGTGAAGGCATATTCGGTGTCCTATTCGCTTAGTAATTCGAGTTTCGATCGTTGTGCTCGTAACTTTTTTGACAAAATAATGTCAAGATTATTGTAAGTAGAAACACTTCATTTTGGCAGTAAGCAAATATCTTTTTTTTTTATACGTTATTTTTGTACTAAGCAATCTACACACTACATCGCTCCAGTTTTTCGGCACATGAAAATATGGGGATTAAAAAAGCGAACGGTGAAAAAAAATTTTTTTTGGATTTTTGGCCTTACGCTACTCTAGTTCTTAATCCACGAATTTTCAATTGACATAATATTGACAATGACACAATTAACGCACAGAGCTAACAAAAAACGTTGCTTACAAATTACAGAAAATCAAAGACAAGAAGAACTGTGAACAAAATTAATTAAAACTATGGAATCGCAAAGGGACGATCAAACATTTTTTTTGCAGGTGATATTAGCAAGTAGCACATTTCAGCGTCGTCTCGTGAAGATCGACGAGACCGGACCACGATAAAGTTGTAAAATAGCGCTAAACTACGGGTTTATAGCAAATCTGCCACTGTCTACTGCTATGTAGCTGGTATGACGCGAAGTTTACTTTACATTCGAATTCTTATAGATATCATTACATTGATGTGGACGATGTGAATAAAAAAGACAGTGAAAAAAAAATAGTGGCACTCCGGGAGTGCCGAAAGAAGTGAAAACTTGAAGAAAAATCGGTACCCCGGTAATCAATGCGTTGATGTATTTTTTACTCTACGCAGCGTGGGAATCAACGCGTTGGTTTCAATGGTCAAAAGCTGGTGTCGTTACGCGAAATCCATATTAAAAAGTACTCTGTGGCGAAATCAATAGTTTAGTTCCATCCACTCAAAAATGCCCAACGCGCGTAGAAGTTTTCACTTCAATTTTTTTTTGTGAATGGCAAAGTCACAGAGTATGTAATTTTATTCAAAGTCTGTCAAACTCTCCGTTTGGAGCATAGACATAATTTCTATTTCAATGGTTTGGAGTTTATGTCACAGAGTATAATATATAGATCAATAGATTTATGAGTACTACTTGGTCTGTGGATTTATGTGTTCTGTGGTCAACCGACTGTCAACTCATCGAGACTGCGACGAAAATACAAAATTATTGAAAATAGAAAAACAAAAATTGGATAATTATTAAATTGAAAAATGGCTGGAATGTCAGCTGCAAATGCAGCCCCTATTACGGCCACCGACAGTTTATCACAAGCGTTAAAGGCTAACATAATTCCGAATCAAGAATACTTACTGCAGGCAGGTTACAATCTATATGTTTTCGATATTCACTGATATTTGGATTGTTTGTATTGTTATTGTAATGTTACGTTTAGGGCTCTGTGCTGGATTCGGCTGTAGAGGTTTTACTTCATCGCCTGCGTGGATTGTGTGATAATGTCGACGCTGGACCAGAGACCTTTGATGATCAAGAAGTTTGCTTTAGTTTGCGAGATCCCAACCAACAGGTAAAGTTAATTCAATATGAATATAATTATTAACATAAATCCTAAGACGACCCACCGACCAAAACATTAAATGTATATAATTTACTGTTAACATTTTCAGGCTGCGCCTTTGATGCTGCGGGTTAGAAAAGCTCTGGACTACCGTGACATGCCATTCCAGCTCCGGTACATTGGTCAGCCAGATCTTGGAGATAAAAACAGGCCCACAGTGGTTCGATCAAGTCTTGATATTGCTTGCAGTGGAATGCTTATCGACTTCCTGAATGAACTGGGCTGCAGAATTGAATTTGAATATAGTGTGAAAGGTAATTTTCCATAAAATATTTTGTTGAACATTGTTGGTTGGTCTTTAACTACTTTCCTATTGCAGGTATGCTGGAAGAGATTTCTTTAGAAATAAGCATCACCTTTGTACATATTTTTCTGTTCCTTTCTTCTCGTCTGTTTATGTGTGGACATAAACTGTTAAATAAATAAATGAAGAAAGCATAATGGTGCACTAAGGAAAGGGCTCTGTTATTCCATAGATACCTACTTTTATCTTCTATTTGTAAACATGGGTATTTTCAATGTTTTACATCAGATTTATGCATCTTAGAGTGAGCACACCTGTATGCAATTTGTAGTTGATAAATTAATTACTCATGCAAGTCAGATTGCCATTAATAACATGCAACTCAAATGGAAGTTAATGATAAGATGCTGCTCATAATTTATGCCCAATACAAGGAAAAGTTTGGTTGTAACTATGTACATGTTATTGTAAATAAGCCAGTGTTGTGCACATGTTAGGATCCCTACAGTGTATGATAACAGGGTAATCCTATAATTAATTCTTAAATTGGATATCAATTGGTTTTCAGGTTATATGTTCAGAAAAGGACGAATGAAGATTACAGTTGCAAAGGTTTTCAAGATATCCCAAGGGTCAATGCCCCCAGAGCCTATATCTCAGAGTTATCTAGTGGAATTATCTGTAAGTAACAGTTTTTTGACAGTTGTAAGTATGTCACATAAAACCAATGATTTTCTGCTGTTTTAAGAGCCATTGAGATTTGTTAATAGATGTTTTATAGTCGAATAAGGATTAAAACCTTTTAACCTTTTTTAACTTATGTGTGTGCTTAGGAGTACACAACCACACATAACACATCTTTCAGTTGTTTTATGCAAGTTGAAAATGGCTTTCATTTTAAATCTTTAGCCACCAATATTATAAACAGTATACAGGGCGTCCCAAAGTTATGGGACATGAAGGGAAAGTACCTTAAATATCGTAGATAGGGTATTTTGCTGAAAGAAGACATTATGTTATTTTTAAAAGTTAGTAATTCTGCATTCAAAGATTTTCTAAAAATTACTTGCCTCGTCTGGGAATCGAACCGACTTAAATGTAAAAAAAAGAACACCCCTACTTTTATGATGCCAATCGAAAGAATGGCCAAAAAATAATAACTCTTCTTAAGTAACATAGTATTTTAAAAGAAAGGAACAGCGTAAAATTAATAATTTTAATCAAATTAAAAACATACATGAAACTGCCGTAGTCAATTAAGTGGGTATTTTTTTTGTAAATTAATTAATTAAATGCTCAAAATGTGATCCCTCTTGTCTTACGCAAATCGCCAATCTTTTAATGAGTCCACTGCCTGTTGATTTTCTTATCACAATTCTGTTTGTAACTCGCCCGTTCTCGTATCGTTTTTGGTATAGCATATCTTTCACGTATCTCCAAAAGAAGAAATCTAATGGTGTAATTTTGGGACATGGATTGGTACGAATGGACCGATTAGATGGCCGGCCAGATCCCCGGACCTTACACCATTAGATTTCTTCTTTTGGGGATACGTGAAAGATATGCTATACGAAAAACGATACGAGAACGGGCGAGTTACAAACAGAATTGTGCCGTATCATATCGAGTATTCACCATAAAATGATAAGAAAATCAACAGGCAGCGGACTCATTAAAAGATTGGCGATTTGCGTAAGACAAGAGGGATCACATTTTGAGCATTTAATTAATTAATTTACAAAAAAAATACCCACTTAATTGACTACGGCAGTTTCATGTATGTTTTTAATTTGATTAAAATGATTAATTTCACGCTGTTCCTTTCTTTTAAAATACTATGTTACTTAAGAAGAGTTATTATTTTTTGGCCATTCTTTCGATTGGCATCATAAAAGTAGGGGAGTTTTTTTTTTTACATTTAAGTCGGTTCGATTCCCAGACGAGGCAAGTAATTTTTAGAAAATCTTTGAATGCAGAATTACTAACTTTTAAAAATAACATAATGTCTTCTTTCAGCAAAATACCCTATCTACGATATTTAAGGTACTTTCCCTTCATGTCCCATAACTTTGGGACGCCCTGTATATACAAGGGTGACATTGAAAGTTCTTAGAAAATCAAAAACTGAACAAACTAGCAAGTTATTAGTTTTATTATATCTTTTCAAAATATTGTCCATTTACATCAATACATCGCTGCATCCGATGGAACCACTGAGAAAAGCACTTTACCCACTCGTCCTTAGGGGTCTCTTCGACGGCATTTTGAAATGCAGCCACTGCTTACTCGGTGTCCATAAAACGTTTTCCTCGAAGGTTTTCTTTTATTTTCGGAAATAAATAAAAATTGCAAGGTGCGAGGTCGGGGCTATAGGGCGGGTGACCCAGTAATTCCACGTCTGACGTCGCCA
Source organism: Agrochola litura (assembly GCA_949152395.1). Lineage (NCBI taxonomy): Eukaryota > Metazoa > Arthropoda > Insecta > Lepidoptera > Noctuidae > Agrochola > Agrochola litura. Next base: position 18,481,993 of record OX424493.1, read on the forward strand.
AGTAGTCGATTGTTTGCTTGGCGGTGTGCCGTCGCACACCTTTGGCGTTGTCGTGGTGAAGGAAGATCCTACTGCGAGGTCGTTACTCCCGAACTTTTTCCAAGACAAGTGGCAAACAATTGTTAGTGTACCACTCTGCAGTAACTGTTTTTCGATCCTCTAAAACAATTGTTGCGTAATGACCTGTCACCATCTTTTTTGCCACGCTTCGACCTCTCTTCACTTTATTTGGCAACTCCTCGGAAGGAAACACCCAGACAGCAGACTGTCTCTTAGTTTCAGGATCATAACAATAAAGCCAGCTTTCGTCACCAGTAAGTATGTCGAACCCAGCATTTGAGTCACCTCCTTTAAATCTTTGAACCATTTCACGACACCAATCAACACGACGGAGTTTTTGGGCCTCTGTCAAATCATGAGGTATCCACCGGGCACAAAGCTTCCTGACCTCTAAATGTTCATGGAGGATTTTGTGCATTTTACTCATACCGATGCCTAAGCTTGTCCGAATCTGCTGATAAGTCACTATTTTGTCAGTCTCTATCATACGCCGCACAACACTGATGTTATTTTCAGTCGTTGCCGTAGAAGGCCGTCCCTGATTAGTGCGACCACGTTTAAACTCATTAAACCAGTTGTAAACAGTGGCACGAGATGTAGCTTTATCGTGAAAGGCCAATAGAACTCTATCATAACTTTGTGTTGACTTAAATGACGTAGAAAGTCATAAAAAATCATTGTACGAAAATTTTCTCGCTTTAAATTCATGCTGACGTGACAGACAATTTTCAATTTGCCGCCAAATCGTAAACAAATAACAAATGATTATAATACTTAGACAATAATATTGGCAAAGAGTTCCATATTCAAAATTTGAACTGTTTTTTTATTATATTGTTTACAAGTGGCCAGTTCTAAAAACTTTCAGTGTCGCCCTCGTAGGTATACGGCCTGCGTGTATGACCAGATGTATGAACGTAAACGAGGCAATAGGAGTATGGAAGGATTGTAGCAGGTGGCGTTCTGTAGTTTCTGCTCTCCCCCATGGGAAGAAGGCGTGAATTTATGTATGTATACAAATAACTTTGATTTATTTATCATTCAGGTGCTTGCGCCGCAAGGTCAGGATATGATAGCAGAGGACATGCGCGCATTCGCCGACCAGCTGCGCCCTCTCGTTCAACTGGACAAGATCGACTACAAGCGGCTCGGGCACATGGCTGGCACATAACCCATGTTTCTCGCTCCGACTGCCCTCACACTGGCCGACGCGTCGTCTTGGACACAAATGTAGGTTAGTGTGAAGACAGTCTTTATTGTGAAAACAAGTGGTAGCTCGTTAATAGAAATGGACTTTTAATTTATTAAGCATTGTTACATAAAACTGTACAAAGGCCATGTGTGCAGAATATTTACTCATATAAGGGTTTTTTTAATCACTGCTGATAGTATTGCAGTACCTACCCGACTAAGTAAACTGCACACCAATGTCCATACATACAATATTATCATATCCAATTATTTGAAAATAATTAGGTTCCGATATACGCAGTAAGACGTAATTTAAATTTAATTATCTGTTTGTTAAACAATAGTTCTGTTACAGAATAATTAAATACTAAGATATTTTAATAATTAGTTAAGTTAAACCAATGTTCATATCAGAATAAATTAACAATAAGTTGGGATATTTGTGTAACTGATTTGTCTTTTCGTACAGAATAGAATAAGTGTGATGACAGATTGATATTTGTCTAGGAGTACTAGGTTTAATTTTATATAAATCACCGAAAATAAAATACTTTGTTATCCTAAAAATCTGGGTTCTTCTTTGAATTTTTAACTATGATATGATCCTCTCCGTAGTCCTCATCTTCATGTTTGTATCCGTGGACGTAGGCGAAGTTCCCGAAGAACAGGCATTTTTCGTATTTCATTGGGACAAATTCTGTAAAATATTTGTATTTCCAGTAATTGACTTTATTGGAGTATATATTACTTACTAGCGATTGCCCGCGACTTCGTTTGCGTGTATTTTGTATTTCATCATTTTTATTACAAATATCCATGGTGAAAAGAAGTCTAATTTCATAAAGATCGGTTCAGTGGCGTAGGCTCGAAAAGTAACAGACAGACGGAAAGATTTACTTATATTAGTAACTATAACATTTATAATATTAGTAACTATGGATATAGCTTTAGGCAACATAGTCTAATACCATGCATCGTCTTCATCTTTCAAGGCCAATCATTTACTTGTTTAACTCTTGGCCATCAGCCTTCAGATAAAAATAATGTTTGCAGCAGGGACTACTGCCGTATCAGCCCCCACGTATGTAAGCAATAATTCGTAAAATATTATCAAATTGTTATTGATAAGAGGCTCGTAATGATTGAATACATAATGAAAATAAACGCAATTTGTTAATGAGTACAAAGGCTTCAAGCTGCCAACCAACTACAGGCCAAGGTCCAATTCTCAAGCTCATGCATTCATTTAGTTAAATCATACAGAAAATTGACCTATCCGAGTCAGCATACTCCAATTTTCGAGCTTGCTTTGCTCACTCTTGCTTGCATTGTCTTAGTAAAGCTGCTATTTGATTTATTTCCTACTAGCGACCCGCCCCTGCTTCGCACGGGTGCAACCGTGCAATGTACCATCGAAGAAACCTATAACTAAGCAATTTGAAAACAAAATCCCGTGCACACGACCCTTTTTTTTTTCGTGGGTAACCGTTACTATAGTGGCCGAACGCTGCAAGCAGAAATAGTCCTTACGGTGTATAGGTATGGGTTTCTTCGATGGTACCTAGTTACCGTACTGTTGTGACGACCAGGCCCTGACTAGAGACCCAGGGAAATAAATGAATGAAGTTTTTATATTGAAAAAGGAATATATTTTATTCTCTCATTTTATATTTCCGCCTGCCATCACGCAAGCAAGCTGGTCGGGGTAGCTCTCCCTAGGCCAGTGCCTGTGTGCCTAGGCGTCAATCCGGGCCTGGTGACGATATCTCAAAATATCGAGATTTCTGTGCTATATCTAAGTTATTAATGTTTTATACACTTAACCTTCCGGAACTAATTCTCTAATAATGATGGTGAAAACCACATCGAAATCTGTTTTGTAGTTTTGAAGAACTTAGCGGTTATACAGACAGACACAAAAATGGATTTTGTTTCATACTATGTATAGATTGAGCTTCACCGCAGACGGGTAAAAAGAACATCCACTGGTCAGTACCCTAATTGCGTTATACAACACAATCTCAATGTGTTTCGATTTGAAACAGATTGCTAATCCATTGCTTCATAATTTGGAAAAAAAAATCTGCTCAACAACGTAAATAACGCAATGAATGTTGTTGAACTGTCAAAGTGAAACAAATTAGGCATAATTGTTTTAGAAAATAAGTTACGCAATTAGGGTACAGGTTCGCACGGGCGATTTTATCTCGCGGCGATTTTTTTCGCAATGCTCTGCTTAGCGCCAAGAGTTCACAATCCAACAGTGTTTTTTCGACGCGCTGGAATTTACTCTGTCGGATTCTCAACGCTTGGCTCAACACCGAGTGTTGAAGATCAAGTGCGTGATAAATTCCCGCCGCGATATTTTTACGTCCGTGCGTACGTCTTCCTCGAAACTTAGAGATTCAGACCGACTTTAGCTAGTGCCTAGTTACTGTTAGTGATCGTCTACTAGGATAACATTTGAAGTACCTACACGTAGATTAATCTCGTCATTTCTCTAGATCCGTTTCTATTAGAGATCTTTAAACTGCAAGTGACGTTAGAGAGATCCCCAGTTCACCGCCGCCGCCGCCGGCTAGGAACCTACTAATCGTTCTCGAAACACTCCCGGTGTGTCATTCATACCTATCACACCCGTTGACCATTTATTAAGCAAAGCACAATACATTTTAGTTCAGAATACAATGCCACCTTAGACAAATGAACTTCAAATCGTGCCCGACATCGGTTTATCAACCATTATTTTAGCAGTAGCGATTGACAAGTGAACTAAACTGTATGATTACGTATAAATCATGACCGTAGCAAGGTACGCAAGCCCACAAATCATGGAAACGCAAAATAATATGCTTAAGAAACAAACCGGTGCCTTCAATGCAGTTGTACAAGTCCATTACGCAGTGATTGTCGAATATATGGGTGTCGTTAGATGTGAAGTCGAACGCACATATCTTTTGTAAATACGTGGGACATACGCCGCACCTGTGGGATGTAATAATTGTTTATTTATTCAAGTAGTCTTTTGACCTCAATATGAAACTTTGTTATTGACCTGACAAAAAAATAGAATCGATCATTCATCTGCGCTTTCCATTTATCTACTTACTAAAGCAAATTATGTATCTAGGTATAACAACTTTAATCAAGATGTTCATAAATAAAGTGTAAATATATAAAGTGATAATAAAGCATAAATAAAGTGGTACCTAGCTATATATCTTGGGATATGCACTACTCTACAAAGTCTAGGGAACAAGGGTATTCATCATTGATATATAAAAAAGGGTTTTTATATATCAATGGTATTCATAGTAATTACTTAATTAATTTAATATTAACACTTTTTCACAGACTTCTTAAAAATGGAGGAGGTTCTCAATTCGTCTGTAACTTTATTTATTTTTATTTCATCATCATCATCATTTCAGCCGAAAGACGTCCACTGCTGGACATAGGCCTCCACTTCGACCGATTCTGTGCTTTCCGCATCCAGCGAATTCCTGCGGCCTTCACAAGGTCATCGGTCCATCTTGTGGGAGGCCTTCCAACGCTACGTCTTCCGGTACGCGGTCGCCACTCCAGAACCTTTCGGCCCCATCGGCCATCCGTTCTACGAGCAATGTGCCCTGCCCATTGCCACTTAAGTTTCGCAATTCTTCGGGCTATGTCGGTTACCTTGGTTCTCCTGCGGATCTCCTCATTTCTGATTCGATCACGTAGGGAAACTCCAAGCCAACTCCAAATTTTTATTTGTTCATCGATATTTTCGTCAAGTATGAACCGATTTTGAAAATTCGCGGTGGACCCATATAAATTTTATTAACTTTGCTTGGGTAGTTTTTGAGTTAGCTTCAATAATACGTATTTCTTCCACTTAGTGTATGTTGATGATGTTATAATAACTTCCTGTCACTGTTGATTTACGTAGCCCATGTAGTATAAAAATTTGTGTGGGGTAAGTAGATACACATAAGCATTAAAAAAAAAATGGCTGTCCCCGGCGAATAAAATCGTAATCGTAAAAACCAAATTTTACAGGAAAAAAAAACCAGTTTTTTTGTTCATATCATATTAACTAATACCTATGCATTGCGGAATTGTTCAAATACCAAAAGAAAAGTGATTTTTTACATTAATTACAATACTTTAAAATCTCGTAACTTCTGAAATAACCGTAGTAAATGAATGATAAATATTGACAGAGTGTAATCGGGCCTCTAAATATCGCAAATGCAATAAAGTTAAAACTATCGTAATAGCACATTACCATAATATTATTCGCGGGGGACAGCGAAATAACCGACTTCCAAAACAGTCGGTGACAAAAAACGAAAATACAAAACCAAAGCCACCGACTTCCGAAATTAAAGCTATTTTTCACTTTGTAATGTTTTTTTTTGAAAAATGTTTTTATGTAACATATTTTATATCAATAGAAGCGTAATTTAATACAGATTTTAATTGTTTGTTTAAATGAAAGGGTTGGTACTAAAAATATTAAGAAAATCTAAAAGGGTACCTAATGAAACTCGCCAAACACGCACACTTCTTGAATCGGTATGAAATTCAAAGCGCGACTCATCAGAAAAAAGAACATGACTGAGTCCACTGAGTGTCGGTACAACTACAAATGTGCATTAGCCCACAATAACCGACGCCCTCAATTTCCGCGTCGAAGAGCTGGAACGTCTGCGAGAGTGAAGATTAACTTAATGCAATCTTCTACTGGCGGTTTTTTCACTGATGACCACTTGGTGCTGAGACCAGCCCCGGATCTAGGGGGGGGCAAGCCGGGGCCCGTGCCCCGGGCGCCAACTTTAGGGGGCGACAAATTCAAGCGTAGCTGACAAGTACACCACCCAGCACTTAGCAACTTTGCAATAAATGAGACGCGCAGCACATTTATAATCTTTATATTTTTTCTTTTTTACAACAGTTTTGTAATATTCTAAATTCGGACGGACAGAGTTTGGATCTAGTGCACAACGTAATCTGTGGCCGTACGCTGCGACCAAATGAAGTTTTTCTTCCTTATTCCATAGTGCATGAGATTTTAGGTTTATTTTTTTTAATTTCAAACTAATATTTTACAGATTAAACCAACATTTACAAATTTTGTGGCTTCTTCTAAAGAGTTTTCTTAAGAGTTCTATGATTTTTTTTTACGGAAATTTATGTGTTTTGACGTTGTAATTTTCAGCAACAGTAAGATATTTTAATTATTTGATTATAATAACGATAGTGGCATTCTCTTTCTTGTAAGTTGGAGTTACACGTTCTTTTCAAGTGATTTGCTGAATTGACGCGAAATATACTATAGTACCTACTTTAATTTTATTTATGGTAATTTTGTCTTATTATATTGAGAAACGAAAACTAATGAAACGTATTCATTGTAGATAGAAGTTTTATATCATATTAGTTTATTTGATAATTTTTTTTTTATTTGGAAGATAATGGATGAATCAAGACATTTATTGCTTTTCTTTATGATTTTTAACCGACTTCCAAAAAGGAGGAGGTTATATGTTCGTAGCGTATGTTTGTTTTTTTTTTTTATGTAAGTCCGCCGATTTCTCCGTCATTTGTGGACCAATTTTGTAAATTCTTTTTTTGTTTGATAATTTTTTTTTTCATAAAATTTATATGGTCCCAAGAGCATACCAAAGGGTATGCTCTGTGGTCCCATATAAATTTTATTAACTTTGCTTGGGTGGTTTTTGAGTTAGCTACAATAATACGTATTTTTTTCTCACTTAGATGATATTATAAGTTCCTGTCACTGGTAGCAGGTAGTGGTATTCGAATGTGTGTGGGGTAGGTATCACAACTAAAAATTGAAAAATAAAAACTTTTACAAAAAAAAAACAACCGACTTCCAAAAAAAAAACACTACAAAGTGAAAAATAACTTTAATTTCGGAAGTCGGTGTCTTTGGTTTTGTATTTTAGTTTTTGCCACCAAGTTTTTGGAAGTCGGTTGTTTTTATTTTGTAAAAAGTTTATTTCGTGAAAACTCAAGAAATTTAAAGAAATTATAAAACTTATATTAAAACGAATCTTTTTTGTAATTTTAGCTTTTATTAGAATTGAATGGAACAATGTGAATTTGAGTGTCAAAATTCCATCGCCGACGGATTTTCTTGTAAACTGAGTTCGTAAAATAAATAACACGAAAAGAAAAATTAAAACGTGTAACTCCAACTTAAAAGAAAGAGAATGCCACTATCGTTATTCATAATCAAATAATTAAAATATCTTACTGTTGCTGAAAATTACAACGTCAAAACACATAAATTTGCGTAAAAAGTGTAATAGGACTCTTAAGTTTTATATTTGGGTAATTGTTCCCTAGACTTTGAGTAGTCGACTGTTATGTAGTGTATATATACTTGACCTAAATGATATTATTACAGTAATACAACCTGTGGCCATCTGGTGCAGTTTCCCTTTTAAAAGCTAGTGGTTTATCGGCTCCATAGTCGTTGGCTTCAACTACACCTGTTGCATAACAACAATCAAAAGCACATAAGTGTTATAAAGCTTCAGTTTGCTAAATGTTGATAAAACAGTGATATTTTACACTTACTAAAAACAAATAAAAGTAACCACAAATCCAATCTTACATCCATATTTTTCTTATAAAAAGAAATTGTTCAATGTAGTTTCTGACTTTCTTATCATTTAATTAAATGCTCATATGAAAATTATGAGATCAAAATAATTAAATTTACAATGGACTATGAAGTGAATGTTTATTTTTTTTTCCGTTCTTTTAGTGTAGTCAAAGTCGCAGATGTGTAGCATTCGTTAAATACACAGCTACCTGTCCGAGTTACTTATTATTATGTAACATTAAGGACAGGTCCGTTGAAGAGTTTGACGACGTTGATGTTCTAAGCCATAATTTACATGTGTAACGTCTGTCTGTACCTAAGAGGCAGAAAGGTAGGTAGTGATGTGGCGACTTGCGAGCGAGTGGCGACGAACGTGAGCGGTATCACGATGCCGCTGATGACTCACTCCACCAGCCTGCTCCGTCGCGGATCATTATAATAATGAGATGAACACCCCCTGACCTCAAGGTATAGATAAGACGTGTCAACTTGCCAAGTCCTTTAATTACTATTTCTGTAACTGACTGATGTATTTGTTTTGACCAGATAATGGGAAAGGCCGGCTTGTAACGTGATTACTTCATGTTAGGTAAACGGCGCCCGATGCCTCCACCAGCTAGGTTGATTTTGTTGTATGGAAAAAACGGTCTAACTAATTAAACTTGTTGTTTATCTTGGAGAATACATAGTTTATTGTGCTATTTGCAGTCTATTGTTCTGCAGTGTTCCCGTTTAGAACCGTAAGGTTGAAATCAAATATCAAGTAAACCCAACGACTCCTGTCAACATTGATTAGACATCCTTTACGCACGAATCACGATTACTCATTATTATGCATCATGCGTAGACACTTATGAACATAGCAAAGGCGCGTAGGCCGATCGGTTGCGTGGGTAGCATGACAGGTAGGTGCTGCGGGGAGCGAGCGGAGAGGATGCAGGGGGGGTCGGTGCTGTCCGCACCAGACTCGCTGGCGCGGCGCTGCACAACCGTGCCGGTTTACCTTGACGCTCACCCAAGCTGGAGGGCCCTTAAATACTGTTACTTAGGTAGGTACCTACTTCAGATTACTGCGTTCAAAACTGATGGTTGATTTGCCTGATTTCCAATTGCACTCAGTTGTGAAAATGATTGTGTGCGATTGTGCACATACGCTGCTTGCTGACGATGAAGCAACGCAAGTACCAATAGTAATGATAAGTTCGCATCGTGATAAGAACTAATGAGGCTTGCAAATAAAAATGTATACTTATCATCCAAAGTGTAACAGAATTACTGATCAACAACTTTTTGTGCATGTAGGTTGTCATGGTGATCATAACGGAACAGTTTAGTCAGAGCAGACTATAGTAGAGTACCGAGTCGTACATTAATAATGAACTATTATTATTAGTGAGTAAACTATAGAGTAGATTGTGAGTAGTTTGTGATTCCCTGTGCGAGTCAATAAATACTTTTTCTTTCTTTCTAGTAGTCTTAATTTATTCCCGAGCTATTATTGATATCTTGCGAGGACAAGCAATACTTATTGTAAAAAATGAAAATATCAAACGGTCAAACAAGAATCTGCGGTAGTGGGAAATAATAATTGCAATAGCAATTACGGAAAATGATGACGAAAAGTGGGTAAAATTGCAATACGTCAATCATTAGTCATATAAGTACGTACGTAGGTACTACTTTGGTACTTCTTTTTAACAATAATAATATAATAACCCAGTCTTAGTGAATGAATAAAAACAGCGTAGGTCGTCACGCGGTGTCCGCGTCACCGAATGGCGGACTGAAGGGAATGGACGCAGTTTCCATGGTGGGTACGGTGTGGGTGTGTAGCTTGGCAACTTGCCGCTACTTATTATTACAGATAATATTGTGTAATATTATTCTAATTTTAATACCTCACCTCATTCAGATGAAACTATGTATGTACTTATGTCTAATCAAGGTGCTTTTTCAAGTAGGTATAACTTAGGGGATTTTTTTTCCACTACAAATGGTGGTGTTCCAGATCTCTTATTTGAAAGATACATAGGTATTTTCGTTGGTGGGTAGCTGCTTACGTTGTATGCATTTTTTTTTTTTTGGCTGGGAATTTTTCAAATATCTTCTCCCGCTCTGGGTGGAGCGGGAGGGCGTGTCAGACTCTTACTGACTAAAACCTTCCCGTGTTCCTTCGGTTGCCCTATTGCCGGGGGCCACGATGTCCCTTTCGGCCCATATTCGCAGCCCCGGCAGGCATTGGCCCTAGCGGACCCCGTCAATTCTGCTGACTTCTCTTTGAGGCGCGCGTGGAACACAACGCGCCGTCGACCCGGGCTTGGTCCTTATCGGACGGCGAGCTACCCATTGCTCACCGTCCGCAAGCCCGCGCCTACGGTGGCCGGAAATCGGTTCGCAATTCCCGCCCCGGGCGTCTCCTCCTGCGGCGGTTAGGGGCGTGAGGGCGCGAAATTTGCCTCTCCCTCACGCGTTCCGCCTCCTCCTTCGCGAGCATTACCGCTTCGCAGAAGGAGCCTGCCATTTCCTCTCGCTCCGTACCATGGCCTGAACCAGGGCCGGACGTGAGAGATTACCGCCGCCGATCGCTTCCACGAGGACACGGCGATGCTCCGCCCAAGACGGGCAGACCTCCACCGCATGCTCCAACGTGTCCTCCGGGCGATCCACACAATGGTGACACCCGGGCGTTTCCTCCCGCCTTATCCTGAACAGGAACCTCGCGAAGCAGCCGTGTCCGGTGAGGACCTGCGTCAGGCGGAAGGTGAGGGCGCCGTGGCGCCTCTCAAGCCACTCCTCAAAGAGGGGTCTTATCGCCGCAATTGTGGCGTGTCCAGCGCTGGGTTGCGACAATCACACTCTCCATGACGCCATGTTACGTTGTATGCCTGAGCATAGCCGCGCCACGACCGCGTCGCGTCCTAGCCGCGTAGAGCAGGCTCTACTTCGTGCCACGTAAAGCTCGTCCTCAGACTTTTGATGTCCATTAATTAGGTCTTGCCACTGATAGCTACAAATTATTCTTATTTAGGATACCAGTATCTTCCACTAATTACAAAGTTAAGTAAAGGTTAGATTAGATAACTGTTACATATGGTACATAATTCAGCTGATGCATGCCTCGCTAGAACGAACCTGGGTCCAATCCAACATAGGAAAAGGCTAAAGGGCTTGCTACACGGCAGCCAACCGCGTCCCCGACAGAGGCGACCTTCGTTGGCGACAGGCAGAGATGTTTGAAATTTGGTCGTAAATCACCAACTCCACGGTTGTAAACCACCAAGGTCACTTCTGTTGGGACGCAGTTGGCTGCCGAGTAGCAAGCCCTTAAAGTTATGACAACGACAAAGGTCATACTTATACAGCTCATTGTTTTTCCAACTCAACTGGTGTTAAGCAAGGGAAAACGTCGCGACACACATCAATACGACACACTCCTTTAATCAAATTGGAAATTGTAATGAAGTAGTCATTAGAGGCACCTGATTAAAATTAACAAGTTAAACGTTGTTGTTGCTTGTTAATTATTCATTTAGTACTGGCAACCCAAATACCTTGCTGGATTATCCCACAGTCTCTCGGCTCCATTCCTAGATTACGAATAGAGGTAAACAATACTCCTCTCTTGACATAGATGCTCAATTTAGTGCAGTATTTTACATTGTACCTAGGGATAGGAACGAACTGCTACAGAAATAAGACCAACGAAATACATTTCTTACTCTAATATAAAACAACCGTCTTCCAAAAAAACACTACAAAGTGAAAATTCGGAAGTCGGTGTCTTTGGTTTTGAATTTTCGTTTTTTTGCCACCGACTTCCGAAATTAAACTTATTTTTCACTTTGTAGTGTAAAAAGTTTTTGGAAGTCGGGCTGTATTTTGGTTTTTTATGTTTTTATTTTTCACCTTTTAGTTGTGGTAGGTACTTACCTAGTATCTACCTATCCTGAACAAAGTTACATACCACTATTTACAATGACACCAGTACCCTAATTGCGTAATGCACGATCAATCACAATTTATTTCGATTTGAAACAGATTGCTAATCCATTGCTTCATAAGTTGAAAAAAAAATCTGCTCAACAACGTAAATAACGCAATGAATGTTGTTGAACTGTCAAAATGAAACAAATTTTTCATAATCGTTTACGAAAATAAGTTACTCAAAAACTACTCATGAGAACTTGAACAAATTTGTATGGGACTGTGGGACAAATCTGGAAGTATACCAGTACCCTAATTGCGTAATACAACACAATCACAATCTGTTTCGATTTGAAACAGATTGCTAATCCATTGCTTCATAAGTTGGAAAAAAAAAATCTGCTCAACAACGTAAATAACGCAATGAATGTCGTTGAACTGTCAAAATAAAACAAATTAGGCATAATTGTTTACGAAAATACTTTACGCAATTAAGGTACTGATCAAAAATAAAGTGCAACCGAATTGAGAAACTCCTTTTTTGAAGTTTTTGTTGAAAAAAATGTAGAGCGCTGCTACATTTAGCTGACTCGAAAAGTGATGTTCGTTACTTTGCTCTGGAGAACGTATTATTAATTGCAAATAAGTAGGTACCTACCAGATAATTTTGGTATAAAAGATTAAAGACTCCGACAAGCGTGACGCGACGGCACTACGGGGAATTGTTTTACCGGTGTCGTGTCGCGCCAGTCTCGAAGAGCCTTAATAATCTTCGTTCATGCCAGATAATACTTATATTATGCATGGCAGTGTAACTTGAGCATTTGACCTTCAACGGTTCGCTGGCTTCGTGTCTCTGAACTTAATAACTCAAGAATGCCCATAATAGTTATTTGCCCTTAATCATTAGGACAGCTCTGCTATTCACGGTAGGTAAGTAGGTACTAAACTTAGGTATCAACTAATACTAGTAGGTGTATTATAGTAATGAAACTCAACAAAATGGACAAACGAGAGTGTATGAGTAAGTTTATACATTATTTACGTATAGATCGCGTATTTCCTGTATTGCACGCAATGTTTACCTACCACAAAATTGTGCTCCCTGGTTCCTTGGCCCTGGAACTAAGTAATCAGGAGATTTAAAAACAAAGTGTTTGTTTTTGCTGTTTAATGGTGATAAGGGGACCTTGTATACGACCCCTAATCTTTAACGTGAACTTGATACAACATTTCATTTCTCCTAAAGAATCTTATAAGACAAAATAGCATAATAAATTGTTAAAAAATAGAGCTAAATTATTGCAGTTTTGTATTTACTGTTACTACCCAACTAACAATTTGATGTCGTTCAAACGTTTAGTAAACGTTATCTTAATTGCATTGATCGTAATACCTAAGTCGCACTAACGTTATAATAACGTTTACTAAACGCGAAAATGGCCCCAGTTATACAACCAACATTCTCGTATAATGGACATACAAAAGTCACAAGCTGACTTCGTTAACGTTGTTCAAAAGTCGAATGAACGTTATGGAATTACCATTTTCGTCGCGCAGAAGTCGCATCATAACTTTACAACGACTCGTTTGTTGTATTGTCGTCATACAGTTGTTTTTGAATGACTAAAACGTTTTATTTGAGTCAAGGAACAACACCTGTAAGACTTATTCATTTTTCTTGTTAGTGACACGTGTTTGTGGTTTTGTTTCTAGATTTGATTGCAAAATAAGGAAATAAAAGGTTATTTAACGTATATTTATATATCTCGCTAATAACTGTATCTGTCCCTCATGCCGTTTAGTTCGACTGGGTATTAAAGTTATATGATAATATACCTATGTGTATTTATTTAAAATTTTCATGCCCCCTCGCAATTTTGTGTTTAAATTATTATATTTTTATTAATAAAAATATGTTTATTTCTAAAAATGTAGGACATGTTGCTTTTGTCACACACTTATCTCTTTACGACGTTGTAAAGACATAAAGTCGTATTAAGGTTATTTCAAGACCATGCAATACGCCATGACATCAGCTAGCTATTAGGGTTCCTCATAAATTTAAAACCCTTTTCATATTGCAGGTCACAGTAAAAGTGTATTTATTTATTTTATTTATTTATTTAACAATTTATGTACACACATATAAACAGATAAGAAGAAAGGAACAGAAAAATACGTACAAAGGTGATGCTTATTTCTATAGAAATCTCTTCCAGCATTCAGTGTAGTGCAGATTTCAAAACATTTTAACATTCAAGTAAATTTTATCTGAAAATATTTATTTTATTTATTTATTTACTATTTACACTTACATTTCTTGATCATTCAATATTTGGATATAGATAAATTTCTAACGAGAGCAGATTTTAGACTTTTTAATAGATTGATTTGGCCATGGGAAAGCAATCATTTTATACTATCGGAAAAGTGCTTTGGTTGCCACAGTATCATTGACTTTCATACACTGCGGCCATTTCATTTCATTATATCAAATAAAAATAAAATTAGAGATTTATTGCATTTTAAGAATTTTTGGTGCCACAACTGCTTAAATTTTACCGTGTACAATCATTTTTTGTGAGAATGAATGACACAAAATGAATGTGATTATTGTTTCTACTCAGTTCCTGAAGGAATTGAAAAATAGTATTATCATACCTTCAATTTCAAAAGTTCTCACTTAACTTTTTTTTACTTATGTACACTTTGAACAACGTCAACTGTAAATAAAAATTCATTCTCATAATTTTAAATTAATTTTTATAATTGTATAGGATGTAAAAAAATTAGCTGGCATAACTTTCAGGGGTAAACCTACCCAAGAAACTGAACAACTTTCCCCAAGAAACATGGATCGAAATATGAAAAAAAATCATTTTTTTTAATATGTTTGGCTGGCAATTTTTTTTACAACCTGTATAGATTAATCATTTTAAAATTTACTGATTAAAAACGAATCAATCAACACAACATTTACTGATAAATAACGAATTCAATTTCGGAAGAAATCACACACAATGTTTTTTAGAAATAAAATAAATATTGATACTGAACCTTTTTGTTGTTCATGTGTTGTACACTTTTCTTCTTCAACATTTGTTATTAATGCCACGGTTGTTGGCGTTGTACTTTTTAATAAAAGTAAATCTCGATTTACTTTCCTTTTGAAAGTTCCACTACGTTTAAGTCTTCTCCACGAATTTTTTGCTTCCATTTTTCGTAGTAAATTTAATCAAACGTTCTTTAAATATGGCGGCCTAGACGTTTTAAAGTCAAAATCTGACTTAAATGCGCCTACAAGTTTGATTAAAGTCAGGGCATGACATTAAACGGACATCATGTAATATATAGGTTATATTTGAGTATTAAATAAACAACCGAGTCATTTAAGAGTCTCCAATTGACCGCTGTAAAACAGGATAGTGATCGTTATATAAACGTCACTGTGAAAACGTCTATACAACTGCTACGTTATATAAATGTCATGTAAAGGTTTTTCAAAGACCTAATTTGGTCAGTTCAAAACGTTTAATGGACTCTAACGTTAGTATGACTATTGCGTTGTCGTACAAACGTTTTAGCTAAGACTGTAATATAACGTCGTTTAGTTTAGTCTTACCAACGTTGCTAAGACCAGCTTATTATGACATATTCGTCGCACGACTAATAAGTTAAATTAAAGACGTCTAAAGGACCTAGTAGTCATCTCACTATCATTATAAGACTGCTTGCGCTTGACACTCATTATATTAATAATGTTTTACTTATTTGATTCATTATTTTGAACGAGTTAGGTACATGGTTTAGTATGATAATGTCCTTGTTGAATGTGTGATGCGGTAATATCATTTAATACTTACTTAATTAATTTCGCACCAATACCTATAACATTCACGGCATTTTGCGGTTGGGAGTTTATTCCTAGTATTTCCCGTTGGACTGTAGAAAAGAAATATTATAATGTTGTTCATTGGTGTGTATTTCACGTCCTTCATTTTGATCCTGTCCGACCACGTCCGTAGCGTAGCGCTTGCTTCTCTTTCGACGAAGTGCGACCTCTACCTGCGCGGCCTGCGCTCGTCCATTTCACAGATGTCTAAATTGATAAAAATTATGTTATTCGTTTAGAATGATATTTTTTATTTTATTTGTTTCATTTGGATTCCTCTTTAGATAACACTAAATTGTTGATTGATGACAAGCTTTTCCTCAAATCATCTTTTTAGACTTTCTGTATAAGTAATATCAATATAAATCAGCAGTGGACATTGGGTTAACGATACTTAGTCCTTCTGGCTACTGCGCAAAAGCAGCACATTGAAAAATAAATGCAAACATCGGATGCAGGCGCAGTAAAAGTAGCGCTACCTGGTAACGCCACCTTAATTGAACTAAAGCGTTGGGCTTTAGTTCGACTGCATCTGCATTCACATCGACTGCATCCTGCGATAACTGATATCTAGCTAGTTCTAGATGCACTAATGACTGTTACACTTTTGTTATGACACCAAACAATACTTGCTAAGCACGTTTTCATATTGTAATCTAGTACCAACTACTGACTGTTCATTGTTTCAACATCAATCAATTCAGCTTTTTCATAAATTCAAAGAAGTCGCTCAGCCTAGCTAATCGAAATCAACTGCTGGACATACCTAAGGGACTCCCATTGTCTTCCATGAAGTACCTACAACAACTCTCGGACGTGTCGGTGCTCAATACAAAGTCAATATTTTGCGTGACAAAAACAATCCAATTCCAATTCACACAAAAATAGAAAAAAAACTGCCTAATGCCTAGCATCTTTGTATTTACTGTCTTGTTAAATAAATGAAAACAACGAAGTAGGTACCTAATTACTATAAATATTATAGCTAAAATATTCCTCAAAGTGAAAAATATCAACTCGCATGTCGCTATTTACATAGGTAGAAATTGGAAAGCGTATGGCATGCGCATTGAGCTAATTCTTTAAATGTCCATTAGTCATTCAGGAGAAACCTAGGCCCAATGGTAATTTATTCAGTGGATTAGACAACTCTCCATATAAAGTGCGACCCACCTCACCACACCGAGCAAGTTGCTGCGTAGCGGCAAGCGCTGCTCACTACTCGATAAATTATCTACTCGCACCGACAACGCACACATCGCCAGCACCACACCTACTTTGACACACCTATTTATATGTAACGCCAATACATTATCTATGTAAGAGTGCTGTGATGCGTCCACGAAGCATGAGCATTGAACATAGTATTCCTTTGTGTGGACATTATCCACATGATGCAAACGTATCAGTGCGATTCAATGACTGGTAAGAGGTTAGACAAAGATAAGGCCTACTTGGACGTCATTGGCGTACTTTGGATTTTAGATTATCCCAAAGTTATATTTTTCACTAAATAGTTGATTTGCATTAAGCAGAAGGAATAATTAATTCTAGAAATAAATAAAACATTTAAAATAGGTATTACCTACCACCTGTTGGCTGTTGCTTTCCAAATGTTGCTATGTTGCTAAGTACAGCACTTCTTCACAAAGCAACCCGTCTCGCATCTAGATTCTGATAATAGGTTTATCAGTCATAATGTAGAGTTACAATATTTTCTGGTTGCATAACATATCGAATGATTGCTTTTGTTTATGTTCTACACGTGCATTGTAAAAAGCCGCCATTCGCCACCTGTTTCTTGAAACTGGAAACGCATCTTTCTTGATCGACACGTTTCTTGAATTCAAGCGCTATTCGCCGGCTTTATTGACGCTGTATTTATAAAATAAAAGATCCATCATTATAATAAAATCCGCCACTGTCATCATAAAACCCAACGTAGTACTTGTTGCAGTATATCGGAGACTAATAGAAAGATATAGTAGCGAAGAAAAATTATTTAGAATAACATCAATTATTGTCATGCTCCTAAGGTCCGTATTATAAGTACTATAACTTTCGAATCCTGATTTTTTCAGAGCTTATGATCGAATTATTTATCTTAAAGCTATCTTCAAAATTCATTGGCACATCAATTAAATTTTCCCGTCGAAGAAACTGTGTCGTGTATGTCGTATCAACTGCCAAATGTTAATGTGTGCGTCACCGTATCGCCGGATTCGTTTTCTGAGAAGCCGCGGCGCGGGCGCAGCGGCACGGCAGGAGGTGCGGTGAGGAGCAAGAGGGGCACAGGCCGGCGGCGTCAGGCCCATAATAATGCGCGGGGTGGGGGCGCGGTGCCGAGCCCGGGCGCCGTCCCTGCCAGACAAGTTGTCGCTGAACCCCGGAACCGATGTTCAGTGGCCTCCCCTGCCCCGCGCACCGCCTCACAGCAAATTACTTGGCGCACCCAACTTCTTAACTAACCAGTTTATAACCTATGTGGAATTGGGTATCGATAACATCATTACGATCTGAACGACTTTTTATATGAAACAACACGGCAAGAAAGCTGTTATTCCATATTTTAAGTTTTTAACGTCATACGTTTTTTTAATTCGTGTGCACAAAACCAATGCGTCCATCGCGTTGGTTTTGTGCACACGAATTAAAAAAAATGAGAGCTACGCAAAGAACTAAGTTAATCTAAAAAAAATATTAAAAAATGACGTTAATAAATAATATTCTTTTATTTATCATTCTCAAGTAACGACGTTAAAGGTAAAGGATTTTGTGCAATATTCAGCACCCGATATTGACCGGCCGGGCATACTTCCACAATGACAACGAGCCTGACTCATTCTTTGTTTCAAACTGGGTCATTTACTCCATATGGATTTACCACTAATTGATAAGAATAACGATTTTGTAACTATTCATTATAGTCCTTGCATTCATTTAGAGTAAGTACCTATTAAACTTTATGTCGCAACTAGCACGGATTAGGCTTAAATCTGTGCTGTAATCGCACTTAACAAAGAAGATTAATAAATCCAAACAGGTTTGGTGGTCGTACGCTATCATGTCAGTATCTTAGGCTTATCAGGGCTCAAGGTGCTGTCGTGGATGATCCTCGTTGCGCCACAGATATTTATGACATCGGTGACAGCGTGTACGCGCTCGGGTGGTCCGCCCGTGTGGCGGAGCCGCACAATCAACAGGAGTTTATCAAGAGGGCAACCGTTAAAAACTCATGGAAACTGATATGAACTCGTTTTAATGATCTCAGCCTGTAGCGCTTGCTGCGAACAACACAAATAAGTTGATAAATCACTAGTTTACTTGAGATCCCTTTCAAATGATATTAACAGTTTTCCTAATAACTCTCAGTAAAAGAGAGCTTTATTTGATAGTGACGATTCGTATTACAGAATATTGAGATTTCTTTAAATTTAAAATGACTACATGGAATAGAAATTAGCCTGGTAACGATAAATTTAGAATGCCAAAAATATTTAAGTCTTGGCACGTTGACATTCGGTAGGTGTAACAATGCCCACAAGAAGAAATTTAAGTGATTAGTGCTTTCATTGGCACGAATTTATTTGCGTCACGGCCGGTTGTCGTTCCTGAAACTGCGCGAAAAATTTCGACTGTCACACCATTGACCCTTGTCATGAAGGTAAAGTTCACTACGACACGTTCCCTTGGGAAAAATTGCCCTGGCATTATTATGAAGTACACTTTATTGCACTATAAGAACGTTGTAAAAGTAGATTGATCTCCGTCGCCCTTATAGCAATGACTGTGAATGAGGAGCTATTTCAATAACTGTAAATTCTGTAATGAATACTTTCTAAAATATTTTCGTATTAATTGTTAGTTGTAAGTAGGTACAATCTCTAAAACATCATAATGGCGACTGTTCGCGTGGATTACTCTCTAAAATCCTCAGTTACGATGAAGAATAAATTAAGCCCTTTATTTTCATTTTACAAGATCATAACAATAAACTGACCACTAACCTAACAATTTTTTTTTTTTAACCAGATTGTCAGGCTACCTGACTGACTTTAATACGACTCTTCTAAGGATAGAGGTTATATTAAGGCTTGAAGTGTTTTAGAAGCTTTTTAATTGTTTAAATTAAACGAATGAAGCTTAAATGATCGATCCTTGATTGGTCATAATGGTCATCATCGCTATCCTCATATCCTCAGAGAAAAAAGTTAAGTCTTTGACTCGCGTGATTAAACACTCTCTTGAGAACGAGATAAAACTTAGTTCTCGCTTTAAAATATTGGATTTCGTTATGCAGAACTTATTTGTCGGGCTAATTGCGTAACAGACTAAAGCCGGTTGCAGACCAATAGCTAAGATAAGTTAGTTTAGCTTAGCTCGCATAGCTGACGCAGTTTTCCATACATGAGTCATAGTTTGCGGTCTGCACACGAGTATGGAAAACTGTGTCAGCTATGCGAGCTAAGCTAAACTAACTTAGCTTAGCTCTTGGTCTGCAACCGGCTTTACAGTAGCAATGTCTTTCATTTTGACAGTTCAACAACATGCATTGCGTTATTTCCGTTGTGGTGCAGACAAATTTTTCGAACATATGGAGCATTGGGTTAGCAATGTCCTTCAAAATCATTCAGATTGTGATTGAAAGTCTATTACCCAATTAGGATGCCGGTTTTATGAAGGTTTAGATATACAGGATGGCCGGGACATCGACGCGAAAACTGTTACCATGGATTCAGTATATGATTCTGAATTTTTGAACCCCATTCGTTGAAATTTTTCGTCAGTTATTTAAAAACGTGCAAATTTAAGAGAAGTGCAATACCTACGTTGTCAAAATGTATGTAACCGCAGATTAAAAAAAAAATAACCGACTAAAAATTTCATCGCAGGGGGTTCTTAATCATGTAGGTACTGAATCCATGGTAACAGGTTTCGCGTCGATGTCCCTGCCACCCTGTATAGCAGCTCACATTACGTAAGTACATACGTATTCTCGTAGTACGTTAGTTGCTTCTAACAAACCCCGTCCATGTAGTCACTCATGTATAAGTAAATGATAGAAACATGCAGGGCAAGTAATTTTATCATGATGACCTATAAACGCAGTCTTAGAGTAGTGCATTATAAACATAAAGTAAATACTAACAAACAATATAAACACTGTTATTAGACTAAACGACGGGACGTGATGACTAACAACGTTTTCGTTAAAACTGGTGATGTGACAAACAACACATACACCATTATTTTGGCACCAGTCACATGTACGTCATGGTCGGTCATCGGTATTGAAAAATTCTTATCTCATTGACGTGTTCATATCTAGGGTGCTCTGTTTCACAACACTTTAATAAGTTAATGTTGCAATATTTTTATCTAGGTAAGAGAGAGCTAGTAAACAAAGTTGATTATCGTACGTTCATAGAGTACCTATCCACTAATCTAAACTAATACTATAATAAAGAGAAAAGATTTGATTTTTTGTATGTTTGTTTGTTTGTAATGAATAAACTCAAAAACTACTAGCCCGATTTAAAAAATTCTTTCTCCAGTGCTGGCACCAGCACAAAATAGGCTATAATTTATAAAAATATCACGCGGGCGAAGGCGCTGGCGGAAGCTAGTAATTTAAACGAATAATAAAGCTGAAGAGTTTGTTTGTTTGAACGCGCTAATCTCTGGAACTACTAGTGGAATTTGATAGCTCAATTCTTCACGAAGGTTATAAGCTATATAACATCACGGAATGACACTTAGGAGCCGAGCAAAAAGAAAAAAAACAAATAATGCTAAGCAAAAACGAAACAACGGGGCACAGCCATAGGATATATTTAATGTTAAAACAAGAAATTTCACGCAGACGAAGTCGCGGGCAGAAGCTAATAATAAATAAAGTTGAATAAACGAATAAGAATTTTATTGAAAGAAAGTAAAGGATAATAATCATGTAGTTACCATTAAATGCATTGTTTTTCTTAAGAATACACATACTTAAGTATGTAATGATAAAATACAGGGTGACAGGGACATCGACGCGAAAACTGTTACCATGGATCCAGTACATGATTCTGAACCCCCAAGTGTTGAAAGGATTAGAAAGAAAAGAAAGAAAATTCGTTTATTTGCGGTAAACATGACGCAAAGAAAGATAAAAAAAAAGCACGTAAATAACAAATCAGGGCAAAATATGCATCACATCCACGGATTCGTCGGTTATTTAAAAAAAAAAACAGCTGTTTCATAGAAAAGTGCAATACCTACGTGGTCAAAATGTATACAGCAGATTTTTTTTAAATAACCGACGAAAAATTTCAATCCAGGGGGGAACAGAATCATGTACTGAATCCATGGTAACAGTTTTCGCGTCGATACCACTCTGTATATAGGTAAACATGTGCAGAGGCTCCTACTGTCCTGCACTAGGTTAAGCCTGTCTCACAGGATCTTTAGCAAACAGTTCTGAAAAGTTCCAATAATTAAGTGAAGCTTACCAAAAAATATTAGCTCAGACCAAACACTGCTAAGCAAGTGTCAAAGAGCGGCCGGATCTGAATGCGATAACCTTGACCGACAGTGTCATCCATTGCCGGTTAAACTTATTACATCGGCTATCACCGCCCATCTGTCATAGCAACCGCGAATGGTTCGCGTGCAGTGCCTCATTAGATCATTCATTACTGTTTAAAACATGCTTGAATAAAACGTTTCCCTTCCGGCAGCAGGAAAAAAGCAGGATGATCTGCACAATAGGCGCTATGGACATGTACAGGAGAATAATAAAATAGAGTCAGTTTCAAATTCAGATTTATAGCTAACTTTCATACGAATCTCAACACAAATCTAGTTAATAATCGAGATTAAAGACCAAAATATATCTGTTGACAGATGCCTAGTTTCCTTTCTACACATTCACAACTTAAAAATCAGAGTTGATTGAACTGAAACGAAACTTAGCTCTACTTCAACAATAACGACACACTGCTTACGCATTTATGAGCGTCTTATGTGACAGGTTCTATAACTGTCTTGTAACAAACTTTTGCAGATAAAAGATGGAATCATCTTCGTGCTCCTGTTTATTAAACTTCTGCATCGATAACACGTTTTTGTTTTGGTTTCGGCAGAACAAGTAGAAGGGACAGGCCTGCCTCGTTGGTCTAGTGCTCGCAAGCGCTACTGATGAGCATGGGGTCCTGGGGTTCGATACCCAGGTCGGGCAGTGTTATTGGATTTTTCTATCTGGAGTTTGATGGCAATAGGCTCCTATTACATGGGATTTAAAGCATAACTGGCGAAATGTGGGTGTACTATAGGTAGGTACACCTCTGCCCAACCCTTCGAGGAAACAAGGCGTGATGTTAATAACGTTCTCGATGCAGTCTACAAGACGAAATTCATTTTCAAATAAAACAAATTTGCGCGTACAATAGGCGCAGGCATTATGTATACGGTTTTAAAATATTATAATGTCACAATGTTAATCAGAAAGTAATTTGAAAGAGTTTAACTTTGCTATTAATGTGCCAAACGGTACGAGGAGCTCGAGCTACACTATCAGAGGTACCGAGGCTGGTGTCAAAGGGCGTGCTGATTGCGTTACACGACACAGGCAACAGGCGTGTTTACAGAGAAGAGCCGTTTCAACGTCGCCGACACCTCTCTGATCTCACCGAACGGCCGCTATCAAAGCCAGACGACATCAATTAACAGAACCGGCCGGCTTGTGTGCCTTTTAACAATGCCTTGTTTTGAGGATGATCGTGCGATTACGTTGTGTGGAAAGTTTGGGTACGACGGTAAAATTCTACCTCAAAATAACATTCACGAGAAAACAATTTGGCTGTGCTGTGCGTGCAGGATATGTGAACGGACTCGTCGGACAGTCGGCCGATGTGAGCTCGCTGAATATTATAATTAGTCGAAGCCGGTGTGAGTAATGGCGTCGGAAATAACACGCGGGCGGCGTTGGCGCCAAGCGGAGCGGCCATCGAGCACCGCACACAAACGCAGCGCGCGCGCAGCCGCGCATCCACCCTGAGCTGTGCGCGCGCCGCCGCGCCGACCGGTCTGTCTTGTGACTTGAGCTATTTATGTGCTAAGGAGTGACGTGACTCCGAGCAGATTTATTTAGGAGATCACCTCATGGAGACTTAAAGGTTGCTCTATTATTGTTGTAACTTCAGGCCTACTATTAGACCATGTGGCATAATGTGTTGTAGGTGAAAACCAAAAATAATCAATCAATTTTGAGAGAGTATGTATCTCAATTTAAAGACCAGTAGGCAGGTAGTCCAGTGCAAAGTTGGCGTCGACCTTTGAAAATTAATCAAGAAAATGTTTAAAATTATTACTATCGACTTAATAACTTTCCAATGCCAGTATTTAAGAGATATCTAAGACCTTATACATTGCAATAATGCGCATTGCTCTGTATAAGGCTTCTTAGAAACTAGTCCTAGTATAGCCTGCTAAGTATTGGCAGTAACTACCTACCTACAACAGACCATTTACCGTTCATTTAGTGTTATTATATGGTGAGCTGTTACATAAACTTACTTACATTATATTACGTATTGCCGTGTGCATATTATTGTGTTCTATTCATGCATGGGTCGTGAACAAAATGCATTGGTTGAAATCTTGATAACAATCAAAGTTAGGAGTGAAATAATAAAGGTGGAAGGACCACATTCCATTCATCTGAGTTGTACCCCAACAAAGCAGTGAGAGTTTAGATATTTCTGTGTGATTACGACTAGCTGGACTGGACTCTGACATCAAAGCAAACCATATTAGAAATCGAGGTGCAACGGGTACATTCAAACATCTTAACATTTAAAGCAATTTCTGGAAGAGGCAAACAAAGGCACCGCGGTTAATTAGTCTGTTTGCGCTGAAGAAACAAACGCGTTCTGAAGACAGACAACACCAAAGTGAATATCCTTTATGCCGACACGCACACATCCGGATACTAAACAATTATAGTAGTCATGGAATTAAGTTTAACAAAAGTAAGAATACCGTTCGTCCGGCAGTCACGCGGAAAAACGGAAAATAAACTCATTTCACTGGTCACTGTCCATCGTGCAAATAAGTAACTCAAATACCTTTAGGGTTCAGGCCACTTCAGGAAAAAAAGGAACTTAGGTTTTATGTGCGGTTAAAAACAGGTAAAAATATCATACCCATTTAAAATGCAGTTAAACTTAAAGTCGTGAAGGTCAGTTTGAAGAAACAGATAAAGCTATTGAGTTGGAATTTGACAATATTGCATTGTTTGGTATCACAAACAGTTCGTAGAAGCCCGTAGCTTAGGCTCCTGAATGAGCTGAATTTAGTTAATTCATTGAACTTTTGGTATATAAACGTTGCGGCAAATTATTGGTAAACCCGGTTTTTCTTTACTACAAACATCAAAAAGGTTTAAGTCAAATAATTTATTTCAGCTAGGCACTTGAAAGCCTCTTTTGAACGTAAAAATGTATAAAAAAATTGAATTGATTCTAGTCGCACCTTCCAAAAGGCAGTTTGGCTATGGAGAATAGGCAAGAAACTCCACCGTTACTCTTTTAAAATGTTTTACAATATTTTATACATATCCATTAATTACACAATGTGTAAAAAAAATCCTGTCCGGTCCAAAAGGGGCACATAGCTTATTACTGCATTAACATTACCAAAACAATAAAAATTATTGCTTTTTAAAATTCCCATTTTTTGTACCATAATTACCCCAAATTAATTAAAAACGTGAAGTAAATGTGAAGACGATGCACCTTTACTTATCATTATCTTTCTCATCACTAGACGTGCAAAAGTAAGTTCAGCAGCCTGCAAAGAGTTGTTAAAACCCGTATAATGACTAGCTAGTTATACCATAAGGGCTTACGACCCTTATACGACTGGCTAGTCATATAAATATATTTTATTTATTTATTTATTAAAACTTTATGCACAAGTAAAAATACCGTACAAAGGCGGCCTTAATGCCTGAGGAATTTTCTACCAGTAAACCTTAGGGTGATGCAGAGACAAAACATGGCAGGTGCAACATAAAGGATTGATAACTAGAAAATAACTATAAAATACAAGAATAAATATATACATACATACATATAAACAGAATAAACTTTGTCAGGAGAAATAACGATCGGTAGAGAAGAAATAACGATCAGTAGAGGAGAAAACGAATCCAGCAAAATCAGCGGTCTAAGGGTCTTATAATCGCACGCAATAAGAATTAATTGTTATTGTTCGCACGTCATGCGTCATTATCGTTTTGCATTAGGTAGGTAGGTACCTTCCTACTAAAGCAGATAGGCACGCCAGTAACATTCATAACCAGACATTTTCCATGCATGAGACTCATGCATAGAACATGTCCGATTATGACGGCTGTTTTGTAGCAGTATTCTAAGGCCCACTTGCGCGTTCATGGGCTAGCTAAATAACTTGGGAGTTACCGGCTAACTCAAGGTTAATCCAAAGATAATTATTGGATTAACCCTGAGTTAGCTGTTAACTCCGAGTTATTTAGCGCAGTGTTCCGCAAACTTTTTGCGTTCAAGGAACACCTACCAAATCAATAAATCTTAAAGGCACACCAAAAAAAAAGTTTATAAAATAGGTATTTATTTATATTTAATATGAAAGAGTGTTCAGTGAGATATGTGAGCCTGTTTAACTGAGCACATTCGATCAAAGTTTGGAGCAATCGTCGATAAGACGGCTCTCATTTCTTCGTCGATCGTCCTCAGGCGTTCTCTTTTTTTTTTATTTGATCGTAGTAAGTGTTGAAAACCCCAATTCGCATAAGTAAGTCGTGGCAAATGATAAGAGAACTGCAATAGCACGCTTTAAAAGCAGTGGATATTCATTTTTTATATGCATCCAAAAATATTCTAGCTCCGTTTAAAAAAAAATACTTTAATAACTTCCGTTTTTAGCTCCATGAATTCTTTCTGCTCGTTTATCGGTAAGTGTCCAAGGAAAATTCTATCTGAAAACGGACTTCGTACCTAGTCCATAGTTCGCAGGTCACACTTAGGAAAATAGGAGTTAATTTTTTCGGCTAATAGCTCCAAGAGTTTCACTATCAAAGTCTGCACTTTTTTTCTGAATCGATAGCCATGACATTTGGGAACATTTCGTTATTACCATTGTTAGCGTGATTGAGGCGCCTCATTCGCATCTCTCAACTATTAAAATTGTGTAGGTACTTAGGTGTTATTATCTTCGTAATTTTTTGACAAAACTTGTCATTTTTCCGCGGCACACCTACGATTCACCACGGTACACCCTTTGCGGGACACTGATAGCTAACCCATAAACACGCAAGTGGGCCTAATAAGAGCACATATATGAATCCTACAAAATAGCCGTCAAGAACTATTTGAATCCTTTTTCTGCAGTATGAAGTCCCAGATGATTGCTAGAAAATAACAATTCAAAACGCAGTACAAGCACACAATAGTTGTACAAGCGAAACTGCGTCAAACTTTAAAAAGTAAACGTACGAAGAAAGACTATTGTTAAATGACCCGTGAACTATAACAGAGAGAGTATCCTGCGCTCGCGTGTGCCAAAAATATCCTTGACTTCATAGTTGATGCTGTGCCTACTTGCTTTATGGCCCATCGCGTCGTCCGGCAGAGCATCGTAAATATCACACTCACATCTGCGAATGCATCTCGAACACTAGGTAGTATGCGGCACGCTAAATTATCCGCCTTAGCTCGAAAACATGGCGAAATATTCCAATACGTCAAAGACACGTCAGTGGACGTCGCTGGCGTCAGCCCGGCCGAGCCAGAGAAATACTTACAGGTCCTAAAGCTTATTTTTAATGTTTGCTGAAGGGAAACATTTGGCAACTTAAGTAGTTTGCGATTATTTTAAACTCTGAAATGGTTTTCAGCTTTTCCAGGTCCGTCTTAAAATCTAAATATTTCTATAGAGAAAGATACAAAAGATGGGATTCTTAAATTATTTGTTTTTGCTCTGGACTTTATTATTTTTATAACTTCTTTATAATAAGGTTTTAGTATAACAACAATACTAAAATATTTCGCTTTTCAAACTTTACATCGGCTTTTACTAAATCATGAATACTTTTTTAAATTCAGCATGGATCCTTCCTTTTCAGTTTTTCCAATTTCGTTCTCTGAACTTCGCAACCTAGCTACTTACTACCTAAATTATATTAATGTTTTTCTTCAACATAAGAATTACATACTTATTAACAATATAGGACGTTTTGCAACAAAAAATCAGGTTAACCTAGCTTTTCTGGAACCAAGATAACTTTCAGTCTTCATTTTTAGGGTACCGTACCGTACACGTAGGATGCCAAACTGAACCCTATTTCTAAGCCTCGCTCTCCATCCGTCCGTCCCTCTGTCTGTCAGCGGGCTGTATCTCATGAACCATAATAGGTAGACTGTTGACATTTTCACAGGTTGTGTATTTCTATTGGCACTATAACAAAAAGTTTAAAAAGTTAATAATTAAAGGGGGTCCATACAAGACACGTGTTTTTTTCGGCGCTTTTTGCTCGATCTTAATAAAGTACGGAACCCTTCGTGCATGAGTCCAACTCGCACTTGGCCAGTGTTTTTAGTTTACTCCAACAGCGGACACTGAACCTCTGCCTTAGTAGGTGCTACTCTCCTAATTTTCAAAGAGTATTTCCCAATAGAATTGTTAGAACCAGCAAAAGTTAGCGGGAATTAAATTGTAATAATTATGTTCTCTAGATTTGATAATTAAAAGGCTACAGTTTGCTTAACTGATGAAATAAAATGAAGTACGTTACAATTACAGTACACGTCAATTTTTTTGTTAATATTTTACAACTAGATGCCTTTTCCTAGCTGACTTATCGCTGAGAAGAAACACTGAGACAAACTCAGAGACATGAGCGCCGGGAGGAGGGTGCAAGTGCGCCCCCTTGCGGGGTGCAAGGGGGCGCAGTTGCACACCCCTAGCTTCAAAATAAAAATAGCTGTAAAAACATTCAGAACTAAAAAAATATCCGAAAACGCCTAGCACAATAATAGAGAACTTAACCTCTCAATTCTAAAACTTCTTATGTCGACAAAGTACTAGAACTCCTATTTCCGAAAATCTAATCGGCCCTAGGCGGGTGCTCACATTTTTGACTTTGCTTCGGTCTCTCTTGCATCCTACTCTAGCTTAATTCTTTGTATAAATCGACACAGTCCTCTTTCTGTAAGAATGGACAAAATATAACCTATCCCATATAAGGCGGGAAGCAAAAATTAACGAGCTTGCTTCGCTTTAGGATTCAAGAGAATCCTACATTCTCTTATTTGTTAAGCTTTTCTGCATAAGTCGACAAAGTTACTCCTTGTATGAATGGACAAACGATAACCTAACATATCCGAGGTGAACTGCAAAAATGATCGAGCTCGCTTCGTGGAGCTGAAGATGCACCTCCCTGAAAAAAAACTAGCCGGCGCCCATGCTCAGAGAACTAAAGTATTTTTCTTTTGGAACATTTTGAAACTTTCGATACGGTCCTTTCATTAAAACAAAGCTTAACAATGAATTATAGGTAGTGTTTTCATTATTATCTGACCCTTCAAAATGAGCCGTAATACAAACCACTTAATTCCAGAATCTTTTTTTGTAATAATCAGTCCCAAGTTTATTTACAATTTGGTGCTTTTCAGTACGAGAGGTCCTTAAGTCTTAACTTTAAGCAACGTTTATAAATAAATCCTCAATTATTGTCTTATGCCCGTTTCCACTAACACTAGTTGACATCTAAATAAATGTCTAAATAAAAGCGCACTGTTGGATTTGCAACGCTTATATCGCTCGTGGCTCTAAGTTAATGATTACCAATTCAGGCGGCCGATAACGGAGAAAGGAGCTTATCAGATTAAACAGGCCACGAGATTATGGTAGCCTAATTTTAAAGCTCCTCTTAACACGTTCAGTGCCAGAAGCCCTCCTGGAGGGTTCATCTAGTCGCCGACAAATTTCTGTTTGATTTAAACCGTGAAAATAAAATCTGATGTATATTTTAACAAGTTTTAATAGTATATGTTTTGGTTTTAAAATCCAAGCAGTTTTTTTTTGTTCACTGTTACAAATACAAAAAAATTAAAAGGTTGGAAACTACGTATAGCGACAAAACCCCCTGAAAACACAATTTTACTTCGTTTTACAGTGTTTTATAACACGGTTTTAGACCGTCCGCGATGGTTAACTTTAGCGCAAACGTGATGCCGGTAACCCTCCCGGAGGGTTCACTTCCAATATGTATGGCGGCATGGCGTATGTGAAAACTGGGTGGAGTCGAAAGTGTTAAGAGACGTATAAACGCACATTTTAATCATAGATATTAAATATAACAGTAATCAACGTTTATAAATACACCCCGTTTAAGGGTAATGTAATTAATCGCAGATTTGGATTGAAATAGTTTTACATCTGTTTCTCCTGATATTCGTGATGTTCATTTAATTTTGCATCCTGTTTTGTGGTTATATACAACAGGAAAATTAAATAGTTCGTTGATCCGACAATACCTCATCAAAACCACGATCCGAAATTGATTTGTTAGTACAAGTTGTATAACTTTATCGATGATCATTGATCATAGCCTATAGCCTATGCCTGTCAGTCTGATTTACCTACAATTTAGCTCGTGACCAGTGTTACCAGGGTATCGTGTTACCCAGTAATTGGGATGTGCATGTGGAGACCAGATAAGCAGTCGCTCCATGTAAAATACTGATATTCAGCTGCATCTGAAGGTAAGACTGGAAGCCGACCCCAACATAGGTAATTGGGAAAAGGCTAGGTAGAAAATAGAAGAAGAGGTCATCTTAACTCGTAGAAAATAAATATCAAGTTCTCGGAAGTACTCATTTCTGATAGAATCTTGTCCCCACTTCTCCCCATTGGTCCTTATTGACCCCTCTATATATAAGACCGACAAATTCGTAGAAGATAGCCTGAGAAATGCAGGGTCTGTCCATATGTCGTTATCATAATAGGTACCTACTTAGTGGCACAACGACAAACTAAACCACAGCCTAACCTACAGGTAGCGAATGGAAGAAAAGCCAGATCCAATTAAGGCTGTTTGAAGGAGCCTTTACATCATCTTGCACGGAATGAATTTAATAAATTTATATTTTTGATAAATTTACTTAAAATTATGTTCATCCCTATTCTTATGAGGGTAGTGCTGTGATACTGCAATGCAAATTCCAGAAATAATAATGCAAACTCGTACGCAATTTAAGTTTTTAAAAGTTTTGTAGTGATTTTGTTTTACTTATAGTCTTCCCAGTTTCTGAAAGTAAACAAAAATTGCTACCAGTTAACCTCATGTCAGTCAAGCGCTGTGATTGGCTGACTGGAAACAACAACCAATCAGTTGACAGTAGTTGGATTTTTACATGTTGCTCATTATTATAATCGTTTCAGAAAGCGACCGTGGACTTATAAACTAGGCACCTGCTAAAAAGTTGTGAATTTTGCCTATTAGCGAATGGGGGAACATGGCAACCCTAGCTACCTCTACGTTCCTATGCTGCCGCGTTATCGAAGAATACAATAACTCGATGTTGGACGATTTTGAGTTTATATTCGGAATCAGTGAAAAAGTTACTTCGAGAAAGTTAGCCGACGTTCGCACGGATGTAATAAAATCGCGACGATTTTTTTTTTCAACGCTCTGCTTAGCGCCTAGAGTTAAAAATCCAACAGTGTGCTTTTAGACGCGCTGGCACGAGAGTGCGTCCCAGCGCTTTGGATTCTCAACGCTCGGCTTAAAATCGAGAGTTGAAAATCCAGTGCGCGATAAAATCACGCCGCGATTTTATTACGTCCGTGCGAACGTTGTCTAACTCTCTCGAAGTAACTTTTTCACTGATTCCGAATATATAATAAAACTCAAAATCTCGAAGTAACTTTTTATGGATCCTTGAGGAACTCGGTTTTTCAGTAAGCAAGAATGCAATAACTAAAACTTCATAAAACATTCACAAATCAGAAATACAAAAAATCTAGTTATTGTATTCTTCGTTAGCGCGGCAGTATGAGTTCCAGTGGTTACGTGTTTTAATTGAATTGTACTAAACCTATTATTTTAATGACCAGTAACTGGTAGGTGGCGGAGTTTTTTCTCCTCTATTCTATCGTCGGAGTGGCGGCCCTACTGCGGCATATGATATAGGCATTCCGCATGTGTTGCGGCCACGGGTATGCGACCGGGGACCGGCGAGCTCGCCTCGTGCCGCCCTGCCGCGCCAGACTGCTCGTCGCCATTACGTTACCCCACACCGCAAATGTACTCAATAATAATACAACTACTTTATTGTTTCAGTCTCCATACTGAATGCTTTCGCTGGAAAATAAGACCGTACAAATATGGAACTGCTAGGCAGTGCAGAACAGTGCCACACACTCCGGTGACAGTATAATAAAGTAACAGTATTATAATATCTCGGCAGTGACCTTGAAATAATAACCTACGGACTCTCGGTTGATTAACAGTCCGCGTCCGTGCGTAACTGCCGCGCACTCGATAGACTCGATACTGTTGCGTACTTAACACTGAGATTTCGTAGCGCGTAGTTTGCCCGTTTTCTATGAAGATATAATACTGTTACTTATTTATACTGTGCTGCGGTGTACTGCACTGGACTGGATATAATAAAAGATTCAAATGAGGAAAATGGAACTCTTATAATTTCGTCATGTCTGTCTATCCTTCCGTCTGTCCGTTCGTCCGTCCGTCCAAACGAAATTAGAACCTCCTCCTCTTTGGAAGTCGGTAAAAAATTGGAAAGGTGTATTCTGACCACCGCTAAACAATCATGTAGTAAAATTAAGAAAATCTATTGGGGGTGGCTCATGTCATACTGTTTTCTAAGAAAGCCCATAGGTAAAACCGCAGATGGGGTGAGCGGGGAAGGGATCATGATGAGCGTATCAAATGCCAGTACTGGGTAAATACATCAGTCTTTAACTGTGTAGTAGGAACCTAACTAAGTCTTACTTCCTTAACTATGACACTATCATAAAAACACCCAATTTAGTGTAGTCGTCTAGCGATGCAACTGGGCCGGGTCTAAAAATAGTTGTCCAATGGTGCCGATTCCCTTGTTCACTAACTAAACTAAATTTAAGTTCAGTGCATCTTTTTCTTTCTATTTCATTAAGAAAAGGACAGAAGATAAATTTTAGTTTAGTCCTGTCAAATTAATCAGCGCCTGTCACTACTCCATACAAGTTTAGACGTGATTAAAAACTTGCCTACTAAAATTACGTCAATTTACGTCAAGCGCTGATTAATTTGACAGGACTAAACTAAAATTTATCTTCTGTCCTTTTCTTACTGAAATAGAAAGAAAAAGATGCACTGAACTTAAATTTAGTTTAGTTTGTGAACAAGGGAATCGGCACCAATATCTACTGTTATTACTTTTTTAAAGTATTATTTATTTATCAGTTATTCTGAGACAGTAATAACATTACCATTTTAATAATGAATATACAAATTAAAATAAGTACTTAAAACGGTTGTCCAAAATTATATTTGATTGGTTACATATATTTGAAAAAAAAACTTTATTAAATTATGTTATTCAGATTCCGATGTTATAATCATTACCTACATTTATATTTTGAGATTGAATAAACAAATTGTATTTTTATTTTTAAATTGGTATCGATCGATACCAAGTTTTCCCATCCCTATGTTTGAAATAGAGTTTTGTTACAAAAGCGGTTTTAGCGCTGCAGTCGTTTTTTAGTAGAAAGAGTAAAAGCCCACTTATTATTTGCAAATGATTGTAATTAAATATTGAAAGCACCACGCAACTTTACCTTTTTGCTAGGAAACTATTTTCATATTAGTTTCCTGATTTCTATAATAATAAAATCAAAGAAAAACACTGTTAGCACCAACTTTTCGTCATAAATTGAATAACAAATCTGAGGAAAATGTTTGTTTGAATGTCTGCTGTTGTTTTTAATCTTCTTGTATGCTTATTAGAACATAATAATATATACCAAAGCTCGATTCTTGGTCTTTTAAGCGTGTATTTGGTTGTTTTCAAATCTCATTCGATAGGTTAGAATTTTATTAAACTCACACTTTGTATGCAACGATCACAA
Organism: Agrochola litura; assembly: GCA_949152395.1. Lineage (NCBI taxonomy): Eukaryota > Metazoa > Arthropoda > Insecta > Lepidoptera > Noctuidae > Agrochola > Agrochola litura. The sequence continues at coordinate 18,515,847 of OX424493.1, forward strand.
TAAAATGTGCTTTGCTATCTGTTGTGTGAACTTATGTCTTGTAAAGGTGATAAAATAAAGCCAGTGAATCATAACGTTTATGAAAATTAATCGTTAATTGTTTTAGGTCACAATAGTACCTTCCTAATATTGGCTATGAGTGAATTATATTACTTTGCCCAAGCCGTTATTATAAAATGACTATAATTACAGTTTAAATAATGGAACCCATGTTTGATGTGACTAAGAATATAAGTACCATAGATAATATATAAATAACGATTGTGTAGCCACTAGTTGCGTTGAACATGATTTCCACGTAGTATGGTCACGTGGTTCTGAAAGGTCAATTGATTTTTTTTAAATGTAGGTTTGTATTTTTGGCTTTTCAGAACAAGTACTAGATAGTGAACACCCTATAACAAATTGATTTAAGTAACTGGAACTAGGAAGCCTTTATAATTATCTTTGTTAAACTCAAATAAAAGGTACAAAGGCTTTACTCAAAAATGTATAAAAGTAGATAAAGTTGAGTGTTCCATTCACAAGAGAAAAAAGTATTTCATAGTTTTATGTAAAACATAATAGAATATGGGATTACATCAGGTAGGCAGGAGGATGGCGCCGGCGCTACCTGCTCCAGAGCGGCCAGTGGATTCTTACTTAATGAATTAAAATACATTTTAATAAACAATCCTCTTTATTTATTTAATAATAATAATAATAGACGATATAATATTTATTCCTTATAAATGTAGGTAAGCTTCATAAACCCCACATATAAAAATACAATCTTAAACTTTATACACAAAATATCTGTCATCGGGTGATGACGGCATAATGCACTATGGCGGCGTGAACATTAAGGCACGATGATAGCGGGCTAAGCCCCAGGCGGCGCCAGGCGGGCGTCGGCGACTAGATCACAGGAGTTACGGAGCAGGGCTCCGGCGGCATACTCTCATCTGAGCGGGGCCGAGAAGGAAGGAACTGGCGAGCACCAACGCGGTGCGGAACACGCAGCAAGCGCGCAGCCCGCCGCACTCTGCACTGGCACGAACGCTGACACATGCACGCCGCTAGATACTGGCAGCGAAGCTAGGGATGGCCGCTTTTCTTCTTCGTCCCCGAGGAGATACGGCCGGAATAGTTTAAAAGGCTTGCGTGGTGGACAAGGTGCTGTGCGAGGCACGTATGCCGGTTGAGGCGCAGGTGGTGGTGTAGGTCGGCGTACAGACAGGTCGATTGGCTCGGCAATTTGCATAGGCACAGGAACAGGCACTGGTACTGGTACTGGCGTGGGCACTTGCACCGTTGTAGGCACTGTCACTGGCGGTGGCGTAGGTAGCCGAGCGCTTTCTGGAGACCCTGCTGCGTATGGTGGAGGTGACGGTGCTGGTTGCGGTGCTCGCCTCAAGAGAGCTGCTCGAAGAGCAGGTTCCGCTTGAAGCCACTTTTGGATTTGACGACGATGTATACCGAACTTTCTGGCTGTGGCGCGTTGATTTCCACGACATTGAGCGTCGCGCCTATACGCTTCGAGAACTTGCAGCTTAAATTGTGGTGGGAAGATACGGCGGGAACCGGCGCGGCCCTCTGAGCGACGGTCTGAGGGCGCGGGGGCCGGGTGCGTGTGGGCGGCGGCCATACTGAGGAGAATACGTGTGCGCGTGGCGGTTGACGGCGCCGAACTGACTGTGGCTGCTCTCTCGCCTCGGCACGGCGTGGATGTTGGTGGCGCGCCGCTGCCTGTCCAACGTGCGTGAGTGTGCGACGTGAGTCTCGTATACATATAAAACCCTGTTCATACTGCTAGTTTTAGTAGACTATTAATTTTATTGTATAATTTATATTTTTGTGTTTTTTATCGATATATTGATGAAATCGCATCAATGAAGATCCTATTTGTCAGCCTTCATTATTGCTAAAATAATCATAAAATCTCTGCATAAAACCATTGTGTTAGTAGGTAATTATAGAGAGAATGGTCACGAGTTGCGGCTAAAATGTAACTCCTCTGAAATAGCAATTCGATGCCACTTCTTTTCCGTACTAGCATAATCTACCAAAATAGTTTATAACTAATGACTACATGTAAAACAAAAAGGTGTCATAAAAAATCGCATGTGTACGTAGCTTTAGGCAGTAATCTCGCCTCATTCTCGGCGTGAAAAAATGCCGCAAGTGGGAGCCGATAGCACGTAGCGCCACCATTTCTATCTCTTTCAAACTTAAAGAATTTCCCATAATAGAAGAAGACAGAAAACGTGCCCTGCCCCGGTCGCTGCCACATCCGTTTACGAAACAAGTTTGCATGCGATGTTGCCACTGTGTGCGCGCGGGCGGCTCACGAGCATCGAGGGGTGCGGGCGGATAGGAATGCGCACGGAACGGCAACGGCGCCGACCGTGGCAGACAGGGTGTCGCCGACTCGCCGCCGTAGACAGGCCGTCGCTCGGCGGCGCTAGCCCCCCTTACACCCGCGCGCACCCGTCCCACCCGCAACGCACATCAACAAGTTATTTCGGCCCAGCCTGTTGCGTTGTTATAAGATCTCAAGTGACATGGTTTAAGCCGGCGGTTACGACGTTTTAGGTTACGTTGCAAACTTAGCGCCATCGCTGTTTCGAGGAAAGTTGTTTTTTTGTTGAGCGGCCGCCTGCTGCGCCTGCCTCGCTCGCGTCCGGCGACCGTGAAAATAGCGATCCAACTCAAAAAGGACGGCACGAATAAGTTTCAAAATGTTCAACAGAAAATATTACTATTACAAGTAATTAATATTTTTGAGTTTGGAAAAATCATAATTTTATTACTGAAATGGAACTTAACAAATTAACATAAATAACAAACTGCTCATTACATAACACATTATTATTTCTAATTTATTTACTAAACAAAAATGACTGTATAGTCAGAAATCCATTTTAATAGTAAGTAGGTTTGAAAACGACATTTATTTTGGTAAGCTAATTAATTACCGCCTTCCTGATAAAATTCTTTTGAAACTGAAGTGTATAACTTATTATTATCACAATCTGTGATACCGATACCGATACCATTTATCGTTTCTTGGACATCTCTAACTGCCTGTTTTGTTGCAATTGTACGTAGGAAGTTGTATTCTGTTTCTATTAAAACCGACACATTATCTTTCTTAAGAATTTGACTAAATAAAACAGAAAAACAAAGCACATGACATAATAAACATTTTTCTTTCTTCTTTTTCTTTTGTTCCCTCCGTATAAAGAGGTAAAAAAATGAAATCAAATACTTATAGTTTAGAATACTTAATACTACTTATAATTCTAAACTGTAAGTAAGTATTTGATTTCATTTTTTAACTTCAAATTATTTGAAGTTTTGAACAGAGTATGAATTCACACTTTATTTTAATTAAAACATTGGCCAAGTGCGTGTCGGATTACGCACAATGACGGGTTCCGTAGTTGAGATGAATTTATTTATCCCAAGAACAAACTTAACATTGTGTTGAAAAACATGTTCTCCCATACATTCCAACTGCAAATGTAAGTTTGTACGCACAATATTGAGAGATTTACAATGTTATTTTAAGACCATAGACTTCTTATAGGTTTTCCTGTAATCTATAAGTAAAGAGCCATATTATGTACTTTTTGCAAAATTTTAGGTCTAGTACCTAGTTTCGGGTCCGTCTGTCAGAGCCAATTTGCTCCGAATCTACTGGACCAAATTAGTTGAAATTTGGTACACATGAATTTCTGTGACCCAAACACGGACGTGTAACGTAAATAAATGAATTTTGAATATGGGGTGTCACTTTTAGGGAAATTAGGAAAAATTTTAAAAAAAGTTTCGCTAACTTAGCAGGCTTGTTGTGACGATCTCAGTTTATTTTTTTTTATTTTTTTAAAATAAGTTATTTTAAAGATATTTAAGAAAACTATTTTACAAAAAATACAACGACTTCCAAACTACAAAGTGACAAATAACTTTAATTTCGGAAGTCGGTGTCTTTGGATCAGTATTTTAGTTTTTTGACACCGACTTCCGAAATTAAAGTTATTTGTCACTTTGTAGTTTTTTGTAAAAAGTTATTTTTTTCACTTTTTGTGGGTTGGTTTGTAATTTATCTAAATTACAATAGCCTAATGTCAACTGCTCATTAAAAATACCCAAATCGCTGTAATGCCCCCAATAGAAAAAAAGACGCATCTAACATTTTTTCCAGATTTGAGTACTTATATCAGGCAGATGCGCATTCTTTTTCTGATTCCGGCAATGTATATGTTGCGGCTAAAACCCGAAGTGCGGCTACACCTAGTTTTAGCCGGCTACAATTAGGTGCGGCCGGTAGCAGTTGGTTAAACTTGCCTAAATGGACGCTGGGCCTGGCACTCTCCGGTCGCTGCCGCGGCACCGCTCGCTTCGCTCGCTCAACTTGTGCGGTGTATTATGTGATCACAGTTCTAACCTAACCTAACCTACCTTTCAGCCATTTTCATTTGCTACAACTAAATTTAACCAACTCCTACCGGCCGCACCTAGTTGTAGCCAGCTAAAACTAGGTGAAGCTGCACTTCGGGTTTTAGCCGTTACATATATAAGTCAAATCTGGAAAAATTTTAGATGCGTCTTTTTTTCTATCGGGGGCAGTATAGATGTGCCTAAAATATTTAAAGAGTTCCCTCGATTTCTCTAAGATCCCATGATCAGATCAACTTATACAAGTATTAGTAGTATGCCCTTTCAAACAAAAAAAGAATTTTGCAAATCGGTCCAGCCGTCTTCGAGTAATTGGGGAACATACATAATAAAAAAAAAAATCCTCCTTTGAAGTCGGTTAAAAATAGATGAAAATCGACCATTCCCCCCACTTATCTACAAAAATATACACCTAACTCTATAACTAACTTATTTTGAACTTATTAAACAAGACCAATGGCAATAATTTTTCTTGTTTTCGGGATGTCTTCAAAAACGACGCAAAAATTATGTCTTCCCATTATAAACGAAGGTACCTATATGTTTATATGCTTAATAAATATAAGTAAATAACAAACAGAAAAAGAAAAGCTGTTACGCATAATTTATATCAATAAACAAACAATAACTACCTAAATAAAGGCCTATTCAGTTATAAGCGATATATATCGCGATATAATAATTAGATTGAGGCCTGGAAGTCACGTTATATCCATGAACGAAACCATGTATCTACTAGAACAGTCAACTTCCACTTGAGTCGGGTTTCGGGAACAGTCAGCATAGGGAGTGAAATAATCCTACTCTAAGTACTTACTGCGCATAGAAGCGAAACTCCTGCTCCAAAAGGGTTCAAAATCACGAAAATAAATATTACTTTTTTTTTCGTAGCTGACCTCTTTTTTTTTTTTGGGTGGGAAATTATCAAATAACTTCTCCCGCTCTGGGTGGAGCGGGAGGGCGTGTCAGACTCTTACTGACTAAAACCCACCCGTGTTCCTTCCGTTGCCATGTTGCCGGGGGGCCACGATATCCCTATCGGCCCATATTCGCAGCCCCGGCAGGCATTGGCCCTAGCGGACCCCGTCAATTCTGCTGACATCTCTTTGAGGCGCGCGTGGAACACAACGCGCCGTCGACCCGGGCCTGGTCCTTATCGGACGGCGAGCTACCCATTGCTCACCGTCCGCAAACCCGCGCCTACGGTGGCCGGAAATCTTCCTGTGATTCCCGACGCCCAGGGCGTCTCCTCCTGCGGCGGTGAGGGGCGTGAGGGCGCGAGATTTGCCTCTCCCTCACGCGCTCCGTCTCCTCCTTCGCGAGCATTACTGCTTCGCAGAAAGAGGTGACGGCCTCCCATTTCCTCTCGCTCCGTAGCATGGCCCTAATCAGGGCCGGACGCGAGAGATTACCGCCGCCGATCGCATCCACGAGGACACGGCGATGCCCTGCCCAAGCCGGGCAGACCTCCACCGTATGCTCCTCCGTGTCCTCCGGGCGATCCACACAGTGACGACACCCGGGCGTTTCCTCCCGCTTTATCCTGAACAGGTACCTCCCGAAACAGCCGTGTCCGGTGAGGACCTGCGTCAGGCGGAAGGTGAGGACGCCGTGGCGCCTCTCTAGCCACTCCTCAAAGAGGGGTCTTATCGCCGCAATTGTGGCGTGCCCAAACGTAGCTGACCTCTGAGGTCATGCCTATTTAACTGGGCAAACCTGTGCGTGCCTTAAGCTGCTACACTCAAAGCCTCCAGCCAGGGACTTACAAACTAACTTTATAAACTAGGTGAACGCTCGCTAAGGGCACCCCCTGTGGGGTACGAACTTCGGCTTAGGGGGTTCATCCTTAAGGTACCTGATCCTTGAGGGACCCGTCCTTTAGGGCCCCGATCCTTGAGCACCCCGATAAATTTGATAAAATGCCAATGTCGTTTAAAGTATAATTGGCAACATAATCTAACAAAATTATTAATCAGTTGGAATTAAGTAATAACATATGTAGTTGCTAATAAAGTAGCTCTTATTTCACCGCTTTTAGGTCCATAATGCAGCTTATAAAACACGCGTACTTTTTACTTTGTTTTACTGCACTAGTGCTTCAGCATTTACATTTTTTTTTAATCTCAGCAAAGATTTTTTATGTGTAAAATCAAAATCAAAAATCAAAATCAAAATATTTTATTTCACATAAACCTACATGGGCACTTATGAAACGTCAGAAGCTAGGTGCACGGTTCCAATTGGTCGTTTCCTATGGAGAAGAGCCGGCAAGAAACTCCACGGTTACTCTTTTAAAAATAATTGGCTTTTACAATACTTTCAAACATTGATGTAAATCACTTTCAAATAACAGTGTTTCTAGGTATGGGAGGACAGTGTAGGTCTTTCAATAAGTACCAAGTACTTAACAAAATAGAAAATGGTCAACAGGTCTACAATCCACTAAGCCTACAGCGTTCTCACATTCACAAAATATGTAGAAAAGAATCTATACAAAAAAATTAATTAATTAAAAAAAGTAAAAAACCTATTTTAAGTAAAAAATAGTAAACACATAGTACCTATACATTGTAATGATATTTAATGGATGTTGGATCTTTGGTATAAATGATAAGTTTTGAAACATGGTGAAAAATAATCGTGTACCTATTTCAATACTATTAATACAGGTTACGCGTAACACATAATATAATCACAGATTTTAATATCACAATTAGTTTGAGATCATAATAGAAAAGTTTTCAACCTTACTATAACCGTCAGTAAAATTTACTTTATTCGGCAACAATTAAGGTGAATAATAATCACGCATTATCAATAATAAAATACAACATAGTCTTGTCTTTCTTATGCAAGTCATTTAAACTTTAATTTAATTATATCAGTAGCTAGTCTAAACACATTATTTAATTAATGTACTTTGAAGCACTTTTTGTATCGATGGTACACTAGCATGTTAATGGCAAAAATATCAAAAAAAAGATAATCAAATTTATCGGGGTGCTCAAGGATCGGGGCCCTAAAGGACGGGTCCCTCAAGGATCAGGTGCCTTAAGGATGAACCCGGCTTAGGGCGTTTACCGGAGGGAGGACATCAAAGGTGGGACGGGCTGGAAATATTACTTTCGGGCGTATACGGTTTAATATTGATCTTCACTTCCAACAAAAAGTTTTATTTTTTCAATGTGGTCAGTTTTAATTAAGGGGGAAGCGTCAGGGTAGCCCGCGAAATTAAAATTTTCTGATGATTGACGATTTCATGAAATCATGACATTCGACACCTTTGCTAACTTATGGAGTTGTATTGCTGATTGTAATAATTATAATTGAGTAAAGCCATATTTGTTACGGCCGCGAATCATATTTAGATCAACATACAACATGATACTGACCTGCAAATTGCAAAAAACGTAAGAAAATTTGAATTTCACGGGCTACCCTGACGCTTTCGCCTTAAATGATGTTCTACGCAAGTAATATATGGCTAAGTAAGAAATACTAGGAAATAATAGTGGGTAGAACATCTGTAAGCCGATAACGAACCCACACACCCAGTACCCACCTAAACCACCTATTCTTCAATATGCTTACGTAGGTAATTAAGTAAATAGTAACATGAGTTGCACAATTGTACATAATTATGCAGATAAGTACAACATATTAAATAAACATCGACTCATCTAGACAACAATATCACAAGAACGCTCGTATCTTTAGAGATCACGTCATCGGCAACCGAGCTTAGAGGAAAATTGTGGTACTTATTTTCCGAAGAATACTAGGAAATGTGAATGTAAACTACTAAGGAAAGTCGTGATACTGATACCACAGCGTTGGTCAAGAAATCGATATAAAAATATAGTACTATAGTACTAAATAAAACATTAATTACAGAGGTGTACTGTAATTAATGTTTTTGTGCCCATTCCTTCGGGGAAGCATGGCGTGATGTTATGTTATGAAAAAACTTTTTACAAAAAAAAAACAACCGACTTCAAAAAAAAAACACTACAAAGTGAAAAATAACTTTAATTTCGGAAGTCGGTGTCTTTGGTTTTGAATTTTCGTTCTTTGTCACCGACTTCCGAAATTAAAGTTATTTTTCACTTTGTAGTGTTTTTTTTTTGAAGTCGTTTGTTTTTTTTTTGTAAAAAGTTTTTATTTTTCACTTTTTAGTTGTGGTACCTACCCCACACAAATTCGAATACCACTACCTGCTATGTAAATAACAGTGACAAGAAGTTATCATATCATCTACATACTAAGTGGGAAAAAATACGTATAATTGAAGCTAACTCCAGAACTACCCAAGCAAAGTTAATAAAATTTTTATGGGACCACCTCTGAACTATGATCTACCAAACAAAAAAAGAATCATCAAAATCTATTCATAATTGGCGGAGTAATGGCGTAACAAAAAAAAAGACATACAGACGAATTGAGAACCTCCTCCTTTTGGAAGTCGGTTAAAAAATAATATACTGAGGTTCTTTTTAGAATAGGTACAGTTAAGGCTTGTGCAGACCAGCGCGTCTGCACAAGCCTTAATACTTCGATTCCTGTTAGGTACATTCACTAATATTCATAGGGATACTTTCGGCACAGCTTTCGGGACTATGCTTGTTCAAACGACTTTTTTTTTCTACTCTACTGAAATCATTATATTCGCCTTCAGAATAGTTTAATACATTGGAAAGTAGAACTGCTGATCCCGGGGGTTCGAACGAACTACAGCGTAAGATTTTTCGGTATCAGGAATAGTGATGTTCATTCCCGGGAATTTTGAAGGCATTGGGTTTTTTTCTAGTAAGTTACTAGAAAAGTTTTGGGACTATTCCCAGTACGAAGACATCAGTCTGGACTCCGGCTTCAAGGACAAGCCCTACCTCGTGTTTTTTGACATTGCCAAATGCTTGTCACCTGGCTCTCCCATCGTCGGCTGTCCAACGCCACAGGCAAGATCTTGTCAAATCGATTTTAAGGCCTTTCTTCTTTTAAGCGTGATGGTGGCAAAAATAACTGATAAAATATATCATATTCTACTTTAATATAATATACAGGGTTATTGGTAATCCGTTAAGGGGATGTAGGAGAGGTCATTTGCAACCAAATTACCCCTGATGACCCCTATGCCAAAGTCAACCATTTTCGAGTAACCCTGTTTATAATATTATAAATGTGAGTTTGTGTGTTTGGATGTTTGTTACTCAATCCCGCAAAAACGGCTTAATGGATTTGGCTGAAATTTGGTACATAGATAGTTTATAACCTGGATAAGTAAAAAAGTACCTTATGTATTACATAATTGCACATAAAGTACAATCAAGGCGAATCACACCACTCTTGAACACTTGTTAGATAACGTTCTGATTGTCTTTTATCAAACGGCGCAAGTCCTTCCATTCCATACCCGTTACTGTATAACAATTTTAAACAGTTTTTGTAAAAAAAACAATTGTTGAATAAAATACTGTAACCCGACTACAGAAAAATAAAAATGATCTAAAAAGTACGAAACAAGAATATATTTCAGACAGAAATCAAGACATAAGTACAAAAACGGTCAAGGTAAAGCCGTGGTCGCATGCCTGTATACCACGTGGATGCCAGGAACACCTACAAAATTATAATTTCTGTCTGAAACATATTCTTGTTTCGTACTTTTTAGGTCATTTTTATTTTCCCGTAGTCGGGTTAGTTTTTTTTTATTATTATTCTTTTCCATGTTTACGCTTGATAAACATTACGACAACAAGAGTAAATGTAATACAATAGGCCAATAATTAAACTATTTTAAATTCTAATAACAGTGCATAGTGCTTTAAACGAAACCATAGCGCGATTTATTCCGACGCCAACACCATTTATCGAGCTTCAAAGAAATCTAAAATATAAATATTTCGTTGTCCTATTATTAAGATTTGATTAACTGCGTGTTGGTATACTTGGTATCATCTCGCGCCGTACGTAGCGTAGTCTCACTTTTGTTTGTTTTAGACAATTAAACATATTGATTTACTTTAAACATAAAATATTACATACATGTTTGTAATATGCTCGTCAAGACCTTTCTTTTGATACCAAACATGTCATGATTATCTCAACAATTTTTTTTTCGAGTTTAGAAATTTACCTGTAAAGTCTACCATATTAAATTTAGGGAAAATTTATATAGCCTATATCACCCGGACCATCATTATAAATCTATAGATACCTCATTCATCAAAATCGGTTCAGGAGTTTAGGCGCTACAGTGGAAAACACGTAAATACAAACATACATACTTACATAGAGTGCTAAAATCATAACCCTTCCTTTTGGCTTTGCCGTAGTCTGGTAAAAAGGACGCCGGGCCGGCAGGCATTCGGCAATTAGGCATCCTTGCATGTTACCGAATCATCATCTTTTCAGCAGGGTATAGGCCTCCTTTCCTTCCTGCCTTTCTTCACGGTACTGTGTGCACTCCAAGGTGCTTCCTGCAACTTTGACGTCACGAAATATTGCAGTAGATCATCCCTACTGCTCCCAAAACTTGGCATAACGCAACTAATCCTAGTTGCGTTATGCCGTGCCGCCTATTATATACTATACTCCATAGGTTTAGGTAGTTAAATAAATGTAAACAATTCGTAAAAAGGGTTTTTATAGATGACACTTTCTTGTTTAAAAATACGACAAAACCAAATTAAATTTATTTTAGAGTTTTACAATAGTTTCCTCTTTTATTAATGTATGTTAAACTTCATCATTTATTCTTAACTACTCTTCGTAGATGTAACTGCTTGAGCACAATATTATTGTTAGATTTATAATAATAAGTAGTATAATATTTTGTAATCTGTCTATTGTAAAGAACCCATACTCTAAACGTCAACTAATTATAACGTTGCTAAATTGAAGAGTACAACTGTGACGTAGCATGACAACTGAAGTGACAGGTATTACGTTTAGTTGGTTATTTGGCAGCTGTCTCGTCACGTGGTTTTTTTTGTTTTCCTTTATTTAACTACCTAAACCTATGGAGTATAGACTACTGATTCCTAGTCCTGATGCTAAACGTGTTCTATAATTTCGACTAAAGTTGATTAAAAGGAAAAAAAAGTCCTTGAAGAGCTTTGTGACTTTTTACTAGTCTGTTATTCAGAAAAATACCTGTGGGTAGATTTAGGTGTTTTTGTGAAGAGACAAAATGGAAAATGTACTGTTTTGTGTTCCTGTAATGGATCCTGAAGGTTCAATTTACGCACGAAAATCAGAGTCGTTTTAAGATTATGTGTACCGTAAAAGGTACCCAAGATTTCTGTGATGTAATGTACCTGCTTACTTGTAATGTAACTAGCCAAAAAGACCGGTAAGCAAAAAGTTGACAGGTGGGTAATTGGTATGTATGTATAAAGTTTTTTGATGATGTGCCTAAAAAAAAGCTTGCTATTGTCTAGCTAGTCCATTATCATGTGTATATACCTATCTCTCTTCTACCTACTCACCTTCATCTATAGGTAGTAATATAAATAATGATTACTGTAGTCAAAATATTAATTTATTTGTAGATGTCATACGAGTGATGGTATGAGTCGAGTTCCTTCAATCCTTACAACAGGAGTCAAATAATGATAATTAAGTATCAATAATTGACTGGCTACAGATTCTCGATTCATATCACTTTCGCATGAAGGCCCCCGCAAATAGGGGCAACGCTACTCTAATAAAATAATTTCTAAGAAAACTTCACGGTAGAACAATTACCGGTGTAGCGTCGCGCGACAAGTCGCGCTATTCTGCACGAGCCTTCACTCCCAAGCTTTCCAGATGTACTGCGAAGCTGTTACAGGACTTACAGGTACCTACAGAATGGCATAGAATAAAAAAAAATGTGGTCCAGTTTCTGTACAAAATAGTAAAGAAACATCAGATAGCAAAACATTAAAAGGTATGTTATAATATACTGCTTTGATCCATGGCCAGACTATTTTAGCGACAGATAACGTTACAAAACAGCAACAGGATGGTGACAGTAGAACCAGCAAACCGGTGTGCGTAAGCGTCGTCGGCCGCGCCGCTCCGCCATACCGCTCATTCAACTGCGGACCAAATTCACTTGATTGAAATTAATCCATGCTAATATGAGGCCCCTCCAGGCGACAACGCTCATGCCAAAACGAGTTCTACACTCGTTATAAAATATCATCAACGTAATCTCCCGAGATAGATAAAATTAATCGAATCAATAAAAATAAAACTCAATAGCTATCTATAGCTGCGTGTTATTATTCTTGATATAAGTACTTAGGTGAAAATATTGCGTCCAGTTTGCAATTTTGAATTAGCGTCGTACATTTTGTTATCAGTTTACCACTACTCTTAAATGGAATACTGGATTAGACTGGAACAGTAACTTATGTAGAACAGTGAAGGCAGGATGATTTGTGGCTTGCCGTTCAATTGAAGTAATATTGCTGTTGTAAGTACTTGTAAGTACGGTACCGATAATATTCGTTTACTAAGTACCTATAACTGACAAGCAAGGTCATAGTACTCAGTAATTTAATCCACCATGACATCATGGCGTTTGTAAAATATTCCACTGAGCTGGCTCGAGTTTTTGCATGGTGCCACGCTATGTTGCCGCTCACATCACATTTAGACAGGTTGTTAATTGCGACGCGGACGACGAATATCCACTTGATAGACACCATAGCAACAACTTTTATGAAGTATGTAATGGTATCTGCAGTGCTCCATTCCATTTGATACATCGTTTGGTCAAGTAGATGCAGCTTTCATAAAGCTCTTACTATATGGGACACATAAGCACAAAGGTTGCACATATTATGGAAGGAAGGAATCCAGATAAGACTCCATATTCCATAAAATTCCTATAGAAGCTTCTAATGTAATTGACTGTAACAATATAGGTGCTTAATGTGAACTTGAGCAAAGATTACTGTGTATAGGATTACTTGGACATAAATTTCAAATCTCAGATGAAGTTCAATGACGCTGCATTCTGCATTCAAGCAAATATTGAATTCAACTAAATCAAAGTTTTCTACCACATATTTACACACAAATAAAACACGCAACTTCGGAATCCATTAGCACAGACTATTCCGAATGTTAACCACGTGCAAGTGTTCTTGACATTTTCAGATCTATTTATGATCATTATAACGACGTTTTAAAACTACAATGTTTTCCTCAAATGTGTTTCGTCTTGGAACATTTGAGAGTAACACCAACCCAGAGACACAAGACAAGCAGTCGCCGCTCATAAAATCAGCTAATCAAAACCTACAGACACATCGACGCCGCTGCCTGTTCGCCATACCAATGAGTCTTTCACGATAACGAAATGGTTTATCTACCGTAACAACATTTTGCATTATCGACTCTGTTACAAGGGAATACGATACTAACTTGAATATCAAGTTCCGAAGCTATAAAATGCTTCAGTCGTAAACATAATCACATAGCAATAATGACTTATATCACATTATGTTGCGTTGGAAATCCAGTCCTTAGTTCATCTTGGAAGGTGTATTTTCTCGTAGCATATTTTGTTAGACTTTGTTGAGGATTAAGTGTCAAGCACACGTGTGTTTCAAGCGTCACCCAAATGGGGACCAGTTAGAGTTCCATAATATATCTCCTGAGATCGTAGCATTGATAACTGTATCAATACCGGCCTCTGTCGGGACTTAATGGGCTGTTTCTTGCTTCGTTAATATCCATGGGACTTGTGAGACACATCCTGTGGAGCGAGTGTTTTAAAACTGTTTATATAGCTGTTTTGGGAGACTGTTTAGCACTATGATAGTCTCTCTAAGGAATACTAAATGGTAGGTCGGATGAATGGCTGTACTTACTTTATAATTCAGATCTTCACACCTATGAAAAAAAATATGAATGAAAGATTTTTTGAGCATTTCTATTATTTAAAAAAAAACTGGACAGCATCCGCTTCTTCAAATATAAAATACACAAGACAGTCATGGACACTAAGCTCTCACTCTCATAGCAAATGCGATGCGCGTGCGCCAATCAGTTTACTCTTCCGATTAGAGTCAATAAGCACTAGGTAAATAGCCGAACGAGGATTCACTTTTAGCAGAGTGCTAATAATCCAAGATTTTGTAGGATATACAATTATAACAGGAGCTCCTACGTCATGTATTGCGGCTTGACGGCTTTGCACCGTTAGTCATTTGTTTTATCTGAATAATGTAACATGTTTGTTGCGCACAACATGACATGTCGAAGCTTGTCGACGCGAAAATTCACAAAAAGATAAGAATCGACAAATATCCAGAATTAAGAATAAGATATCAGTTGCAGTGTTTGATGAGAAACACCAATACCAGGTATTTCATTTACTGAAATTGAAACCGTTCGAAATTATCATAAACCATCAGATGTTGTAAGCATTATCTGGTGCTCCCGATATTCCTAATAACTTTTACTAGCAAAACTCCCAAAGTTTCCCATATATTATATTCCCGGGAACGGCACATTACTAAACAGTGTAAGATCCGGGTCCCACTTTAGCATTTATTGAAGCTAGAGAGAGACAGATTACTCTTAATTAAACTTTCAGATTTTAAATTGTGCAGTAGTTAAATATACTATGAAATTAGGTAATAAAGGAGTGTCACGTCCACATTAGTTAGTCAGTCCGGTCTACAAGCACATCATAACCTCCAAAATGTTACATGATTCAACTTGGGGAAGTTGAATCAAAATGTTAAATGCATCGTATTTTAGAATAATAACGCTGTATCTCTGTATGTTTACATTTTCCTCCAGTTGGCAGGATCTGGTTGCGATCAAGTATGATTCACCTGCTTATGTAAACTTCATGCTAAGTTCTCCATGAATGTTAGGAATATTAAGATGCTTTGATTTAATTTATAGGCATATTACGGCAACCGCCTTTCTCGTCGGCCACTTAGACAATGCGTTTTAATGAGAAATAAATGAGTGCTATTTTGATGCATAGAACAACGAAAAGTGATGAAATCGAAAGAAATACCTATTTAAGTTTATAATTTGAATAAGTATTAGTTGATTTGGACTGGATGTGAAGATGTGGCGAGACGATGGTGCGAGGCAACCGGTTTGTGGTCATCTCAGCTCACCTGCGTTGCGCGTTTCCTCTCGCCGCGCGCCCGGCCCGTGCGCACACGCGTCCGTCGAAAGATGCCCGGTACCTACTTACACAAGGCCTGCTCGCCTCATTCACGACCATGTTAGCTTTCTACGGCGCACACATGAGGAAAACTTCTATGTTAATCACATAAATTCGTAGTAAACAGCATGAAAAGCGTTTAAATCTTCAACTATGAGGTTGATATGTGTGTGTTTATGTATGTACTGTTCTGTATATTAACCAGTTATTGGTTCACTCATAAACTACTGATGTTATCGTTGACAGTACTAACACAGCTGTTAACAATTTAGCGTTAATTATGAACTAGATTACTTTTCTATTAGCAACAAGTATTTATTTATCTGACGGACACATTTCTGAGTCTGACGCTCGGAACAGGTCAAGCCCTTACTTTATAACGCACTATTATAGATCGGAGCAGCTAGAGTAGCTAGTCATTGGTGTCTGAAACGCTGGTTCAAAACAATAACGTATATTTTAAGATCTCAGTCAGTGTTTTTGTGTAGCGTGTTGTTATTATGTGAAAGATATTTTAATGAATGCGTGTGGGACGTTGTACGCGGTCGGCGCAACAGGCGGCGCGGGCGCAATCACGCTTGGCGCCGCCTACAACTACGAGCTAATCATAGTTTATGCTAGACTAGCCGACAGAAACGAACCGTTATCCTCTAGCTTGTGCTGCGACCTATTTAATCTAATTAATATTTATACGCATTTATTTACTGGCAACGCAACATCTTGGCATTATCGAACTGTCTCAAATAGAGTTCGTTATACCTACCATAAACAAAGGAATACAATATTTGTCTCGATTTGTTATGTAGGTTATTCATTCGTATCATTAATATATAGCAATATAGGTACATAGACATAAATACACATACCTACATACAACACCTGTGAGTAATAATGTTTACCCAAAGAGACGTGTTATTTCGACCTTAAAATACTAAAGCCAGATCATTGTACAGTACCTACCGGATGGTGATGGGCGATCTATCAATTTCAGATCATTGTAAACTAGAGAAGGCGATACGAGTACGGCAAATGTTTGTGATACAATTTTGCAGTCATTCACCGACACAATCACACTCGGCGCGATTGCATCACGTCCAAATATAGCGGTCACGCGTTGATAGAGCGCCAATCACTTCGACCAAGTAGCAAGGCAATGCATCGATTATCGCCAATTTAGTGATGCGCAGCGTTCATTACTGCGCGATAACGATCGTTTCTTTGTTGGCGGTATATTCAACTGGTAATCGATACTGCAGTTTGATATAATGCAGTACAAGTGCACTGTTTGATGTTTTATTTTTATTTGTTAATATTATTGATGATTTTTTGTGGCGTCCTTGAGATTGCAGCGTTGGGTTGCAAATGAAAATGTTTCCGCTTGCCCATTGTTCATGGAAACTGAAAACTGTTATTTATTTAATATAGTAGAGCCATCCATGTTAGTTTAAATTACTTAATTACCTATATCATCAATTTATTGATAATTTCCTTACATTGCTAGTAGGTACAAGAAAAACATCTTCGATGAAACTTGCACTATTCAAGTTCTCAGTTTCTCATTGACTGAAAATAACACAAGATCTCCAAACTTGAGTTCTTTCTCTTCGTCAGTCGTAATTTATAATCGTGAAGTTCGTTCGTGAACATTGTGAGGAAACCGGCATGCCTGAGAGATATATTTCTCGACGGCATGTGAAGCCAAGTCTATGCATGGGCTTTAAAACCCTGACACCAGGTTAGTCACTAACCACACGAAAAGAAGAAGATCGTGAAGTTTCAGTAAGTAGGTACCTATCTAATCATGTTTAAAGTAACTAAAGTGTCCAGCAGTGCTATTCTGTAAAAATCTCACCGTGAACTCTTAGGTGAAGTGAGCTTGAAAGTGAGCTGTCAACAGTGTCAATCCCTAGTATTTGGTGGAATGACAGCTCACTTCACTTTAGCGTTCACGGTGAGATTTTTACAGAATAGCACTGCTGCTCCTGCTACGATTCTACGAATCACAAAACGTTTATCGTGCTTGTACGTGATAGAAAATTACCCAAGTATCAAACTTGATATTTTAGTAGGTACCTATACCTACCTTAGACTGTCTGCCCAGCCTAAAGTACTAAACTATCAAGTTGTGGGATGATCGGCCAGTAAATTCTCACTAGATTTCATATTAATATTATAAGCAATTCAACGGCTCTATGGCACCTCATTTAGTTATTAAAATATTCGGTTTCGCTTCGCACCTGAGTATGAATATTTAATATACCCATGCATTATGATGAGTGTGACATTCCTTTGTAAAATGGCAATAATTATTATAAGTAAAGGGAGAAAATTGTTAAGTAAGTATTCATTCATATCATGTTCATGAATGAGGAAGTTAGTTAAGGGCCAGCATTTTATTGATTTTATCAACGAATCCCACCACTCGGTAACTCTTGACTCTAAGCTACATCCGGTACATTTCCGAGTAAATAAACTCATTATGAGTCAAACCATGCCTCGTTGTTAGAACGTAAAGGGAATGGTACTTATTGTTAAGTATATAGAAATATTGATAACCACGTGTGTATTAGAGTTCATATCACCACGAGTAGGCGCCTACGTGCGGTAATTCGCGTTGCCAATTATTACGCAGCACCGGTAAATAAAATATATCTACCACTGTACGATAGATAACAAACGTACCTACCAGTTTACACTCAGTACAAAGCTACAACAAAGACAATTAAATAATCATCAATCCTTTTGACGACTGATGAGTTGATGACTAATATACTTCGATTCGTTGAATATAAACGGCCGTTTTGATGACCATGGGAAATTCGTTCTTCCTGTCACGTTAAATAAGATTAAGTTCCATACCTACGGTATTTAATCAATACTAAATAGGACGAATTACATGGAAATGTGTGTAACTATTTATCTGATGATAGTATCAATGAATGAATTGAAAAATTGCTCAAAGTTCTTATCAATTATGTTTTTGGCACTTAGTACAACTTCCAATAAAACATAGGATCAGGGCTTGCCTTGCAATCTCAACTGTACCTACATGACATCGTAAAATGGCTTAAAATTGAATCGATTGAAGGTCGTGCCTCCCGAAAAATAACATAATTTTCAGATATTTTTTACTCACCTATTCTGATCAGGTTTTACAGAAGTCAGACAATTGGTAGGTTGAAGCAGTCAGTCAGTAAGGAGTAGTGTTTTGCAATCTCCTAATTCAAAAGTGCCAGGTAAATGTAATTCTGTCACGCTAATAAACTTGATGCGATGGCGTTTCGCTCGGGTGAGTGTTGTGCAAGTGTTGAGTTGCGCGGGGTGCGCGTACGCACGTCATCGATCGACACGCGATGCAGGCGCCATCACCACTCACCAGCTTGAGCCACGCCATCGCCACACCGATACATATTCACCCTTAGCCCAAAGAGGACAAAATAATAAAATACCAATAGGTACCTACGTGCTTAGCAATCTTGGTGACTGACCATGACTCTACGACAGGCTTTTAAGTACCTGCATTTTACTAATTAGGTAGTCAATGAATAATAAGATCTTATTTTGATATCATTTCATGCTTAACTCATACCTACATAAAGAAAACCCGCAAGAATGCAAGCAGAACTAATGTTGTTAATTTATAGTTTATGTATTTTAATTAACAGGTATCTTTAGCAAGCCTCGACTGAGTTAGACCACCGCATTAATTTAAATGTAAATTGCAGTCTAGATTATTTTAGTCTACTCGATCTAGATAAATCTAATCTAGATAGTGCCTAGTGTGATAATCTGTTCGAGTCACCTCGGTAGATTTTGCGCCTATTGTGAAACGGTGACGGTGGCGCCTAGCCAGCCGTCGAATCATGGTCGTCCGATGTAACAAGTTATTTGTAGACACAAACTAGTCTCGACTCCGCTGTCCCAATATTTAGCACCTTCAATCATCGCTGGTTATAAATAGTTATAACGATTAATTAAAAATGTATTGTCAATAACTAAAAGAAAGAAAAATGATAAATTGATAACATAGTTTTACGACGCGACGTAAAAAATTTTGATTGTAACCACGTCACATCATACATATGCATTGTGCAGTAGCGAGCCGTACCTAAGTAGGTACATTACCGTGCCGTATGCCGTATATACAACAGAGGAGTTCACAGGCGGATGTAGATAACATTTCGCTGCGTTGACATCATTCAACTAAAGCTGCAGAGCCGATATTGTAACTCAAGATAACAGGGAAAATGTTACCGACAGTAAAAGAAACTGGAATAGTTATGCGCAATTATGTGATTGCGTAATGTTTCCTGATGCGTCAATTTTAACTTGCTGATAAATATTGTCAACTCGATGCCTTCACTAGAGCATGCATCATGGACTTAGTATCTATATGCTTATCTTTTGTTAATTATGGTCCAAGGACTAAACACACACAGCTAATACGTAGCTTGATATTTCTTTGAAATCATTGTCAGAATTCGGAATGTAAACAAGTGAAACGCTTTCTATTTTCTTAAAACCTATCTCTAGCTTGCCGACGTAAAAGATAAACGAAGAAAACTTTTCATTTCCAGTTCCAGAGACATTTTAAAATGTTTGGTGTCGTGTTTCATGCAGTTTTTGGGTGAGGCGCACGCGGCGGCGCGGAGCGAGGTGGCACGGTGCGGCCTGTGAACGTGGCGTGGTCGTCGGCACCGCCAGTGAGAGGAAACCTGTTTGGTCGGAGAGCTGATGTCGATCGTGGGCGTCTGCCGAGCCCGCGGACCGGCCACACCTAATGCTAATGCGTCTTAGCATAGCCATTAAACATCTAATTGTTTATAATACCGTGAAGAAACGGCTGCTTTCGAGTAAAGAGTTGCAAACTCTTGCAATTGCCCCGCTCGATGAACAATAGCATGTCACACAACCTGTCAAAAGAAAAAGCTCTAAAAATCAAAATCGTTGCGAAAAAACAATGAAAAAGCAATAAATTGAGAAATGGCGGCAAAATCTTCACCGACATTAGAACAGGTTGTGATTTTGTTTAGAACTTAGGCGGGTCCGTTTTAAGGTGGCACAAAAAATAAGGTGCCAATAAAGGGACGGAAACCCATTGTTTGACTGTTATTCTGGTATCAGGAATTTCGGAGAAAAAAGCGAAGAAGCTAAGGGTCCATTCTATAGAATCGGGCGGCGAGGAATACAATAGAGTCCTTTGTGAGCGCAGGCGCCGAACGGTCTGGCGGCGCAGGCGCGCGTCGCCGCCGCTTCGTCTGGCGCGCTCGCGCTCGCTCCTATGTGTGGAAGTACTTAGTCGTTCTATTGGGCGCTTTGTCACGCACGTCCACGATCCTGATATGGCAGGCGGTTGCACTAGAGCCGTGGCGCGAGCTTGCATCTGCATACAATGCGACACTTTATCCCCGCCGCGGCAGAGTTCCACACCCGTCAACTTGATGCGCAAGCGCAACGCACCTCCACATGATAGAGCGCAGCGCCCTTTACGACGAATTTAATCCGACACACAATACGTGTTCTTCTTAAACTTAATACCAGAAGCTGAGAATATTATTTTGATTAAATGATGCTCCGCTTTGAGGATTACCTCAATAAACACTACAATAGTATTGTAGTTGGTAACAAACAAATTGTCGTGGACTTTTGTAGGTAGGTAGGTATGTAATTTAATTAGTCTTAATTTACCTACGAGCACTTCGCAATAAAAATAAATAAACAATGTCCCGGGGTTTACATAGTCCACGTGATTCAGCTCTGTCGTCACACATCACACCACCAGAACTTGGCCTATGAAATAGTACGTTTCTGAGTCAACGAAGGACGTGCAGTCATTGACGCAACAGAATGCGCGGCATACCTTTCTGTTCCTGTCGATTGCGCTTGATAACATACTTTACCGAGTAAGAAATTACTAATCTTTCTCATGCGTCAGGAATGTGGAATATCTGCGTACCTAGAAGGTACCTACTTTAAAACTTCCGACTATGCACAAAGTACTTTTACACACACTGGAATAATGAGACGTCATAGCAAATTATACGTGATGAGATGATGACGTCTTCATATATTTATAGACATTTAACGCTTTACCATTAAACAATACTTTATTATGAGCTAACATGTACAATTAAACACACTAACAAATAAAATTGGAATTTTCTGAAATAACAATAATGACGTACCGTACGGTACGTACTCTATTCATTCATCCCGTGCCGGACCATTGCCGCTGACAAAATAAAGAATAATATATGTTCAGTTGACCAGAAAATAAAGAACAAGAAGAAACGTTCACTGTGCACCAAAAAAAAAACAATTCAATGAACGATTACAACAAAGGTGCCATTCAACGATGATACAAGAGACACAAATAACGCTGTAGGCGCACTACTCCGGCTTAAACATACAGAAAAAAAAACAGAGACGTACTAGGCTCTGATTTTAACCCAAATTATGTTGAAAAAAACAAAGAGAACCAACATAGCCCTAGTTATGACGAGAGAGATGTGCAAGTGGGCAGGCCACACAATGCCGGAGATCAGACAGTAAATGGGGTGGCAAAGAGAGAATGGAAACACAGACACATGTGTAGGTCACGCACGAAGTACCTAGACCGACGCACAGTGGAACGAATGTATGGGAGCGGTTGGACGTAGACATTTCCGAAAAAAAAGAGTAAAATTATGCCAAACTAATGATGCCATCTTATTCGATTACTTAATGCCTTCATAACTTGTGGTGATGAATTTCTTCATAACTCCCATATTTCGGGAGTAATTTGAGAAAATGTGAAATTTTACTATGAAAATGAGTGTATCGAGCTCTCTCCCTCCTGATTCCGGGCTTGTTTCAAGTAGCGGTCTCTAATATCATAATGCTAATACTAAGAGCTATATTTAATACTAAGACACATAGTGCGCCAAATGTGCACTTTCTGGGATAAAGAGTGATGTTTATTTTATAACACAATTTTTTTATTTTTTGTTTATTTTGTTGATTAAAACCGTTTTTCTAAAGGTTTACCTTATTACAATAACATTTCTGAGCAGCCAATTAGAGAAGATATAAGCTAATTAGGATATATAATTAGGGACTTAAGGTTTACATATAAAACTGATGCACTAATGATTACTGATAAGAACATTGCTATTATTTAATTACTAAATGGCTCTTAATACACTAATTTAGCATGCATCATTTACTAATTATCACAATAACTAATTACCTTGCAATATTTAACAAAGGATACCTGGGATACCTGGATTTTATATAAATAGGTCACTATTAGTAACTTTAAAATCAGTGTTGATTTACACCTCGTTGTATCCAAGCTAATCTCGCAATGTATTTTCCAAATTTTAATACAAATCTTGATATTCACGTTGCTTTATGCGCACGCGCACATAAAGATTTACGCGACTTTAACTATTTGTTCAGTGTTTTAAAAGATAACAGTTGTGTTCAGTTATGTGAAAGTGCTGAAACAAGTTTAAAAGACTGGTGTCGTCGATTTTGCTACCGCATTTATGCAAAATGGACACAGTCTGGAAGAAGCACAGATAAGTTTCGGAAGAAACATGAGATTTGGCTACAGGCTGCAATTCAATGGCCGGAATTACAGAATGAAAATATGGAACCTTCTACAGAAAATATAAGTGACGTCATCGAGCCCATAATTTCTCCTGCTAAATCTGATGCTTCAACTTGTACACATCCTAGTCCTCGTAAATCTTTTGAGGACCTTAGTAACCGGCAAAAAAGAAGACGCACTGAAGATAGTCTTTCATGCAGCAGTAGCAGCGCTGAAATTATGTTTTCGGCCGAAAGGGCGCTTCAAAAGGCAGGACAAAGCGATACAGCTTATGTTATGAAATACTTGACGGAGAATCCAGAAGAGGCCTCAAAAATCAAAGCCTTCATTGAAGGTAAATCAATTCAGGTACGGGAAATATCCCCTTTGAAGGCATTGGCTCTTTATGTATCGATGAACTTATCGAAATGGCGCTATAACACTCTTCGGGATTTCAACACTCAAGAAGGAGCTCTTCAATACCCGAGTTACTACATGTTGGTTAAAGAAAAAATTAAGTGCTATCCGGCCAAAGAAGATCTCACAGTTACAGAGAGCTCTGCAAAAATCAAATTACAAGCCTTGATGGATTTAACCTCAAGAAGACTTATTAGGTCGTTAGAAACCCCTGTTGATCCCAATCAACAGCTCGTATTGACCAGCAAATGGGGTTTTGACGGATCATCTAGCCAAAGCATTTATCATCAAAGGACGAGTGAAGATGAGCAAATCGATCTTGCTAGTAATTTTATGATTAGTCTTGTACCACTGCGGCTCGTCTCAAAAGGTGTAACAATTTGGGAAAACGAGCGACCATCTTCCACTTCATTTTGCCGGCCAATATTGTTTAAGTTTATAAAGGAAACCAAAGAAAATGTGCAGAGAGAGATGGCTGAAATCGAAGCAGAGATTGAAGCCTTAACTCCATCCACCATCACTGATGGAATTAGTGTCAAACACCAACTGCTGTTGACAATGATTGATGGTAAAATTCATTCCATTATATCCAATACAGCAGCTTCAGTGTGTGACATATGCAAGGCTTGTCCTAAAGAAATGAATAATTTAGAGTTAATCAAAGATAAACACGCAAACGAGGACATGTATAAATATAGCTTAAGCACCCTTCACGCTTGGATTCGCTCAATGGAATGCTTATTACACATTTCCTACAAATTAGACATAAAATCATGGCAAGTAAGGGGTGATATAGCAAAAAGGCAAGTTGATGACAGGAAGAAAAGAGTTCAAGAGGCTGTAAGAAGAGAAACGGGCTTACTTCTCGATGTTGTGAAACAAGGCAGTGGATCCACCAACAATGGCAACTCGGCAAGGAGATTTTTTGAAAACTACACTAAATCTGCTGAACTGACCGGAATAGATGCTATGCTTTTAAGAAAAATCTGTGTGATCTTGCAGTGTATTTCATCAGGAGAGAAGATCAACGTAACTAAATTCCGAGAGTTCTGCTTTGATACTGCTAAGCTTTACGTGGAGTTATACCCATGGTATTATATGCCTTCTTCACTTCATAAAATTTTAATGCATGGGCCAGACATAGTTCAGAACATGTCAATTGTGCCCATTGGTTTTCTATCCGAAGAGGCATCTGAGGCTAGAAATAAAGATTTTAGAAAATATAGAGAGGGGCATTCTCGAAAGCATAGCAGTATCTCATGCAATGAAGATATTATGCACAATCTTTTACTGTCTTCTGATCCACTTGTTACAAGTATCCGTCCAAAAGGAAATAAGTTTGTAAAAAAATCTTCTTTTAAGGAATTTTATGAGCTTACGGATTCTGAGAAAAGTGATATCGAATTTGTTAACATAAATGATTTAGCGGACATCGATTCTGAATTTGAATTAATTGATGATGATGATGATGACGAAGATAATTAAATGATGTTATTGTTTTAAAATGTGTAACTTAGTAAATTAGAGCTTACATCTTAATTATTTATTGTACTTTTAATGAAACTAGGTAATTTATTATCAACTTACATAAAAGTCATACTCTCATCAGTTCTTGTGAATATTTTTGTTAATATATATTTCTGTATATATATAATATATTTATAGACCTCTTAATAAGTCTGTCTGCGGTTTAAAGTAAATACAAATGGGGAAAAAACGTTTTTTTTTTTAAATTTTCATTTCCTTTTATCCCAGAAAGTGCACATTTGGCGCACTATGTGTCTTAGTATTAAATATAGCTCTTAGTATTAGCATTATGATATTAGAGACCGCTACTTGAAACAAGCCCGGAATCAGGAGGGAGAGAGCTCGATACACTCATTTTCATAGTAAAATTTCACATTTTCTCAAATTACTCCCGAAATATGGGAGTTATGAAGAAATTCATCACCACAAGTTATGAAGGCATTAAGTAATCGAATAAGATGGCATCATTAGTTTGGCATAATTTTACTCTTTTTTTTCGGAAATGTCTACGTCCAACCGCTCCCATACATTCGTTCCACTGTGCGACGACCTGGTCAAGGTAGCAGGGAAGTATGCAATGCAGGAGGTCCGACACCGGAAAGCTTGGAGTGCAGTTGAGGAAACCTACTCGGAATACCTACGTACTCAGCATTGGGTGAATACGGGTTGAAATAGGGAGCGAAATATGATTGAGAAAGAAATATTATAAAGATTCCACTCCACAATTCCTGCCTAAACATACCTTCTTAAAAAAGTTTTCAGCTAACCGTGTGTTTCCAAAGTTCAGAATTACTTATTTGGAAATAAAGCTCCAATTATTTACCAAATACAAACAACATTGATTAAGAGTAACATGATGAACATTTAAACAACAACTTATCTCACAAAGTTACAACTATATCTTGTTATAGTCTGCTTGTGAGCAACCAAATTCAAGGAACCACGTAATCAGATACTTATGCGGTTATTATTGATACAGAACACTTATTCTCAAGTGTAGGTTACATACTTTGTCCATAAATATAAACTATAGCATTCTATATAATTAATATGATCTCTATTACAACGCTAGTAACTGCTTTGTTTATGAATATTATAGTCGTTAGATATATAAATTGGTCAGAACTATGCATTCGATAAATTCCAAGAAATTACGCTTAGCGTCGCTTGGCCTTGTGGCAATCGCGCAGCGTTTTTAATCTTTATATTTTACAATTTAAGACGTTGTGGTTAGAATGACAATAAAATGTTATAATATTCATAAGTACCACTTCAACTATATGAAAATGGAATAAAATCGTTTTCTATAAGGTACAAAGTAATTGTAACAATAGTAAGGAAAGTCATGTTGAATGAATTACGTCATTAGGTAATAGAAACAAGGAAAATATTAAAGGAATATACCTAACGTTATTATAAATATAAGAAAAGTGCCTATAATGTCATGAAAATTTAATGGTATAAAAGTGTCCTAATTCGTAGTAAGGGCAGAACCACCAAACTTCCGAATAGCGTAAGTATTTCTATTTGCCGCTAAGAAGTAAAGCTATGTGATTCACAAAAGCTAAATACAATTCACAATTTTTCACAACGTGAATGTTTTTGCTCTATTCATTGTAAAGATCATTAATTCCTTCACATAATATAATGATATTTATAACCGTTCTGCCGTCGAGTAGCCGCGTAGTTGCAGCGTAGCAGTTTCCTAGCAGACGGGAAGCTGCTTTGCCGTCGCATAGACGGTTACGCCTTTTAGTCGCAACTCAAACGTTTCGTAGCAGACGCGTAGCAAATCGGCAGTCGCGTAGCCGCGTAGGCCTCATAGTCACAACGTAGCAGACGCGTAGCCATTTTGGCGTAGCGTAGCCCTACGTAGGCCGTTACGCCTCGTTGTCGCAGCGCAGCAGTCGCGTAACAGACGAGTAACTGTTCTGTTATTTGTATTACTAGTCTTTGCCCGCGACTTCGTCCGCGTGAAATTGCGGCCCCAGACTCACCGCGTTTTTTCACCAAATTTTATCTCTTTATAATATTATACTACAGTAATTATAGTAAAAGTATAGTACCTATAGACAGTAAGTTCGTACAAAGAGTTCAGACAAGAAAACTGTTAATTGTAATTTATTTAATGTTACAAAGAAAATTATTAAGTATGATAAAGAATGAAGAAAAATAAAAGGTATGGGAGGACCAGGACCCATCCTGGAGTTGATTCCTCTGCCTCTTCGGTCAACTCACTAAAATTATTACTAGCGATCCGCCCCTGCTTCACACGGTTTTTAGCGCTTGATAAAACATCGTACACAAAACCTTAATAAACTGTACACCTAAACCTTCCTCATGAATCACTGCGTCGATTGGTGAAGATCGTATGAAAATCTGCTCGGTAGTTTTTGAGTTTATTGCGTTTAAACAGACAAACAGATGAGGCGCGGCGGGGGAAATTTGTTTTGTAGTATGTAGGATTACCACCTAAGCAACTTAACTGCTGGGTAAAGTGGAAACTTTTCTCGGTTACCTACCTGACCGTACATTGTAATGTTATCGGTGAGAAAACCTGGCATTCCGGCGGCATCGGCGTCTAAAAGCACCGGGGTCAGATATACGAAGAACTTGTATCAAAGTTAACTTTATACTTCGTGTTAATTGAAGAAAACAATTCAACGACAATTACACCTATAAATATTATTACAATTATACCTATAAACTGTGACGGAGAGTTGATCATAACTATCTATTCAGTTCAATGGTATTGCTAGTCCTTGTGGTATTCATGACGCGTTATAATAGTTCATCGGTATGTCCAGTAGCTGAGTAAGTACATACATTCTAGTAGGTAGTTGTTTACATTATTGTGCAGTTAATTGGCTCACAGAGTCAGACCATACACCGTATAAGGCAAGTTGCCGAGAATCTAGTCCCACAAGTCGACGTGCGGCGCAGCGGCGACCGGCCAACCGCTTTCATCATGCCTCGATTACTTATGTCAAGCATTATCCTTTTACAAGTAGGTATGCACAATGCTGGCATGACGTGTATGTGGATGGTGCACAACGACTTGGAAATAATCGTTGTACCTACACTACCATGACTTGAATAAAATCAACTAGCATGATCGTGTAGAAATAACAAACATGACATTCATGACTTAGGCATGCAAGATAGCTTGCTTGTAACACTGCATTGAGCATGATTTTATCTAATAATACGATATGATTGTGTTTAATAATAGGCGGCGGTGGTATACTTTTTGTTTCACCCAAAAGAAAACAAAACCTCATGAACGCATTCCATAGTTCCCGCGGCCTTCCGCCCCGCCCTCGCATTCCATCGAGATAGTTGAAGATACACGATAGATCACTCAAGGATCCAATCTCGACAAAAAAATAGATTGATGTTACCAAGAATACCTCTAAATAAATATCCAGATCCCCTTCAAGTTCTTGATTGCAAATTAATACCATGGTACTAACCGCTGCACACCTACTAAGTAATTATAAAACACCGTTAATTTTGAACAACAGTATCCCATGAGATTATTTTATATTTCGTTCCCAATATTACCTATCCTTGAAAATTCTGTCTTATCATTAAAAAACTTGACTCTTCTTCTTTCTGTATATCTACGTGGTACGTGCTTTTTGGAACTAATTAGCCAATTAGCTCGTTTCAAGAGGGTGCGATTCCGTTTACTAGTAATTTTAAGGGATGTCACTTCATTTAAGTTTATGTAAAAATTTTTTTTGCAAGTTGTGTAGCCAGTAAGTATAGCATTTGCACACAGCCAACATGTGGGCAGATGTCATGGTTCCTAAATCCTATTAGTTTGATGTTCGTTAACGTGATGATTTTTTTTTTTAAATACTTTGTTTTGCTTTAATATATTTTGAGAATAATAACCGTTTTGTTCTATGAGTATTAGATAATGTCGTTTTATGTCAGAAAGTTTCTCAAGTATCCGAATAGGACTGAATACATTATTTACTGCATTTGATGTATGTAGGCCTAACGCCGTCCCCGGAGAATAAAATGATAACTGCCACTAAGTATCTTAGTTTTAGTGTTACGTAAGTAATTTTTGGGATCTGGTGCTAATACATCTGCTAAATTTTTTGCGTAATTTTTATACAGCTAATTACGAAGTTACAAAATATTACAATAGTATTCAAAGAAAGATTTAACACAGACCTTAAATTACGAAAATAAAGTGTTAATGTAATATTATCAAAATGTATTCCCACTTCTTAGTAGGGTGAGTGGGGGCAAGACGAAAAACGGGGTAACACAAAAAGTCGTCCATAGTGCCAGATTCAGTGCAGTTTTTGCAGTGATGGCAACATTGTAAAGACCGCTATTTCGTTACCTACGTCGCACACCTCAGTCACACACACACACCGCAGTGAGTGGTTTGTGTGAAAAATGCAAATGTCTGAACATCTACTTTTACGCAAGTTAATCGAGTTTTTTAATCTTACCCCGTGTCCTGTAACTTTAATTACGTGGTAGGTATGAGTATTTTATTGGAATATCTACTTAATATTTGTAATTCTTAGTTGTGTTATTACATCTAAATATGGCTATTTTTCGTGTTTTAGGATTTATTACAATTTTCCGTCTTTACCCATCAATATTTGAAGGGGTAAGATGAACATTTAAAAGACTAAGATGAAAGAAAGATGCGAAATTTTGTTTTGTAATATCTTGATAGTAGGATAAAGTAAAGGGTAAAGGATTTATTTGTTTGATACTGATGTTTTATTGTCAGTATAACCTTATGCAATTAAAGTGGAAAGTTTGAGAACGAAGTTACAATTAGTGCGACTGCACTGGCGCCCAGCTGCACCGACGTCCAGCTGCACCGGCGCCCAGCCGCCTCGCGCTAGCTCCCACTCGCGCATCCCGCGGTCCGCCGCGACCGAGACCCCAACCAAGGTGGCCGCGACCTCTATGGTGTCAGCCATGACTGCGACCAGTTCCCGGTTCCACCCCCGAATGGACACCATCTCGTGCCAGGGTCGCCAGCCGGCGCCCCGTGAGGACGCTTCACCATCGCGAAACACCACCTGAAAATGAAGCACCCGAAGAGCTTCGCTGACGGCTGCGGGGCTGCTTGGCTCGATACTGAAGACGTAATAGATCTTTCTCTGCTGTCAATCAGCTTGGCTTGGCTGTCGCGCACCATGATCACGCATAAACGCTTGCGTGTTTTTATTTTAATGTTCAAAAACGGTACGCCAACGGTCATTTTCAATGTTTTTATTTTGCGCCTGAACCAACACGAATCCCACTTATGATGTCAGAGACGGGTATGTGACTTTCGTTATTATCAGCGATATTTTAACTACTGTGGGCGTAGTGTGGGTAGTGTTGGTTAATGCGCAATAGAAAAACAGTTTGTAGTTCAGATCACATTATAATTTAACAATAACTGAGCACCACGAATCGAGAACAGTTCCGCGATGTCTTGACTCCGATGCGACCAGAGGCTGAATGCCCTCCTCGCCGTGGCCTTAAAACATCACGACTCTGTAGAAGCGCGCCTGTTTTGGTGTAGGTAGCTCACTCTTGATGTCGCCAATAGCGCGCTTGCTCGTTTCGTGTCCGTACTAATGACCGGATCCGACATATATATATATATAGGTATTCGGACACTACAGACAGGTGAGAGTTTTAAGGGCACTTCAAACTTTAGACTAGTGAACACCAACGTCTGATAATCATTTGAACGATTTTAGAAACTATTTCGATCTTTCCCCATCACCCTTTCATCTTCCCCCTGTTTCATTTTCGTGATAAAAACATTTTATTTAATTTATTTTTCTGCTTTGGAACAGATTTAGCAGGATGTTATCAATGTGATAGAAAAATACACTCTTTGCTCTTTACACACTACAAATATTTTTTGCATAAACTAATATGTATTGTTCTACAAGACTTCAAATTAAATACAACACCGCTCATCTCATCAAAAAACCGTTCAATCACAGAGTACTTTTTTATATATCGTTCGATCTTGCCCCCACTCAACCTATGACAAACAGTCATAGAATTTAAATAAGTTCTCGTGACAATTTTTTTTTTTCAAAGCTGACAATCGTCTCTCTACGTCCATTATTTATCGAGGAATCGACGAAAACATTTTTTTTTATTTTTCCTGAAAAGTTTTGTTTTTGTAGTTATCATTTTGTTCTCCGGGGACGGCGCTATACTTAGATCTCCAGTTGGTACAAACTAGTGATGTGCCGAATATCCGTATCCGTATCCGCGGATATCCGAGGGAGAAAAAAGATCTGTATCCGTTACTTTTTGGCGGATCTTGAACGGATCTTTTATATTAATACATTTCATTACGTACAGACGCCAGCACATCAAGCTACCCGAAACTGTCAAATTTTCCCAATCAACTTTGAACCTTAATCTTCAGCGATAAAGTTGAAAATCTATTAAATAAAGACAGATTGTAGTAGCTTGATGTGCTGGCGTCTGTACATGAAATTTTAAAGATATGTAGCAATGAAATACTGATCCTTCAATCCAAATTAGTAAAAAAAAAATATCAAATTTATTACAATTCAAGTAGAGTAAGTACCAGTAAATTAAGTTATAAGTTAAACTATCTTTGTAGTGAGATCAAACCTCTAATATTTGTGTTATGCTAATTAACACATCAATTAAAACTATGTTGTTTTCAAGAACTTAAAAAAATATACGTCATAATTAATATTGAATTATGGTAAATTGTATTTCAAATAGAGTAACTTGGCAGCTTTGTCCCCTAAAGGTCAGTTACGATGAGGATCATAATAATTCCTGCTGAACTTGAAGAAAGTTGAGATCCGTATCCGTATCCGTATTCGCGGATCTAGACCCTTATGATCCGTATCTGTATCCGTGGATTACATTTTTTAGCGATCCGGTACATCACTAGTACAAATCAAAGTTAAAGTAAGTAGTTAGGATGGAGTAAGTAAGTAGTTAGGATGTAA
This sequence comes from Agrochola litura, assembly GCA_949152395.1. Classification (NCBI taxonomy): domain Eukaryota; kingdom Metazoa; phylum Arthropoda; class Insecta; order Lepidoptera; family Noctuidae; genus Agrochola; species Agrochola litura. Next base: position 18,547,978 of record OX424493.1, read on the forward strand.
GAGGTATTTATACGTATTCTCGAAATTCGGAAACTACTGATAATTATAAAATCAAAGTCTTTTGCCGTTAGGCAATCACCGTTATTCCAGATGACCATAGGTAATGTTTAATTTAACAAAAAGTAAGAAAAACAACAACAAACAAACACAATCGGCCCGCGCTCGCTTCGTTTAGCGAAGCGAGCGCGGGCCGATTGTGTTTGTTTTGATAACAAATGATTTGCCATGCCTCCTGCCTTCTTGCCGTACCGCAAGCGCCATCTCTCATCGATCATCAAGAATTTAAGAGCAGTTTCATAAAAAACAGATGGCGCTGAATGAAAAATTTGTTCAAATTCTGAACTTCTCAAAGCGCCAGGGAAGCCCGCGAATTTTTTTTTTTAAATCTGTATCAGGTTGTATGGTGATCTGAATAGGATTTGCGCCCGCAAAAAGTATGTAATCATATAATTATAATATCAATCCAACCCTTTGTATCGCTGAATTCATTGATCATAAATAAGTACTTAAATACATATATGTTTCAGTCGCGAATCATATTTTAATCAACCAGTTCACCCAGACACTGACCTACAAATTCCAAAAAACGTAAGAAAATTTGAATTTCGCTGGCTACCCTGTACAGACACGAAAAATTAAAACAAAATGTAGGAATTATAATATAAACATTTTATTTATGCAACATCCCAAACTTCTTCGAAGGCAGTACATAATTTTGCACAAGTCAAGGCAGCTGACAATGGATAGTTACTGATTGATATAACATCTTCTGAGTAGTCTACTTCTACTTTTCCATGAGCCATGGCACCAATAACCATGACTATTGGCTCATCTTTTGGGACTAAGTCTCTACAGTTCTTCACAACTGTGGAACTGAAAGACATGGTCACTTTCCTAACACCAACAGGTAAATGTGATGTGACCGGGTTTTTTATAACTTTCAACAGTTTCATTGGGCCATCTGAAGCTCTTATCGCAAACTTATGAAGAAGTTGAACTGGAAATAGAAAGAAAACAAATTAACGGTCAGATGAGTTTTTATGGTATAAGGTCCAGAGAAACCACAAACAAAAAATTATTTTGTTTGTACAAAAAATAACAAATACTGTTTGTGTATTTGTTATTTTTTTTACTTGGAACCTACCCATTAAACCAGCAAATCTCTTAAAAGTCCGTGGTATTCTGGTTTGTGGGTTTATTTCTATAAGAACATTTTTCTCTGTGTGAATGTAGACTTGCAGTAAGCCGGCCCTGTTCAGAGGAGAGTCCATCAACATTAGAAGAGACTGATGAGTGATGTCAGGTCTACATGACCCAGGGTCTCTGTCATTCTTTCTTAGAATATTTGCGTGATCATCACAGTTTAACAGCTCGAAGCTATTGCCAGTCTGAAATCAAAACATATAGTTTTAAAACACACAAGAAGGTTATAACCACTATGTTGTTAATGAAGATGATTTTGTTTACCTTTACTGTTTCCAGCTGAGCGTTTTCTAAAATTACCACGAGGCGTTTTTCTTGTTTTTTTATATGCGAAGTAACTAAATGTCTTGGTATCGGGTCAAATTCAAATTCATCATCTTTCGCTCCAAGTTTCCTTTTCTTTCCCATGATTCACAGGGTCTTTTTTGAGATAATAAAGAATATAAGTATAACTATTGTACGGCTATTGTTTATTACGATACTACTATGTAAAAACAAGCACAATTTAATAAGTTATATTAGAAAGAACGCATTCTAACGAAACAAGTTGGGCGCACGTGTTTTTGACAATAAAAATAACATGACAATGACCACAGAGCCTATATATAATTACAATGACCACAGAGTACTTTTTTATTTATACAATAACATTGAATGACGTTGACGTTTATGCAACAAGGCAAGGCTGACAGATGGTTAAGATGGCTTTTCTTTGGTTTAAACAATACCAGTTTTGTAGTATTTGTAAATATCGACTAATAATGCCAGTAAAAAGTAGCTCTCGCGCTATTTACTGGCATCATGTCGATGAATTATACTGGGGGCTTACTATGAGCTTTTAGAAAAACGTTCAATTTCCAGTCAGTTCAAAAGCAGGCCTGCTTTTGAATGGATAATATTCGTACTATGACGGTACTAAAGGTGAACGATTATTGAACGAAGTTGAATGGTAATGCTTGTCTCTGGCCTGCTGTAATGTCATTTTCTTTTTAAAAGTAACGTTCAGAAACTTAAATCGTAATCTATTTTCACTTTACCGGTTTTTTGAAAATAATAGAAACGTGTTTTTTTTGGGTTTATACATATTTTAACTTTGATTGTGTATAACAAGCTACCTTCATCCATTATTTAAAAGCAATAAAAAGCTCAATTTCCCGTTCAAAACAACTTTGAAAGATTCTACGTGATTTTGAACGTGTGTGGATATGTCATGTTGTGCTGATCGTATTATCTATGCTGTTGGCGTCAATTAAATATTTGTATTTTTACCTTAAATTTATTAGGTACAGACTTTTTAGAGAACACGTTCAGATGCACTACTCCCATAGAAAAAACATTAGACAGCGATTCGCTTCCGATTGGAAAAATGATGCTCGACAGTTGTTGGAATGTACCATTGTATAGTTAACTAGCTGCTGCCCGCGACTTCGTTCGCGTAAAAGTCGTAAGACACCACAATATACTACAATATCTACATAAAGCTGTTTAATGCATGCCTTTGCCTACGCACAGGCATGCATTAAACCCTACAGAAACCACCCAAACCAGTTTCTTAAATGAAAAAAAAGGAAAATTCAAAGGCAAATGAAAATACTAGATGTTTTGCAATAAATAATATTATTTATTAGGATTTTTCTAAAATTTTCTTAGATAAGAGTTTTGCTTGCATAACTGGCTTGCTAGGTACTCATGTTTTCCAGTCTAACAATGTCTGTACCTCTTAAAATTTTACTAAGCAATTATATGCTCCAACCCTTCCAAAAAAATAATTCTAGAGCATCTAACTTAAAATATAGGGTGCATTACTTTTACAGTTTTTTCTTCAAACAATTGCCACAGTTTCTGAAACTTCTAAAGAGTTACAAGCCAGTTTCATAAACAGTAACTTCCTTGGAATTTTTATCAATAAATTTAATTTCTTGGAATTTTTGGATAGCTTCTCGTCAAAATTTATGTCACCGTGGACTGTAATTCTTGTCCTTTACTCTTCTTTGAGAACGTGCTGGCTCCATTCACACTCGCAGTTAGTCCAAGATGGTCACTACTTGGGACATATTTAACTCACTGATTTGCCATCAGCATAGTGTGCTGGAAAATAACATAAATAACATTTCTTTAAGCAAAAATAAATTTGATTTTATGTGGCAAACATTTTCGCTGTAAGTTAAGACTACAAAATATGAATTGTATGTTTATCAGACAAGATAAAACTGCCACTGCAATGGGTTACAAGATATAAATAGAAAAACAAAACAAAAATTGGTAGAAATCTAAGAAAGCCTAACTGATTTGTCAGGGATTAATCTAGGTAACTTTATTATAGAAGGAGAGAGAGGACTAAATACTTACAAAATTAGGAACTATACACCAAAGCACTGGCCATCCATAGTGTGACTAAAAACCTGGGCACAATTTCTAACCTGAAAAGATAACACAATAACTTTAAAAAATAACAAAGAAATAGCACAATTAGATACTCATAGAAGCATGAAGAAAAGTATCACCTGCCAAACAGCAATGATTCTTTACAATTATATATAAATAACCTACCTTCACTTTCTTTATTTTTTCTGATACACATCAACAATGTCTGACCATCTTGCTATACTCTCATTTAATTGAATGTTTTTGTTCAAAAAATTATTTCGGATCCCCTTAATCAGATGTGGTGGGTCAAATACAATGCTTAATTGATAACCGCCAATGTGGATTGTATCATCTGAAATACAAAAAATTATTTGATAAACAAAATAGTAAATAACATCTTATATTAAGTACCTACTTCTTTCTATGATGAGGAAGTGATGTCACAAATATCTTTTTTTGGTAAGGTGAGGGTTAGGTAGGGCATTGTGATTAAAAACAAATAGGTAACAACAAATGCATCTAGGTACAGTATGAGGCCGCTAATGTGGCACATCGTGTTGCGAATATTTTTTACATCACTATGAACCAGATGTGCGAAAAGACATGTCCAGTTTCTGCCCTCTGGTCGTGGTCTGAAACGATAATGTTCATGATCTAAGGTTTTACAGTAAGATTTAAAAATTTAGATATAAATTATTATGGATTTATAAATTCAGTAGAGGTTGCGTAACATAATTCTCAAAAAAACAGTACTCAAATATAACTTCCGCCTCGCCATTTTTAACGGGAAGTACTAAAAATGTTTTTGACGTTCCATTTTATCCCGTAATTACCTTTAAAGAGTGTGAACAATAACTATAAGCCGCTTATTTTAGATCTAAAGTATTTATGTAATTATTGTAATGTAATTGCGTATAAAATATGACAATATTACTAACATGTTTTTGTGTACACATCAAAAGAGGTTTTTTTTTAATTACCCACTTCTTAAAATTAAGGTAAGTATTTATTATTTCTTTGACATGATATTGACATATTATTTTGAATTGACCAGTTTCTGCTCGCTTTGCAGTTCCACAGAGTACATTTTTATATGTGCAGTTCCAAGTTGCGTTGCGTTCCTTGCTTACTGTGCGATTATTTTCTGATATTGATATTTTCTTATAACGACCATTGCTATTCTACACGGACTGATATCATCTAGACACGATTACTATTGCTGCTCATAAAGGATTCTGTTTTGCTACTTGATTTGGATATTATGATGAGGTGCATCAATTGTGGCATCGCTGTGCAGTGGATTCGCAGACACATCGTGTCGAGGCTGGCGTTACCCCTGCAAGTGAGACTCGCTCAATGGTTAGCAAATCAGGTACGCCTCTATACTTACTACGGCAGTCGCGTAAACCATGCCGTAAAGGCAATATTTTGAGTTGTTGTATTATAAATTGAAAAATACAATGATATTTGCTATTGTTCCAGCTCCCATTAGATGGATACGCTTGTTACGATTGTTTTAATTGATTAAATACCAAAACTGCTGACAGTGGGAGATTACTAGACCATACAATGGTCTGCCGTGGATGTGGTGTGTCAGTCGGACTCAGAAATCCAAGACGCCGACGTTTTTATACTGTTGCAGTGGACGGCCCTTTAGTACTCAATGATAATAATTATTAGGTGAATATTTTTTTCCCCAACTACGTTTTTATTATATGTAGGTAGTCTTTGAAAGAAAATGGCTAAATGAATGGGACAAATCTCTCAAAACTGGAACAACGAACGATAGAAACGACAATCATGAAAGATTAAAGGAGTGTTCGTCATGTAAAACTCAACATAAACATAGGTATAACATCACGCCAGCGATTTCCGAAGGATTTGGGCAATTTGAACTTATCCCACATTTCGCCAGTTATGTCATGTCATTTTTAATCAAATGTATTTTAATAATATTTTCAGGATATGGCAACAATTATTCATGCCTGTTGGGTTCGAGCGAATCGACGCCGGATTCATGACGCATCAAAGGACTTGTAACTGGATGTTGTTCCATCCGTGGACCATAGATCATCAACACTGTCGCCACCACTTTCTTTACAAACAATACCGCCGCTACCACTGTCTTCTTCTATTTAAATTGTTATTGTTCACACAAGTTCCCAAATGATTGGGTTCGTCCATGTATCGGTGAATACGCTCTATTATTTGCTGAACGTTTGGGTGGAATTTATTTAGGAGGGCTCCTGCTATTCTTAATAGACAGTAGGCAAATATTTAATGAGTCGTCTCCTTCACGATTTTCGTAGCCATCTCTTCTTTATACCTAAAACTGGTATGTATGTGTTCCTTGTACTCTGTAAAACACGAAACTGCTGGTTTTAAGACGAGGAAGTGGGGACGCGCATAGCTGTGACGTCACAAAGATGGCGGCCGACCGTTTCAAGTTTTTGTTCATTTCTCAAATTCTATTGCATCAATTTCGTTGTTTGATATGTCATTTAAAAGGTTATTAAATGCTCTATGATTGGTTTATAAAACATATTTAGTAACCTCTGTAATTATTGAAATATTTAAAAAAATATGTTTTTTTTTTATTTACATTTGCACATTATGAGAATACTTTGGCATAATATGTCATTATTAAAATTAAAGCACGTTTCCTTACCTTATCAAAAAGGTGAATAACTTCGTTATACGATAATAAACAAACGATTTGTGACCATTACCGTAAAGCTAGTGCCCGCGCCGCGCGCGGTCATCTAACGTCTGATGCGCCAACGACGCCGCTCGATCGCTCGCAAATTCTGTCATTCTCGCGCCATATTCGGTTCAATTTGGACGTGGATTGTTACTTTTCTAGTGAAAGTTAAAATAAATGTTTTTTATCGTGGGGACGAGTATTGATTGCACCCATTTACTTCTCTATTCGACCAAAACAGGCAGCTGAGACAGAGTCCTAAATCTGTTTTGGCAAAAGTTTGAATAGACAAAACAGAAACACGGGTATCGCTGTTTTATGAACACAAATCAAAAACTGCAGTATTACTAGATGGCCAAGCTTTAATCCAAGCAATTGGAAAACCTAAAAATGCCACCACTTTTGGCGATTTAGCAGGTGTATTTTGAAGATTGTCATGTCTCAATTTAAAAAAGAGGAATATCAGAGTGTGCATATACTTTTCGATTGTTATAATGAACAGTCCATAAAATCTGGAACGAGGGAAAAAAGGAAGCAATCAGTCACTCCTGTGGAATTTAAAATTGCTGATTCTGGTATTCCTTTACCGAGAAAATGGGATCGTTTTATACATCACTCCGGCAATAAGGCCAATCTTGCCAAATTCATTTCCGAAAGTATAGTCCTGCATGCAGCGAATCTTGAAGGTGATTTTGAATTATTGACCGCAGGTTGGGTTTGAAGGTCCCCTCAAGGTAACGACAAATGTGAACCGAGACATCCATCATTTAATGTGTAATCACGAAGAAGCAGACACAAGATTTGTGATACATGGGATAGATGCTGCCCGAATGGGTTATGAGAGGCAGTAAACAGCAGAGACACTGATGTCATGTTATTGTTGACCCACTTTTATGAAAAACTACCGTCTAAAGTTTGGGTGCAATTCGGTACAGCACAAAAACCAAACTATGTGCCTATCCATGACATAGCACAATCGATGGGACCAGAAAAGAATAATTTACTTGCTTTTCATGCTCTAACGGGCTGCGATAGTACAAGCTCACTGTCAGGTTTTACAAAAAAGTCCAGTTGGAAGGTGTTCACCGAATGGCACTTCTTGACGAATTTGGATCTGAAGGGGAACTAACAGAACACGTCATGAGGAATGGAGAAAAGTTTATAACCACCATTTATTGTGACAAAAAACCTACACTTCAAGCCCTAGACAGCATTGATGATCTAAGAGCCGCAGTTTTTCCAAATGTTAAGAGCCTAGATAAATTACCACCTTCTAGAGAAGTACTGAAGCACTATCTTTACAGAGCTAATTACCAGGCTTTTATTTGGAAAACTGCGAATCTTCCGATCCAAAACATACCCTCACCAGAAAACTGTGGCTGGAGATTAGATAACAAGTCTCTGATTCCGATTACTAGCTTGAAACCTCCGATATCTCTGCAAGATATAGAACTTATATCGTGCCAGTGTCAGACAGACTGTCGAACAGCGAAATGTGACTGTGCACGCATGAAGCACAAGTGTACGATAGGAGTATGCCATATTGGAAAAGAATTATGTGTTAACCAACATAACTTTGACGATGAGTAATGTGCTGCTATGCTACCCACTCTGGTCTGGTCACTATTTATATTTTATACAATTTAATTTATGCAAAATAAATAATATAAGTATATAAAATAAATATATTTCGACACTTAGTAACTTTTATTACAACTTGTGGGTACTTTTTATTTGGACTTTTATTGTAATTCCTTGTTTTGTTTATGAATTATACTAGCTTGGCAAGTACTTCTAATTTGCTTGACTTGTGATATTTGTGTACTTGTATTTGTAAAAAGTACGATATGTAATTTGAAATAAATAAAACTATTTATCTCAAATACTTATTATCTTTTTCGTTATTTAATCTCGTAGTCTCAAACCTTAGAAAACAAATGGAAAATGGAGGTAATAATCACGGAAGTCAAGCATGAGGAGGTACTCTCTTTACGGAAATGGTCACAACTTGTTTGTTTATTATTGTACCACAATGATGTTTATATTTTTAGTAAGGTAAAGAAACGTACTATATTTTTTGTAATAAACTTACGCTTATTTTTCTCTTAGTTATAGCGGTAAATAAGAAAATGTATACGAAAAAAAAAACATATTTTTCTTAATAATTTAACAACCACAAAACTTAATTAGTAGGTTTTAAAAAGGTATCATAGACAATCAAATAACCTTTTAAATGACGTATCAAACAACGAAATTGGTGCAATAGAACTCGAGAAATGAACAAAAACTTGAAACGGTCGGTCGCCATCTTTGTGACGTCACAGCTATGCGCGTCCCCACTTCCTCCTCTTAAAACCGGCAGTTTCGTGTTCTATAGAGCACAAGGAACACATACATATCAATTATAGGTATAAAGAGGAGATGGCTACGAAAAATCTCTAAATGCTTGATTGCCTCCTAACTATAAATCAAGCATGAGATTACAAGAAGCAATATTAAAATATCTTTGGCGAAACATTTTAAAATCTCTTTTGAAGCGACCATTTATTATTTCAACTATCCATCTGCATAACGTAACCTTTCGACTTTGATTGGCCTGTGAGTAAGTTGATTGCTGTTGCCCCACATATAAAGACTCTGGTTTGTCATAGAAACCTTCTAGAAATGGAATCGCAGCCCGGGATCCTCTATCTAGTATACAAATATCGTTTGGCCTAAGTTACGAAACCGACTATCTCCAATTTCGAATAAACTTTTTATTATGTCAGCTTCGCTTTGTGTAGCAGCATATGGCCCTAAAACATCAATTGTTTATGTCCATCGCACGAACATATCACGAAAGGTTTGACAAGATTATCGTACTTATGCAAACTGTAGTTAGAGCTCTGCTGTAAAAAAATATGTATCAATGTAGAAATAAGCCCAGCGCTCTGGTGTAATGAGTGCTAGTGAGTCCAGTCATTATTGGTCAGTGGGGAGTTGGGGACATCCTGTCGCATCATCTACTCGTATTTTTTATTTAAGTGTGTCTGTATACCTACAATAAAAGAATTTATTTGGCAATAAATACATAGTTTTATTTATTTTAATCCCAATTCAATACCAACAAGTTGGTAAATATAAATAATATTATGGGTATTGAGGATAGACACCAAAATACGGAATTGAAGAAGATTAAAAATATCATTTTATGTGTATTTATGTATTCAACAGATATAAGAATTTGGGATTTAATAAAAAAATAGTAAAGCACTTATTCAATAGGTGCTTTACACTTTTCTTACACAGCTAATAATATCCAAAAACAACTGCAGAATCTGATCCCAGATCAACAAAATAATAAATACCACCAATTAGTACATGTGCTCACTCACAGATGGCGTTATAATAAAGAAAAATCCCTAGCGTATAAACCTCATTTTGACCAGTTTTCGCAAGTTTTTGACTCCTGAAACTTATTAATTGATAAACTATAAAATACGACAATTATAATAATATAACAATCATTCCTGAACATTGGTTTTGACTACCTAGGCAAACGTCCATTGCCCCACCAGACATGTCCTTTATACAACATTTCATTAATCCAGGAGAATTTAAATAAAGTCAAATTACCAATGTTTTCTTCTGCAAGTATTTGCACCCTTCTAGTGTCCTGCTGAAGACTTTTCAAGGCTGACTGGAATGCTGATCCTTGGTCTGATATGCAATTGGAATGAGACCAGTCTCGCCAACTGCCTCCACAAATATTTTAAGTAGGTACTTATTGATTTAATTACGCTCAATCGCTTTTGTAGCACTTTCACACGAATAATAAGCTATTGCGTGCTGCCATTTGTATATAGCACCCATAGGTATATGTAATCTGTGCCCATAGTCATGAAACATCATACATTTACATGATCCAAAATCATTGGGTAAATAAGTTCCGTGAGGTCAACAAAATCATTTCCAATCATAAATCGGCAAAATTTTAAGTGGGTCCTCCGCACAACAGCTTACCTCGAACCTCAAATAAAATTAATAACGTTGTTTTAATAAAATTAAAAATAGAAGTAACAATATTATCAATTTTTCAACAAAACAATGTTGAAAAAGCTTGTATAATACTAACTTTTTCAAGATGGTTTATTTTGACATTACAGACGTTCAATAGTCGTTTTGCTGCTGTCAAATAGCGCGTCATGGTATGAAAACTCTATACAAAAAAAAAGGTGAACGGTTTTCGTAAACGTCAACGCAACTGGCCTGCTGCAGGCCTGCTATTAGGATGTCATAGTACAAAAAAGCAACGCAGTTCAACTTCTGTCCTGCTATAAGAGCTCGTGGTAAGCCCCGGTCAGCTGCACACAAACACAAACAACAAAGGCGTTGCGACAGGACTCGCCGCTGACTTATGACTAAAGAGTACTTTTCCGCTGTCAAACTTCCTCAATATTACTGATAATCTGAGTCCTTGTTCCGCACATCCCGCGAGCCCGCGTGGTTATTTACATGCAAAAAATCGAACATCTTTGGTCTCCCGACATAACATTTAGCCTGCGTTTAGCTGACAAGGATTCTACGTGAGATCACATTCCTGTTTAAGGCATGTAACATGTTGAATGGTGAAGCAGTTTGCTTTTGGACAAGTAACCATGCTCGGGCAACTTGTGCAAGTAACTCGCATAAGCACTATTGAATTATGAAGACTGGCAATAATAGCAATAAAATGTTATTGATAAGCTATATTTTGGTGAATTATCTGTCTAATGTTATTGTTATCTACTTGTCACTGTCAGTGTCATGTCATCAGTCATAGTCATTTTTAGCAAGTGCCCCCTCACCCCTTCCTTTTGTTATCGAATTTATTATTTACTGATTAGGTACTCTGAATGTCCATATTTACTCTTGTTGTCATTATAATCAAATTGGATTTTACCAATTGAGTATTGTGCTAAATCTGGTTTAAATACGCGATCCCGTGGTTCTTCATGGCTAACGATAGAGAAGTTCTACGTGAAATATGGGATGGGAAGTTACCAATTTGTTTTCAACTAGCTCAAGAAGAAATTATGGAAATACAGCAACCTGATGCATTTTATGTGATGGTCCCTAGACTAAGCTACTTCCCTCTTGTAACAGACAAGGTTGTACCTAAAAACCGTGTTGAGTAACATAGACACTAGTGCTATGTTCACATAAAATTATTGATTGTACATTGATATTTTCAGATGAAAAGACACTTTTTGCGCTATATATCTCAAGAAAATGCTGATAGTGAAATGTGGTTGGATTATAATGGACAGCCACTCAAATGGCACTACCCAATAGGCTTTCTCTATGATCTGTTTTGTGGCAATGATCCTCAACTGCCATGGCATCTAACTGTGCACTTCACCAAATTCCCTGAAGACGTCCTTCTCCATTGTATTAACAAGTAATAATTTATAGAATAATTATCAGTTACTTACACAAATTCTTACAAAAAAGACTATTAGATTATCTTTGTTTTGGTTTTTAATTTATGAATATTTTCAGGGATGTAGTGGAAGCTCACTTTATGTCAACTGTGAAAGAGGCTGATGTTCTTAAACATAGAGGACAAGTCATGTCCACTATGCAGAAAAAAGATCACAATCAGTTATGGCTTGGTTTACAAAATGGTAATAGTTATATATTACTGGGGTAATACATTTATTTGCTTAGTAATGTATTTAAAATATTGTGGGTTAACATACAACATTTGTTGACAAATCTTAAATATAATATACAATCTAGCACTAAAATATATATTTATGTACAAGTATGTAATAAAAAAACAAAGGGAGAGCTCATTGGGCATCAAAAAATTCATATGCATCGCTATCAGTGGGAAAAGTGCTCAAATGGCTGGCGCAAGCATTGCCACATTGGATGGCAATGCTGATTCTTTGACTAAAAAATTGGCCAGCCCTCTGGTCACGTGAAATTACTTGGACAAAATATAATTTATTTTAATTAATGTTTTGTTGCTACTTTATCAAGTTATTGAAATGATTATGCTCTGCTTTGCAAATTATACTTTTTTCGTCTCATGACGGAGTATGACTTTGCACCACAACGCATAACCATTTATATTAAATTAAATAATAGGAATATTTGTTTACTCAATTCATTAACAATTAATGTTTCAGACAAATTTGACCAGTTCTGGGCTATAAACAGGCGACTCATGGAATCACATGGAGACAGTGAAGGTTTTAAACACATTCCCATAAAGTTATACTCAGATGATGGTACTTGTAGTCAACGCCTAGTCAGTCCAAAGAACAATGATGGCAGTAGGAAGACGTTGCAACAAATGGTTGCCGAGCTGTACCCTGATAAACATGATGGTTTGTAGAATTAATTCTCCACATTAATGAGGGTGTAATTTTGTGAATTAAGAAACTCACATGTTTATTTTTGTAAAATAATTAGGTACCTCTCTTTATTTTCAGTACAACTGAGAACACATGGGATAGTTATTCCTTCAGACACACCACTGCAATGGCTTTCTGAGCATATGAGTTATCCAGACAACTTCCTACATTTGTGTGTATTCTAAACCTACTTTTTGGTTAATTTCCAAAGCTATGGGGTAACCCATAGCTTTGGAAACAATGCGATTGTGTGTGTGATTCCTTGTAAACAATGCAATTCAATCAAAGACAATGTAATATTTAATAGTTTAATTGCAAGAGTTCACTTCAGTGATTATAAAAAAACACAATTTACACAGACAGAACATTCCTTATTTATAATTTCTTGCAAACAAACATTTACTAAGCTGTGGTATTATTTACAGATCATTCATTAGTATGTACCGATGTAAATTAATTGAAATAAAGTTAGATCACAAGCATAAATCAACTTTTTTAACAATAAATAATAATGCATGATTTTTCCCAAATGAAGAAACAGTTTTATCACCAAATAGAATTTGTATCATGATAATTAAAATCCTGCTCGTTTTTTCATCTTATGAAAAAACAACTATTTTGTACAAACAAGGTTTAAAGCTAAATAAATATTAATAACTCAACAAATAATATCAGTTGAAATATCACAATTCACAAGGTTGCCCTTAAACTAGAGATTGATTACAGTTCTATCTTTTGTTTATTCTTTTGAATGATGTAAGGAATGTGTCTTGTAAATCGCTTGCATCCGTTGTTAGCAAATATAGGCTGGTCTTCATTTGGCCCATATGTTATAACAGATAAAGCTTCCCTGTAAAAGATGCGAATGAAAAATTATGTCATTTTAAGCTTAATAATTGTAAATAAAATATATTTAAATTAGAACTGTGTTTTATAATATAATATTATAAAGTGGTTTTTAGTTTTGACATAATTCGTATTGAAAAGGAGTGCAATGTCCTTCAGTAATAATTCAGAATACTTACGCCATCATCTCCTTGGTAGGATGATATACAGCATGTGAACGAAATTCTGCCAAAGCACACATTTCTACATGTTGCTGCTCCAATGGTAAAAATGGCACATAGTGATCAATCAAATGATTTGCTATTGCAGCTGCCTTCTCAAACCCTCCTGAAAGATGTAATTTATTTATGAATTTCTCCTCATACAACAGACTATCATTACAGATTAAATTATTTGAGCCTAAGCTTTTTAAAATGTTTATACACAACTAGCTGTGCCCCGCGGTTTCATCCGCATAAGTCTCGATCCCATGAAAATATCGGCATATAAAGTATCCTATGTCCTATCCCAGGTCATGGTCTAACCATGTGCCAAATTTCATCAAAATCCGTTCTGCCGTTTTAGTGTTAAAGTGTAACAAACAAACTCACTTTTGCATTTAAAATATTGGTTAGGATTGAACATTAAGATTGTCAAACAAAATAACCTTGGAAATATGCTGTCCTCCTTATGATTGGCTCAAAATCATGAAATTCAACCTCATTCCTCTTTGCACCTTGCTCATACAGATCTAACAGTTTTGATGCTATTTCTTGACCACCAATATTTGATATGAATATAAATATACTATCTCTATAAAGAAAGAGAAAACATGGGGATTATAATTATGTCTTGTGAACAGTAGCTACATAAATAAAAGTTTTCATAATGGCAATAATTTTAAAACATCAAGCGCCTCAGTATGTGAATGCTATGCTTATAGTGCTTACCTATAATCAATACCATCTACAGCATGATGATGATCAAGCATTGGTTTGATGGTGTCCAACACTGAAGGACACATATCATGGATTTCATCAAAAATAATAAGTGATCTTGGACATTTTCTTACAATATTATTTAAAGTTGCCACCAAATCTTCCTGAAAAGTCAAATAGGTTCTTATTGAAGAGTTTACCAATATTAATAGCTACAATGCTTTCATAAAGCTTAATGGTTTTAATTAAAAAGATTAATAGAAATATATGTAGAGTTGATTGAACTCCATACATCCTCCATACCTCCATACATGTATGAATCAAGTAAGGAAAATTTAAATTGTAATATTTGTAGTTCAATAGTAATATTATGTTCATATAAACACACTCACTTTTTTCTGCTGCAAATTGGAGCAGTCAAAATCTTTCTTCCCCATAAACAGCTTCACATATTTACTGTGCATACCTTTAGAATAAAGTGCTTCAGCTATCATAGTAGCTGCATAGTTTTTACCAACACCTGGCCAGCCATGCAGGCTTATAACTAGAGCCTTTTTGTTTCTTTTATTCTCATCATGTACAGCCTCTTTGTGTGCATGCATAATGTTAACTAATTCATCAACCAATGGCTGCCCAAACATTCTTTGTGATAATGATAATTTTAACTCTGTAAAAATAAGTAAGGTCAGAAGGTCATCATTGGTTTAATTTCATAAACTTTTACTTCATTAAACTTCCTAAGTTAATATAGGAGAATGTTTTCATTTATTGTATGAGTCTTATTAATATTGGACATTAGAATTTAATAACATGGTTTAAATTACTGCAGTATACGACAGCTAGATTAATTACGTTTTCTACTCACTATTTATATCGAAAGGCACATGCTGATCATTACAACATTCCGCATACCGACAATAAGTGTTATCTTTTATTGTATTCCATTTGTACCAGCCAGCACTAGCTACTACACCAAGTATGGACAGTGTAATGAATTCCGACAAGGCACATTGGAATAAAGCTAATACAAATGGTAAAACGATGAAGTAATTTCTAAATAACATTTTGAAACACGAAGTCTTTGACAGGCGGGAATATTGAGTAAAAGTAACACGTTATTTTTACACGATCAATAAACTAAGTACTTCAAGCACGCTGATTCTTTTATAGTTCATTTTAAAGCGATTTTATTCTACTCGTTAACAATGCAATTTCAAAGTTCGGATCAATTTAAATTTCTGCAAGTATACAAAATAAAATCACAGAATCTACAGTCAGACACTTGCTTGACACACTTGACAGTGTGCTTGACATGACAGACGACAGTGTCACTGTCAAATAGGCTTGCGAAAAATATCGATATTTTTAGGCAATATTATATATTGCCTAAAAATATCGATATTTTTCGCAAGCCTATTTAAATCAATATAAAATGTCAAGTATCGAAAATGCATCAAATTCGATATATATTTCCAATAACAACATCGTTGTCGCCACTGACTAAACTGCTGGAAATCAGAGCCGTAAAAAGTAGACTTTTTTTTATTATCTGTGGCGTAACTTTGCTTGCTTTGCTCGGAAAAAAAAAAAATCAACAAGTGAGTGAGCTAGTTATATAATGGGGATAAAACTGCCATTTGCTCACTTCAGATGTCGCTATCATTGTCCGTCTTTAAATTTGACAGCTAGCTGTCAATATCCATACATTTTTTGTAAACAATCAACTTATTTTACGCCTAATTAAATAATATGCCCCCTTGCGCAGCTGTTGACTGTAAAAATCCGGGGACCCATGTATTCCCCAAAGATCTTAAAAGAAGAAAAGTGTGAGAGAGAGCTTTCCGAAGAAAAAATTGGAAACCAAATAATTCGTCGAGGTTATGTACTCATTTTAAACCTGAAGACTTCTATCAGACGAATGCGTATACAGGTGATGCTCTTTTTCATAATACAGTGAACTTAAGTGTGTTTTCATTATAGGCATTTGTGGATATTTATTTATATACATTATACTAAGGTTGTGTTGTTAAGATTATCTTATAATCAACCAAAATACTCTTATGTCTAAGTAGCAAGCATCTATGCAGCATTCGCTTTATTGCATTGTATTTAATATCTTCATACCAAACTACCTACTGCCTAATATTAACACATATCCTGCACTGAATCCTACCGAAAGGACTGGCCCGCAGCGACTGTGGACAAACCTGTGTGGAAAAGGAAATGGGAGGCCTTTGCCTAGCTGTGGGACTTTATGGGCTAAATAGATAAATATATCTTCCACTCATCATATTTGTATTTAATGTTTCGCACATAGATAAGTTGATCATAAATCCTTTTTGTCTGTTCTAGGAGATGAAAATATAAACAAAAGGCTCAGGAAGACTGCTGTACCCTCTATTTTTTCTTTTACTAAAGTCAAACCAGTCCACCCCTTAGCTGAAGACAGAGCAAATAGACTGTTACAGAGAAATGAGAAAAAACAATGTTTTGATACATATAGTGATCAAATTGCTGGACCTAGCCATGTTCAAACCCGTGATAGTTATGAAGAACCATATAAAGACGAGGAATTTACAATGTTTAACGAAATAGAAATTTTTCCTAGCACACCATTGGAGCCAGATGATGGGCCAGAGCGGGACCAACATACTGTATCATCAAGACATACTAAGTGAATTGTGTGTACATTTATGGATCTAATAAAGAACTGTAGAAACAATGACAGTATCATTGCTTTCTACACAGGTTTTGAAACCTATCAAAAGTTCTATTTTGTGTGTTCGACTTAAGTGTAATGGCTCACAAAATAAAGTATTATGGAAGTCATGTGAAGAATATTACTATTGAAAATGTTATTTATTTCAATGTAATTTAATTTTTCATTTATTATTTAATGTAAACCAAATATTTGATCCTAGTTTATTGCATTATTGCTTTGTTTTTACATAATTCTAAATCAGCCATTATTAGAAATTAATTGCAGTCATAAAAATGTTAAATTCAAATATAGTGCATGTGGTGTTAGCCTTAAGTAATTGTTGCACTTATAAATGTATATCGTGTAGTTTTAAAAGAAATGTACTTAATGTGTAAACAATTGTAGGCTAACCTATTAATTAATTAATAAATAAATAAGTCAACGCGTTCACATTGAACGTTTGTTATGTCTGACAAAACATCACAATTTTGTGCCCCTCGCATCAAAGATATTTTTTGTTTGTCTTATGTGCTGTAACTTTAGGGAATGTGTTATGTAATATGCATTGTGTATAAGGAGATAAATAAAACATTGTACCTATATAATATTAATTTGGTTTTATTACAGTATCATAGTATTTGTCGTAAATTGCTGGTTGGAGATACTCAGTATAAAATGATGTTGTTTTTGGTTGTTTGAACATCATTAATTTTTCTGTGCATACTTTATGCATAGGTAATTGTAATCTTTGTACATACTATATCCTCTATACCATGGAGGACTGTGAAGATATGTTTACAGTGTGCTTCCAAGCCACTTCCAGCTGCACATTCACAATGACTTTCACATATCATACCAGTCTTATTCATTAATCTTTTCATTTGTGCCTGCATTGTGCATGAAAATAAGCATGGTTACGATCATTAGCTTGTTGATCAAGCTCCTATTTTCATAGAGGATTTTCACTTTAGGAGATATTTGAAACCTGAAATAATATTAACATTAAATTAAGTACCTATATTACACGTTTTTTTTATAGTTGAACTCACAAAGGAAGTAGTGAATGCATCATAAGTTGATCACTGTATGAAAACTTACCTTTCAGCAAACGTTTGAATGTGGGTTTTAGATAGCGCTGGAAGATCAGTGCTAGAATTGACATCCCTGAACTTTTCCAGGGCAGGAATGTTAGGGTTATCATCCTCAAGCTCTTCTTCAACTCCGATCAAGTTATTCCTGTCGTATGCCTCCAGTCTTCAACAAAAAAAGGAGTTTTAAATAATGTAAACAAAACAATCTATCAAATATAAAATGGTCATTATTTATTTACCTTTCCACTAAAGCTGCTTTTTTACCCGTGGTAGACGCATCTCTTTTCCATAACTCCGCTTTTAGTTGTACTACACTCCAAATCGCATACATTTTTGTCTAGTTTTCGTATAAATAATATCGACACAACAGTGAAAACATAAACAACAATGGCGGACTAAAGACGCACAACCGTGCTGCCATCTGCTATGAGCTTTCAGTTTTTAACCCCATTATGCTAACATAGTAAAAACAAACACAATTGAAGTTCATAAAGAAAGATTTTTCTTTTTTTACATTTTCCATTTTCAAGGTGATATGCAATTAAGTGCCAAAAAATATCGGTAATTGTATCGATGTTTTTTTTTTCGAAATTGAAATTGATTTTTTTCAAAATATCGATACGATATATATCGATACTTTTTGGCACTTCTTGCATCCCTAACTGTCAATGACAGTTTTATTGACATTTGAAAATGAAATGACAATTCAGTCAGTATTGCCATTTTGTTGTCCACCTTGTCCCAATAATGGGTTAAAAACTGAAAGCTTGTCATAGGTGACAGCACTGTTGCGCGTCCAGAAATCGCCATTGTTTTGTCTACCTTTGTGTCAATCACAAATTAAACGAAAAGATTATATGCAACTTGGAGTGTATGTAGCTATAAAAAGACGAGCCAATGAAAAGGGTTCCTCTACCCTGTTAAAAAGCAGCTTTCGTAAAAAATATGAACGCTTTATAATTTATTTTGTGGTTGTTAATTTTTTGGTGAAGATTATACTCCATTTCAAATAAGATTAGACACCAAACCGATTTTGAGTTCTATTGCGTTCTGTTATAAGGTCCTCCGCGTTAGGTTTTTTAAAAAAAAAGAATTATTTAGTCGAAGAAGATTATATTGAGACTTAACATGGATATTATAAATCGAAGATAATAATTATACGCGAGAGACCCATGAGCAGGACCATCTGCCAGGAAGGTTGAACGTGAACTGGCTACCACTGCCATGACGTATGAAACTGACATATGGATGATAAGCTGGTTGCGCCGGCTAGGCGCTGACTCAGCGTCAGCCCCTACAGAGTTAGGGTATAACACCTCCCCCTTTAAGAAATAACTTCGGGGTTGCTACGAAGTTATGTAATTATTTATATGTAAGATCAAAGTAATCAAGTTTTTTAAACTCTAGTCCTAATGGTTGGAAGGGAGATTTCCTCAATATCGGAACTACTGTTTTCTGTATTAATCTTACAAATTTGTTCTGGTTTTGATGAAAAAGATACTTTAACTGGGGTTCTGCTGCCGGGTCGTATACATTTATAAACTTTAAAACATACAAATGATAATATAAGAATAGTAATTAATACAGTGGTAATGGAGTAATGCATCCCATATTTTAAGATGTGTGGTTTACTGTCTAGAACGTTGTCTATATTACTTAGTTGTTTTAGGAAGATATGCTTATTAAACTTCAGATCGTCTAGATCAGTGTTTAATAGTTTTATAGGGGATACATTGTTGATTGATTGGTTTAATTTCATTACATTACAGCAAGTGTCATTTAATAAGTTAAAGTCAGGAAAAGTAATGGGTGTAGATATGTTTAATGCAGTATATTTTGGGATTAAGGTGGTTCCCTTACAGTAACCTATGCAGTTTTTAGGGATTGTAAGTATCCCAGTGCCTAAGACATTAATTTCTAATAATTTTGAGTTTCGGCAGTCTATTGAAACTCTATTTGACACTGACTGTATGTAAATCCATTTATTATTCTCTATGGGTTTCCACATATCTAAGTTACCATAAATAAATTTAGTTTCACAATATTTTGGGGTTTCACTGATCACTTTTGACATATATTCACTTTCACAAATAGGTCTGATGTCTGATGCATACACTGTTGTTATGTCGCACACATATTTTCCTGCAGTGATGATTTTGCAATTTTCCAAATCGTTTAAAGTGCTGTATTGAGTTTTGTCTTTGGTCATTGCAATGTATTTGGAAGTGGGTAAAATTAAACTAAAAGTATTAGGCTTACTTAAATTGTGAGGAGTAGGCAGAGCAATGTTATGAAATAATACATATTCTTTAATAGACACTAAAGGTATTTGTAGCACGAAAAATATCTTATTACTAGTATAATAACTAACTACACTAGATACATTCAAGATTAAATGAATAGAACTTAAATCTAAATCAACAGGTAGCTTCAAATCATTGGGTAAATGTTGGTAGTTATCGGCAAGCTCCCGGAACAATTGTTGTGACGTAATCATTGATGGGTGTAAAATGTTTTGATTACTAAACAGGACTGCGTTTGTTATGTCTTCGAGTTGGAAAGACATAGTTAAGATTGATACTTCCAGATCATTAAGTATGTGAAGAATTTCTAATCGTAGCAACAATTCGTTTGTTTCATTAGTTACGTTCATTAAATTGGCCGAGAATTTGTCGATAGCTTCTTTTAGGTTGACCTCATTAGTTTTAATTTTGTTAATGGAGTTATTAAATGATGAAATTGTCGATGTGGCTAATAAAATATTATCCTTCATTAATGAAATCAACTTCTTCTCATTATTTTGCAGTACATTTATAGCGTCGTTAAACCTGAGACCATCGTTTTCATCCAAATTACCAAATATTTGTTTAATCAGAGTGCCCAGTCCTCCTACCCAAGCGCGTTTTGACCGTTTTTCTAACAAATGTGAGATAGACAAAAATTCTTTGTACATGTCGCTGTAGCGGGCATTTAAGGGTTCTATTATGTTATTACAACTATTTTCTATCAGACCAATTCTTTTACATAAATATTTAGTAGTGTTAAGAGCGGAGTTTATATTTTCAATATGCGGGCCTATGTGTGAAATGTCTAAGGGCATCACGACGTTCAGCAGTCCACTGCTGATTTTCAATGTGCCGAGGTAATCAAGATAGAGGCCAGGACTTGATTTTATCTGCTGAACATAGTAGTCCTGTTGGCTTCGAGCCTGACTCGGAGTTCTGTAAATTAATAGCTACGTTAAATGAATATAATATGTGTACTTATAAAGTAACCTACTTATCTATGTATGTATTAATATCTAAGTTTAGACCTACAACTATTTAAGATACTACGAGCTACTTCTGACATCAGCTGGCTTCACCTCATCAAAATGATGGGTGACATGACGCCGATTAATAAGCAAGGTAAGTGTATTATTACTATTAACCTTTACTATTTTATAAGGACCTTTCCAGAGAGGGGAGAGAGCTTTACGTAGTCTCAAATGATTTTTGAGATACACGAATTCACCGACTTTATAACTAACAGAGCGAGTATGATTATCGTAGTAAGACTTTGAGGATACCTTGGATTTCCTCATGAAATCTAATGCTTTTTCTCGTGAATGTTTTAGTCGGTTCTGTAGCATACGGACATATTCTGGATAGGTAGCTCCTGGGGATTCATCATAAATAGAATTAGGGATGAATGGTTTACTACCGAACATTAGTTCGTAAGGTGTGAAGTGAGTTGTAGAATGAACGGCAGTGTTGTAAGCGAGCATAGCTGTGTATACGTAGCGAGGCCAATTTGATTGTCCTTCGTTAGTATACGACTTGAGGTATTCTTTAAGGGTTGAGTGGCTTCGTTCCAGAGCGCCTTGGGTTTGTGGATGGTAGGGTGAAGACCACAGATTTTTTTATTTTAAGGAATTCACATGTTTTTTTAAAGAGATCTGACGTGAAGTTGGTACCCTGGTCGGTGAGAATCGTTTTGGGAATGCCAAATATGGATATATAGTGGAGCAGACACTCGCTTGTTTCTTCTGCTGTAGTACTACGAATAGGATATGCGGAGGAGAACTTGGTAAGGTCATCTTGGATTGTTAATATAAATTTTAATTTTGCAGGACCTGCTTCAGGGAGCGGACCTACAACGTCCAGTGCAATTCGTTGACACGGTTCAGTTGAAGTGCTGGTAATTTGCATAGGAGCACGATTGATTTTTCTGAATGCTTTATTTTCTTGGCACGACTTACATTGTTTTACGTACGTTTCTATATCGCTACGCATACCTTTCCAATAATACATTTGTTTTATCCTGTTATACATTCGTGATGAACCTAGATGACCTGCTATGGGGATATCATGGTTATCGTGCAGGATCTTTTTAATTTCAGTTGGAGCAGGATATATAATATTGTTATGAAATATATTGACCTTGATTTGCGTATCGTGGAAAAGGTAAGTAAGGATATTATAAACTTTTACAAATGAATGTTTTTCAAACGGATTTTTAAAATCGGATATGCCGATTTCATTAACGCTTCCAAATATTATTAATTCATTTCTTATTCTTTTCAGGGTTTCGAAAATTTCCGGATAGGAAGCTTCATCAAAATAGTGGACTTTGGTAAACAACAGGTAATATATTTTATTATTAATTTCTATTTTCAAGGACGAGAAAAGTTCCTTCTCGGAATTGTGTATTCTAGTGCTAGTTTCAGGGTCGATCAATATATCTTGGATATAAGAATTAGATTCGTCTAGATCAATAGACGTGGGAACTAGAATTACTTTTGCAGGACATTTTAAAAGGTTTTCATTGTGTTCTACAATTTCAGTATTAAAAGATTTATCTTTATTAGCCATAGATTTCAAGAACATGGGATAATCGTCGACAGGGGCATTTGGGCTAGCACTTGTAGACGGTTTGGGACTATGACCAAGTTGGGGATTGGAAGTTGTTAGTTCGTCCAGTACAGGATTAGGTAATGTAATTGTTTCATTCTCGATTTCTTCTCTGATGGTGTCTGGGACGTTAGAAGGTAAGTTTATATCGGGTAACGGTAAGAGATCTTCGATTGGATCGAGAAGATCAGGAGAAGGTTGGATATCTGTATCGGGATTGAATGATGGTGGGTCTATTAGTAGATCCATTAGGTCTCTATCTAATTCTTGGGTGGATTCTTCTTCACCAAGAGGGTAAGAAGTTACAGGATCAGTTTGTTGAACAGGATTTACCGGAAAACGAGATAAGGCGTCGGCGTTAACGTTAACTTTTCCCTTTTTATACTGGATATCATATTCAAATTCTTCTAATTTTAAACGCCAGCGAACAAGTCTAGATCCAGGGTCTTTACAGTTAAATAGCCATTGTAATGGTCTATGGTCTGTAAGGATTTTAAACCGATGACCATAGAGATACGGTCTGAATGTTTTGGTGCCAAAGATAATGGCGAGGCATTCCTTCTCCGTGACGCTATAATTGCACTCTGCTTTGTTAAGCGTGCGGGATGCATATGCAATAGGGCGGTCTTGTCCTACTAAGCCCTGGGATAGGATTGCGGATATCGCGTAATTTGAGGCGTCACAGGTTAGAAGGAAAGGTTGCGTAAAGTCTGGATATGCAAGGACTGGGGCGGAGACGAGCTTGGATTTTAAGGATTCAAAAGCAAGTTGTTGCTCATTCTGCCACTCGAAGGTGACGTCCTTTTTTAACAAGGAGGTTAAAGGTTTAGCCAACATGGCAAAGTCGGGTATAAACCTTCTATAATAGGATACTAAACCTAGGAAGGACTTTATGTCCTTCGGAGATCGAGGGACTGGATACTCTGTTACTGCACGAATTTTATCAGGATTTGGTTTGACACCATCTTCGTTGATGATGTGTCCTAAGTAAGCTACTTCTTTGCGAAGAAATTCACACTTTTCTGGTTGTAACTTTAAATTAAATTTACGGAGTTTGTCGAAAACGGCTGTCAAGTTATCGACGTGTGAATTTAGGTCGTATGAGTAGATTACAATGTCATCCAAGTAGACAAAGCACTTTGTACCTTGTAGACCCGTAAGGCAATTATTCATTAGTCTTTGGAAAGTGGAAGGCGCGTTTTTCAACCCAAATGGCATTCGCGTAAATTGGAAGTGACCTTGAGGTACGGAAAACGCAGTTTTGGGTGCATCATCAGGAGAGATTAAAATCTGATGGAAACCGGATGTGAGGTCCAAAGTCGTGAAGTATTTACTACTTCCTAATTGATCAAGGATCTCGGATATTTGCGGTATAGGATATGTTTCACCGATAGTGATGTCGTTCAATTTCCTATAATCGATTACTATTCTCCATTTACGTTGTCCTTGAGAGTCTGCTTTTTTGGGAACTATCCAAATTGGCGAGCTCCAGGGTGAGGATGACGGTTCTATAATATTTTGACTCAGCATTTTACTGACTTGAGTTTCGACTTCCTTCTTATGACATTCCGGAAATCGATACGACTTCGTATGAATAGGAATATCGCTACTTGTTTTGATTTGATGATTGAGGGCTGTAGTGTGAGTTAACTGATCATCTGGTAGATGAAAAATATCGGAATATTGAGAACAAAGTCCTGTGAGGGCTTCAGATTCTTCTTGGTTTAGATGATCGGTTCGTAGTGAATTTAAGACTTGCGAAGTTCGATTGGATATTTCTTGATTATTCATGCTAACTTGAAGGGCAGCATGTAAGGGTTTGATTGTAAGTTTTAGATTGGGATTAATTTTTATGAACGATAATGAGGTATTAGCTATCGTTAGATTAACACGAAGGTTATCTTTGACCTTTACGATGCAATTAGAAATTAGGACATATTCTGATAAATGTTGATCCATAATGATACCTTCTTTTAGATCAGTATCCTGTATTGAACACTCAATAACAGTTTCAGTACGTGGCGGGATAATATAGAATGGGTCAAAGAAGTTTAGTTTGACTTCGGATTCTCCCATTCTGAGGGTATCGGTTGTATAATCGATTTTACAGCCGAAAAACGTCAAGAAATCTGATCCTATAATACCATCATAGGGTAAACTTATGTCCTTAATGACATGAAATCGGAATGGTGTGATTTTATTGTCATTTAATTTTAATTTTAATTGGAAATGGCCTTCGGTTTGGGTCGGCTCGTCACCAGGGTCAATACCCTTAAGTTTGATTGGTTCTTTCACTAGTCGTGGATTTTCCTGGATACTGGATAGTTTTAATAGACATATGACAGAGCCTGAATCGACTAATAAGGATAAAGGGGTATCTGAAACTTGTGAGTTTAAAAATACGTATGGTAGAAACCTCTTGGATGTATCTAGGTTTACTTCGTATATCCTAGTACTGGTTTTATTGGATACTGGTGAGACTGCTAGAGTTTTATTTCTGTGACTATCGATTTGGGGCTGATTATCCTGTCGTTTGACCTGGGATATGTCAATGGTAGGGTCGTCAGTTTGGGGCTGGTTACCCTGTTGGTTGGACCGTAATTTATCTAGGTTAAGGTCGTCAGTTCGGGGCTGGTTACCCTGTCGGTTGACCTTCCCTGGATAAGGGTAAGGATTAGGACTGTCAGTTTGGGGCTGGTTACCCTGTCGATTAATCCGTGATGAATCTAGATTAAGGTCGTCAGTTCGGGGCTGATTACCCTGTCGATTGACCTTCCTTGGATGAGGATAAGGGTTAGGACTGTCGGTTTGGGGCTGGTTACCCTGTTGGTTGGTCCTATGAGTTGGTTTTTGTTGTTGGGTGCCAATACTTATGCTTCGTCCCGTGCGGCACCCTCGCGAGACTCCATTTCGTTTAAATCGTTGGAGTCGTGGACATAGGGCGAAAAGAAATCATCCGTGGGTTCGTCATCAGACGTTTCGCGGATATGGCTGATTTTATTATTATTATTATTTCGAATATTATTATTCGGTTTGAATTGGAATTTGTTGTTATAGAATTCACGTTTTTTACAATCTTTTATTTCATGACCAGCAGTTTTACAATACCGGCAAAACAGTGCATCAGTTTTATTTGGATTCGACGTAGTGGATTGTGTGTAGGGGTTTGGTTTTGAAGGCCCTGGTTTTGGTTTATTATTGACGAACTTTTGTTCGATCTGTGGACGCTTATACAGGCTTTGTTGAATGCGTTCTTCCGAAATCGCTAAATTAATGGCTTCGTTTAATGTCTTGGGAGATCTACACCTCACAATGTTTGATATACGGGGATGTAACCCCATAAGAAAGTGATGGAGAGCTAAGTCCTCCATAGCTGCGGTACGACCGGGCAATTCCTTTGCCTTAGTATTGGATAAGGATATTTCGGTTAACAGTTGTGAGAGGCAGGTCTCCACACGAAGCGAAAATTGGCTAACATTATCTTGCGGGCTTTGCCTGCTCTCTTGAAGATCGGTGAGAAGGTGAGCATAATGTTTCCGCTCACTAAATTGTGCTTTTAAGAATTCTCTGAGTTGTTCCCATGATGTGAATTCTTTTATGGAGCAGGCAATTTCCGCTTTACCACCCAACTGGCTGAGAATATATTTAAAAAGGATTGGTCTTTGTGGTTCTGATGCAAGATCATACGCGTTGTTACAATTTATAATGAATGAATTGACAGTTTCCCGGTTACCGTCAAATGATTTGACGAATTTAAACAAAGTATTTAAGTCTAGTTCGGCCATTGCGCTACGTGCAGTAGCAGCCCTTGTGACCCTGGGACTAGGAGATCTGACAGGTGATTTTTCTGTATCACTTCGAGACTGCTCTGAAGTTGGGATATCAAGTTTTAATTTACTTTCCTCTGTTTTAGGAACTGTTGGCATAATTAAGTTGTTTAACCATAAATGAAGAAAAACGGGTCACAGGTAGTATAAGGTCTTACAATGGTAATTACAGTAAATGAATCTAGTTAATAAGTCGCAAGTAAATAACCTTGTTTAGAGTATTAAATAATATCTCAGCTTAAGACTAGACAATGACCAAAGACTCACAGTACTATCAGTGCGTGGGCGACGGATGTTATGGCGAACAGGAACATTCCGTTGCGATAAGCCGCGTCTCTGTGGCTGGAGTCTGAGTCGCTAGGATCTTGAATAATATGGTCAATTAATTGGTATTGACCTCGGCTTCGGATGCAGGACTGAAATTGCAGGAGTAGCAGCGCGACGCACTGCCCAGGATAGTTGATGGTGGATATTCACTTATTTATTATTTTTAGGGCACATCAGGATATAGTTCACTACACACTTGGTTTTGCAGGATATTTCAACCACACTGAACACACACACTGGCGATACACTGGCCGGTACACTGGCGATGTTTTAAGGACACTGGGGATTTTCGTATCCCACCGCTGCCACCAATTGTTATAAGGTCCTCCGCGTTAGGTTTTTTAAAAAAAAAGAATTATTTAGTCGAAGAAGATTATATTGAGACTTAACATGGATATTATAAATCGAAGATAATAATTATACGCGAGAGACCCATGAGCAGGACCATCTGCCAGGAAGGTTGAACGTGAACTGGCTACCACTGCCATGACGTATGAAACTGACATATGGATGATAAGCTGGTTGCGCCGGCTAGGCGCTGACTCAGCGTCAGCCCCTACAGAGTTAGGGTATAACAGTTCGTAGCATGACAAATGGCAGCTGCAGTAAACAGTTCGTATTATAACCACTTTTTTGCTTCTCATCCTTGCCTAAGGTTTATAAGTCAAAATTGGTTAAACGGACTGTAAAAAAGGTTTTTCTAACAGTTTTTGTCATAAAACATCTTTGGTAAGAACATGGGTCCCCGTATTTTTGCAGTCAACAGCTCCACAATGGAGCATATTATTTACACAAAAAATATGGATAGTGACAGCTAGCTGTCAAATTCTTGGACTCGCAATAGTAGGAACATCTAAAGTGAGCAAGTGACAGTTTTTATCCCCATTAGTGGGACACAGAGGATGACTCCACTTTTGGTAATTGGTGGGGCAAAGAAGAATTATCCACATTTTTGCCAATAAACCCGAGACGAACAAATGGTTTGATTGAAATACGTAGATTTAGTTTGAATCAAACCATTGTGATCGTTTATGCGAATGGTTTGATGGGTTTGATAGGGTCAAATAGTCACGAGTTTGAAACTCGTTTGATGGCATATTTTCATTGTGTTAACCCGTCACTTATGTGTCCAAAACTTGTTTGATCAAACCCAGCTTTAGTCTTTCCACGAAATTAAAATTATGTAACGTTTCTTTGCGAATTACGGCGCTGTTTTACGTTTGCTGATCAAAATTCAATAAACAATGCTGAACATAAAATTATATTAAAATCACAAATAAAACTCTTCGATCAATGCATTATTGATCGAAGATAAAACTCTCAAAATTAGGTATGAAGAAAATCGTCAAGTTTTCAGGAAATCATACAATATTATACATACAACAGGGTTATAATAAATGTAAAGAACGCTTTGTCTGTAGCAGAATATCAGGTAATGAATGGTAGCAGGAAATAATGTCAAGAGGCATTCAAGACGATTAATCTGGCATCAGTTTTAATCAGTGAACTTCAATGTTTGTGGTAACCTTGCTATGCGTTTGCACCAGAATACATTCAACGTGAACAGTACCTTATTTGCGTAACTAATTTTTGTAAACAATTGTGCCTAACTTGTTTAATTTTGACAGTTCAACAAAATTCATTGCGTTATTTACGTTGTTGAGCAGATTTTTTTCAACTTATGAAGCAATGGATTAGCAATCTGTTTCTAATGGAAACAGGTTGTCATTGTGTTCTATTACTGTGCGTTTGCACTGGCGAAACATTCCTAACAAAACATGTTGGAATCTCTATTTTCTGTCAATTTTCCATACAAAGTTTGACTGGCACTAGAGATTTCAACATTTTATGTTGTGATGTTTCGCCAGTGCGAACCATAACGCATAGTTACGCAATTAGGGTACAGGTCGACATAAAAGAGTCTGAACCATGATGATGGCACCTTTGCCTACAAGTGCTAGTAGGTTTTGAGCCACAAGCAGCGTTTTTAATAATTTGTTTCATTGAGTGGCCGCATACGTACAGACGCCAGCACTTCAAGCTACTACAATCTGTCAAATTTATTTAGTAGATTTTCAACTTTATCGCTGAAATTTAAGGTTCAAAGTTGATTGGGAAAATTTGACAGTTTCGGGTAGCTTGATGTGCTGGCGTCTGTACATACGGTTTCCTGATTCGGAGACCTAAATGCTTGCCTTACATACAAAATGAAACCAGTATGAACCGGTTTCTCTCAGGAGGCACGAGCGGCGCGCGCCAGTCCACCAATATCGTCAATAGTCCACCAATATTCAAATTCTATGATATGACCGTCGCTCGCAATGTACGATGTCATTTTCAACAGAAGTTTTTAATTTGCTCAGTTCGTTGCGTTTGCGTTCTCGAATTTAGTTGAATAATAAACGAGTCAAATTCATAAACGTCGTTGACGAATTCAACTAGTTGATTTATAAACAGTTAACGACGTTGACAGGAGATCAACGGTTGATTCAACTAGTTCGTTGATTCAACGCCCATCACTAGCCCGTATTGTCCCACCGCAGGACAAAGGTCTCCCTTTCTTTTTTCCACTCAACTCAATCCTGAGCCAATATGGACCAATCCCTTCTATAAGCGTCAAGTTCGTCCCGCCATCTACGCTTGGGTCTTCCACGATGCCTCTGGACGTTTTTAGGAACCCATGTTGTAGTCACTGCACGCAACATAAGTTCTAAAACAGATCTAAAGTTAGTGTTTTCCAAACATCGAAACACGTATTGGACACACAACGCCAACAGTGCAAACGCACGGTTAGCAAGATTCATGTCAGATTGATCCACAGATTGATCATGTAATTGCTTTCCATACATTTTGATTGATTATGCCAGATTGAGTCTGAGGTGCCTCTTACGTTTAAAAATCACTAAAATCGACAGGAGTCATAGGAATGACGTTACAGATTTTACAGAATGACATTGACAGATAGAGAATGTAGTTCATTGCACAGTTCATTGCTTGTAGCCTCTATTTATGCTCTTTAGCTGATTATCTAAGAAACCATGATACACTCATAAACTCTTACCATAATATAAGGCAATAAAGCATTTATATTGAGTGTAGATTTCAGTTACCTATACCTTAATTAATCGTATTCAATCATAAAAAGTGGAAGGCTGAAATTACTCAACCAAGACCACGACAAATTTTTAGCACACTTCTAGGAAATTCAGGAATCACAGAATGGCAATGACTAAATATAAGGTTGAGTCAGGAGTGCAACTGCTAGCAAGACTAATTAAGAAGCCAGTTATTGAAAACTTTTACTCAATTTTATTCCAGCCTGGATTAAAAAATGATGATGTTGTTGAAATATTTGGTAATAATAGTTCTGCTTTATTGATTGATGTGATAAGTGAAGCATTATCACCTGGTAGATCTAATGCAGAACCATTAGGTGTCCTAGTATTTAATACAGTTGGACAATTAAACTACATAGAACTGATCAATGCATTGAAAAGAAAGATAATGTCATCTGTGAATAAAAATATTGATAGTGATGCTGAAATGGACACTATTCTTCATAGAACTCTCAACAATTTGTTTATACTAGATGTTTATGATGCAACACAATTCTATACAACTATTCATAATTTAGACAACATATTAGCACATCAACAAAATATTTCATTGCTAATTTTTGATACTCTAACAGCATTTTATTGGTCAGAACAAGGATTCAAAATAACAAAGATGGATTTATATATGAAAAATTTACTTAGGATGATACAAAAAGTTTCTAAAGAATATAAAGTAATATTAATCTATACAAGACCAGGATATTTCAGTTCAAGCAAAGATTCAGGTAATATTAGTGAAGTCCAAATCACAGGTGATAATTTTATTAAAGTCCAGATAATAGATAATAATAGCACAGGGGCTTATCAAGTAAATGTAAGAACAATTGATTTATTTTATAAGAAATATATGAGTATATTAGATAATGAAATAAATTGGCAGTGAAAATGAAATTTATTGTATTATTTTTATCCAATTTTACTTATAATAATTAGATAAAAGATTTAGATTACTTACAAATAATCATAATTATTATTGCTTGCTCATTGTGTGTTTGACTTAATGTGCATAGAAATGAGCATCAAAAATTTAACTTTACCACCTTTAAATTAGGACTTGAATAATATAAGGAATGTTCAAATATTTTTATGGTTTTATATAAAAAAGACTAGTTATTAACTTACACAACAACATAATTGCTTCAATTACTTATCTAACAATGGTGTAAAATGAATAAATGTAATATTCTTCTAATATTATTATTTTTCTTCTAAATTCAAGCCCTACAAATTTCTATGATGGAGAAATATTTCTAATTTGTTCAATAATCCTTACTTTAAAAGTAAAATGTAAAATACTGTAAGAGATCACAAGAGGAGATTCAGAAAATTCTATAAAAAGATGCTTACTCACTAGGGATATAACTTTTCACATTAGTAAATAAATCACATACAAAAAGGCAGCAAGACCATGACTAAAATAATTAAGATTTTCCCATTTACTTATAGTATGGAAGTATGAGTAACCTGATTCTTGTACTGAAAATGATGCCTCAAACATCACACCTAAATAAGCAAGGTGAATAATAGTAATTAGCGAAAATATGGTGTTTGTGAGTATAGCAACCATACTGTTCTTCTTATACTTGTGATCACATTGTTTACTGCAAGGATTTGCTAAACAACACACCTCGAGGGTTGAGGCTACTTTATAACGTAAATTGTACTCAACATATGAGAATGTACCTATACTGAGAAGAACTGCCGAAAATTGGAAATTCAATCCATGAAGCAATGATGACACAGCATAGGTAATAAATATAGCTGTAAATTGACCATATGGTTGGCAAGTCTTAAAAACATAGTTCTTCAACCACTGATGCATGGGAATATTCCAATAAATCACCACTTGGACTAGAGATCTTGGCAATTCAATGAAAAATGGTTTAGTGACATGAACCTCAGAGTGGCAATCATTTGTAAGTCCAAATCCTGCACTTATCATTGATACAATAGACATGCTTGACACAAAATAGTGTGACATTCTAAAAGCTTGTGCATCTCTATATGCTATTAACCATTTAGGCATTTCATCATCAATATACCAGGGTACAATACAGTTGGATACAACTAAGAATACCATGGACAAAAAGAGATTAATCACAATAATTTTAATCCATCTCTTAGATAAGAACTTAACTTCAAGGTATTGATTGTAACTGTGGAATGATATCCATGGGCCTAAAATACAATTAGCAGGACAAAGTATGTACCCTCCAAATTCAACAGGGTTCAGCATTCTTTTGAATAAGTCTCTGTCTAGTTCAATAGCTACAGAAATTATCTTCATAGCTGCTATCATCTGGATCCCTCTTATTTGTTGCCACATTTTTGGATTAAGTACATAAAGTTCGCATAATAACAAGAATGCAATAACAGCTATGGACATTAAAAGTCCTCTCCATTTTTTTGTGACAAATGAGGTTAATATCATAAATATATAAGCACCAGTTGTTAGTCCCACAGTCCAAATAAATGGGGGTCCAATATTATGATATAAAAGAAAACTTCCAATAACTAAACTTAGACTATGGCGAACGTTATGAGGCAGCGGTACAAACTGTATGATGAGGCGCAGAGTAACATTAGCAATAATTAAGTCCTTGGCAAATCGGAGTCCTTCATATAGAGTGGGTTCACCACATAATGCTATGTAGGTCCAAGCAGTTTCATTGTATTCTTCTTCTTCATCCATGTTTTACCGGCGGTATCAAACCGGTTTCTTTATTTCGTGCTCGGCAAGTTTGTGTTACTTTCTCATGGTACGAGTTCTAGGATAATTCGTTATTTCTTTTTGTTGTTTATCGATTACTAACCGATAAATAAATGAAAACCAGCGCTTGAGATTTCAAGCTTTTTCTGCACATTTTGTGTGCAATGTGCATTCGAATATTTATTGATACGTCAAATTGTCAACGAAACCAGTGCTGCCAACCCCTACCAAAATTTTCCCGCAAGATTTTTTTTTAATCCCCCTAAAAATACACAAATCTCACCCTTAGAAATATAAGGGCACAACTCGAAATATTGAAATTTTGAGTTATTGTGTTAGATGGGCTCAATATCAACTGTTCTACCACAAAAACTCAAAACCTCAATATTTCGAGTTTTGCCCTTATATTTCTAAGGGTGCAAAATGTAAATTCAAAACAAAATCGACTCTTCACGTGACCAGAGGGCTGGCCTATTCTTTGGCCAAAGAATCAGGATTGCCATACAACGTGGCAATGCTGCCAGCCTTTTGGGCACTTTTCCTATTGACAGCGATGCGGACGAATTTTTTGATGCCCTATGATTATTCCTCCCCCTTTTTTATATACTTGTACATATAATTAATTAAGTCTGATAGTTTTTAAATAATGTAAATACGTGTGTAAATAAAAATCAAAATTAAAAAAAAAAATGATTTAGTGCGCAACTGTCCAAGTCATTCGTAACTCATAAAATAAAACGCATTCAAATATTGTTAGTATTTTTTTTAATAAAAGGTAAGTAACCTTTAAAACTATGTATACAATATTGCACTATAGTTTATGACTGTAGTTTGCTAAACTCACAGAGCATGGCTAAACTAACATGAAAAATATAATTTTAGATAATTTTTCATGAATATTCAGAAAAATACGGGCGGTAACATGCCCATGGGCGACATTGTATTACAAAAACTGATTATCATTTTATTATGAATAGCGATATTTACCTACACATAGAACAATCCTATTATTACCATCCTCTATGGACAGAGTTCATTGTTACGGTAATCGGTACAGTAAGGGTTATCGTATGGCTGTAATGTGTGTATTGGAGGAATACGCTTTGAGCCAACCCACACTCTGGGCCCGCGTGGTAGATTATAGTCCACTCCCTCTCGAAGAGAAGAGGCCTGTGTGACCTCTGCCCCAGCCGTGGGAACATTATAGGCTATTAAGCTACACTCTAGGCGCCACGCTCCCACGCTCCTCTGAAGAGATAGGGTGGTTTCGTTTTATGTATTTTTCTTCAGTTATCGAATTAGATTACATACAGCTTTCTACAGACTGTTCACTATAACTTGTCCCTTGCCGTCATGTTTGTTGGTGCCATTGCTTGCATTGTTTGTCAAGCTTGTGCACTACCATTGGTCCTTTTGACGCAGCGCTAGTGTCTAAGTCATTGCATCAAATATAGTTCCACAATTTTCCGCCGGATTTTAGTGGTTGCGCGGACTCTACCCACAGACATAGAAAGAGTAGAAGACAGTTACTCTACTCTACTTTAGCTAAGGTTTACGACGAATGACGTCATTGAAACATTGGTTATGAAAGTTACGTGGTTTCCTAGAGAGCGTTGTTGACACCGTAATGCAAACCCGCCCCCATTGATTTAAATCGCTAGATTTGGCCTCACCGAACTCAGTAAGTAAAATTGTCCATACTGAGAAGAGTGAGCTCACACATTAAATAGCGTTTCCATGACAAACAAGTGTAGGCACTACGTCATTGTGTGTCAGATGTGTTACGAAACAAAAACGCGACTATCTTTTGACGCAGTAATCTAACGATTTAAAACTTTGCTGCTGTCTTAATTTTCATGTCAGCCGTCATTGCCACCGTCAAGTGCGGTCACCGCTTTTCTAGGAAAAGTAAGTGTAAGTTTTCTTTTTTAAGTTTTTTAGTTTCCAACCGTATGCCCACCCAGTTTTGGTTTTAGGCTGGTACTGGCTCCCACAGAGCACTGTCTGCCGACTCCACTCCACACGTTTGATGGCGATCTGCCAATCCAATCGAGAGTCGGTTTTGTCTTGTTTTCATACTAACAAAGGAAGATAAGAATTACTAATTCCATGGGCAACTAATAAAAATGTGATTTCTGTCATTCTGTAATCTGTGGTGGTGGCAAGTTGGCAACATTGTGTGGTAAAGTTGCATTGATTGTGGTTTGGGATGTTGTATTATTTTATTTTACTGTTTTAAATGGAAAAATTTCGTCATCAGTGCTCAGAGGGATAGGTGTGATACTTTCAGTTATATCCAACGTGTGAAAACTACGGAATTGTGCACTAAAGTACTGTGAACTATCATTGACACTTTTCTCTGAACACAGAGTTGGCGTGTGTAACTGTTTGGTATAAATCAATTTGATATGTGCATTCAGTGATAATTGTTTTGAAAAGATGGCTAGTCCGTCACCTCAGAATAGCCCAATGCCGCCGCCACAGGCGCCGAGCCCAATGGGTCCACCAACTCAGAGTCCGGCTCCGCCACAGTCTCCGCACAGTCCTTATAACCAGCAGCATGTCAACGGACCGCCACCGTCGCATCCTGGTGGCGGACAACCTCCGATGCCCAATCATATGTCGCCGTCAGGTCCGGGGCATCCTATCGCGTCTAACTCTAATGGTCCCCCTGGTGTACCTCAACATCCTGGCATGCCGCCAAGTGGTCATCAAATGCCTCCACACATGGTGGGCCCCCATATGCCAGGGCCACCTGGTCATCCAATAGGCCCTGGAGGTGCTCACCCACCTGGACCCAACGGTCATCCTGGTGCACCGCAACATCCTAACATGCCTGGGCAAGGTCCACCACATGGCTACATGCAGCATCAAATTGGACATTTGCCACCTGGACAGGTAAATAATAATAATTTATTTTATACTTTATGTAATTATGTCTAGTTCAAATTGATTATGTCAACAGCTCCAGCAACGGCTTCTATGGTACGGTATGGTAAACATTAATCTCAATGTATAGATCAGAATATTAAATCTCACAGTCATCCTGTATTTGGGGAGAGATCAATGCTTTTATTAACCGACTTCCAAAAGGAGGTTCTCAATTCAACAGTATGGTTTTTTTTTATTGTATGTTTGTTATGCAATAACTCTGCCAATTATGAATTGATT
Organism: Agrochola litura; assembly: GCA_949152395.1. Taxonomy (NCBI): domain Eukaryota; kingdom Metazoa; phylum Arthropoda; class Insecta; order Lepidoptera; family Noctuidae; genus Agrochola; species Agrochola litura. The sequence continues at coordinate 18,584,230 of OX424493.1, forward strand.
TTAATGATTCTTTTTTGTTTGGTAGGTAATACTTCAGAGGTGGTCCCATATAAATTTTAATAACTTTGCTTGGGTGGTTTTGAGTTAGCTTCAATAATACGTATTTTTTCCCACTTAGTATGTGGATGATATTAAGTTCTTCTCACTGATATTTACATAGCAGGTAGTGGTATTCGAATTTGTGTGGGGTAAATACCACAACAATAAAGTGAATGGTGGTGTCTTTGGTTTTGAATTTTCGTTTTTTGCCACCGACTTCCGAAATTAAAGTTATTTTTCACTTTGTAGTGTTTTTTTTTGGAAGTTGGTTGTTTTTTTTTTGTAAAAAGATTTTTGTCCTACTGTTCTAAAAGAAGGCCCACGAATTTTCTCACTAGGTAGGTAATAGGTAATACAGACTAGTGTCTGCAACTCCATGTCAGAGCATCTATTTTGTGTACACTAGATAAAAAATAGCTCGTTTTTATTATTATGTAGTTGCATTGAGACATGGCTTCAAAACTATAATTATTCATGAACTAACTATACTTTTACAAAGCCAATGACATAGTGCATTTGACGTTATTCTTATAGGAAATAAGACTAATAGGTACAACATTTTATATTATCAAAGTACATACTATATTTATGATTATAACAATGGTCTGAATGGAATGTCTAATCTGATGGCTGAATAGTGGACTGTAGATACTGCTACCCAAGAGTAATATTTCCTTCAGCATAGTTGACAGTTGATTTGTCATTGGTATTATATCCCTGGCACTATGGAAAAAGTAATCATCCGCCTTCATGTAGAATGTATATACTATGGGAGTGTTTAATTTCTTCTTTACCCAATCGGCAACATTACCAGAAAAATTATCTGAAGAAAAAAACATTGTAAAATATTGTGCAATTCTATCAAATCTTATTGTTTAAACAATTTTTTTAAATGTATTTTTCTGGTGCTAAACGAAATATTAGACTCACATAAATAATTAGCAGTAATGCCATAGAAAAAGGTTTTATTGTGGTCCTCTCTTACTCTATCATGCACAGATGTTATTATATCCAGCTGAAAATTAAAATATTACATAAACATTCAGTAAAAAAAAATTTTTTGCTATCTGTGCATGGTACTTAGAATGTGTGTTAAAACTTTTCACCACATCTCGGATGATGATTGAATATCATTTTTAATCATCAAAATTTCTAATTACAATCAATCTGCGTAGCCTTTTCCAACTATGTTGGGGTCAGCTTCCAGTCTAACCGAATGCAGCTGAATACCAGTATTTTACATGGAGCAACTGCCTATCTGACCACCACAACCCAGTAACTGGGTAATACAATAACCCTTGGTATGACTGGTTATCAGACTTTTGGGCTTTCAATGACCTGTAATTTTCTAATTACCTGATACTAAAATAATTTATTTTAACATAGTTTTAATTGGACGCACTTAAACGAAAAGGATCCACCCCACACAGACCTAGTTTTGAGATATTTAATTTTTAAGTTCAGATTGTATTTCTTCTTTGGTTCTCCACTTTAACTTTCTGGGGTTGGTTTTAACTAAAGGAAAAACACATAAATTTAAATTTTATTTATCTCTAGTCCGACATCATGACTTATTTCTCGAGATATTAGCAAAATATGACGATGGATCCTTTTCGTTAAAATACTATTTCAAGAGCCCAGAGTTATAAACATATTTAACCATAAGGATCCAAAATTTACAATAGAATAAAAACACGAAAATATTCTATAGAATTATGACAAATTTGTATGTTTTAGGAAATAAAACGTCATATACTATATCTTTAATCTTCAATCACTACTATCATAATTACTAGCTTAGTTAGTATATAGATCTTAGTTAGATCAATAACTGAAATGAACATTTTTATCAAAAGGCATAAAAAATACATAAAAAAAGAATAAACATTATAAAATACCAAATAATCAGTTTTCAAAATTAAGTAGAGATTATTGTTTTTTCGTTAACATGATTTGTTTTCGTTTAATTATATCTCTAGAATAACAATTATTCAAGAAGCTTGGATCGTTTTCGCAATATGTGATTTGGATTATTTTCGTAAATATGATTTCTCAATAACGATCTAAGTAGCATGGAGCGATGTCAATAAAAAAAAATTATGACCTGTCATACATGTGGGTTGGTATCGAATGCAGAGAACATCAAGTTGCGTTTGAATTTTACTTGGGCTGTTTTCGTAATATTAAAGTTTCAACTACAAAGAGTGTTTTGCTATACACAACTCATTTTCGGCCATAGTGTGGGTTGGATCCTTTTCGTTTAAGTGCGTCCAATTATGCTTACCAAAACAGGGTAATTATTACAGTATTCGAGATCATATCCATATGGTATTGTTACAAGGCATTCAAAACTTCTCACATTGATGAATGCTAACATTTGAAGAGCAATGCTGTCCAAAAACTTAGCCAAGCCTTCAGTTTCTTCCTCAGATACAGATTTAGAACCAGAGTAAACTGGGTCACATTCTTCATCTCTTACTAATATTTAAAAAAGTATAAATTATTAAATCATAGATGACATAGTTCAGTTCCAAGTTTATTAATCTAGTAAATAATAGGTAACTTTATTTTGTAATACCAACTTATAGTTAAGGCAATGGCACGTAAAATTTAATCGGAGAGGCAACCGGAAGGCGAGTGTTAATCTGGGTTTTGAAGTGATACCAAATCACTCCGTACCGTCCGAATGGACCCCAAATGGACGGGGGCGGAGAAATGGGGGGGCGCAAAACGTAAAAAAAATTGACAAGGCAATCGGATGAAAATGCGGTTGTTTTGAAGTTTATACATAACTAGCTTTTGCCCGCGGCTTCGCCCGCGTGGATGTCGGAAAATATCCCACGGGAACGTACTACCGATACCGGGATTACATACCTAATAGCCGAGGAAAAGGTTATTGACTCCTACCGCTGCGGAAATAAATATTAGCCCGCTATATGAACGATAACTCGTGCCGACTTACGATTTCAAGTTGTTCATACAAATTGCGCGGGTACTTCACGGCAACTACATGTTTTATTTATCATTTTATACGTTATTTTTTAGATTATTATTACGCTGTTGTTAATGCGTAAAGATGTCGGTTGAATTACAGAGTGATAAACAAAATATTTTCCATAATGGACTGCTGCTGGAGCCATCCAATAAATGGTGCAAAATTATCATCAATTCGACAAGTTTTCACTGTCTGGTTTAACAATATTCGCGAAGTCAAGCTGATTGTCAGTGAAAGTGCTAATCTTGTGATTAGGGAGTGCATTATATTTTGGGAAAAGCAAGGATTCCCACCAAGGCATTTCCTAACTGCGTGAAGAAACGCGTCTGGAGAGAGCAGCATAAAAATTAAAAAAAAACCTCAGGACACTTAAGAACCGTGAATATAATTTCGAAAGAGACCTTGATAAATTATTAATTTGATATTGCACATACTGATGATACCTTTGATAGAATGAAAATAGAGGAATACAAACTATTTTTGAAAAATAGAGAGAGCCACGTTGATTGAGATGCGTAGGTGGTGTAGACAGAAAGTTGGCGGGCAACGAAGAAAGAGGTAGACAAAGAGGAAAGAAAAGTAAGATAAAGAGAGTTATTGGCTGTTGCATCGACTTCTACTACACATAACTTGGAACATTCACAAGATTCAGACAAAGAACAGATTCTGAATTCTGCAGTCAGCTTGCCAGAGATTTCCTGCCCTGAAAAAAGTTTGAAAAAGAGTAGAAATAATCAGATAACACCTAAACTTGTCGCAGCTTTAGATCGGTGTCAGTTAAGCATAAGAGATTCCGTTTACATTCTTCATGCGGTCGCAGAACCACAGTCAGGTCTGAACAGCGTAGATTTCCCCATTAAGAATTTCCGCAATCCAGCGAATTCGTACTCAGATGAGTAAATCCAGGGCAGAAGCAATAAAACTGACTTTCAGGACAATGTACTTGACGTAGTCACAGTGATGGAGAATGATTACCAGGTTTGAATGTGCGAAGTTCAAAAGAAGAACGCTTGCCAAATAACGCTTCATTTGCCGACAGAGAACAGCTTCTTGCAGTATCAAAACTAGAGAGTTCTTTTGGTAAATAACAAGCTAAAGCCGTCTCAACTGCCCTGTATGACTGGAACCTTAGTTACAAATAATGTGTTGCGACACAACAGCTACGAATGCTGGCCATTTCAATGTAGCTTGTGTTCCTTTGGAACAGAATTTATAAAGAGAATTGTTACCTAGTTTTTGCTTGTCGTCAGTATGTTTATGAGTTGGTGATTGTTGTTATTTTATGTTTAAATGAAGATATTTATTTCTCTTATTTCATTTCGTCTTTTATTCACTTCATTTATTGCATTTTTATAAATTTTGTAGGACTAACCAAATCGATACCGGAAATTTCAATTGTCGTAAAGGACAGGGAATACAATGTCCTTTACGACAATTGAAATTTCCGGTATCGAAATATTAGGAAAAACACGATTTTTGATTAACTTTGTGGCTCGGTCGGCACGGGTTGCAATCATGCTAGAAAAGTAACATTTCATATTTAAGTATGGTTGTGCATTTATAAAAGATATAGGGAGTATGCATTTCAAAATTCGAAAAGTCGAAAAAAAATGTCATATAAGGGACACCCTAATGTAGCTGTTTAGTTTTTTGTACCCCGCATAGTTTAAACTTTCTTTTAAATACAGAAATAGTAATTTGTAAACCTATACTGAAAAGTTCGAAAATGTAGCATGCAAGAGCAAGTGAAGGGAGTTCGAAAATGTTAGCACCCCACCTCGGATAGTTAAGGTTTTCTTTTGAGTATTCGTACACTTTGTCGACTTAAGCGGAGAAGTCTGAGAAAAAAGAGAATATGTATAAGTAGCAAAACCGAGTGAAGCGAGCTCGAAAATTTAAACACCCTACGTTTATCCATGCGTTGCGCGTTGGTAAGTAAAAGGCAGTCTGTAGTTTGGGGCCCTCCCAAACTACATACTGCCGTTTACTTACTGAACATATTTTGGTCTTGTATGGGATTTGATAAAACGTATTTGACGAGTTTTGGGGGCCCCCCAGGCCTGGGGGCTTGGGGCGGACCGCACCTGCCGCCTTAGTCCGCCAGTTAGTTTCGAAGTTATGAGGGAACAGATGAACATTACCATAACCAAACCACCAAGCCATTACATACCATTCAAAATCATAACCAAACAATATGATATATATACGTGCTCGTCAAACCCTTTCATTTGATATTGGTATCAAATGGCAAGGCATCAAAAAAATTTTTTTTTTCTCTAGAGGGCGCCACTTCAATTTAACATGACGTCACATAGCCTTAAACTAGCGGATGGGCAAGACGCTTCAAACGATACCTCATTGTCAAATTATGATGAGTAATTTAAAAGATTTGAGGGAACAGATGAACATCAGATGTCAAAATCGTAACCCTCCTCTGTAGTCGGGTAATAAAATAAAATGTTGCTTACTTATGTCTTTGCTGAAATACCAGTTTCTGTCTATGTTTATACCAGTACCTGATTCATTTCTAGGACACAATTTTTTTGGAAAATATATTTTTCTGTTTTGCGACCAGTACCAATCCTGTAAAGTGGAATCAAATTTACATTATGTTTGCCACTACCAGATGAAATAATTATAGCAAAATTAGTAAAAATGAATATTTACTTTCACCATACTAAATTCATAACCATCAGGATTCATGATTGGCAGAATGTAAAAATCATAATGTTTTGTCAGTAGATTAACATTTTGTTGAGGTTCTAAAATGTAACTAACAAAGTTTAAAAGCATTGCTGGAGATAACCAGTCTCTGCCTTCTTCACCTCCCATTAGAAATACAGCTGTATTCTTTCTTCCTGTAGATATCTTTAACACAAATATTTCTCTGTTCTCATAAGACTTTGCTATTTGAATTTTTCTTAAAACTGGAAACTTTTGTAGTTTGGATTCTACCCAAATCATGAGTGTTTCCCAGCGATGAAATTCTTTAGTTAAATTAGGCACATTTGCATAGGGATAAGAAGTATCTTGAACAATACGGTCCAATTTATTTGCAACCCTGTTAAATAAAAATACTTATTGATTAAATATTGGTCTAATTTTTTGATTAAATAATGACAAAATATTGGTCTGAATATATCATATTTTTGTTTTCATTGAAAATAGATAACACATGTATAAGACTTAACTATTTTTATGTTTTACTGTTTAGTGCATTTCTAAATTGCAAACTTACAAGTTGTCTTTTGTTAACTTAACAAATTCTATATCATTTTCTCTCATTTTGTCTTCGAAAAATTTTGTGCAACATCCATCAACAATGACATCCATAGGGAGAGCTGCTTCATTAGTGACGCCATTAAGAAACACAATCATTTCATTTTTTATATAAAGAAAATATAGAAGGGCTCGTTCTCGAGAATTAAATGCTGTCACTTCATATAATGTGAAGTTATCAAATCTATTGTAATTACACGTTATTTGTGATAATAACATGCAAAAATAAATAACAAAAAAACTCGACATAATGTGGCTGGCGTATGTAGGCGCATCTTATTCAGTAAGGCCATGGCACAATGATACAACAACGAAAAATATTTTTCCTTTATGAAGGTTACCAATTTATGTTACACTTATACAGGGTGTCTCAAATGCAAATGAAGTCCGAAGGCAAATGGGGTAAAGTAGGTGGCTACAATTAACAAAAAAAAAAAATGATCTCATTTGTTCAATCTGCTTTAGGAAATGACAACACAAGTTGTGAAGGCCTATGCAGGTAACCGCGAAAGTAAAAAAAAAGAAACACATGTACCGCAGGTCACGTCTAAATGTGTTCAATTTAAAGATACTCGACGCTTTTCAGAGATGTTTTGGTAAAAATTAGAGCATAAAGTTTTTCGGATTTTTCGACCTTGTTATGAAAGCCTTTTTTTTAAAGGTTCTCATTTTTCAAATTTTCCCAGTCTAACTATCAATAATTAAGGTACTTACTTTTTAAAGCTCTTTACTCGATACTACATTTTTTTAAATCTGGACTATTAAAAAGTTTAATAAAAAGTTAAAAATGACAAGTAAAAAAAAAACTGAAGCATTGCAGAGCCACACTGAACGTAAATAGGAACATAATCTTGTACCTACACTATCAAAGCATCTTTCAGCCAGGTTTGAACTTATTACGTCGAAAATTTTGTTCACAGGGTCGAAAAATCTAAGAGAAAGTGTAAAATTTCTTGAAAATTATTAAATTAGCGAAATTTTCTGAATTGTTGAGAATATATGAACTTTAAAATTTTTAAATGATTGGTGGCCAATTCCGCTTTACCCCATTTGCCTTTGGATCACTACGTTTGAGACACCCTGTATTTAAGAAATACAGGGTGATTGGAAGATGGGTGCAAAGCTTTAAGGCGAAGTAGTACAGACAATTTAGAACCATTTAAGCCATGGTTGTCTTAGACGAAGTCTTATCAAATATTTTTAACCAAATTTTTAAGTTTTTTTTCGGAAATTCTCAAAATTTAATGTAAACTGCATAATTATGGCCAAATTGAATGATAAATGAATTCATTTTTTATTTATTTAATTAAAGTAATGTGTAAGCAATCAAGCAAAACATGTTTTAGGCTTCTGTGTCATTAGACATTTTTTTTACAGACATTTAAAGCTCAGAAAAAATAAAAAAATTGTACAATACGTCTTTTAAACCTTATTAAAAATTAAAAAATTTGGTAAGACTTCGTCTAAGACAACCATGGCTTAAATGGTTCTAAATTGTCTATACTATCTTCTCCTTAAAGCTTTGCACCCATCTTCCAATCACCCTGTATAATAATAGAGCACAGAGCAAAGTAAATGAGAAGTATAACAATCTTCACTACTGATGTATTTTGCAAATCTATCTAGTATGGTCACAATACATACCTAAATAATAATTAATTTTCACAGGCTCCTATGCCGATGGGAGGAGGACCGCCGGGCAACGGGCCGCAGGGACCGCCCGGCGCGCCGGGAGTGCCGCTGACGGGCCCGCCGCCGCACGGCGTGCACCCGCAGGGCATGCCGCCCGCCGCGCCTGGCCACATGGCGCACCACGCCATGATGCCCGGCCAGGGCCCACCGCCGCACGCCGCCTCACCCGGCTACGGGCACGCGCCGCCAGGCGCGCCCGGGCCTGCCGCGTCCCCGTCCGGCGCCGCGCCGCAGGGAGGCGCGCCTCCGCACCCGCCGGCCGCGCAGACTCCGCCGCACGGCCAGCCGCCGCCGACCACGTCCTCAGCCAACGGCGCTCCACCTGCTTCGTCCCCGATGCAGGGCTCGCTGCCGGCGCCCGGCCCTGATAACTTGCACGCGATTCAACGGACTATTGATTCTATGGAAGAGAAGGGGCTACAAGAGGACCCGAGATTTTCGCAGTTGCTAGCGCTAAGGGCGCGCTCGAACCCCCAGGATCCCGGCAAGGGATTGTTCAGTAACAATCAGCTCTGCCAGCTCAAGTAAGTATTGTGAATCCGATCCGTAATTATTATTATTTACTAGCTGACTCGACTGGCGTTGTCCTGTCCAAAGAACTTGAGTTCATACAAGAATCCTTTAGAAAAAAGGATGTTCTATTTTTTCCAAATTTTAATTTATTTTTTTTGGGAAGTACTCCAATTTTTCTTTCCATAAAAACATTTTAAAACTAAACAGCCGTTCTCAAATACCAACGAACAGCCATTAATTTTTATTTATGTAGAGCAAAACGTCCTACGAGCAAACAGTCCTACAACAAAAGAACGGAAATGGTACAGTTACCACACATAAATATGAGTTTTTTTGAAGTGAAAACTTCTTTAGGCGCGTTGGGCATTTTTGAGATGGGACTAAACCATTGATTTCGCGACACCATGACGACACCTCATTTTTGTAAACGCGATTATGCTCTTTATTTATATTACACTAGGGATCAATGTTCTATGCAAGTATTTATACTTTAAAGGTTTCGGAAGTATTATTTTTTGTAAACGCGATTGTGCTCTTTATTTAGATAAGGTTACGGACCAATGTTCTATACAAGTATTTTTTTTCCACCAAGGCTCTTGTTCAAATTTTCACTTCTGTCGGCACTCCCGGAGTGCCACCACTTTTTTATAGGAATAATTTTATGTATCATCTCACCGAAACCATAAGTTTTAAAATAAAATAAACTTTGAAAAGTAAAAACCAACTTTAAAAAAAAAAAACTTTTAAAATAAAAATGTTTTTTTTTTTGCGTTATTCATTGAGTTCAGAAAATATATTTGTAAGACATAAACTATACAACATGTAGTATTTTTATCTCACGAAGCTTCGCGCTCTTCATTTGTCGTTACCAAGTGTACACATTCAAACCTTGTTTGTACACACACTTGGTTACCACAAGTAAGGCGCGCGTCGCATCATGAGATTAAAAATACTATAACCACAAGTACAGCGCGCATCGCTTTGTGATATAAAAATACTGTACCTTTAACAAGAGACTACAGTAATAGTTGCTAATTTGCTGCCATACATTGTTCCATTCTCTATATCCGAAGACTACAAATAATTCCCATTTTGTTGTCCTAAAATATTAAATAGCCAATTAATTGCGACCAACTCGGATGTAGCGCTCGCCGGCAGCGGCACCGCTCGCTTCGCTCACTCGCCTCGCGCGCGTTTGGTCACAGTTCTAATCTAACCTAACCCGTCTATCTGATCGGGGTGCTCTAGCTTAGTTACTGTGACGAACTTTGAGTAAAGGCCAGATAGTGAAAAAGAGCACTTTTATTTATAAAAGCGTACATCATCAAAAGGTTTTTTTTTTGCAATTTGCTGGTCAGTGTCAGGTTGTATCTTAATCAAAATATGATTTGCGACCATAACAAGTATGTATTTACAGAGTAAGAATCATTAATACATCTCTCTAAGTTAGTGAAAAGTTCTTATGGAACAAATCTATGAGTCATATTTTGATAATTCATTCATTCATTTTGTAGTTTAAATATTTTGGCTCACAATTTTATTGATAAGTCATATACTTAGATATATATTTTTTTTAGGTGCCGGTGCTTTTATTAACCGACTTCAAAAAAGGAGATTTCGCAATTCGCCCGTATATTTTTTTTATGTGTGTTAACTTCGTCGTTTATGAACCGATTTCGATGATTCTTTTTTTGTTGGAAAGGAGATATCCCAAGGGTGGTACCATGATAAGGAAACCAGGATCTGATGATGGCATCCCAGAGAAATCGAGGGAACACTTCAAATATTATAGGCAAACCTATAGCGATTTGGGTATTTTTTGTAGTAACTCATGCAGTTGCTCTTGGAAAGCACTATTTAGTTAAGTGGAACTGATGATGAAGACCACAAATAGCCACCGGAACCACTCAATAATTAGAATTTCACGGGTTGCGATTCGATTACTTTAATATGGTTGGAATGTAATTTATGCTCGTCATAATGCATATGGAGAAGTGGAGCTGATGGTGAAGTACCAGAAGAACTCCTCAACAATGAACGTCCCTGCATCGGGAAAAGCAATATTTTGTAAAAGGTGATGAGCAGTTGAAATTAGACTATTGTAACTTGACCCACTAAAAAGCGAGAAATAAAAAGTAAAGTGTCTGGTTTTGTATTTTCGTTATTTTTCATTTCTATGGTAGGTATTTTTCAAATAAATGCAATAATGAGCCATGACGATAAAAACCGATAGTGATTTTACCGTTCTTTACAAATAGGAAGTTCTGCTAATAGGACAATCTGCTTGTAGGACGATTTGCTAATTGGACATTTTAGTAATGTGTTGTTTTGAACTTTTGATTATAGGTCGTTTTGTGACCATTTGCTTTTTAATACGGAGGGAGAATAATCTCTCTCCGTATTAAAAAGCAAATGGTATGGAGATAACTCCATGGGGTCTTAACCACTAACCATCTAATATTAGGGCACAAATAAACGCCTACCGGAGTCTCGCGCGAAACCAGCCACTGTCGCAGCAGATAGCTATGATGGCTTCCGGCAAGCGGACCGGCGAAGCGCCGCCGGAGTGCCCGACGCCGCCCGCCCAGCCGCCGTATGGCGAGGGCCAGGGCGCGGCGGGCGGGCCGGGCGCAACGGGCGGCAAGGGGGGCGCGACAGGCGACGCGGCGCGCGGGGGCGGAGGGGCGCCCCCCACGCCCTTGCCCATGACCGGCCAGATGGCACCTCCGACGCAATTAACTCCACCGCTAGTAAATCCCGTAAGTTTCTTTTCAGTTTCAGTACTGTGTCTTTCTTCTTTTTTGAATTATCTTGATATTCTCCGGTATTTATAAGGGCTCCTCCAACCTATACAGGACGTTAATTCGGCGCTTTCGCTCCATCAAATTAATTACTCGTAAATTCGTATGTGAAACGGTTTTAATCTAGATCGGAATAAAAGATACTAGTTGTATTGTTTCATGTAAAGTACACAACTAAAAATTGAATTTCACTTGCAGCCGATGAGTGGCGGGCCACCCATGCGGGGCCCCGCACCGCTGCGCCCGCAAGCTCCGGGCACGCAGCCGCAACATCAGGTAACACCGTAGTTAGAACGTTTTACACGCAAATTCAAATAAAAATCCCATCACAAATAAAACAGTATTCGTCCATAATACACCTAATGACATGTTTAATACTTTCCTCAGCCGGGCGCACCAATACCAGGAGCGAAACAGAATCGTATTACCAGCATGCCCAAGCCAGTAGGCATCGATCCTCTTCAGATCTTGAATGAAAGAGAAAATAGGTAAGTGATTTCTTAAAATCAAATCTTTTATTTAAATTATCAAACGGGCAATTCCCGTATTTTTCAGAACATTCTAATTCAAGTCATCAAGTCAGTAAAGTCTCAATTTGTCAAGAATATCTCGAGTTTGAGCATGTTTAATAACGAGAATTGGCTTTCAGGTACTTTTGGATTATCAAGAAGAGCATTATAAGTTCAATATTCTTTTGTTTTTTGCATAATAATAGAATAGCAGCGCGCATCGCCCATCGCATCGAGATGCTATCCAACTTGCCGGCCAGTATTTCCGATGACCTCCGCCTGCAAGCACAGATCGAGCTCAGGGCACTTCGAGTTCTTAACTTCCAAAAACAATTACGTTCTGAGGTATTTTCATAACAGATATTACGCTGCTATGGTAAGCCTTTAGCGGCATTATGATTCGGTAATAGATAATTTATACTCTGCTCCAAAACTCTTTGATGAAAGTGTGAACGCAGGACATGGAGAGTGCTATTGTCGCAACCCAGTGAGTTGAGGAGTGGCTAGAGAGGCGCCACGGCGTCCTCACCTTCCTCCTGACGCAGGTCCTCACCGGACACGGTTGCTTCGGGTGGTTCCTGTTTCGGATAAGGCGGGAGGAAACGCCCGGGTGTCACCATTGTGTGGATCACCCGGAGGACACGGTGGAGCATATGGTGGAGGTCTGCCCGGCTTGGGCGGAGCATCGCCGTGTCCTCGTGGAGGCAATCGGCGGCGGTGATCTCTCGCGACCGGCCCTGGTCCAGGCCATGGTACGGAGCGAGAGGGCGTGGGAAGCCGTCACCTCCTGCGAAGCAGTAATGCTCGCAAAGAAGGAGACGGAACGCGTGAGGCAGAGGCAAATTTCGCGCCCTCACGCCCTTAGTCGCCGCAGGAAATTCCCTAGGCGTTGGGAATCCCAGGCCAATTCCCGGCTACCGTAGGCGCGGGTTTGCGGACGGTGAGCAATGGGTAGCTCGCCATCCGATAAGGACCAGGCCCGGGTCGACGGCGCGATGTGTTCCACGCGCGCCTCAATGAGTTGTCAGCAGAACTGACGGGGTCCGCTGGGGCTAATGCCTCCCGGGGTCGCGGGAAAGTTCGAAAGGGTTACCGTGGCCCCTAGCAAAACACAGGCAACTGAAGGAACACGGGTGGGTTTTATTCAGTATGAGTCTGACACGCCCTCCCGCTCCGCCCAGGGCGAGACCATTGACAAGTCTTGCAATCATTCATTAAAGGGAATTAAAGTAACACATTCATTTTAATTTCGAAGATCTCAACGTTTTATCAAATTATAATTGAAAAATTTGCGACAAAAACTGAGGTTATAAAAGTAACCTCGAGCCTCAAATAAAAAACATCTTTAAAGTGATAAGAAATTAGGATGTAGGGTTTAAATAATCAATCCAAATCACTGAATTTGTAATTGACACTAAATTTAAATTAGGGATATGTCGTACAAGTTGATTTTTGAATGACCCTTTGTGTTAAAAGGTCATAAAGAAATAGTTGTATTGGAGTTTGAACTTTGTCATTGAATTTTTGATCCCTATGACATTGAGTGTGTGGTTCTAAAACTTGATAACTATGTAAGATTCTGAATTTAATTTTAGTTCTATCGAACTTACTCTGTGTAAATAGATCCTGGGCCAAGTCCGTCGCGACACGACGCTGGAGACGGCGGTGAACATCAAAGCGTACAAGCGCACCAAGCGGCAAGGCTTGCGAGAGGCGCGCGCCACTGAGAAGTTGGAGAAGCAACAGAAACTCGAGGCAGAGAGGAAGCGGCGCCAGAAACACCAGGAGTTCCTGCAAACCGTGCTGCAACATGGTCAGTCACTACATTTTAATAATAATAACTTATTTATTTTAGAGAAAGCTCCATATTATAAATTACATAATCAGTATCACAAAATGTTTGGGTGTTAGTAACTAATTGTTCCTGTTAAAACAAAAATTATCCACTGGTTTTGGAAAGGACTGTCAAAACGGGTAGCAATACCATTTAGTAATAGTGTTTGTTTTACTACATTAGTTAATTGATTCAGGCGGGACCTTGCGGAAATCTATTATAAAATACAACAGACGTGGACGTCTGCGCTCAGCGCTCGGTGTGGCAACACGCCGTGTTCGCAACAAGTCCATCGTCATCCTGAGGATGCCTCGTTGAGAGGTGAAACACGTGTCGATTTCTTTCAGGAGTTTTTTTTATGGCTCTTTAGAAATAGCTAAGCGGAACAGGTTACTAAATATATCCACGTCTATTGTATTTTACTACATTACTTAACATCACGCCTATATTCCCCGAAGGACTAGGCAGTGGTGTACGGTACACCCACATTTCGCCAGAAAGTCCCATGCAATAGGGAGCGAGCTTATTGCTAATACATTTACAACAATCTACTAACATAATTATATAGTAATCCACTGCTACAAATTCGAAGCGCAGAGCAACGGTATTCCGATGACGTTGAAAAATTAACTTTGTGTGCAGTGTGATAAAGTGCAAAGTTCTCATCTCTAGCCTCCGCCAGTGGCTTCGCCCGCGTGATCTATACATATAAAATGCTTTGTCCTGAATGACTGACTGACGGATCAACGCACAGCCTAAACCGCTGATTGTAGAGACCTGAAACTTGGAGGGTGTGTTCTTTGTATGACGTAGGCATCCGATAAGAAAGGATTTTCCGAAATTCTACCCCTAAGGGGGTGAAAAAGGGGGGCAAAGTTTGTATGGGACAACGTGATTCCTTGGTCCAATCTACTTAAAATTTTGCATAAACCTTTTTTAACAGAATTGATGGAAGACGTGTTTCATATTTTATTGAAATTCATCTCCTAACGGGGTTAAAAAGGGGTAGAAAGTGGCGGAGATTTGCTTCGAAGTTGATATCAATAATCCTATTTAACCTTTAAATCCCAACACTATAATAAAATATGTTATAACAAAATTAATAACGTAAAAAACCAATTAAAAATCCTATTAGAACCATTATCGACTTCTACGCGGACGAAGTCGCGGGCAAAAGCTAGTATCTTTATAAATTACTAGCTGCGCCCCGCGGTTTCACCCGCATAAGTCGCGATCCCGTGGGAATACCGGGATAAAAAGTATCCTATGTCCTAATCCAGGTCATGGTCTACCCATGTGCCAAATTTCATAGAAATCTGTTCAGCCGTTTTAGCGTAACAAACAAACTCACTTTCGCATTTAAAATATTATAGTTAGGATAGCCTATGTTACTCAGTTATAATATAGCATTCTACTGGTGAAAAAATTTTAAAATCGGTCCAGTAATTTTTGAGTTTATTCATTACTAGCTTTTGCCCGCGGCTTCGCCCGCGTGGATGTCGAAAAATATCCCACGGGAACGTACTACCAGGATAACAGCTAGTAAAATAAAATTATACTAATATGTATTTGTGTGTCCGAAGATTACTCTTTGGAAACGCTAATGGAAAGCGGATAGGGGAAACTGAATTAAATATCGCTTTTAACGTGGTACACAGTTTACAAATCGATCATACTAAATGGCCCTGCTTTATTTCAGCTAAGGACTTCAAGGAGTACCACCGCAACAATGTCGCTAAGCTGTCGCGCATGAATAAAGCTATCATGAACCACCACGCCAACGCCGAGCGGGAACAGAAGAAGGAGCAGGAACGCATCGAGAAGGAGCGTATGCGACGGTAAGATTCGTTTTTAACGGCAACTCGTTTATGAAATGCTGACAGGAATAACAAATATACGTTAGAAAAAAAAAAATATAGAAAGTAAGTGTCGAGGGTATGATGTACCGCGTGTTTTTGTCTCGACTTGCTTGCTTCTAAGAAGATTTGAGAACTATGAAAATCGGTCCTTAGGCACAAGTTTATCAAGGATAGACAGCAGTTGCTCCATGATAAAAACGCGATGTTTAACATTCCAGTACAGGAATACAAACCGATAGCCTTCTTCAAATAAGACCAACTTAATTATCATCATCCGCCTAACCCTTTCCCATGTTAGAATCGGCTTTCAGTCTAACCGGATGCAGCTGAATATGTGAATCTTTTTATCCTAGTTTGATGGCGGAAGATGAAGAGGGATACCGTAAGCTCATTGATCAGAAGAAAGACAAGCGTCTGGCGTTCCTTCTGTCGCAGACTGACGAGTACATCGCCAGCCTCACGGAGATGGTCAAGCAACATAAGCAGGAGCAGCGCAAGAAACAACAGGAAGAGGAGCGCAGGAAAAGGGTTGGTATTAGAACTGATGCTGTAGATAAAGCCTCTCACTCTTTCTCTTCCTATCTTAAACAGCCATATAACAAAATACAATCATCGCCTATTTGTCTTTGCGAACGTTGCTGTGTTCCGTTTTTTTTTCATATTATGGATGCCGGTGTAATTACATAGCACATGAGAAATTTCAGTTCTTTGTCTTTCGGATGGCATCGCACCTGAAAAGCATCTGGTATTGCAGATGTCTGTAGATGGCAGTCACCACTTACCATCAGGTGGCCGTGAGCTTGATTGTCAAACAATAGTTTAAAAAAAGATAGTAAGAATTGATGAGTGGCTTTATTATACATATTTTGTGAATGTTTCCCTTAGGTTAGGTTGGGACGCCGGACTGGATCGAAAAGAATTTTATAAGTTAAATTGAAATAGTTTATAATTCAAATGCAGAAGTCGAGAAAGAAGAAGCTGCTGGAAGGCGGCGACATCGATGCTATGGACGACAGTTCGCAGGCGTCAGACTCGCGCGTTAACGTCATGGATCCCAAGACGGGCGAGGTGAGTATCATAAACCTTATATTATAATACACCCAGTATTATAATCTATTTTAAAACTGTATTAAAGTAAATACTTTAACACAGTTTTAAAGCACACTGTTACAAAATCCAAGAAAAGGAGAAAATACTATTTATATTATTTATTTCATTTTATATAAATAACATAAATAGTGTTCTTACAAAACAAAAGCGCGCGTCCATCATTGTAATGAAAACTTACATTGACTTTTGACACCTGCTTATATTATTATTAGCCACGACTATTAGTAATATGTAATGTATGTTACTCATGCATTGTTACACAATAGTATTTCAAAACAGACAGAGACTGTTTAATTAAAATGTACTATATAGATACTGAGAGGAGAAGAAGCGCCGCTGTTGTCTCAGCTGAAGGACTGGATGGAGACGCATCCCGGCTGGGAGGTGCTGTCCGACTCCGAGGACTCTGGAGATGACAGCCAAGATGATGACGGTAAGAAAGGTCTCGAAAATTGAACAACTATTACTATTTTACTTTCTTGCAATTTAATTTACCCAGGAGACTAGTCAGTCAGATTAGTTACCGTTCATTATAACCCTAATTCGGGTTTAGTACTGCGACTGACAATTGCTTCTCGAACGACAAGGGTTCAGCAGTTCAGCTCATGTTTTCGACCTGCATGATTCACAACGGCTCGATTCGCTAATCGATTCGATTGTTAAGATTCGTGTAGGGGAATGCTACAAAATGATAACTTTTATGGTAGAATTTTTTTAAGTGGTAAATTAATTATTACTATTAGGTATTTCATAACATAACATAAGTGCTATCAGAAGATAGCACTTACGTCGTCATATGTATCAGAAGATCGTTTATGTTTTGTTTTTAAAATTAACGATCTCGATTCGCCATTCCTAAAAGAACAATGGCCAGCTCCTAAGTGCCTTTTCATACGTCCCGGTTGCCGGGTACCTGGCTGCTTGCATGCTAGTCCAAAATGGCCTTTGTTCTTTTAACTCAAATTGAACATATGCGTTGTTTTGCTTACAGAAAAGAGAAGAGGGCACAGAGATGAGAGGACTGACAAAGAGAAGACTGATGAGGAGAAGGCACGGGAAGCGATCAAGAAGGCCAAGGTCGAGGATGACGAATACAAGACAGAAGAACAGACCTACTACAGGTATGTTCCCGTAAATAAAATATGCAGTTGGATTCTATCTAATGCGAGTAAACGAAATCTACTTTAAAAAAAAACTAAAATTTATTAATTAATTCACTGATAGATAACACACAGCCTAAACCACTGGGTCTAGAAGCATGAAAATATGCACAAGAGTTCCTTATATATCGAAGGTGCGCACTAAGAAGGGAATTTCGTAAATTCGCCCCCTAAAACGGTTAAATAGGGGATGAAAGTTTGTATGGAAGTTCGTCATTTTAGGCGATGGGAAATCCCATCGAGCGCACAACTTGTAATATAATAATTATTCACAAAAAAATATAATAGACGTAGATATATTTAGTAACCTAATCCGCTTAACTTTTCCTAAAGAGTCATAAAAACCCTATAAAAATCGACACATGTTTCACCTCTCAACGAGGCATCCTCAGGATGACGATTGACTTATCGCTAACAAGAGCACGACAGCAGAGTGAGCCATACGCCGAGACGACGTGACGCCCCCGCAAGGGGGCGTGGCGAGCGGGGTCGGGCCTTCGCCTCTCGCCCGCGGAAGCTATACAGTGGCCCATGAATGTAGGCCCCTTATTTGATTTGCCTTTAGCGGCCATGAGTCTCACCGCCCGACAAACCCACTTATGTACTGCTCGATCCACTTCGGCTCGGATCGTTATCAGCGCGATTAGGGGCGAACAATCGCAGTAAACGTGACCTTGGAATACTCGTATTTAATTCGTTCAACAGTGTAACGTTTCCTGAATAATTTTTAACAATTTCTAAAGTATTGTCATTCTGAAACCTTTTTCTCATGTGTGTAAAATTTCGAAAGTGTTATTATTATTTTAACAAATGACCTGAATCTATTAGGTGTTGAGCAAAATGGAATCTCTTTGGACAACTGTTCCTATACGCTGCAACATGTTCCTTATATCTTGTTTGTAAATTACGACCAGTTTAACCTATGTAAATACCATTACAATCATCTCAATGTAACTTGTAAAATAATACCAGATTTTTATAGTTCCCTAATCGATCATTTCCGTTACAAATCTGTCTCAATGAATTATTTGTTTTAAAAGCTACCTTTAATCCATTTCGTCCTCCCCCAGCGACGCCCTTTTTTTTTTTGTGGATTTGGACTTATCGTCAGTTCTACTGACATCTCTTTGAGGCGCGCGTGGAACACAATGACCCGTCGACCCGGGCCAGGTCCTTATCAGACGGCGAGCTACCCATTGCTCACTGTCCGCAAACCCGACGCCCAGGGCGTCTCCTACAGCGGTTAGGGTGAGTGCGCGTAATTTGCCTCTCCCTCACGCGTTCCGCCTCCTCCTTCGCGAGTATTACTGCTTCGCAGAAGGAGATGACGGCCGGGGAGCCATGGTACGGAACAAGAGGGCGTGGGAACGCCCTCTCGCTCCGTACCATGGCCTGGACCAGGGCCGGTCGCGAGAGATCACCGCCGCCGATCACCACCACGAGGACACGGTGGTGCTCCGCACAAGCCGGACAGACCTCCACCGTGTCATCCGGGCGATCCACACAATGGTGACACCCGGGCGTTTCCTCCCGCCTTATCTGGAACAGGAACCTCCCGAAACAATCGTATCCGGTGAGGACCTGCGTCAGGCGGAAGGTGAAGACGCCGTGGCGCCCCTCTAGCCACTCCTTAATGAAGGGGACTTATCACCGCAATTGTGGCGTGCCCACCCCAGCGACGCCCTAAGTCGAGGTCCGTACCCCACAGGGGGGCGCCCTTAGCGTGTAGTCGCTTAGTTTCGAAGTTTTATGCCCTGGCTGGAGGCCTTAATTTATGAGGCAGCCACAGGAAAGTCCGGTTAAGCAGCCGACAACCTCCGAGGCTAACATGCAAGAAGCCATTTAAAAAAAAAAAAAAAAAAAAACTGTATGGCTCACTCTGCTTCCAGCACTCGGCGTGGCAACACACCGTGTTCGGGGGGTTCGCGACAAGTCAATCGTCATCCTGAGGATGCCTCGTTGAGAGGTAAAACACGTGTCGATTTCTTACAGGGTTTTTTTATGACACTTTAGGAATAGTTAAGTGGAATAGGTTACTAAATATAGCTACGTCTATTGTATTTTGTAATGAATTTCCACAAGGTCACGCCTGAATCAATTAACTTATTTTATTCACTTACTTTACCGTCTGTTAACTTGTGTGGACTGGACGTGTAAGACAGAATAGCGGAATTTAAATGATTTAATTTTTACAGCATTGCCCACACGGTCCACGAGTCTGTCACCGAACAAGCCAACATTTTGGTTAATGGAAACCTGAAAGAATATCAAATCAAGGTATAGCTTCAAACAATTTGTTACCACTCTTTACAATAATATATCTCCTTTACATTCTTAATTATTTTAATTTACTTTTTAGGGTCTAGAATGGCTGGTATCTCTGTTCAATAACAATTTGAATGGTATTCTGGCAGACGAGATGGGTCTCGGTAAGACTATACAGACTATTGCATTGGTCACCTATCTGATGGAGAAGAAGAAAGTCAACGGGCCTTTCCTTATTATTGTGCCACTCAGGTAAACAGACATAATATATTTGCTTGGTACTTAGTTTTTATTAGTAAACTGTTCTCTGCTTATAACAGATACTGTCTTTTATTTAGCTATCATTGGGAGCTCATGTTCAGATTTTGATGAGCTGATTAAGTGATCTGCAGGCTTACAATGAGCATGTTAATTTCAGTACCCTATCCAACTGGGTGCTTGAGTTCGAGAAGTGGGCCCCGACAGTAACAGTGGTGTCATACAAGGGCTCCCCGCAGTCGCGGCGCCTCGTGCAGACACAGATGCGCTCCACCAAGTTCAATGTGCTCCTCACTACTTACGAATACGTCATCAAGGACAAGGCTGTACTGGCTAAGGTTAGTCTGCGATTTAAGTATTAGGCCACCCCTAGACAGCCGAATCAACAGTTTAGTCGGTGTACGTAACGTAGTTTAGTTACTCTTATAATTATACATTCCTATTGTTGTTTCGGCTATTTGCAGGCAGTCAAAGTCTTCTAAATTCGATATGTAAAAGTCATAAAAAAAAATTACTTAAATAACTTGTAACATACTAAAGTGATCAAATTATTAAACGGTACTGCCAAGTGTTCAATTTAAGCAACCGAATATATTTTAGTGACGCCTCAATCTTAATCCTCACAATCCATCAGGTGCAATGGAAGTACATGATAATTGATGAAGGTCACCGTATGAAGAACCACCACTGCAAGCTGACTCAAGTGCTGAACACGCACTACATCGCGCCGCATCGCTTGCTGCTCACTGGTACACCGCTGCAGAACAAACTGCCCGAACTGTGGGCGCTTCTGAATTTCCTTCTGCCATCCATCTTCAAGAGTTGTTCTACTTTCGAGCAGTGGTTCAACGCGCCCTTCGCTACGACTGGTGAAAAGGTAAGACTTTTTTTATCCTACTATAGATCACGCACTTTTATAACTCAGGATAAAATTAGTCTCTCTCATTTATTGGTATTGCAAATCATGGTCTTTGATTTAACATACATAATTTTCTCAGGACACGTATCACAAGTCAAAATGGAAAATAATTAGAAGCATACCCGAAACTTTTCATAGATCTCGTTTCTCATACGAATATCTATGGCAGCCGTACCTACATATTGGTGAAGCCCTGAAGTTTCTTTAGAGTAACGGTATCGCAAAAAAAAAAATTTTCAATCGCGCCCCATGTTATTTTGAGAAAGTCTACAAATAATGATGATGAATAGTTGTCATAGATTGCTTTTGTTACTAGGTGGAACTGAACGAGGAAGAGACGATCCTTATCATCCGTCGTCTGCACAAAGTGCTGCGTCCGTTCCTGCTGCGTCGGCTCAAGAAGGAGGTGGAGAGCCAACTGCCCGACAAGGTGGAGTACATCATCAAGTGTGACATGAGCGGCCTGCAGCGAGTGCTGTACAAGTGAGTAAACTGCGATAATAATTATGCGTGTTAAATTGCTTTTCTACCACATTAAATAAAATAAAAAAATATAAATTCCCATAAGCATCCAACAAATAATCTTAATTTTACAGCAGCAGAAAACGCAAGGCTTGTGGATTTGAATAGCCTTTAAGTACGTTGACTATTTTAAGGCATGCTGAGAAACGTGTTCTTTATATATCTACCTTTCCTTGTAATTGATATTATATTGCCCGATTTATGACTAATCAAAAATACTGTGCTTAAACAAAATTATTTTTTGCACAGGCACATGCAGTCTAAGGGAGTCCTGCTAACCGATGGATCAGAAAAAGGCAACAAGGGCAAGGGCGGTGCCAAAGCTCTGATGAACACGATCGTACAACTACGCAAGCTCTGCAACCATCCCTTCATGTTCCAACACATCGAGGAGAAGTTCTGCGACCACATCGGAACAGGCGGCGGAGTTGTTTCTGGGTAAGTCATTCACGAATTTAGCCGTGTATAGATTATATTCGTATAGAATTTTGAAATTGAGGGGGGTCGTGCCTCGACAGTGTCAAAAGCATAACACACATAACAACATAACTGACATCAGTGTTGGCTGAGCGATTAGCCGCTGTGCTACGTGTGACGGATTCAGTTCCCGCACGAAACAAATATTTGTCTACAAATAGTTGTTCTGTAACTGTTTTTGTATGTGTGGGGCAAAAAGAATTTGTTTAAAGCAATGACAAGGATTTAAATTATTGCTGTGTCGAATTCAATATTATTGTTTTTATTCACAGGCCTGACCTATACCGTGTTTCTGGTAAATTCGAACTCCTAGATCGTATCTTGCCGAAGCTCAAGCAAACTGGCCACAGAGTTTTAGTGTTCTGTCAAATGACCCAGTGCATGACCATTATTGAAGACTACCTTTCCTGGAGGGCTTTTCAGTATTTGAGGTAAGAGACTAAAACCTTATGCCATGTCTATCCTGGTAGTGACGAAATAGCACTTGATGCAACTAACAAACGTCACAATTATGCTTCTTCTACATGCTCTGAAGTTACTTGCTACCTCTAATGTCATCACAAAAAAAAACATTATGCCCTACTACATATTAATTTCTTCCATAGATTGGACGGTATGACAAAGGCGGAGGATCGTGGCGAGCTACTCAAGAAGTTCAACGACGTGGGCTCTGAAT
This sequence comes from Agrochola litura, assembly GCA_949152395.1. Classification (NCBI taxonomy): domain Eukaryota; kingdom Metazoa; phylum Arthropoda; class Insecta; order Lepidoptera; family Noctuidae; genus Agrochola; species Agrochola litura. Next base: position 18,607,138 of record OX424493.1, read on the forward strand.
TCTTTATCTTCTTGCTGTCAACGCGCGCCGGTGGTCTCGGACTCAATCTGCAGAGCGCTGACACTGTCATCATATTCGATTCCGATTGGAATCCACATCAGGTACAAACAAATTTAAATAAAAATAAACTATTTATTTAGTAAACAGGACACCACATTTGACAAGAACAAGGAAGTGCTTGTGTTTTATCGTGCTTCCTATTTTATATATATATTTTAATCAGTACTGATATTGAATTGCTTGATTGTAACAGGATCTGCAAGCGCAAGATCGTGCGCATCGTATCGGACAACGTAACGAGGTGCGAGTGTTGAGACTGATGACCGTCAACTCCGTGGAGGAGAGAATTCTCGCGGCCGCTAGGTAACATATTTTATAAGTTTCATTATTTATGCAAATCACTTGCCATATATTTACATAAAAATAATCACCCGTCCCATACATTTGGGTCGAGTAGTTATTGAAGTTTTGTATGGGACAGTCGATATTTTTTCCGCGTTTATGAACAACTTTCTCCATAGGACCAACCAATGAAGAAGGTTGTTCAGTTTAAAGGTCTGATAAATATTCTTCAATATGAGCAGATACAACCCTGAGGTTGTATTAGAAAGGTCTGGTCATATTACTTATTGTGTGAGGCTGACCTGACCTCACACAATAATCATTATCGTAATCCTGCCAGTACCCATGGTGACCACCCCGAAATCTGAGTCTGTAACCGCGTCTGTCTGCAAACTGTGAAAGATCTTTCAGCAAATTAAAAGTAATAAAACAATATTTACGATCGCAGATTGGTCAAGAATGTTTGAGCAATCTCGCTATACTATCGTTTGAGTATGAAATTGCAAAAAGTATTGATGTAGACTAGATGTATAGCATATTATTGACAAATTAGAATAGTAAACTTTTAAGACATTTTAAAATGCATAAATGAACTCTTGTTCTATTGTTTCCCTTTCTGCACAATAGTAAGAATTATTTTAATGCTTAAATAATATAAATTACACTTTCAAAATTATTGTGTCGTTACTCTTCCTAGAAAATAAGGGGTAATAATATTGGGGGGCGCAAAATTCAAATCTTGCCAGAGGCGCTCACCTTGACCGCTGTAGAGACATCGTTTATCCGCCCCGGGTACCATATGCCGCTTTTATAATATTGTCCATTAAACTATATTGTATCATCACAGATATAAGCTAAACATGGACGAGAAGGTTATCCAAGCGGGTATGTTCGATCAGAAGTCGACAGGCTCTGAGCGTCAACAATTCCTTCAGAGTATTCTGCATCAAGATGGCGATGATGAAGAGGTTTGTAAAACCATTTCTATCACAAGAAACACTAGACACTGGAATAACTTCTTAATTAAATGTTCAATGCCACTAAATTGTTCACCATTAAACAGAAGTTTCATTCAAGTAATTAATAAATTTTTAGGAAGAGAATGAGCTACCAGATGACGATCTTATAAACGAGATGATTGCACGGTCAGAGGAAGAACTGGAGATATTCAAACAGGTCGACATTGAACGCAAGAAGACCGAGACGCAATCCCGACTCATTGAGGAGTCCGAGCTGCCTGACTGGCTCGTCAAACATGAAGATGAGGTCGTTTGCAATAAGGTAATCCTAAAATCAATCTGCCTTGCCTTTTCCAAATATGTTGGTGTCGGCTTCCAGTTTAACCGGATGCAGCTGAACACCAGTATTTTAAATAATGCGACTGCCTATCTGACCTTCACGACCCAGTAACTAGGTAATACGAAACCCCTTGGTAAGACTGGTTGTCAGACTCAGGCTTCTGACTACCCGTAACTACTGTCAAAGATCTACGAATGGCAGCCGGGACTAACGGCTTAACATGCTTTCCGAGGCACGGAGGAGTCTCAGTATACATACTGAGACTTGAGAAATGGTCACCCATCCACGGACCAACCCCGGCAAGCGTAGCTTAACCTGATAGATCGACCCGTGCGGCTATTAGTACTTAGCCACGAGCTCCTCAATAAGCTAGTCCTAATCTAAAGAAAGTCACTACTACACACATGCTTTTTTAGACTGTTTCAATACTTTCAATAATGATGAACTTGTTAGAAGAAAACACTTTTGTGAGATATCACACTACATTCTTCATTATAATTACTTATATCATTGATAGAATTTTGAGATTAAATGTTAAAGGATCAAATAGCATTAAAACCTGGGTTCTCAATGGGTGCCCCGCAGGGTTCATAGGTCTACTCTGTTTTCTTGTACTGTGCCGTGCTAAAACAAAGTATTCATGTTTAGGGTCAAGGCTGGAACTATCTCGACGAGGACGAGACACTAGGGCGCGGGTCGCGGCAACGCAAAGAAGTTGACTACACAGACTCGCTCACGGAGAAGGAGTGGCTGAAGGCCATCGACGAAGAGTTTGAGGAGGAGGAAGAGGAAGACGATGATGACGAGGTGCTCGACAAGAAACGCAAGAAGGGACGCAAGCGCCGGTAAGATACACGAACTATGGGGACCACTTTTATGTATGTTGTTTTTGGGCCAAAACAGCTAAATTGAGCCCGGTTAAATTTGCTGGCAAAGTTAATGAAATATTGATTAATTGGACTTAATTTTATAGCCGCCAAGAAGAATCCGAGGAAGAAGAAGCACCAAGTTCATCTAAGAAAAAAAGTAAAACAGAAATTAATCAACAGAAGAAGCGATGGAAGAATATAATGAAGAAAGTGATTGATTATGCAGATGAGTAAGTGAACTACAGTGTATCTTATGAATATCGCAATCCTTTTTAGGCACTAATGTCCTCTTAGATTCAATAGTGTTTAAACTAAAGAAATAAAATGTTTCAGGGCTGGGCGTGTGCTATCTGAGCCGTTTATGAAACTCCCTTCACGCCGCGAGTTGCCAGATTATTATGACATTATTAAAAAACCTTTGGATATTAAGAAAATTGTTAACAGAATTGAAGATGGCAAGGTAAATAGAACTGATGAAGAAGAATGAATGACGCTGTTGTTACTTATCGTAAAAAGTGAATATACGATACGATACCAATAATGAACTGATTTTAACAGAATATTCTTGTTATCTTCAACAGTATACCGACATATCGGACCTCGAACGTGATTTCTTCACGTTATGCGCCAACGCTCAGACGTACAACGAAGAGCAGTCGCTGATATACGAGGACTCTGTGCGCCTGCGAAACGTGTTCATTGAAGTGCGACGTCGCTACGAGAGCGGGCAGAACTCGGATGATTCCGACGATAATGATAAAGGTAAGTAAGTACCTACGACGTGTGAGATATTTTTCTTAGTAATTAGCTGGGTTCACACCGGACGATCCAAATTTGGATCAGCGCTCCACCTCGATCGTGGATCGGAGGTCTTTCGCACGATTTGTTTTTCGAAACCAACGATCCTGCCACGCGCTCTACCGCGTGTGCTTATAGATAGGGATCGCGTGCGGCACGACCACACTGACCGCGCATTTGGATCGCGCTCCTGCCGCGCCCGATCGGAGCGCACTGGATCGTCCGGTGTGGACTCGGCTAATCGCTTTTAACATAAGTGGAAAAGTACAGTTATAACAAAACCAGTATAAGCTAGATTCATATTCTATCTGGCCAGCTCAAGGTTAAAGTATTACCACTGATCTGCAACAATGTTAAATTATTTTATATCGGCCTTCTATTATACAGTATCTTAACTAACGAAGGGCGTTCCCTTTAACCCGCAATAGTATAGCGTACATAAGGGCAAAAAAAAAATTGATACGTAAAATAAAAGAAACACTGTACACGCGCGCTTGTCTTTCCACGGTTAACGAGAACGCCCTTCGTTAGTTAAGTTACCAAATAGGCAGTTGTGCAAGATCAGCACAAGCAAAGTTATTAAAGTAAAATTCTGTCAACAGATGAGGACGATTCAGATGGCGAATCTAACCGCTCCGTCAAAATGAAAATCAAGTTGAAGGGTAAGAGCAAGAGTACACCATCCAGGAAGCGCAAACAGCGAAAGTATATCTCTGACGACGATGATTATGAAGAGGATTAAACTCAGTGTACCACCCTTCTATTACTAAGAAATATTAGATCAATCTTATAAAAATAAGCCATTTTAACTCCATAGACAATTATCAATAAACTAGCCAAAACTAGTAAAGACAAAATTCGATTTTAATTATCTCGATTTTGACTATTATTAAATAAATATATTACAATTTCTATTAGTAGAACCAATTGAGTATTTGTTGCACTTAATTTTATGCATGACTTCAAGCTTTTTATATGACGAAAAATATTTCATGTTTACAGAAGGAAATTAGGGTATTCCAAGTAGTTGCAATCATTTGGTAACTTCTTACTAGTGATTAAGTATATTGATAGGATTAAAATACTTATAGTTAAGCATTAAACTGACTTTTATAAAATATTTAAATTCAAATATACTTCAGCGGCACGCCAGGATGTAACATTTGTATGCATAGCAGCAACTCGGGCGATTTAGGGCAAGAAACCTGTCGGGCAAAAAAACTGTGAGCCTCAGTGAATCTTATAACTTGCCTAAATTCCTGGTTGCATTAATTTTTACATATTTTATGGCAATGAACATTAAATCTATATAATATTACTTAAAGTAAGACCTAAATTATTCAATATTTGACTCTGATTAACACTAATATTTTTATCACTAGACGTCAAAACAGTGTTGTTTGGAATTTAGGTATGTAGAGTTAGTGTAATAGGGTTTTATGTATGTGCTTTGGCATCAATAAATAAATTTCTATGTTTAATTGGTGTTTTATTTGACTTCTATCTTATTTTGAGGAGCTAGGTACATTTCCATCAGTCTTTTCTTCTACAAGTTTCACTAAATTTCCCTTCCAGTCTGCCCATTTGTAGTCTACTCCATGAATGGTTTTCATATGTTTGTTTAAACTTGGACTGTAACTGAACTTTTGCCCGCAAGTAGGACACGAGTATGGTTTGTCGCCAGTGTGTACTCGCAAATGTCGCCGAAGGCTGCTTTGTGTATAGAAGCCTACATGACACAAGTCACATTTGAAAGTTCTGTTGCCAGTATGTCTGAAACAGAATAAGTGCAAAATTTTATTATTTGTTTGATTTAAAAATGAAAGCATTACAGCCATGCTTACCTTTTTAAATGGATAATTAGATTTTTCTTTGTATGTGTTTTGTATCCACACAAATGACATTGTAATTTCTTTTCCAAACTATGTTTTTTTCTGTGATTATGTAGTTCTGCAGATGTGACAAATGTGTCTCCACAATCTTCACAATTATAATTACATATTTTGTAATGTCTATGCATATGATCCTTAAGTGATTCCTTTGATTTTAATGATTTGAAGCAAATACTGCAGGAGAAGCTAGCATTCTCATGGACACGCATATGCTTTTTCATTGTAAATGCATGTTTAAACTGCTTTCCACATAAACTGCAAGTGAAATATGTGGTTGTACTGTGTGTTTTATGATGAGCTGCAAGGCTTGATGACTGCGTAAAACTTTTACCACATTCACAGCTGTATGGTCTCTCTCCATTATGGGTCCTCATGTGGCTGACTAAGGTCTGGCTGTGTGGGGTAGAGTAAGAGCAGGATGTACAATGGTATTTTCTGGCTGCACCAAATCCTGACACTTTTCCAATATGTTTTCTTTTTTCATGCATAGATTCATAATGTTTCAAGAGTGTTATCTTTGTCTTTAAAACTTTGGTGCAAATATTGCATTTAAAACTATTCTTTGCATTTATTACTTCACTTTCATCAGTTTCTACTTTTTCAGTAGCTTTGGTATCGAGATCATTAAATTCTGAAAATTCACTTGGAAATGGGCCTGTGTCAGTGTTTTCATCGTATATCAGCAAATTATTTGTTATGTTATTCTCAACTTTAAAAGTCGTCCTTTGTAAATGTTCTTTGTAATATAGTTTCATTCGTTCATTGAGTGTAATGCATTTGAGTCTAAAGCTGTTAGCACTGTTTAATTCTTGTAAGCAGTCACCACACATTAAAAAGGGCATGAATTTATCGTGAGTTATAGTAACTTGAAAACAAAGATATATTCTATTTAGAACCGCTTGAGAATCATCACTGCCAGAGAACAGACTAATACTTTCTTTAGCATTCTGCAAACAAATTCTACACAATCCTTGCATGTTTATATCAACAGGTACATTATTACAGTGTGCCATAATTTTAAATTATTTATCTATGGGTATTACGTTACATTACAATGTTGTTCCGTTGATTTTATTCCCAACACCAAGGTATGGAATGATACTGGTTTGTTCTCAGTTACATTAATCACTATTATTTATACAATCAACCAACAAAAGGATCATCAACAATTGATAATTAAATCACTTGATAAATATTTTGTTTTGTTTACGATTTATTGACGATAAACAAAATTTGACAATGCAGTCAAAATGTCAAATGCAGTGTTACAAATTAATAGACGTCATTAGTCTGTGATAAACATGATGAGATGATGAGACGTATTTATTAGAACAGGTATGCGCACTAGGTATTTTTTTGAACTAGGACGCACCTAATAAGACGCATGAAGTACATCGAGAATTTTATAAATAATGACTAATAATGATAGATGATTAGCGCTTTACAATGTCAACTCTCAAACATCACACAATTTTCGTGCTTATAATAATCGACTTTACATAAAAAACTATCCTGATTTAAAATTTCTCCGTTACGAAATGCGGTCCATTGAGTTTATATTGAAGTATTTGGTAAAATACATTCATGGTGTACAGCTATCGTGTATCAAATATTCGCCTATTCTGGTTTTTATGTAAAATAAACCGAATTATACGCACGTAAATTATTTTTACATCTCTCATATTCGGTAAGTAGGTCCTTATTACCCCCAAATGGGGCTTGTAGGTAACCAATTAGCGCTCTAGGGTAATAATGTAGCTAGAAAAGCCCTAGGGCGGTAAGTAATTTAAAAAAAAAACTCTTCACTCTTTCAAAAAGTTCGCGTACAATCTAACCATCATACTGGCAATAGACATCATGCATTCATCCCAATGACAAAAGAGGTCGCTTCGCTATTCAGCCTTGTCTTCTTATGAGTATAAAGTACCGCTAAAGTACCGTTGTATCCGAGCGGATACAAATCACCCACGCGGCTTACAACTCTATTTGTATTCGCTGTAATGGCTATTATTGTCTGTGAATTTTTCTGTCTATGGTCGGATAAATATTCTCGTCAAATAAATCGACTAAAAGCAAAAATATTAATAGGCAACATTTTAAAAAAATGTTGAAAATCACGTTCCCGCGCGGTAAAATGTCAGTCAAACGTCACTCGCGTTCGCTGTAATAATTCGTTTTTTAATGGTTTTTGTGTGTAAATCGTCGGAAAGTGGTGATATTTTCATTTTGAAGTAAATATTACATCGTTTTAGATATAAATAACATCATGTTATACCTATTTTGACCTAACCAAAAAAGTGTAAACAAACAGATAAGAGAAAGTTCCCGTCAAAGTAAAAGTTGTGATATTTTGTGGTTTTTCTGTATGGATCTGATCCGTAAGTGTTTTATTTCTTTTCTATATTACATGTATCATCGTATTAGACAACATTTAGCACAAAATAATACAAAAAAATTTTTTTTTGGTACGGAGAAAGTTACGTAAGCATTAGAAATTCTAGATCATCTAAAATCTAGATTTTTTGAATTTTTTGTTTTGAATGTTTGTCTCTAAAAACGCTTTTGTTAGATAACTTATCTATCCATAATGTACCCTGCAAAATTTCGTGTGAATTGGTTCGGTAGTTTTATCAGAAATCGTTATCACAAAGAACAAAAGAAATAATAACAAAAGCGGGTAATAAAGATAAGTGAACGTTGTTTACAAAGACTGCAACCATTTGAAACGTATTCCTAATCTATTCGAGTAGCAAAAAACATTAACAATACTACTTGAGACGTTGTAAAGAAATCCGAGTGTTTGTTTATTTAAGTGCGGTCGTAAAACTGTCACGGCGCGGACCACCCACGGCGCCTGACCGGATAATAGTCATAAATTTTGAATATCGAACGGTGAAGCTCAATTTCGTTGTTGAAAAAAAAAATTTAAAAAAAAAAGGTGAAAAAAGGCGGGAATAGAAAACTTTTACTTTAAATATTGTTTGTTTTTGGGTTTTTTTTATAATTACGTGCTAATTAGGAAAAAAAACATGAGTTCTGCAAGTGACTAAGATATAAGCTGCACTCCCGATTCAATGAAAATGGAAGCTGAAGCAGCAATTAACAATATTTTGCCTGAAAGATCTAAAGAGAAATATTTGAAAACTTACGACGAGTTCATGAAGTGGCGAAAAGAAAAACGAGTAAAGTCTTTATCTGAGACTGTATTCTTAACATACTTTAGTGAGCTATCAAAAAAGCTGCAGCCATCTAGTTTGTGGTGCATTTATTCAAAAGCAACTATGAGTGCCTACTAAACACGACATCAATATCAAGAAATTTTCAAAATTATCGTCTTTTCTAAAAAGACAATCAGGTGGGCACAAAAGCAAAAAGTCAAAGGTTTTTACAGCGCAAGAGGTGAAAACATTCATAAATGAAGCTCCTGATGACATATATTTAGCTGTTAAGGTACGTAAAATAACAAATCACATAATGGTAATACTTCATCATTTATCTTTTAAATTCTTACAATCCTATAAAACATACTTATTTTTATATTTCGCTTGTTTTAGGTGGTTGTTATTTTCGGTATAACTGGCGCATGCCGAGGTATTGAATTGACAAATATAACAATAGAGAACATAGAACAACAGGTTCAGTTGTTAGTAATTAAACTACCGAACACAAAAACTAAAATTGACCGAACATTTGTAGTTCCTCAAGAATTTTCTGAATTCGTACAAAAATACAGAAATCTTCGTCCTGAAAATGTAAACACCAACCGATTTTTTTTGAAGTACCAACAAGGCAAATGCTACAAACAAGTTATTGGAAAAAATACCATCAGAAGTATGCCGAAGCAAATCGCAAGTTATTTAAAGTTAGCAAACCCGGAATTGTACACAGGTCATTGCTTCCGGAGAACATCGGCTACACTTTTAGCCGATGCTGGAGCTAACTTAACCACTATAAAAAGGCACGGTGGGTGGAAATCCAGCAAGGTGGCTGAAGGTTACATTGAAGATTCCATACAAAATAAAAGTAAAATTACCAACCAAATAACAAAAACTATTCAGCTTTCAAAAAATTAAACATCTTTCTCAAGAGATGATCCGCAACCATCAACTTCTGCTGAAGAAAGCTTCATCCCGTCAAATTTTATCAATGACCAACAAATATCACAATCTCAAACTATTAACATACCCAAAAAACACCTGTCCCTAAAATTTGAAAATTGTTCTCATTTCACTATAAATTTTAACTAATAAAATGTTTTATTCTTGTAATGCCGGTTTTTTTCTACTTACCTCACAATCGAGATGTAAAGCAGTTAGTAGTTAGCTCGGGTGTAAGCATCAATTGCACCCTCGAACTATAGGCGCCCTCGCTGTTATTTAGTTCACAAAATATTAGTTGCATGTAGTACAAGAAATTAATTGATTCATCAAAATATACGGCCATACGATATAGGTACGGAAGAAAAGACCAAACGTTACGATACGAACCCCCGTACGCGATTCCATCTGAATTTGAGTTAATAATTCATACGTACTCGAGACAAGTATTTGGAATAAGTCTTTTTCGATACTCGTAAACCCAAAGAACATACCGTACAGGGGCGTACACCACAAAAACAGTAAACTAAAAACTGCTAAAGACATGGAAATACAATGATAGATACACACGCAGCGACTTTTAAGGCTCTTTCAAACAGGCGCGACACGCGACGCGACACAAAGGCACCGCTTGTCGCGCGACGAGCGGTGTCTTTCTGTCGCGCTGGTCTGCACAAGCCTTTAGTCGCTGGCAACTCGCTTTGGCAATTTCAATATCTCACGGAGCTTTATTGTGCGTTTGCACTGGCGAAACATTCACAACAAAACATGTTGAAATCTCTATTTTCTGTTATGTTCCATGCAACGTTCGACATCATCATCAGCCTATAAATGTTCCTACTGCTGGGACACAGGCCTCCTCTCTGTGAGATTGAGTGGACCGTAATCCACCACGCGGGCCCAGTGCGGGTTGGTAGATGTTACATGTCTTCGAATTTTCGGTTCTAGGACATACCGGTTTCCTCACGATGTTTTCCTTCCGTTTTGAGAGCAGTGGTGATGAAATAATTTACACAAAGTAAAGCGCCTGTCTGGGTTCGAACCTACGACCTACAACCTCGTAAGTCGCGGCCGTTACCACTGGGCCACCACTGCTCTTGACGTTCGACAGGAACTAGAGATTTCAACATGTTTTGTTGCGACTGTTTCGCCAGTGCAAAGTTGCAAACGCAGTTACAGTAGTCGCTTAATGATGTGTAACAACATCCTCTCGTAAGAGAGTAGATAATATATTTAGATATTATATTTCTCGCAAATTTTAGCACTACAATTTTATTATGAATGGTCAACATTCGTATGGCCGGGCGCCCCCAACAAAGACTGTCTACTGAACTCCCTACATAAAATGTACTCTGTGCTACTGAACATTTATTTTGGCTTTGTTTAGAATTTGATCAAAAAGTATTTCTAAAGATTTGTGGGCCCCCAGGACCGGGGGACGCGGGGTGGACTGCACCTGCCGCTCCCTCCCCTTAGTCCGCCAGTGCAGGTGTGTACGCAGCATTTTACTTACACGGGTGTACGGGACTAATCTTTTGTTATGGGCCTTCCACTGGCACAAGCTTCACCAGTTTTGCCTGCGCAGGGCCGGCTTGTACACGGAACACCGTGCGTGTGGTTCTGGTGGTGGTGGAATGAAGGTGGAATCTTGAGCGTGTGGTAGGCCCATTAGAGATAAGTTTCTTGAGCGAGAAAAGCGGCGATAGCCAGTCGCTTACTCGTCGGAGGCGGGGACAGATGCCTACCAATACTATGAATGAGGGTGGAATCTTGAGCGTGTGGTAGGTTTATTAGAGATAAGTTTCTTGAGCGAGAAAAGCGTCGATAGCCATTCGCTTACTCGTCGGAGGCGGGCAGATGCCTACCAATACTATAAGTTAGACCGAAAATCGAAACCCCGAATTAATACTCGCACAACGTTATTCTATTAGGTATAATTCTATGTACAGTCTCTCAAAGTCATCATTCAAAGTATGGTTATTTAGAAATATGTATAAGAACTATGTCCGTGACCACCGCAGGACCACCAACGCCAAACGCTTCCATATTTAGTAAATAATTAGTACCCAATTGGTACTAATTAGTGCTCGAACGACAAAATTGGTACCTTAGTAGTTTTCGAGAAACTCGACTTTGAAGGTGGTCCGGCGGTAGTCACGCTCTCTTCAGCAGGACCACCATGAGCGCCGAAAAAGGGGGCATGCTGCAGCTATTCTAAGTATACAAATAATTATTACCCTTAAATGTGATTCATTGCGTAAAAAAAACAGAACTGAAACATTTGTATTTACCGAGAAATCAACGATGATAACTTTCGCGCGCTCGTTCAGCAGGACATGCTTTGAAATTTGATTCCAAGTTTGACGAGCTTGTCGCTTTCCTCAAACCTGTATAGAAAATTAGTACCCTGCAAGATAACATTTGTGCCCAAAATTCAAAATTGGTTCTTCAGTAGTTTACGAGATATACCATGCCATTGGGTGGGGTGGCCGTAGTCACGGTGTAAAATTTTCATTTCTAGATTTCCCTATTAAAAACTCTGTGATTTCTTCCCAAATTTATACAAAAATTAGTGCTCCTAAAGAAGTTATAGCGACCAAAAATTCAGATTCCTAAGTGTTGTATTTTTTAGGGTTCCGTACCTCAAAAGGAAAAAACGGAACCCTTATAGGATCACTCGTGTGTCTGTCTGTCTGTCAGTCTGTCTGTCTGTCTGTCTGTCTGTCTGTCCGTCTGTTCGTCTGTCACAGCCAATTTACTCCGAATCTAATAGACCGATTAAGTTGAAATTTGGTACACATATGTATTTCTGTGACCCAAACACGAATGTGTAACGTAAATAAATAAATTTTGAATATAGGGGTCACTTTTGGGACGCAAACAAGAAAATTAAAAAAAAAAAGTTTTGCTAACAGTACCGTGTGACATATCAAATGAAAGGGCTTGTTGCGAGGATTTTAAATATATTTTTTATATCATTAATACTTTCAATAAATACTTTTAAAGATATTTAATAAATTCAATGAAAATTGACCATTCCCCCCCCTTATCTCCGAAACTACTGGACCAAAAATTTTGAAAAAAATACATAGTATGGCTCTTTACTCATAGATTACAGGAAAACGAAAAGTAAGAAGTCTATGGTCTTAACATGGTGAATCTATCAATATTGTGCGTACAAACTTACATTTCGTCGCTCGGCATCCAATAAGCCCATCTCTCTAGCTAATATAATATCAAAATATCAAAAGTGTTTGACCGTCTGCTTAATACACAAATAAATGAAACTGTAAATGTTCATGACAACCAATTTGGGTTTCGGCGTGGTTGAAAATGCAGTGTTGTGTCTTAAGCATACTATCAATACTTACTATACACAGCGTGGGACGCCGATTTATGCTAGCTTCCTCGACTTATTCAAGGCTTCTGATCTGGTTGCTTATGACGTATTGTGGAGAAAGATGGAGAAGGATAGGTTGCCAATGGAGCTTATAGACATCTTTAAATAGTGGTATGGTAACCAGATCAATAGTGTACGATGGGCTGGAACTTTTTCCGGGCCATAAAGGTTGGAATGCGGGGTGAGGCAGGATTTGGGCTAGATATACCCAAAGGTCGTGCAACGCCCTTCGTGTCCAATACAACAACGCTTTCAGGGTATAGGTGGGGCTGCCCCGTTTTTGTAGCGCATCGGGAATGTTCGCGGACGCACATGGGTGACCACTGAAAATCAGCGCTGTGCTGTGGGTACCCATAGCACAGCATCATGCTGAGTGGAAGCCTTCTTGTCACAGTCATGACGTGCCAGCAGCTGCCGCATATTTCTGTTTTGTGCTTGTGATTATATTTATTAAATCTATTTTTTAACCGACTTCCAAAAAGGAGGAGGTTATATGTTCGACGCGTATGTTTGTTTTTTTTTTTTTTTTTGTTTTTTTTTTATGTATGTCCACCGATTTCTCCGTTATTTGTGGACCGATTTTGAAAATTCTTTTTTTGTTTGAAAGGGTAGGCTCCCAAATTGGTCCCATATAAATTTTATTAACTTTGCTTGGGTAGTTTTTGAGTTAGCTACAAAATACGTATTTTTTTTCCCACTTAGTATGTAGATGATATGATAAGTTCTTGACACTGGTAGCAGGTAGTGGTATTCGAATGTGTGTGGGGTAGGTACCACAACTAAAAAGTGAAAAATAAAAACTTTTTACAAAAAAAAAACAACCGACTTCCAAAAAAAAACACTACAAAGTGAAAAATAACTTTAATTTCGGAAGTCGGTGGCAAAAAACGAAAACACAAAACCCAAGACACCGACTTCCGAAATTAAAGTTATTTTTCACTTTGTAGTGTTTTTTTTTGGAAGTCGGTTGTTTTTTTTTTGTTATTTTATTTTATTATTCTTTTCTTTTATGCACTTGTTTCTGTGACAATTAAACTTATTTTTCTTTCTTTCACATATTAATTGCTTTTACGCAACGATGCGAATGAGGTGTGCATCCCTGGTGCGCAGAGTGCGGGCCAGCTCCAACAATATCCTAAAAAAGATCGCTAGCAGGCTGGTTTGCATGTACATCAATCACTGTAGTGCCATCTCCCATGGGGTGAAATAAATTTAAACTAGATTACGTGGGGCACTCGGAAAGTTTTGTGATACCTACTAGAAAAAAATATACTAATTTTACAGGTTATCATTTTTTTATTGTATCTTTTCAAAGAACTCTCCATTGGCGTCTATACACAGTTTTATACGTCTAGAAACCAATTTTTATAACGCATTTTCCAGTCCGCATTAGACACCTCTCCAATCTCCTTCTCAAATGCAGCCAGTGCATCTTCAGGTGATGAAAACTGTTTTCCTTTGAGTTGATTTTTTATTTTGGGGAACAAGAAAAAGTCGCACGGAGCCAAATCGGGACTGTAAAGAGGATGACCTATAAATTTGACCGGTGTGCTGTCCAGAAAGTCCCTTGTTTTGAGCGCCGAGTGAGCCAGCGCGTTGTCGTGGTAAAGCAGTAGCCCACGGAGGCCAGTGTTCGGTCGCTTGCTGCTTGCAGTAGTAAAAACTTCTGGCAAACATTTGGTAACATACCATTCAGTATTGATGCTTCTTTGATCTCGTCGGGGTACTGACACCAGATAACCCGACAAAGAAAAAAAACTTGCGTCAAAATTTTGCCTGCACTTCTGGCTCGTTTCACTTTGGTAGGCGTTGGTTCATTTTGAAACAGCCACACAGTCGACTGACGCTTCATTTCTGTATCATATTGATAAATCCAAGATTCATCACCCGTAATGATATCTTAAACGCGCCGAGACGAGCCTGCTACAAATTTTGCTATCATGTCTCGGCACCATTCTACCCGAACCTCCTTCTGAGCCTGCGTTAGATTTTACGGTACCAGCGTGAAACTATCTTCCATAACCGAAGATGCCTGTGTAGAATTTCATACACAATTCCCGATCCAATCAGCAGTATATGCTGAACCTCTTCATATGTAATTCGCCTATTCTCTTGAATTAAAATTTTCACAGCCAGCACGTTTTGTTATGTAACAACCGTCATACTTCTTTCTTTTTCCGCCAAAATTACTCGACCACCCATAAATTCGTTGAACCAGCGGAAAACAGTCGCTTTAGCAGGGCTTTTTTCTATGAACACCATTCGAAGTCTTTCAAACGATTCTTCTGGTTTTAGTCGACATTTGAAATCGTACAAAATCATCGCGCGAAAATGTTCTCGTTTTAAATCCAGTTTTCAGTAAGACAGAGTAGGTATTTTGATTTTGCTCGTAAAAAAATGTGGAGGGAATTTCGAATTTGGAATGTTATGTTTTTTTGTAATAAATAGTCATAGTTTTCTGAGATACATTCTTGTGGCAGACGGACATACAGTGTAATGGTCCTGATTGGCACCCTGGCGGTACTTCTAATGTAAGATAATCGATAAGCCAGCCAGTATCCTATAGACAAAAACTGTTAGTCGCAAAACTTTCTGAGTGACCTGTATCCATTGCGTAACTTATTTTCGTAAACAATTTTGCCTAATTTGTTTCATTTTGACAGTTCAACAACATTCATTGCGTTATTTACGTTGTTGAGCAGATTTTTTTTAGATTTAGATTATTAAGAAGTAGTGACAAAAATTGAAAAGGGTATGCTGAGATGGTTTGGGCATGTTGAGAGGATGAATGAAAGGCGACCAACAAAATGTATTTACGAGGCTGATGTGAAGGGAACGGCCGAGCAGGGACGCCCTAGGAGGACATATACTGACCTTATTGGTGATGTTCTTCAGAAAGGCCAGGTGCGTAGTACTCGCAACCGGCGTGCGTGTATGACCAGATGTATGAACGTAAACGAGGCAAAAGGAGTATGTAAGGATCGTAGCAGGTGGCGTTATGTAGATTCTGCCTACCCCCATGGGAAGAAGGCGTGAGATTATGTATGTATGTATTATTATATTAATACCGCGAATGTGAATTTTTTAACGAAAATCAGATTTTTGTTTTATTTCATTCTACACGTTCAAATAAGTGAACCTGCAATTAAAAAAAAAAACGTAAAAAATGTCACATTCGCGGTATTGGATGCCGAACGACGATTTGCAGTTGGAATGTATGGTAGAACATGTTTTTCAACTACAATGTTAAGTTTGCGTTTGGGATAAATAAATTCATCTCAACTACGGAACCCTTCATTGTGCGTAGTCCGACACGCACTTGGCCGGTTTTTTTAAATTAGCTTTCATTACTTTCCATAGGTACTAAATCTCCGCGTATAACCCGACCAAATTAAGTTGTCAATGGTATTGAGCAGTCTATCTATTCTGTAAAATCTCACCGTGAAAACTTAGATGAAGTGAGCTCACTCCACTTGATGTCAGGGATTGGCACTATTGTCACCTCACTTTACCTAAGTTTTCATGGTGAGATTTTTACAGACCATTGTCAACTTAATTTGGTCGGGTTATACGCGGAGATT
Source organism: Agrochola litura (assembly GCA_949152395.1). Taxonomy (NCBI): domain Eukaryota; kingdom Metazoa; phylum Arthropoda; class Insecta; order Lepidoptera; family Noctuidae; genus Agrochola; species Agrochola litura. The sequence goes on from OX424493.1 coordinate 18,623,416, forward strand.
TAGTATGGAAAGTAATGAAAGTTAATTTCTCAACACTTAGGAATCTGAATTTTTGGTCGCTATAACTTCTTTAAGAGCACTAATTTTTGTGTACTAATTTTCTATTCAGGTTTGAGGAAAAGGACAAGTTCGTCAAACTTGGAATCAACATTCAAAGTCGTGGTCCTGCTGAACGAGCGCGCGAAGTTATCATCGTTTCTCGGTAAATGTTTTTTTTACGCAATGAATCACATTTAAAGGGTACAAATTATTTGTATACTTAGAATAGCTGCAGCATGCCCCCTTTTTCGGCGCTCATGGTGGTCCTGCTGAAGAGAGCGTGACTACCGCCGGACCACCTTCAAAGTCGAGTTTCTCGAAAACTACTAAGGTACCAATTTTGTCGTTCGAGCACTAATTAGTACCAATTGGGTACTAATTATTTACTAAATATGGAAGCGATTGGCGTTGGTGGTCCTGCGGTAGTCACGGACATTAAGAACTTGGGTAGATGAGTGGAAGGAGTCAGGTTGGAAATGAAAATACAATATTTAAAGTGCACAGGCATATATTGTTATAAGGCCTACGCCTCTTGTTGAGCCTGAAGCCTCTTGATGTAGGATGCCTTCTTCTGCTTGATCCTGTTCTTCCTCTCGGCCAGGGTCAGCTTGCGCTTGTTCCAGCGCTTCTGCTTGCTGCCAGCTTCCTTCTTCTTGGCTTCCTTCTTGGTGTGGGACGGGTCTGCGCGGATCAATTCATGTGCTTTCTTGTAAGTGGCTTCAATCTGAAAAGATCAATGCAGAAGTTAATATATTATTCAACTAACTTAGTTTCATCCTATCCTGGTTTGTTCTATCACCATTTAACATTAAAAAACTGTAGCAATATTTTAGTACTTAAAAACATGGTGATTTCAAGTGTGGAAAAACAATGCATTAATTTTGTCCAATTTCGACACTGCTCAGGTGTATCTACAAGAACAGTAATTTGGTTGGACGTCAAAAGTTTCAAGTAGGCTTTATCACTGGATATACTTACAGAATCAGCATTTACACCAAGTTTGATGTATTTGCCGAACTGTCGCTTGAAGGAGTCTTCATCGTCTGCTTCAAGACTGCGCATGTATTCAGCCACGTGTAGACCAAAGATGTGTGCTCTGTAAAACATTATTTATTATTAAGTAATTTCAAAGGCAACATGTGTATGCTCTAGATAAATTTTTAACACGTTCGGCAGATACTTTTCATGCTCACACGACAGTGGCATTATCCTCAAGAGTAAATGTTTTTAAAACCGGTTACAATAAGTTTGAATTAAACTTTTTATCACAACCAATAATCTTATCATTTTACTGTTGCTCCAATAACGCTGTCCAAATAATAGATAAACCATAATTCAGAGGATGAATGGAGCTATGTCACAAAATGACATGAAAATTTGATTTACTTTTTAATAGAATAAAACCCTGACCCCTCTCACCTGTGTACTTCAGCATTGAATTTCTTTGCTTCTGCATCATATCCTGGGAATCTCTTGATGGAGTGAGGGACATTTAGGCCACCATCAACTGCACCTTTCATGGCTCCGAACACGCGAGCACCAGTGGTGGTGCGTGCCAGACCCACATCAAGGTAACATCTATGATAAATAAAGTATATAATTATAAAAAAATGGACTTATAACAATAAATCTAGTGTCACTAGAGGAATAAAATAAAATCAGAGAATTACGAAACAACATTATTTTTTAGCATTGTACGTGCTTTCAGACCGCCCGTAATGACTTCATCATAAAAAAAATATTTAAACAATTGTTTGCTAGCACATAAAGTAAGAAAGCCATGCCTCTTGTTTAGCCAATTAAAATACACAAATTGATCTTTTAATATTATAATGCCATGTAATCAATTATTTACCTGAAAGCGCCTGGGCCGTTGTCTACTGGTTCTACATTGTATTCATCACCAGTAACCTCAGTAGCGCCACTGTATAGGGAGTCAAGACCGAGCCTCTGGAGCAGTCTTCTTGCGAGCAGCAACCCAGTACTGTAGGCAGCGGCATAGTTTGTCAAACCAACCTAAAAATAAACTATTCATATTATATTCATCAATTAAACTTTTAAAAGTTGTCTCATTCCAATTATTATTAGAATGGATCAGTATTGAACCTTATAACAACAGGGTTGTATGAGTTTGTACGTCTCTTCAGACCGCCCGTTCAAAATCATCATTGAAATCCTGATTCACCTAAAGTAATAAAATTGATGCAGCAGTCAGTCATTGAACAGAAGGGCAATTCCCGTAATTTTTAAGAACGTTCGCATTTTAATCTCATTCACAATAAAATTTATTAACATCTTGCGACTTGAATGTTCAGTGAACATTTTTAAAATACGAGGATTAGCCTTCAGGACTGCTATGTATCACTTCTCTTGGGTACATTAAGATATTACAACTAGAGGGTACAACTTAGCTTAAATTTATATAATACAATAATGATTGTAAACAGGTGACTAACCTTGACGCCGTAGCGTGGCAGTTCGTGAGAGTAGGCAGCACACACAATGTGGTCACCTTCAATACGGGAGTAAGCCACCTGGCACGTCACATCCTTGTTGGACAGACGGACGATCAGGCGGTACTTGGGTGTGTTGTATTTGTTCTTGTCCTGTTAAAAACATGACTAAAATTAGAACTTAGCCAAACAAAGGTAACCTACAATAAAACAAAAACAATAACTTACTTGAACAACGAGGCGTTTACGGGCATAGTAGTCGGTCTTTCCCTCACGACGCCTCTTGAATTTAACTTGGTACCTCTTGAAGTATTGCTTGTTCTTCACGACTTTCACGAAAGCCTAAAACATAGCTTTGATTCAAACAACTGAGCAACAAATAAACATTGGTTTTTGACTATTTTAGGTTATCAGAGACACTTTATAATCAATTGTGCTGCAGTCTAAAACAAAACCAATGTTGTAGTACACATAAAACATGGCACTACACACCAATCTTGCTTCTTCTGCAGCATCAGATGACGCGCATGTGTCGGTGGTTCATCATTTAGGTTAGGAATTGAAAAACACACTATCTAGCATAAGTAAGGTCTTTCAAAAACGTCTCATTGAATGAAGTCGAATATATGAATTAAACGGTAGTGTTGATACATAATCAGCGACATGTATTAAGTTATTAACCCAACTAACAAGTAACGAAAACTTTTTTCTGACATGGCGTAGTTATCAATCCATATTTTCACAATCACAACTCGAAATTACAATAACGTTTCATAATACACATAAGATTTAACCACACTAAGAACTATTGAAAATATTTTAGCACCATAGCTCAGCTCACCATTTTTATTTGTTCCTAAATCTATTTAGGAATCGGGCGTCCGAGAATGGACACCACCGGAAAAAGAAACTTTTTTAAAGATGACAACTGACATTTTCTAGGATGTTGCCAGCTCTTGTAATTTTTTCAAGAATAGACAAAAAATATGACGAAGATGGTGCAGAATGGGCCCTACTTTAAAAAGTGCTATTCTAGATACATTCACAGTACAGAGTACATTTTATACGAAACCTGCAGTATACCAAGATCGATGAATCCTATCATTTTAATCTATCGCAACATTTCATCAATAATTCAAATAAAAAACCGGTCGAGTGCGTATCGGACCACGCACAATAAAGGGTTACGTAGTTGGGATGAATTTATTCTGAGCGTTGGCCGTTTTGCGTGGATGTGACGCATATTTCCCCCAATTTGTTATTTACGTTTTTTTTTTTTTAATCTTTTTTTGCGTCATGTTTACCGCAAATAAACGAATTTTCTTTCTTTCTTTATAATTTAACCCAACCCACTCAGCTGTGAGAGTTTTCCTTTTACCTACTTTTGTTATATAAACTACTGCCGTGAATTTTTTCACATATCCGAAACCAACCATTTAGCTGGCAGGGGGGGGACACTTGACTCTAACAAATCATAGCAATTTAAAGCTTAATATTTCGCAAATGGATCCCTGAATCCAAAAATAGTTTTCACACACTCACAAAAACACAAAAAATAAACATTTTATGATTTTATTTTATCATTTTGTCGGCGTAATTATATGTATACCAATGCCAAATTACAGCTTTGCGGAGCTAGACCGTGGACAGACAGACATACATGGCGAAAATGTTAGTGTTTCTTGTTGACTATGGAACCCTAAAAAGGGATTTCGAAGAGAATTAATATGGGCGCCACTATCGCACTTCATATCCTCGTGTTATGCATGGAATTAGTATGTACAGACGCCAGCACATCAAGTTACCCGAAACTGTCAAATTTTCCCAATCAACTTTGAACCTTACTAATCGGCGATAAAGTTGAAAATCAATTAAATAAATTTGACAGATTGTAGTAGCTTGAAGTGCTGGCGTCTGTACTATACGTGGGATCAGTATGAAATGAACTGTCCTATTCTATTAAATGATCCTTCTCAATTTTCACCAGAGCAGAGCTCGGTCGCCTAGGTACTAATATATTAAGTTCTCCATCGACACGACTGTGCATGCACACAGTTAAAATTGAACTAGCAACACTGCGTAAATAAAATAATCCGGTGTCCGCGACGGGGGCCGTCGCGTTCCGACCGACGGAGCCCATCGCGTGTCCACACGCGTAGACACGCGACGGCTGCCCGTCGCGGGCGCCCGCTTAACGCAGTTTCAGGCCTAACACAGCGTCCGCACTTTGTACAAGATATAAGAAATATTGTGTAAAAATACGTCCTCGGAAGGGCGTCACAGGGCTTACATAAGGGGTCCTCGGTTGGCCTACACAAAGTCCTCGTATGTGCATCGCTGGTCACATTTAGCTGTGTATTTCAGGTCCTCGGTATGACAGTCGTAATTCATACAGAAAAATGTTGAAATAGCATTATTCCAATAAGCTCATCACTATAGATTTACTCACCTGTCTCTTTCTATCTCATTCAAGAAGGCCAACGACGTGTTTAAACCAGTTTTTTGGAGGGTCCTCGGTTCGTTCAAAAACTAACAAGGTCCTCGTAAGGGTGTCTGTACAAACAGGGGTGTGTGATGTGTGTATGAGTGTGTGATGTGCGTCTTGTGTGTGTAGAGAGGGAAAGTGATTTGGGGTGTCTGTGTGTGTGTAAGCGTTCGTGATACTAATAAATAATAATTATTTATTTGTATGGAGGTTTCATCAGCGCTTCTGTTTCATTATAATCTAGGGTGAGGAGGAATTCTTTAGTTATTTTGAGTTATGTGGAGAATAACCCTAGAGCCTTAGTTTCACAGTAAAAGATAATAACTGTAATGTTTACTGGCATATAAAGCTATTACTATAATTAGATTACTGTTATTACAGTATTTTTCAAACTCGTTTAACAGCGCAGGGAATGGGCCTACAGATTTGGCCACATAGTGAAAAGTGAAGAGAATAACATGTTCTAACGGAACATTTATTTTTTTTTGTTTGGCCGGCACTTTCACATTTAGCCCAAAAATGTATGGACGATGAATGTTCTCCTTTTAAACAACGGACCAATTATATAGCGTCGTATCGTATTCGTGTTCGTTCTACAACAGTGCAGCCAACATTACGGCATAGGAACTATTGAATTATACTATGAAACGCACGTTTATAGAAAAAATTGGAGAAAGATAAATACAATTATGTTTAGGCGGCACCTAACTTGGGTAGGTTAGAAAGTGCAACCTTGTTCTTTTTCCTGATGAATCCAAACTGTAACAATTTTAATGCATTGTGAGATTTTTCTATCCATGTTTTTAAAAACAATAAGCACTTTTCGTGGAACTAAGTTTTATCTTTGGAAAATAATTTCAAGATCTAAATTGCTTTTTTATTTAGTCTGGTCAACTTTGGAATCTAATGTCAAATAATTAAATTCTTCGCTATGGCTTCCTCCTATTCATATCCTGAATTATTTTTGGCGGGTTTTTTATTTACCTTGCCATTTTTATATGAAAAAAGTAATCTATTTCGGTATTATTTGAAATTTTTTCTTTATTATGCTTATGTGTTAATTACATGTACGGTGCTGTTGCCCGTAGTGTTAATTTATCCCCGCGACGTAACAAACCTAATGTAAGATATCGATTTATTTATTATTTCGTGTTCGCTAAAACATAATATTCACGAATGTCGTTTATGCGTAGTATTTATGTAAATCGTTTTATTTCTACAGAGTTGCTTCCAGATTTTGTCGCTATGCCTCACATATAGTAGGTATAGAATGGGAATTGCGGGGAATGGAACATTGGAATACCGAACAATGCTACATTGTTATATCTAATCATCAAAGCTCGTTAGATATATTAGGTAAAATCCATTTTAAATTTATTTCCACCGTAAATTTAATTGAATGCTACGTTTTTCTATACTGCTTTCTCTTTTACATACCAGGCATGTTTGAAATGTGGCCTCGCATGAAGCGTTGCACTGTCGTGGCAAAGAGACCTTTAATGTTCACTGGTGCTTTTGGATTTGGTGCCTGGCTATCTGGTCTTGTATTTATTGACCGGTTAAGAACGGAGAAAGCTCGCCAACTCATGAAGGATGCAACTGCACGAGTCATTAAAGAAAAAGTATGCTCTCCATAATGATGATTTTGTTTGAATTAATCTGTAAAAATTTAATGTTCCCAACTTTTTTTTAGACAAAGCTTTGGATATTTCCTGAGGGGGCAAGATACAACAAAGGCAGTATACAGTCTTTCAAAAAAGGTGCATTTTATTTAGCTATTGATGCTCAAATACCAATAATGCCAGTTGTCTTTAGTCAATACTACTTCCTAGACAGTGAGACTAAGACATTTGAACCAGGTATGTTATTAAACACTTATCTTAAACACTTTTAAAAAAACTAGTAAAGTGATTAGTACTTCAATATTTCATTCAAATAATTACAGGAAAGGTGGTCATCACTACATTGCCTCCCATACCAACAAGTGGAATGACACGTAATGATGTTGAAACTTTATCTGAAATGGCCCGTCAACAAATGATTGATGTTTTTCATGAGAGTTCCAAAGATCTAGTTATGCAAAAGAAAATTGCTATTTAAACACTGTTGTAACCCACCTTACATTCCATTGGTATAAAACAAATTTAAAGTAATTCCTAGAATCTTATCCTAGATATGTAAGAGCTATTATTATTATTTTTTTACAATTATTGTCATTTTGTGACAAAAAATCTAAAATTTCTTAGAATGTGAGGTATTTGTAATAAATACCATGTACACAACTATTAGTGGACATGTGATATTTGCAGACAAGTGCCAATCATTATGTTAAGTTTAATCCAAGAAGCCATAAGCCATAAGTTAATCTTATTATAAATTTAGGCATTTTTTATTTATTTTTATTTGATTTACACGGCTTAAGATACTTTGTTCCTTTTGTAAAGATTTTATCTAGTCATGTTTTTACTTTGTTGTTTAGTCAAATATGTTATTACTATTTATTGATGTAGTTACTATGAGGATTGTTTCCTATTACTTTACTAGTCATATTTATAAGTTATACTCACCATTAGTTGACTGATTTATTACCAAAATGTTTGATCTTCCTTTTTGCACTTTAGAATGTTCTAAGTAATCTAAAGTATTGTAAGTTATTGATATTGTAGGTAATGTAGTAAGTCAACAATCAAATTATTATATTTTAAGTATTGGATGTTTTCACGCCGCGGCGTAAAGTAAAATTATGCAATTTTTTTTTTGTTTCATAAGTATAGACACAGCAGGTCTTTACTAGGACTGTGTGAAACAAACTCCTTATGAATCCGCACTAATTTCACTATGCATGCATTAAAATGTGTTCCTGCATAGATATTTCATGCAAGAATATCGGCGCGATGCATGGCATTTTGCGCCAAGCATTCACTTTGATTACTGGCATACTAAATTTAACTTAGATTTTGCCTAAACATTTAGTTTGGGTGTGATATCATAATTAAACAAGGTTTTATAATCTTAGATAAATATTTATTTGGCTAAGCCAATGAATCTATAGGTACTTATTGCAATCTAATATATTGTTTGGGTTGTGTTTGTTAAGATAGGTAACTATAAGTACAATAAGTGTTTTTTTTTTTTTTGTAAGGTGAGTTTGTGAGTTAGATTTTCACATAGTTTCACCTAACATGAAGCTTATTAGAGCAATGATCAACATGAAGCAATTTAGACAAAAATGTACATAACACCAATTAGTTTGTGTGACCGTATAATAAACCTAATGTGACAAAACTTTATGGAAATACCTGGCGTAAATAAGTAGGTACTTGGAGAATTTACTAGCAATAATTAAGTGTCGCAATAGAGGAAAATAACTGAAAGCCAATTACTTTCTGACAGGCTATATCAGCGCGCCTGTGTTACTGGGAAACTGAAAGTAAAATAAAAAAAAGAATAGCAGCCTGTCTGATATTCTTTTATTTATATTTTATTGCGTCTCTCTCTAGAATGAGCTGCAGCAATCGATGGTGCTTATTTTACCTAAAGACAAGCCTTATGATAACAAATTAAAATTAATTGTATGTTAAGGCATGAATCATATTTTCCCCAACTGTTATTTTGATATTTATGCTTCCTTAAAATCTTCGCAAGTACCTATTTACTACCGTCTAGGTATTGTTTTTTACACTCTGTGCATAAAGTATCCTATCTATGTAATCAAATCTGTTTCAGTATGTTACACGTAATAATGTAAGTATACAAAAATCGTTGATATAATTTACATAACACTAGCTTGTCACAAGTACTTATAAAATTTTGGGATACATTAATAATCTCATAAAATTGTAAAAGTACTTTGCGAGAGAAAATGGCAAATAAATAATTGCACATACAAAATAAATACATTTTACTACCGTATTTCAACCATCATCACAAAACGCGACAATTGTCTATCAATATTTCAGAATTATTTTCCCTTATATCCATCCAGTCACTGAGACTGGAGACCAGAAAGATAACTATTATTGATAATATCATCTATTTCTGTATAATATGAATGTATAGATCTAAACGAGACTAAAACAAAGCGCAACTTGAGGCAACTTCAAACGTTCGACATACATTATAATAAAAATACCAGCCTACTATTGTCCCACTGTAGGGCAAAGGCCTCTTCTCATACAAAAAAGACAGTTCAACAACATTCATTGCGTTATTTACGTTGTTGAGCAGATTTTTTTTCCAACATAGGAAGCAATGGATTAGCCGTCTGTTTCAAATCGAAACAAATTGTGATTGTGTTGTATTACGCAATTAGGGTACAGGTTTCCTCACGATGTTTTCCTTCACCGATGTCAGTAATGTCCAAGATAAACTCAGAAAGTACATATGAATTGAAAAAGGGCACATTGGTACTTGCCCAGATTTGAAACCACAACCTCGTGCATGAGAGGCGAGGCCTTAACCACTACATTATGAAATTAATCAATTTTATTGTAATATAAAAACATGTAAACCAAGGTCGAGCGCTAATAATTAGAACCAGAATAATCACCTGATATAATTAATACAAATTACGTTGCTACGATCTATTTGATTCTGGGTTATAGTTGAACATTTTCTATGTTCATTATATTTTATTTACAAGTACATCCTACATTATATAAATAACATGTACTTAATTGAAAATTAAATACAAAACATAGAAAATGTAAATAAAATATAGAAGTACCTACTCAAACACTTCATAACTTTCTTCATAGACTATACTAACTTCATAGATTTCTTGTAAAATAAATTAATAGGTATCCCATAAATATTGTAACTTTGCAATATTTTGGTTCTCTACTAATCATTCCAACCCTCACCCCAGCCTTCATTCTCATCAGCATTTTCATCTGGAACAAATTCTAATTTGCTGCTTACGTTCTGCGTACCGCTATTTTGAGCAATATTTACAATGGTCGGCTTTTCTATTACTGGTGTCATATCAGCAAAAAAATCGAATTCATCTGAATTCTTTTTAGGATCGTATTTTTGATTTTTTATGTCTAGTTCTGAAATATCTAAGATATTCTTTTTTGCTTCGATTGCTGCTTTTTGCAATAACGTCGTTCTTGATTCGGAAACAACTTTCGTGTTAATGTTTGATATAGAAGTACTTTTTTCTGTATTGATATGAACTAACTTTTCACATGTACTATCTTCATCTAAAATTGGAGATGCACTTTTTGTTGTTAAATGGCGATTATTATCCCAGTCGCTCCAGTCATCTTCACTGTCTCCTTTCTTTGTATGTAATTCTGTTGCTATAATCTCATCATCTATGGATTCCCCACCAACTGGAGAAGGTCTTTCATTTAACGTTAATGACTTATCAAAAGAAATTAACTCATTTCTATCGTCACTTTCGTATATCTCTCCAGAACAAGGCAAATCACGCAAAGACTTACTTGGTAGATATACACAGGTTTCAGTTACTGGACTGGTTGCTGGCAACAAAGGCTTTGTTTTTGAATTTGGTCTGCCATCTGAGAAAAATTTCGATCTCTTTCCTCCTATAACAGTACCAGCTCCTAATATTGGTACCAATTCACTTAAACATATTAGAGTTGCTGCCACTAAACTATCATCTATATCCCTGATGCCCAGAAGTAACTGCAACAAAAAAAAAAAATGAAATAGTCAAACAGAAATATTCTTGCAGCCAGCATGCCAGTTCAGAAATAATACTCAACTAGTATTTATAATGCTTGGAACTATTGGAATTTTTGTTTCATAATAAATTGATGAAATTACCTCTGGAAGGATGTGTTGAGAGAGCTCTTCATGTGAAAATACATGAACAAACTTGGAAAAGTGTCTTAAAAGTAGCATCCTGATTTGACTGTCTCTCACTCCAAATAACTGCATTAGTCTGGGTTTAATATGTTCTTTAAACACACCAAGACTGAAAAATCCTGGTACTTCTCCATTAGGTATGCGGTCTGGAATTTAAAGTAGATATAATTGTATGCATTTTAAGTTGTAATAATTCTTTAATGAGCACTACTCAGCAGGATCATTACCATTTTTTGGTTTGAGAATGAAAGGAATGACATCTCTTCTTGCTGTTTGGTCTAACATTGTAAGCCTGGATAGCAAAAGACCTCCTAGTTGCTTTGCTACAGTTTCTTCATCATAACATTTAAGATTGTCCAAAATATTAGAAAAAAACTGGCTCTTTTCCTCTTCTGAATTTAAAGGGAGGAAATTAAGAAATTTATAGATTGAAATAAATTCATGATTAAAAAAATTGTGCTGCAATATGTCAGATAAGTTGGGTCTATTGGCAGGATTTTGATGCTGCATGTAATCTCTGCAAAATTTCTTGAATTCTTTCAAATGAGGTACTTCATCTGAAAATAATGCAAGTAATTACACAAATAGCAAATGGCAAGAACAAAATAAATATGTTATAAAAATATGGATGTAGCACTATACCATCTTTACAGTCTTTGAAAACATCATCAACCAATACAGCAAATGCATATTGATCCACTTTGCTAGTAATCTCATAGGAATCTTCATTTGGATCAACTGCTTTATCATACCTAAAATATGACAAAGATGTTAGATATTGTTTACACATAATTGGAAAAGAAAACTTCCTCTACTGTTTATAAATTCAAACATTTTCTCAAACTGTGAGATAGCTCACAGTTTGAGAGAATGTGAGTAGAAGAGAATAATAATTCAATATTATGCATACTATACTTTAAATTGTACCTGTGAATCCTGGCATGTCTTAAATAAGCTGCCGTTAACTCGGTAAACGGGCATAGGTATTGCAATCCTCCCAGCTTCCATTGTCCATCTCCAGTCACATATATTGCTGACACACTCACATTATTATGAGACATACCAGCCTACAAATAGGAAAATTTAAAATAAATTAGATTTGATATGGTGTTCAATATAATGTATAGCATAATAAATTGAAACAATTGATGAAAACATTACTCAAATTTTATTAGTAGGATACTCATATAGTAAATTAAAATGAATACAAACCTGTTCGTGAATAAACACTAAAGCTCTTAAAATATTGTTGAGTCCTATGCATATTTGGAGAGGTGTTAAAGACTGTAGAATATGTGACAATGGCTGCACAAATTCAGTGGCTAAATGCAGAGTAGAACGCTGTTGCCAAGCAGAAATGTATCGAACAATGCATGGATGACGGTACTTCAGAAGATTCTACAAAGTAATTAAAAACATTATCCACTGTAACCATAAACATAAATCAACTTTACAATAAAATTTGAAAACTTACATTCGAAAACTTTTCCAGGGGTGTCGAAATTGACCAAAGCGGACCAACCGCAGCTTCTCCCTTAAAAACAGAAACTGAGCCATCCCCTTTTAGGCTGAAATATCTGCAACTGTCTTTTATTGTGGCCTGATAGTGGCACCAAAAATCAGTTATCTCTATTGCTTTTTCTTCAATTTCTAGGCCACTTAACTGTGAACTGTCGTTACCCATCATTTAGGATTTTAACTTTATACGTATAATATCATTGGAAAATTTTAAATACCTAGTACTAATCAAAACTTCGTAATAAATTATTAAAGCGAAACAAGAAATAACAGTGACAGAACCTATGTTCAACACAACACTTCAATCAGTGAATCAGTGTTGCCAACTCCATTTCTTCAAATTATCGAGATCCCACGTCGAAATTATCGTTTTTTGGGCAAAATTATCGTACACACGGCTACACATCAAGCTACACATTTTCAGTATAAGCTGACCTCGCATTGTACGGAAATCCTACACAATGCGAGATCAGCATAAACTGGAAAAATATAGCTTGATGTGTAGCCGTGTGTATGTACAGACGCCAGCACATCAGGCTACTACAATCTGTCAAATTTATTTAATAGATTTTCAACTTCATCGCTGAAGCATAAGGTTTAAAGTTGATTGGGAAAATTTGACAGTTTCGGGTAGCTTAATGTGCTGGCGTCTGTACATGATAGCTGCCGGGCTCCTCATTCCCAGTTCAATAACTCCAATAGTTTGAGTTCTTTCGTACTCTTGGAATCAAATCCTGATGAGATAGCTTCTATTATTGGATCTTTAAAAGCCAATGCTGCATTGGGCTTTGATGGCATTTCTACAACCATGTTAAAAAGGTACTCTGCAATCCTCACACCCGTACTATGCCATATCTTCAACTTATGCCTCGTTTCTGGTACCTTTCCACCTTCTTTCAAAAAGGTCATTATTCATCCCATTTTTAAAGAGGGGGACCGCACCTCTGTTACTAATTATCGCCTTAATGCGGTGCTACCTGCCCTATCCAAAGATCTTAGAACGACTCATTAATAACAGGCTTACCACAAACCTAGAAAGCAATAATTTATTGTCAACCAACCAATTCGGGTTCAGGAAGAAAAAATCAACTTCTGATGCAGCCTTGCAGCTGATAAATGGAATCGTTGACAAACTAAATCAACGAAAAAATGCCTCAGTGTTCATTGATCTTGCAAAGGCATTCGATACCGTTCCTCTCACCTGCCTTTTGTCTAAATTAGAATTTCAAGGCGTTCGTGGTATGCAACTCCAGCTTTTTAATTCTTATCTTTCAGACCGTAGGCAGGTAGTCATGATTGACGGTTGCCATAGCGAGGAGCTGCCTATTTCATACAAAAGTGCCTCTAGGACAGTTTGTACCTTGATTTCTGAGTCTGGCACTTTGGCACTTTTTCAATATCTTTTAAGTCTCACGAAAAAAATATTTCTAACTTTAGAACCTTACTGTAAAAAAAATATACTACGTACAGACGCCAGCACTTCAAGCTACTACAATATGTCAAATTTATTTAATAGATTTTCAACTTTATTACTCAACAATAAGGTTCAAAGTTGATTGGGAAAATTTGACAGTTTCGGGTAGCTTGATATGCTTGCGTCTGTACCAAAAAATAAATCTTTATTAAAAAAAAAAACTTGACTATTTGATGACGATTTTATCGAAGTGTAACACAGCTGTTTGTGCTAAATTATTTATATATGTATAATTTTTCTTTATATGGTTAGTGGCGACAATGGTGTTGCTATTGGAAATATTATTATATCGTATTTGACACATTTTCGAAAGTTGATAAATAAAATCAATATTTCGAAATAATAATTATTGCCAAAAAATACCAATCTATCGAACAAAAAACATCGATGTATTGATTTTTCTACAATACAATAGCGGTTAATTAAAATATATTCTGTGACCAGTGTGTCCACAAGTATATAGTTTTCTGTGTCCACAATTGTCAATGTCATTTAAGAAAGAGAGGTTACAGGCAGGTCTGTCAAATGTTTTCTAATTTATAAGTACTATTCGTACAAAAATGGCATCGAGTTTACTCAAAAAAGCTATATTTTCCAATCCTACCACTGTGCGGAAGACGTTTGGAATAATTTGCAATGCTACACGAAACCGTAAGAATAATAAATACACCAGCTGTGCTTGATAAATAACAAGTGTTGTGACTGTTACGTCATTTCATTTCATTTTAGATTGGAACTATCAATACATGCCCGGTCCGTATCCTAAGACCCTAGAGGCACGAGAGGCTGCGGCAAAAAAATATGGCATGACCATTGAGGAGTATCAGCCGTATCCCGAGGATATGGGTTATGGTGATTACCCAAAACTACCTGATATTGGAGAGGATTCTAGGGATCCATTCTACCCTTATGATAATCCAGAATTGAAGAGAAACTTTAATGAACCTGTACGTTTTAAAATGTCCTTTAATTATTTGAAGCTAATGACTAGTCCTTTTAATTATATCTATTCATTTTCAGATACATGCTAGAATGGAAATATTTGGTGGTGACCGTTATGACCCAGCTATGAAGAGAAGGTTCTCATTGATTCACCAGTGGGCATGGTTTTTGGGTGTAGTTGGAGGATCTTTTGCATTGTTCTTCTATCTGGAAGATTTTAAAGTGGGAAGGCCTGTTACAGCTAAGCAATACCCATCAAGTGGACCTCACTATTTATTTGGCTCAACTAAGTAGAACAGATGAAGCTCTTGTGCTGCTCTGTTCAATTTAGAATTATTATTTAAAAAAATAGTTGCAATAAAACATAATGAGTTTCAACTTTTTTGTTTTCATACCAAGCAAAATCAAATCAATACTTTTGTAGGATTGCCTGATAATAATAATTTTGTGTATATTCACAATCTATAAATTTTACCCACGGGTCAAAGCAAACTATTTCACATGTTTAGCTATGACATGCATGCCACAATTTTTTTTAAGTAGACCTAAATATTGCTTTTACATTGATCCTAATTATATAACATCATCACGCCTTGTTTCCCCGAAGGGTTGGGCAGAGGTGTAACTGGCGAAATGTGGGCGTACCTGTACAGGTACACCCACATTTCGCCAGTTATGTTTAAGTCCCATGTAATAGGGGGCGAGCCTATTGCCATCAACCGGGCACAAATCCAGACTAGGCTGCTACTGAGAAATTTCAGTTAGAAAAATCCAATAACACTGCCCGACCCGGGAATCGAACCCAGGACCTCATGCTCAGCAGTAGCGCTTGCGACCACTAGACCAACGAGGCAGTCGAGGACCTACTTATATAATAATATTATAAACGCATCGATCACTAATAAAGAACTTAGTGATCGATGTATAAACGCGAAACTTTGTGAGGATGGATGTATTTGGATGAAATTTGACACACGGATAGTTTATAACCTGGATTAACACATAGGATACTTTTTATTCCGATATTCCCACGGGATCGAGACTTGTGTGGGTGAAACCTCGGGGTGCTGCTAGTACTTTATAATCTTTTAATACTTCCATGAAAATTATCCTTACAATTGCGGAATTGCCCCTCTCAATCATAAGTAGCAAAAAATGCATAAAAGTATGTGACTTTTTAATTGATCTGTACATAGTGGGAGGAGTATGTAATGATTATAGCATGTGGGGCATTTTGTTGTTTCTACCTACAATGGCTTTTACAAAATCAGTAAGAAGAATTTAATTTCCCTAGCTAATCGGTCCTGAGCCAAGAATGTTTGTTGCGCAACAGTTAACAGTGCAAAACAAGAATCAAGATGCATATTTTTGCTAGCCGGAGCTAGCAAAAATATGCATCTTGATTCTTGTTTTAAATAAATACTGAAGAAAATTTAATGGTAGTGACAGATTATTGTAAGGCCTCGGAAGGTATATTTATTTTATTATTATAAATTAATTACAATTTAGGATTTCACTTATAAATACTAGTAAAATATTCATCTTCCAAGTCATAAAGATCCGCTGCTATGTCATCACGGAGAGACATTAGTTTCTGGTCACATTCTTGTTGTTTTGTGCGGAATAGTTTTGAGTTTTGTGTTATAGCCTCGTTGACTGATGGGAAATCATTAAGTATTAAATACTGTTTTATGTCTGATACCAGCTTCATCAAGGATTCACCAGCTCTCACTGAAACAAACAAATATGTTAGTGTTTTTGGAAGGAATTAAATAGATTGGCAACTTGATTATTTTAATGATGGTGTGTCCAAAATGCTGATGTGGTGCTTGCACATTGTTCTTTATTGTAGAAATAAACGCAGGGACCGCGAAAATACTCCATGAAGGGTGGGCAAAATCTTTAGTCACCCAAAACCCACTGTCTTGATTGTGTGTGCTTTTACCTTATATGTACAAGCTCTTGTCCATTTAAGAAAAAACAAAGCTCTGTCACAACTGTGGCTCTGTGAAGAATACCAAATTCAAATTCAAATTCAGAAAAGATTGTCCTACTACTTACTTGTTCATTTACAAGTAACTACCATACTTCATACGTTCATGTATGATGGCTTAATTGGTATGCATAACCCCAGCAAAATGTTGCGCCTTAGACTTCGATCAATGTTGATCGAAGGCCTTAGAGAAATGAGAGTATTACAGATATAGTTCATAGTTAGTTGCAATTTGTTCAAGTACCTATAGCAAAATTTGTTCAAGTTGTATTTTCGAAGATATTCGAGAAAAACTGATTTTGCTGGAGTTACGTTACCCCAGCAAAATGTTTTTCAAAAAAGGCATTTAGCCTGGAACCAAGTACATGAAAAGATAGCTTTTGATGAGTTGTAAATGTATACCAATAGCAAAATTTGTTCATCTTATAGTTTTTGAGCTATTCAAGATTTTGCTGGGGTAACGTTTTGGGATTTTCAAAATCTCGAAAACTGTTCGTCGCAGAAGTTTGAAAAAAATACCAGTTATAGGCTTTAATTTGTTCAAACATAAGTATTTCGATTCATCAACAAATATCGATGTAATTAATTGTTTTTAAGAATCAGAAAAAATCGATTTACTCGTAAACTTACTTACGACTTAATTACGGAGGCTACGAAAAAGCGACCGTTTCATACTTGCGGGTGTCCTACTCAAATTAGCTAATAACCGATAATGAGTACAGTCGGGCAGAATAATATTCATGTACTTAACCGAACTGTTTTAAGTACCTATAGGTTATTTGGTGTGAAATTATAACATTAGCAATATTCGACTAAATTCGTTTTTAGCAATTATTTAACAAGAAATAAAAGAAACATGGTTCAAACTATCTAAAATAGAATAACATAACATCACGCCTTATTTCCCCGAAGGGTTGAGCAGAGGTGTACCTGTAGTAGGTACACCCACATTTCGCCAGTTATGTTTAAGTCCCATGTAATAGGGGGCGAGCCTATTGCCATTAACCGGGCACAAATCCAGACTCTGGGCTGGTACTGAGAAATCCCAGATAGAAAAACCCAATAACACTATAATCAAACCATCTAATAGTATTAATTATTGATGAATGCGTTTATACGAGTACCTACTTTTGTAAAAACGATTTTTGTAAAACATTTACATACCTACATATTTATATAAACTCGGCGAGAGTTTATATAAGTTTCTCTAAAAAAATAATCATGCTCATCTATTTTTTTAATCCAACACCGACCACAATAATCCTTTTATATGCGACAGTACCACCTAAAAATTACTATTATACCGATTTTTTCAGATGGTTACGCTCAAGTATGAAACAGTCGCTTTTTCGTAGCCTCCGTAATTAAGTCGGTATATAAGAGAATTGCTGACACTTTCTTGTTTTTTGAACAACTTTTATTCCATCTAGGATTTAAAGCTGAAACTTTCAGGGATGTTTTATAACAAAATGAACAAATTTGTTCTCTATAGTCCATCGTTTTTTATTCAGAGGGAGCTGTGTATTCGATCGCCAAAGAAACACCGCTTGAATTTGATGAAATCTCTTTATATATTCATATTGCGTAAAGTTTTTTAATCCAGATTTGTACACCTTAAAAGGGTATATGATAGGTATATGTAACTGCTTTTTATTTGTTTGTAAATGTACTAGTTTACGAGTAAATCAATTATTTCTGATTTTTAATAACAATTAATTACATCGATATTTGTTGATGAATCGAAATACTTATTATGTTTGAACAAATTAAGGCCTATAACTGGTATTTTTTCAAACTTCTGCGACAAACAGTTTTCGAGATTTTGAAAATTCCAAAACGTTACCCCAGCAAAATCTTGAATATCTCAAAAACTATAAGATGAACAAATTTTGCTATTGGTATACATTTACAACTCATCAAAAGCTATCTTTTCATGTACTTGGTTCCAGGCTAAATGCCTTTTTTGAAAAACATTTTGCTGGGGTAACGTTACTCCAGCAAAATCAATTTTTCTCGAATAACTTCGAAAATACAACTTGAACAAATTTTGCTATACTTGAATATTTAATACAAGATTATCTGCTAGAGTTTATGTCATAATTTCACATTAAGAAATACTTACATAGTTGTTGTTAAAAGATAAAAAAAGTGGAAAACTTACCAATGTTGGCAGCCCGGACTTGCATTTCAAATGTATCTTGTTCAATCTGTGTCATTCTATTCAGTTGGGTTTCATTTTCTAGTTTTGCAAGTTTTATGATTTCTACAAATAGAAACAAACTGTGAATAAGGTGTAGACACAGGCATATACTCCAATGCTGGTTTCTTGTTAGTTTATTAAACATAATTAGAAGACATGGGACTTAAGCAAAACTGGCGAAATGTGGGTGTACCCTAAGACGACCCACTGACCGTGTACCTCTGTCCTAATCCTTAGAGGAATGCAGGCGTGATGTTATGTTAATCATCTTTTATTTCATCTACTTTCGAGCATGAGACTGCGATTTAGTAACATTACAATAGCAATAAATATTATTAATAGAAGGAAGGAAGATGTTGCACGGTGCTCTCTCATCTTCTTAAATCTATCAGTTTTCAATATAACTCATGCTGGGAGAACCGATGAACAAGTGTTGGTTTTGTGTTACTCACGTGTTAGTTACTCTATGTAGTTTTAAATTTCTCTCCAATGTAACACAAATTATACATTTCTGCTTAACAAGTAGTAACTGATCGGCAGATCGTAATATTTTGACTTTTGTTTTCCATCCGAATTAAGCGTTCAAATGATTAAAGCAAGAACTGTGTTGTTTCGGTTGTTACTTACCTTCAAAGTTTTCTAACATACTCTTGACATCTTCTTTTAATCGAGTTGTATAAGATTTTAGCAATGCTTCCTTATTTTGAGGCAAATTTCTTTGCATATTGATTTATTTTACAGCTTCTTTTCAGGCCAGTATAGTATAAAGTACTCTGTGTTTCAGGCTCAGAACTTCAGAAGCAGCAAATCAAAACAATTTCTTTGACAGCAGCAGTGTTGTTATCGTAAAAATCTGAGCTGCCGTATGTCACAGTCTGATTTGCCATATTTTAAGGGAAAAAAATACTACATAACCGTATTTATTTTCAAAAATGTATATTTCTTCTCCATAAAGGTTTGTTATCGTTTTTATTACTTTAGATTAATGTTTATCTAGAGTGTATTTATCCTTGCTTCTCGCACATGTCGCGCGACACCTTAGACTTGGCAAGGCTCGGAACGGGTTTAAAATATTCCGGTTAAAACCGGTTTATTTGGGTTTTACTCCGAATTTTTCTTAAGAACGTGAATGTTTTAAGAACTTTATATTAACCTAAATTAATCGGTTTATTCGACGAGCGGCATGTCGGTAAAGGCGTTGCAACTTGTGACTACCTGTGTGGATGCCGCGCAGAATAAAAACTAAACAAAAAACCGGATAATATTGCTCTAAACCGTTTAATCCGAAAAAACCTTTATGTAAAGACTCCTCCAAAACCGGTTTATAAAAACCAGTTTATAGGAACGAAACCGAATGTAAAGGTTTTTGCGTCAAGTACAGAAGCCAGCACTTCAAGCTACTACAATCTGTCAAATTTATTTAATAGATTTTCAACTTTAGCGCTGAAGTTTATGGTTCAAAGTTGATTGGGAAAATTTGACAGTTTCGGGTACCTTGATGTGCTGGCGTCTGTACATAATAACGGTTTGAAAATTTAACTGGTATCCGAGCCTTGAGACTTGGTACAATATCCTTGATTTTTGCCTTGATTTTGAATCAGTCGTCATCGATTTTTTGAAGGCCATTTCAGTTTTGACAATTTGTGGTAGTTTCTGGGTTAGTGGCAACATTGATGAAAACATTTTTTTTTAGGTATGGCATCTCGTTGATGAACTCTGAGATCATGACTACTTAACCGGGCTTTCCTGTGGGTGCCTTAAGTTACATGCTCTGTGGCTACTACACCTAAAACCTCCAGCCAGGGGTTATTCAACTATGCTAATTAAAACTAGGTGAACGCTCGCTAAGGGCACCCCCTATGGGGTACGAACCTCGGCTTAGGGCGTCAACCGGAGGGAGGACATCAAGGATGGGACGGGCTGGATCAAAGTTTTGATCATGATTATTAGTCGGGGAATTTAAAACTACATGCTCAGCTGCAACAACTGCTGGCACCTCGTTATCGAGCAAGGGTTGGGGGGAGTATCATTTACTCCGGGACGTGGTCGCGATCGCAAAGGACCTCGGCGGCGAGGTCGGAATGACGGGAGGCGTCTGTTTTTGTACAGTACCGACCAAAAGTCCATGAGCAATCTCACAAAGCAATAGACTGACGCTTCGGTTTGACTTACGACCTTCTTCTATAAGTTGTTACAATACTGTAGACACGCACATTACACACACACACTCACTTTGTCTGCAACCAATGACTAGTTCAATAATCATCATTCGTTTTTAGTTTCATTCGTCTTGTTCACATAAATATTAAAGTTTAGCAGGTAGACCACAAAAAACTAAGTAAATTATTTCGATTTCTGTGGGGTAGATGCAGTTTGTTACAAGTATTCAATTATTAGAACTTTGTTGGTTCGTGCCGTGATAATATTGGTGACGAGCATTTAGCGCAGTGTTGTGGTTATTATTATCAAAAAGCAGGCATAAAATATATTGAAGAGATCAGATCAGATCAGAGAATATTATTGCGCTGCGTAAAAGTGAAGTGAATATCTAATGAAACCGGACTAAGTGTGAGTGTTATCATTAATATATTTCATATTTTACTAAACATAAATCTTAATCAAGGGTATTGTTGATAGAACAGAGGTATTGTTGAGACAGAAGATGCCTTTAAATTCATTGTGAGGTTTAATTCGATTAGTGAATAATAAATAATAAGGTATTATGTGTAATAAAAACAAAGTTTTTCTTTGTTCTAGAGAAATACTGTGAGGGTTAAGAGATATGAGGAAGGGGCTTATTATCGAGTAGCAGCGACGTTAAATGGTGAATGAAACAAATGGTTTCATACCAACGAGACATTTTGCTGAATTATTAAAAACACGTCATGAACCGTTCGCCGTGCACTCTGAAGACTTGCATCACTGAAGACCAGCTAGAAAACCGTTTTTGACCTTAAAATATTGACCGTACCAACTTAATAAACAACAGATTCGTTATTGCATGAATTTATGGTAACGAATTTTTTAAGCACGTTTCAATAGGGTGTTTGTCGTATTTCTTGCAGATATACCGAAATTGTTTAATATTATTTTAGTAATAGTATTATTTTAGGATAAAAATTTGAGGTTTAGTTTCAATCTTCTTTTCGTAAAGAAAATGAATACTTAAGCTTTAACCTCAATAACAACCAATATTTACTAAAGTCAAATAAAATGTAAAATAATTAATACAAATAAAATATAAACAAACTGCCCATATTTAACCTTAAAATTACCTATTCTGTAAGTAGTTTTTTACATTTTAAGTAGTCTAATATTCTTATTTATTACTTAATTACTTCGACCATGATCAAAGCTTAGTATTTATGGTGAAAAAATCCATTAAAAATTTAAAATATTTCATAATTTAAATATGTCTAAATAATACAAACTGCTTCTAAGTTTCTTGACATCTATTTCACATCTTATTCAGCTGAAGTAATGATAAATAATTGTAGCAGTTTATTAACTTATGTAAAATAAATATAACGAATAAACATATTTTTTTTAATTTTGTTATCATATATCACGCATTTTTTATTCTAAAACCTTTATTGCAATAACAACATAAAAAAGCAGCAATATTTAAAAATATTATTATCGAAAACAAAAATAATAATATTTGCAAAAAACCGCACTGTGTTTCACGAGATTAGAACCTGAGGCAGTTTGAATTCCATACCAACGCTTAACGCTTTCTGCTATCTGCACTTGTTAAGTTACTATCGAATTTTAGCAATGCCATTAACTGGTCAAGTTCACGCGCATAGTGCGTGTGTGCTAGCATGTTTAAAGCGACGGAAATATATTGTTGTTTCGTGTAACTGCGTTATCTGTGGTGTGTGTATCGTGTTGCTTACACATACAAATGTACGAGCTATACCGCGTGTTCACAGCAATACGACTCTTAGCGTGCTCATGCACTTTTGAGCGCTTACTGTACACTGTGCTGGTTTCCCTACTGCTCTCCTAGAGGAGGGTAATGGGGTCGTCAGGGTCGGTAAGGATTCGCTTAGGGCGGCGAGTTCGATTGACACTAGAGGGAGTGTAACTAGCGGCCTCGACAACCACAGGGTTGCGATGTTTGGCGGCAGTATCGAAGTAACGCTTGGAATAGTGTTTGAAAAATTGGTTGATGGTGGGGATTTTTAGGTCGAGATGGAGGATCTCATTCCTAACAAGGAGAGATGGTGGTCGAGGACTACACCTAGGTACTTGGCTCGCTTCTCCCAAGGGATAGGCTTGCCCAGCATGGTGATGGGTCGGGGGAGACGAGGTTGGGTCTTTTTAAACGGTTTCGAATAGACCCGCTTGGCTTTTGGCGGGATTGACTTCAATCCTCCATTTCCTAAACCAGGCGCCGAGTTTATCGACTGCGGTTTGGAGAATGGCGGCTATTGAGTCGGGGCCGAATCCTCTGTAGTAAATGGCCGTATCGTCTGCGAACAGAGCCAACTGCGCCTTTTTACTTATAGGGATATCGCTGGTGAATAGCGTAAAAATAAGAGGGGACATTACGGAATTACGATACACAATTTCTTTAGAGCAATTTTTAAATCTAACTGGCTGTTTACATACTATATTAACTACATATTTACACTATTTATTTATTAACTATTTACAATATTGTTATATACACATTCTTAGGGATCAGAAGCCTAATTAATTTTTTAAAAAGAAAACACGAAGCGGCCAACAGCCATTTATTTCATTTTAGAAAAACCGTTACAAGAATATCGTCTTAGGGATCACTAGTACGCGTCCGTCACATCCGAGCTCCGCAGTCAAAGTGATCGAGGCGAGTGAAGTGAGTACACGGCTCATGGTGTGTCACCCCTTCCACTGACAGCGTCATCGCAGCGACGTGAAGTCACCGCCCTCTCAGCTGTCAAATCCTCTAAGAATCTTCTAAGACGGCCTCTCCTGACAGCTGAACGTCCTCGTCAGCTTGGCTTCCTGACTTCAGCTCCTCGTCCGTCTGGCCACCACTGGATGGGTTCTCCATTGGTAGGCTTCCTTGCGCCTGGTCATCTTCATTTGACTCGTCACCTAAAACATAACAACATAGGAAAATCAACACAACATTCTGAAAGCTTAACTTGAAGCTACCCATTGCAATGAAACTGCCAGCGTTTTACCACAACTTCAAGCAATAACATCAAAATGGGTAACAGATAGGTTATCGTAACACCAATGAAAGAGTTCCGGACCTCAATCATTACTGAAACAATAACAAAATCACCTGGCAACCACTATCGGGGTTCCAGTAATCAAAATCACCTGGCAACCACTATCTGGGTTCCAGTGACCACTGCCACTTGGCCATGAGTAAAAGCTGCCACAATGCTGCTTTTACTTACCACCACCGAGATGATCGAATAATACTTCGCAAGCATCCGGGGTCCACTCACCACGCCACTGAACCATATGTTCTGCGACGGTCTAGGTTTTCTTGCCGTACGTACCAGCAAGCAGCTTGAGCTCGTACCGGTGATGTGGGAGCGATCGTAATACCTTGCACGGGCCACGCATCCCGGAGTCCAGCTTTCCCGTGCTCTGCGAGCCCTTGCTCACGAACACGAAACTGCCGACGACAAATGTACGCGGCTGATGGCGACACTCGTTAACGTACGTGTCCTGCCGCTGCTGATTTTCAGCGAGCAACTCAGACACCCTCTGTCTTCTCAGCGTCAGAAGAGCTTCTCGGTTAGGATACGAGTCATTCAGCGCGACGTCTCGCACAAGAGACCTCAGCACTGGAGTAGTCCCTTCAACGCTAGTCAATAGCTGCAGAGGCGAGGTGCAGGTCGTGGCTTGCCTCGTTATGTTCAAGGTGAGCCGCACCTTGCACAACGTATCGGACCACTGCGCACCCTTGTTGTTCGCCTCTACCTATCCGCAACATATTGAAAACCGTCCTGCAACAACGCTTGACCTGCCCGTTTTCACGGTGCATTTCGGGCGTGATAAAATGTATGTTACAGCCTAACTCAGTAACCCAGTCTCGAAAGGATGCACTTTCGAACATTCTGCCACGGTCACACACAATTTTTGACGGAGTACCAAATAGTGAAATGGTTTTGGAAAATACGCGTTTTAACTCGGCGGTCTCTTATCTGTACAGGGCGTACAACAGACAGTACTTAGTAAAAGCATCTACCACGACGAGTATGTATCGGAAACCGTTTGATTCCGTTAGGGGACCAAGGACGTCAGTGCGAACCACTGAAAAGGATATCTCAGGCTTCGTCTAAGATTCTATGGGTTGCCTAGGAGACTTAACTAAAGCTTCAGTCTTACTAGGGCTCGGCCGTACCTGACCATGACCAATGAGGCTACCTAGGTATTCTAACGCGGCGTGCATTCACGACTCGACATGATTATAACTATAGGCAACGTAAATTACCACTACGTGAACAACGAACTAGGCGCGAAATAAAATAATTAACACGTGGTAGTTTACTTCAAAAACACGCACGACATTATAATCTAATAGAAATAATACTACACTTCGCGAATCACGTTAAAATTCACAAAAACTAACACAGACAAAATCAACAAAACGTGGTGAAAAAAAAAAATTTAACAGTCTCGAAAACACTATTTCCGGTTAAAAGATGGCGAACGATCTAAATCGCGTGTAATTTAAAACAATCCCACTTCTGATCTTAGGGATCAGAAGCCTAATTAATTTTTTTAAAAGAAAACACGAAGCGGCCAACAGCCATTTATTTAATTTTAGAAAAACCGTTACAAGAATATCGTCTTAGGGATCACTAGTACGCGTCCGTCACATCCGAGCTCCGCAGTCAAAGTCACAGAGCAAAGTCCGATATATATTACTTTCCTTTAAAAGGTCAAAGTGATCGAGGCGAGTGAGACGAGTGAGTACACGGCTCATGGTGTGTCACCCCTTCCACTGACAGCGTCATCGCAGCGACGTGAAGTCACCGCCCTCTCAGCTGTCAAATCCTCCAAGAATCTTCTAAGAATATATTTATTAATTATTTACATTACTTATATAAAATATTTACTAGCTTTCCAATGAGAGCTCAATATTTTCAAAAGGATCAACGTTTTCAGAATCAATTTCCGACTCGGGAGCGTTGCGACCTTCGCCTGGATTGTTATGGGAATTGAAATATATCACCATCAGTTTTTCTATGTTCTCTTCTTTTAACCGGTTTCTTTGTACATTTAATATCCATTTGTAAGTGGAAAAGGATCGTTCAACGTCTACGGAAGTGAGAGGTGCAAATTTGTAAAATGATTCATGATCTGTTTCAATTCCCTTTTCAATATTTTCACACGTCGTTCTAATAACATCATAATCGGGATTTCGTTGTAAGACATTTTCAAATTTATTTTGTACAATTTCGTTAATTTAGAGCACACCTAACATTGTCCAATAATTCTAAAGAATGAATTTTCTAAACAAAGACAGCCACTGGGCGGCGCGGGCGCGCGGAGGAGGGAGGCGGCAGACTGATTTTTTTACTTGTTAAACAATGGATTAGCGTGGGCTTTTGTACCGCGAAGAACACGAAGCCTTTTTTAACATTAGAAGAATATTTATCATTTCTAGGAAAAAACTAATTTATTGTATGTTCCAAGTAGTTTACGCACAACGTTCTTGCAATTGAAATAAATGTTTTTAATTTATTTTTTGATGCAGTGCAAGTTTAGTAATTTAAAAAAAAAACAACTGACTTCAAAACTATGGAAATTCAAACATCCAAACATGCATTTGCTCGCTTTTTTGTCAGACGTTACGGCGCGGGCGTAATCAAATGTTTTTTTTTTTAATAAAAAAAAATACTGAACCAATTTTTATAAAAATATGGGACTACCTCTGAAACTTGACTTACCTAACAAAAAAAGAATCAATAAAGTTTATTATTGATTGACGGAGTAATCGAGTAACATACACACATATACGTACATAAAAAAACATACAGTCGAATTGAGGACCTCCTCCTTTTTTTGAAATCGGTTAAAAAATAAAGCCCTTCTCGGTTAGCCCTCGAAAAAGGTCCCTGGTAAAGGTCATGCTGACGGTGTAAGTGAGGGTTGATCAGTTCGTTGGCCAACGCCAACCCGATCGAGCACCTGATGTCGCACTGTAAACCAGCCTCGCGCCCCTATATCTCTCTGGTAGTCCTAACGATCAAACTTTTTTATAGTGAGACGTTCCCAGTTGCGGGCTCCATGGTGGGTGGGAGCCAGAGAGACGAAATTTTTATAGCAAAATAATATGGATTTAACAAGGCCATTTAAAAAAAACAGCACCGGAGTGGAGGCGAAAGCCGATGAGACTCCCAAGGGAGATGCTTGCACTTCCCTTGCCCCTGGTGGCCATGCAGCTAACACTGCGGGTACCAGCGCGGGCACTGGTCCGGCTGTGGCGAGAACCACAGCCAAGTCCAAAAATAAAAAGTCCCAGTATAAACAAAGGACGTCGGCGCTGATTGGGACCAGTACCGACCCTTCTGACGCACAGGCGAAGACCAAGGCGACGACTAATACCACTGCCGGTCTGACCCTCTCTACACAGGCCCCGGCGCCAGGTAACACTGGTACCGGGCTTCCAGCCAAACACCCTCCTCTTCCTCCTGTGGCTCCTCTAGCCTCCCCTCACCAGACGGTCGTCACCGGTCAAGCGGAGACGGCTAGTTGCAGCGAGGACGTGTTCTTACGCGCCTGGCAATTTGTGCAGAAACGCAAGGGCAAGGGTAAACATACTCAACAAGCCCATTGCTCTTGCACTGACCCTTCAGGTCCAATTGCTGCCCCGGAACAGGGCAGAAAGAGGGACAGATTGACGAGGAAGGAGCGCCGGCAAGCTTTAAAGAAGTCAGGCAAAGGCTCCCGCAACAAACAGGCCACTGTCGCTGGCTCAGTTAAACCGACAGTCGGTCAGGTAAACTTCTCCGCTGGTAAGCGGTCACAGGCAGAGGCCGGCACAAGCCGACCAGCGCCCAGTCAACCGCCAACCAGCGCTCCGGTGAAACCCAAAGGTGACACTACACAGCGACCCGATTGGAAGGATCAGGCCGCGGCCAAGCGAGCTCTCAACGAAACCTTGACACCTCGGGGAGAGCACAAGCGGCCGCGTCTTGATCAATCCAATAGGGTCGACCAACGAAGCTACGCCCAAGCTGTCAGCGCAACCCTAGACGTCGCTATCACCTGCGACCGCACGGGGATCCTCAGCAAGGACGCGTTGGACCAGGTACTCGCTGCTATCCAGAAGCAGATCATCCTCGAGGCCTGCTCCCCCAAATAGGACACCCCAGGGCCGACCTTCAACGCCAAGCCGCTGTTTGCCGGGGGCATCCTTAAACTGTGGTGCGGTAATGACCACACCTTAGCCTGGCTAAGGAAGACAGTCTCCGGCTTGACTCTTTCAACTAGCACCTCGTTAGTCGTCGTGAGTCAGTCGGAGATCCAGAAGCGTGCACGGTGTGGCATCGTGATCCCGGACGAGCAGGGGGTCTACGGAGAGTCGACAATGATTGGGCGTACTCTCAGCTACCAAAACTCTTGGGTAGACATCAAGAGGTGGGTACTGCTGCACGCTGATAAACAAGCCGCGGCGTGGTTCGTGGTGGTCGGTGTCCCTGTAAACCAAATCCTGACCCTGATGGAGGCCGGACGCCGCCTCTCAATTGGATTAGGGGTGGTGTACGTGAAGTTCCAGGGTCGGAACGGTAGGTTCACCGACGTTCCACAGGGATGGGACCCCGCCACTGGAACCGTCTGCGAGGCGCTGGAACAGCTGCCGCAAGCACCAGCAGGGGAGTCCACTCCCCCTTCACACAACCCGGAAGCATCTGCGGCTGAACCTGCTGCTGCAGAGTCAGCCGCCCCTGCCGCCGCCACCGTGGGAGTCATTCCCTCATCAGGCGGGGAGCTGGACGACATGATCCTGTCTCCGGCTTCGGGCCCGGGGGAGGACGGCTTCGACGAGGGCGACCTGTTTGCCGGGCTCAGACTTGGGGACGACGACGAGGGTTCGACCAGCGATGGCGTCCCTTTCGTCAGCCTGTAGAGTCCTCCAAGCAAACCTCCACCACAGTCAAACCGCGACGGCTCAGCTACGCAAGTGGCTGGAGGTTACAACACACGGCCATTGCCTTAATCCAGGAGCCGTGGATTAGGGCGGGTCGTATACAAGGACTCTCCAATCTTGGCGGTAAGCTCCTAGTCACCTCAGATCATGATCATCCCAGATCGTGCATCTATGTCTCAGGTAACCTTAAAACACAGTTCTTAACTGACTTCTGTTGCAGAGATATCTCTGCAGCTAGGCTGCTTATACAGCGCGACGATGCCACAGAGATGGTGATCGTTTTCGCCTCGGTCTATATGCCCGAAGCGGAGGCGCCGCCTCCCAACGGACTCACCCGCCTCGTGAACCATTGCGAGAGCTGCGGGTCTGAGGTCGTTGTCGGGGCCGATGCCAATGCTCACCACCAACTGTGGGGTATGGACACGCAGAACGAGAGGGGTAAGGCTTTGGTTGACTACTTATTCTCGACTAACCTATCCCTACTAAACACTGGCTCCGAACCAACATTCGTAACCAGGCGAAGCCGCACAATCATAGATGTTACTCTGGCATCAGAGGGCGTGGCGGAAATCACCACTGGGTGGCAGGTCTCCAAGGAGGCCTCCTGCTCCGATCACAGGTGGATCCGTTTCGACATCCAGGTTTATGTTCCATCGATACCACCACGGCGTTATCCGCGTAAAACGGATCGTGCCACCTACACACGCAGCCTTGATGCCAAGCTAGCGATACTAAGCGATCCGGTGACATATGCGGACACGACACAGATTGAGGCACAAGTAAGCCATCTTACAGAATCAATCATAGACAGCTACAAAACTGCCTGCCCAGAGACCACGCCGCGCAACATACCGGGCAAACAACCCTAGTGGGGCGCTGATCTGGAGCGCAAGCGCAGCAAGATAAGAACAGCTCTGAATAGAGCCATGAACACATTTGCAGATGAGGACTGGGATAACAACTACGCGGCCAAATCTAGCTACAAAAAATGCTTCAGATTCAGGAGCACCTCGGGATGGCGCAAATTCTGTGGTAGCATTGAATCCTGTCAGCAAGCAAACAGGGTAAGGAAAGTACTGGCGCAACAGAATACACCTGGGCCCGTCACCCTTCGCAAACCTGATAACACACTTACGTCGTCACCTGAGGAAACAAGTCGCATCCTAATTGAAACTCACTTCCCTGGTTGCGTTTTCGCGCAGGTAATCGACTGGCAACATGAAAACCAAACACCAGCTGACACTGATAGTCCAGGGTCGATAATTTTTAAAACCAAAAAAAATCATAATAGGATGAAACCCATTAGAGAAGGAGGGAAATATGATGAAAATGAAAGGAAAAATAATTTACGGGCGATCTGAGGTTGGGAAGGGGATGGGGGTGAGTTTTTAAGGGTAAAAAACGGTTTTTCTCGATTTCCGGCAAAACTAAAAGTCCTATCGAAAAAAGTCAAATGGAAAAGTTGTAGATAATAAAAAGATCTAAAACTTTTGTATTTACACTTTTTTCACATAACCTCAAAATTTATGTGAAAAATTCAAAAAACCAAGTTTTTGGTTTTTTATTTTTATCTTTTACAAAAATTTTTTTTTTTAACGAAATTTTGTGAAAACTTACCTTTTTATGTCCCAAATACGCTGTAATTTATTTAATTAAAAATATTTATTTTTTCACCTTATTTTGAATTAATATCGAAAAAACACCCTAATTTTCAATCGAAAATTCACCCGTCAAAATATCAGCTTTTTTCAAAAAGTTGGTGTGGTTTCTGTTCGTTGAAATCTCTACTTTCCGATGGTGAAAAAAAAAATATATGTTACTATGGTAAATCTTCTCAGAAAATGCAAAAATTCAAAAAAAACTTGAATTCGAAAATTTTTTTTTAATTATTATAAATAATTTTGAGCTATTTATTAAAATTTAGACTTTAATTACTCGAAAAACGTTAGATTACATGTGACGTTGATAACAAAAAAAATGCAAATAAAAATATACTACTATAATTAACAAACAAATAAGTTAATTAAATTAATATTTAATAAGACATCTACAATATTTGGAGAAAGTTGTCTAATTTTCTTTAAATTATATGCGTAGATGCTTATTTATAACTATTTTGAGATAAATTATATATATACCTGAGTAGATATACCTGAGTGACCTACGAAAAATTGTAGCCCATCAAAAGGTATTTCGTGGAGAAGTGGGGAAGGGGCTAGGCGGGTCTGGGTCTTACTACATACATACCTACTATTATATACTATATATTTCGTAGCAGCTGTTACAACCGCTAGCCTAACCAGTATTCGAAATACAGTACAGTATACAACATCGTTTATAAAAATACACGTGCACGCTGAGTTTCTTGAAGATAATTGTGACAAGTTTACTTAAAAAAACAATAAAACTTTTCGAATCTGCATAGGAAGGTAAATACTATCTCTATTTTTATCTGTATCAATCAACTCAACCATAAAAATCGTAATATTTTCTTTAAAAAATAGTATGCTTAACTTAACATAACCTAAAGATTGAAATTAAATGATATTTTAGTACAAGATAAAAAAATAATTATCTCCTTAATTTTGCACAAACAAATTTAGTTAATCCCATGAAAAAAAATATATTTCAAAATCTATAAAAAATATATTTAAAATCTATAAAAAATATATAAAATATATATCGTAAATATATTTCTAATAAAACAAACTTTTGGCCGATTTTCATATATATTTTATACTTTTTTATAGATTTATAATATATTATTTATACATTTTGACATTGATTTCTTTAATATTTTTTTTTTCATGGGAGTTTATTCACGATTAAATAGTGAAGACATTATTAATTCGATTTTGTCTTTTCAGATTATCAGTATGGATGAATCTGTTTGTATCATTTGCAATAAGGCAGATGATAAGCAAGTGTATGCAATAAAAAAAGCAGCTTTGAATCGTTTAGTGGTATCCAGCAAAAAAAGAATTTTGAATTTTTGCATTTTCTGAGAAGATTTACCATAGTAACATATATTTTTTTTTTTTACCATCGGAAAGTAGAGATTCCAACGAACAGAAACCACACCAACTTTTTGAAAAAAGCTGATATTTTGACGGGTGAATTTTCGATTGAAAATTAGGATGTTTTTTCGATATTAATTCAAAATAAGGTGAAAAAATAAATATTTTTAATTAAATAAATTACAGCGTATTTGGGACATAAAAAGGTAAGTTTTCACAAAATTTCGTTTAAAAAAAAAAATTTTTGTAAAAGATAAAAATAAAAAACCAAAAACTTGGTTTTTTGAATTTTTCACATAAATTTTGAGGTTATGTGAAAAAAGTGTAAATACAAAAGTTTTAGATCTTTTTATTATCTACAACTTTTCCATTTGACTTTTTTCGATAGGACTTTTAGTTTTGCCGGAAATCGAGAAAAACCGTTTTTTACCCTTAAAAACTCACCCCCATCCCCTTCCCAACCTCAGATCGCCCGTATATTATTTTTCCTTTCATTTTTATCATATTTCCCTCCTTTTCTAATGGGTCTCATTCTATTATAATTTTTTTTCACTTTTCATTATTTTTAAAGGCTTCTACCCTGGTCTATGATTGGACTTGCGTATGCAGGGTGATCACGCTGGAGAAACTCCAATGGGCCATCCGGAGCTTCCATCCTTTTAAGGCAGCTGGTCCTGATGGAGTATTCCCCGCTTTACTACAGTGGGGGGGTGCTTCTGTCGCAATAAGACTGGTGCCTTTAATGAGGGCGTGCCTGGCCTTTAGATACGTTCCTAAAGGATGGAGGGAGGTGAAAGTAATATTCATCCCCTAGCCAGGTAAGGGTGACTACACAAACGCCAAATCCCACCGACCAATCAGCCTGACCTCCTTTCTCCTAAAAACTCTGGAAAGGCTATGTGATAGAGAGCTGAGGGATGGCGCTCTGAAAAACATACCGCTACATGGTAATCAACACGCATACAGCTCAGGTAAGTCGACCGAATCTGCTCTCCATCTAGTGGTCAATCAGATAGAGGACGCGATTCATCAAAAAGGCACCTGCCTGGGTACTTTCATAGACATCGAAGAAGCCTTCGACAAAACCAACTTCTCCAGCATCAGCAGCGCCCTCTCCAGGCATGGAGTAGAACAGGTACTTACTGACTGGATTACAAACATGTTAAGCAAACGGGTGGTTCGCCTTGAGGGTGAGCGGCAGTTGGCCATGATAGCCAGAGGCGGCCCCCAGGGAGGGGTTCTGTCCCCCCTTCTATGGAATCTGGTAATGAATGACCTCATTACCAAACTCAATGCCAACCGCTATTACACAATAGGGTATGCAGATGACCTCGCAATCCTTGTATCGGGGAAAGTGACGGGTACGATCTGTAACCTCACTCAGCAAGCACTACGTATCGTAGAAAGTTGGTGCAGGGAATTTGAACTGTCAGTGAACCCCACTAAAACTGAACTAGTCATGTTTACCCAAAAACGAGCATTAGGCCCTTTCCGCCTACCCAAACTGTTCGATACTGAACTTCAGTTGGCCAACGAAGTCAAGTACCTCGGGGTCATTCTAGACAGCAAGTTAAACTGGAGTAGTCATGTAGACAACAAGCTAAACAGGGCCTGCATTACCTTCTGGCAGTGCAGGAGAATGATAGGTAAGAAATGGGGCCTATCCCCCAAAATCATACTGTGGCTGTACACAGCAGTGATCAGCAGTGCCTTATGATCGTGTACGGGGCCGTGGTATGGTGGCCCCGCACTCAGCTGGTTACAGCTTCCAACAAACTACAGCGCATGCAAAGACTAGCCTGCGTGGCAACCACGGGCTGCATGAGGACTACTCCGACTGCAGCAATCGAAGCCATGCTGGGACTGCCCCCACTCCACCTGTTCATACAGCAGGAAGCGACAATGGCGGCGGTGCGTCTTAATGCAATTGATCTTTGGGTTAACAGAGTCACACAACACACCGCGCTACTTGAGGGACTCAACAATGAGTTCCCTATTACGAAAGCCGTAAACGACCGGGTGCCCAAACAATTTATCTTCGATAAAAAATACAGGATCCAACTACACGAGGACCGCAGATGCGAGGGTTTGCGCCCCGCAGAACTGCGAATCTTCACCGACGGATCCAAAACAGGTAGTGGCACAGGTGCTGGAATCTTCTCGGAGGACTTCAACATACACATAGCCACACCATTGGGTGTCCATAACACAGTGTTCCAGGCCGAATGCATGGGTATATCTCTTGCCGCTTCAGCCATCATGGCCAGGGAGGTTAAGGACCACTCGATACGAATACTCTCAGACAGCATGGTTGTTCTTCAAGCGCTAAACAGTCACACTGTTGATTCTGGGCTGATATACGAGTGCCACCAGCGCCTCAACCAGGTGGGTGACCTCAATAATATAACCATTCAATGGATCAAGGGACACAGCGGTTCGCGGGGCAAACGCCTCACGAAACAGGTTCCCCGATTAACAAAACAGCAGCTGCGCACAGTTACAGCTGCCCTAACTGGCCATGGGTCATTTAATAAACACCTCTTTGTCATAGGAGTCACAGACAGTCCGCTGTGCAGAGCTTGCATGGAGGACGACGAGACAGCAGCCCATGTGCTGTTAAACTGCCCGGCGGTCGCCACATACAGGGCAAAGTACTTCGGTAACCCAGGTACCCTACGTGAGATTGTCAGTGACACCAAGGCGTTGCTGGCCTTCTTTGAGAAGCTGGGGTGGATCGAATAACAGATTTTCCCACCCATACGCAAAATACGCGCTTTGACGTGGAGTTGCGGATACCAGCCCGTATTACCTATTACCTATTAGCCCTCGAAAACTACACACAACAATAACAAAAATATCTAAAACTGTATTACAGCTTGCAGATGTGTAAAATTCGGTGTTTCAGACGTACAGAACAAGTAGAACTAAAAAACCGAATTTGAACCGGAAAAGTTCAAAACAAAAATTAATTTAAAACTGTATTAGCAGCTTGCTTATGTTTATAGTTCGGTTTTTCAAAGGTAAAGAACATGTAAAACAAAAAACCGTAAATAAACCGGTACAATTCAAAACCGGTTAACAACAGCTCTATGATAAGTCTCGCTGCAAACTTTAGGTATTTTCACACACCCAATTCCGATCTCTGTTAATAGTAGTATATTTCAATTTGATTTTTTTTTGTTTATCAGTGTGACATGGAATCTTACGTTTTTTGAGTAATTGAAGAGTAAATTTTAATAAATAGCTCAAACGCGAACGATTCAAAAAAAAAAAAAAAAATTGAATTCCAGTTTTTTTCGATTTTTTGCATTTTCTGAGAACATTTACTATAGTAATGTATATTTTTTTACACCGTCAGAAAGTAGAGATTTCAACGAACAAAAAGCCTACAGACTTTTTGAAAAAAGCTGATATTTTGACACGAGAAATTTCGATTGAAAATTAGGGTGCTTTTTTGATATTAAGTCAAAATAAGGTGAAAAAATAAATATTTTAAATCAAATAAATTACAGTGTATTTGGGACATAAAAAGGTAAGTTTTAACCAAACTTCGTAGAAAAAAAATAATTTTTGAAAAAGATAAAAATAAAAAACCAAAAACTTGGTTATTTGAATTTTTCACATAAATTTTGAGGTTATGTGAAAAAATTTTAAATACAAAAGTTGTAAATCTTTTTATTACCTACAACTTTGCCATATAACTTTTTCTATAGGACTTGTAGTTTTGCCGGAAATCGAGATAAACCGTTTTTAACCCTTAAAAACGCACCCCCATCCACTTCCGGACCTCAGCTCGCCCGTAAATTATTTTTCCTTTCATTTTTATTATATTCTCTTCCTTTTCCAATAGGTTTCATCCTACCTACTGTTATTTTTTTTGGTTTCAAAAATTATCTACCCTGGTCTATTTGTCATAGCTATTAGTTGTTTTTTTTGTTTTCATTGTAAAATTTAATAAAAAACTTGGGAGGGAAAGAGAGAGATACTTGTACACTCAGACTATGTACAGACGCCAGCACATCAAGCTACCAGCCAGCACATCTGTCAAATTTATTTAATAGATTTTCAACTTTATCGCTGAAAATTAAAGGTTCAAAGTTGATTGGGAAAATTTGACAGTTTCGGGTAGCTTGATGTGCTGGCGTCTGTACAGTACCGACCAAAAGTCCATAAGCAATCTCACAAAGCAATAGACTGACGCTTCGGTTTGACTTACGACCTTCTTCTATAAGTTGTTACAATACTGTAGACACGCACATTACACACACACACTCACTTTGTCTGCAACCAATGACTAGTTCGATAATCATCATTCGTTTTTAGTTTCATTCGTCTTGTTCACATAAATATTAAAGTTTAGCAGGTAGACCACAAAAAACTAAGTAAATTATTTCGATTTCTGTGGGGTAGATGCAGTTTGTTACAAGTATTCAATTAATAGAACTTTGTTGGTTCGTGCCGTGATAATATTGGTGACGAGCATTTAGCGCAGTGTTGTGGTTATTATTATCAAAAAGCAGGCATAAAATATATTGAAGAGATCAGATCAGATCAGAGAATATTATTGCGCTGCGTAAAAGTGAAGTGAATATCTAATAAAACCGGACTAAGTGTGAGTGTTATCATTTATATATTTCATATTTTACTAAACATAAATCTTAATCAAGGGTATTGTTGATAGAACAGAGGTATTGTTGAGACAGAAGATGCCTTTAAAGTTTTAAATTCATTGTGAGGTTTAATTCGATTAGTGAATAATAAATAATTAGGTATTATGTGTAATAAAAACAATGTTTTTCTTTGTTCTAGAGAAATACTGTGACGGTTAAGAGATATGAGGAAGGGGCTTATTATCGAGTAGCAGCGACGTCAAATGGTGAATGAAACAAATGGTTTCATACCAACGAGATATTTTGCTGAATTATTAAAAACACGTCATTATGAACCGTTCGCCGTGCACTCTGAAGGCTTGCATCACTGAAGACCAGCTAGAAAACCGTTTTTGACCTTAAAATATTGACCGTACCAACTTAATAAACAACAGATTCGTTATTGCATGAATTTATGGTAACGAATTTTTTAAGCACGTTTCAATAGGGTGTTTGTCGTATTTCTTGCAGATATACCGAAATTGTTTAATATTATTTTAGTAATAGTATTATTTTAGGATTAAAATTTGAGGTTTAGTTTCAATCTTCTTTTCGTAAAGAAAATGAATACTTAAGCTATAACCTCAATACCAACCAATATTTACTAAAGCCAAATAAAGTTTAAAATAATTAATATGAACAACTGCCTTTAACCTTAAAATCAACAATTTTGTCAGTAGATTTTTTTACATTTTAAGTAGTCTAATATTCTTATTTATTGCTTAATTACTTAGACCATGATCAAAGCTTTATATTTATGGTGCAAAAAAATCCATTTAAAATTTAAAACATTTCAAAATTTAAATATGTCAAAATAATACAAATTGCTTCTAAGTTTCTAGACATCTATTTCACATATTATTCAGGTGAAGTAATGATAAATAATTGTAGCAGTTTGATAACTATACTTAAGAAAATAAACACAACGAATAAATATGATTTATTTTTTATTATAACATATCACGCATTTTTTATTCTAAACCCTTTATTGCAATAACAACATTAATAAATAGGCAGGATATTTAAAAATATTATTATTGCAAACAAAAATAATAATATTTGCAAAAACAGCGCTGTGATTTACGAGATTAGAACCTTAGCCATCTTGAATCTAAGACCAACGCTTAACGCCTTTTGCTATCTGCACATATAATTTACTTTCGAATTTTAGCAATGCGATACACTGGCCAAGGTCACGCGTACGAGTATGATGCGTGCTAACAAAAGTTATGGAAATATAAGTGCGGCGCCCGCGAACCGTGACGATACGATGGTAACATAACATAACATCACGCCTTGTTTCCCCGAAGGATTGGGCAGAGGTGTCCCTGTAGCAGGTACACCCACATTTCGCCAGTTATGTTTAAGTCCCATGTAATAGGGGGCGAGCCTATTGCCATCAACCGGGCACAAATCCAGACTCCGAGCTGCTACTGAGAAATTTCAGATAGAAAAACCCAATAACACTTTGCCCGACCCGGGAATCGAACCCAGGACCTCATGCTCAGCAGTAGCGCTTGCGACCACTAGACCAACGAGGAACAACGAGGAACGAGGGATAGTGTGTAGTTCAAAACTGCGTTCTCTGTGGTGTGTGTACGGCACTCACACCACAGACGTCTGACTGTTTACACATACAAATGTACGGACTATACCGCATGTTCACAGCAATACGACTCTTAGCGTGCTCATGCACTTTTGAGCGCTTACTGTACATATTTGACAATTGACTTTGACATTGTTTTGGTTTTATCTGCGTATAATTTTGTCTGACAAATAAGTTTTGTTAATGGAACTTGTTTTTTCAGTAAATATCAAAATTATCGTACAGACGCCAGCACATCAACCTACTCCAATCTGGCAAATTTTCAGAATCATGTGAAAAAGGTTCAGAATCAAGTACATACTGAATCCATGGTAACAGTTTTCGCGTCGATGACCGGCAGGGCACCCTGCCACCCTGTATACAAAATTACATGATTACTTTGTAAAGTATTATAATAATTTTACGTCTTTGACATTTCTCGGGACCCTAGGGTCCCGGGCCTTTGGAAGGCATACGAGGGGCCGAAGCCAGCTCGCAGAGGCCCCTTAGACGTTTTTAATGAAATGAGGTACCAACCGACGATTATCCCTGTTGGCACTAAGCAAGTGCAGCCAAGGACAACCCCCGGTTGGTGTAGGACTATTGTAAGATATGGAAATAAAGATATCGGACTATGGGTTTGGGTTGCTAAAGTGGACTGGTCACCTGGAACTATGGAAGGACTATGGCCCTTGCCTGATCTATGTTTTAAATGCACTCGGATAAAATGGCAGGGGGTGACTTGCACACTCAATAATGGGCCCGAAAACGGTAGCACAAAGTGTCGTAGCGACAAGGGGCAACACGTCCTGAGGTGCTTATGAGGAGTGGAGGGGTATTCCACGGCTATCAGGATAATCCCGGAAGTATGGTCAAGATCCCTACCAGCATCTTACTGGAATACTTCCTTCCTCCGAACACGTTTGCTCTTGCGAATCTCCACTCAAGCCGGCCAATAAAGGCAAGAATGAGGTTGGAGCTCCGTTCCTCATCAGTGTTTACTCCAGCCGGCCAATAAAGGCAAGCCAGAGGTGAGGAACAAGACTTCTCCCGGGAGATAGGGTCCGTGGGGTCGCTACTGCCCAACAGCTCGCCACATGCTGCCCTGCGGGTTTTTGTATCTCTCGTGGTCTGGCTCCTCATTCCAGACCTGTTCCGGCAAAGTAAACTCTACTGGCTCAGGCCTAGAGTTCGGAGCACACAAGCCCAACCATGACGTCATTATTTTAATTATTGTGAATGTGAGGACTATGTGGATGTTATTATTATTTTTATTTCTCAGCTAGTATTAAATTTT
Source organism: Agrochola litura (assembly GCA_949152395.1). Lineage (NCBI taxonomy): Eukaryota > Metazoa > Arthropoda > Insecta > Lepidoptera > Noctuidae > Agrochola > Agrochola litura. Next base: position 18,663,014 of record OX424493.1, read on the forward strand.
AATGATGGTCTGGCAGTTTGAGTAGTTTATTGCGGCCTACTCAAATGTCCTTTCTTTGGTATTGTTCGTCGAGTTGAGCTCCTTAAGTTCTGAGTTGAGCTCCACGATTACTGACAAATGCTTGCCCTGACTGGACAGATCCACTTAAATTTCTGTATGGTTCTTTTCTCAAAAGCCCATTTTAGACACTAATCTACATATTCCTCATATGGCCTGACCAAGATGATGTCTGGACTTAAAGGCTCGTGCAGACCAGCGCGACACGCGTCGCGACACAAAGGCACCACTCGTCACGCGACGAGCGGTGCCTTTGTGTTGCGTCGCGTGTCGCGCTGGTCTGCACGAGCCTTAACAGAGACTGCGACCTCTGAGTTTGTATCGGCCTTTCTACCTTACTACTATGAGTTTGGCGTTTCCTATCTGACGACAGGAAACGCCAAATTCAACTAGCTTATTTTTATAAGACGTGTAGAAGTGATTCCGACATCCTATTTACAGAATAAAGAATAAACAATTTCATGTTATTTTGACTTTTTTGATTGTCAGAATGAGACAAAACAAATTTTAACTTACAGACGCTTACGCAGGTACGCTATAAAAAAAAAATTGGATTTAAACACTTTTCTTTCCAACTGTACCCTCTATTTTTTACGTAGAATCAAAGAATTGCGTGCATATCGAAACTTTTTAGTCGATATTTTTCGAGTCGAGCATAGCGGGACTAGAGCATAGGGGGATTAACCGCTCCTCCAGGCGAACATCAACCACTGCGCCGCCGCTCAGGATCTGTTGCTCCAGAGCATGGCGCAGTGGTCGATTAACATCGCCGTGGTCGCTGAGCCGAGGACGGGGTTGCGTTGCAGCACGGTTCGGGGAGATTGTCGTGGTGGGTGTTTACTTCTCCCCGAACCGAACTCTTGCCGAGTTCCACAACTCCCTTGCGGAGTTAAGAGTCGTCGTCGTCGGGTTTGGTTCCCTCCCCGTGCTCGTACTCGGGGACTTCAATGCCAAGAATCTGGCTTGGGGTTCCCGGTATACGGACACACGGGGTAGGATGGTGGAGGACTGGGCTCTGGAGACAGGCCTGGTCGTCCTAAACTGGGGTTCTGTCCCCACGTGTGTGCGGATGCGGGGTGAATCGGTGGTGGACATTTCGTTCGCCAGCCCCGCTCTGTAGCCGCGTGTCATTGACTGGCGCGTCATGGAGGGGGTGGAGACCTACTCCGATCACCGGTACATCCGGTTTGACGTCTCCACCCAGACCTCGAGCGCGCCGGTCCGACAGGCCCCGAGTGGTCCGCGGTGGGCGCTGAAGCAGCTGGACCGGGAGCTTCTCCTGGAAGCCTCGATCGTGCAGGCCTGGGTGTCATCACCGGACAGGCCTGCCGACATCAACGACGAGGCGGAGTGGTTCCGGGAGGCCATGTCCAATGTGTGTGACATGGCAATGCCCCGGGACCAGCCTAGACGTGCTTCGCGCCGGCTGTACTGGTGGTCGCAAGAGCTAGAGGCTCTGCGCAGGGCATGTGTTGCTGCGCGACGCCGGTACGCCAGGCATCGCAGGCTCCGTATCCGCCCTCCGGATACGGAAGCCATACAGGCGGAGCTGTACGAGGGGTACAGAGCGGCGAAGATCGCCCTCCAAGCGGAGATCCTGCGGGCCAGGGCGCTGGCCCGCGAGGAGTTGCTGGAGACTCTCAACAGGGACCCGTGGGGGCGCCCATACAAGATGGTGCGGGAGAAACTCCGCCCATGGGCCCCCCCGCTGACGCAGAGTCTCCGGCCCCAGCTTGTGGGGGACGTGGTGAGCGCTCTGTTCCCTTCTAGAGGGGATCATACCCCTCCGTCCATGGCTCCGCCTACTGCGATGCCCGATGCGGATCACACCGACGACGACGATGCTCCGGAGGTGACTGAGGTAGAAATGAGAGTGGCGGTACGCAAGATGAGTGCGAAGAATACCGCCCCAGGACCCGACGGCATACCCGGAAAAGCCTGGGTCCTGGCCATGGGGGCTCTCAGGCCTCGACTAAGGGGGCTCCTAAGCGCATTAATGGAGAGGGGCCAGTTCCCACTTCGTTGGAAGACGGGGAAACTGGTCCTCATCAAGAAGCCGGGGCGCCCAGCGGACTCTCCGTCCGCTTATCGGCCCATTGTGCTGCTCGATGAGGTGGGCAAGCTCTTTGAAACAGTCATTGCAGACCGCCTCGTCGGGCAGCTGGTGCGAGTGGGGCCGGATCTGGTGGAGAGCCAGTTCGGTTTCCGCAGGGGGCGCTCTACGGTGGACGCCATCATGCGCGTGCGGGCCCTCACGACAGGGGATGCTGTGGCCCGGGGTGGGGTCGTCTTAGCGATGTCTCTAGACATCGCCAATGCCTTCAACACCCTGCCCTGGAGTTGCATCAGGGAGGCACTCCGGTACCACCGGATGCCGACCTACCTCTGTCGTGTGGTCGAGGCCTATCTGACGGACAGGGCCGTCATCTACCCCGGTCACCAAGGAGAGTGGAACCGGCAGGAGATGTCGTGCGGTGTCCCACAGGGTTCGGTCCTGGGGCCGCATCTGTGGGACATCGGATACGACTTGGTGCTACGCGCCGACCTTCTTGGGCGGAGCAATGCCGTGTCCTCGTAGAGGCGATCGGCGGCGGTGATCTCTGGCGTTCGGCCCTGGTTCAGGCCATGGTACGGAGCGAGAGGAAATGGCAGGCCGTCACCTCCTTCTGCGAAGCGGTAATGCTCGCGAAGGAGGAGGCGGAACGCGTGAGGGAGAGGCAAATTCGCGCCCTCACGCCCCTAACCGCCGCAGGAGGAGACGCCCGGGGCGGGAATCGCGAGCCGATTTCCGGCCACCGTAGGCGCGGGCTTGCGGACGGTGAGCAATGGGTAGCTCGCCGTCCGATAAGGACCAAGCCCGGGTCGACGGCGCGTTGTGTTCCACGCGCGCCTCAAAGAGATGTCAGCAGAATTGACGGGGTCCGTTAGGGCCAATGCCTGCCGGGGGTTCGAAGAAAACCGATAGGGACATCGTGGCCCCCGGCAACAGGGCAACCGAAGGAACACGGGTGGGTTTTAGTCAGTAAGAGTCTGACACGCCCTCTCGCTCCACCCAGAGCGGGAGAAGTTATTTGATAATTTTGACCACCCAAAAAAAAAAAAAAAAGGGGATTAACCGCGACAATTAATGTAGTCAGTTTAGGTTGTGAAATAAACATACAATTAACATGAAATAACATAATATTTTATTCATGCGGGAAGTATTTTTATTTGTTAAAAGTATCTTTTTTAACCATTTTAACGGAAGACTTATTTTGAACGTTGAACTATTTACTTTGTTTAGAAAATCTAGCATATTCTTTAAGACGAAGAGCGTTAATATTGATGAATCCAGTACTATCTTCTGGCGAGAACCCTCCGGCAATATCCATCGAAACCAGATCTTTGTTATACAAGCTCGCTGAGCTCTTTCTCGCCAATATGGTAACTGTAATACAGAAAACTACAGTTATTAGGCAATATCAATATGTTGAAATAATGAATTAAACAAGTGTAAGTAGATGATTGCAACTTGCCATTTCCTTTATATATTTGGACTGTAACCATTCCATTTACAGTTTCTTGAGACAACTCCAAACATTTTCGCGTGTAGGCGGCTTCAGGTGAGAACCAAAATCCATTGTAAACGAAATCGGCCATTTTCTCCTGAAGATATTTCTTAACTCTGTAGAATAGAAATATAACAAATTTATGAGTTTATATTTTTTTTTACATGCAAAATTTAATTTGTGTTTAATTCAGGTAGATAATTAAGCTGCGTACCTCAAAACTTCTTTATCGAGAGCGTAGGCCTCTAGATCTACATGGGCCACATGAAGAACCGTCCCTGCAGGTGTCTCGTATAGTCCCCGGGACTGGAATAGTACATAATTTTAGGTTTGCCAACAGATCTCTTTGTAAAATAATTTTTTGGAGTCGTTAAATAAAAGCTATAACCTTCAATCCTAGGAATCGATTTTCCACAATGTCGATACGTCCAACTCCGTGCTGGCCACCCAGCTTGTTCAGGGTTTCCACTATAGCTAGTGGATCGGTTAGCACTAGCGACTTCTCGTGCCCGCTAGGGATCCGAACGGAGACAGGTAATCCTGTCGAATTATACATTTTATACATACATACTTTACATATTATTAGGATATAGGTACATGACTCTGGGAATGAGAAGTAGTACCTAAATGTTTACTCACCCTTTTTAAAATTTATATCAATCGCACTAGGATAGTCTTCAGCTTGTTTTAAATCTCGAGTAATTTTGAAAATGCCATTTGGAGGAATGGCCCCAGGATCCTCTAGTACCCCGGATTCGTAACTGTTAGGTAAGAAAAGTTTTATAACGACATTTTAAACTGGTTTTGTTTTGTTTAGGTACATTATATCGCGTAAAATTAAATGTTTGCTTTACCTGATATGCATGATATTTTCGTCAGTTGACCAGGGTTCTTTGGGAGTTGCTGACACAGGGATGTTTTCCTGTTTTGCAAATTCGATAAGATCACTGCGACCTTGGAACCGTTCGAAGAATTCCGGGAGCCGCCAGGGCGCTATCACCTGGATAAAATGATTTGTTAGACAAGAACTTACCGACTTAAAGTCTTAAAGTACCTACAAGAATCTTACTTGATGTATCCTTACCTTTCCTTCGGGCCACAATGAATAAACACTAAGTTCGAATCTGACTTGGTCGTTGCCCTTGCCTGTGGCGCCATGAGAAATATACTTGGCACCTAATTTTCTAGCAGCATTCACAAGTCCAACTGAGATACAGGGTCGTGCAAGAGAAGTACCCAAGTAATATCGACTTTCGTAAACCAGACCCATCTGCACTGCAGGCAGCATATAGTTGGACACGAATTCTTTACGTAGGTCTTCTACTATCACCTGGAAACAAATTATTGTTTCATTAACGCTCCTACATAAAGTTACAGCGAAATATATCTGTCAATATTTGAAATGTATAAGTCGGTACTCACATCTTTGGCTCCCACAGCCATAGCCTTTTCCTTAGCTTTGTTAAAATCTTCATTTTGACCAACATCGGCCATATAGCACACCACATCATAGTTTTTTTGGATTAACCTGCGAATCAAAAACTGTGTCAAATGGTCGGTATTTTTACTGCTGAATGGGCTGTAATAATAGGAAACATGTTTTGACTACCCGATTTAATAACACGTAGGCACCTAAGTCATTATTTTGTGCTACATTTAAAAAAAAGTTAAATATGACGTCGTTGGTACTACGGCCCTTTACCTTCGTGATTGTTACAAGACTCAAAAGAAGAGAGTGGCTTAACTTTCTGCCTTAGCCTCAAGATGCAAAACCGAGGGTTGGACAAACTTTACCATTTTAGGATGCAGCTGGTATCCAGACCACCAGAGTAGGCAAGAATAACAAGATCTTTCGCCATGATGCTTATTGAGTGATTGCTTGCAGACAGTCGTCGATAAACTGAAAGCGACGATGAACTGTCGCGAATGGGCTGATAACCCCAAGGTTAACACAATAGTAAAGTGTCGCTTTGTGATATTCGAATACATTTTAATTACCTACTTACATTGAATTTGAGAAGTTTCGGTTTCGCAGAATGGTGTGTATGTTGTAGGTACAATCAGTGGCGTATTTTAAGATTCAGCGCCCTGGGCCCGTTAGGTTAGCCGCCCCATAATTTAACGAAACAAAGCAAATAATTTGATTAATTTTAATTAATTTTTTTTAAATGATTTTAATTATAAATTAAAATCCAGCTGTGTGTTGATGTGGGCTGAGAACGATAGTGAATGAAAAAAGTAAAAAGCCCATATAAAGAAATAAACACCATTTATTCAACAGCAGTGATTGCCTAGTGGTGTGACCGGCGGGCTTCCAAGTCATAGGTCTCGAGTTCGAACCTGTACATCCACCCTTAACAAACGTCACGTAAGGCCGCTATACTGTTAAGGGTGTGATAATACATGAAAATATATGATAAGTTGAGGAAGTTGCTAAGACCTACAAGCCTACTAGTCCCTACGACTATAAGCCCTATACGCCCTACAGCCCTAACCTATCATATACCTAGCGTGATAGATAAATATATAAATAAGTTCAGGATGTCTGCACCATGCGACCTAAGGTTACAGACGGATGGTAGACAGGATTTCCAGGTTCGGGAAGGGTACACTCACTGCCAGTCACGCAGACTCACGAGACTGATCAGAGATGGCTAAAGGTGTCTTGGCCACAGTGAGGGGTAATGAGACAAGAATATAAAATTCAAATCTGATTTATTTACAATATTTTACAGCTTATATACTACAATTACTTAACACACACTATTACATAAATTCTTAGTGTTCTATGCGTGTGAGATGCAACCAAATCAATATTTTAACTGGGCCGCGCGTGAGCCGGGCCGAGTGCTGAGTCAATGTCCAAAGGTAACATTGAACATCCTGGCGACTCTCAGGAACAGGACCCTATTTGGTACAGCTCGATGGTCTCGTATGGTCTGACCTGGCCGTGTTCAGGTTGTTGTGCCTGAGTGGGCACGCTGCGTGGTATGCCGTACGGTTGCTGTGTTCGCTGTGTGTGTGTTCGCTGCGTGGGTGTTGTGTTGCTGATGATAGTTGGTTGCCGCACAGTTGGCGCAGTGTTTCTTCTTGCTGCAATGATGGCTCGAAGTTGATTCAACAGCTGTGGACCGAAGTAAATTAAAATACACGCTAAAGTTATAATTATAAGTGAAGTACTGATGCTAGCTATGTATGTGTTAGACTTTAATTGTTTCCAAATTGTGTTATATAACTGAGTTTGTAAGTTTGTTTCGGATGTGACTAAATGATCGAAAACTCCTTTTGACCTGTCTAATACTAATTCTTCTTTGGATATCTCTTTTATGTTTGTTGGTAAAATCTGCGTGTTAAGGGAGAAATTAGTTGTTTTAGAATAGGAAGCTAGCACTGTCATAGTTGATGTTCTTTTTGCGGCAAGTATGTTATTAAGTGTTTTAATGACGCAATTCTCGGAGATATGTAGAACTCCGACATTTTGAATCGTCATTTCTTTTCTTTGACCGTCACACACAATTGATATGGCTACCGGTTTTGTTGTAATGAAGAGCCAAGTGTTTTGCATGAATAATTGTTTCCATACAACATCTGTCGATATTTTGTAAGTTTTTGATGCGCATTGGGTTTGGGTGTAGTTCTCAGTTCTAAAAAGTTGTTCAACTATGCAATTTTTGTTCAATTGCATGTTCTTGACAGCTACAGGATAGCAGACAAACTCTGTAGTACTACGTAGACAGTCTTTAAATTCTTCTTGACTTAGTTCAAAGTAACGCTCGTTGTTGTAATCAAAACCCATGAATGTTTGCTGAATGGTTAAGCACTCGAATGTTCCATCTGTTTTTCTCTCTGGAATAGGCGTAACGTGTATCAGAGTATATTTTGTTATATCGTGTATTGGGAAGTAAGCGTACACTCTTATGTGCGTGGTATTTACGTTCATCTCTGTCTGTATTATTTGACCCTGAATAATTTTTAAGTTTGATGGTAGTTTTTGATTTGCCATTTTTATGATGTTGTTGATGTGTCTTGGTGTTAGTATACTATATATAGTTGCTTTTTGTACGTCAATTTCAAGTAACCCTGTATAGTAGTCCATAATTTCATTTATATAATTGTTTGCTAACTCGTAGGCTTGCATTACTTGTATCTTAACATGATTTTTGTCAATTGATTTATACCAAACATTGTTTCCATTCATGAACGAAATTGCTTCATTTAATTTTGCTTGGAATTTCTCTAACTTTTTCTGGATTTGCTCTTCAGTTTGGTTTACACCTGTGATAGTAGATATCATTATCTTTGTTTGATGATTGGCAATGTCTATAAGTTTCTGCTGATTGTTATTTAAGTTTCTATGTCTCTGTAAACTTCATCATTAACTCCAAACACCGATGTTAAGAGTTGTCCCAAGATACCTCGTTTCTTCCTAACATTCTTTATCTCTGTTAGGTATTCCTTTGTTTTCTCAAACTTTGCTTTTTCTTCGTTTAAATGGTGATAAAATTCATTGCAATGCGTTTCCTTCATGATGTCTTGCGTGTCCTTGCAAAGTTGTTGAAATTGTGATGTTATTTTTTCAATCCTTTTTTGATCTAGTTCCAAGTTTTGTCTCTCGTAATCTGTTTCAATTCTAAACGTTCCTCGATTAATAGTTGTGGTTCCAATTTTTTCAACATATAGTCCAGGATTTATACTTTTTAATGTGTATGTACTCGACACGGTGCCAATTAATAAAATAATTATTGTATGTAATAGTAATCCCTTTATCCAATTTTTCGGTGATCGTATACATTTTTTGTTTATTGTGGCTGTTGATATGTTACATTGCGTAGACGTTTGTCTGTCTTTGCTCGTTGTACCATTTTCTTTGTTTTCGTTGACAGGGAGCGGGATCAAAGTATTAATTGATCTTTTCTGACAAGCGCCTGTTGACTTTTGAAGAGTTACCACTCTAACTATACCATCATCTCCCGGGTGAATTTTAGTGATTTTTGCCAACGGCCATTTGCTTGGGCTTATATTGTCATCTTTTATTAGTACTACAGTTCCTATTTTAGCATTTTCATGTTCTTGTTTCCATTTGTATCTTTGTTGAAGTTGATGTAGATAGTCTTTTGTCCAACTGTTCCAAAAATCTTTTTTCATTTTTTGAATCTGTTTCCATCTATTTACTAGGTCAGTGTTGATGTTTTCCATCGGATCTGGTATCCCTACTGCTTCTCGGCCAATAAGAAAATGGCTAGGAGTCAGTGTTGTGTTGTCATTAACATCTTCGGTTTGCGCACACAATGGTCTTGAATTCAAACACGCTTCAATTTGGTGGAGGAAGGTTGTCATTTCCTCGTATGTTAGTGTCGTGTCTCCAATAACTCGACGTAAATGATGTTTTACTGACTTTACGCCGGCTTCCTAGATACCGCCAAAATGTGGTGATGCCGGAGGTATAAAATGCCACTGGGTCCCTATGTTTGTTATTGCGTTTTGAAATTGTGGCGATTGCGTGATTTGTAATATTTCTTGATGTAAGAAGTTGGCTGCTCCTACGAAGTTTGTTGCATTGTCACTGTACATGTGTGACACGTGACCTCTTCGTGCCATAAATCTGCGTAGCGCCGCGATAAATGTTTCTGTTGTTAAATCTCCCACCAATTCTAGATGTATTGCTTTTGTTGCTAAACATACAAAAACAGCAATGTATGATTTGTACGACTTGTGACCTCTCCCTTTCATGGTTCTTGTTTGTATTGGTCCCGCGTAATCTACTCCAGTGTAACTAAATGGGTAGGATTGCGTTACTCGTGCTTTTGGTAGTATTCCCATTTTTTGAGAGTTTGTGTCTGCTTTGTAGCGTATGCACTTCACACATTTGTTAATTATACTCTTCACTTTCCTTTTTCCACTAATGATCCAGTATGTTTGTCGTAAATAAGATAAAGTCAATTTGTTGCCTCCATGCAATGTTTTTAAATGTGCGTCTTGTATAATTAATGACGTTACATGATGGTTATATGGTAAAAGTATTGGATGTTTCTGATTGTAAGGCAATTCGGAGTTTTGTAACCTTCCTCCAACTCTTAGTAATCCATCCTCATCTATGAATGGATCTAATGTAGACAGTTTTTTATTTTTTTTCAATGGTTGTCCACTTTGTATAGTTTTCAATTCATCTTCGAATTCCTGTTGTTGTAGTTTCAGAAGTATTCGTTTTGTCGTCACTTTCAGTTCAACACAAGATATTGGTTTATTTGTTGTTTGTTTGTTTGCAAATCTGTAGCAGTAAGACAACACCCTTATCATTTTATCTAACCTGGAAAATCTATTCCAGAGATCATTCTTCTCAATCTCAGTTGTAGTTGTATGACACAATTTGATTTCTTCATTCGGCTGCGGCATACGTCTCGTGATAGGAATCTGATCGGTTTTTAACCATTGTGGACCGTTCCACCATAAAGAATAGTTAACTATTTTTTCCGGCTCTAGACCTCTTGAAACGATATCAGCCGGGTTATCAGCCGAAATTACATGGTTCCATTCTGCGTTCGGTAGCAGTTGTTGGATTTGTGACACCCTATTGGCTACGAACGTTTGCCACCGTTCAGGCTCGCCTCTTATCCAGCCTAAGGTGATCATAGAATCCGTCCAACAAGATAATATTGTAATATTCTTGCAGTTAAGCGCTGCCTTAACTTTTTCCATCAAACTGGCTAGTAGTAGTGCAGCGCATAACTCAAGTCGAGGTAGGGTAGTTTTTTGTTTCTTTGGTGCCACTTTCGATTTTGCTTGTAATAATGTAGTGTAGTAGATGTTATTGATTTTTACACGGCTGTATACCACCGCTCCGTAGGCTTTTTCGGAAGCGTCGCTGAAACCATATAGCTCAATTTCTGTACTGTCTGTTATGTAACACCACCGTGGAACTTGAATTTTTTCTATACTTTTAAGTTGGTTTTGTAATTCAATCCATTTTTTCTGGAGTATGTGATCAACAGGTTGATCCCATCCTATATCGTTAGTCCAAAGTTCTTGTATAAGCAGCTTCATTTTAATTATAATTGGTGCTAACCAACCCAGGGGATCGAATATTTTCGCAACTTCTGACATAATCCATCTTTTTGTTGGTGTTTTATTTTCCGTTATAGTTATTTGGAAATAAAAACTGTCTTCCCGTGGTGACCATGTTATACCTAATGACTTCCTGGACTCGTCTAATGGTAGTTTGAGCAGTTGATCGTCTTTATCTTCCGCTGGTATATTTTCCAGTAGCTCGGAACTATTTGATGACCATTTTCGAAGCTTAAAACCGCCCTTGTTTAACATGGATATTAACTGACTCTGCAATTCTTTGGCTGCACTTTCCTGGGACTCTCCAGATAAAATATCATCCACGTAGAAATCTTGTAATGTTGCTTGACTCGCTATTGGGTAATTGTTTTGTTCGTCTATAGCAAGTTGTTGTAATGTTCGCACCGCAAGATAGGGAGCGCTAGTTGTGCCGTAGGTAACTGTTGTTAGTTCATATTCACTAATTGCGTGTTTGGGAGAAAATCTCCATAGTATCCTTTGATGTGCGAAGTCTAATTCATTAATTTTTATAAAACGGTACATTTTCATTATATCCGCCATAAAGGCAAACTTATGTTTTCGCCATCGTAATAGTATAGTGGATAAGTCTTGTTGTAATCGTGGACCTTTATACATATTGTTATTAAGGCTTATTTTTGTGCTGCTTTTACTGCTTGCATCAAAAACCACGCGTAATTTTGTAGTGAGGGAGTCTTCCTTAATTACTGCCTGATGTGGTATGTAGTATTTTCCTAAGTTGTAGTTCTTTGTATCTACTTTTCTCATATGACCCATTTGTAAGTATTCATTCATAAATTCAATGTATTGTTGTCGTAAATTTTCGTTTTTCGCGAACTGTCGTTCTAGTTGTAGTAGTCGTGCAGCGGCTTTCCTGCGCGCTTCGCCGTTTAAGTTTAAGTTTACGTTCGAATCCTTAAAAGGAAGTCGTACCGTGTAAGTTCCGTCTGGGTTTCTTATTGTTGTTTCTTTGTAGTAGTTTTCACAGGTCTGGTCATCATGTGTAAGTTTGTAGTTTTGTGGAATTTCTTCTAATTCCCAAAATTTCGTAAGTTGTCGTACATCTTCGGTGCAAGCCACCATACTCAGGATTTTAACTCCATTCTTCGTATCATTGGGATAAAATCCGGATAAAATCCACCCAAGTTCTGTGTTTTGAGCGATTATTCCGTTCTGTAGTCTTTCGAAACCCTGTAGTAATATTCTGCTATATTCTTGGGCACCTAGTATTATGTCAACTGGTCCCTTTTTATAGTAAGTTGGGTCTGCTATAATTGCATTATCCAAGATTTTTTCTTGTAATTGTTGTAAATCATTCCTTGGTAATGAACTTGTTAGTTTCGGTAGTACTATTAGCGTTACTGGCAGTTTGTAATCGCTAGAGTGTCTTGGTTGTAAAGTAATGTTAATTGTATAATTTGACGTTTTTGGTTTTTCGTCTCCGATACCTTTTATTTCGGCTTGGATTTTTTGTCGTGGGTAAGACAATAATTGTGCTACTTCTTCAGTACAAAATGACGCTTCTGATCCTTGATCACATAACACTCTTAACCACTGCGGCATCCCATCAAACGAGGTGGTTCTTACTATGGCAGTAGCTAGTAAAGTTGTATTTTTTGCATCGGAGTTAGTTGCTGATAAGTTTGATGTCACTATATTTTGCGACCTCTCTGTCCCTGTATTTCTTGGTATGTATTTTTTAGTGTTATCACTATTTTGAAACGGCTTAGATTGATGTAATAATGCGTTGTGTCCCTTATGTTGACAAATTTCACATTGTTGATAAGCTATACTCATACAATTTCTCTGATCATCATGATTTAAGCAACGTTTGCACATTCTTTTTTGCGCGACGGCCTTGTATCGGTCGTTAACGCTTAATGCCTTGAAACTAGGGCAATAATGAATCATATGATCATTCTTTTGACAATACCAACAGCGTTTATATCTTTCTGATGTCTGTTTATTACGTGATAGTTGACTATTAGTGTATTGTGTAGACCCGTCAAAAGACTTAAGACAATTGAAACGGTTCTCCATGAATTTCATCATCTCGTCAAAGGATTGTAATTTATTTCGGTTTTGTAGTTGATCTTCATACTTCGTGTTTGTTTCTTCGTCCCATTTTCTACTGATTATCCTTGTCAATAGTGGGCCCCAAGAAGATGTATTTATTCTTTGATTTTTTAGTGCCTCAAGACATTCGTTTATAGTGTCATGCATGTCTCGTAATTGTGCCGCGTTTGCTCGTTGCATTTTAGGTAAATCTAATAACTTGTCAATAAACTTAGTAGCAATCATGCGCTCGTCTTCATATCTCTGCGTAAGCAATTTCCAAGCTGTTTCATAATTTATTTCGCTTATTGTTAGGTGACGTATTAATCTTGCTGCGTCGCCTTTTACGTGTGTTTTAAGATACTGCATTTTTTCTGTAGAAGAAATTGATTTATCTTCGTGAATAATTTTTCTAAACAGATCTTGAAATGTGTTCCAAGAGTCATAATCCCCCGCAAATATGGGTATATTTATTCGCGGTAGTTTTCCTGACGATTTTGATGAAAAACCTTTTTCATTCGAGTTCTGAAAGATCCGTTCTTCCAATAACTCCGTAGTAATATCATAATCTTTTTGTGTGGTTTCGAAACAATTATCTCTGAAGTAGCTATTGTCCAATGTACTTTCGGCCATCAGTAGTCCGATGTGTGTTTCTTCGATTTCTGACCATTGTTTTTGTAAAGTTTGTAATAGTGTTTGTAAGTGCCACATTGGCTTGTCTTGAGTAATAGATTCCTTAGCCTGAGATATTTTTTTAGATATCTGCGACATTCGGAATAGCTGTATAAACAGTTTTGGGCTACTGACAACGTCCTTGTCCTCCTCTTCATCTAAAAGTCGTGGTTCATAAACACTTTGCACATGTTGTAGCCTTTCTTCACACTTTTTCAGGTAGTCGATTCCTTCGTCGTAAAATTTTTTTATGCTGCCAAAGTAGTTTGTAGTAATATATTTATGAGTTGACAACACCTCCTGTTCTTGTAGTCTTAAGTGGTTTTCTTGAACTCGCTGAAAAACGTGGTCTAACGTTTTTTTCTTTTCGCTGATGTATTTTTCTGTTTTCCTTGTGGGCGAGTCCTTTTTTATGTTTGACAATACCCTTTTAATCTCGTTGTAGTCCGCCTCCTGGCTCCTGACTAGTTCGTTAATTTCTTGTATCTCCATAGTGCTCTTCTTTCTTCTTCCCTAACGGCCCTACCCTAGTAGTTAAGTCTGTACTAGTGGTATCTGCGCTCTTGTTATATCTGTGCGACTTCTCAATCAACTGGTTAAACCCGCTTGTGGGAGGCCAGTGACCGATCCGCAACGAGAGGCTTTCTTACAGAATACCCTAGTACAATGTACTTCAGATCACTGAAAACCGATGCTTTGTTGAGTACACCAGCCCCCAGCTCCCCAAAGTGTCAGTCTGTCAAAATCAATCCCTACAAGTGGGCAAGGGGACCGCGCGATTCAAATGCTCGAAGGACCAAAATGTACATCCACCCTTAACAAACGTCACGTAAGGCCGCTATACTGTTAAGGGTGTGATAATACATGAAAATATATGATAAGTTGAGGAAGTTGCTAAGACCTACAAGCCTACTAGTCCCTACGACTATAAGCCCTATACGCCCTACAGCCCTAACCTATCATATACCTAGCGTGATAGATAAATATATAAATAAGTTCAGGATGTCTGCACCATGCGACCTAAGGTTACAGACGGATGGTAGACAGGATTTCCAGGTTCGGGAAGGGTACACTCACTGCCAGTCACGCAGACTCACGAGACTGATCAGAGATGGCTAAAGGTGTCTTGGCCACAGTGAGGGGTAATGAGACAAGAATATAAAATTCAAATCTGATTTATTTACAATATTTTACAGCTTATATACTACAATTACTTAACACACACTATTACATAAATTCTTAGTGTTCTATGCGTGTGAGATGCAACCAAATCAATATTTTAACTGGGCCGCGCGTGAGCCGGGCCGAGTGCTGAGTCAATGTCCAAAGGTAACATTGAACAGAACCCAAGGCACGCACCTCTGACTGTTCGGATTCATGTGCGTATTGTATTATCACTTGCTTCAAAAACGGTGAAGGAAAATATCTCAAATCTATACAAATCGAAACAAGAAACTCTGGTGCTTCTTTACAGCTCATGGAGGAGACGTACGAGATGATCTTGCAGTCTTCAGACGATGCGCTCGAACACCGGCGGCTCAATAGACGGATCTCTTAGTCCTTGAAAAGCGCTCACTTAAATAACTTAATAGAACAAGGGCTCCAAAGTCTTTGCAAGAGATCTGTCTATTGGGCATAGGCAGCTTGCGACAATGAGAGCCGATGATGGCAGGATCGTATCAGCCAAACCTGAACTATTGAGAGAGATCGAGAGGTTCTATGGACAGTTATACACGTCAACCAGTAACCCCGTTACGAAACTGGCAAACAACTCAAGAGCTAGATTGACCCGATATTATACCGAAGACATGCATCCCGGACGTCAGCTTGTACGAGATTAGGATGGCTCTGAAGCAGCTTAAAAACATCAAGGCGCCGGGTGATGACGGAATTAAGTACGACTGAACTCCTGAAGGCCGGTGGAAAACCCGTTTTCAAGGCCCTCCAGAAGCTGTTCGATTCCGTCATACTCGAAGGTAAAAAGCTACAGGCATGGAACAGAGGTGTGGTGGTACTCTTTTTTAAAAAGGGCGACAATGCCTTCCCATCTTACTACCGAGCCATGTCTACAAGCTGTTTTCAAGAGTACCTAATCACGAACCGTCGTAGGTTTGACGATTTGCAGCCTCAGCCGGATTCCGTAAAGGCTTTAGCACCGTAGACCACATACATACGCTGCGGCAGGTTATACAGAATACCGAGGAGTATAACCTGCCTCTTTGCTTAGCGTTTGTGGACTTACGAGAAAGCCTTCGATTCGACCAAGACTTGGGCTTGGGCAGTCTCTCCAACGGTGCCAGGTTGACTATCGGTACATTGAAGTGGCTTTAAGCTGAAGTGTTCGTATGAAAACGCTACTATGCGAGTCCAACTCCAGGACCGAACTTCTAAACCTTCTACGGCCAGGGACAAGGAGACGTTATCTCTCTGAAACTGTCCACCACTGCACTGGAGGATGTCTTCAAGGTTCTGGACTGGAAAGGGATTTCAGGGATTTGAATCACATCAATGGCGAGTAGGTAACTAGGTACATGTACTTCGGTTTGCCGACGATATAGTAGTCGTGACTGAGACTAGGGAGGACCTCAGTACAATGCTCAATGACCTCAGTAGATCTTCCAAAATAGTGGGTCTTAAAATGAACATGGATAAAACGAAGGTCATGTCAAATGCCCATGTAACACCCACCCTCATGAAGATTGAATCTAGACTTGAAGTTGTGGACGATTATGTTTACCTAGGGCACTGTCCAGTTCACTCAGGGTCACTGTCGGGAAGACACGGCGCAGCATACACTGGCAGAGTCTACCGCATGGGACGAGCCGTGTCGTGCCCTCGTATCTGAAGTCGGAGCCAACGTGTCACTGCCGGCTTCGCTTGTTCGATGGTCGGGAGCGCCAAGTCGTGGGATGGGGTGATCTCCTTCTGTGAAACCGTCATTTCGCAGAAGGAGGCTGCGGAAAGGGAGAGGGAGATTGAGACCACTTTCCTGATCCGTAGCAGGCGGATTGAGCGTCGGTGGAGGGCGGATAACGCCCTCTTCTAGCCGCCGTAAACAGGTCCGGAGGGACAGCAGATTCGGGGACGTCCGTCGCCCCTCATCCAGCAGGACCCGAGGTGGCGGCGCGTAATGTTCCACGCGCGCCCCTATTTGACGTCGCGGGGGGAGTCTCACACCTCACTCCCCCCACGGGCATGAAGAGGCCCGCAAAAGCGGGCCGGCACCAGTCGGGGATCATAGAAGGCGCACAAGATCTCATGATCCTCGGTCCAAGTGTGGGACCGGAACACCGGGGTGGTTTTTTGTCAGTAGGAGTCTAACAGATCCCTTCACCCGCCCCCAGGGCGGAGATCAATCTGGTATACTTTTTGGAATTTTATGGCATTCACTCTAATTTCTGCTTCAGATATTGTAGCGCCTGCCGCCCCGGGCCATGGCCCTTTTGGCCCTAGGGTAAATGTAATGATTATAATTGAGTAAAGCCATATTTGTTACGACCGCGAATCATATTTTAATCAACATAAACCTGACAATGGTGCCGATTCTCTTGTACACCGAACTAAACTATCACTAAAATTTCCTACTTTTGACTATGAGAATCTCAAAGCTATTCTGCAAAATAAATTCTCTAAATTTAAAAATAATTTTGACACATCTAAATCGAATTTGACAATCGCAACTCCACACGTGATACCTAACCACGTGAATCTTTTTAGAGCCGGAGGCGCGCAGGGGGGGCAGCCTCGACGTGTTTTATATAGATTTTTTCAGTTTTTGTATGGAAAATAAGAAAAAAATATTACCTACATGTAGAGTGTTAGGGGTTTAAGTGTTTTATAAAGGGTGTCGAAATATTCATTATTTTTGCGATTGGACACACCGTTTTCGAGATATTCAGTACTGTTTTTGCATCTGAAGTCGAGGTGTTGGTGTGAATTAAAAGTTCATGACAACCAATTTTATTCCACACGTTTTTAGTCGCGATTAAAAATAGTTCGATTTAGTTAGAAAATGTAAATTTTAGGTGAAAAACGTCAAATTCAGAATAGCAAAATTGCCATTTTTAACCGACTTCAAAAAAAGGAGGTTTCTCAATTCGACCGTATATATATTTTTTTTTTTTTTTTATGTGTGTTCGCTGATAACTTCGTCGTTTATGAACCGATTTTGATGATTCTTTTTTTTTTTGGAAAGGAGATATCCCAAGGATGGTACCATGATAAGGAAACCAGGACCTGATGATGGCATCCCAGAGAAATCGAGGGGAACCTTCGAAAATCGTAGTGGCGACTAGTGCGTTTGTTATTTCATTACTTAAGTATTTTAAACCACTACTATTTAATGAAGGTCTGGAGTCGATCTGATGACGAAGCCGAAAGACAGTCGAGGGAACTCCTCAACGGTTTACAGCAATTACCTGGTGTTTGGGCTTGATTAATTTGTATTGATGAGAACTTTACACCTAGATGGGTTGTGACTGTCATTAGGGGTCTGATGAAGACGAAGGACGGTCAAGGGAACTCCTCAACGTTTTACAGTATCTACCTTGTGTTTGGACTTAATTCATTTTTTAGTGATAAGAACTTTGCACCCATATGGGTTGTAAGTGGCTCTATTTTTGTCCCTAATATAGTTTTTTTTATTCAACAACTAATAAGTTTCACTACAAAATAAAAAAACACGTTTTTTAAACATAAAATCATTTTTAACCGACTTCCAAAAGGAGGAGGTTCTCAATTCGTCTGTATGTTTTTTTTTTTTTGTTTTTTTTTTTTTTTTATATGTTTGTTACGCGATTACTCCGCCAATTATGAATAGATTTTGATGATTCTTTTTTTGTTTGATAGATCATACTTCAGAGGTGGTCCCATATAAATTTTATAAACTTTGCTTGGGTAGTTTTTGAGTTAGCTTCAATTATACGTATTTTTTCCCCACTTAGTATGTAGATGAGATGATAACTTCCTGTCACTGTTATTTACATAGCAGGTAGTGGTATTCGAATTTGTGTGGGGTAGGTACCACAACTAAAAAGTGAAAAATAAAAATTTTTACAAAAAAAAAAACAACCGACTTCCAAAAAAACACTACAAAGTCAAAAATAACTTAATTTCGGAAGTCGGTGGCAAAAAACGAAAATTCAAAACCAAAGACACCGACTTCCGAAATTAAGTTATTTTTGACTTTGTAGTGTTTTTTTGGAAGTCGGTTGTTTTTTTTTTGTAAATTTTTTTTATCACTAAACTAATATCTCAGTACCATCTTAGTGCTGCCAAACTAAAATAAAGTTAAGTTGTGTCATTTTAGTCTAATTTCAGAATGGGAAATCGTCGTTTGACAGGATTAAACTAAATTTTAGTGATTTTTAGTCTAGTTTAGAGGCATTTGTGACAAGAGAATCGACACCACTGACCTGCAAAATGCAAAAAACGTAAGAAAATTTGAATTTCGCGGGCTACCCTGACGCTTCCCCCTTAAAAATACGATGAACGCGACTTTTTTAAAATAATGTTGAAAGTGACATTCCGCCGCGAGAAAACGTCAGTCTACGAAGCGCTCGGCCCACAGACTACTTTTTAATATTTTGCCACTTTTTTTGCTATTTGCCACTGACTTTACCGCAGTCCTAGAAGACATTGTGAAAAGTTTATAATAATAATACTAGGGTTCAGAACCGGGAAATCAAATATGATTCCCGGTTCTTTCGGGAATTTTATTTTATTACGCGATTCACACTATATTTACTTACTTACTCTTACTTTATTTTTTCATTTTTAGTAACGCATTGGAGTAGCCTCCCGGTTCTTTCGGTACTTTCGGGAATTTTATTTTTATTACGCGATTCGCACTATATTTACTTACTCACTCTTACTTTATTTTTTATTTTTAGTAACACGTTGGAGTAGCCTCGCTAATACGCTTGAACGATTGTTGAAGCTGCGAACTTGCATTGTGAAAGCATTAATTGATTTAAACTCCACAATAAAATTCTCAGAAGGAGATTGGGAACTAATTGGGAAGTTTCACGAAGTTCTTGACATAATTAAAACTGTATTAGAGGTTTTATGTCGTTGCGATTCTACATTATTGACAGCAGACGTTGTTATTACTTAAATTTGCATTAAAAAAATTGCGAATATTAAAAATAACTATGTGGCCGAAAAAATGTTCATAATGTTAAAAAAACGATACTCAGAACGACGTCACAACGTTGCAGCTGCGACTCTGAATTACTTTCAAAATCCAGAAAGTTATTTCCTTCAACGAAATGGTGAAGATTCATCAGTATTTTCTCGCCCAAGCAGCGATGAAATGTGCAACGCAATAGTGTCATTGCTAAGTCGCACCAAAATCTCAACAACTCCGATATCTCAAGCTGAACTCCTACCAACCTCACAAGGTGAACAATCGAGAGAACGTGAATGTGACTCTGATGTGCTTGAAGTTCAAAACATTGCTTTGACGAAAGGCGATGAGTTAAATGCTGAGCTTGCAAAGTTTGTTAGTGGAAAACGCATTAGATCTTCTGCTCCAGAAAATGAAGATCTCTTTACGAATGTAAGGATTGAAATGGCTCTCTTTGAGAATGGAGGAGATCGTGGGGGTTACTTGTCT
Organism: Agrochola litura; assembly: GCA_949152395.1. Classification (NCBI taxonomy): domain Eukaryota; kingdom Metazoa; phylum Arthropoda; class Insecta; order Lepidoptera; family Noctuidae; genus Agrochola; species Agrochola litura. The sequence goes on from OX424493.1 coordinate 18,683,042, forward strand.
CAGGCATATGACCATCTATTAACGATTCCGCCAACCAGTGTTGAGCCAGAAAGAGTTTTGTCTTCGGCTGGTTTGCTATGTAACAAAATAAGATCTCGTTTGAGTGATTTTACTCTAGATGCACTTTTGTTTTTAAGGTCCTATTATAGAGAAGAGAGAGCAAAAATAAAAAGCTAAAATTTAGTTTCGGAGGTTACGCCATATTTTATGAATACTCGGAAGGAGATATTATATAGAAATATGCTTATATATTTTTTGTTAAAAAAGTTTAATTTTGTTTGTTTGCGTTGAAAAATGTTTAATAAGATAATTCTAAACATTTAAGGAATCTAAGATGACTGCTTAATTTTTACCATTTTATTGACAGTTAATACTAACTTAACAATAAGACTGATTGATTATAGTCTGATTTATATTTAATTACATACTACTAGGTATGAGAATAGAAGAAAAATGTTCCAATAAAATTACTTGAATACTTAACTGTAGTTTACTTTTCAAGCATACCTATCACTTGTTTTATGTAACAAAAACTACCAAGAACCGAAAATACCGAAAGAACCGGGAAATCCCGGTTCCAATAAAAAAAGTACCGAAATTCCCGGTTCTCAAAAAGAATATCGGTTCCGGAAACACTAAATAATACCCCACCGCCGCCCCGTATCTCTACGTTGACGTCGTGGTGGGGCTTGCGCGCTCCGAACTCTGGGTCTGTGCTGGTAAAGTTTATTTTGCCGAAACAGGTCTAGGGTGAGGAGCCAGACCAAGAGAAATAAAAAAACCCGCAGGGCAGCATGTGGCGAGCTGTTGGGTAGTAGCGACCCCACGGACTCTATCTCCCGGGAGAAGTCTTGTTCCTCACCTCTGGCTTGCCTTTATTGGCCGGCTTGAGTGAACACTGACGAGGAACAGAGCTCCCACCTCATTCTTGCCTTTATTTGCTGGCTTGAGTGGAGATTCGCAAGAGCAAACATGCTCGGAGGAAGAAAGTATTCCAGTAAGATGCTGGTAGGGATCTTGACCGTACTTCTGGGATTGTCCTGATAGCCGTGGAATACCTCTCCACTCCTCATAAGCACCTCAGGACATGTTGCTCCCTTGTCGCTACGACACTTTGTGCCAGCGACCGTTTTCGGGGGCCCATTATTGAGTGTGCAAGTCACCCCCTGCCATTTTATCCGTGTACATATAAACATTGATCAGGCAGGGGCCATAGTCCTTCCATAGTTCCAGGTAACCAGTCCAGTTTAGCCACCCAAACCCATAGTCAAATATCTTTGTTTCCATATCCTGCAATAGTCTTACACCAACCGGGGGTTATCCTTGGGTGCCCTTGCATAGTGCGAACAGGGATAATCGTCGGTTGGTGCCTCAACACTTAAAAATGTCTAAGGGGCCTCTGCGAGTTGGCTTCGGCCCCTCGTACGCTTTCCAAAGGCCCGGGACCCCAGGGTCCCGAGATATGTTAAAGACATTTAAAAATAATAAAAACCCCACCGCCGTATCTCTACGTTGACGTCGTGGTGGGGCTTGCGCGGTCCGAACTCTAGGCCTGTTCCGGTAGAGTTTACTTTGCCGAAACGGGTCTGGGATGAAAAGCCAGACCAAGAGAGATACAAAAACCCGCAGGGCAGCTTGTGGCGAGCTGTTGGGCAGTAACGACCCCACGGACCCTATCTCCTGGGAGAAGTTTTGTTCCTCACCTCTGGCTTGCCTTTATTGGCCGGCTGGAGTGAACACTGACGAGGAACGGAGCTCCAATCTCATTCTTGCCTTAATTGGCTGGCTTGAGTGGAGATTCGCAAGAGCAAACGTGCTCGGAGGAAGGAAGTATTCCAGTAAGATGCTGGTAGGGATCTTGATCGTACTTCCGGGATTGTCCTGATAGCCGTGGAATACCTCTCCACTCCTCATAAGCACCTCAGGACGTGTTGCCCCCTTGTCGCTACGACACTTTGTGCTAGCGACCGTTTTCGGAGGCACATTATTGAGTGTACAAGTCACCCCCTGCCATTTTATTTTTTATTTTATATAAAATATTGGCCTGGCAGGGGCCATAGTCTTTCCATAGTTCTAGATAACCAGTTCACTTAGCCACCCAAACCCATAGTCTAATATCTTTGTTTTCATATCCTGCAATAGTCCTGCACCAACTGGGGATTGTCCTTGGGTGCACTAGTATAGTACGAACAGGGATAATCGTCGGTGGGTGCCTCGTTTCATTACACGTCTAACGGGCCTCTGCGAGTTGGCTTCGGCCCCTCGTACGCTTTCCAAAGGTCCGGGACCCTAGGGTCCCGAGAAATGTCAAAGACGTACAAAATAAATAATAATAATAATATTCATTTATTTCAGATAAGTACTTATCCATAGAGTTAAGAGTTACGTACATTTGTTTGCTTACGGTAACTTACTAATTATCACACTATCATGAGATCACAAGTTACAATAAGAGCAATAGAAATAATGATAGTATTACATAGGTACCTACATATATTCAACAAAACAAAACAAAACAAATCCAATGCGAAAGCATCAGAGGTTACATTGCATGCAAAGACCCCAGTGCTTTCGCATTGGACTATCAATACTTTCATAAATTGCCCTCAGAATGCTGTTGCCACTACCACAGCTCCTCTGCATCAGGGAGGTTACTCTCTTGCGCAGGATTGCGAAGTAGTCATCCGTGCGAGCCTCAGTAAACATGCCTGATGCACTACAGAACCAGGGCAGCCGCAACAGCACTCTGAAGGGATTATTATATTGCACATGGAGGATGTCATAGGTTCTCCGGGTATACTTGACCCACAAGCTGCACGTGTAAAAGGACTGGCAGTAGGCCTTAAAAAGTAGCACCTTTACTTCTGTAGTACAACGTGCAAACCTGCGGGCCAGCATATTGCGTCGGATCGCCAATGACCTTCTCTCTCTCTCCATGTCAGTATCATCATTCAAATCTTCAGTCATTATATCTGCCCTCGTAATAGCAAATGCAGTACTTGCAAAATGGCGGTTTCGAGAAAACCGCGCTTAAGTTTTTATTTTATCTCTAACTGATGTAAAAAAACTCATGTTTTGTTACAGAATAGGTACGTAAAAATACAAAGTATCATTTGGTTTAGTTTTGAAGTTAATTTTTCTTAAGTAGGTCTTTAGAAATTTGAATACTGCACTTAAAACTTGTATCTCTATTTGTGATACATCAAAGTAGTGAAGTGAAATGCAGTACTCGTGTTTGTTACTGCATTTGTATCTAGGAAATACCTACAATGGTGTCGATTCTCTTGTCACAAATGCCTCTAAACTAGACTAAAAATCACTAAAATTTAGTTTAATCCTGTCAAACGACGATTTCCCATTCTGAAATAGACTAAACTGACACAACTTAACTATATTTTAGTTTGGCAGCACTAAGATGGTACTGAGATATTAGTTTAGTGAAAATTGCAATTTTGCTATTCTGAATTTGACGTTTTTCATCTAAAATTTAGATTTTCTAACTAAATCTGACTATTTTTAATCGCGACTAAAAACGTGTGGAATAAAATTGGTTGTTATGAACTTTAAATTCACACCAACACCTCGACTTCAGATGCAAAAACAGTACTGAATATTTTTTTTTTTCTTTTGCTTATATCTCGAAAACGGTGTGTCCAATCACAAAAATAATGAAAATTTCGACACCCTTTATAAAACCCTTTAACCCCTATCACTCTACATGTAGGAAATATTTTTTCTTATTTTTCATACAAAAAGTAAAAAAATCCATATAAAACACGTCGCGTCGAGGCTGCCCCCCCTGTGCGCCTCCGGCTCTAAAAAGATTCACGTGGTTATGTATCACGTGTGGAGTTGCGATTGTCAATTTCGATTTAGATGTGTCAAAATAATTTTTAAATTTAGAGAATTTATTTTTCAGAATAGCTTTGAGATTCTCATAGTCCAAAGTAAGGAATTTTAGTGATAGTTTAGTTCGGTGTACAAGAGAATCGGCACCATTGACTGCATTAAGCACTAGCAGAGTTGATTACTGAATATTATGTAGAAAAAAAGGCATAATGCAGTGTAAAAACAAGTTGTTTAACATTTAAATAGAAAAAAAGGAAAAACATCGTTAATTATGAAAATATTTTAATTTTTTAATTTAACCAGTCTTTTTGTTGGGACATAAAGTAATAAAATATATTGAACTAGGTACGGTGCTTAACCAAAATTATAGAAAATGTCTGTTTAGAAATACCAATTATTAATTATAATCATGTGATTTACACCTAGTTGCACAAAGACAAACAATAATGCTCCATTACGTAATGGATCATTAACGCTAATGATTTCGTTAATTTCATCAAAGAATCGTACCTGTGATTAAAATCGAGTCTAATGTTGCTTTCTGCAACAAGTTAATGGAAGATTAATATGTCGGATCCGGTCATTAGTACGGACACGAAACGAATCGCAAGCGCGCCACTGGCGACATCAAGGGTGAGCTACCTACACCAAAAAAGGCGCGCTTCTACAGAGTCGTGATGTTTGAAGGCCACGGCAAGGAGGACAAGGACATTCAGCCTCTGGTCGCATTGGAGTCAAGACGTCACGGAACTGTTCTCGATTCGTGGTGCTCAGTTATTGTGTTAGTTGTAATTTGTGATCATTTTGTTAATTGGTGATTTTAATAAACGCCGTCGCACCCAGAGTGTGTATAATTTAGCTAGTGTGATTCATTTGATAGTAAATTATAATGTGATCTGAACTGCAAACTGTTTGTCTATTGCGCATTAACCAATACTACTCACACTACGCCCACAGTAGTTAAAATATCGCTGATAATAACGAAAGTCACATACCCGTAAATATTTAATAACAGCTTTAAAAGTTAAAGTTCGTTTCTGCAACTGGCTGATAGTAACATAAAATAAATGAGATCATTCTTTCTTCATTCGCTTTCGCCTATATTTCTTAAAACGGAATACTTAAAAATATTAATTAATAATAGCACTGCTGCACTGTAACAGTTTTTTAGTAGTAATTAAAATTAAATCTCACAGCATTTGTTTCATGGTTCATCAGTCATCACAGTCTTCTTTCTACTTCTAAACTATTCGAGGAATCATTGATGTGAAGCTGTTTTTTATATTTCTATGATGTGAAGGTTCTGCCAAAACGGTAATCTGTTTTGTGGTATTATTTTGGACAATGTGGAAAGAATAGCAGAGATTTTCTTGTTCTGTTATACCCTTTGGAAGAATGTTTTCGATAGGATCAGGAATTTACAATGACTTTAAGTATTTAACTTTTAGGAACTCAATTTCCTGTATCACTCCATCATACTCTGTCTTCACAAACATGTTACTTTTATTTCTGTGTACCTCCACAGTAACAATATCTTTTAATATGTTTGTGCTCTTTTTAAGTCTATGTTGAGATGAATTATCCATTGTATTTGCAGAAGTCAGAAACTTCCATAGCATACTGTGACTTTCCCTGAATTTGCTAACTGCACACAATCAATGAAATAAAAAAAATCCCTTCGTGCTTTTTGTAATTGGTTTTCTACTTGGTGATGAAAGCTGATGAAAGACATAAAAGTGTGTCCAGATTCTAAATGTTTTATTGAAATAGTTTCGGCACATATTTCAGAACCGTTACAATTTGAACAAGAAATGTAAAAAAAGCCCAATTCTTGTTCTGGCTTGAACAATTATCTGTCCGCACCACTACACGAGTCGAATGCCGCGGGTGGTTGGAACACGTCACACCACCGCGAGTGACGATCACAGACTGAGGCACTAATGTAAAATTAAAAAAAAAAACACAAACCTACTTAAATATGGGCACTTATGAAACGTCAGAAGCTAGGTGTACGGTTCCAATTGGTCGTTTCCTATGAAGAAGAGCCGGCAAGAAACTCCACGGTTACTCTTTTAAAAATAATTTAAGAAAATTGTCAACAAATCTACAATCCACTAAGCCTACAGCGTTCTCACATTCACAAAATAGAAAAGAATCTATACAAAAGATAAATAAATTAATAAAATAAAAACCTAGGTAAAACGCAATTACATGATTGCTATTACAATTGTAATAAATCTGAGTAATTATCATGTCCACAAAAGTCACAAATAAAGAGAAGTAAAACGCAGTATGCGCTATAACGACACATCACATTTTACATATTTTCTTGTAAGATACTAGGGTCGATCCCGATTATATATTACTTTCCTCTATGGGTCGATCGCAGTATAAACCATTACTGCATTTCACCTTAGACAACAAATATTAAAAACAAATATACGAATGTACCTACAAAATTAAAATGCAGCCAAAATGCGAGTACTGCGTTTCTTACTAGTAAGTATACCTACTGCATTCTAACTTGGTAGGTACTAAATACGTGATTACTGCATTTTAATCTGGTGTGCCTACCTATGCTCATTGCTGCATTCATACTAACAATATCAGATACTTACTTTCACTTGAAATACTGAATTTACTTATTATTTCACGATGTTCCAGCCATAAAAAAAATAAAAAAATATCTACGTGTAGCTTAAAAGTCTCCACTATGTCATTTTTGACAAAAACGGCAAATCGTAAAAATGTCGATTACTGCATTTGCTATTAGGAGGGCAGATATGTCCCAAATATCTAAATTGTGACCTACCAATCTAACACAGATTGGACTAAGTATTGCGGTGTTAACTTAACATCAATGGTACCTAGTTACCTGTCCCACTTAAGATTTGCAGATGACCTTGTGCTTTTTCGCGAAAACGTCGACGATCTCCACTTCTCCAGAAAATGCTTCAACCAACTTCAACACCTTTATGATGCTTCTTTTAAAGGTAAGACTTAGGATGAATATGGCCAAGACGAAGGTTATGGCAAACTTCTTTAGCAATTCAAATCTTTCTGATATGCGGAAGTCGGAAATGTTGGACATGGTTGACTAAGTAGTATGTCTATCTTAGCATTCTTTCATTTGGCAAAAAGCATCAACAAACAGAGGTAACGAGAAGAACACAGCTTGAGTGGGCCGCATTTAGCCAATTTGATGACAGTCTGAAATCAGCCAAAATTCCACAATGTCTGAAGGCCCGCAGCAGGAGGCTGTGTACTGGGTGAGAGACGTCCGAAGTCCGTGACTACCGCAGGACCACCGACGCCAATCGCTTCCATATTTAGTAAATAATTAGTACCCAACTGGTACTAATTAGTGCTCAAACGACAAAATTGGTACCTTAGTTAGTAGTTTTCAAGAAACTCGACTTTGAAGGTGGTCCGGCGGTAGTCACACTCCCTTCAGCAGGACCACCATGAGCGCCAAAAAAGGGGGCATACAAATAATTAGTACCCATAAATGTGATTCATTGCGTAAAAAAACAAAACTGAAACATATTCACCGAGAAATCAATGATGATAACTTTCGTGCGCTCGTTCAGCAGGACCATGACTTTGAATGTCGATTCCAAGTTTGAGGAGCTTGTCGCTTTCCTCAAACCTACATAGAAAATTAGTACCCAGCAAGATAAAATTAAAGCCCAAAATTCAAAATTAGTTCTTCAGTAGTTTACGAGATATACCATGCCATTGGGTGGGGTGGCGGTAGTCACGGTGTTATTTTCATTTCATGATTTCTCTATTAAAAACTCTATGATTTCTTCCCAAATTTACTACCACCCAAATTTAGGCACTATTGTCGCCTCACTTCACCTAAGTTTTCACGGTGACATTTTTACAGAATAGATAGACTGCTCAATACGATTGACAACTTAATTTGGTCGGGTTATACGCGGAGATTTAGGTTGAAAAAGTAATGAAAGCTAATTTCTCTAAAAATATAACACTTAGGAATCTGAATTTTTGGTCACTATAACTTCTTTAGGAGCACTCATTTTTGGAAATCTTGAAATGAAAATTTTACACCGTGACTACCGCCACCCCACCCAATGGCATGGTATATCTCGTAAACTACTGAAGAACTAATTTTGAATTTTGGGCACTAATTTTATCTTGCAGGGTACAAATTTTTTATATAGGTTTGAGGAAAGCGACAAGCTCCTCAAACTTGTAATCAACATTCAAAGTCTAGCTGAACGAGTGCGTGAAAGTTATCATCGTTGATTTCTCGGTAAATACAAATGTTTCAGTTCTGTTTTTTTTACGCAATGATTCACATGTAAGGGTACTAATTATTTGTATACTTAGAATAGCTGCAGCATGCCCCTTTTTCGGCACTCATGGTGGTCCTGCTGAAGGGAGCGAGACTACCGCCGGACCACCTTCAAAGTCGAGTTTCTCGAAAACTACTAAGGTACCAATTTTGTCGTTCGAGCACTAATTATTTACTAAATATGAAAGCGATTGGCGTTGGTGGTCCTGCGGTAGTCACGGACATGGGTGAGACTTACACAGAGAGCCATGGAGCGTTCCATGCTTGGCATAAAGCTTACAGACCGAGGCCCAAACGTCGAGATCCGCAGACGTCGTCAGTATGTGCTAGTCCCTTAAGTTTTAAAATGTTACACTGCTACAACATTGAATTCGTTACGAATAATCCAAAGAATGCTTCAAAAAGAGTTCATTGTTTCGACTTGGAATCCATCTCATCACCGAACGTCGTCATACTCATGCCGGAAGTTTGACGAACTAGCCAACAACTCCATGTGAATTGCGATGAAATTGTTATACTGACTATCGGCTTTACCCGCCGGCGTATTGGATTTTCACTTGCTACCATCCGCCATCTTGGATCGTTATTGAAACATTTTGAAAATCCGTGTCAATGCCTCTAAATCTTGACTTTTTTAGCATGCGTCAACACTGAACGAACGGAACTTTTTTTCCAGATTGTCAACAGCGTTAACGACCTTTTACCTATATAATCTTATTAACGACAGGGGTACGCACCGACCCTGATGACCCCATAACCCTCCACCAGGAGAGCAATAGGGAAACAAGTACAGTATACAAACACAGACGCCTCCCGTCATTCCGACCTCGCCGCCGAGGTCCTTTGCGATCGCGACCGCGTCCCCAAGTAAATGATACTCCCCCCGACCCTTGCTCGAAAACGAGGTGCCAGCAGTTGTTGCAGCTGTGCACGTAGCTTTAAATTCCCCGATTAATAATCATGATCAAAACTTTGATCCAGCCCGTCCCATCTCTGATGTCCTCCCTCCGGTAAACACCCTAAGCCGAGGTTCGTACCTCTCTGATTGGGAATATTCGAGCTTGTACATCTACTTGACGCCTATGTGTGATGACGATTCATTGTTCTTCAGCAAGGTATAAAATCAAATAAAATACCACGTCATTATTGATGATTAAATAATTTAATGAAATTGTTAACAATTAAATACTGATATTTAAATTTATGATTAGACTGGCTATAATACGAATATTCCCTACATAATTGCACAATCCGTCATTAACACACAATTCATGTAAAATTGATTGATTTAACATTTTTAAGTGGCCAGATGCAGATGGGGACTTTTAATTGCTTGAACAGTGAACTACGTCGAGATATCAATAGATATTATATTATGAAATGTAATTATAATCCCATATCTAGACCATTACTACACGTTATCTTATGAATACATTGTAAATCATCAATACGTTAAACGTACCTAACAGTTAAGAAAAAGTTAAAGAGGTAAACATTAAATCAGAATTTCAAGAGTAACATGTAAGACTGTCTAACAACTATATATCGAAATAGTTTGGAATGTATCAATGTAAACGCATCTGTCAATATACATAAATATGATTAAACACGCAGAATAATATCATAGACAAAATATATAAGATGACGAGTGAATCTCGAGTGTGTCGAGAACTACTTCAAGTGCGTCGACCATGCGACATCGACAGTGGTGCGTTCAACAGGCACAATCAAAGGTGCAAGTTAATAAGAACAATTGAATACTGTCAACAAATTTTATCTATGGTTAATACTCGGTTAGGATTCTAGCATTTGGCATTAAATTAATTGCACAACGGTTTTTGGAAGCAAATTTTACATCTAATACACACACATGATAAAAGACATTGTACCTTACTATAATTTTGCAGGCAATTTAGTTTTTAAACTATGCCTACATTTCACCCAAATCGTTACCTCAATATAAATTTTAAATGTACCATAATTTAACAATAGCATGTCGTCTGAATCAGTCTATATTAATAGTACGCAAACCAATGCCATGTAATGTTTAACATTCCTATGCACAATAAAATAATACAATTGAAATTCTTAAAAACTAATAATTCTGATATTGATTTAAATATTTTTTTGAAATAAAAGTCAACAATATAAACATTTAGATCATTCTGTTGTACAACAAAACGTAATAGAAAGATAAAACATAATTACAAAGCACATTTGCACTTATTTTGATCTTAAAAATTATTTAAAATACTAAGTTATAGTACACACAATTTGTATTCCAAAATAACCATTCTGACATAGTCAGATGGAGGTACTTCAAACTTGTAAGTAAAAGCGGTAAATAAAATCAATGTGGCCCTTATAATAAATTAAGTTTAGCAATTAGTAATTGCATAATTACAATATGCACATATTATATCACAATAAATGGTCGAAGTACGGCAACGCTATGTTAATGTTTATGTAATAAATACAAACAATTTATGGTATTTTAAACACATAAAGGGCCTAAGCATTTGCTAATTTTTACTTCGACAAATAAAAACAAGTTTAGGCGATATCAACTTGGTAAATTTCATATGTATGTCGATAGCCGATTCCTGAAATGTTGGTGTTTAGGCGGTTAGAGAGCTCAGGTCAGACAGGAAGTTGTCTGGAGTCAGTATGTGTGAGGAGCCGATGATCACCTCCCAGTTCTTAAGCGCGGCTGTCACCTCGTATGCGCAGCGGATTTCAGAGAAACAGACACCTGAAATGAAAGAAATGTAAAATATACTGTAAGCCACACCAGCATAGATTCCGGTTTGAATATTAAATAGTAAGGCGAAGGGAAGGAGCCCACCAATAGGTGGAGGAAATAAATTATTATAAAATTGTAAAATATTTAGATTCTTACCTCCAACAAGGAAAACAATCAGACGCGGTACATTTTTAATAGTCTGTTGTGCCTTATCCTTATGCCAGTGTCCGTAGCGCACACTGAAATACAAAATAAATATTAAGATTCAAGCAATTAATGCAATTAGCTCATGTAAAACAATTTTTCAACACGTATAGACGCCAGCACATCAAGCTACCCGAAACTGTCAAATTTTCCCAATCAACTTTGAACCTTACACTTCAGCGATAAAGTTGAAAATCTATTAAATAAATTTGACAGATTGTAGTAGCTTGAAGTGCTGGCGTCTGTACGTGTTGAAAAATTGGGCGCTTAACGGTATTTACCTAGTTGGTGCCTGATAACCAGAGGTTTGTGTGCGTCCAGCCAAGAATGGGAAGTGACGTTGGTCAAGTTTGTCTTCGATTGCGTCTTCCATGATATCCTAAAACCAAAAACAATTATTAAGTAACTTTGCGGCGATTTTGTGGTTTCTTAACACTTTCCGGGGCTCTAAACGCCCATAGACGACATAACAATAAAACTTCTATTGTGTCTCGTAAAGTGTTAAATTTGGTATAGTGAGTGCAACCTACTTTGATCACGGGTGTCCATCTTGACATTTGGTATGTTTGCTCCGTGATCCTTTCCTTCCTTGGTACTTGATACTGTTTCTTCCGATTCCCCTGTAGAATGAACATTACACAGTAACATTAATTGTAAATATTTAGTAACGGAAAACTTAACTCATCTTCATAATTGAAGCGACTATATAACACTAAAATAATATAAATATAAAAGTCATAAAAACGGGTTAGAAAAAATATAAACTCAATATAATATTGGGGGTTAGACATCGATAATTATACAAAAAAAAAACCCAAGATACACATTCGATCAGCGAATCTGGAACATCCACCGAATTGAATTTGATCGCTCATTTACATTTTCGATTGTGCTAAAAAATAAAACTATTACAGTTGGTTTAAGGTATAATTCCAAAGGGGACCAAAGACCGCAAACCGTAGTGGCAAAGCCACCTAATCGTAATGACAAACCGCAGCAACATTACTGGTTTCTATATCTATTTTACTTTATAAAAACGCTCCTGTAGATAGCGGTATTGCCACCCGTTCAATGTCGTGGTGGGACAGCTTTATCGCTGCGATTTGCAGTCGCCTTCAGAATTGTACCTTTAATGTTTTAATTACCTACCGTTTATCATATCAAAGTTTGTGATGTTTTTCATAAGCTTTGTTTTATCGAAGACACCTATTATACTAGTAACAAAATTTGGAGGAATATTGTAACTTGGGTTTATCAATGGAATTAAGTGAACAATCGATCACAAGACTGTCAGTGTTACAGAACAAAACCGTTAACTAAATACCATGCTACATGCAAAAAAATACATAAATATTTCTATATATAATAAGTATACATCAACAACGACATTGAGTCCCAGGTTGGCGAGGTTGAGTAGCGTCTGCTTGTCGGAGGGCTCGAGCTGCGCGTGCGTCACCAGCTTGTTCAGGTTCTCCTCCGAGATGCCGTTCTTGGACATGATGTACAGCGCGATAATCCGCATCTTGTTGAAGTTTATCACTGCCTGCAAGTGTTTGAAAAGGTGATTAGTCGATATACAAGTATCAATAAAAGGGGTGTTAATTTCAAAAGACGACAAGCAAAGGAGTTTCTCAAATCGACTGTGTGTTTTTAAATCATTTAATGACCACTTTCATTATATACCCGAAAAAAAATATATGTTCCAGGCAGTAATCCTTGACAACCTTTTAGAGTTAGTCACGGCTTACTAAATCACACACCTTTTTTTTAAAGAGATATTACAAAGGCAAGTTTTAGGCAGGGGTATCGTACTACCCAGCTACTGGGTTGTGGAGGTCAGATAGGCAGTCGCTCCATGTAAAATACTGGTATTCAGCTGCATCCGGTTAGACTGAAAGCAGACCCCAACAAAGTTGGGAAAAGGCTAGACAGATTGATTTTTTATAAAGGTAAGTTTTAATAAGTCGCCATGCATACCTGGTCAAGAAGTACAGGTACAATACTCCTCATGTGGTCTTTGATCTTCTCACCCTCAGCATCGGTGCCCATAGCCAGGTCCTATTATGACAAAATCATAATAAAGTCTAGTAAGAAAAGACAATTATGGCATGTATAAGGGTGTAAAATTTGACATTATATTTATACCAAAATTCATACATATTAGAAAACAAATCTTAATCACATTACATTAGACACAGCTAAGAAGACTGACAAGTTTAGTGTTAAAGTTTTCTCTCTCCTACTATTATGCAGTGCCTGATGTAATGAGATCATTATGGACCCTCCATAATGATCTCATTACATTTTAAGTAGCCACTTAAGTGCACATTGTGGAATGCAATAAATGATTGGAGTATTGAAAGTTACTGTGAACATATTTTGAGTAAGGTGAGGTGACCAATATAGTAATAGAAATATTTGTAAGGAAGAACTCACCTGTTCAACCTTGCACAGTTTGTCGACGTAGCCCTGGTAAGACTTCATGCAGTCTTCAGCCAGACGCAGATGTGTGGCGTACTTCGACAACTCCTTCTGATACTGAGGCATCTTCTTGATCATCTGGGAGAGGTCTCGCATGGATTGCTTGTCACCTGATTATGTAATATTTTTATGTAATTTTATTAATAAAGATTTTATTTATTCAGGTAATATTTTTAAATTTAGCATGGCATGACAGAACTGCGGATTTGTCTCGCCACCTACTGAGAAGTATACTACAGTGCCATTTTGGTCTTTAGTATATTAAAATAAGGATAATAATAAAGCTTCCGATAAAAAAAATAACTTCCGAAAATCTGTGGTTGACTGTAATACTAAATTTCCAAAAAAAATACTAAACTCCGAAAAGTCAATATGTTGTACTACAAAAGTTAGTGACAGAAACGAATCGCTGCAAAACCGACTCCACGTAGTCTTGTCTGCTCTACCCCTAGAGTGTAATTTAAGCCCGCGTAGGCGCGGAGGGGCGAGGCGGCACGCGCGCTGAGGAGCAGGTGGTTTTATAACGCTCGCCGGCCGCGGTTGAGGCTGGCCGGCGGAGCCAGCTAGCAAGCCGAAGCTGCGGTGGTGAGCGTTAAAACCATCTACGACGATAAGCTCACGTGGGACCGTCAGAGCCTCGCAGCGCCGGAGCCGTGACAGAAACCATGCCTGTTGCATATTGCATGCTCGCTTGCATGCTGCATTCATGCTGGTTTGGATGTTTGAAAAATATTACGTCGGCAAATTCTGTATTGATTTTTCGGAATTTTCAGTATTTTATTAGGGCGTTTCTTTATTTGTATTCGCATATAAGTTGTCGGAAAATTAGTATTTATAGCAGTAAATTTCATATTTTGAGTATGCACATATTTTAAATTTTTTTCCAGGGCGTTTATGTTAATTCTACTCTATTACGACCCTTAAAATAAAGTCGAAATAGAGTAGAATTTATTTAGTCACCTCCGCCCATTCGTTTTGAATCAGTGAACTTCTTCAGGTTCTTGGTGACCGATGTGGACACGACGGCAATGTGCTGATGTCGCAGCTCCACCCACAACTCGTCATTCTCGTCCAATAACACTTCCTTCATGTTTCCCGAAGAGTCGTATCTACAACAAACAATTATAATGTAAGAAAAAGTTTTGGAATTGAAATATATACACCTCCAAATAGTGTGATGATTTGGTCTTCATTACCAACAAAATATACAGGGTGGTAGGGACATCGACGCGAAAACTGAAACCATGGATTCACCTTGTATAACAGCAAATGACATTTCTTTGTGTGTATAGCCAGTCTTTTTAAAAACTAACAGAGGCTTGTAAATGTTTGCTATGGAAATTTTGTATTAACTATTGAAATTTGGACAGTACAACATCGGTCGGGTCAGCTAATTCAAAATAAAATAAAAACATACTAAAGTTACTCACTTATAGACGTCATTCTCGATAGGCAAGAGATCGTATGCCATGGCTTGAAGCGTGAGTTCGTGCAGCAGCGGCGACACGCAGTCGAAGCCGCGGTCTATTACCAACAGCTGAGAGCGAGCCTTCTCGGGACCCTCGCCCATAGTCGGCTCGTCAGCCTATACAACATAATAAATATAATACTCGTTTTTTACGGCATGTGTATTGGATGCATTTCACGAGCGCGCATAACTTTGTCATAAAGGTCACATGACGCGCGCTTTTGTTGCAACTATAATTATCAGATTTTGGTGCAGACTCCGAGGACAGTCAACCGCACGTTGGTGGTATGGTAACACTTTGACCCTGAGCTGGCCTTATATATGTTTTACTACCAGAGACGCGCGACTAACTGTACAATGTAGTCAGATTACTTTTTGTGATTGCTACAGCACTAATTCTAAATTTTTTACCTTGTAGGCATCCAGTTTCTGTTGGATCAGCTGGGCGAGCTCCACATTGCGTTCCCAGTCACTGCAAAATAATTTTTTGTTTAGATTTACTCCAAAATCCGATTAAATAATATTATTTTGGTGAGAACATAATGTAGGAGGTTAGGACATGAATTATTTTTTTATTTCTGTAAGTAGATCTTCCAAGACACTTTTTCAAGTCAATTTGGTATATATTTTTTTATTTTTTTTGGTTTTTTTTACAACAAACTCCTCATCTACAACTCGGTCCTTAAGCCAATATGGACCTACGGCATCAAATTGTGGGGCGTTGCCAGCAAAACCAACATACTCTGCCTGCAGAGAGTCCAGAATGGTATCCTAAGATCAATAGCAAAGGCACCTTGGTTTGCTAGGAACGACGAAATCCACGACTATCTACAAATGCCATCAGTAAACTCTGAAATCGAGCGGTACGAAAGACAACATAAGGCACGCCTGACCTTGCATCCAAACCCACTAGTTGCTGAACTGTTAAACCCGACAGCAGTGGTAAAAAGGCTGAAGAGGAATCACCTTCTATAAGTGGGAGTCGCAGCACTGGCTGCTCCATCACAACGCCACTCATCATGCAACGAATTCGCTTATGGTCTGACGACCGATTGCAAATTGAAATAAAAGAAAAAAAAAAATGGAATATTTTAAAACTAGATTTCCTGGGTAACAGATCCAATGAGAAGAAATGTCTAAACAAACTCACAGGTCATGGTCTGTTTTAAAGTGTATGAACTCGAACAGCTCTAATAGCGACCCTGCCAAATTAACGGATAATGGCTCTGTTCAAGTCTCTAATAAATCTGGCTCTCAAAAACTCGTACCATAAATAGTCATTGTTCACAAAAATACTGTCACAGGTTTTGTTAAAAAAAAATAAAAAACCACAATAGACGCAGATATATTTAGTAACCTACTAGCTTTTGCCCGCGGCTACGCCCGCGTGGATGTTGGAAAATATGAATGGGAACGTGCTACCGGGATTTCATACCTAATAATAACAGAGGAAAAGGTCATACCGCTGCGCCCGCGTTGTTACGCGTCATTTTGAAACTGTGATATCTTTAAACTATTCATTTAAATGATATGACATATAGGCATATTTTAATCTAAATTAAATGCCCAATTTAAATAACACATTTTTTTGGATAAGCTTCGGAAATAACAATAAATTTTTTATCAAATTCTGAAAGATATAAATGGTTATTGTGGGCCATCCTTAGAAGATTAGACATTTATGACATCGCGGACTTTTTTGTTGAACTTTTTAAGATATACAATACCGTAGAACATAAAGGAGAATGGGCAGATTTGCTCAAGTATTGTAGCACTTTGAGTAATATATCCTTCGATCAACAATACCAACTAGATATCGGGTCGGCGCGAAAAAAACGTCTCGGCAAATAACAGCTCACTTGAAAGTTGAGCCCCTATTTTGTTTAGTTCGCTTGATACACAGCCAATATAACCACGTTTCACAATGCCGCAATGTGTATTCAAAACTTGTAAAAATAATGCCCGAAAAAGCAATTTAACGGCTTTTTGTTTCTTTCTTACTTTTAGTTTCTTACTTTCGGTAAGTACATCTATTCTATGTTACATTTTAAGCTTTAAACTAACGAATAATATCAAATTTTGAACAAAATTACCAATTTTAAACCACCGCTACAAATGTTTGGCCAAGGTTGGCCAATACACACGTAAACTTTTGTGTAACGGAACAGTAGATGTACGGAGTAGATTTGTATTGTATTTTTTTTAAAAGTGAAATCTTCTTTAGGCGCGTTGGACATTTTTGAGATGCGAAAAACAATAGGCCTGTGTCCATTTTTTTATTTTTAGTCCGTCTTTCAGATAATAAAAAAAGGCATATTTTAATCTAAATTAAATGCCCAATTTAAATAACACATTTTTTTGGATAAGCTTCGGAAATAACAATAAATTTTTTATCAAATTCTGAAAGATATAAATGGTTATTGTGGGCCATCCTTAGAAGATTAGACATTTATGACATCGCGGACTTTTTTGTTGAACTTTTTAAGATATACAATACCGTAGAACATAAAGGAGAATGGGCAGATTTGCTCAAGTATTGTAGCACTTTGAGTAATATATCCTTCGATCAACAATACCAACTAGATAACGGGTCACGTACAAAATCAAAGCTAAATACTGTCTTCGTGAATATATACTTATACATCTTCATTTGTTTACTAACGAACTGAGATAAAAGTTTTAAAACAGTTTTAAGTTCAACCTAATTACAAACATGGCACCTAGTAATAAAGTCACAAATCATCAAAATATTATGTTATACTTACGATCACTCGTCACAAAAAACGAGCAAACCAATATTATTACTCCTGTTACTTAAAATAACATTTAGTGTGAAATCAACCTTAAGTCGCAACAAATAAAGTACTTTTTCCAGTTATTGCCTTGCGAGTTCCATCGTTTTGTCTTTGCTTCTTCCAATTTTACTACAGGAGGTACCATGGAGTCGCATTGAACACTAAAATAATTTATAAAATGAACGTGAAAATTTAGTTGGTTAGTTTTTTTTTTATGTTTTGGGCAAATTCAAATTCAAAATATTTTATTTCACATAAACCTACATGGGCACTTATGAAACGTCAGAAGCTAGGTAGGCATCTATGTTTGTTAGTATACGTACTTATTACTTTATTAGCGTTATGTTTTTGTGTATATGTTTATTTACTTTAACAGTTGTTTTATGTGTTGTACACAAAATGTAAGTATGCCTGTTGTTTTTAGGGTTCCGTACCTCAAAAAGAAAAAACGGAACCTTTATAGGATCACTCGTGTGTCTGTCTGTCCGTCTTTCACAGCCAATTTGCTCCAAATCTAATGGACCGATTAAGTTGAAATTTGGTACACACATGTATTTCTGTGAACCAAACACGGACGTGTAACGTAAATAATAGAATTTTGAATTTGGGGGTCACTTTCGGGACAAATAAGAAAAAAAAAACTATCATGTGACATATCAAATGAAAGGGCTTGTTGTGAG
Source organism: Agrochola litura (assembly GCA_949152395.1). Classification (NCBI taxonomy): domain Eukaryota; kingdom Metazoa; phylum Arthropoda; class Insecta; order Lepidoptera; family Noctuidae; genus Agrochola; species Agrochola litura. The sequence goes on from OX424493.1 coordinate 18,701,583, forward strand.
GATCTTAAAAATGTTTTTTATTTAAATTTAAAATAAATACTTTAAAAGATATTTAAGAAATTCGATGAAAATTGACCCCCCCCCATCTCCGAAACTACAGGACCTAAAATTAAAAAAAAAATACATAGTATGGCTTTTTACTCATAGATTATAGGAAAACCTATAAGAAGCCTATAGTCTTAAAACAATATGGTAAATCCCTCAATATTGTGCGTACAAACTTACATTTGCAGTTGGAATGTATGGGAGACCATGTTTACACTTTTAATGAGGTGTCGGTAACGGTAACAGTGTCGCGAGTTCAATAGGGTAGTTGCCTAGGTAAAAAAACAGAAGTACTATTTAGTCCGTCTTTCAGATAATAAAAAAATATTAGACACGTATTTTTTGCTTTATCATATTAATCAAAAATAACTTAGAAAACACGCATTAAAGTTGGGGGCTCGCTACGTCACAACGCACTATTAAATCTAGCAAGGCGTGACGTCATGCCACATTTTAACTCAATGTATCACCGTAATCTTTTGATTACGTCAAAAAAAGAAAAAAATACGTGTTCAATATTTTTTTATTTTCTGAAAGACGGACTAAAAATAAAAAAATGGACACAGGCCTATTGTTTTTCGCATCTCAAAAATGTCCAACGCGCCTAAAGAAGATTTCACTTTTTAAAAAAATACAATACAAATCTACTCCGTACATCTACTGTTCCGTTACACAAAAGTTTACGTGTGTATTGGCCAACCTTGGCCAAACATTTGTAGCGGTGGTTTAAAATTGGTAATTTTGTTCAAAATTTGATATTATTCGTTAGTTTAAAGCTTAAAATGTAACATAGAATAGATGTACTTACCGAAAGTAAGAAACTAAAAGTAAGAAAGAAACAAAAAGCCGTTAAATTGCTTTTTCGGGCATTATTTTTACAAGTTTTGAATACACATTGCGGCATTGTGAAACGTGGTTATATTGGCTGTGTATCAAGCGAACTAAACAAAATAGGGGCTCAACTTTCAAGTGAGCTGTTATTTGCCGAGACGTTTTTTTCGCGCCGACCCGATATCTAGTTGGTATTGTTGATCGAAGAATATATCATTAGAAAGATATAATTTAGACAAACAATTTGTTGTATGACAACGATGCTGAAATCTACATCAGTAAAAAGTTACAGGAGTTTAAAGTTCCTTTACATCACATTAAAGTGTTTAGGTCTATTTAACGTATTTGTCAGCAATTCTAAAGAACTTGTACTTAAACAAATCAAAATGGCGTCCCTATAATGCGCTCGCACCATGTGCGCGTGAGTAAGTCACACAACGTGTGAGGGAGCGAGAAAGGTGGCTACTGTTGATAAGGCTTGCTTTCGCTCTCGCTTATACTAATTGCGAGTGAGCGAGATAGTATGCAAACCTAAAACAAAATCAACAACAAACAGACAAACTATTCATGCCCATGTCGCCATTCATTCGTTTCATACTGTTCTGGTGCTAACGTGCGTTCAGAGTGAGTAATGTGAGTATAGTTTGGTTCTTGGGATTTGCAAGACATCAAAATGATTTTCAAAGCCCGGCAAGTTTTCTAGATTATATTATTATTTTAAATGATGAGAATGTTTAATAATAACGCAAAATATAAGTGTTATACTTCTATTGGTATGTAAAAGTGTACATGGTAAAAGTGTAAGTCTTAATCTTATACTTAGTTGTTTTTTGCTAAGATATTGTTGTTTCAAATAAAAATAACGATCAATGCACATGTTTTTATTTAATTTTTTTATCCCCCTTTGAACTTCACTCACCTTACCACTTTCAAACAAAATTGCATGCAACAGTATAGTCTGTGCAATCCACGGCGACGCGCCCCACTCCGCGATTACTGTACTGTAAGCTGAACTCTAATAGGGCGCGGAGCGGAGTGGGGCGCGTTTTCGTGGATTGCGCGGACTATAGGCTACATACATACTCCAGGGTACATATAATATTATGATAATGAATATAAAATATCCGTTAAATTAAAATATCAGACAATAACCCACTAAAGAAGTAGGTTATTTGCATAAGATGCAATTTTTTAAATAATTAAAAACAATGTTATTTATGACTTTGATGTTGCTGAGAGTAAAAAAAAAATACATTTATGTGATGAGGGTAACTAGTACAACATAACCATATAGCCTATATTGCTACAATGGTTGGGCAAACGTTCATAGAAATATGCCCATTCTCCTTTGATGTATCTTTTTCGGTTAACGCTGCGCACGCCAGTAAAAGCTATTACACAAAACCGTAATGAATTATACACTGGAACCTTCCGCATGAATCACTCCGTCAATTGGTGAAAACCGTTTGAAAATCCGTTTGGTAGTTTTTGAGTTTATCGCGTTCAGACAGATAGACGCGGCGGGGGACTTTGTTTTATAATATGTAAGGATTCCGCTTAACTGTTCCTAAAGAGTCATAAAAAACCCTGTGCGTCCGGCGCTCGGCGTGGTAACACGTCGTGTTCGGGTTCGCGACAAGTCAATCGTCATCCTGAGGATGCCTCGTTGAGAGGTGAAACACGTGTCTGATTTCTTACAGGGTTTTTTTATGACTCTTTAGGAATAGTTAAGCAGAATAGGTTACTAAATATATCTGCATCTATTGTTTTATAATGGATTTCCGCCACGCCTGAATCAATTAACTATCTTATAAATATTTACCTGCGGTATCGCACAGAAGGGTACTCTCCGAGCGTTGCGCAGAGCGTGGCGATCTGTTCGGCGATGCGCTCCATGTTAGCGTTGCGAGTCTGCGCCAGCGCTGGGTTGTACATGCACTGGAACGTCTCGGGCGAGTCTAGAGAGAATACCTGTCAATATAAGGCAAAATATTGAATATTATTGTTACTTACTATTTTAAAAGAGCTAAGATAAGTGACGATACATAGGTATATCTGGCGCATCTTGGACAGTCAGCCCCATTACCATCCTTGCTATCTGGCAAATCTTTTTCATTTTTTTGGATTTTATTCAAATAAATTAGGAAAGATAAGTAATTTTGCAATGGATCAATTAATTAAGTAAGGTATTCTTACTGACCTGGCTTTCATAAGGCAAGAAAGCAATGTTAATTTCCTTCAAAGTTTTAATTTTTCTTGCTGCTGATGACTTGCAGAGTTCATTGAACAGTTCCTCAGGGCATACTAATTAGTGGCAGCGTGTAACAAGTGTTAGACATTAGTTTCAAGGTTGAACTCAACATTTATTGTAGAACCAGATGCATAGAGAGTGGTAGAATGCAAAAATGAGCCATGCTTAATTTATTTATAACAAGTTAGCTTTTAATTTTTGGACTCAGAAAATGATGAAGTTCTACTTAAGTCTGATGAGTTCACCTTGCTGAAGATACAATTAAATTTGACAAACCTGTTGTTCATATGGAATAAAAGCAATGTTGATTTCCTTTAATGTTTTGATATATTTAGCTACAGGACTACGTGATAATTCGTCAAATCGAGCATCAGGACAAGCTGTGAAAATAGAAATTAAATTGCAAATAAAAATTAAAGCAAATAAAAAAAAACCGAAACTACCTATTTTAAGAACATGTTTTCTTTTCTTTAGGGCATAATTATTTTTATAGAATATCTTGTATTTATAATTATTATGTGATCACATTTAAATACCTATAAAGAAGAACCTAAAGTAAACCTACCTTCAGTGAAGAAGACATGGGCAGCCCGGTACATGATGCGATTCCCCACAGAGAAGTCATTGATGAGTGCATGTACAGACTTCTCAGACGGTGTGATCAGATAGATACCATCCATGGTGCACAGTGGTTCCCTCTTCTTGTGAATATCCTCCACCACTGAAATATTTCAAATGATATTTTTCAAATCAGAACAGTTTAAGGAAGCATTGGGTAGCAATAGAAGTTAGTTAAAAAAAAAATTCAAGGAAAAGTGTTCAGTTTTAAGGCATACATAACAAATAATAACAACCTGCTATTTTTCTCTATGTGGAAAAACCGAAATAGATAGAAACGGCTAAAAAGCCTAAATAGCTTCTATGTTATTGCTGTGTCAAACAAGTTATTTGATAAAGTAAAAGATAATTTAAATAATATAGAAAATAACTTACAAGTAATGCCCTCGGCAGAGATGTCGTGCATTTTGCAGCAGGCAGACACCATGCGCATGGACAATTGATCCACCACTAAGACGCGCCATTCTATTTTATCTTTTCCTTTTGACCGATACCGGATCACCTCGTTCATAATCTCTGTAAAGAGCACAATAGTAGCCTTTATTACAATTTTAAAACACAAATTTTGATGTCTCATAATGGAAATAGGTCAGGCCCTTAGCTCTTGCTGAATTTTCATTTTTATCTTATACATACATTCTTTTTTTTATAAGCCCTATTGTCCCACAACTGAACAAAGGCCATCTCGCATCATACAGTTAAATTAGAAAATTTTACATCCAGTGTTAGAACTTAAGCGACGATTTATTTATTTAGCGACAATGGTTGTGTTAGAATCAATTACAGTAACTAAAATTATTAAACAGACAATTATATAACACAGATTAAAATATTCAAAATAAAAACATGAAAACTTAAATTAAATAAAAGCAGGTAACAACAGCACATTCACAGTACTCCTGACATATCAATAAAAACTTGGTCCATCCATCCGTAAACAGGTTGGTTGTTGGATTAGAAGATAAGATGCCTTGATCAACTTAGTTGAATGGTGAAGCTTGTGAAGTCATTCTAGCCTAGTTTGTTTTATTTTAGTTGTCCTCCTCAGGTTTTATGATTTTCCCCAAAACAAGGGGGTGTTCTGATATGCGCAAGTTAGAACTGGTGTATTGCATTTTTGTAGAAAGATTGTTAAAACGAGGTTTCTGTCACAATGACTCATTAAAATAATTGCATCAGGAAGTGTCTGAAAACAATACATTCAGGATTCGCAAGATCCGCAGCCACTTCGTGACGTATGTAGTAGCACCCCACCCCCCAGCTCAAGTGACACAAGAAAATCAATAATAGGTGTTAAGCTTTTCTACCTCTTCACGTAACTTTTTTACACATAATGCAATACATTATCAAAGCTTATAATGTATCTAAGCATCGTATCGTTATTGAACAAACATTTTCTTTTACTTTTGCCAAATTCTAGCAAAGCTACAAGATCCCATTGTTTATAAGCCGCTCTATATAACTCTATAATAATGTAGTGTACAGCCAAAAAGTTGGTAGATAAGTTCAGCCCCAGGCAATTTCAGATAAAAATATCGCAATAATTCAACAAAAACACATAAAATTATTAGTCATCGATAAGTTGATGTCTGTTGATAGAATGAAATCATAATAAATATTATACAATGAGCAAAATAATTAATACTTAAATACGTTTTATATAATTGTCTTCCAAAATTAATGGTAATAAAGTGTTTTATGCAATTAATTACAGCTAAAATCATATTTATAACTCACTTTGCCCAACTTGTGCTTTGAGAGCCATCTTGAAGCGTAGACCACTGAGGCGTAGACTAAAAAAGAGCACTGTGGGGAACTGTCAAACATGAAGGACAAAGTCGAAGAATCGCGCGCCCTGTTACACGGACAAAATTATTTTTGAATGCAAATCAGCCTAAAATGTTCCCACTGCTGGGATATAGGCCTCCTTTAGGTGATTCCTCTCACCGTGAGTCGTAATCCACCATGCGAGCCCAGTGCGGGTTGGTAGATATCACACGTTTTCGAATTTTTGGTTTTAGGACATGCCGGTTTTCTCAAGATGTTTGTCAAATACTGCTGAAAATGGCAGATTTATTATAACATGGATTTTTTGGTTTAAAATGTTCGTAACAGTCCGAATTAGGTTTTTATGGAAAGAAAAATTTGAAAAGTTTCCAGGAAAATGTTCAAATTCAGGAAAAACTGGATGTCCTTCCTTCTATGATTTTTTCTATGAATTTATTGGACAGGACGTCTGTCGGGTCAGCTACTTTCGTATAAACTTTATAGGCCATAGGTATTAAGCCAGGTCACCTGCGCGTGTTTTTTGGAAACATTACACAAAAAACTTTACACATGAACATTTATTTTCATACAAAACGTCGTATTTGCATAGACAAATGTGTTTGGCCACGCCTCTTTGTTGTGAATGCGATGTTTTGTGTAAAAACACGCGCAGGAGATCCGGCTTTAGTCTGTGCGTTTGCACTGGCGAAACATTTACACAAAAACATGTTGAAATCTCTATTTTCTGACAATGTTTGACAGGATATAGAGATTCCAACATGTTTGTGAAAGCCGAAGTCATTCTGTAAACATTAGACCACAGACATCTTTATACGTCTGTGCATTAGACAACAGGCCCATGGAATTAATAAGTACTATGTGCAAGGATCATGCCCAGTGCCTTATTTGTCTATGGCGTAAAATGTCAACTATTGTTTCAAATTGTTTACATCACACGCAAAATCTTTTGTATGGTCAAGTATTCAATTACAGTGCAAGGCCAAAATAACTAGTTTACAAATGTAGAGTTGACAATATTACTCTAATAATTTGCTATCTACAGAATTTATTATGATTATTACATACAGGTATACTCGCTTTAGTTGCGCGCGCATTTTGATAACATGAATGATAAGGAGGCGGGTCAATAAATATGGGAAAGAGATAGATTTTATTGCTGTTTCGTTCTTCCACCAGAACGGAAAACAGAATGGGAACGTCACGTCTCACGTCAATTCAGTTTTTTCTGTGTTGGTGTCTGATGTGGGTGTGTTGATGGTTAGCGATTTAGTGTAATTATCACGTGCGCGTGAATTTTCAAAATCCATAACTTATTTAGGGTACAGAATCGGTTAAACCAAACAGTCAAGGTAAATATCACAGAATTTTTAATATAAAAAGGTTTTAGTTTTTTTTTGCAAATGTTTACAGCGTATTATTATTGAAAATTATGGTTCAATACTGAAAATGATTGGGGAAACAAAATGTAATCTACCCTCAACTTTTAAAACGAAATAATTACGCAACAATTTCGATCAAGTTGTTACGTTAGAGGGGTCTCAAAGTTAGATGAAGGATTATTACTTAATTTTTATCTAGCTGGGGATAAATAAATAAACATAATTTAGTTAAATAAACTTCTGTTGTAAACTGGTAACAGAAAGTGTATATTTACCTAAAAAATATTTAGAGGTATTTAGTACCTACCTATTTTAAACTTTCTATTTGCTTTCATATTAGCAAAATAATTCTCTGTTTAATTTGAGACGAAAATGCCAAGAAGTTTGCCATACAATGCATAATACGTATAGTACCTGTACCTAAAATAGCTCTATTTTGTTCTATTCTTTGAAGAAATTAGAATAATTGGAAACGCGATTATAAATTGGGCAATAAATCTCAGAATCACCCAGAATAAGATGCAAGATTTTTCAAGTCAACTAAAAATAAAAGCCGCAACGCAGTGAACAAAATAGACTCTGAATGTGCATTGCTAAAGTGCTGAAGATAGAGCATTTAAATTTTTATCTTGTTGTACCGCTGCAGCGCTGCTATTTCCAATGATTAGCATAGTTCTCTTTTTATTGGCAGCTGGTGAAAGTGTTGTGTAGTCGAGGAGTCCAGTGCTTGAAGCGCTTGATCTGACAAGCTGTTCGGTGTAGTTACAGTGAAATGTAAAGCGATGTATCTATCGTCCGCGGGACTTTTACAAGTGTTTATTGTTGGGAAGTGATTGTGATCAAGATGCGGAGTGGTGATCAGCTGGTGGTGATCTCGTACCCTTGCCGCGCTGAGGGCTGGCTCGACCGATGTGGTGAGTACTTACTAGGTACTACTTCAATGCACTCTCTACAAAGTTTTCGTTCTGCTGTGCTTGCTATTTTTACCGTGAAATAATTCGCCAGTTATTTGGGGCGCTTTACGTAAGTGCTCAATCAGTGAGATGTATCATGTATGCAAGTCAGTAAGGTCGCGTGCCTTGCCAACTACACCTGTCGTATTTTGATGGTAATTATGAGAAAATACAAAATGTTGTAAGTTCACGTATGTTATAGAAATTAACAATAACAACAACAACGATTAACAACTTCTGATCTCTAAAGTGAATCATGAAATAAATTCTACGGTACGTACTTCATATTTAAACATTTTCATAATATTTTTTCCTTTTTTATTTTCTATTTTCTTAATTTATATTTATACTAGCTGCACCCCGCGGTTTCACTCGCATAAGTCTCGATCCCGTGGAAATATCGGGATAAAAAGTATCCTATGTCCTAATTCAGGCCATGGTCTACCCATGTGCCAAATTTCATTCAAATCCGTTCAGTCGATTTGGCGTGAAAGCGTAACAAACAAACAAACTCACTTTCGCATTTGTGATGATTTAAGTTAGGATATCCACTGTATCAAAAATGAGACAGTAAGCAGTTAGTACCTACCCGAAATTTATCCATGAAAACGTTTCACAGATGACTAATAAACGGGAACTATTGCGTGAATTGATTTTGATTTGTGGCCGAGATGTTGTGATTGTGTTTAATTATCGTATTGCACAGCAGTGGGTGTTGGGCGTCCCACAGCCATGTCGATTGTCCCCGTCATCCGGCAATTATGTATATTGACTGACGCGAACCTACAAGTAATTGTTTAAGTCCTAAATTGACCACGTGCACACTGCTTAGTCATTCTGATCTTCTGAAGAGATTGAGTAAGCGCTGAAATTATCTTAATTGATATGAGTGTGACTTGACGCTTAGAAGCTGTCTATATATTTTCTCATCATTCGTTACAACAATAGATAATTCGTAACGAATAGAAAAGAACATTCAACTAGCTAGAAAGGCTCTTTGCTATGCTAAGTGTTCAAACACAGCTTTTTGCTACCTACTTCCAGTTCCAGTCACTCGCGTCAATCAAAAGCAACGTTTTAGATGCTAGAATACTGCTATTTTAATTTTTAAACAGGCTTTGTTTAGAAACAGACTCTGCCTAATTTGTATACCAAAGCAATGATTGGAAAGCAGATAAACTTCTATTATTAGGCTGAAGATGGTTGCACGTATCCATAAATATTTTAGTTCCGCAATTAGCATATCTATCTTCACTAAAGGTTAACGTCTCCTCTACGCAGCTGACAAGTTAGTATTTACTACTCTCTGTGCGTACTATTATAATATAATCGCTAGAGTAATTAATACAATGACGGACCTTATCGTCAAGAGAGTAGCAGGTCGTTCGCGTATGGCCCACTTACAGTGAAAACTATACGCTCTCTGCGGTTTCTATCGAGTTTCGGTCCATCAGGCTGGGACCAATTGACTCACTTTCTAGTCTCAATTAAGGGACTGTGGTATCCGTGAGAATGATTAGCGCGAAGTGTCCGGGAAAAAATGGGATAAATAGCTTGGAACTTAGAAGTAAATAGAGTAGAGTAGACGGATAAGTGGTTGCAGTAGGAATCTTTTTCAAATAACCTCGCTAGGGATTGATATGCTACGAATGCTACTCTAGCCTAGATTAATAAAGTTCGTTCTAGTCGCGCCGTAACTTTCAACGATGTGTGGTTTGCTCTCACGGAAGCTCCGATTCAAGCAATGTGTTACAGCATTCATAAATATTGATAAATACCATACATAATCGGTCATCGAGACTTGGATTACTGGTTTTATTCATTAGACCGAACATATTTCACCTAAAATCCAGTTAATTCGAACAAATAATGCATTACACAGGCCAGTGGGCATCTAGTGATAGGCAGGCATGTATGTGTGGCCAACTGGATCATTATTGCATACCTACATCATTACAATACTGAATACTAAATTATGTACATTATTCAGTGATATGCTAACAAAATATTCAATTCATCATTATATTTACGCATACACTACCTTTATGTACAAATAGCTATAAATATGTAAAAAAACTTTCTAGTGGAGTCTATGCACGTTCAGGCTTATTTCGGAAACAATTTGGTCAATTAACGATTTTTGGCTCTAGTAAGTTCCTTCATACAAATATTTTTCAGTATATCATGTACCTACTTATTACTATTGCGTAATTATTTGTTGGTTATTGCTGAAAACGACAAACCCTTAAGATTCCGCTAACCTAACTTTTGAATCCCGAGTACCCGATGCTTCGACTCGGTATCGCAAATACATTTTGCAACGAGCGTTTACCGACCTGCATTTATACTATACGTACACACGTATTGACAGCTGCAGCAGGAAGAGTATAAAAAGTTGTTAAATTGGTAAAACAAAATCTAAGCCAACGTTTTCCCTTTGTTCTGCAGTAATTGGTTTCCAATCTGACCGATTGTTATGCATGTTTCATACATACAGTTACAGGTTAACAACTATAAATATTTTGTATGCTATAACAGTGTTCAGAAATACAGAATGAGAGATGCTACGGAAAAATGAAGAATTTTGTTTTATGATATAAAAAAAATATGATTCTTTACTTTTAAGAGCATTTATTCTGAAAGTGGGCAACGTCGCAAATACCTAGATGTCAAATATTTCGCTTTTTTGATTAATTTAGCAATATTAATGTATGGAAATAAGAAATGTGGCTAACTAGCGAACTAGAATATTAATAAAGAATTGCAATTATAACAATGAATTTGATGTCGTAACCGTTTTAGGTGTAAAAAAGGCATTTGGAAAGTTTCCAAATACTTTTTACATTTAAAACTAAATATTCGGTGTTACGATATTAATTATTGCATTTCATAATCAATATTTTAGTTCCCTAGTTAGCCACATTTCTTAATTCCATAGGTACAGTAATATTGCCAAATTAATCAAAACAGGTAAATATTTGACAGCTATTTACGACGTTGCCAACATTTAGGAAAACCCTCTTAATTTGATATATAACACGTATTTTTTTTTATATATAATTATGTATGGGCAATTTGTGATTCTAACGAAATGACTCAGGTAGGTATTTACTTCTTTGTTTGCTCAATGTTTAGTATAGAAACTCATTCATTTCGAAACTAGAACCTTTCAAGAGCAATTATAATTTAAAAGCTTTTCTATTTAGCTTTCCCCGCAATGTTCAATCACCGATATTCAGGTATTATTTCTAAGAAATCCATGCATATAAGTAAAAAGAAAGATCGGAAATTGTATTGAAAAATTGACTTCAATACAATTTGTAAATACACTTTATTGTGTCGTAGCAGAGTCGCTTTTTCAATTAATTTGTGTAGTGACCCATTTGGGTATAGCTTATGGATAGAGAAAATTTTACTATGTACTTTGAGATAATATAATGAAGAATTATAACTTTTATGTAGGTAAGTAAGAAGAAAGCAAAACAAGTTGAAGAAACAAATAGTCTTCGTCCAGATAACTACTGTGATTTTAGACTATAAGTTTCTGAGATTATCAAAGCTGAGGTCGATGCAAGGTAACATTATTAAATTTGTTAGTCAAGATAACAGTATTAATTTAATAATTTTTGCAATAACGTAGTTATGCGCTACGAGCGAAGTGCTACGCGGCTACGCGCATGTTCTCAGGTATTGCGAATAAAGGCTTGTGCAGACCAGCGCGACACGCGACGCGACACAAAGGCACCGCTCGTCGCGCGACGAGCGGTGCCTTTGTGTCGCGTCGCGTGTCGCGCTGGTCTGAACAAGCCTTAAGGCCATCGTGGTCCCCGGCAACAGGGCAACCGAAGGAACACGGGTGGGTTTTAGTCAGTAAGAGTCTGACACGCAGAAGTTAATTGAAAATTTCACACCCAAAAAAAAAAGGTATCTGCCCTATTATACTGTGGTCCTTCTTACCGCAATGCCAGTGTTAGATTAAAAACCACGAGTTTCATTGTAACTTGGTCCTCTGATATCATTACTCACATTCAATACGTACGTTTTTATTACATACCTGTATACATTGTGCTTATGTTCTCGTAGTAGGTATTGTATTCGAAATGACACCTACAAAATTTTCGCTGAAATCAAAATACTTACAACACGTTGGTTTTGTTATCATGGTTTTTTAAAACATTTTCTTTAATTTCCATAGCGTTGCCGATAATTCAAAAAAAATATTTTGTAGAGTTACCCATGTCTATGCACAGTTTAAGTTAAGTACATATATACCTAATATCACATCAATCACTTCAACATCTGGACACGGATGCGGATGCGAGGACCATTCACCTTGATTATCGTTCTAATCTATTTGAATTGGTTCTGCTCCGATTTTTCGATTATTTACATGATATAGCGTCAAATCTAATTTTCACCACTCGACGGAGAAGAACAAATGACACTCGATATCGAAATTAGGTAGGTACTCGTTATTCGACGTAACAATTTTACGGTAACATAACAATAAAGTAGCTCTGTGCCTTAATCAAATTAATGCCTATTACCGAGCTATTCAGTCTCGTCGTGTATAATGTTGAAATACGAACTTCGTGGATGAGTGATGTCATACTGTGCCCTTCATAGCTTGTTTGTTTGTGACTACCCACCATATTTAGAGAAATATCAATACTTACTAGGAAACTGTGGGAAAAAATAACAATAGCGAATTAAAATATTTCTCCTTTATTTATTTTAAAACTGAAGACACGGCAAAGACATGTCATTGTTTGACGAAATGATAGGTTCAACGACCTTGCTGAAAAGTTAAAAACTGCCTTCATAGTGCTACGCGACTGTTGCAATTTTAAACTACATTTGCAACATTCCTAATTTTATTACAGTGTGTTAGAAGTTAATTGCTCGAACTTCTTACAACGTAACTTTTAGGAACTTAGGTAAGTACTAACTTAATTAACCTACCGAAATCAATGACCTAATTACACCTAGCACGCAGCGCAGTCATACCTACTAAACTAAACCTCTTTAAGGCATCTGTTTATTTATAGAAAAAGTACAAAGGACTAGTGATCTATTGTTTTGAGGTTTACCGTCTACACCTGAAAAACTAGAAAATGCACGAGAACATATATATAATAAATAAGAATATAATAAACTGCTAAGATTAGAAAAAAATTAACCTCTCTTCTTTTTATATCGCTTCAAAACTATACCAAATTCCAAAAAGGAAACCTCTGAAAAAACTTATTTGCTAATGTTAATAAACCGTTCCTTAAAACAATTAGCGGTCATTAGCTTTTAAGCGTGAGAAAAAGTCGCAAGTTTATCTGATAAATGTCTAATGTAAAGCTGTATTTATCTCAGATTACATTTCTACCTAATGTCTGGATTTCGACCTGACCGGATGAGTACGTCGTACGGTCGTCTAAGTTTATATAAGCTGATCCAATGCTTATCAGATCATTACGAATATCGGCTATTACAATCAGTGCCATTTGGAGTTAATGTCATCTAAATGCAAATGAGGTGGATATCGTCATTATTTATATTATTATTTTATTCCATCGGTAATACATACTTATTGGAAAACGACAACAATATGGTAGTTCCGTCCTGTTCGCGACGAGTAATACATTCTCAGCGTGACGAGAGAAGCTCCGTTATTTTAATACTGACTTGGATAGAGCCCGGGCACGTGCCGCGCCTGCCAATGACATTCGGTAGAAAGTAAACTCTCGCATTAACGTAGGCACATCGCCCTGCCTCGATGAGCCAAAGTCCTCGATACTACTTCACTTTACACCAACCAGAGACCATTGTTTTATTCTACAAAGTGACATCTCTATCTCGTGAAATTTTACCACCGACTTTCTGCGGCACGCCTCCCGTAAAATAAAAACAAAATAAAATAAAAGAAACTGAAGTATTTTAGCGTTTGGTGTATTTTCACACAGTTTACGACACAATTAACTAATGATCATACCGTTTTACTAATTGCTAGGCTTTGTTTGCGTTAGAAAGTTGTTAGTATTGTGTCAGCTTCCAAATTCTCATGCGTGTCATTCCAAATTTTATTTGGTTTTAATTGTTGTACTGTATCTAAAGAACTATAATTAAACAATTAGTTTGTAGCAGTTTTCCCCAAAAGTTCGTAATTTCGTAGGTCGTTGTAGGGTGAGTGGTAACAATCTAATAAATGTTCTGGTATAGTGTAGTGTAGGGGTCTTTTCGAATCGCGGGGTAATTACTATCCGCCCCTGGGCGATGTTTCAAGGGGCTCTCTGGAGTTTTGGGTATAAATCACTGCTAACTTGGCTTAGCTGATCACGCTATCGGAATCCCAACTAAATTGATTCTCCTTAACGTCACTGATGAAGTTACTACTTGGGACGATGCCAGGGCAAATATGAAGGTCTTAACAGAACTAAACAAATACAATTGCTTGATATTGGAATACTTAGAAAATCAGAATTATTCTTTGCAGTTGATTTATATAGTAATTTATAGCCAATGTCAATTTACTATTTTAGCACTAAGTAGCTCCTGTTCCTTGTGTCCAAATTGTTTGAAATTCTGTTCCCTTATACGGAAACAAGCTTGACAAATCACACGAATATGTTGTGTGAAACGTAGAATGTTTAAAGGTATAGGGGCTTGGTTATGTCTCATGTTTGGGCACGCCAAAAGGACAGTTCATCTGTGTCCACACCCGCCTTGCATCACCTACGAACACAGTCGAGTGTTGCGCAAACCGGCAATTCCTGGTAATACCAAGTCAAGCTGAGCAAACAAACCATTATTATTGCCTTTTCTAATCCTCATTCAGTTTAAATACCTGTTAGCAAGAGGTTTAAGACTTAAGTGTTCAAATCAAATAGCTTACTAGATAATGCCAGTGAATTTATTGTCCTTGTGTACAGATTGTGACAAAGTAGGTCATTATTAGTCGTAATATTCTTCAGAATGATTGAGTCTAAAATCAAGATTTTAGCAATAAACCAATTTAGGACTGGATCCAAAAAAAATTAGTTAAGCAAAAAGTGCTTCTTTTGTTCAAATCATGTGTCTATTTCTGCCGTTTGCTTTTTTGTATTAGTAACATTAGGTATGTACCTACCTATGTATGCTTAACCAGACTACTTTACATCTTGAAATATACACCTACGTTACATATACTTTTAATGTCTTCGATACTTCAACTTTTCTTTAAAATAGCTCTGTTTTTAACTGATCCAGTTAGTATTGAAAATCAATTTAATTCAATTTTACTAGATTCGGTAGTTGGAATGTCTTTTGCAGTTGTTCAATCCAGCGACGATGGTATTTCGGTAGTATTATTTGTGTCTCTCAATAATCTCTTTCTGTGGGTACAACTTTTCCATTACGTGATGTGCCCAATTCTAAGCGTAGGTAGATATAATCGCCTCAAGGTATAATTACATGTTAGGTCATTACTCGCGTAGACTTGATTATGTATTGATAGAAATGGCTAGTGGAACTAAAATAAAAGTATTGAACGTGTGAAACTCCAGCCTGAAAAACGCAACGGCTGAACTTAGCTGGTGAGCACTGATTGGTCCTCGTCGCATGGAAGAGTCGGTAACTCGAGCGTAAATAGTACCTACGCCATTATGAAAATAGAACGCACAAGAAAAGTACAATTTTAAGTACACTAATGATAATGACAAGTGAGAAATACTGGCCTATCATTCAATTAGAGGAATAGTGAGGTCATGGAGTATCCTCCCACGGTCACAGCTTATCAACAGAACTGGACCGGGGTCGGCGGCCAGCCGGCCAGCTACGTTAATGTGACAACAGCAACCCGTTTCTAATTGTGATTTTACGTGTCAGCTGGAAATTTAGGCTCAATCTGATGGATATCATCATAGTCGTACCATAAATTGCGTTAATCAGCTATTACTGAATAGTTGAGAACTGTTTCTACGTTAGTGTTCCAAGCACTTCGTGAATTATTTAAACCATACGAGTACCTAAGGACTAAAGCAGATAAGCAATTTTTTAAACGAATGTTACTTAATTTTATTAATACGTTGAATATCTTAAATAACAATGCTTTCGTGTGAAAAAGGACAATAAAAACTCTTGCTAATTAAATAAAAGTCGTCTGTTTTTTATATAATTTCGAGAAGTACCATATTATGTAAATAAAATCGAACCAAGTGTCTTTTAAAATAATAATGCCATTAAAATTATATCTATTTTTAAACGCTTCTAAATTATATGTTAATTTAATTGTCTACGTATTCAATTTGGATGATTGTATTGCATTTGCAGATTCGCGGTCTATGGAATCACGGACAGGTGAAAAATAGACCAAAAAAATTAATCTCTTATATATTTGTTATACTCTTAATTACGTCACTTAGATGCGTACACAAACAAAAACATGTTTATAAAAGTTGTCGTGGAAACGCAACCAACGCGTACTCGTGGTAGACTGGTGGTCGTGCCGACTCTTGATATATTTTTACTTTCACACTTTCAATCACGATAAGGCGTGCGACAAGTTTTATTTCTTCGTTGGACGTCGAAACCGACTGTTTTCCGTGCCAACGATTTCGTAAACTGCATCTTTGTAAAGAATTTTTATGTTGCCATGCGTAACGTGTTATCTGCCCTTGTCGCTGACGTGTGTGGATTGCGATTGAGATAAGTTTCTTATGTTATGCAATTTTAAGGTTTGCGAAGATAATTCAAAGTTGGAGATCGTGCAGTCAAAAGTATCAACTCCAATTATTAGAAGTTGTCAAAAGTTTACTTGATGAAATTATCAAATCCCAAAAATGCTATTTTAAAATGAAATACCTAATGTACATATTCTGTCTACTGAAAGTTCTTATTAAAGGATGTAATTTTCAGACTTACTTATTGTTTTTAACTTGCAAAGACATATAGGATAAAATATATTAATAAAGATAAATTAGGGAAATATAAAATGATAAATGATCACAGAACAGGTTTCCAATTTCTTTAATCCTAGAGATCTATTTCAAAGCTCAATGTGCGGTAATCGAAACCGAAGAATTCGCTGTTGATCAATACAACGTGACTTCGTGACACTAGCTTGGATATCGTGTTTCTTTCACACTTGTTTTTATTACAATATTATACAAGTTGCCATTTTGGCGATCGGTGACAGACTACCGTACCATTTTAAGAACAATCGCAGAAAAGAGAACTGCATTTGTAGTGTGGCAACTATGAACACTTATCTTAAAAAAAAACAGATCTTAGGACCAATTTCAGTCTTCGAACAGGTAATAGATAGAATTTATCCGAAATTATTTGCGAAATGACAGGAATTTTTCCGGAGAAGGCGAAAAATTTTTCTTCAAATTATTATTAAAAATACAACAAAACTTCTCAAGCTTTTTCCACCATGTAACAAAGTCATTTGTTTACACAGCTACCATCGTAAAGAAATTAAAAATGCACTAATGTTATATAACGATGTTGTTACGAGTCGCTCTTTCATAATTTAATTACACACCTGTACCAGATCCGTCAGATAATATTGATTGTAACTGTTATGCTCGTGTAAACTATGTAATTAAAATGATAATATAAAAACATTATTCTACTTTTGTTATAAGGTATATTGTTTACTTCAGATTGATTATGAAAGCGTAAAATGCGAAATTGCATGATTATCGATTGACCGTTACGACTGTCCTACCTTCCTTACAGGTAGATAATTTAAATCTAGATGATCTTATTACTTATTTCTTCTAAGTTTAGTTTCGTAGTACGAACCAAGTATAGCTTAGGTACTATAGGTAGTACTATTATCTATTCTGTGCTTACATCCCACGCACACGCACTTACGTAAAAGTTGTGAATAGCTTCATTGATTCAATGATTACTATTGTACCCAAAATGCCAAAGGTTGTAATCAAAGTACTCTATCAGGTACCTGTATGTCAATATTGAATAAAGCCTGGCCTACACAAAAGCGTAAAATCAATACGACTGTAAAGGTGCAAAACAATAACATGCTTTCTGCCATCATCGATATTACAAAGTACGTACATACGTTTCCCATTTCCGTTTTCAGGCCGCAATTCCGATAATTCCGGCCGCGCGGTTTGCAGATAATTAATGTATCGAAATGGTTTCGTGCGTTAATTAAGCTTTAATTTAATTTCAATATTGAACCTGGCACCTTTAGCTAGCGGTAATTTTTTTATTCATTAATGCTGCACCGGACACGTGGTTTCGACCAATCGAAAAGAGTGCAAATGAAAATTTTATTTCGATAGTTTATCTACCAGCAGATCGAATCTGGCCGGACTACTTCGATAATACTGTTACTTATTAGATTCAGCTTAATTTTTTACTTAGAATTTATATTTTATACAAATCTATGTCTGACAGACTTTTTACGTTTTTCACTGACGAGTGGATGTCTGTGGTGCGGTCAAGCGCGACCATTGTTGCAAGAGCAGTATCTCGTGTTACGATGAGAACTCATCACTATGACACATACGCGTCTTCATCTGCGTGGGAGGCTGACCGCAATCAACTGATATTCATTTCACATTTATCTCACAATTACACCGTTCTTTGGTTCTTGTGTTGTGATTATGACAATAAAAATTATACGTCACTATGGATTGAACGTAATTTCCATTCATAATGTGCGTTTTTATTTCGTTGTACGATGTAGAAATGTTTAAAAGGTTTCGTGACATGGGTTCATAACGTTTCGTGGGCGAATATGTAGCTGACCTTACGACCGTAATTATGAAGTTTTAAGCCCAGTGTATTGTATAACTGCGTATTTTGGTACCATTAAATTCGTAGAGAGCGAGGTTTCATTTTGTTAGGTGTTTGTCGTTTTACATTGCAACACTTGTACGTACACAAGTAATACTGTCCGTCAGCCTGCATGCATGTAGCATTCGAAAATGATTAGGCGAAGTTTAACGGGAATTGTACTGTTATTATTGTCACGCAATCGTAAAGGGAACTGGAACAGCTAAGCTACGTGACCAAGCGTGGGGAAAACCTAATTCTTGCCTTGTTTACTCGAATATTTTGATAAAATAGTATTTCTCAACCTGAGCCATATTTGTATTGTATTTTAAAACCAAGATTTATGGAACCATCAAGACAGCTTTAGTTTTTATTAATAACATGATTTCACTCGCTGCATGGCATGACATCATCCTACTGTGAATATTTTAGAAGTCATTAAAGTCCTCCTTGGGGCTCTTTGCAGCGCGTCACGGGGGACGCCCTTGCATAAATCCCAGACAACAGGCCTCTTTCGCTTCTCGCCCTCCGACCCTTTGCGACGCATTGTGCAGGGGGCAGCGACCGTCATGTAGGAAGCTCTCCCTCGTCGCCATGACAACGCCGCTTCCCGCGAATATTGACAGACGCGAAGTAGACAGAGCGAAGCAACCCTCTGTGTTACACGCGTGTCTGCCTCCAATGATATATTTTTACAAGATTTAAGGTCCCCACAATGATGACGTGCTTATTACTGATAAGGTGTCTCTGCCATTGTGTGACTCCCAATGGGGAGTTTATTGCCGCTATTTAAAGTGTTAATGCATCTGCCACATTCGCTAACATAATTTTAACAAGGGTTAACTTGGTGAATGCTTAGTAATTTGTTTCGAGTTTGTTGAATACTCATAACTATATAAAATTGAAATGACCACTGATGTTCTGTGGAATTAAAAACGTCAATCATACTTATAAATTAGGAAAGACAGCACAAGTCATAATCATTTTGAGCATTATGATGATCAAAAGAAAGGAAAGGATGCATGAGTTTTATTACGGAACCCATAATTTATAATGTGCTTCATGTTGCGGGCTTCGGGTTACTTCCTGATTGCGTATTTCGTTGCATTCGTTGGCTCGGGACTGCATTTTAAATAAAATTATTTATTTAAATGTAGGTATGTTATGCAATCCTTTTTTACTTAGTCCTGCCTGAATTGAATTGCGGTATATTCATAAGCCTATCCATTAATTTTCAGTGACATTTACACGAATCTGCAACGAGTACAATATGACGCACTGACGCATCTTGCATTAGAAATTACTGGAGTATGAGCGTAGAATTTAATAAGTAATAGAAATCTATTAATTCACCCAACAGCCAATAGCTGTGCGCGCTGACATTTACTTTGCATAGATTTTAGAATCTATATTCATGGGCTTGGGACATATTGACATTAGCTTTTTGCGTAAAATCATAAACAAGTTCGACTGCGAGGGGTTGTCGACCTTGCGGTATTGATTTCGCAATAACTTCACAATAAAATAGATTGGGCAATAAAATGTAGCTTGTAAATGTGAGATTTATAAACATAGTGTTGAATGTAACGATATTGTCGTCCCACTGAGCCCTTGACACGGATATTGAAATGCAACTCAAAGTCAGTGGACTGGATTGTAAATAAACCGCTGCGTCAGCGATGACTACTCAATATGGAGGCGAGGACTGAATCGGCAAGCGACTGGCTTGCATACAAACTAAGTAGTCAAATAAGTTGAGAGTAAACGTGTTTACGGATGTGCCTCAATCCCATTTAAACAGGAAACTACGTGTTTAGGAGGTTTCGTAGCAGGGTCTACGCCACCGCTACGGGCGGGTCTACAGTTTCGTAGGGAGAATAAAAACACATAATGCATAATGTAGGTGGATACACAAATTCGGGATATGATATTCGTAGCATTGTCTTGAATGTAGGTAGACTCATAGTCGACAATTATTTTTTAAGGTGATTGAAATTATTTGCTCGACTCTGGGTTTATTGATTCTCAATCCATGTTTGTAGCAGTTATATTTGTACAGTCAATAATAAGATACGACCTAATAAGATTTTTTAGTTCTAATAATATTTCTGATTTCTTCTTCAAAGTACAGAAAATGTAGAGCACGTAATATTGAAATCGATTGAATCAAATAACAATGGTTCTGTAGAATATAAACAGGTGATATTTTCTTTATGAAAGCTATGTACTATACCTACATAGTATAAAGTATCGGCTTTGTACAAACATGCTGGTTTGTCCAGTGTTATTAGAAGACGGACGGCATTGAGCGTATTTTATCGTAGGTACGGAGAATCCTTTTGTAGGTAAGTAGGTACTAAAATCATATATAGCTTTCCCGAAAGGTCTACTGTAGGGGTATTTCAATTTACGAGGCACACGATCTGAGCATAAATTGGAATAGGCTTACTATGCATTATGACGCTATGAGTCTGGGTATGTGAGCTTAATCTGCGTCGTTCCGGTTAATCGCTGAGTGCAGGCGGCAGTGTCCATCCGAGCGTGTAACGTAATTTCTCTCCGGAGGGATTGCTGGATGCCGCCCCAACGCTCATCCCTCTCTGGATATACCATTTTCATCAAATGAAAATTCAAATTTTATGCAATGTAATAAAATGTTCGCCTACGTCTTTTTTATGAATTGTGGGCGGAATTCATTTACGAATTTTTCTTTATTAAACTGGAAGGTTTGTTGGTTAAGGATAATAAACTACAGTTATAATTATTATTTGCTAGCTAGACTTCACTGATTTTGTAATTGGTTATTTTTAGTCTCTGCAGGTTGACGAGAACTGGTATGAATGCGTTTACGTTTTCCTGGTAGTCATGTGTACCTACTTCGAGGTTGGTTATGACACTAAGAGCATTGTGCAATAGAAGAACATTCAGTTCAAAGCGAACAGAGATAGAAGGCAGGCATTTGTTTTGATTGCTATTAAGTATGTGGCCTATTCTCCAGGCGGAGATATGGTGCGTGTGTAGCGTTGCCATCTCTAAAAATCAGAAAACCGGACTTACCCGTAAAAAAGCCGTCCCACGGCCGAACGGACACGAAAAAAAAAGGATTTTTTGACAAAATGTTCAAATAAAACACATATTTTTATAAGAAAGTTTTAATCGGTAATCGGTATTATCATTTTCATTTGCATATTTTTCTTTGGTAGAAATATGCTTGAAAGGTCAACCTCCTTAATAATTATATCATAAATCATTTTGCGCGTTACATGTCTTAAATTAAATTCCACAATTAACATTTTTGCAATAGTTTCCGATTTTAACCTGTGTCTTTGTTTCGTCCATTGCTGACCTATTAAAGAGAATAAAAAGCCTAACAAAAGCTGGACGGGCCGGACGTAGTCAAATTGGCCCGGACAAGAGATCAAAAAGTCTAACACTGTCCAGCTTTATCCGGACAGATGGCAACTCTATGCGTGTGGGATGGGTGCCCTAATGCTTGAGGCAATGTTAGTTTAGCAGATTAAAAAATTGAGATTAGTAGGTACTGTTATATGCATGGCCGTTACGCTAATGAACGATTTCCCTTATATATATTTACGACTTGCATGCGGGAAGATAAGTACCTACCTAATGCTATTTTCGTTTGTCACGATTTCCCAAAACGTGAAAATGTGCAAATCCAATTACCACTATTAACAAATTGAATTAGAACTAAACCTACCAACACCGCTTTTATTAATTAGGGCAATATACTGTGACTTGTAGTTTGCGCAATTTCATTACCATTATGTATTTGAAATGCTCCAATAACAGCCCAACCCGTTGAGTTTTTGTGAAAAGATCGGAAAATGCCCAGTGTTCCAAATAGCAAAAGCGCTTTGTAACGCAATCTGTTGAATAGACTTGCATTCGACTTCCGTGTGGATCGCTAAAAATAAAAATAAATGAGGCAAACTATAATAAATGCGTATTGCGTGGTCGATAGAACATAATAGGGAATATAATGCACAATAAATATTTCGAATTTATGCTTATGTTTATAGTTCGTAAGTCGTAAACGCCCTGGTGCTAATTAAATAGCTGTTATGTTATGTGTTGTGGTGAGTTGTTGACTGACACGTTTAATATCACGGTAAGATGTCCATGTGGTACACATGTAGTTCGTTACGACTACAATAATATCATTAAAATGTACCAACAGAAAACTGACGTACGTATTTGTTATGTTCGGAACATTAATAAAGTATACTTACGAAAAGAAATGTCAGGCAGGATTTTCTTTCCGGACATCAGAAAATGAAATACTGAAATAAAAGCACCTTTTCCATAGGGAGGGGGGATACATACCCCATATTATATTAGGTAGTAACTGAAAACTTCGTTTGAATAAATCAGTTGTCTTCAAACATTCCAAGCTAAAACTAAAAAAGATTTAAAAAGAATTGAGTTATCAAATCAATTTGGCGATCTTTTGCTCAACGATATAATGACTGTACCTGCTAATTTATTCATAAATATTCATGGATACTCTTCTGCCTTTATATTTTTATACCAAACGTTGTGTTAGGTACCATACCGCAAATGTCGAAACGTCCGCCCGGGGTCATCAAAGGCTGCTTCACACTAATTTGAATAAAGACACTGCTTTACGTATTCAAAACAGTTTATTGCGTGACGCCCACAAAGGATGCATGCATAGCCTTTATATTATTCTTCATCCGTTATGTGAAGGACAATTTGTCGGCTATCAATGGAATAATAGCAAGGTCTCCATACAAGATTTGGCCATCAATTCGTATCAATCTCAATAAAAATTAATCAGTTCTTTAATTTTCAAACGCTGCACGTTATGTTATTTATCAACATACATGTGTAGATCACATAATGATATATTGAACAATGTAGCCAATGTTAGACGCTCAACATTTTCCGAGAATAATTAATGACCTAACTATTCAACGAGCATTACACAGATCAATGAACAAAGAGTGTTCAAAAATCACAAGCTCTAATGGCTGTGCTCCCAAAAACGGTCGTCACGATGCCGAAGTGCAAATACGCTAACGGTAAAGTCTGTAAGTGAGTTATGTACGCAAAACTGGTGCTTGTGACGGACAGGTGAGGAAGGACGGGCTGTGTCCTGCCGATGCCGCTGCGATACCCTGCCGGACGTGTGGGGCAGCGCTAATACAGTGACCTCATCGTAACGGTTGCGCATACTAACCGCGAGCAATGAGCATGTTTTGGCTTTAAGCTAAGCCAAAGCCACCTGTTATTTGAACTCATACATACATAATTGTATGACAAAGCTTTGAAGTTATATACGTTTACTTATTCGTAGATTGTAAGCATCGAAGACATAAGTTGCTAATGGTATAATCTTGTAAGATGTGACTATGTATGCGATGTGCGTATCTGTGTAAAACATTGTCGAAGTTCAAATGGTTATTCATCTGTATAAAATAGTCGGTAGGTACGCTAAACAGGAATCTAAAATTTCCAGTCATGCACGCTATCCTTAACCTTAGATACCTACCTATAGGAAATCAATCTTGATATATAAGGTCTGATGCTCACAAATCTTGGATACTTAACCAATAACAAAAATAGAAAAGCGATAACTTACATTCCCATTTTATGGAACCCTCCAGGGAAATAATTTCCGTTCATAGCGAGATAAATAGAAATAGAACAGACAAAATAAATCAGAACTAGGCAAAGATGTTTATTTGTGTTTTATCTAATATTGTTTCATATAAATAGTCTTCCGTTCAAGGTCTGAAATAGCCAGTGGAAACGAGACCTGACCAAGACTGGTATGAACCTCGGTGTGAATTAATTTTAACGTGAGTAGCTCTTGACACACATCTTATGAGCTCATCATACGTACTGAGTCACAAACCATTTACCTGAAGGTCAATAACACGTTTTAATAATTTATCAAAGTGCAAGGGAATATCTTCCCCTTGTTTTATGATTATGCGTTTTAATGTTTTGGCCCGATACCAACTAGGTTTTCTCCAGTGTCTTGAGAACAGTTGATACAAATGTCACAGCCACAATCACTGTGGTTTTGACGAGGATGAATTTAATTTCTGAAGGATGTACATTATATTAATTTTGTCGGGATATCGAACCTACAACATGCCTACCACAGGCTTCAAGCTAATCATTTAACCACTGCATCAAAAGGTGGTCAAGCAAGTGATCGCAGTTTATTTTTCCTGTTTTGTGTTTGTATCCTATAGTCAATGATTATAAGATCATAATAATATTACATTGACTTATAGGCATGAAAATATAATTATTATATTTTATGAATAACGTACAGCAATACTTTGTGTACCGCCACCTAGTAGTGAGTGGCAAAACTATTACAAGTGAAACTCAACTCATCGTCACCCTGTTTTAAAAGTATATCGCTAGATGGCGCCTTTTAATTTTTTTTATTAAACTTAACTTCTACTCGACAATAGATGGCGCTAGTGTGCTATCGCTATGTGGTGTTTCATTTTTATTTTCCATCACTCGAATTTTCTTTTAGCTAAACAACTTTCACAATTTGTTTTGAATTAATCAATTCGTTCGAAGATAATAACGTCCTAGTATCACAATGTATTGTTTTGTTACCTATTATGATTTGCAAACTAGAATAATAGGTTACGTAGGTACTTACCAAACATCCAGGAAAACGTTTCGAAAAATATTTTTAATAAAAACAGACCTTTTGTACAATTGTACCCTCATCACTATGGCAGCTTCAATTTCAGGTCAATCTCTTTAGAGAGATTGACCTGAAATGAAAAAATGAAATGTGATGGTACATTTAGATGTACCATCACATTTTTATCACGCGTAATGTGGTTACCACATGTGAACAGCTACATATTTTTCCATTTCATGTTTGCGTTTAACATCATATCATAGCACAGTATAGTCAATAGATCCAGCGCTTTTGTTTGTTCGGTCAACGACATCGTGATTAAAACATGATTTGTAAAGCACCTATTTAGTCCCCGTGGGTGTTATTGTTCATACTAATTGGCGCAAGATTGAGGAACTCTGCGAGAATGCTATTTATACTGCGTCAGTACTCCTACGTTCATTTGTTTGTTTGGTGTGAAATATTCTCCGATTTCATCCTTAGATAGCTGTAATCCTAAAATATTGGTGTTATTTGCGAGGGCGGGACAATAAATAAAGTTCGTACAATATTTGTTCTGGCAAGTAAGTATTGCGAACTGGGCCCGATCTTAAAAATAACGTCTACGATATCCACCATACAATTTACAAGTTAGTGATGCCGTTAGGTTAAAACATATGTATGTGTGATCATATGAACTGATCATCATACCGAAACAATAAAACTTTCATACCCTACTTGAAAATTTTCCGTGATATCCACTCCCAGGAGAGTTTAAAAATTCATGAACTTATTCAGGTGAAGCTTTTTAATACTATTTAGAAACAAGCTTTACATGGCAGATCTTGCTGGATCCGCATTGTAACTAACACATCGCGTAGAGCACGTTAGGCCGCAAGCGTTGTGACCTCATTGGTGTCACAAGATGACACCAACCATTAGCTATGAGGTATCAGTCAGTATCAAACATGAATTAGCCAGAACATTTGTTTTTGTTCCTTAATATTGGATCATTATGTAGCCACAAAACATATTACACATTGGGTACTTAACTGTTGCTATCATTGATACAATATAATTGAACACAAATTGTTGACAATCAAGTGAATGTTTTCTCATCTTTTTGAGGCTGATTGTATTTACAGAGCGGGGATGTTACGGATATTCGTATCCGCATCCGCAATTGCGGAGCCTCCGCTTTTATTTAGACCTCTGCATCCTCATGCGGATGCAGATGTGGATGGAAAAGGGTGAATATAAGTAAAATCATAATCAACATATTGGAAATTATAATCATTTATATCATCAATATAACTCTAAATCATCACATTGTCACGAAATAGTCTTATGTCCATCAAACACATAAAATTTCGAGAGAATATACCTATAGATTTTTAAATGATTATAATTTTGTAATTATTTAATATTAATTGACGCAAATTAAATTATGATCAACATACAACGAGACAGAGCGCTGAAATTTGCAAAAAATGTAAGATATTTTGAATTTCGCCTTGCCGCCTTGACAGATCCCTTAAAAAAACTTGAGATCCGCATCCGCGTCCGCGGATGTAAGCCACTAAAAATTCGCATACGCATCCACGGATGTTAAAAAATCTGCAACGTCCATGCTACAGAGTACCCACGTGACATGCCTTTCCTTTGGCTAGAAAATAGTGATGTATTTCAAATGAGGCTGTAGACGACGTAAATAAGCAATTCGTATTCATCCATGACCTGCGTTTAAGTAATTCCTGGTTAAGGGCCAAGTTTACTATGTAACTTAACGCAACGAATACAGATTAAGTATCATGTGAAGAAGACAGTGTGACGTTTATAGGAATATTTGCCATGCCATTTTTTTTAATACAGATTTTTTGTGCCAGAAACCCTTGCGGGCGTTCTCAGAATACTCTACCAAAAGGCTCATCAAAATCGGTCTAGCCCTTTCGGAGTCTATAGAGGACAAACAAACAAACGAACATTGATTTTTATTTGTATATAGATAGATAAGAAGAATGAGCGTTTTACATGACATGTAAAACGCTCCTTGTATTTCCTTTCCTTCCTTTATTTTCCTGTTTTTCAAGAGTATCTGTGTATCTTTGTGTGTGGGATTCTTTAAACCCTCGAAGCACCCTAACGGCTGGGATGGATTTTAATAAATGAGGTGTCTATTGACTTGTGTAGGTTGCACGATGGTTATACGAGTAGGCTTAGGTTTTGTTTTTATAAAATCAGAGTAGCGGATTTTAGAGGTCATTAAGTAACGCATTGAAAAAAACAGTGGCACTCCGGGAGTGCCGACAGAAGAGAAAACACGAAAAAAAAAAATCGGCACTGCGGTAATCAACGCGTTGATGTCTTTTTAATGGTCAAAAGCTGGTGTCGTCATAGTGTCGCGAAATCAATGGTTTAGTCCCATCTCAAAAATGCCTAACGCGCCTAAAGAAGTTTTCACTTAAAAAATAATGGGCTTGAGGAGACCATTCCAAAAATATATAAAAAACTTAACATACACATAATGTCACGCCTGTATTCCCCGAAGGGTTAGGCAGAGGTGCACCTATAGTCTATAGTAGGTACTGTGAGCACCTACTTGGCTGCGATACTCGGAATCGTGTAGTGTGTATACGAATACGAATCCTATTTTAAATATATTTTGACAGATTATTCGGAAGCACATAGCATTCAAGCCAGCCAATCAATCATATGAGGTTCTATCTCATATTAAAACCTCACATGAGCTACGCCCCACTTGAATAAATGGATCCAGCAGATACTTTTATTCAAAGCATCCGAATAATCCACCCTTCCTACCTATGCCTAAAAGAACATTACCTAACGATGGAAATTAAAATACATAGAGAGGTCTTTCTCTTGCAAGAGAAGGCTTAAGTCAGGACGTACAAATTGCAAAGTCTTGATACCAGACTAGGTATCAGCAAAGTTAAATGACAATATGTGCTAACATGCACCCACAAAATTAACGTCGTCATGCTTAAACCTTACTACATCAAAACCATCGAAAAAGATGTAGCAAGCCTCGGAAAAACAAACAAACTGATGTGACAGTTCACATCTACCCAGAGGGGGTTTATGAAATTAAAGAACTCCACATCCTAAGCCTTAACTCCATCGGACATAATTGAGCCAGAGGGAACGAAGGATTAAGTAGCAAGCGTTCACAACATTAATAATTCACGACCATACTCCAGAGGGAAAATCTCAAAATCTCAATCTATCCTCACAAGATTCAATCTTTATCAAATGTCAGTTAGTTCTGACTAAACTGTGAGACCTCAGTCTTAAGTTGAACCAATTGTGTCAATTAGACACACCTTGCAAGGGCTATGCCCCCGTTAGCGAGGTTGGTGTCAACCTAGACAGAGTACCTCCCCCTTCCAGATGGGAACACAGTTTACAAAAAATAATTGCCTTTTAACTCGCATTAATAAATTCTGGAGTACGTTCATGCTAATTTAGACGAGACGATACATAATATTGAAGACGCAGACAATGGTGCCGATTCCCTTGTTCACAAACTAAACTAAATTTAAGTTCAGTGCATCTTTTTCTTTTTATTTCATTAAGAAAAGGACAGAAGATAAATTTTAGTTTAGTCCTGTCAAATTAATCAGCGCCTGTCACTACTCCATACAAGTTTAGACGTGATTAAAAACTTGCCTACTAAAATTACGTCAATTTACGTCAAGCGCTGATTAATTTGACAGGACTAAACTAAAATTTATCTTCTGTCCTTTTCTTAATGAAATAGAAAGAAAAAGATGCACTGAACTTAAATTTAGTTTAGTTTGTGAACAAGGGAATCGGCACCAGTGGCTCGTTCCCTCAGACTTCTCAGCGATGTGAGGAGTGACACCTCACTCGCTCCTGGCAGCGTCCGATGTTTGCTCCCCATAATATGAAACGAGAAACAAATTATAACGCATTAGAATAATATTACATCTTCCTCACTAAAATAATGTGTTTAATCAGATGATGTTTACATCTAAATGACATTGACAATATGACAGTAAAATAAATGACATAAAAAGTAATAATTAAATTCTACACTATGACAAAGGTTTTATTCCCTTGATAGGAAAAAATTAAAATAAATTAGTTTGGAAAATTACAAAATCCTCAAAATAAAAAGTTTCCATCTATTTATGTCAGTAAAACGGTATCTAAAAATTCCTTTCATCTTTTTAATATTATTCAAAATAAAACCATTTTTACCAAAATAACAACCTAGATTTTTATGTGCAAACTTCAGACTACCATTAATTGTCTGTCTGAACCTGTAGTTCGTATCTAAACGAATGGGGATGAAGTTCTTAGTGATTTTCTGCATTGACTTTCGTACTAATATTTTGCGAACCCGAAATTTATGTTTACATCATCATCTTCGAGGTTCGAAATTGAAGATTCCGAACACCATCTAATTCTAAATTATCGTTTAATACACGAATATCGTCATCACTTGATGCTGAAATATTGTAAGCCTTCTGTTTTATTTCATTAGGCAATGAGAGACAGTCACTCTCATTTATTACGGTCGCAAACATAAAATGTTCGTTCTTCTGTACTTCGGAGAATTTTGTACTAATATTGTCTTTATAGTTTTGATCATCAACGAAGTTGTGTTTAATTATTCTCTACTATTAAGGACAGTTCATGGTGTTCCGAAACCTGACTATAAAGAATAAATGGACTGGACTGACCTGATTTTGTAACTTCTTCCATGTGTGTGTTGTGTTCTTTCTCGAACACTTCATTCGCCTCATTTTCGAAATTGATGGGACAGCACTCTAAGCTGTCGCGTTTGTCATCATTGTTGTCATCTCTGCCCTCTTGGCAGCTTTCCTTCAACAAATGAAAACCCTTACGAATCCTATTTTAAATATATTTTGACAGATTATTCGGAAGCACATAGCATTCAAGCCAGCCAATCAATCATATGAGGTTCTATCTCATATTAAAACCTCACAGTACACCCAAATTTCGCCAGTTATGTTTAAGTCCTATGTAATAGAGGGTGAGCCTATTGTCATCAACTGGGCACAAGTCCAGACCGGGCTGCTACTGAGATATTCCTGATGGAAAATCCCCAATAACACTTTGCTAGACCTAGGAATCGAACCAAGACCTCGTGCTCAGCAGTAGCGCTTGCGACCACTAGACCAACGAGGCAGTTAAAAAAACTTAACTTATGGGGGAAGCATCAGGGTAGCCCGCGAAATTTTCTTACGTTTTTTGCATTATAATTATAATGATTTCAGAAATCATGACATTTGACACCTTTGCTAACTTATGGAGTGGTATTGCTGATTGTAATGATTATAATTGAGTAAAGCCATTTTGTTACGGCCGCGAATCATATTTAGATCAACATACAACCTGACACTGACCTGCAAATTGCAAAAAAACGTAAGAAAATTTGAATTTCGCGGGCTACCCTGACGCTTTCGCCTTACTTTTTTTTTTGTATAAAAGCTTTGTACGATAAGTTTGGCCAATTTAGTTTTGTGTACAAGTTTTCACTTAGTTTATCGGTGTTACGAGCTTTGGCATGCTACGAAACGCATAATAATTAGTAACATGCTTTTGCTCCCTACTTTCCTAATTCATTTAAACTTTGACCCAATTCATTTTAAGGAATATTCAAGTTAGTTGGTATACTTAATTGACTCACAGAGCTAAAAATTGTAGTGACTCCTTTAGTTATTATATTGGTCTGACCGCTTACGTAATGTTTTGTGGTAAGAGTTGATGTCAGAATAACTAAATATTGTCAAAAAAACTATGACTAACAATGAAGACACATTAGTTCTTTGCAGTAGGGTAAAAATCAAGGGATGTCTTTTACTATTTTAGACAATTTACCAATTTATGTGTTTTATTTTACGGAACATGTCGGAATTTTAAGTTCTTTTGACTAAGTTTGTAACTTTCCTCATATTACTGTGAGAGTGGTCCTAGTCCCTACGTATTTATATCGATATTGGATTTGTTCTGTGAATAACTAATACATTATCTAATAAAATACAGTATAGGAGAGCTTTCTATTCTCCTTGTTATCATTTTTATGTTCTAAACGGAGGGTGACCAACAGAATATGAAATGTGCAGCACTATTTACTTAGGTGACCTACTGTAAACTTCAATATTGACGGAGCAATGACGAGTAACCATCTGCTTTGGAGCTCTCGGCAAACAATCGCTTCCCGTGTGAAAGATTACATGTCATCTATGATAGGTTACTATGCAAAATAATCCGAACAAGACAATGTCTGGACTTAAAAGAGACTGTGATCTCTGGGTTTGTTTCGGTGTTTCTTCTCAGAGTAGTCATAGGAAACACCAACCTCAAATAGATTTCAATTTTATTTTTTTTAGGATTAAATCTTTAAAAAAAAAAATATAATTTATCAACATCGTTACTGTATCAATGGACAATAATATATGTTTCAATTACATTCAAAGTTAAATATTAGAAAGTATAGTGTTTCTATTTGTTGGGACGCATCAGTGAAGGGCTTTGGTAAATCCAGATATTCTTCCCTAAAGTCCGGATAATAAAGGGACAGAGTCCTAACCCTTCTAGCCATAGAGCCTAAATTATAACAATTTAGCTTTATATATAGATAGCTATAACCTCCCCGGGCTTGAACTGTCTTGTTTAAAAGCTCTGTAGTTGGTAGTAACATATGCGTTTTTTTTACTAGTTGGCACTGGCTGGAGTTGAACACTATTCTTTATGCCGTTTGGTTATAATGTCAAGTCGCGAAAACAACTTTCATGAATAAAAAGCCTCATTTGCATTGAAACTAATTATGAAAACGGTTTCAAAAATTCTTGTGCAAGTGTACCGAACGAATGTCAACGAAAATATGATTCTGCAATTAGTAAATATAGAGTATGAGCTGTACAATAACGCGTCAGTAATCGTTGCAGCCCATAATGGCCCAAGATAAGAGACCTTTGACTTTTCAATTAAGCTCTATTAAGCAACACAATACAATTTTGCTTGCACAATTGCTATAAACGCTCAGTGTGAAATTGCTTACACACTGTATGTTCATTTGTTTGTACTATTTTTATCTCGGCTTAACAGGCATCGGCTGTTGTCTCTACTCGTTGGATCCCAAGCGGTTAAATGCAAATATATTAGAACCGAACCGGTCTACCACTCGAAATCAACGATAAAGTAACGCTTATGTGACACTCTTTCTGAACTAATAGAAGAGATTATTGGGATTGTGTCGACCCCTATGATACTATAGCAGAATAAAAATACCATGTATCTGCCTTCTATTGTAAATTTATTAAAAAAACTGTGTAATGATGTTGTGCCCCCGTGTGCTCCCTAGCCCTTGCCCATTGTGAAACAAGGCGCGCAAACTAGTTTTAAAAAGTGTTGACAACTATACGCTTTGGATAGGCGCGTTCCATTCAAATCCTTTGTTGCGTGTTTAATAGTTGACATGAATTCATGAATATCAAATGGGATTTGTTTGTGACTTGAAATTGGTGTCCCTCACGAGTGGTAACGGTCCGTACGTCGCCGGCGACCAGCTGCGAACAGATGAGCGGGTCTGAGCGAGCAGGCGCCCTCCGCGCAGCCGCAGCGCGCACAGTCGGTGCGAGCGCGACCCGCTACGCGCACCTCTGTACCGCGCGTCATCAACGAAACGAATACTATCGAAATTCGAATCAAACGGTCAACTGTCCATTGTCAAATTACTATTGAAAAGTGACAGCTTTATGTCTAGTGTCAAGTTCAGTGTTTGCGTTCGGTAGGACTTTTTGAGCATTCGATTGTTTATGTTTACTACTATCGGCGTCTCATATTCACGTGTCATTTCATGGATTTACCTCATTTGAAAGTATTTGAGAAGAAAATGTTTTGTATGTCCATGCGCTCAATTTAACGGATTGTTTACCTACCTTATTTGGTTTGGTGTTGACTCTTTTCGTGTTCCTGTTCATCATTGTACATGCATGTAACATGTTTATTTACTTAATTAGTGCTTCTGTGTTCAGATTCTAGCAGCTTTTGCTGGAAACTATTATTATAATTGAGTTATAATTACAGTAAATTCTATGAAATCGTGTGAGACGACGTGCAGTTAGACGTGAGTTTGTGTGACATTGAGGAAAAGTTTTCCCGCTAAGTGTTTACTCGTTGCAGTGTAGGTAGAGATTAATCATGAAATTCTTCTGAATTACCTCAAATATAGTTATAAATTAAATAAGATTTACTTTTATTATCTTGCCGAGTTACCAAGGTCCCTATAAGTTCTGGACGTACGTATCTATGCTTTACATAATTGTAGTAGGTACTTAATTCTTGTATGTGATGTTATCTGAATCGGAGCTTAACCTTGTCATAAAGAAAGATCTAATAAAATATAGTAGAAAGACCTACATCTGCTTATGTAAAGTTATAAGTACACGCAAGTAATGCACAAACTACGAAAGCTCTAGCTTGATGCGCCTGTTGCTACGTCAACCACGAGGGGCACTGCTCTGATATTGCGAATCTATAAAATATCGATGTCCGTTGCTATGGAGCCAGGCGATGCCAACAATAAACCTGGTTTATAATCCCCAATAGTGGCCCAGTGGGTGCAACTCTCACCGATACTTACCATGCAATATCTAGAGGTGGCCCCGCGTCGCGTCAAACCTCTCGGGAGCTTTTCCAAAGAGGCCGCGATTGTCTATGTCTAGGCCAACTTTCCTTGCCGACATTTCGAAATTCGAACAGCGAAATGCAAAATGTTTATATTTACATGTTCAATATTAAAACGATGCGCGAATAACTATAAAATAGAAAGTGAATGCCATTTCGTGGATATTGGGTAAATGGGTAGTCAGGTGCAAATAAATAGTTAGTGATTAATTTATGGCTTTAGAAAAGTTGTATTGCGTGTTGAGGCATCAATTAAACAGGATTATTATCTTACAAGAATCATAAATCACAAGTTATTCTATTATAAAGTCAAGTGATTTGGTACTTTCTAACTTTATAGCATTTGGTAGTCTCATGAAAAACCAAATCCTTTTTTGAACTTAATTTTCGAAAAGCTTAAGTTCAAGTAGTGCTAGTCAAAGTCAAATTATTTATTTCAAATGGCACATAAAAGTCACTTTTGAACTTCAAAATTAACAAGATAATAAAATTGATTCTAGTTACGTATCCAAAAGGTAGTTTCGTATGGAGAAGAATGGGCAAGAAACTCCACCGGTACTCTTTTAAAATGTTTTATAATATTTTGTTTAAATATCTACATTAATTACATCATTATAATTATGTGAAGACGATGCACCTAGATATAAAATTACTATACCACAGTAGGTAAACAGAATGAAAGATGAAGCAATGACAGATAAAAAAAAAATATAGATACATCGTGTTCACATAATATTTTACAAATATTGTAAATGTACACGATTTTCCTATGTTAGTTAAACGCAATATTGACTGGATGCCTGTACCTTTACACCCATATTGCCTTCTGGCAGCTAAAACTAACATCGAGTCCTGACTCCCTAAACAATGAACCATAAATGTAGTATGTGAATTCGCGTTTAAAACCTCTGATAGCCTACAAAACCGACCAAAAGAATCAGCACAGCTTTATAGTAGTGTAAATGGCTTACTTCGCATATAAACTTGACTAATTTACCATTTATCTACTAGCATTAGTGTAGGAATATGGCGATTTTATGAGTTTCCTACACCCACATACTTTGTTTTTCGATGTAATAAAATTGTACGTGATACATCGCTCGAGGAGCTTATAAGATTTAGTACATTTAAGTATGGTAATTTCGATGTAACAAGTGCATTAGGCATTAGGAATATATTATTATTCTAATATTTTCGCAGTTTGCAAGGAAAGTAAAACATAGTAACGGTATGTCAATGTTTAACTTAACACTGGCTTACAACATTTAAAAGTGTCTAGTTTTTATGCATATTACTTCAAATTACATCACAAACGTACCTAAGCAGGTTGTGTACTAGGAGTTGTAAATACTTTCGTAATGTTCGAACTTACTTGTTAAATGTAATAGAGAATATTATTTTTTAGTTTCACATTACATAAAATATCTCGTCTATAACAAATGTATAAATATTTAAACACTTCTCTTGCCTACGTTCCGGAAAAACGTTATTATCAGTTTAAGTGCACTTCGCTGTAATTAATTACTGGTCGAGCTTTTTACTAATTGTTACTATTCCGCCGACACACAAGATCAACGACTTTAGACGCATGCTTGCTATAGAGCGCAGGCGCGAAGTACATTCATATTATAAAAGCGTTTATTCTCCATTATTCCGTAGTGTGATTTATTTAATGATAGATGTAGAGCATTTCCTCTTCGTATCAGGCGCGTGCGCAGGTATACGAGTAAAATGGTTGGTTATTTTCGTTCATTGACCGTGGTTAACTGATGTTTTTGTCGCCCACCGCATCGAGCCTCAGGAATTGTAGCACGTGCCTACGACCACTACGCGTTTGCGCCGATAAATTACAACTAAACTTTTTGTAGCATGTAAATCACATACAAAGTTACACCTTGTAAGTTACTGAAAAATAAACTTCAATTAATTCGTATGGTAATTAAATGTAGATTAAATATTTAACAAACCGTGAAGTGTACCTATTTGTTAGCTACAAATTCTACGCCAATTAAAATCAAAGCTGTCAAGTAAAAGTCATTGTTCACAGGCACAAGATAAATATGTTGATAATAAGTAATTAGTGTATGTTGAGCTGTAAAGTCTTGATAGTTTTGACCTAGTTTGTTATAACCGCTCTTAATGGATCTTTTGTTACAATTTGTTATGAACTTATGGTTGTACTGGCAAAAACGTTGAAGTGTAGGCGAATTAAAAAAAATACGCGAAATGTCTCTAAATAACATCACAGCTTTTTTTCCTCGAAGGGTTGCATTATAGTACACCCACATTTCGCCAGTTATGTTTAAGTCCCATGTAATAGGGGGCGAGCCTATTGCTATCAACCGGGCACTAATCCAGTCTCCGGGCTGCTGCTGAGAAATTCCTGATAGAAAAACCCAATAACACGCTGCCCGACCTGGGAATCGAACCCAAGACCTCATGCACAGCTCAGCAGTAGTGATTGTGAACATGAGATGAACGAGGCAGCTCTGAAATGACTCTAGTCTCTTGTCTTTCGTGATTTCTTTAGTAAGTCGGTGCTTGTGGACTTTTTTCCAAAGTGTACAGTAAGTACCCCAGTGTACAGTACCCCAGTGGTCACGACGGCGCATCTCTTATCATGCCGCTATAACAATTTCAACGTACTTACAAATAATTGCGTTTTCTAAGCACGACTCGCAGGCGTTGACCCTTTATTCACTTACTGGCGTTTGTTTAATGGAAGAAAATATGGTTTTTATTTCGCTATAAAGTGACATTAAATTTAAGTGCCGCCAAATGACTTGATAGTTTGGAAAAGTTTGCTGTTTTTCATTTCAATCTTAAGGTTTGCCTTTTGCTACCTTTTGTGTAATCAAATATGAATGTGAACTTAAAAAATATTCAGCCCTGAATAACATATCTTTAATGTAGGATAGCTTAACAAGTTCTCGATTTTTATATTCTTGTACAATTTGGAAGTAGTCCACTTAGAGCACCCGTCCGAATAGCACCTGCGACTCAGCAGCATACTGCTGGGATGTATTTGTTTTACTGGACGTTATTAAATGAAAGATATCGATAAAAATCACTAGAATGTTTATTAATTACACATACTTACGTACATACGTTTGTTTTATCGATATATTTAATTTAATAACGTCCTGTAAAACAAATACATCCCAGCAGTAGGCTGCTGAGTCGCAGGTGCTATTCGGACGGGTGCTCTAAGTGGGCTATTTCACAATTTGAGTAGGTAAGTTCTAAAATTGTTCCATTTTGTCGAATGATACGGATTTAAAATTAACAACATCACAAGGCTCTCGAAATACAAGCTGGTAGATAAGATAGATTAAATAATAATACCCTAACAGATGACAATTAATTTGAACCATTGCTTCAATTGATCCCAAACTAGATGGATATACGGGCTCACTCCTTTATTTAGTTACAGTTCAAATAACGCCATCGGTTCTAGTTGAAAGTAAATGTAAAACATGTAGCCCTTATTCGATTTCAACAAATACTAATCGATACTTCAAAAGAAACTCCCAAGTTAAATCTAAACATTAATATTCAGAACAACTTGCCGAGATCTAACACAAGGAATTTCCCTGGAGGGAAGGAAACGAAACTGGTCAACGGTTTCAAACTAGGCGCGAACAAATTACTATCTAAAATTCTAAATCGTTTAAAGAACATACTGTACATGATACACATTTCGATCTAATCATTCCACTTACAGTAGCCATGTAAGAGTAAAATAAACTTTTGGAGCGGACGTGACTCCAAATAATTCGAACGTAACGGGTTCACCGATACGATACCGTAACGTACTGGACCTGTTACCATATCTACAACCAGTCTCAAATACATCCGGCAACTTTAACACAAGCCTCTTTGTATAAATTACCTATTTTAATGTACGTACTCTATATTGAAAATAAAACTACAAGATCCTTTGATATCTTTCAATGATTGATATCTGCTAGGTTAAATATAGGATCAATGGGTACTATTCCATTTCGATGCTATTTCTTAACGGTTATTGTAACGTTATCAGAGTTCGTGAGACATGTAGTGTGCATGTTATGCATATGTTCATTGTTTGGTTTTATTACGCGTTGCTGTGCTCAGCTGACCTACATAACAGTCGTTCCATTTGAAGCTGTTTCACCCATTAAGAACAGTGACGCGCTTTCGATTAGTGTTTGTGTGGTCACTAAAATTAATCAGTTAAACAGAAATAATTTGATTGCTCATATCATGTATCTTTACTGTTATGTAAACTGGTATCGTTTATGGCTACAAGCAGCTATAATGTATGAAATTTAAGTTATGGTGCTTGCTAGCGACAGTATGCAGATTTGTCGTCTTATACGGTTTCATTAAATTAATATGAGTAGGTATTTTTTGGTGGAGTAACTGTTTTGAAATTTGCCCAATACACACACTTAATAGTCAAATAGTCCTACAAGTAGACCATTTTAGCGTGAAACTAACAGATGAGTCAATTTTTAATGCGAAACGATCCAAAAAATACTTAAGCGCATGTTTGTACAGCTGCAGACACCGACAGTAGTAAAATTGTTCAGATATTTTCTTTAGGTTGAACAATGAGTGTGACATAATGTGCTTATAAGGCTAGTTAACTTACTGATGTGAATGTGACCTTGGGATGAAACCAACAGTTCTTTATTGTGTCGCAGTAAAGTGATGGTGGTGATCAGCAATGCCAGATTGGCGATACAACGTGCTCTCGACCAACGAGGCATTCATCGACACTGAAGGGGCCCCCATGCGGGACCCACTCGCCGCCAGCTACCCGCGCCGCGCTGACCGCAGCAGACCTCCCCACACCTGCCCTTACACCACCATATTCCTGGGAGCTCGCTCTCACCACGCTCCCTACAGATTACCAGCTTTGCAAAGCGACTCTATAGATGCCTATGCAGACGTCTACTCTGTGGACCGTTCGTCCAACCTAACTGATACATCAAGCTTTGCTCGCTATGAAGACTGCCGCCCACAGATCGAGGAGATCTCGTCAGAAACTGAAGACCAGATTTACACTGATGAAAATTCGACAGAAAATGTAACGTTACAAGTTCAGAAAGTGCCATACACTTCAAGCGTGTTTTACATCACAGCAAAAACTGACACGACACGCAAAGAGGTGGTGCAAAGCAATGATGTTTTTCTTGTGGAAGAGTCCGATTCGGATGCATTATCATCATGCACTTGTGACAGTTTTGAACGATGTGAGTTTGACTGTAGGGACTTTGAGCCTTTCTCTGACACGTGTTGTTGCGACCCATTGAGTGACGGTGTTTGTAGTCGTAGTCCTAAGGATGTCGACTCTCCAGAACACTTTTGTGATCGTGTGGCGGAAGAGGATGGTGTGTCAAACCGAAGTGATATGGATGGTCTGGACCTGGCTCTGTTTGAACCGGCGCAAAATGAGTCTGAAGATAGCGGCGAGGGGCCCGCTCGAAAGACTACTGTGTCCGCCTCAGCTACTTTGTGCGGGATATTGTACGCGCTCCCTGACAGCAACATTGGTAAGTGATGTGTAGACTAATTTATTCGCAGCTAAGCGCAGGCATCCCGGAACCGCTGTTGTGATAACGCTCAATTATAGTGATTAGGAGCACGGCGAATAGAGCAGCCGCGCTGTACCGCCGTGTGGTCTGCGTCAATCCGACTTGTATCCGATACGAACAACGGTGTGCGGGAAATTACTAACGCATCAATCACTGGCAGCATTGTCATACTTGTAGTGACAACAGAGCCAGCTATCGGCAAGCAAGCATAATAGACCGTAAAGGTACTTATCATAACACACGCAACGTTACCTACATACCTCGCAAGTCATGTTCTTGATCTTGATCGAATGCCTGTTTATTTAATACTAGATGTAACATTGTCGATTTGAGTAGGCCTTCATTATTATACAAATCGATATTTGAATTGAAATGAGATTAGCGAAAAACTACTTACGAAAAAAAAAATATCTATAAAGGTATCACGGATGTGCCTCCTCGTAGCAGTGATAGAAAAAAACTGAAAAACTGTTAGCATTCTGTAATGCGGAAGCCAACGAAGCTTTTATATTGTATTAGCGCTACGTACAAATTGCGTACCGTTAGTAGAAGTTTCTAATTACCGGTAGCGATAGAGGGCGATTGTTGCCTCATGCAAATCCGATGGATACCGGAGCAGATAAGCAAAGATACAGAGAGATACACAAGCAAGCAAACATATGGTGTAAGTCAATGCTCTGTATTTTTCCCTGTGAAAGCACACACGGTGGAGAAAATGTAACGGACACTTTACGTTGTTTGGGCCAAATTCGGTATGATTTAAGAAATTAATGACTAGACCCTTATTTATCCATATATTCAATTATAAAATTAATAGCAGGAGCACGATGATGATATTCCATACTAAAAATGCTTAAATAACTTGAAAACTAAATTATACGCCATCAATTAATGCAAGTCTAAAGCTTACAACTTTATGTAGCTCATAATTGTAAGCGTACTCGTTGAAGTAATTATTTCCGTGTGAACAAAAATTTTGTAATGTCGGTCGTTAAATGTTAAAAACAGCACGTACTATTAAAATACTCCAGTGGATTTTTAATTTGGTCCAATTGTGTTCGACGATCAGACAAGTAAAGAAACAAGCATTCTGGTTTCATATTTATGTGACTTTTTGGCTCGCTTTGCAAAATACTTCCTTGATATAAAAATACTTATTGGAAGCTTCTGTTTATCTGAAACCTAATTATAATGGAAGAAGATAAAGATATCTTGAAAAACTATTCTTGAATATGTTAAAAGTTTGGAAAATCAACTCTCATTAGAATTGCAATCACTGAATTTAAGGGAAATAATATTATGGTTGTCCCCGGTTGATGGCAATAGGCTCGCCCCCTATTAAATGGGACTTAAACATAACTGGCGAAATGTGGGTGTTAGTATTTTATATTTGTTATGTAATATTATGGTTGACAATAGAGCCTTCGGGTGAGACAAATTCGGTATAGTATAAAGTTACGTTGTCTGAATCATCCTGACTGATGAATTGGTGATAAATTTCGTTCATAGCACCGGAAATGATAGGCACATAATAAGATTTATCGTAAATCTTGATATAATTCTGCAAGCTATTACAGTACCATCATAATTTTGGGAAAAAATCAGTACGTACCTTCCTATCAACAGATCTGACTGAAGTTAAGAATGAGTTAGAACCAACAAAATGCAGCCGTTAAATTCAAGGTTATCAGATAACTTACAGACAGACGTAGTTTTTTGAATTGTACAAATATGGAATGGTATTTTCGTGACATTGTTATGGACCGGAGAACATTACTAACAAACGTCATAACGCTCATTGTTAAAAGAGCTAAAAGTCGCGGGACGTGGCCTACCATGTAAACAAGTATTTTACAATACGTGAGAAAGTTAAGGGGTCATTGCTGTTACTATTTTACGAGGGTTTGTTGCGGTTGTAACGTAAAGATCCTTCGACTTTACTTCGGAATAACGGTTTGGAGTTATTTTTGCATCATTTTAAAATATAACCAAAATTATATGAATGAATAAACTATATCTCCAGTATTTGAACTCTCAGAAAATTAGATTTTATTTTTAGTGTTATTCGTTTTGTTGTATGATTTACATGTCAACTTATCCATAAATTAGCGTTTTCTAAATTCTAGACTTGTATCTATAATATAAAAACAACTTCTTTCTACGATAGTCAACTTTTGATTGTGAAAGTGGCAGCTAGACAGTTGATTTGTTTATCATTTAAAACATTCCTCATAAACAACTTATAAGTGGTCTATAAATTAAATTAAATTAAAATTAAATAAAACTTTATTTCAGACTAAGGTCCATAATTTTGTTAGTATATTGGTGTTAGTAACAATGGTGCTTAAATAAATAGGTTAGTACCTATTGTTATTTTTTTACAAGATTATTTATTTATGCAGACCTATGACTGTCCCCACCCAGTGTCCCTGAAAGGGACAGTCCGGTCTGGCAGCGATCATTTTTAGAATGCTGTTGTCTATACTCCATGTTTATAAAATTCTCCCAGTTTTTCCAAATGTTTTTAAAAACACGGCCACCGTGGGAGCGGTCACCTCTGCGTCATGTGCTTTGCGTACCCAAAAGGCCAAAACAAGGAAACTTGTGTTGATTTACACTGCATTGTGCCAACTTGCCAACTGAAAACTGCAAAGTATTATTATTAAAGGAACATTTCCATTGAATTTAGTCGGAAAGTGATTCATCATGTTTATGTGTCTATTGTTGTTGAACTTGATTTATGAACAAATTTCGCGAAGTATGTTTTGAACTAATTTTAGTACTTAATTATTTGTTTTTGAGCTCTTCTTGTTAGTGTTATTTTGTAAAGCTTTTTCGCCTCTTCTGTTTTGTAATTGGCGCATGCTTTAGTTACACAATCAGTTCACAAGTCTTCAATCTTCCTAAAATCTTATGAGCAAGTAACAATCTGGAATAAAATTTATCGATTTATTTATTTCTTACCCAACATGGTCTTATTGTAGAGACGCTAATCGTACGATATATCGACACCATAATTACAGTAGATCATCAATATGTATGTGCAGGGGCACCCGTTCAGTACTATAAACGGCAATAATTACTTCATGTCGGTTTCCGGCGACTCATCAACTTCATCAAGTCACTACTAGACACCTCCGCGATACTTAAGAATGTTGCCGGTCCCGTACAACTTGTTACAAACCAATCAGAGCCTTCAATACGACAAGCAATCTTATCT
Organism: Agrochola litura; assembly: GCA_949152395.1. Classification (NCBI taxonomy): domain Eukaryota; kingdom Metazoa; phylum Arthropoda; class Insecta; order Lepidoptera; family Noctuidae; genus Agrochola; species Agrochola litura. The sequence goes on from OX424493.1 coordinate 18,744,369, forward strand.
TAATACTCTATGCAAATATTATTATAACATTCGTACTGTTTAATTACGACACGTCCGCAATATACAAGATATTAGAGACTTCCATAGCTCCACCAGCTAAATGAGTCGTATGTTTGTCCGAGTTATGATCGTCATCGACCATAAATCGAGCCTACTACAAGATGAGGACGATTAAATTCAATAACAAGCCTCGGTACCAGCACTAAATCCCGCTTAGTTATAACCTCACATGCTCTTTCAAGTTTCTTATATGGAATCCCAAGACTATAACGTCAATAATCTTGCTAGACTCGATCAGGGACTGGGTGCGCATCCTTGTCCAGTTATGTATGTGATGCAATCGTTTGCTTATACTTTCTAATGAGCTTGCCCTTCCTGTAAGCCGCTTCTTGAAGGAAGCCACTTGCACATACATTTAGCACTTCGCGTGCAGTGCAATGTGAGGCAAGCACAGGATTTAATATTTACATATAACAACTACACGACGTTTTGATTAAAAACAAGTTTTGCAAGTTTTAGATGTCAGAATGTTGAAAGTTTTAGTCTTATTTTCAATACGAACATAAGTTTAAATGTCGGTCAGTTTGCGAATAATTCTATAATGCGCTTGACAGTCACCTGCATTTTGAAAATGAATAATTAATAACTTGGTGATTATATTCGTCGCGACAAGCGCGCAGAATGCAAACTTAATTATTGAATGCAACATGCAAATAAAAAGTTACTTAGGTATAAATTATAGAACACATATAAAACACACACACACATGCACATGAAATGCATGACTAGTGAATAAGAAATAATAAATAAATTCAAAAACACAAATATCAACGTTAAAAATCAAAATGTAGATAAAGAAGAATATGAGTGGTACAGCAATTTATCGTTAATGAGATCATAACAAAATTGGAACACACAACAATATTGAGAACTTCTTACGTTTCGATAATAGAAAAGAAATACCAGGACGGTCACCTACTACCGTAGTTGCAATTTCGCGTAATAACCAGCAATTTGTATGAGAAACTCACAGACAATACGGATACGGAATTGAGTTTACGGTATCTAATTATGTCATAATGATTATATGCGGTTGTGTATTTTGGAGTAACTCGGGAGCATACAGTTACTTGAGTCTCGTTCGTCCGACTTTGGTACTGGACTTTTAATGTTACACATAACGTTATTTCTGTAGGCTTGGTGGCATACTTCAATATGAAAGTTGAAGTTGAAATTTACTATAAAGATAATTCAAAATTCTTCCAATTTTATGCTGAAGACAAAGTTACATGAAAATTCAAAGAAACCTATAGCTTAGAAGCTTAACCTCATGTTTGCATAGGTATGGTAATAATCGTAATGTATGAATATGCAGTCATAAAACAATTTCAAATCGTAATAACGTCTTGAGGGCTATTTCTGTCGCAATCTTGGTCCTGTTGGCTGGTTACTTGTATGCAACGGAGAAAGTCTATTAGGAAAGCGGATCCTGGCATCAGGCCAATGAACATAAGTTACACAAGAAGGATTGTTGAGACTCGACAAGGATTAATGTATAAATCCCTTTCAAAAGTTTTGAAAATTATAGTGTTTGCTTTATTAACCTAATGCTGTTCATTCGACATAAGCCGAGTGTTTTCTTAATACAGACATATTTCAAGTTATGGCAGTACATAGCTACATAATCGCCGTCGTATATATAACTCAGACAACTTAGTCTAGTTTAATCAATAAGTTTGTCATTGCGCCCAAGGTGAGGGCGTTCGTGGATTTCTATTTGCTTACTGATAAAGGAAACGCCTTCAAAATATTTATCAATCTTGACTTAAAGTTCACAACTGGGTTCGCGTTTCTCAAGAATGTTACTTGCATTTGTTTGAAGGAAGTTTTTACGACCCGCTGCATCCTTTCAACTGCCGAGAATAAAAATGAACAAAGTTTCTTCGGAAATGCAATGTCTTACAATGAAGACATCTTCAATATCGATTCTGAATACCGTTATATTGTTCGCTTCAATTGCATAAATATGTCTATTGGTTTTTCATCCGTCCAAGGGGCATTGTCTCTATTGTTTGCTGAGTGACGTGACGTGTGGTTGTGAAATGAAATAATTTGATGCATGATTGAGACTAATTTGAACAATTTTTCATTTCAACGCAATCATGCGACCTTCATATCTACATGCAGTATTGTGTAATTTTACCATTATGGTGTAAGTGTGCGTATACGTTTTTGGTGGCGATGGCATATAAAATAATTATTATAATCGCAGCTTTGATAATGCCATGTGTCCAATTGTCTATGTATCGAATATTGGCCGTGGATGGCTTGTTATGGCATCTAATATTTGTTTCCAAGAAGTAATCGTGCATTGCGTACGAATGTGTTTACATAACATATTATGCGTTTGCTTGATGGTATGAAGATGGTATTGATCTATTGTTTTAAAACCATACTCAAATAGTAACAGTATCTTGGAAATTCGGAATTACTACTTAATCAGTCTTTAACTACTTGTGGCTCTATCATTCTCATGCAAAAAGCCATCGATTATGAATTTAATCATTATGCATGACTAGTAAATTAATAATCGAGTGTACGAGTAAATTAAGGGATTTCATGGTTTATGTTGAAATAACACACAAGCAACACAACACAACACAATGCCTTATTGGTAATAGTCAATGTCACCATCAATCATCTGTTTTTGTCAAATAACATATTATGATCGGAGAACTAAACTTATTCTATAAATGTTTAGAAATTGCCATGTTAGAAAAATGTGTATAATCCGGAATTGAGTGAAGTCGTTCATCTTGAGGTATCTTGTTCACTGAGAAAGCTCTTTAAATAACTGCTATCAGCAGATACTTTACAACTAGTAGAGAGACAAATATCCTCGATAATCATGGGAACGGACTACGAAGCCTAGAATGCAGTAATGAAGTATATCGCATAATTTCCATACTATTGGACTGTTGGGAATTGGAATGCGTTTAGTAAATAAATTAGGAGTACCGATATCTATCTTCGTTCTACAATTTATGGTGTTTTGGTACGTGAGATAAATATCCTTGTGATTTATTTCCATATGATAAATAAGTTCAAATATGTGGCTGGGTATGGTTGATTTAAGCACCGGCTGGTATTTATTTGATATGGCTTAACTGTTGAATGTATTAAGAGCCTTTCACCAAGCATCCAGATTCGGCTGTCTTACTGTTAACGAAGATTTATTTCTGTACTGGAACCGGTTAGGTAAAATTAAAACTGCAATAGGTGAAGACGAGAATAATTTATTTGAATTGCATTCGTAGGATTTTTTGCTGCATTGCGAATTTTCTAAATAGCTTTCAATGAGCGGTCGGCAGCTGTGGTGTTTGGGGCACGCGCGTCGGCCGCGGCGCGGGCGCACCTGTACCAGTGCGGCCACTCGCCCGACTGGTCCAGTTTCCCCAGTCCACTTCCACGCTGACGTCACCTTCACATATACTTATCGATTAAAACTTTCAAAGTGATAGTGACTAACTAAAGTCAAGGCCGAGTGATACATTGATTGTATGTTTGTGTTACACCTGCACCACGAGTTGAGCTTACTCATAATGTTTATAAGCAAACAACTGGCCCAGTTTCTTAAACTGTCTTGAATTTTATCATGGTGATTTAATTATGTATTTTAATCATTGATATGTAAATCGATGATTTTGATAATATCTCTAATACTCAATATTCACGTTTTTCTTGTCTTACACGTAATATATATTAAGTTTTTAGGTCGTAAAATAGGTAACTTTAGCTGTCTTGTGCGCGTCATGTACGCTCATTTCGGTACGTGGTCTCCATTCAAGAACCAGTTTATATCTAAACATTTATTATATCTCACATATGTATACATTCAATTTAAAACGACGAGCAAAGAATACAAAATTGTAAATTCATTCATTTGAATTACTTTTACGGTGCGTTGCTCAAATGTTGGATTTAGTCTCACGAAAGTAACATTAAATTATGCACGGCATTTGAAGTACTACAACGGCTTTAATCTACATAATACTGATATTAATTGTACGCTTAGACTTACAAATTTCATGTTTAGCGTACATTACATTGAATAAACGATTCAGAAACGAAGCTAAGAATAAGAATACATTTTCTAATAAAAATAGCTGCAAGAGGAAACTATATAATCCGGACAAAGCGTTTAAAATGACATGAGATAAACGACGCCAGGCCTAAACAGTCAGCTATAAATAAATTAAAAAGTCAAGTTCGTATAAATACAGTGAAGACGGATGATCAATGATTTTTAAATGGGCATTGAAATAATTCTGTGCACATCTGCAACCCCTCGGTACAGCTGACAAAAGTGTTATTCATGCATTGAATGTAAAGGCGGAGAGTTCGTGACTTGTGTCAACTGTACCGTACGACTCAATTCTACTAAGTCACAACGCTCGCGTGTGCAGCACATAGCAATTTGAATAGTTTATTCATGTGATTATAATTGATTTCTTCTTATATGAATGAATGTACTCAGTCTCGCGGAAGAAGTGACCTCTTTTTATCTTTGTTCTGTGTTTCATTCATAAGCTCTCATAATTCATTCAGTGAGCAGATAAAATAATAAATAGCTTATCGAGTATGTGACCATATGTATTACTATTCTTCAAACATCCTGCGAAGTTTGCATAGCGGCTCCTTCATTTATATTTCCTGTTCGTTGGTAACTTTATGGGTTTTCATGAAATTCGTGTATTACATCAATTTATATTATATGCATAATACGAAGGAAGTCCGAGTATTAGTTCTTGGAAGCTCACACGAGTGACGCGTGCGCAAACGAATGCGTTTCCGGTGGCAGACAGAGCACTCGCTCATAGAGAAAGTTGTCAAGCCTTCTTTCTTAACAATGCTCTAGCATTTCGCTATTACATCATGTCTCCGGCTTTTTTTGGACGATTAGTCGATGTAGGAAGAGATTATGAAACTAATATCGGAGTTCTTCATAGACACCCGACGTGATTGATGTTCTCTGTTACTTAAGTTCGATCTTACCGTTAGTTTTGCAGGAAGTTAATCGTTTATCCTAAAATAATGAGCTTCTTATGACTGAATTTGTTTTTGTTCTTCTCATCTTAACCAGCTTTACCTTTCTGGAGCCCAATTTTCCTACTTTACACATATTTAGTCAAATATAGCGTGTATAATCATTGCCACAATTTAAGTAGATGAAAGAACAAACACTTTGCATATTAATATACAATATTCAAAGTTGATGCACATGTTGCTTCAGGGCAGGCCAGGTTTCGAAACAATGCAGGAGTATGTTCTAATCTACAAAGATTTAAACATTATGAACATGCATGTGTCTTACTAAAGGCAAATTGGCTGCACACAAAGAGCATAGATGTAGTGTCTGATACGAAATATGAACAATAAGTAAAATGCGTCGAGTTAATGTTCCAACCCGATGCGTGTGAAATAGCCACCGTCGACGGACACGCCGTTGTTGTCAGCTAAATGTTCATCACGTTGACAATGGACACGACTTATGAAATGTGAACCAGAATCTAATTCGCCTTTATATCTGAGGGAAACAAAGGAATTTATAATACTCAGATCGTATTACTAGCACGACTAGGGAACATTCCTGCTATGAGGAAATCCTTGAAGGTGGAATTAAGGGTAATTCAAACCTTTGTGTGATTGCGATTTTCGTGCTCGGCTCGATCAGTTTATTGCTCTCTCGCGTGATGTGTAGGTATGTTGCAGCTAATCAGCTTTGAGGTCATAGGGTTTCCGTTGCAAATAATGCCAGTTATCCAACGCCACATCTGTTACATCAACCGTGCAATTGTGGGAACTGTTGCATACGTTTGTAATTATCACAGTATTGTTAGACTATGGTTTCTTTCTAGGTAATAAGAGCATCTACGCAACCTATATGCACTTTATGATGATTAAGTACATCGAACCGCTATTGTTTTACAAACATTATATCTATCAGACATTCTTCCTATAACTTTTCATGTTATTTATACGTAAGATTGATTATACAACGTGTTTTATTTACAAGTGGGATAGATTTGAAACACATTTCTCATGGATATGAATTGTGTTTTGTGTCTGTGATTGACTTATAGTCGTTGTGGTAGATGTTGATGTTAATGTTCATGCCACAGACAACCGTTGAGGCTATAATACCATTGAGATACTTAGTTGACTTATAACGTAGGAATAATCTGATCTACTTTCTCTACATCGCGTGAAGGGCTCGAAAGTCAGTCGCGCGAGATGTCGACATGTTGCGCCTACGCACTTTAGAAATTATCACCTGGGATGAACTCACGTATTGTTTTATAAACCCAATTTATTATAGAGAGAATGAATGATCTATCGATTATTTACAGTAGTCAATGCACGGGTTTATAGTGCGAGGATCCAAATATCTGCATCCAGCGCTGAATGTTTAGTTTACAAGTTGAAAAAGGAAATAATTTTCATAATTCTTTAACAGCCAGCAAATTATAAGCTCTTCAATCCTATTGTACCTAAAAGATCAAACCACTTTTATTATTCGGAACACCTTGTAGGTACCTACTTAATTGTATTCAGCTCACGATATAACGCATGAAATTCGAGACAAACGGTGCCCATGCGCAGGCGTGGCGTTCACATGCCTACGTAATCGTCTGTCAAAACGCTCACATTTTTAACGCCCAACATCATATTATACGAAGATTAACTCCTACGCGACAATCTGCCTGACGGGAAGCTTACATTGTCCCCAATGCAAAGGCGAATTTGATGCGTTAGTACTTCAAGACGTTCCTTAGAACTTGACGTGAATGACATACAAATATGATTAATGAAAATGTAAGTATGCCGTCGTCGTGATGAAAGGACCGTGTTTGAATTTAACTCCGTGGAATTGTTACTAATGAGTGATGTCACGTAATAAAAGTTTACTTTACTGTGCCATTGTTGTTAAAGTCGAACAAAAATATGGTCTTGCTCAACCTGTTCGTCTCAGCGGTAACAAGAACCGTCTCTTTCCAGAGAACTTGATGCTATTTTACAACTTGGAGGTAATGCATTAAAAATCAGTAAGCTGTTTAAGCATATGGGCGGCATGAATATTATAGTTTTACCTACAAGAAGAAAATTGCATACTATTATGATTCCCACGTTCCTAGTTCAGTCTACGTTAATGGTAAGTTTTTATGTAGGTACTAAACATATATGTGTGTATTGTATGTATATGTGCGGTGATATAATTACGTGTATAAAGTAGATCCGTGTGTGCAAACGTATAATTTATAATTGTGGCCGCATGGCGTAGCTTCAAAAGGGCGACGACCTTTACAGCCGGTCGACAACTGACCTTTAGGTCTACTAAGGGCAGGAAACCTAGATGCAGGAATCCTCATTTTTTTCTAAAGTAGAGGTCAAGTTTTTACGCAGGATAGTTTCCGAAAGATCAACGTGTCTATTCAATTGGCACACGATATAAATATTTTTTCCCTATATCATACAAATTCACTCTACAGTGTGTGAAAAATATAATTTACAAACATGTGGCACTTATAATATTTTTAGTACTACCTATGAATTATTATTCCTTGGTTATATTAAATTAATTCAAATTCAAATATTTGTTGACATCAGTTAAAAGCACCAGATCTGATGATAATATTTGAAATCGTTATGCCTGGTCAACTCACATATTTCGATTAGTGTGTTCATTTTCGTAACTGCAGGTATATTAAATCATAAATTTTATAACGTTAATGAGGTTGAAGTGTTAAAAACCTGCGTCAGTTTGACCTGACATTTAATTTTCATTGAGTAACGAATGTAACGATATAGTAAATTAAATTAATGTTATAACGTAACACCTCGTTAAATGTTACATGTTTAATTAGTTGGTGAATTATTTATTTTTTGGAATGATTGTATTCACGATATGGTTGGTAATATGATCTTTTTCTTTATACCCCCTCACACATATTTATATAGTCACCACCATCAGTTTTAAGTAATCTACTACTGAAAATTACTTACCACTTCATTACTGAAAAAACGATTTCATGTGATTTGGGAAATGACTTTACTTGGAAACCTGATGTCGAAGGTCCTTAGAAAAACATGGAAATTTTCAACGCTACATTTTTCAGCTCAAGTATATATTAATAATTTAGGGAACTTGCTGAAACAAGAGGGACCAGATAGACCATGAGTTTTATAAAAACGATGAAGAAAGTTGAAAGCTCAAAAGCTATGGTCAGGAACTGGACTGATTTGTGTTTCATAATACTTTAACAATGAGATGTGTAATATGTTTTGTGGCTACACATTGAAAGTATATTATGGGTACATCTTTTTGAGGCTGACAGTACCTTTTTTTTTTTTTTTTTTTTTGGGTGGGAAATTATCACATAACTTCTCCCGCTCTGGGTGGAGCGGGAGGGCATGTCAGACTCTTACTGACTAAAACCCACCCGTGTTCCTTCGGTTGCCCTGTTGCCGGGAGCCGCGATGCCCCTATCGGTTTTCTTCGAACCCCCGGCAGGCATTGGCCCTAGCGGGCCCCGTCAATTCTGCTGACATCTCTTTGAGGCGCGCGTGGAACAAGGCTGACAGTACCTAGATTAATAATTGCTAGAAACACTTCACTCAACTCCCTTCAACCTGATTGTGGCCAGTCAACGAGCTCAGCCTCAAGGTTAACTAGTTTAATCAATTGTTAATCTATTCCTCAAATCTTAATGACATATTTATAAAATAAATTAAGCACAAGTACAACACCTCCGTGAGAAACAATTAATGTTATATTCACTCGTTGCTTTGCAATGTATTTACATAACAAGTTATCAACATATTGTTATGAAGATAAATAGAATAATACCAAGTCAGTTAGTTCCCAAATTAGGCAACATTGTGTGTTTGAATCTGCCCGTTGTTTGAGATTTGACAAGATTACACAAAGAAGATACTGTAGAGGTGGACGATAATATTATGTTTAGTTGGAATTGGAGCACTGTTATGCAATTGCAATTGTTTAAACTTGCGTTGATTACTTTACTGAAAGTTTTTCAAGTTAATGTTGGCTTCGGTTCCAATAGCATACGAAAATAATGCTGGACTGGGCAATCGAGTATTCCCAATATTACTCGTAGAAGTTAGATCGATCTAACGTGCCACCATCGGTAGCTATCCGTTTATCTATCTGTCGTGGTGTCGGTATGTTTATAAATAAACAGCGGGCAACATGTTGCGTCGGTCGTGAGGTTCGCTTGTTTATTTCAAGTTCATTGTTGTGCGCCATCTCGCGTGAAGGCGCGCCGCGCGTCCCCTGCGCCTGCGCCGCCCTCCCACGCAACTGTACCCCTTCTACACAAATACTGAAATTATTTTAACACGAACTTAAAAGCTTCCTCTTATTGGAAAGGGAGCCGTTAATATACCTCTGTACATTGTCTATAAAAACCAACTTCTGCTTACTGTTTACATGTAGGACGCATAAGGCCAAACAGAGAAGGGAATAATAAACTGGAAAGTGGATTCTGTTGTTAAGTCGAAACGTAATGATACTGTGCAGACTCTTGCAGTTTATCCACTAAAGTATATTGTTTTATGAATCGTATAAAAACTGTTTGAGTGCATTCCTACCTACGTGTTTTAGATAAGTATTTTTGGAACGAAGTTCTTTAACGCGGCTTGTAAACTTTCAAAAATCGTCACGCTAAAAAGTGTTAATACTTGCGATTGTCTTCTTCTAATTCAAAGAGAAAGAAAGAGAGAGAACGCCGACAGAAAAAAACAAAAGAAAAAAGTAAAATGATTACAGTGTCGTGGAATAAAATTGTACACATCGGCCCGAGTACACTGCATGATAGAGAGAGAGAAAGTGTGAATTTGGTCAAAATGAAAATCCAATAAGGCGGCTCTGAAAATTTTCAAATTTTTCATCGTGGGTGTCGTTTTCATGGTTTTCGGGGGGGTTAAAGTCGATAGTGAGGTCGAAATGTAAATCCAAGATGGCGGATGCGAAAATTTTCAAATTTTTCGTCATGGGTTTCGTTTTCATAGTTTTCGAGGGTGCTAAAGCTGATAGTGAGGTTAAAATGCAAATCCAAGATGGCGGCCGCGAAAATATTGTTAATGTTTTAAATCATATGTGAGAAAGAACTTCGTTCCTGACGGGGTCCCCCGACCGCACACTTTTTTTTCCTTTGACCCGTTTTACATACTACCAAAAGTTCAGGTTTTGTCGAACCAAGTCTGGGGTCCATTGCGCGGTATAATATTATTATAAGGTAACTTGTATCCAGACAAGTCTTTCTTGTTCGTTGACGAGTCGTGAACTGCACTCGCTTTGGCTTGAATCATTGCCTTCGGCTGGCGCTAACTAGGTGCCACCGGCATTACCACACTGACTGGTAATCAGGGCTATCTTTGATTTAAGATTCGATCGCCGGATACGCCTACCTACGTGAAAGGTACACCGGCAGAATTATGAGCCATGTGTGTTGAATTCATTAGGCCATAATAAATAATTTGCATCAAAATGCAATGTCACGCTATACGTAATACAGAAGTGGAGCTTATTAATGATATAGGTAAGTTTAATTATAAATTATGTAAGACATAATAATAATTATTAAAATGCTTCAATAGTTATTCAACATTGTTTTCCAACAACAGTATCTAAATATTTCGTTTATTATCATTATTTTTACGTCTTTGACATTTCTCGGGACCAAGGGGTCCCGGACCTTTGGAAGGCGTACGAGGGGCCGAAGCCAACTCGCAGAGGCCCCTTAGACGTTTTTTTTTAAATGAAATGAGGCACCAACCGACGATTATCCCTATTCGCACTATGCAAGTGCAGCCAAGGACAACCCCCGGTTGGTGTAGGACTATTGTATGATATGGAAACAAAGATATTGGACTATGGGTTTGGGTTGCTAAAGTGGACTGGTCACCTAGAACTATGGAAGGACTATGGCCCCTGCCTGATCTATGTTTTATATGCACACGGATAAAATGGCAGGGGGTGATTTGCACACTCAATAATGGGCCCCCGAAAATGGTCGCTAGCACACAGTGTCGTAGCAACAAGGGGGCAATATGTCCTGAGGTGCTTGAGGAGTGGAGAGGTATTCCACGGCTTTCAGAACAATCCCAGAGCCCGGAAGATGGTCAAGATCCCTACGAGCACTTACTGGAATACTTCCTTCCTCCGAGCACGTTTGCTCTTGCGAATCTCAAGCCGGCCAATTAAGGCAAGAATGAGGCGGGAGCGCCGTTCCTCGTCATTCACACCAGCCGGCCAATAAAGGCAAGCCAGAGGTGAGGAACAAGACTTCTCCCGAGAGATAGGGTCCGTGGGGTCGCTACTGCCCAACAGCTCGCCACATGCTGCCCTGCAGGATTTTGTATCTCTCTTAGTCTGGCTCCTCATCTCAGACCTGTTCCGGCAAAGTAAACTGCACAGACCTAGAGTTCGGAGCGCGCAAGCCCCACCATATTATTATGGGGTTTTCCCGTCCTAGCTCGTAGCCATATCATGGAGAGGCGAGGCGTGCGTGACTTAGCCGGAGATAGTGATTTTGATAGCCGCCGGCTATTTTCGAAGCACGACGGGCTTTTAAAGGCGATTCTAGGTTTACGCTCATTAACTATAAGTATTCTGTGGCGGCTTTGAGGAATTCTTGAAAGAAATAAGAGATAAAATAGTGTTTTGCTTTGGAATTGTGGACTTAGTTATATTTGAGCGCATAGAAGTTTGTTGGGGCTGGTTTTTTTAAGATTTAATAGCAATGTATTTTCTTGCTGAAAGTACATGGGGAAATATATTGTCTACAATGTAGACAGACTCCACAACATACACAACACACACTCCCACATTGTGTATGTAGACTCTACATACACAATATTCGACTGTGTGTTGTGTTTCAAGTTTACGCAACACAAAACGCATTAATATTTCGTTCAATGATAACAAGTGAAATTAATGTTAATTAAGAACTTTATGCACCTTTTGTAATGCAGGTGTGATTGTACATATATACTTTTCGTTTTACATGTTCGTGTATTTCGAGTGCTCCTTGAGGCAGCGGTGTGTGACTAATATTTTTCTTATAGATTCGTAACAATATTTTGTAATGACCCGACAAGCTAAATAACGATTCGGCAAAAATCACTTTTGGTGTGCATAATTATAAGCTACACAATAACAAAAGTTTATATGCAAATAAAGCCATCAATCAATTTAAATAACAAACTAGTTTTACCTATCCGCATGTAACAAACCAGTCAGTTCAATAAGAAATAGACACATGAAATCAATAATTAATCCATTATCTACCTTCGTTTTTCATGATAATTTTAGTCATAAGATTCGCAATACCAATAGATCAATTAATTTAATTTATACAATAGATAATAGTGCTATTAAAAGTTTAAGCTCTATGGGTGTTAATAAATGTGCTTTCTACACGATTAAATATTCTCGCGTATTCAATACGACTTGCCGACTTGCCTCAAGCGCTGGTTCGAGTAGGTGTGCTTTGCACGATCGATTATCACAAAAATTCACTACGTCGCCGTGGGTGGGTACTAGCTTAGCTTACTCTCATAGCTGACCTGACATCTCATAGCTGACCTCTGAGGCCATGACTATTTAACCGGTCAATCCTGTGGATGCCTTAAGCTGCTACCCTTAAAACCACCAGCCCTTCAATTAAGCTAATTAAAACTAGGTGAACGCTCGCTAAGGGCACCCCCTGTGGGGCAGCAACCTCGGCTTAGGGCGTTTACCGGAGGGAGGACATCAAAGATGGGACGGGCTGGGAGCTTAGCTTACTATGCCTACGTAACATTTTATATGCTAGAGGAATATTCCCATCTCAAAGTGAACGAAAAATGTTACGGCAGCTGTTTATAATTCTGTACAAGTTGAGTAAGCTTCCAAAGGAAACGATTTACGATCATATTCGTCGGCTACGGGACTAGCTACATACATTAGGTACTACTTACTTACGCAATATCGTGATCTTTTAGGACGCATGAAATATCGTATGTAAAATAGTCTATTGCGGAGTACTGAAATACATCAGCTTTAAAAAAAAGCCTTGTTTGTACAGTGACTAGGCACTTCCTCTACCCAATGTTAGGGTATAATAAACACTGTTGTGCAATATGCCGCATTCAGACTACTTATCCTCCAGCACTGTAAACTAGACTTAATAATTCAGTATTATGTAGTACGTTGATACCGTTTACTAGCTCGCGTGCTCCACGAGACAAATAGACGCAAAACGATTGATATTACGAGCATTATTCAGCGCCGTATAGCGTTGCCGGCAACTGTATGAGTCACGCCAAACTGTTATTGCAATAACCTAAAGAGAGTAAAATTTATTTGTTGCAGTTTCACTACCGCAGACGGTACACTACGGTACAGTACATTGCGTGAATCAATTAAGTCTGTTATTTTATGGGAATTAGAACTTTAATTTTTTCAGAGTTACAACAAAGCTTAAGATATTCGAAGTTTACAGATTATTTCTTTGCTTTTTTGTAAGTTAATATTATGACTTTTGATGATTACTCATCAAGTGCACTTGCATGGAATTTTAAGCCTAATTTCCCGGACAAAGCTTCGGTTTTACCTAAGCACGAAATTAATATCCTTGTCCCTTTTGATTATCGTATCGTCGGTCCAATGAGTCACTATTTAATAGATTAAATGGAACGCATTAATCCATGTGGACGCAGCGTCGCACCACCGCTGGCTTTTATTAGCTGAACAAGTGCTTCAATTACTGCATTGTCCTGTTTAAAATCGACTCCATGATTTTTTTTAAAGGGATATTTTTAGATAGCAAATACAATGGCAGATAAATAAAGCAGTTATTTTCAGATCGTTGATCTTAATTGGCTTGGGGAAAAGAGCTTTTATAAATAATGATGGTATTTATTTCGTAACGGAAAACAAACAGTTTATTTAAAATAAACAGAAATAGATTAACATTTAACTTAACAAATATAGGTAATACCCACTACATTTTTCACAGATTACAACTTGGTATACGGTCGGTTATAACTTTATAAGCTCAGCTCAGTACATAGCACGAAACTTCCATAAAATGTTCTACTCATTTAAAAGTCTGTCAAAGTATGTAGTTAGTATTTATTTATTTATTTAGGATCTCCAACAAAAGATGTACACAATACATGACACATAATTAAGGGCAACATCGGGTATTAAGTAGGTGTACTCCTTCACTTATAGGAGATCACAGCATGCACAATAAAGTTAAAAACTAAGTTAAAAGATTAATAAAAGGTAAAATTTTGAAAATAAAATGAATTTTTGAAGAACACAAAAAAAAAAGAAAATGTTATATTTAGAGAAACTATTAAATTAAGTCTAATAAACACTTCTATTTGGACAGAGACTCGCAGATGTCTAAGTTCGTTGTTTATGCTAACGTATTGTATTGCCTACAAAGTCATGTATTCATAAATCAACGATAGTATATCTAGCGTCTATTTTCTTTATGAGCTCTGAAAGTCAATTGAGTGAAAGCTTCTGTTGTTTTCTCACAAGTGATGAATTTGGAGCTGCATTTCTACAAATAGTTTTAAAGCGCAAAGCATCATTACCTTATGTGGCTTCGAGGGGCACGGACACCTCATGTTTGTATTTCTCGGCCCGTTTGTTTACCTCGTAAGGAAGAACAGTGTGAACGAGGCACCAGACCCCATTGAAATCCGTTTATTCATATAATTGTTTTAAAATACTGCCTTTGTTTTGAAGTTACTTTATGCTTGTATTCAGGAGTGTGACTAATCACATGTGGGCACGCTATTATAATATACTGATTAAGATCGCGTTGAAAGGTTTATAATAAAATATCTATGGGACGTGGAGTCTGTAATAGATGAGTCGTGCCGCAGCTAAGATATTGGTCCATCATCCGTCAGGTTGACTCGTTTTTCTACTCTGTCTGCAGCAATCGATGCCGTAATATATTGCACAAACTACTTAGTCGCCGACGAGTTGCATCGTGATTATTTAAATTGTAAACTAAACCTTTTTATAACTTAGAGAAGATAACGAGGCAGCTTGTTAGTCTTGTCTTATATTGTGGGTGTATCTGATTTGATGGGTTTACTATGAATAATGACTTAATTATTATGATAATGTTACATAACATCTCTTTTGAATACAATTAAACTTTAAATAAACACTTACTTTTGGGCAGTGCTTTACAAAAAAAAAAAATACCACGTAAGTGGAGACTTATGTGGTAAAAATCTTTAGATAGTTAATTGAATCAGGCGTGACCTTGCGGAAATCCATTATAAAATACAATAGACGTGGATATATTTAGTAACCTGTTCCGCTTAGGTAAATCGACTCGTGTTTCACCTCTCAACGAGGCATGCTCAGGATGACGATTGACTTGTCGCGAACCCGAACACGGCATGTTGCCACACCGAGCGCTGAACTTTTCGTCTCTGATTTCTTTCAGCGTTTTTATAGCTCTTTAGAAATTGCTAAGCGGAATAGGTTACTAAATATATATCCACGTGTATTTTGTAAAAATATTTATCTACTCTCATAGCATAATATTCGAATTATAAAATTCAAAACGAGTTTATATTGACATACTTTATGAACACAATACCGAAATTTAAAAATAGAATCATATTATAACATTTTTTCTGTAACAAAATAATGCTATAAAACAATTTTTTTCTGTTACGATACAGGGCTATTCCAAGAACTTAATATCACCAAGGAGTTTCCATCAACTTTTGCATTGGAACATTTAAACGGGGGACAGCAGCACCCGCTGTAGCGCATTTGTGCGGTGATGTACTGGTGCAGACGACATTCATTTGTTTTGTTGTACTGAATTTCGTGGGATTTTTCAAATTTATTCTTGATCTTTAACTTTGATCTTTTATTTGGTATTAGGTTCAATCTCAATGTTTGAGAGTAGATAAAGTGGTGTATGAAACTGCACATAACTAGGTATTAAAACATTCGTGTGATACTATTAAAAACGGCTCGGTTTTTTTTAAAACACACACTCATGTTTTAATACCCCTCATTATGCAACAGTTTCATAAACTACTATTGATTGATTAGTAGATGAAGAATACTGTTTATGGAGATACATATTTTTCATCTACTAATCAGTCACGAGAGCTTTTCGTAAAACCGATGACAACAGTATTAGCTTACTATGTGCAGTGAAATTGATTTACATGTAGGTACGTTATACCACACCTCGCCGCGCAGCGTGCATGTAATTCTGATCTTTCCAATTTAATCTGATAGATGAACGACCCACTTTCCATAATATCTCGCGGTATCGTCGTATACGGTAATTAAAAACTGTCGGTACACGATACAAGTATGGAGGTATATAATTTACCATGTATATCACAAAAGTCACGTAATCTTATAGTATTTTGTGGCATGTAATGTAATGTTTACAATTAAATAAGTAGGTAGAGTACCTTTCACTTCGTATTACAGTACTATAACGTAACTTAAGTGTTTTTGTTATTGAATTATTATGTTTATTACGTTTACATGGTTGTTTTATTAGATTTTGATGTTATGGTTATGACGAACTAAGTTTGGTCGTAACTGTAAAGAGGCCGATGGAATAGAAGAACGTGGTAACAACAATAACCGAAGCTTACTTTATGTATTTCGAATACATTCAAAAGGCATTACCTTATAGTACGATACAACTTAGATGTAGCATCGGCAAAATTCGTAAAACCGATCACCGTCCGAACTGAATGCGCTTTCAAAATCATCAATCTTTAGACTACTTTAGGTGAAAATGATCTTTACGCAAACGCAATAACTTGTAAAGTCATATAACCAAATATATTAAAATTGAAATGAATGAACGCAAATTTTCAAATTCATGCTACATCTAAGTTGTGTCGTACTGTACCTATATTTTCTGTATACTAATTTTTTCAGCATTATTTTATTGCTTTGGCTAAGTATGGGTAGCTATTTAGCTAAGCTATTATAACGAACAATGCATTTGTAAAGATATTGACAGTATAAGTTAAACGCACTGATCTCTCAAATCTCTCTTGGACACTTGAAGAATTTCTCCACTTTTCATTTTATTTTAACATAAAACTAAAGTTGTAAAAAAAGGTATGCAAAAACAAGTTTTTCAAAGCATCATTGTATTCATAACTTTCACTCAAACTGAAATATAAGGTTTCTTTAGTTACTTTGTTGAACAGACAGAAGCCTGTAAACCGCTGATTATTATGCAGATATATCATTATTTCTTTTACCTACTGAAAGATAAAGATGAGCTATTTACAAACAGATGATATAGTTAATGTCATAATTGACTGGCCACATATTATGAAATGTCTGTGTAACTGCAAATTGATTTGTTGGGTTCCCAAATGCGGTCGATGGTTATTGCTAAGTAGGCATTCATACGAGTAGCTATGGCGTAAAAATGCTGGCCGCCAATAAGATGTCACAACCAAAAAACTATTGGTGCTATTGATAATAACGAATTGAAAAACGAACCGATGATCGTCTTATGTTATATTCATCTAAAGTCCAACGGTGTCATATTGAAATGTTAAGTAATTTACGAGTATTTATAGTTTTCTTGTGTTTGTTACCAGATGGGGCATCAAGCGCGGTGGCGGGTGCGGCCGTGGGGGTGCCACTGTCCTGGGAGCCGTTCTATTGCGTGCTGCAGCAGGACCGGCGCATCCTCACTGCCTACACCAGCGAAGAGCTAGCTGTAAGTACCCACCCTTAAATAATTTACTTATTTACCTTCGTCCTTTACCGCCCCTGGGCAGTAGTCAGTAAAAAGTTAAAAATTTCACCACAACAAGCGCTATTCTCATAAACCTCGAAACGAAGAAAGAATTACAGAATGCTTGTCTTGTTTGTTAACATATTTATGATGATTGCATTTGGCACAAACATAATTGAGGTTATAAAGCGTTCATTGCTTCCAGTAAATTATTTTGATCAATATACATATTACCGTGTGTTCACTGAAACGGAACAATCAGCTACTCGTAGATATTCAAATATATTCTTTTTTCAGTACCTACCTTCGATTTGTTTAGCTTTAGGTCGTTGGAATTACTGTTAAAACTATTATTGAATACCTACATAATGGCTAACATAATTTCAGTTCACGCGCTCTATTTCACAAACGCATAACCTATGAGTCGAATGTCCTGAAAACGTAAACAATTCGTCGGACGTTCTAATTTTTTTCAGCCTTTGCCAGTTTTAATGTCGATTTATTTTAGCATTCCGTATGGGTCAGTTACTAATGCCAACACGAAGGTTTTATTTATTACCGTATAATCATAGAAAACCGGATGCGGTGATGTTACAAAATTTGAGTGCAATAGAGCGTGACTATTGTCGAACACGTTTAGGTTTTTGTATTTGGCACATCAATCTTTTTATGTATCCACAATGCATTAGTCCTCTTTGCATATGTTATATTAGCATAACATATGCAAAGAGGACTAATGCATTGTGGATACATAAACGCAGAACGATTAGCAAGGTTTATTGATATTAGGTAGAACAAAATAATGCCACTTGAATTTGTTAATAATATAGGAAGATTTTAAAACCATTACACTATTCTATTGTTTATTTGAACCCTAAGATTTGGAAAGATAAGGAACAGTTGCAATTTCATGTTGCAGGAAAAGTTATCAGGAATATATTTCTTTGTCAAATCAAATACGTTTATTTGTGTTTGTGATATCAATCTGCCAATTTTCTCCTTCCCATAAGTTTAGGTACTTCTACTTTTTATCACTTACTAAAAAAGAGTAACTCTCGTTAAACATAATGATGGTCACTTTCTCACATACAAGATGCTTTATTATTTTCGAAATTGCGATTTATCCGTCGGTTCGTTTGTTCCGCTTTCCTAATCTTGTGAAAATTGCTTGTTCGGTACATTTGATGGTTTTTAAAGTGATAGAGTTTACAGCAAGTCATTTCGTTGCTTGATAATATTTGAGACGATGGCGACGGAGATTTTGCGAATATCTTTTCCTTGGTTCCTTTTCCAATTTTGATCAGAAATACCATGTGATGCGGAAAATGTAGAAGGATAAAGAAAATATGTTTTATAGATTAATATAGATTCTTACAGTTTATTTTATCCATCTAAAGATAAGACATGTAAGACAAACATTGATAAAACACAAAGTACAGATGCAGTTACTTAATGTATTAGCGTTAGAAATAGCTCAATTTGACTGTTGATCTCATTGTGGTTGCGTGCGCGCAGCTCGCGTGCGCTAGAGTGGCTCATCGGGCAGCTAAGGGAACATTCCCGACCATTGTGCTTACACATTTCTACGAGGCTGCCATTAACACATAATAATATTTTGTAGAGCATTAAACCAAACAAAAAAGAAGTCGTTTTTTCTTTTATTACTCGGATAATATCGAATGAACACGAATACAAGTTATGTTTAGCGTACATACATTATGAATGTATAGTGAATTCATATCTTTGTTGAATTCAATGTGTGTTATGTACCTATGTATATGGAAAAACTAATAGTATAAAGACCAAAGTTGCTTTTTCCGACAAAGTTTTTTCAAAGTTAGTTTTTGGAAAAATCAAACCAACTCAAAGTGAAAGTCGATTTAAATTTCGAACTTATCGATACCGATACTACCACGATATACGTTCGACAGCACAACCTAGCATTTTGGCTTTGATTACACTCATTATGATAACTATAGGACCAACAGACGATGTTACGTCACTCTGTGGGAAATTAGATTAAGTGTTGTAACAGAGAATGCGATTTGTACGCATTTGAAACGGGCTCGAGAACACATGAACCGTTTTAATGATGATATACGAGGATTTACTCATTTACATTTTTGGCTTAATTGTAGTCATCGGCCAGATTTATAGTAATTTGAGGCACATTAAAATAAAGTAATAACCAGCGAGTAGATGGATAGTTTGGTCTTCAACATTTCAGCTTTGAGAGTAATTGTAGTAAATTTATCTTCTCACTCACTGCTACAATTATAATTGAACTAGCTGCGCCCTGCGGTTTCACCCGCATAAGTCTCGATCCCGTGGGAATACCGGGATAAAAAGTATCCTATGTCCTAACCCAGGTCATGGTTTACCCATTTGTCAAATTTCATTCAAATCGGTTCAGCCGTTTTAGCGTAAAACCGTACAAAACAAACAAACTCACTTTCGCATTTATGATAATTATAGTTAGGATTTGGTACCTATTTTATTTGAATGTAAATCCTATTTGTCAGAATAGGGCCACAATATTTTTGTCGTGCGTCGCCTGCGCATGGAGTACAAACAGACAAATGCGAGGCGTGGGCGCGCGGCCGGCACTCTGCATAAATCAAAATTATGCGTTGCACGCCTAAGAGCGGCTTTTTGCCGCGCGGGCGCAGGATAAGACGAATGAACTCTGCTAGTAAAGCTTTGTTTGAACCGCAGTTTTATGGCCTATTTGATACTTGTTAGACACTTTGTGGTGAATTGAAATGAAGATGTTTCTTTTCTGAGCCCGAGGCTTTGTTCAATGTATGCTTGGGGGCTTTGGATTCATAACAAAGAAGGTTTATTTAATATGTCTAAGATCCGCAGAGGAACGACCTTCACCCATCTGATTAATGAATGAAAGTATTTTATATCAAACTAGCTGACCCGGCAAACGTTGTTTTGCCATATAAATTATTTATGTTTGGGGTGGACCACTCTTATCACTTAGGGGTATGAAAAATAGATTACAACCGATTCTCAGACCTACCGAATATACAGGAATATACATGTAAATTTCATAAAAATCGATCAAGCCGTTTCGGAGGAGTATGGCAACTAACACTGTGTCACGAGAATTTTATATAGGTATATAGATTTAGTATGTTAAATATTATATCAAATTTAGTATTTTAAATATTATATCTTTAGTATGTTAAAAAGTATATCGCGAGTGGGTTGGCTAAAAAATTCCTGGCCAGACTATGATTAGTAAAAATTAAAAATAAATTTTTCAAAAATTGCACTCTCTTAAAAAAACTTTTCAAACTAAAAAAAATTTTTTCATATCGGTCCAGTCGTCTTCGAGTAATCGGGGAAAATAGATGTTAAAAAAAACCGACGAACTGAGAATTTCCTTCTTTTTTGAAGTCGGTTAAAAAACACTATCCATTGATATATCACTTATGGCTATTGGGCGCCAAGAACATTCCTAAACTTAGGTGGCCAAGTAGTCACCTATTTAGGTCATTAACTCTGAATTAACTAACAATTGGCAAAAGTAGAGTTAGTAGCAAAGTTTCTCCTTGAAGACCTTTCAATTGGCAATGTTTAAAAAAAAGTCATTTTTGTTTTTTTTATCAGTCTGGCCAGGAATTTTTTTGCCAACCCACTCGCGTTATATTTTCTTACATACTGATCTAAAATACTTTTCATCAATTAAATAGATGGGTGCAGTTCATTCCTCTGCGGATCCTATCCTAATAGTTTAATGTGAAAGGATAGATAAGCAAATGACAAAATTAATATTGAAGGCGGACAGTCCATAACATATGGTATCCAAACAAAAACCCAGAAAAAGCAAATCATGCTGCTACTGCATCTTTAATCATTTACACTCACATGATAGCCATATAATTATCTATACAGTATTTGTTCCGTTGAACCTTAACGTTATTCAGAATCACACGAGAGCGCCGACACGCGAATCATGACTCACATAATGAGTTTCTTGTCCCAAAAATTTACATTCCTCTTCAAACTAAGAAGCCATCTTTTGGGCAAGGTTATTATAATGTTTGAACTTTATGACCAAATACATAGAACATAGTAAAATACGTCCTACATGGAGTTATTAATCAAAGGCAGGATGTCTTCAAACAATGAGGACGGAAACGCAGAGTAACTGGGTTCCGCTTCTCACGAAGACGCATCGCTTTCTAGCTGAATCATGAAGTACTTCAGATGCGTTGTGTCATCTAGTAGGCGTTGTTTTGGGTGATTGGATCTCATTGATCTATTTGGATTAATAGGAGTTCATCTGCAAAGGAAAGGATATATAGACGTTAAGATTCATGTTTGAACGGTTCTAAAATCAATTCGAAATTAATCAGATTCGAATTATTTTCAAATTGACAAGAATTCCAAACAAATGAATGTGAAATTGACATTGATTCAATATGTAAATATGTGAGTGTCAACTCGACACTAATACGAATCTGATAATTTGATTCGAAGGTGTGG
The DNA here is from genome assembly GCA_949152395.1 of Agrochola litura. Taxonomy (NCBI): domain Eukaryota; kingdom Metazoa; phylum Arthropoda; class Insecta; order Lepidoptera; family Noctuidae; genus Agrochola; species Agrochola litura. The sequence goes on from OX424493.1 coordinate 18,766,715, forward strand.
GTAAAGCTTGGGTTTCCTACGACAGTGTTGGCCGCCATATAACGGTCGCACTGACTGCCGTCATGAAAATGATGGCACTGGGGTTTGATTTTACGATGTCAAAAAACACTCTCCAGAGAAACATGCCAACTTACTTTTATAAATTGCGTTTCAATTACGTCATTCGACTGTAAATTGCGGACGCTATGTGGCGGCCACCGCAGTCTTAGAAAACCATAGCTTTAGCCTGCAGTCTTCTGGTTAATTATATAGACGATAGACATCTATATTCGATGTATTGCCCTCAACCAAAAGATCATATATTTACTTTCATGAGGTTTTAAAAGTCAGTAATTATGCCAGGCGTATAAAGAAGAAATGCTATAAATACACTATTACTTACTTTATAATATAAATCTGTTATGAATATCAAAGACGTGTCAAGCACAAGATTAAAATAATCTTATGGCGCTAACGGGTAGTTAGTTAATCATTTATGATCACGATCACCATAATAACAGCTTCCTTTGCATTTTCTTTACCGTCAGCATTTCTCGTTGACTCTCATAACTTCCGCGAGATTACATATTAGCTTTGGTTGTTTTTGCTTTTTATTATCTACGGATAATTGTTTGAAATATCTTGTGTTACCTTTGAATTTTTTATTATTCTTATGCGTAATTATAACTTGCGACCAAGTAAGAACATTGGCAGCTGGTTTTTCTATTTTATGTAATGTTATTTGTAAGAGTCGATTAAAACTTATACAGGCAACATCAACTTGTGCTAAAACCATCTTATTGCCACATGTTGAGGTCACCTTGAGGTTCCTCGTCGTTAAAAAGCATCTTAGGTATGATGGATGAGGCGGAAGAAGGAACACATGCGTTTTCCATAAGCAGACAGCTATAGTTAGCAACTCTAGGAGACAATACTCTAGGAATACTCTAAGTGTACAACGCTAAAGATACATTAAAATGCTATTAAAGACGTTTTCACCTGCAATTTCTTTTATGTACTCTTGTATTATGTGTATTAAATCACTGATTGTGACTTGTATTGTTGCACGCCGCCGGACAGTCGTTCCCCGGGTTTTATGTGGACAAGGTAAGATGTGTGCCCTGGCTTTTTACGATCCTTGCGCTTCTTTATCACCTGATTCATGGATGTCATTAAATAAGTGTAAATATTTCGTTATTCGATGTGTTTTTCTGGTGATTTTCCTTGATTTTGGCACCTGCGGTGTTTTTGTTTTTGAATTTCTTTTATAAGTCGCTCTTTTTATCCGAGTGAAGTGCATGAAATTACCTGAAATACGGCATTGGTTCCAATGTTCTCACATGTACGTAGTAGTTGTCCGCACCTAATTTTATTTTGATTTTGTGATCTGTCGTGGTGCCATTTTGGCAGTAAAAAAAATAGAATAAGCTTTCTTGTAAACCAACAGTATCCGTTCTGAAACTTCCTCAAACAAAGTTTATAGCATAAATAAATCCCATAACAAGTAGGCAATTGTGTACTCCGTAAAACACAAACAATCCGACTCACAAACAAAGACTTTCTAGTTTCTACATTAAGTTATACTAATCATTAATCAAGCGCGCGTTAATGCAATAACACTCACGTTTACGATAACTGATGTTTACAATTAATAACTTTATGTCTTCAAAACACTCTTGTTCTATAAAGCTTTTATAAGTTAAACCTCTTTGTCCTGATTCTCGGAAGTACCTACTAGGATTATGGTGGCGATGTAAATGGAACCACATTGGGTGATGTCATGGACTTGTAAAGGCCATGTGCGCGGCGGACCATGGAGGGATACGGAAAAATGTTTATTTTTATATTAAGAGTATATTTTTAGAACTTTTTGCCCTAATTAATTCGTCAGCACGTTTCAAATAACCGTCGCCAAGCTAGAATCGATATTGATTTTTTTATGGTGTAAAGTTAGAATTTAGTAGCTGCCAATTTTAAACCGCTCTCGCAGAACCAGAGAGAACGGAAACCGGTTAAATAAATATACTGATTAACCATAATTTAACTACATGTCAGTTAATTCTAGAACATATAAATAATATGTACGCGTATATGCAGAGACTGTACTGAAGTATGTCTGATGTAATATTTGAAATTGTATTTTCAAGGGAGTAAGTAACAGCAAGGACAGATCATTCCCAGGCTACTAGTGGAACATAAAACCAACCGACTCTCACGTTAAGTTGACCTTTCGAACAATTGGCAAATGTTTTACCATTAAAACTGAAATAGGTAATCGGGTTATCGAGTACTTAATCGCGTGGCTTATAAAATCGTGCGTAATTGGTGTTTCTACCTGACCATCGACGCCCGTAACCATTATGAGGTCCGCACTCGGAGATATGATCGCTACGAAATAACGCAGTACGCACTGCTCAATTAAAAAAATGTTCCAAGGATGAAATATTGCTTTTAAAACCATTTTAATTTCAGACTATGATTATTAACGTTTGTAAAAAAAAACAATTCGTTTTGGAACGTATGGCTGTATAGCATAGACGTGTTTGCTGGCTGTTATTTTAACGATAAAAAGCCCATTCAACTGCCTTATTATTGTTTTGTAATTAATACAGACATGGTGGACACGTTTAAAAGTTTACATGACAGTAATTACCAGGAAATAAATAAAAACTTTTCCAAAAAACACAATCGACTTCCAAAAAACCACAACAAAGTGAAAAATAACTTAAATTTCGGAAGTCGGTGGCTTTGGTTTTGTATTTTCGTTATTTACCACCGACTTCCGAAATTTAAGTTATTTTTCACTTTGTTGTGGTTTTTTGGAAAAAAAATATTTCTCGTTTTTTAGTGGGTCAATTTGTAATTTATCTAAGTTACATTAGCCTAATGCCAACTGCTCATCACCTTTTACAAAATATTGCTTTTCCCGATGCAGGGACGTTCATCGTTGAGGAGTTCTCCTGGTACTTCACCATCAGCTCCACTTCTCCATATGCATTGTGACGAGCATAAATTGCATTGCAACCATATTAAAGTAATCGAATCGCAACCCGTGAAATACTTATTATTGAGTAGTTCCGGCAGCTATTTGTGGTCTTCATCATCAATTCACTGTAACTAAATGGTGTTTTCCAAGAGCAACTGCACGAGTTACTATAAAAAATACCCAAATCGCTATAGGTTTGCCAATAATATTTGAAGAGTTCCCTCGATTTCTCTGGGATGCCATCACCAGATCCTGGTTTCCTTATCATGGTACCACCCTTGGGATATTTCCTTTCCAACAAAAAAAATAATCATCAAAATCGGTTCATAAACGACGAAGTTATCCGCGAACACACATAAAAAAAAACAAAAATAAATATTCGGTCGAATTGAGTAACCTCCTTTTTTTGAAGTCGGTTAATAATGTCCTTAATTTTTCATCTGTTTCTTGTTTGATTGTTTAAATTTCAAGATGATAAGTGAAGTAAGACTAGTTTGATTTATAATAAAACAACAAGTGGCGTAAATTGTGGGCACAATGGTCCGGAACAGCCGCGTAGACTCACTTGTCCCCTGAATATCGAGTAACAAACGTTCTCAATTAATACTATACTGGTGCCACAGTCGGAGCTATTTATGTATTCCGTCGGGTACAGAGATAAACAACAGTGTTTTGATAAAGTGTGAGACTTGCACTGAAAAGTTGTTGCGTTTCACATCGTTGGATCCTTTCAAACTAGTTTTGCCTCAGTGTTGGTTTTGATCTTAAGTAAACTAACAACATTTCAAATATGAGCAAAGCTACAATATTTCACGTTACTAATGCTATTTTAATGTTGTATAATTATCTGGTATACCTACCTATTTCCGACCATACTTGTAGAGTCGGCAAGTAAAATCAGTGAAATAAAAAAACTTTTGTCTTATCGCTATGTAACATGAATAACATTTAAAATAATAATCTACGCAAGCAACAGGAACTAAGTAATTTATTTAAATGGTTCTGTAATAAACTACCTAATTACGAGTGCGGTAGTTCAGTGATTGATTGACCACGGCGAATTGGGAACACGTAATTCGTTTTTTCTTCAGTTGAAATATTTTTGGTAATAACTAAGCTACATCGTAATAATGTGATTGGTATTTGGAAATTGATAAAAAGCAATTTAAAAATTCTTGAGTCATGTTGTCATGAAAGGTTGGCAGAGCGAGAAGACAAGTTTAATAATATAAAACAGGATCTGTATTGAAATGTTGTAGCTTTTTAATATTATTTTGATTGATATGAAAATAAATATAATTGACATTGTTCTACACGTATACTAGGAAAACACTCTTTTCTTGCTAATACTTTTAATCCACACCACTGTTCTATTTCACAATCATACGACGACTAACTATGCATTACATTTTACCATTTAAAACGACTTTTGCCCCACCCAGAAATAACAATAATATCATAACCGTAATTTCTAAGTGTTGCCAAAGTAAAACAATACATTCAGTTGCCATAATGTAAACACATTTAGAAGTTTCTTATAATATTAAAATTTGTATTTTGACAGTGTTGCCACAGTGGATATTATAAATCGATATTAAAATAATACATTTTTAAAATTAGATCAAAGAAATCATGACACGTAGATTGTCCTCACCACAGAAACTCGGGTGCCTAATGCCATGTAATTAATAAACAGTCCAAAATTTTATTTAAGTTTTCACAGTTTTAGGAACATGAAAATGCTCTATACCTACGAGTACCTACCTATACAGTTATGATGCATAGAGCACGTTTCTTAAACGATGTCACGTTCGAAATTCAAAGCCGAGTTTCCTCGTCAATAAACGTAAGGATTGACATCTGAAATGTGGCCGATGCGTTCAATCGCATAGCTGAGCACACGTGCACGTTATGCAACGAGTAAATGGTAGGTACATTGTAGTCTCGTCCTGTCCGTCGTCCCTTCGTTTGCATACAGACGCGACGGTCGACGCCGCCGATGTGTGAAGAGCTTTATGTCAAGGAATTCTGTATTTTCTGCATGATTTGTATGTAAAAGGATTTCTACAGACTTTGTTGCTTTGAGTTCTGTTTGTGGGTTTTATGATTGTTAGGACCTACCGGAGTAGGTATAAATATGTTGGGTGTTTGAATTGTAGACAAGACGACATACTAACTTGCTTAAAAGTCAAAATTCTTTCTCTGAGTTAAAATCGGTCCCATCCTCAAAACCTCAGCGTTTTTATACTAGACAGTTTTTATTCAGTATCGTTTACTATATTAGTCCTTTATTTACTACTAGTTGAGACTGCTAATATTATTGCTTCAAAATATTATAACTTCACAAACATGCGTACCTCAATGACGCCATTTCATAAATAGCCTCTCTCCCCTCATGCAAGCCTGGTACATCTCAAAATGGCCACAATCCGCTATAAATGTATGAATATAGCATAAAAGAGAGCTCTTTCAAAATAAAATGACTAATACATATTCCATTACGCTCCATCTTCAGAAATTTTATTATTATTGATATTAGATAAATTGCATTTATTGCATTACTTACGTATATGGTATTTATCGTTTATATAGGTGGATGTAAAATTCATAAGAACCGCTGTATTTTACAGTAATAGTGGAATTATACATAATCTTGGCAATACTTAACTTCCCTAGAAGAGTTTATGAAGCATTTCCGTGGCGGCAACGCGTTGCCGTATGATGTATTAGGGTAAGAATTATTATTGATAATTCTGATTCAAAAGATGAAAAAAATCTGACAAAGATATAAATAAGAAAGTTAATAATGCTTTTAACATCAGTTATGCACATAGGGAGCAACGCTTGCTACGATAAAAAAGCTGTGGCACTCGGGGACTGCCGCGGTAAAGCTATTGCATAGCATTTGTAACCTCCATACTTCCTATTTGTCAACGTTACACTTGGGATGATGACGTGATGACATAAAACAAAAATTACGTTCCCATGACAACATCACGTTTCCGACATCAACCGTCAACCGTCATTACATGGTAGGCGGAGTGGGGGATGTTAGGTTTTATTTTCGTTACGTTACGGAATTTCTTGATTCGGTCGCCGCGCTCAAAGCCCGCGATAAAAGCTATGCAATAGCTTAAAAAACCTTTAAATTATTGATCATAGCCCTGCCATATCAGTTGCTCATACTTTTATCTTTATCCATGGAAATATTAGAGTATAATAACTGTTTAATTAATACTTAACTCAAAATTATTATAAATAGACTTCACTTGCCAAAATAAATTTTCTAAGGTGCTACGCGGGTGCTACGAAAAAAATAGTTCTGTTTCGATGGTTGAATTAAAACAGTTTTTATCTCTGGCTTCATGCATTGAAATATTGAAGTAAATGAATGACTACGAACATTAGTAAATAATTTAATAAAATTATTTATTACCTAAGTTCATAAGGTTATTGAAAGAAGCAAAATTAAATGTTAGTGGTGTTCCTTGACCGCGCTGGCACATAAGTACATAGTTTACTAAATAATTACCGTTATTTATTACAGTAATGTTCATAAAATCACATCGATCGTGAATCAAAGTTTCATTATTTAAGTGAAAATAAGTCCTAATTATACAGAGATTTATGCGAGTTGCAGACCAAGAGCTAAGCTAAAAACTGCGTCAGCTATGCGAGCTAAGCTAAACTAACTTAGCTTAGCTCTTGGTCTGCAATCGGCTTAATAAGCAATTACTTATTTGATGTAGTACAATCGCGATATAAATTTTGTTTGCAAACTTATTGCAAGTAACATGCTTAATGCTTATTCCTTAATAATTTATGTGTAGAAAATCGTAACAAAGATCTACCGTATCTATGTATGTCGTGCAAGAGAGATCAGACGGCAATGATTGAACTCCTTAGCTCTTCCAATATTCTTAACGCCATGTTTACAAAATCATTCGTGATAACTACGTCCTAATAAAGCTAATTCAAAGCGGTGGCCACAATTTATTAACCTTCATATCAAAGGGCGGCTCTCGACAGCGTTTCTAATTTCATACAGCTTTCTCCGGCCTATTTTTAGGTGTCTGTTACAAGGTGCAATGTCCGTCAGTTTTGTGTTACATATGTACATTACGTACCCTAGATCTGATGTTTAGAAAAATATAATTATTTTAGCTTCTGCCCGCGACTTCGTCCGCGTGTTTTGTCGTAAAACATATCCTATGGCACTGCCGCATTAACGTGGCTTTCTTTCTGTGAAATCATTTTTGTAATCAGATCAGTAGTTCTGAATATTATCCCTTATAATATTAGTATAGTAGCAATTTGTAGTTTACTAGGTGGGTAGGGATATTCTACAGTAAAGACCCTTTTCTTTTTTTTGGGTGGGAAATTATCAAGTAACTTCTCCCGCTCTGGGCGGATTGGGAGGGCGTGTCAGACTCTTACTGACTAAAACCCACCCGTGTTCCTTCAGTTGCCTGTATGTTGCCAGGGGCCACGGTATTCCTTTCGGACTTTCCCGCGACCCCGGCAGGCATCGGCCCTAGCGGACCCCGTCACTTGTGCTGACATCTCTTTGAGGCGCGCGTGGAACACAACGCGACAGTAAAGAGCCTGAGTTTGATCCACGGCTCGGGTAAAGTGTTATTAAGTTTTTCTTTTAGAAAATTCTCAGTGGCAGTCCGGTGGATTCTGAACATAACTGCCAAAATGTACTGTAGCCCTCTGCCTATCTCTTCAGAAATACAGGCGTGATGTTATGTTAATAGTTCAATATCGACTGTATCTAATTATGGTAATTTTCATGGCTACATTAAAGTGAATTGTGTGATTGTTCAGAAGTTCGAGATTGATTAAAATATTTATGAGCTGAGACAGTGATCAATTTTGTTAGAATTCAAATCGTTTTAATTTAATTGCAATAATATGTTCACCTAGTCAGAATATTTAGTCGAAACTTACAAAGAGCTCGTAATTAAATAGACATACATACATAACATCACGCCTTGTTTCCCCGAAGGGTTGGGCAGAGGTGTACCTGTAGTAGGTACACCCACATTTCGCCAGTTATGTTTGAGTCCCATGTAATAGGGGGCGAGCCTATTGCCATCAACCGGGCACAAATCCAGACTCCGGGCTGCTACTGAGTCACTATAAATATTTGTCGTTTATACATTATACCTACATAAAATTAAGGTTTGTACAAATGTGGGTCAAACAAGTTCTTTTACGAGGAATATCAACGCATTAGTAACTCCCTGGTTCCCAGAACATCAAGTCCCGCCACAAGGAGGAAGCCTGTCCTCATTAGGTCACGTTTAGCTTTCCGAACATCGTGAATTATGTCGCTCGTTCACTTTTTATTACCCGTTTGATTCATCAGCTTGCTTTGAACGTACGATAACGTTTGTTGTTTTATATGAACAGTGAGTAAACACAGACTATTAACTGGTGAAGCTATTTATCGCTCGATTTGAATCTAGATTCTAGCTAACGGGAAGAGCGGTACTACAGCAGATAACTTGTTGAAACATTGTGCTGTAGGTTGTACATGTTTGTATAGTTACATTACAGTTCCAGGCTGTTAATGTGGCACGTCGAGTAGGTATCTATTAGAAAAAGTTTGGGTTTGTAGAGCGACGTATCTGAGATCTGTGTGACAGCCTCCTTCTAAAGCTCGATGTGTCATGCAGGCACTGTATCTGTACAAGGATCTTTTGGCGCGTGGCCATAATCGGAACTAACGCCGCCATCTTGTTTTTTCAATACATTTCACAAAACAGTTTCACATAATTGTTTACCTGCAGCGCCCTCCTGTCAACGTCATTGGAGCGCCAAAAGATCCTTGCAGGCCTTGCAGCACTGTATATGTTGGTTTGTATGTCCTGTGTATGTATGTGTGTACCTTTGATCATGATGAGTTAGTATTATTAAGATCGTGACACGTTCCCTAGGTGTTACAACTTTTAATTGCTACACGTCTTTTTAAAGTTCAATTTTAATTATAATCATTATTTGAAGATACCTTGGGGAATTATATACGGTGATATCATAATACATATATCTGACATTTGTAGCTCAGTAGTTAAAAGGGCACTCTATAACATAATTAGTTTGTTGTGTGTTTGTTAGATTTTCTGTAACGAGTATGTCTCCTTGAAAATTGTATTAAGTATGTGTCCTACTTTATTGTGTCCTGTCCTTGTTGGCATCATCATTCATGTTCATTAATCTGCCAAAGGTATTTAATTACTCATGCATGCTCGTCAATTGTGAGCTCTCTTCTCTGCAAAGGAGTTTATGTCGACTGATAGGAAAAGCTGAAATGTCTCCTATTTTCGGTCGTAACCAGTGTTTACGACCTAGACCTTTTATAAAAAATATATTAATCCGTTACGTCTTGGGTAGACTTGTGGCTAAGTAACAACAGCTGCACGGGTCGATCGATTAGGTTAAGCTACGCTTGCCGCGGTTGGTCTGTGGATGGGTGACCATCTTTACATACCAAGACCCCTCCGTGCCTCGGAAAGCACACTAAGCCGTTGGTCCCGGCTGTCATTTGTAGATCTTTGACAGTCGTTACGGGTAGTTAGAAGCCCAAAAAGTCTGACAAACTAGTCTTACCAAGGGGTATCGTGTTACCTAGTAACTAGGTTGTGGAGGTCAGATAGGCAGTCGCTCCAACTCCAACTGGAAGCCGACCCCAACATAGTTGGGATAAGGCTAGGCAGATGATGACATCTTAGGTAGACTTAGGTATCACAGGAGAATAATTACAATTACTTTATTTTTAATAGGTCACTTTACGTATTAGAGTAAGTATTAGGTTACATTTTAATAAAGTTACAGATACATACCGATTTGGTTGGAAATGGTGACTCAATTTTTGGGTTCCCAAAAATTCAATTTAAGCCCCTTGGCGGTCCTCTGTGATTTGTGCTACTTCGTTCGTGCCTAATCAAATAATATTTTCAGCCGTTACATTTTGGGTAGGTTTAAGTATCACAGAAGAATAATTACAATTACTTTATTATTAATAGGTTACGATATGTATTAGGTTACGTTTTAAATGTTTTAACTGAGTTACAAATACCTACCGATTTGGTTGGAAATGGTGACTTAATTTTGGTAACCTTACCTCCTAAACTAAGGGGCTTGGCGGTCCTGTGATTTCTGCTAGTTCGTGCCTAGTCAAATAATCGTTTTTGTTATACTTACATTTTATAACATACAAACTATTAAAATATGAACAATTCTATGTTAGTTTGTTTGTTTGTTAACCGGACATGATGTTATGTCTAGCTCGTGGTGTTTACGACATGTGTTGTCAGACATAACAATAACACGAACGCTACACAAGTGGACCCATCGTTTTTAATTTAATAACACTGCTACCACAGTAAAGAACAGAACGTGTGTATTACAGTTAAATACGTATTCAGAACAAACCTGTTATTTTTTTAAGACCTTTTTAACTTTATTACTTAATTACATTCTTAATGTATGTTGACGTGTAATTAGATCGGCTACTTATCTGCCCACGCCACCTGTAAGTGTCAACATAGGAAAATGTTATATAGTTGTTGTATAGTTATAGTTGTATAAGGTTTTTAATACGTATTAGTTTATTATTGTATAAGATTATTTTGTGTATTCTATTTATGGGCCTTAGTTGCCTGATAATAAAGTGATTATTAAAATGTATTAGTGTTGTGGACTTGTGGTATCCTCGTTGTCGCAGCTTGTCATGGCACAGTCGCGCGGCTGACGCGCGCCTGTCGCGCTGTCAAAATTTCATAGTTTAAACAGAAGCGCGGCGGTAGCGCGCGGCCGGCGCGGCCATCGCTTTCGCTTAATCGGCGATGAGCCAGTGTTGCAAGTGTCGGAATACAAACTCAATTTGAATTGATTGCCTATGCGACTATTATCTATTGACATTGTCGATGTTCTTTTTATTAATACTTGTCATTTTTGGTTAATTAATTTAAACATGTCTGTTTTTTTCCCTTCGTCAATAAATAATTTGTTTAGAGTTTGAAAATTGACCATTGTAATGTTAATTAGATTAAATTCGGGACGAGAGCCTGGTGATCCGTGACACAGGGTTTCCTAGTATGGACGCCAACCTCTCTCAAAGGGTCATATTTCACATATTTTTGTCAAAACGCTATATTTCTTGTCTCTATGTTTAAAACTATATGAACCTTTGTGAACAGAGAAATAAAGATTATTACTAATAATTGAAGAAAAAAAAAATTAATGTTGAAATATAATTATAGCTATACAAGTAAACCAAGTTATTATTATCACATGCCCCAACAGCAATCTCACGTGATTAGGTATAGTCCATTTTTGAAATGAAGTGGGCCACACTGATCTAAACTGCGGCGCGGCCGCCGCGCTGCTAACGCGCGGCTGTTCTTATAATGTGAAGGCATGTGCTTCTGCCGCGCCACTGTCGCGCTGCTAACGTCCTAATGTGAAAGCGGCCTTACACTCGACCGCTATCGTGATACTTGGAACTGTTACTTCTGTCACTGGCTCGGAACGGTGATACGGTTGCAGATAGTGTCTCAATGTGATACAAATACATACAACTTAATTAAATTCAGTGTTCCCACTTTGCTACTGGACTGCTGGTCTGCTGTTTGTTCGTACTAATTGATTTAAAAAACGAGAGTGTACCTAACTTGAGTTGTTTTCTATACAAGTTTTTTAGATAAATTGCAGTAAATATAAAATTAACTGGATAATAGTACTACTTCACAGCGTTTTCATAATCTAATTCTTCAACAAATCGTGTTTTACCAGTTTTGAACTAAGTTTCAGCGCAAATGATTAAATAAATCCGTTTGCATGTTTAAATGTGACCGCAAATGATCATGTCACACAGTATCATTAGAGAGGTACGGCAAGGACATTGAGTGACTTAGTATCAAGTGGCGATCAGCGTCACGCTCCAAGAATTCAACTCCGTTCACATGATAATGTCATACGCGGGGAATAATGGGAAATAAACGCGTGCCTCGGATTCTTCCGCCAGAGCTCGGGTGTTAGGTACATGGTACACCTCTATTGTATGGCATTCGTTTAATACATAGTTACATACATTATGCACCGATATTGTGCAATATTATGTTACGATGTGGAAGCATTGTGTGTGATTGTGACCTTTTTTCTATATGTATAATTGCCTCATTTGTTGTGCAGCCTTTATTAATGACGTGCAATTACTGATTAATAAAGACTGAAGAGAATTCTAGATTTGCAATGCTGGCGTTAATGAAGATTTATGAATGGATGGATGTGAGTGTGTTAATGAAGAATTATGAATAGTGAGTTTGAGTGAAATACGTTTATTGTGCTTTAGCTGCTTCAGCGTTCGTTAATTACCGGGTTCATTATCTGAAATAATAGTCCGTACACCGTATTTCAGGCCGCTACTTCGGTGGTATTTTTTTAATTATCTACTCAATTTACGTATAATTGAAAGTTAACTAATTTAATTAACCGTGACTGCTAGCACAATATTGATCTTCAGTTATTTTTGAAACTACACACCTAATCTACCAATTCATCACAATAATAATACAAGTGACTTACTTAACATTTCCCACACAGAGTTACGATTCAGATCTTGTTAACATCAACACTCAACACAGTATTGACAGTGTAATCTACAACGGTAACAACAAGTTTGTAATCAATCCAATCAAGTTAAAGCTTTGTAAGCACCAGTAGCGAAGGCTCACGTTATGGAGGAGGGAAGCAGGAGCAGCAAAAAAAAAAAAAAAAACCTACCAATCCCGAACTCATAAAACAGCTACGAAAATGTTTTAAAAACCCTATATTCTATGAACAACTACAATCTATGAAAAGTAAACACGGGAACAATACATTTTAATAAATTTACGACTGCCAGTCACTCATTGATATTTATCGTAAAGGGAAACATTAAAATGTTTCAACGAACCATCGCGGCGTTTGTAATTTATAGTCACATCTGGGCGAGCACGTATTTTCAAAACTTAACCTTGAAAAGCATGTTTCTTAACAAAGTAATTGTCAAACGACATTCTAAAACTATGAATGCCGCCATCCTAATAAGATCGTACTAATTATTTTCAAATCTACTCTAAATAAGTAATTTCAGCTTATTAAACTATCTACTTACCCCAATACCTAATTACGACGTACTTTATTTTCACATCCAATAAACTCAAAACACTATGTTAATCACTGTCCTATGACTACAAACAAATATTAATACTACTAGTAATGATAAACTAATGAATTCAATAAATACTGTGCGAAAAAAAAGCAAATTAATATGGTTCTAATGCGATTACGTCAAAAAGGAAACCACACATTGTCATACGAATAATGAAATGTTTACGAACTCCGAACTCCTACCCAGTATTACGAAATTCAACGAAAACTACCGAATCAAATGCGTGTGCCAGAAAGAGGTGGTGCAATAGCAATAATTCCTTCTCGCTCCCGCGCGCACGTTTCTGCTACTCTGTGCCTACAATAACTCGCTACAGACCGGCTTACCCGGCTCATAGAAATCGCGGTATCACGTGACCGAAGTGACGTCATGATGACTTTATTTTTTGTAAGGAAATTGAATTTAGCATAAGCCGGACGCGCCTACGAGTTATTTTAGCGCAGTGTTTTGTTGCTGGGTTATTAAGACAATTTTTAATGTGTAGGCGTTTTGTAATAGGTATTTTAATTTTATGGTGTATCAAATACTTATAGTTTGATTATTCAATGACGATAGAGTGGTTGTGTTCCGAATTTCCAAAGGGAAGCCGGTAGGAATCGGCTTATATGGACGTTTCGCCTCTGGTAAGCACTTCTCAGTAACCTACCTATACCGTACAGTCGAACACTATCTCAGTGGGTGAGACGATCTCGAGTCGAAAGGATCCGTATAAGGCCTCGAAATAATCCAGTACGAGTACTTAATATAGTGCAGAGATGCAGTTGCGTTCCCACGATACCCATACCGATACCCGATTGGCTCACCTGCATTGTACCTAATTACTTTTATATTACCCCGCAATATAGGCCAGCAAATTATACATCGGTATATTTTGCTCGAGCACTTAATTAGATAATTAATTGTCGTACGTTAGCCTGCGGTTATTCATAACACCACTTGTGTTGACTGAGTACGTGCGTGTTTTATATAAACATAATGTACCTAATCAAAGCATTTGAAATGTAAGCTATGTATGAATAACATTAGGGTTTTTTTTTTTTTTTCTGTACCCATAGCTGGCCTCTGAGGCCATGACTATTTAACCGAGCAAACCTGTGGGTGCCTTAAGCTGCTACACTCAAAGCCTCCAGCCAGGGACTTATAAACTAAGCTAATTAAAACTAGGTGAATGCTCGCTAAGGGCACCCCCTGTGGGGTACGAGCCTCGGCTTAGGGCGTTTACCGGAGGGAGGACATCAAAGATGGGACGGGCTGGACATTAGGGTCTATGCATACGGCGTTTTTATACGCACGTTCCACGTAACGCGCGTCGACGCCGGTAGTCTTCAAATAAATCAGCACTATTTAGGTTGTAGCGCGTACACGCTCGTCGTGGCGTTGGTGCAGTCCTTAAGGTCAAAATAGGTTTCAGCTAGAGTTGTTTTGTTAGATATTAATTTATAGTAGACAGGCATTTTTATGGCGACCACGTAGGTACCGGAAGACGTAGTATTGGAAGGCCCCTCACAAGGTGGACCGATGACCTGGTGAAGGCCGCAGGAATCCACTGGATGCGAGAAGCATAGAATCGGTCGAAGTGGCGGTGCTTGGGGGAGGCCTATGTCCATCAGTGGACGTCTTTCGGCTGAGATGATGATGATGATGCGATGATCATGAGGCATTTTTACGTATCCCTTTTGGAGCTTTTTCATTGCTGTTTGGGCCTCATACGTGGGCCAAAAACTCCAGCCTGTGTCCCAAAGTGCTAAAATCTTTGGCCCCGTCCATGTAGCTTATTTTCATATCATTCTTATATCACATGTAAGTAGATATAAGACAGTTTCATTCACCGTGACTTACGCAAAATCCGTCGTACGGCAGGATCTCCTAAAATAACTAAGCAAAAAAACGGCGATAATGCCAAGCAGTGACGGGATGTTGACCCGTTACTCATAGCGATAGAATACACTTTACTGGTGACATCAGGAACACACGCAGTTACACGCAGAGGTTTTTTATGTGTTTTATGTACTTAGAGATCAGCATGTTAGTTTAGGATTTGAATAATCAAATGTCTTCACATCACTAATGTGTCTGGATGGTTCAAGGACTTAAATCACGTTTTACCATTGATGTAAATCACGTTTTACTGTTTAAATAAGGTTTTTACTTAGTGTTAGTTTATTAAGATTTTAATCAATCTTTGATTTGAAGGTTCTTTTGCCGGTTCTCCACATTTATTATAGTATCTATTTTTTAACCCCCGACGCAAAAAGAGGGGTGTTATAATTTTGACCGCTATGGGTGTGTGTCTGTCTGTGGCACCGTAGCTCTTAAAACAGGTGAACCGATTTGAATGCGGTTTTTATTATTTGAAAGCAAGTTTTCCAGCGATGGTTCTTACACATATTTTATCAAAATCGGTTCAGTCGTTTGAAGATTATCAGCTCTTTTCTAGTCGATCGATTTTAAATTTGGTATTCTGTTACTTCAATGATATTAGAAGAACATAGTAACCTTGAACTGATGCTGCAGCATCACCTGTAATTTGCAGGATATCCAACTCCCTCACCAACTTACAGCACATGTATCGTGTTTGGGCTCATTTGAATGGTCTCAATGAATAAGTTATAGATAGATGGTGATGGAGTAGGAAAGATAAATGAGAAAATGTTTGTCGGGGGTTTTTTAAATTTTAACTGTTGAAATTGTAGGTAGGTACTTATGTTACACAGTAGTAGGTGGACACGCCCAAAAGGATGATATTTTGTAGTTATATCAGTACGTTAAACAATTAGAGATATCAATTATCATCATATAGAACACCGAAAGGTTACGCCGCAATCTTAACTTAATTCAAAGAATAAAATATCCAGTCATCCTTCTTATCGTATTTCTCGTTTATCTATCTCGAAGTATTGCACCGATAAGCTCTTTAAGCTGCAAAGCTTGATTTACAAATCCCTTCTCACAACATCGCCTTATTTAAAGCAGTATTTATTCTTCATAACGTATCATTATCAGTAAGCAGCTGCTACTTCGTGCCTACAAAGTAAATGTGAGTCGTTCATTCGACGGCTGCCTGTGATTACAAACCACTGCGTTTATTTACCTACAGTATTTGATATATTTTCTTAAATGTCTCTCGAAAATCATCGCATTTCCGAATACAAACGAATGCTAATTTCCATGTCCATCAATTATTAGATTTATCGTGCATAATAATTAGCAATAATTTGAATTCAGAACTAAGTATTTTATTGTTGTTTTGTTTTGATTTTTGTGTGAACGATATAAAGCTATAAACTATTTTCCTATCTGTCGTGCCTGCGACTTTAGCAGCTCTCCTCTCATTTTTAATAAATTACATTAAGTTAAAAGAGTATTAACAACTCTATATACTTCCAAGTCGATTGAGAGTGTCCGGTCTGCACCAAGTGCAAAGGGCAACTGATAGAAATCCGACAACTGACGAAACACGAAGTTTGCCGAGGGACATTAAGAAAATAGAAATACTAACTTTTACTTAGGTACCTAACATATTTTCAGTACCCGGCCTTAAATATGGCGCATCGACTGTATCGTCATTCCTTGTGCGCTTTTACAATTTCTAACGTCACGATATTATCGTCGTCCACGTCCATAAAATGTATAGTAATAAGTGCTCGTTATAACGTTATCGTGGTTCCATACATTTTACTTCCCCGTGTTATCATGATCCCGTGATGTGAACGTGGACGTCCGCGATAATATCGTAACAATCGTAAAGTTAGAAATTACAAAAGTCCACATTCTTGTGTGATAGTCTCTTTTGACCCGACAACGGCAAAGCCAAAGTAGGGTTGATGGGTTATGATGTTTTAATGACACCCGCCCTGATACTTACTGAATATCCTAATATGTAAGACGATTTATGAATTCCTATGTCGGTTGCATTTGATTCCGCATCGCATCCGTTTTATAATTCATTTCATTGCAATGTAAAGTGTGTTTTGATTAGCTTAATTTTAACATTCGCAATTTGCATATCTACACGTGTGCCAATGACAGTAACTTCCTTTATATTTGTTGCTTTATTTTTGCATCAGTAGCCAAATATACTTAATAAGCGTAAGACAGGTAATTGTCGTCATTAATCATTTTCCTGATATAGAAAAACCTAATTTCTTCAATCCAATCCTCAAACATTCTAGGAAAAGCAACTAATAAAAATGTTTTTGTTCGGCAGACCAATAATAATGGAGAATACTCATCACGGAGTCTTCCTCGCGTGAGGCTCGACAACGGAGCAAACGTTGGCACTGCCGGCGTCAGACTCCGCTGTTGGGCTGCACCACCGTCGATAACAGAGGAAGAAGTTGAAGAAGAAATAGAAGAAGATGCAGTCTCACTACGAGCGATGCCTGTTCAAGGTTTGTAATTATATATTTATGTCAGCGCCATCTAGTGTGCAAGGGAAACAACAGACAATCAGCGCCCTCTGCTGATTACATGGTAGTTATTATTTTGCTGCTTCTACTCGATAATAGATGGCGCTGTAATAGTTCTATGCATTACACAACAGATGTCGCTGCATCACTGTTTATTTTCTGACAAACTTTAGAAAACACAATAGCATCACGCCTTGTTTACCCGAAGGGTTGGGCAGAGGTGTCCCTGTAGCAGGTTTTCGCCACTTTACATTTCGCCACTTTAGAAAAGTTTTGGCTAAACTTTTTTCACTAAGTACTTATTAGCAATTATTTATTTACTAAAACAATGG
The DNA here is from genome assembly GCA_949152395.1 of Agrochola litura. NCBI lineage: Eukaryota > Metazoa > Arthropoda > Insecta > Lepidoptera > Noctuidae > Agrochola > Agrochola litura. Next base: position 18,784,643 of record OX424493.1, read on the forward strand.
TCTCCAATTTTAATTGCTTGTTGAAATACCACCTTGATGCATTTATAGTCATGATGGATTCAGGAAAATTATTCGTTTTTGAGAGTTGGAAAAAGGTGTTAAAATTCAAATCATACGAAAAAATAATCAGCCGTTCCCTACTTTTATGTTCGCATGACTCGTCAAAATGTATGGAACAGCTAATTTTTTTTTCGCGATTTCAGCTTTGGTCCCATAGTAAAAGTTGTTCATAATGATGAATTAAGTCACGTGTTAAAGTTTGCGCATTGGATAAAAACTTATCCTGTATAGGTACCAAAAGTAACTATAGGAGTAAATTATATCTGAATAATCATACCGTATCGAGGTGAAAGTTCGGTTATGAAACATGTTAGCTCTCGCTTCTGAACTTTCAGGAAATTGTTAATTAGACGAAGTAGAGCAAATGTATCAACGTATTTACCTACTAACTTCCGCGAAACCATATGAAATTCCATAAAACTCTGACATTAATCATGTATAACATAAACAAGTTTTCACTTCATTAGTAAGCGTTAAGTCGGGACGGAATGACGTTTCTAACAGTGCCACCAACATAACGCAAGAAGGGCGCGCACCGTGACGCTAGCGCACCCGTCACCAATCGATTTTGGCCAAATGTTTCACGCCCCTGCTGCATACTTGTCACTCTTTTTATTATTCCTAAAATTAGAGAGAATATTAGCTTCTTTAACGAATTCCTAATCTTCGTTGCGTTGTCTTGTGAAACAGTCCTCGACATTTTTTGTTAGTGGTGCGAGTATTGTCTCATCTTTTGAACGACGTTCAGTAAAATGCTTTTTTGTTCGACTTTCTTACAGTTTTCTTATCGCACTTTGGCTGTGTGATGACTTTGAAAAGCAACACTGTTAATTAATTTCGGGAACTGCGGTTGACGTGGATGAGGAAAACTTTGAATTTGATTGTTCCCATTTAGGAAACAAAAGCCTTTTAACCCTATTCGCAATGGTCAACGCCTTAAAACACAATACATACTTAGAACAAGTAGATACCTTAAATTAAGAACCAGGAACCAAGAATGACCGCAAATACGTGGTTGTGTACAAAACGGGTCGAAGTGGTCCCAAACTACAAAACACAAATGAGAAAGTTTCCAACTAAAAACTTGTACCACCACTTGACAAATAGTTGCCATAATTTATGAAGTAGGTATATAAAACGTATGTTTTTCCACTACGCGACGGTATTGCAATTGGACACGCGACAGTGCTCGGTGTCCCTTCGGCCGTCTGGCGCAATCGAGCTAAAATGGGCACAATTAGGGCCCCGGCAGTTTTTAATTGACATCGGTCCCTCGACTCGTGTGCGTTGCCCAGTTGCCCGACCCTGTGCCTATCAATCTGCGACTTGATACGGAAATATATACATATAGCACTCGATTTCTATCTGGCAACTGCCCGAAACAAAACACAGGAGTTGAACTTGGTGTTCCTATATTTTACCGATCGTTATTGGTAAAAAAAACGACTAATGGATTTGTAACATATAATGGGATGTAGCTTCCAGAAAGCGTAGCGTTCTCTTCATCTGTTCGTCGAAATCATACAAAACACAAAAGTATATAAGATTTCGAACCGGGCAAACAAGTATTTAAGTTCTAAATCTGTCTTTTGTTTATAAATAAATATATCTATTGTTAAATACCAAATTACGAAAGGTAAACGCGATTGTAAATTTATTATTATACGTTTTAGCTACTAGCCAGATAGACAACGTAGGTGGAAGTTATTATAATGCCTTGCATATTTTTAAATGTGCATCTGCTTAACTTCAAAAATATTTATTGTCTCGACCTTGTTAACAAAAACTTGACGATAGTCTGGTCACTATTATGGTTATCTAATCTATATAGTATGCCCTAATTTGTACATGAATAAAGGCCAGTCCATGTTTTGAATGTACAATAATAATTCCACTGTATAACGGAAGTATGAACACTCATTGACTTAAACAATATATTTTTAACTTAATATTTTAAACAACAAATCATCCAACTGAACTGTTTCCATTGACTTCCTAGACTAAAATACGATTCCAGAAAATCAGTCTTTGAAGCTCGTCTCAAAAATAGAACGCAGTGCCACAATACAAATGCACCAACCGTCCGTCAGTTTTCAGCTTTCATATTTTCGTTTTAAAAAAGAACTAAAATACGAACTGTTTAACCTGTCGCACGAGTCCGCACGACATGAACTTTGTCAGAAAGCGAACACGGGTCGATTGACGACTCCGAAATAGCGGACGTTCACGAAAAAGAAATTCTAATTTCGAACCAGAGTTTAACTTTTTTCTCTCTCCTTAATATTTTTGGTGGTTGGAAAACTAACCGCGGCGGCCTGAGCACTTAGGCGTGGAAAAAACCCATTGATCTTTTACTGTAATTTGTTACCCTTTTTGGTGACTTCCTGATTAAGGAATGTTTATTTGTTTGACACTTTTTATGAACTTTGCAAAGAACCGTTTGAAGATGTCGCTGACATTGGGAATTTATTGGCTGAAGTGCAGTGTGACTTGACTCGCGACCTGCTTAAATTGGGTGTAAAATGAAGATAATATTTAAAAAAAATTTGGTTGATTATGTTTTAATGATTGTAGCGATTAATTTCGGTCAACTTCTTGATTCTTTTGTTACATTTCTTGGTTTTGTGGCAAACCAATTAAGGTCTGATTATTGACCAGTGACTAAGCTTACATACTTACACAAAACTTTTCATCATCATCATCAGCCTATAAATGTTCCCACTGCTGGGACACAGGCCTCCTCTCTGTGAGAGGGAGTGGGCCGTAATCCACCACGCGGGCCCAGTGCGGGTTGGTAGATGTCACATGTCTTCGAATTTTCGGTTCTAGGACATGCCGGTTTCCTCACGATGTTTTCCTTCACCGTTTTGAGAGCAGTGGTGATGAAATAATTTACACAAAGTAAAGCGCCTGTCTGGGTACGAACCTACAACGTACAACTCGTAAGTCGCGGGCGTTACCACTGGGCCACCACTGCTCTAGCACAAAACTTTTACGAACAATATTTTCAAATTACGAGTTCGATGCCTCGTTTACCTAAATAAAATTTAGCGTGAGTCAGTAGGACTGATAGGGAAGTAAAGGCGGCTTACACATCGGTTCCTATGAACTGACGCTCGTCCTGAATATTAATTCGTGTTCAACACATTGTCTGTCTATATGGACTGGCTGGTTTCCGAACAAAAACTGAATTCATAATAAAACTGGCGTCGGTTAGTCGATCAAGTTGTTAATACTCGTGTTACGAAAGTATTGAACGAGAAATTTCAAGTTTTACTGTCGACTACTCTGTATTTATATGGCAGTAAATCACGAGCTTAAACTGTTGCGAGAATGTTTAGCAAAAACGTTGGAACGTTAAATGTTTAATATAGTATAAGGTAAGTGTGCCTATTGGCTTAAATAATATATTTCTGTGATATAATAAATACCATGAGTATTATATAAAAATGGCACCAGTTAACAATTTACATAAATGGTGTAAATAAATTCATTAAGTAGGTATATATTGTTTAGATAGGTTGTACTTTATGTATGTTTATGACAGTTTTTATAACGGAGAGGAAAACCAACCGAAAACAATAATATAAGTACCAAGGTACCTATAGTTCGTGGAATATTCGAACCGGTAAACGACATAATTCTTTAAAAAAATCTTCAAGACATTTCTTGTCTCCATATCGGCCTTCACCCTCGATCGAATTGGATAAGGGTACCTAATTACACGAAAGGAATGTACTAAAATAACGTTGAACACTGAAATACTCAATATCTTCATGTTATATAATTTGCCAAACTTTCAGGCTACTGACGTGATTGCATACCATGAATGTCTTTCTTTACTATATTTATTAATTAAAGATCCCAATAAAAAATAAACATAAGATATGACACATAAATAACGGGCAACATTAGGCGTTGAGACTCTGCGGGAGCTTTTAAGTAGTATGTACTTTATTAATCTCGCACTATTTTGGAACAAAATCAACCAAAACATTCGAAACTTAAATGGTCACGGAATAAAAACTGGAAAGCATGACTTGACTTAAAAGGTGTGTCCTCACCTCACTCACCTCACGACAATGAAACGGTATTGAACTTTCATGAAAGGACTCAGTTGTCTATACCATAAGGAATATAATGCCTGTGTGTGTAACAATCCGTGATTCATAATGTTCTTTATAAGGTACCGTAGAACCGTAGAACAGCATCAATATTAATAAGTGTTTATAGAGTTATCTTTGGCCTACGACTATGTAAATATTTATTGTAATAAATACAGAGAATATTAGTCTATTTTTATGTATTAGTAATGTTCGCCCACCGCTTTATGTAAAGGTTGTGAACTTAATTTTCCGGTTGGTCATGTGACTTTGCAATTATAATATTAACCGTTTACAGTTTAAATTCAAATTATTTATTTCAGACATGAGTCTATAGTGTTAGTATCAACAAAATAACTTGATAACTAGAGTTAGTAATAAGGAGATAATACAAAAAATATCAACTGGTATGGATTCTTCCCCAGTGGCGCAGCAGAGGGGAGTCTGAGAACACGCTCAGGAGACCGTTGGTAGTGGTGCGTAGCCGACCGGCTATGGAGGCGGTTCTTTTTCTTATTATGGCGTAAAAATCGTCTGTGCGCGCCTCCGCAAATATTGTGGACGCACTACAACGCCACGACATCCCCAACAGTATCCTAAACGCGTTATTATATTGGACACGCATATCGCTGTATGTCCTCTGCGTATAACTGGTCCAAAGACTGCATGTGTAGAAAGACTGACAGAAAGCTTTGAAAAGAGTGATTTTAATTTGATTTGTACAACGTGAAAATCTTCTAACCAGCATGTTACATCGAACGACCAACGACCTGCGCTCCCTCTGTATATCTATATTGTCCTTAAGATCATCAGTGATCCAATGACCCAAGTACTTAAACTTAGTCACCCATGGTAAAGGAGTGCCACAGAGCGAGACACCGGGAATATCAGAATAGTTTATGGTACTCGTTTTAAACATAAAGTTCGCTGAGCCCATGGAACACTGCATAGGACTCACAAATAGCCACCAGTTTCTTCAAAGCGCCGATCGATGGGTTTAGCAGCACCATGTCATCCGCATAAATAATATTATTCAAACAAACGTTGTCAATATGAAATCCAACTTTGGTGCCGCTAAGCTCACCGATTAGCCGGTTTATGTACAAATTGAAGAGGCGTGGTGAACTTAACCTCTGGCTCACCCCGCACTTCAGCTCGTACACATCCGACGGAGCCTCCGCCCATCTGACACTATTCCTCTGGTGGTAGTACCAGTAATAAGTTAAGTCAAGTTTAAATCACATCATTGTAATAATTAAAACATAATAAGGTATAAGGAAAGAAAACCACATACTTACCTACTAAGCATATTTTAAAACGAACAATATTTTGTTAGTTTAAAAAATCAAAGTCTTGACAAGCATTGAGCATATCGATGCACATTTTAATACGACCGTAAAACACGATATAAACATGCAGTCAGCATTGGCATTGCATGTAGGCGGGGAGTCTGCGACGTTGGTGAATATCATCCATAACGTTTTCAACCCTGCCAAAAATAGCACGCGGCGTTTTTGGATGCAGCGAGTGATTCATCATAATATTTCCAATATTGGACGCGATGCATTTCCAGTGTCCGTCTGTCCGTTGATATCAGCCGGCGACTGAACTGATATCGATATAGCTACTGTCTATTGTCTCTGCGTAATGTTTTGTTAGGGCTGCTACGCCGGAGACAGGCTACACTGTTGGGAAAAAGTTCGACGCTTGAAGAATAGCCTTTTCAGATTCATTGTCTTTCCTTTATTTAGAATAGTTGTGAAATATAAGAATACTTAGTAAATAAAGAACTCGTAAAAACGCATATAATTATTCTTAATCACTGTGTGAAATATTTAGCGGTACCTACATATATAAAGGAAAGTAAACAAACGCAGTTAAAGACTGCAATTAACCATAATTATATGTGCTTTCTCTGGGGCGTGCATATGACAATAGAGTCATTTTGCTGAAAAATCGTGTGCGCGTTACAAGCGGTTCGGATTTTAATTGTTAACAAGCGGAAAATTATATACGTTGATTGTAAGTGACGCCCCTACTTTTCTCTGAGTCAATGGCGGCAGACGCGAGGCGCGTACGCGGCATCCGCGCCAGTGTGCGACGCCGCTTCCGACTCGCCACACTTCGGAGCCGAATCACCGATCGGATTTTCAAACTACGAAAACAATCGGGCGCGAATTTCTTTTTTTTTAATTTTCAGCGCACACGCTGCTTTTGTGATTGAAAGTAAAGTTCAGTGCGTGGAAATTGACCGAAAGCTATAAAATCTGATAGTGTGTGGTGCTATGTGTTGTGTTTTGTGATTCGATCAGCTGTTTTGGAATTAGCGTCATAAGGTTTTTGTTGTTCTATGTAAACATTGGCAACAACTTGGTTTTGAATTACACGCATTTCGAAATACTTCGAAATATTTTGCTAGCAATACGACACCATGGAAATTTTACACGAATGAAGCTAAATAAACTGCGGATTACTTATACATTCAGACAAGACAATAAATGATGTTTAACTGATTGTAGCTCATTGAGAAAACAATAATATTGATAGCTGCCATTAAATTCCAATTGGAGGCTCGACAGGGTATTTAAGAATGCGTTAAATTTAACGTCTTTTGACGTCGTTTTTCCTCTTTTTTATTTAACTTTGTTTTTTTTCCTTTACTCAACAGTTTATAGGTAATTGAATCTTGCCAGTACTTATGACGAGCCTTCTTAATGTATTATTAACTAAAGTACACGTGTAGGTGTAAGATTGATTGTTATTAATAACTCATAGTCGATGTATGATCGGCGTCAAAAGTTGTTGCTCTGAAGTCTAAAGTTTCCAATAAGTTACAAATTGTTTTGTTGTAAGTACATACATAAACTCACGCCTTCTTCGTATGAGGGCAGGCAGAAACTATAGAACGCCACCTGTTACGATTCTTAAATACTCCTTTTGCTTCGTCTACGGGTTACCTAATGACAAATTGGAATTAATCCCATAATTTGACCTTCTAGGTTCAAGCAGAGAACCTAGACATTCCTAGACGTCTCGAATGTATGAATATTAAGCAATCCACTCGTCTATTATGCACCTATCAGGCACTTATTACGCATTCATATGGCCACATTAATTACCTTAATATAATACCTTATTTACATTTCCCAATAAAAAAACAACAACAAAAACTAGAGCACTAGAATCTAGAATATTATAAAGTTTTTTGAACACAATATTGTAATGTAACCTTCGCACGTTGGCTGAATAAAAAAGGACCATGGATCAGCATCCGCTGGCAACACATGCGTAGGAGTCTGTCAACTACGTTCTCACAGCTCGCCTTGTCTTAATTGATTACAAGTATTATAATTAAGTTTATAATAAATAATACGCGGCTGTGATAAAAGCAGGGTCATGAATGGAGGCCTCAACACATTTAGCTTGCGCTGTTAATCCTTCAACGAATTAATCTAGGTATGTAATGTACAGATAAGCTTTTGATTCAAGTGCCTAGTTTACGATACAGCCATACTAATAGACAATTTAGATTATTCAAGCCACGAAATTCAAATTTCCTTACGTTTTTTTCAATTTGCAGGTCAGTATCAGGATGTATGTTGATAAAAATATGATTCGCAATCGTAACAAATATGTATTTACAGAATTATAACTAATAAAATCGTCAATCACCTGCAAGTTGCAAAAAACGTAAGGAAATTTGAATTTCGTGGGCTACCTGAGCGCATCCCTTTTAACTATAAACTGATGACTGATTATAGACTGATGTGATGCTCTAGCTAGATAGATTGATCTCTAGGCTCTGCATACTTGGGCGTAGATCCAGTAGATTGCTCTGAGAGAGTCTACGGAAACACGTGGGTGGACGCATTTAAAAATATATTTTCCCTTTAATTAATGTTAATTACTTAAGCCCTTGTTTATTCTAATTGAAATCGTATCATTGTCGGTACCAAGTGCATTTCTTATTCTGTTTTTACACCACTGAAATGCCAAGTGGAATGTAAACAGAAAACAATGCAGCAGTATTGTGAAATACCGTCCTAATATAGTACTTTACGAGTACAAACATAACTCAAATATGTACACAAAAACATCAGTCTAACATAATGCGACGAGTTGACAGAATGTGATGCAAGTTTCCGGCGAATTTCAAGTAATTATTTTCATAGTAATGACATTTGTAAAAACTTAGAGAGTGATCCTAGCGGCTCTCGTGAAGGTAATGTTCAAGTTTACCTTAATGACCGACCTGACCGTCATTATCATATCATTACGCACATTGGAAGTCTATGTAGATCAAAGTGTTTTACATACTAACCCGTGTGAATTCTACGTATTTCTGAGATTTTGTTTTTACATGAAAGCATAAACCGCTAGCTCTAGGAACGTAAGTGAAAAGTAAAAAAAAATTAGATACTCAGATAAAATTCGTTACCGATGAATCAGGCTCGCGAGTGAGAATTCCGTGTTTGATATTTGACTTTATAAGCAGTCTTCGCAAACATTCGCTGGGGACATATTCAACCTCATTAAAGCCACCAGCTTCATTGATAAACCGGAGACGATGAACACTCGTAAACAAGTCTAAGCGAAGACGTTTTCCATTGCGTGTTAAAGATTTATCGCCCACTTTATATCGTTATCCAAGCAAATAGAAGTATGATCATAATCACTGTGTCACTAATTGTTCGAGATAGCACATTAACTCGAAACCGTGTAATGATTAAATTCTAAACATTCCACCTGCAGTGCTTGTAGTTGTTACAGCATAATTATTATCGATTTCATAGTTTATGTAATATACCACTATGATAGTAACGTATTGCATAAAAATACCGTGTGGTGGCTACCTATCGTGTCAAACTCGATCAGAACAACCGTTAATTGATCAATGAGCATGAGCAGTGCTCCTTCTTGTAAAAGTGTTATAATGACTACTTCCTGACGTGTGTGATGCAATTAACAGTAACTGTGACGATTCGTTCCGACTCGTTCTACGAGTCTTCACGAAACTATGAATATGACGAGCAGCATCGCCTACAAAATTTGCTTATCGTCCATTGTTAGATATTTATTAATAAATATGAGTTGCTCTGAATTCACTCATCGATTCCCGCTTCGTTGACGTCGATAACTTTGCGTAGCACATATTGAAACATTGCAACTTACAATATACTTCATCAAATGCCATTCTAAACGTTATCTGAACACCAACAGGGGATAAAATAGCATGCGGTTTTTGACAAATGTAGCACCTAACTCTTTAATCGTTTATTGGTTTGATACGCAAGTTTCTATCGAGTCGTAAACGCAGGTAATCGGAGATGTGATCACGCGAGGGGAAATTACTGGTGATGTGGACGTGTCCACTTTCTGATGTGATAGATAAATGCTAAATGGGTTGTGACAGTTACGACTGATTGGCCACTGTATTGGAGTTATTGCTATTTAATTTGCAAGAAACTGTACTGTTTATGGGTACTTAGTTGATAACGTATGGTTGATGGCTTGTTGCACGAAAGTCGTAGAGGTGTTGGCAGTAGATGCCCACTTAATTATAATGATGACATAAAAGTGAAAAGAATGCAAATTAGTTACTTCATTGCAGAACACGCGCAGATTTTTATTTAAGTAGCCAAGGATGTAAACAATTGGACATTGTTTGAAAAAATATTTTAGTTTTAACACTTTGTTTTACAATTTAAATTTGCTTGCACATTTCTCAGAACCTTGGATTTCATTGTAATTGTCAGACATCTTAGTCTTAAAGATGAACAATAATGAGTTTTTTAAATAAACTATTAGAATAACAGATTGTATTACGAGATAGCGGATTCATTCTATTGTTTCGCCTAGTCCCGAACAGTTTTTTTTTGTAAATTGTTTTTTTTTTTCAATGTGGAGCAGCTATGATTCTTTGTCTCTGACTGAATTATAATTTATAAATTGCTATAATTACTTATACCTGATTATTATGTATTTAGCTATATTATTGCACTATTTCCTTACATAATATGATAAACAGAAGCCGTGACAACGTCGAATTATCGCGAGAAACTCGCCGTAGTGAATTGTAGCAATACTACTAATAAGATTAGTTATACAATATACGTTCCGACTTAATCAATTTACTTACTTTTTCGTTTGTAATGTTTCTCTTTTTGCATACAAAAGTAATAATATGAATATCAAAACTCATGAAGGAACATTTAATAGATGATAGAGTTATGTAGGAACATTATAACTTTTTTCTTAATGCCCCTCAGCAAACTTCGTGTTTCGTCAGTTGTCGGATTTATATCAGTTGCCCTTTGCACTTGGTGCAGACCGAACGCTCTCAATCGACTTGGAAGTATATAGAGTTGTTAATACTCCTTTAACTTAATGTAATTAATTTAAAAAATGAGAGGAAAGCTGCTAAACTCGCAGGCACGAAAATAGCTTTACAGTTCTTTAGTTCATACGGAAATCAAAACAAAACAACAATAAAGTACTTAGTTCTGAATTCAAATTATTAAACACGATAAATCTAATAATTGATAGAAATGGAAATTAGCATTCGTTTGCATTCGGAAATGCGATGATTCCCGAGGGACATTAAGAAAATAGTCAGACTGTCCCTACTTACTGAAATATAGCTTATCAAACCAGAGCTTTGATTGAAAATAGCGACAAACCAACCTAATTGGTAGTCAAAGTTCCGTAGTTTTGGAGTAGTTCTGGTATTAACTGATCTACGAATGTAATTTTATAACTTTTGTGGTATGTATTATATAAATTTAATTGTAGGCATGTAAACAGAAACGCGCTTTATTAAAAGCATTTAATAACAATAAAATCAAAACGAATAATGTATTAAAAGGTAAACAAGGTCTCTTTTGCGGTAAAATGTATTTCAGGAAATGATCTTAATTCAATAAATTGTAATTTCCTTATTTAAATGTTAAATAACAACAAAGTAATGATGTTTATTAGCACTGAATGGTGTAATTACTTGTTTTTAATACGGTAATTTAAGGTGACACTTTTTGTAAGAAGTTTTTATTTACCTTTAATTTTTTTGTACAGTGTTGCCTGTATAAGAAAACGTTTGGATTGTCATCAGATGCATTTTTTTACTATCTCGTCCGCAAGATTCTGTATCAACTTTCTAGGAGCAATCTACCTTATTTTACGAAGTATCGACACCATTTTAGCTAAGGCTTAACCATACGATAAGTACAGGGTGTCTTTTTTTTCAAACCCATATGGTTAGATGCCGAACTCTTTAGTTCAGAATCTCCTCGCACTGGCTTAAAAAAAATCCCGTCCTAAAAACGCTGAAAGGATACAGGGGCAAATTTTTTAAGAAAAACATATTCAAGTCTACGCTAGATTCATCTCCACGTTCTCTAGCTCTATTGCTCAACAATATAGGTGAAACTTCCATCTTATTTTCTTACTAGCTTCTGCCCGCGACTTCGTCCGCGTGGAATAGATACTTTTGGCTAACGCTAACTTTAACCCGCGACTTCGTTTACGTAGAAGGTGAAAATATTTTTTTAAATGACTGAATGTATTTATTTGGATAAGGATTAATATCATGTTTATAAAAACACCTTCGCAAATAATGCATTATTTTAGAACAAATTTGGTTAGCATAAAAAAGGTTATAGTGACTCAACCTTAAAAGATAGACATATGCTGTCGCCGACTCTTTTTAGAACTTTTAAAGGGAAATAATTCTGTATTACATGATTTTTGCAAAACTTAAACCGTTTACGCAGCGCACGCAGCGGAAGCTTTCAAAAGGTGAAAAAAAACCCCCGATTTTGAAACATTATTCATTGGTGCTCCGCTCCTATTGGTCTTAGCGTGATGAATGATGATATATAGCCTATAGCCTTCCTCGATAAATTGGCTATCTAACACTGAAAGAACCGGACCAGTAGTTCCTGAGATTAGCGCGTTCAAGCAAACAAACAAACAAACTCTTCAGCTTTATATATATTAAAAAAAGTATCGATATCCAAAAGGGAAAAGAAAAAGCCCATTCCGTTTCTGTATCAATCTATGACGCAACGATATCTCTTGATCTAAAGCCTTATCATAATCAGCGGCACTCATGCGCAACTTGTCAAACCACAATTTCCCCGGCGCAGTGAAACTTATGACTTTACTCTTTAGCGAAAGTCGACTCGATACGTTATTAGCATTGTGGAAACATTTTCCCTTCCATTATCTAAAATTCTAAAGTACACATTAATGGCGTGTGAGACGCAATCGTTGGAGGTCGTTGTGTTAACACGTAATAAGATTATCTGTGATAGGTGTTAGTGTTAATAGCCTTGAACTGTAATTAATTTGGTAATGTAATTAAAAGGTTTGTTTTGGTAGATATTGTTCTTAAAGGGGAGGGTAGCCTGTTAAATTCAAATTTATTTATCTTTTTTGCAACTTACAGGTCAGTGTCAGGTTGTAAGTTTATCAAAATATGGTTCGTAAGTAACAAATATGTATTTACAGAATTATAGTCACTAAAATCATCAACTCTTTAAGTTAGAATTGGCCCCAAATGTCAAGGTTTCATGAAAAGTCATTCAATACCCAATTGTATGACTTTCAATAGGGTAATTTGAAATTTTATTTGAGATTTTAAAAACTTAAGAAATTTTGAATTTCGCAGGGTACCCTTTCGTTTTTGTCTTAAGGCGATGAAAACCGACTTTTCATGATTTTATAAATGAGACGCGCAGCACATATAATCTTTTTATTTTTTTCTTTTTACAACCGTTTTGGCGCCCTTGTTGAATTGTCGCATTATCGATCGATACAATTTGATTCATATGTTGCTGCCAAAATTTTCATTTTGAGAAAAAATTATTTTCGCGGGGGCTAACTTAGCGCATCCCCATGAATGGCTGGCGGGAAGCGGCAGACGGCAGTTTTTGCCCCGCTTCAAAAATTTCTAGATACGGGGCTGAAGCTACATGATATAAAAGTTGCTGATTCATGATTCTTATCGCCAAAGACACAAGAGAATCAATAACGGGATGAGTGCGTACTGTGCGTAGAGCGTAGACAAATACCAGGAAATACTTAGATGTTACAATTTATTATCTCCATTGTCAACTTAGTAATGGACATTACACATAGGATATCTTGCCCAGTGAACGGTGAAAGCAAACTCTCGGATAAGATTGTTTCCAATTAAAATGAGATCACGTTCATAATTAATTTTATTGCCTCTATTGAGATGTCTGCCTGATAACTCTAATCTTAACTGATCCTTAAATTGAACGCGCACTTAATTTGTATTTCTATTGATAGGTCGACTGGAAGAATACCATCGTTCTAAAGCCCCTGCCACACTATGCTCCTCGCGCTGCTGATCACTCTGCTCCTCGCGCTGCCGCGATGTTGCACTCTCTGCCCACACACAGCTCTACTCGCGTAATTAATCGCGACGCATCGCACTACGTCCTTTGACTCGCGCCCAAAAACCGACAAAATAAGAAGCAGTGGGCATGACGAGACGCATGACGTGCGGCATGACGAGTAACGTTGCCACACAACGTCTCTGCCTACTTTCCTCGCTACTTCTCATGCCACTCGACGAGTGTGTGGCAGGAGCATAAGGAATGGAACCTTTAACTGAGTGCCACTGAGAGTTATAGCTCGTTATTTCGTCGAATACTTTACCCTGTATATGGGTTGGTATTGGCAGTGAGGCTCTCAAATACTAATTAACACGCTTGTCCAGTCCAAAGATATATCATTGCCTTGTTTATACAGTTTATTTCCATTGTCTTTTAACAACTGCTCGGTTTTGTCACTGCAAAATTCGCTAGCTTTGCAAATTGAACCCTTTAGATTACTGTTGGGGGAGGTCGACGCAATTCATTAGGTAGTCACATTATTTGCCACCCCAGGACGGGCTCAGGAGGGTGACTTAGGCCCCCAAAAGTAAAATCCTGTGAGGGGACGCACTCTGAATCCATTTGTGCAGTCGATATGCTTAGATGAGCATCAACTGCAGTGGGTGCAGCTCGTAATTGGTACATACATACATATTTATGAGTTAGGGTCTTTGTTCCCTATTGACGAGATTAAGACCGAGAGCTACCCACAGTTTAGTTTTGATATAACACGAATGATCTTATTAAACGCAGTATCCATGTTTTAAGAAGCCCTAGAACTTTTTAACATCGAATTACATGCACGATGTTTCTCCGAACAAGTCTTTGAAGAAATAATTCAATTGTCACGTACTTGTGTGCGGTACCTTTCTTAAATGTATGTTTATTTTGATTAGCTATCAAAGAGGTTACGTCGGGTTATCAGAACAATTTTTATTAATTAATTAAAACTAGTCCACTTTAAGACTTAGCTCTAATCGTACTAAATCATCGCTAAATGGCAACAGATAACTATGCCAAGGTCTCGACCGCCATGGATTCAATGCCGATTGTTCGTATGTCTTCTCCATACAATAAACTCGTCCATATAAGGAGCAGTGTATTTGTTCAAGTGATCTTAGCTTACTTTGGAGTTTTAAGTGTCATTGCTTGTTGAAACTGATTGAAAGGCGTGGACGTTACTGATGTGGTGTTACCTATACAATTTGTAGACAGTGAGGTCTTTGGTCCTTGTAGCGCGATTAACATTGAGTAGTTGTTGAAGAGATTTAGAAAACAAAACAGTCTTTAGTGTAATGTCCTTGTTGTAAATATTCATGTCCATTGATTAAAAAAAACAGTGGCACTCCGGGAGTGCCGACAGAAGTGAAAACTTGAAAAATTAAAAAAAAAAAACTTTTTTCTTCCAAAACCTTTAAAGTAAAAATACTTGCATAGAACATTGATTCGTAATGTAATTTAAATAAAGAGCACAATCGCGTTTACAAAAATGAGGTGTCGGTAACGGTGTCGCGAGTTCAATTGTTTTTTCCCATCTCAAAAATATCCAACGCTCCTAAAGAAGTTTTCACTTCAATCATTTTGTTAGGTAGACCACCGACGTTCAAGATCTTAATCATATTGATGTTACCGATTTTATCAATTTGTTTCTTGATCACAGGATTTGAGGTTGTTTGTGGTCTATTTCATCTCGTCCAGTTTAGTTCTGATTAACTTACCTTTCTGGCAGATAATTTCATTCAGATAATGTTACCCTGCCTCTGTGAAACAAGTGAAATATCGTATAAGTGTAGAAATCAAAATGTTATTTTGTTCTGTCGTGTTTCTCTGGTATATGGGGCTATGTTGGGAGTAGAAGTAAATATATCAATATTCCTCAAGCCTGCTTATGTACTGTAATATATTCTAATATACCAAGTTGCGTCGTAAGTCTTGACCGCGGCGGCAATATACTAAACGTGATTGACATATAGATAACAGCTGCTGCGTGAATGACTTGATCGTGAATAAGTTATCACTTGCATTATCTAATGGTTATGTACACTTATGTACGATCAAGTAAGGCCACCCAGTCGGACCAACGTTCGTACTGTAGAGGTTTAAACCTGAATATCTTTCTCATCCAACTTCCACGAATATTTGTTAGTTAAAATGACATATTTTAGAGACAAAAACTTTCATATTTTGAAGAAGAAAATATTCGAAAGTCAGTTTGTTAGCTGGCGGACCTCGTTTTGATGTAAAAATTTAAATTTATTATATGAATAATTATCCAATCTTAGCTAATACTTACGTGTGTCATTCTAGTAGCTTGGAGCAATACGATCCCACCAGTACTTTGTGCTTCTTCTCGTATCGAGTTACAGGCGAAAAGCTCTTTTCGTGGGGAAAAGATCAAGCCAGTCAGCAAAGTTAGTAAAGGGGTTGTCAAAATGGGGTGCATCGGATGTAGCATCTTCACTCTCGGAGGGTTTTTAAAGCTCTCCTACTAGGTACTTTGTTCTTGTTTTTTTAATTAATATATTACAATATCCTGTTTTAAGTAAATTCGAACTCCGGTCGTTATGAGTAGTACAAAAAAATTGTTAAGTTACAAAAAAATTGTCTCATACATAGGTAAATACATATAAAGATATATTTTTAAAGATGTCACACATTTTCAAGATGAAATTACTCAATGGCTCATAGTATAAATATTGATGAATTTATGATTTATTTATTAGGTAATAAATATACATCCTCATGACGTATATCTTTACCTAGCTGAGCAGTTCTTAGTACATGTTTAGCTAACTGATCGTCTGTCATGGGAGTACCAGCATCGAAAAGAAAACAGTCAGCAAAGGCACATGAGAATTTACCACAACGGCTTTACCTTAGCAGACTTCTGGATATCTCGAATTGTCTATATCTTTCTAAAGAGAAAAGCATACAAAATCTGTCACTAATTCTGTAAGGTTTACCCTGAAATTAAAATGAATACAATTAATAGTTTCGTCAGTACTACATTTTGCGCCAAATAATCTATTTGTATATGGAACGTCACTATCGGAACACAAGTTAACACAACGTCTATCCAACAACCATGATGCACATTGGAATTACCAAATGCAATACAATTTCAACTACTGTCATAGTTGCGTGCCAGATAAGGTACTCTTGTTTTCCGGGTCGTCACATTTAAAGATAAAGCAGACGGTTAATTTAATTTAAATAAATTAATGTCAAAGTTGGAATCCATATTTGTTTTTCATATCGCTGGTTGAGGTCATGTTGTGTCTATTTCGCAGATTTATTCGTAATTCTATGGGTGTGACATGTGACGTCATAACCAGTAACAGCGCGCTATGGGTTTTATAAAAACGTTAATCACTTTACTATAAGAAAATTATAAGGAAAGAGCCTCTTGTGAGTCATCGAGGCTCAGTCCTAAAACTTCTAGTGTCGTCATAACGTCGAACATTGAAATGTATTTATGAGGTACTGAGTGGAAGGTAGTTGGATGTAATGATGTTAGAGTAGGCGGCATACGGACTGTCTATTTTACAAAGCTATTAGACCGCAGAAAATAAAGGCAGGAAACAGACGAAGTTATGCTACACCAGTTGAACTGTAGTAGACAATTCGTTCGGTACAGTAACGGAATGGCTTTTAAAATTATACTCTAGCGCACCAAGGCTCAAGTAGTAAACTGTATACTGCTGAGTCTGTGTAACTGTCGAAAATAAAGCGTTAAATCATTTCTCCTTCGTAACGTAAGCTTGGCGAGGTGCCAGCATCCGCTCAACAAGGATGTTCAAGTCGGGATGTTATGATCACCGTTTGTAACTTGACGTCATACGCGAATACCCCTTTTACTTGAACATGGTAAAGTCGAAAGAAGGTTACCTTTTGGCTGTAGCTTTTACGCCCTTTTGTAATTAAACCCTGCTGAGTCTAAGAATTGCTGACCAAATGATATTTCTGATCATAGCATGGTTTTCAAAAATAACGATTTCCTATGAATTTTACGAGATTTGGTCTATAGCTTGTTCCGGCGACTAACTTTATATGGGTAATATTATTAGCCTGTAAAATGTTTTTTTAGTTAAATGTATATTTTTAGTAAAGTCTACGTCGTAGCACACCGTAGGTGGTCGCCTCCATATTATTAAATGTAGGAAGGATTGGTTTTTAACTGTATGTACCAAATAGGATATACACGATATATAGGTCATGACATTGACAAAATCATTCGTGGTCTTTCAGCGATACTCGCCATTAAAATTAAACCGCAAGCATAAAGTATGCAACCCTGAAGTTTCAATGTCAAATGCGTTAATTTTAATAACAATGACTAGTTACAATGAGGTGTGGTCACACCGACAAGAAAATTTACGAATTTCCACGAAGTAATATTAAAACTATTTTCATATTTGCTCCGATTTCCTCTCAATTTCTTGAATATCATAAGTTTATGAGTAGCGATTATCAGTAGGGCCATTCCTGTATGCAATACGTAAGATCTAAAGCGCCATTCTATTGATTAATCACGTTAATTAATTATAGTCCAAGAATACACGAAGAAACAACTCATGAGGTCAATTTATTAAATTAACAAGTGGATTTTCCATCACTTTAAGTTAAGGTGTAGCAGATAGATAGATAGAATATTCATTATTATGTACACCATAAAAATTAAACGAACAAAACCTTTTGAGTTAGTGTAGTGTAAAAAGTGTAGAAATAATAGTGCCAATGACACACATATAACACATGAACAAAGTGTTTATATTAAAATATCAGACTCTAAGAAAGTGGAACGAACTTGTGTAAAGTACAATCAACACTATTCTAATTTTTTAAATAATCATTACGTAAAAAATTAAGTTAGATTCAAATTGCTTATTAGTCTTATAGGCTAGTTGGTAATTAATTATTAAGAACCAGGTTCTTTATAATAAAGGAAAAAAAAAATACAGACATTAATTCCAGGCAACGTTTAAAGAATCCAGGCAATAAGGGCAACGACCACATTAAATGCAAATACAATTTACTTACAAAAGCCAAGAATGTAGTAAACTGTAACTGTTCCTGCATCTATTTTCATTGATAGTACCAAATGTTAGAGTAACCGTATTCTTTTGATTACGGCCTTATTTTAGTTTAACGGCGATGGCAGAGTAAACAATGGCGTTGGCGCGGCGCCATCTGCTGGCGATTTGCGAACATCTGATGACTAATACAAGGTTATTGCAGGGATATGACGCTGATAGTGGTAATTACTTGCATTAGCAATGATAATACAGGTAATGTTAATATCTACTCTGCCAACAATTTATGTGGGACTTGATTTATTATATCCTGCTGTCAAATCTTGCTGATGCGGTTGGTAATCCCGCCTTCATGCTCAGAAGACGTGTATATAAAGAAGGGCGGACTAGATAGCTTTCTTGTGATCTTAATGAATATTAAACTTAACGATCAGACTTAGCACGAACTTAACTTGAATCTCTTGGGAATCCAAGAGATTCAAGTTAAGTTCGTGCTAAATCTGATCGTTCATCGGCCTTAAAAACTTGACGCTAAAGACAGACAACTGACAGGCTAGATTTCTTAATTTCATTACTAACAAAGATGCAGTTTAAAATAACTTTTAGCTTTTCTGATGAAAAGTGCCAATTAAAAAAGGAAATAGTGACACCTTTGTGGTTCTGATGGACATGCATATTCAAAACATCCTTGGCTAATTACTAGCTAGCTTTCATAATACATTCCTACAAATACTATGGACGACAAAGACAACGGAGTTCTGCTCCTAGTAATTATTGTCTACAAGTTGTTTACAAACATAGACACTATCAATGTTTTTAAACAGCCATTCCAAAAGTGATATAGTAAGCAGAGGTATTCATCACGATTTGTTTCTAGTATCTCACGTGTGTATGCTTGAATAGTCAATGAAATATCAATAGGAGGCATTTATTAGTATTAGGATTCCATGGGCTTGACATAAAAGGAGGTCTGCACACTGCTCCTTATGAGCCTGCATCTGTTTCAATACTTTAATATAACTCATTTGTTAAACGACCTAATATTTGTGGGACCTACTCCCGAATGAAAGTTCATGATTTTACCAGTCTCTATTGGTTTACATGAGCAAAAATAGCATAGGTAAAATCACAGGTTTCTAGTTTAACACCCGCCCACATAACTACACCTTCTTTGCTCTCCTTGTATTCCACGTAAAAATCATAATCGCTTTTTTACTAGTAAACCCAAAAATAACTTCGCAATTATTTTCAATTTGGGATGCGTTTCCAGGGATTGAGTAGGTGCTTCCACGTCAATATGTCGATGATGAAATGTTTAAATAATAGTCTATTATTAGTGAAGCGTTTGTTGAGTAAAGTACTAGTGTGGGATGGATGGGCAGCACCGTCTTCTGCGCAGGCGCGAAGATTTGTTATACCCATATTATAATCAGCACTATAAATAGATATAAATCTCTAAACGTACGCACGTTTATAGGCTATTCATAAATTTGTTACGCGAACCGATAAAATTCAACGTTTACGAAGTATTGTTTGGAAAACCTATGGAAGTACTTGATGTTATGTTAAATACTTACATATATTTCATAGATTACAAGTGGCTACGCGGTAGGTTATCGGATGAAAACACGATATTAGGTGTCGTGGGTTCAATCATGGACTTGTTATTATGTGTTTTCAAATACATTGATAAGATATCAATGCGTTTTAGAACATGTTTATGACTACAGATATTAAGATTTTTTTTAACCGACTTCCAAAAAGGAGGAGTTTATATGTTCGTCGCGAATGTTGGTTTTTTTTTTTATTGTAATTATGTCCACCGATTTCTCCGTCAATTGTCCTGATTTTGAAAATTCTTTTTTGTTTGAAAGGGTCCCATATAAATTGTATTAACTTTGCTTCGATAGTTTTTGAGTTAGCTTCAATAATACGTACTTTTTCCCACTTAGTATGTGGATGATATGATAAGTTCCTGTCACTGTTATTTACACAGCAGGTAGTGGTTTTCGAATTTGTGTGGGGTAGGTACCACAACTAAAAAGTGAAAAATAAAAACTTTTTACAAAAAAAAAACAACCGACTTCCAAAAAATACTACAAAGTGAAAAATAAGTTTCATTTCGGAAGTCGGTGACAAAAAACGAAAATTCAAAACCAAAGACACCGACTTCCGAAATTAAAGTTATTTTTCACTTTGTAGTGTTTTTTGGAAGTTGGTTGTTTTTTTTTTTTGTAATTATAAACTCATTTGAATAGTTTCCTATGTCTACGAGTTCACCAGTCACCACTCCTATGAAATACTAAACTATAGGTTCAAGGAAGTTTACAAGCAACTTCTAAAACGTTTATTGTTTCCGCAGTGAGCTGTAATGCTGGTAGTCTGTGAAAGTTGAGCGTAAAGTTGTTTGAAATGCTTCGGAGACTTAATTGTTCTGAGTTTCCAGCAGTTTCTAACTACTAGACCACTACTACCCATAGATATAGATTGGTTAGTAGGCGATAATAATAAGGAAAACCTTTTTTCAATCGGAGGGCACTGCAGTGCCCCGCCAAGTCGAGCAAAACAAACACAAAAGTACAGCCGCCGTACTATCTTTTCTCGAAGCCATTCAGGACATTTTCAACCCCCTGTAACTTCGTTATGGATAAATCTAGAAGCCTGAATTTTCAGTGACCAAGAGGGTAGAATAGAATGGAAGAGAATGAGGAGGACAGAGGAGGGAATAGAATGACTTGGCAATCGCACACGGCAATAGAATCTACATTCTACATCTACATACAACAAAATCTACCTAATCACCTCACTGCGCTTTATTTAACTAGGACTATTTTTTTATTTATATTTAAATTAACAAGCAACAAGACTCAAAAATGTTAGTAACAATATATTTTAACAACTATGTTAGTAAACATAACCTATACATTTATCGAATTCCTGCTACACGCTCAACACAGATATGGAAAGCTTGCAGCAGCGATTCTTGCGAGTCTAGTCTGCTCCCAATACACTGCAGTATATTGTTGGGGCTGGCCCGCACCCGGCTCACCAGGGAAGCGCATTCTTTTTTGCATTTAAAATAGTAAATTATTTTTATATGATAATGTTGCCGTGCGATGGCCAAGTCATTCTATTTATTAAAGAAAGATTGAATAATCGCTACTGCAGATTCTAAAATTAATAATAAAATTTGTATAATAATAACAATAAAATAAGAGCTTATTCCAAGTCCAGTTCCTCTTAAAAGGTTGCGTTTGTTGTCCGAAAGGATTACCGTGGCCCCTGGCAATATAGGCAACTGAAGGAACACGGGTGGGTTTTAGTCAGTAAGAGTCTGACATAGTTCCACCCAGAGCAGGAGAAGTTATTTGATAATTTCCCATAAAAAAAAAAGTTTCTCTTAAAAGAATTAGGTACTGAATAATTGAACAGACTTGGTTTTGCAATAGGTCTCACATCTTTTTGCGGTAGAAGAACTGTGTTGCAAGACTTGCAATTTTTTTACATGTTATGTTTTTGATGGGATTGTCACTTTTATGCAAAACTTCGTCCTAGATAGGTACTGATCCGTGATTTACGCACTTATTCTAAGAAAATAAAACTTTCCTTTAACGTCAGATAGCGTACCTACATCCACAACCACATTGATTACTCACAAAATTGAAATTACTGGGTGATGCAAACCCCTCACAAGCCACAGTACAGTCGAGTACAGTTGACTCATCGTCATAGTTAGCGGCATTGTATGCAAACTGCCGCAGTGACGTCTGCTAGTTTCGGTACAATGGAGAATTAAGACAAAGAACCAATGATTTGTTATGGTATTGCACTGAGCTTGGTCATGCCTCACCAAGGAAGTTGAGACACTACACTTAAGTAACCTACCCGCCTATTTTTTCAACTTTTTTTTAATCTAGATGGACCAAGGTGCTGTCCTAATTCCGTTAACCAAGACAAATATGTCAATTTCGATTTTCACAATACCGACCTCGTAATTTCGTTTTGTAAGTGCGACCTGTGTGCTTCGTGCAGATGAAGTGGGACAATAGCTGTGACAAAGGCCGATATTTGAATAAAATTGGATCGAATGTCACATCTATTCAAGTGCATTCTCACCATTGTTAACTCGTTAACAATCATTAGTAAACATATTCTCTTTATTGTTTGTCTAATCTTAAAACATCGCTAATTAAACATAATTTCTGTCAAAGGTTTTCGCAGTCTATTGTTGCTGAGGGATTCGAAAAGCGCGTACATTAATTCTGCGAACGACGTGACGATTACATCTCATCAGATTTTTAATTAGGATTTGTTCTTGGCCGGAGTCCAGGGTCTGCCGAGCGTGTCAACATGCGTCCTCGTTTACTTAATTGTAAAACAAATACAGCTATTTGAAGCACTTTTTAAAACGCGGTGGGACGTGCTTTTTCTTTTAAATGGAGGAGTTATTGTTAATTATCGGAACCCAATTGTAATGCAAAGTGTGCACCTGTGATTTTATTGTTCTAAGTGTCACGGACAGTTATTTGATCCAGTTCAATGCGCTGCTCAAATCGCTCGAGTTGGCCTCGTTATAGGTACCGAAGTAAGCCCTGAATGATTGTATAAGCACTTAAGTAGATACACTAAATACTATGTTTAACACCAATATTATTTTGATCAATGACATCACATAATTGAAGATTTGATTACCACTATTCTCGTTAACAATCACATTATTGAAGTAGATGATGAACAATCTGCTACACCATAATTTTTTTCTTCAAATATTGCTGCTTTCCTTGGATGAAACATAGCATTTAGTTAGGTATCTATGAAATCTAAAGAATATAAAATCTAATCAGTTTTATTTGACATTGAATTCCTTTACCATAAAGCGCTTTAATCGTCAAGAGACCTTACTACTAATGTCGTCGCTCTTTACGGAATGCCAGGAGCCCGTTATTCGTCCTGATAATTTTGTCATAAGTGCTCCAAGGAGGGAATTTAGGGTGTGACCTCATAGGAAAACCATGCCCTAACTTATGAGTAACTTATTTCAATGCCACATTCTTTAAAGTATATTTTCAGTAAAATTCAGTAAACAAATCTTTCGGACAATGCATTTGATTACTAAAGCATGCAATTAACAGAACGATATCATTTGTTCAAACAACACGCTCTGAAAGATTGATGAAGACATCTGAAGTTAGAAGTATCATTGTATAATTATACCAACGTGAACTGTAATTAAATAACTGAGAAGACTAATTACTCGTTAGACACGACTTGATCTACTAAAGAAATCAGCCAGTTTCAGTCATGAACCATGTTGGAAATTGGAATGTTGATTAATATGAATATCAAGCACACTTTTTTGATGAATTGTAATAAAAAATAATTATTGTCGATAAATTACCTACTTATTTTAAAGAATAAATTTGTGGCCTTGTAAAAAAAAAGACAAACAATTGTGAATAAATTATAACGACCGGCTCTATTAATTGTTATATAATTATACGGATTAATTATTTCAGTATCGTATCATATCTAAGCACCTACTTAGTTATTTATTTGTTACCCTTAGATATTTAATTTTAGTATAATTTTAATTGAATAAAATGAATTCTTAATACAAAACTTTACCATCGGACAGTCTGATATAGACAAATCGTCTTTTAAAGTGAAATGACTGCATAACATCCTACAATGATGCGGAGAGAGACACTTGAGGGCAGCGCCCCTATCTTCATGCACTATCGTTATCTCGTTACATCGTCGTGTCGTAATGCTAGTGATTTACACGCCAATTGTGTCGGCCTATTCACTCGACCTTTGAACTCGCTTGCAATTTATAACATAAACTTTATGACTGGCTAAACACTAAATAATATTTTCTCTTTAAAAAACAGCAATGAACAATCGATTAAAATAAACTTAAAAGTACAAGTTCGGTGTTAAGTAATAAAAAGTGTATTTTAATATTATGTAATGAGTCTTCAAAGGGAAAAACGTTCAAAATTTAATATGTGGAAGGCGATTCTACACAGGAAGAGGAAATACAGCGAAGTTTTACCATGTGATCGAGAGTCGTACTCCGCTCTAGCGGCAATGCAGGGAGGTAGTTCAGCGACGCTACCGCCATCTCTTGACGCACTAAGAGCATGTAAGTATTATCGCTACTCGACGCTAGATGGCAGCACTGATTGTTTTATTGTTATTTACTGAAATAATAATTTTGTTATGATGCATTTATGGTTTAAATAAGTTAAACAATAAATAGTAGAAGTTATTGTTTCTGTAATGTCTTTGGATAAGCAATTTAATTATTTGTATTTAATTGCGTTCTATTCAATGTTTCTTTACAATGGGTTGCATTGCACTAGTTTATCACAATAAATAAGAAATGATTCAATTTTTTTTTTAAATCCCATTCTATGTGCAAAAATATATTTAAATATCGTGTACCTAGCTAGTACAACATTTAAAAATCAACACGATGAGATTGTGTGTATTTTTTGTGGAGACGAGTAATGGCATGGCCAATGCCTCCTCTCGGACTTCAATTGTGGGAAAATATGATTCATACCATTGTGTTTACTATACCAACCGCGTCAAACGTTGCCGCTCTCTGAATGAGGTCAATCTTTGTTACATTTCTGGCGACTCTACGCTCGTGACCCACGGTTTTACAACAAACGAAGCCCTTGCGACAACCGACACAACACTGAAGCATTACTATTATTATCTTCAAGATCTTAGAAAATAGTTTTTGCTTATTTCGTAACTTAGGAATAAAATAGCTGACTTTTGAAATATCTGGCTTTCCGTTTTTCAATAATTTCTAATATGTTTTTAATCAAAATCTTTCTTAGGTAATTAACAAGCCAGTTTTTCTCAAGCGAAGATCCGTGAATATACACCCTGAGCTTACTCGTCTCATTCCCCATCCTTATTCAGAAACAATTGTCATTGTTCCGAGTAAAAATCATGAAAGGACATCATTTGGCAATGTGAAGAGGTTATCTTTAGGTAGGTACTACTTAACAATGCACTGACTATAAAGAAACTGACACTCATAGCGAAGAACACGCAGACAATATGGCTCCCACGACATGGTTTCCATGACTTTACGTAAATCTGCTAATTACTGCGCATTTAGACATAACAATGATATGTTTCCACACTTTAATATACATAAAATGTCCATAATGGAAAATATTATTATAATGCCCAGTAATACCCGTTTGAAAGGCTAGAATAAGGTAACGATGACGTGACGGGCCGAATATGCTTAAATAGCTAGTCTTCCATATGTATTTGAGGTTTTGGTAATGAAACATATAACATGTAAATGTATACAGAGGAAACATCCATCATCAACGACATTAACATGCATACAGAATCGAAGGTCTTTCCAACTAGTCATGTTTCAGTCTGTTGTAGAATTGTCTTGTGCTATTTTCTACTGTTGTCTTTTGAACTTTGATTACTACCCACTTCTATATCTCAAATTTCTTATGAAAATATACTATTTCCTCTGTGAAACGTTCATAGCTATTACGATCCATAAGTACATATGTTTGTGCAATATTTGTTTGTACACATGTGTGACTGAATGTCGCTCACGCAAGCCTCAATGGTCGGAGTCAGTGTACAGGTTTGACCCACATACTTAGCCGGGCCATCGTCTCCGGCACAACTACCTCCTTCGGGACATCAAACATAGCTACGCACATACTCTCGAATGTATTTATGCATATCTGAATCAACAATAACCGGCATAATGGGTCCCTTCAATGGTTTGCATATATTAGTTTATGAGGCCAACATTTTCTAGTGCATCCGGTTTTATTAGACGTATTGCGGTCCGTTCATGATTATTATGATTTTGGTACATTCGGAAGTCATTTGTAATTACAGAATAATTACTGTTTTTGTTATTCCCTTCACTGTTATCTAATGTTATGGCTAAAGTCAAATTATATGCTTGTGATTCACACGAGTGGCTTTCTACTCTATAGGTAGGTACTCTGTTAATCAAGTCTCTTTCAGTGCAATTGTGAATGCATTTACAAAGAATTCGTTGATAACCTTAATTCACGGGTGAATAATTCTCGAGTTTCCATCTCGATCCAATGAGAGATTCGCAAAAATTCAAAGTGGACGTGTCCCCGAACGCGTCACGGATAATGAGCAACTCCTGCTATTGTGTTCAAATTGTGTCAAATTAACGCATCCGTTTTCTAAGAACTGACTCATGACGAATTAATACTGTAGTGCTGCGAACTCCGTGTTTTATCTTTTTGCGGTCAGCTTACGAGCTTCGCATAAAGGGCTTTCTCTGAATAGGTCTTTCTATTACACCTTATCCTTTTACCTTGTTTACTAAACTGTTTCTTTCACTGATCGTAATGTCGAATCGTGAGACTATTTAACATAAATACAGTAATTTGCAAAGAAAAAACTCAGTCTAAAGTGCTCTTGATCTTCCGATATCCAAGACCAAGTTAATTCTCCATATATGTCAAGCTCGTTTAAGAGACAACCTCCTTCTGTGGATGTGGAAGCGAGAGCTGCTTCCACAAAAAAAGTAGTTACGCTCTGAAGGCCGTCATTACTAAATTCTCGATAGTTTTTATTCGACTAAGCTCTCAGAAGCAATTCCAATTGCGTTCTTTCGATGAATACGGAAAACCAATCTCTACTGTGTCCGTATACTTGAGGAAAGAGTTGAGAGCAATTCATGCCCATTCGTGCCCATGGTCCATTTTATTTCCTTTCTTTTTATGGCGTTGTTCGACTTTTTAAAGGTAGGTACGTAATGTTAACATAGTGTTTGATTTTATGTTTGCCATTAAAAGGTCGACGATCTGTTAGACGATCAAACGTTTGTATGATTGACAGGCAGACAGAGATCAGACCTTAATTGGAAAGCTGTTTGTTGTTTTAACATGTCTGTTAAAGTGAGTGGTAGGTTTGCAATCAGTTCAGACGTCAATATCTGCGATTGCCAAAGTCTCTTTGTAGTTTTCAAACGTTTCAGAACGTTATTGAGGTTTCTCAGAAACCTGTTCCATTGTTTATGTTACCTAAAAACGCCCTAGATTTTTCATCGAAAAATTAGAGATTGTTTTCAAAAGTCAGATGGTATCAACATGATTATTAGCGTCGGCAGTGTTTTGTTTTATTTATGTATTGTTGGGGCCGCGACATATGGGAGACGCTGGGTACCTCAGTCGCAGCTGGGGGTAACAGGATGCGAATATACGATTAGGGATCTTTTTCTCTTGCATTTTGAATTACTTTACCGTACTATGCTTACAGAACACAGCTTCCGGCTGTTTATAACGTTTTATTTAGTATGACATCAAACGATTTTGATGTATCCTCTGGAATAAGCATGTCAAATCAAGATTGTAAGATTTATTTTGAGTTATAAAGCTGCTAGTGACTAGGCCTAGTCTGACCTACTGAATAAATTGAGAATTGATGTAGGATTAGGTACCACGCTGGCGTGTGGGTTGACTGGTAGACATGATTATATCCTCGTCTTATACATAGTGTGTCTGAGTGGGGTCTCGAAGCAAATTATATAACTTTTCATTATACTTAGCGATGAAAACAATGAATCAGCGGAGTGCTCGTTAGTGAGTCACCTGCCCACTTCATTGTGGAGGCCATATCGTACTTTATCCTTGCCTCTTTCTTAACAAAGATATTCTCGTATTCTACCTTTGTATTTACCCTTAAGTACCGGTATTTGTAGTGTTTGCATGTTAGAAACTAATTGTGAATGCTAGAGAGAGCCGACTCTAATTGACATACTCTAGCGTAGCCTGCCTAGGCCTACCGACTATAAAATTTTAATTAAGCACATTGCTAAATGCTACGAGTTTGTTTATCAAAATGTTTGATGAATTATTGTAATAGGCTTATCATTTTATGTATTCAAACACTTTCTTAAATATTTAAATAATAAGCTTTCACTAATTATGTAAACATTTTGTTACAGGTAAGTGTTGATTGCTTTACGAGTTAATTGGGGCATTATACGGTAAGTACTGCGTGCCTTTTTAACTTATATTCACGCTCTCTAAACAAAGGTCTTGCGATCTCATCTCGCACACAATTGGCGCAAATTCAGTTAATTTGGTGACTGACCGCCCGCTAATTACCTCGCTGCGTCCATCAAGATTTGTTATCTCTTAATTTTACCGTTTAACGCTGTTTTGCTCTGATACCTGCTAATTCTATTTTTGGTCTTATCAAGAAAATATACGAGTTAATCGTTCAGGAATTATTTATGATTATATCTGATTCTTTATGGCATCCTGTCATTTATGTTATACAGTTCATTCATATTGCATCGAGCCGATAAACACTTGCCGCTTGTTGTTTAAAAACAAATTAAGTATATTTTGTTAAGAATTTTATGCAATTCCACTTAAAAAATGATAATTTCATGACGCTGTTAATAAAAGAGAATATATTGTATAACGGAGGCAATAAAGTGCAGTAATTTACTGGTGTAATTAAAGCTCTTTTGTATCGTGTGTCGCGTTAGTCCGGCGAGGCCGTCCGGTCTAACCCACCTCACCGGTCGCCGGATGCCATCAGCCTGTGAAAACAAGAGCAGCTTAGGGTTACACGGTCGACTCGCCCAGGCTTTCAAGCTGACGTCCCAAGTTTCGACCGCAAACAAGATATCTGGCTGACGTGCGTAATTGGGTCTGTGAAAATCCTGTATGCTGGCAGATTTAACTTAATGACCCTGGATGAAGGCTTGGACCACCAAGTAATCGTCTTTGGTGTTATAATAATAATAATAAATCCTTTATTTCAGACCATGTCCATAATAATTACAAGTAACGTTACAAAATGTGAACACGAATAAATGATTTCAGGATATTTGAATCCTGTTTATCCGCAATTACCTGAAGGACATGTCATGTCATGTCTGACAGTCATGTTGAGAAGCATTTACGACTATACCTACTCTCAAGCAGTCAATTGGGATTTTTCGAAAAGTTTTGAACTCGTAACCATAGCTGGATAGATTCGCGACTTTGCCGCAAAAATACTCCCTTAATATTTTCATGTCTTATACTGCAGTCTCCTGTCCTTATCACAATTTATTTGGGGTCGTCGTAGCATAGCATATCTTCCATTCATCTATATCACATCTCAGTATTCGCCCCTTTCCTAGCTATACCTACAATGTCGCCCATGGGCATGTGACCGCCCGTGTTTTTCTGAATATTCAAGAAAAATTTTTGAAAATTAACTTAAAAGGGGTGACATCTTTATTTCTTTTTTTCTTATATATATATATTTTTTAATTTCTCTATGATTTTATGGACACTTGTGTTTTTTAAATAAATACTGTTCAAAAAAATGTCTTCACCTCTGTTTTTGTTTTCTTAATCGACAAATTTTATAAAAAATGTTAGTTAATCCGATAAAATAACTCATAAGCTTTTAGAAATAATAAACAGAATCCCGAGTCAATATCATCGGAGACATGGCAAACCCTAACCAAAAGTTAAAAAAAATAATAATATGAAAAATATTAAAGATAGACCCCCCTTTTAAAGTTAATTTTCGATAAAAAACATAAATATTTAGAAAAATACGGGCGGTCATATACCTGCCGGCGACATTGTATATTATAAATAATACCTAAAGTTTTTTTAATCCGGTGTCGAATGGTTCTCTTCACTATTAATAATCTGTGTCAGTAATTCAGTATCTACTACGTTTACAAATATCCCTATTGCACCTCTACCCTTGCCTCATCTCACACCAGATCCCAAGGATGTTTACAAAGTTATTTTTGTTTCACATGTTGATAGCAGGCGTGCGTTGTGTTGTATGAGGCTGTGTCGTCACTCTCTCACCGTTGTTGAATCAGCTGAGTTAATCAACAGCCACTGTAAAGTCTGTATTGATTTATAAACCTGTTGTGATTATGTCATGATGACCTGCTAGTGACAATTTGTGAGCACCGTTCTCAACGGTATTTATGTTTGATGATCTGCATAGTTGTGGCCTTAGTGGCTTACAATGTAACGTAGAAATATATGGATATTAGTTTTGCATTTTATTTCAAAACTAACTTTTACGTAGGTAATAAAAGAACCTGTTTTAAAAGTTACATGTTTTCTAAGCTATTCGTTTAAAAGTATTCACCTTCACTGTCATTTAACGCAGAATTTCTTTTAAATTATACGTATTAATTATGCGAGGCACATAACAGAATGTTAAGCTCTTGTGGTCGGCTCCGTACATTTTTTCATAGAATCGTTATACAGTCGATATTTAAAATTTTCTCTATAAGCCATAGTGCACGCACATTAACGATTCTGTACGCATAAGGAGTGTGGGAGTCTTGGAACAGTTTGTACTAAAACTCACATTTATATGGAGAATTTAGGTACAAATAAATATTTCCAACGGGCCGTAAAATGGTTCTCAGTAAAACAAGTACATTTCTATTAACGTGGTGCTTTTTGAAAAACGTTGCCATGAGTTTATTGAAATTGCTATTTTTTAACTGCTAAATTGAATCTTTATTGTGTTACGCCAATAACTCGACCAATCATCACTTAGGTGGTACGATTTTCTGAACTTTCTTATCAATTTCTAATTTTAACATTTTCAACTTTTACCAAGAAAATATGATTCACACCTTTCCTTCCACGTTCTTCACGTCAAAACCAGTAGCTCCGTGCTACGGTGATTTGGCCCGATTTTAAAACTCCGTGCCAAAAATATTATTCCCACATTCAACGGCAATGCAGATGTGCCATTTTACGCATACAAATTGGGACATAGCCGTGTACCGAGCTCATATGCCGAATATTTTGAAACTTTAAACTTTCACGAACAGTATTCGCTTTTTCTGGTTAACTGAAGCACTCTCGTAGCACTTAAGTTGATTCTTTTTCTACGTAAATATTTGTAACTGCAATTAAAGGGGTAATCATGCATGTAAAACAATTTAGTAAAAATGTATAGGCTTGAAAAAGTGATGTGCCGTGCTGCATTATGACATGATCATCAATAATCTTTTAATTTTAATTTCAAATTGTGCATTGCATTGCAGATGCGGCGAACACCTTACCTTCTAAAATAAGCTTTACATTAAAGTCAGAGGAAGTCATTCTTATCGCGATTTATTTATTTATTCTTATCTTTATCGTGTTTACCATGTGTGTTTTAAACTCGTAAGATACTCTGAAAACGTGACCCAATGGGCTCGGTCCTTACCGATGTATCCGGTGTATGGAGTACTTGCTGCACTGTCCATATAACAATTTTCCTTTTTGTGTTATACGGCACACTGTTTGGACGCTAATTTTAGCCCAAGATTTATGTTTACTTATTTCTTCCGGCGATAGCTGTAAATATTCGTAGTATAAACACCATCATAAATTATCTTGAACATGCATTATAATATAAATTCTTGCGTTAATTAAGATAGCTATTATACACATGAGAAAATAAATCGTTATTAAGTATTTCGTAACGGCCCCACTTTAGTGCTATCTGCAAATGTATTGCTCAATTATTAGTGCATGCAGATAAGGGGCTACTGTGGTGAACACATGTCGTGTCGATATTTACATACGATGGGCTCCGAACGTTCTGTCGTACACCTATCGCTGTGCAAACGAGACTAAAAGAAAACCGCCGTCAAATTATCGTTGTTACGACTTCGTGCGACCCCGTTCCGGTACTATCAGTGTCAATTTGTGTAAGTGAAGTTTCAATTATGTAGTAAATGACACGTTCAACATTCACACAGTTCGTGTTTGCTTGCACTGTTCGGTTCCCTGTAGACACGTGTATTATTACTTCGGACTATGTTTAACATATCTGTATGGTATGTTTAACTACACTTCCACTGAAACGTATTTAATTACAAAAGTAATAGGTAAATAAAAGTGCTTTAATTTTGTGCAAAAGTGTGTCAAGCAAGCCATGATCCATAATTTTAACTGGCACAGGCCACCGCCAAAGCTCACTCGCTGAGTACTGAAACTTTGCATTAAGGCTAGTGCACACTTGCGTCCCTCGTGTTCGTTATCCGCTAAATGTCAAGTGTGGATTAAAAATGTTAACATTTAAAAATGGAACAGTTGTGCTAAGCTAGGTTGTCACAGATGTAAGCTGTTTATATCAAGAGCATTCAGTAAGCCGACACTAGTTTTATTAGCTTATGCACAATGACCTTACAGCGGCTTATTGTTACGTTTCTACTAACCGCAGCACATAAACATTATGTGATGTTGATATTATCAATATTATGTCTAATAGAGAAAATATTATATCTCTATGACCAACTAGGAATGATAACACAAACTTCGAAGTTCCAACGCAAGCGATATGATAATGCTTATCGTGTATGACCAAGTTTAAAAAAAAAGCTTTATGATTTTAATAGGGTTGCCTAAGTTTAAGTGCAGTTTTTATGCTGCAAACTTAGATTATATCCGGAGATTTCAAGTATTTTCCTTTTGGCAGGGAAATCTCTCGTTAAATATTGTAAAATGTTGGATTTTACTTTAAAGTTTTAATAATTATCTAATACTATTTGGGTAATGTGGTGAATAATTCATTACATTTTTCTTTTAAGAGAATAATTCAGTTTGATCGTTTTAGTTTCCGCTACAGCACCGATTTAAACCGTATGGTTAAAGTAAACAAACAACAATATCCTCATTTGAATGATCACGTGCCAGCCCTGGTAGTGGTGGGTGCACACCGAGCGCGCGTTGGTAAACAGTTGGCATCGGTCCGTGTCGCGTGCACGTCGCGCCTCGCTTGTCCGACCATTGTGTGAGGTGCGTCCACACTGTTGTGTCCGGTGTGCCAGCAGTCGCGCCACCACAATGCGCAGGAACTCTGCGGTTTGCTCCCAATGAACCACCGTACTATTGTGCTTGTTTTGTGGAATCATTACGTGCTTTTGTCAAGTGTTACACGTCGTGGTTTTGTTCAGTGACCATTTTCCAACAGTTTGTATGTCAGCTATAGCTGTATGGTGTATACTGTTAACTTAATTTTACCTCAAGGATCCATCGAATGACTACATGCAACGTTCAAGTTTGACCAGTCAAGTTACTCAACTTACATAACTGAGATAAGAAATTCGAAACTACTCTGAACTTTACGCAGCTTACGTTTTCGAAAGCGTCTGACGGATCGTCTTGCATTTCTTGCAAATAAGTCGTCATAAAAAATATCAGGTTTCATAAATTATAAGGTCAGATATGTTGACAGTGGCCCTGTAGAGCAGTGTTCTGTAATAAATCAATTAATCACTCAGTATATTGATTGCCTCCAGTGGCCCAGGCATCGTATCACACGTCGGTGGGTCGCACCGTGTAAGAGGAGCCTAAATATAGCTGGCCAGAGTGTGGCGGTCACAGCAGTCACCCTTTGCGGTGACATCTACATACATAGACGCTACACGTTTAATTAGCGTGTCGACGTTTTATTTATGGTACAATTTGTATCTATCTGTAACAGATCTTGTCACTGTTTTGCATGGAGACAGGTTGTACCAACCAATTGAGAAGGACGGTCACGTTGGATTTGAACACAAAGATGCCGTTATCTTACCTGGTCTGATACCTTTGAAAAGTTTATCTCTGCTTCTAAAGCAAGTTTTACTATCTGATTTCTTCTAACATTCGTCTGTTTACCCTTTAGGGTTTCTCTTGTGTCACTGTTCTATGCGATGTGTGTTAGCCATTCATACCTGCCGGAAAGTTTAATGAAAACTATTGTGGTTCCCATTGTTAAGAACAGGGTAGGGGACATATCCAGTGAAGGGAATTATCGCCCGATTTCCCTGGCAACGGTCATGGCTAAGGTGTTGGACAGTATGCTTGACTCATGTTTGAAAAATATCTTAAATCTTCATGAAGCACAGTTCGGGTTTCAGCCTGGACTATCTACTGAAACTGCTATCTTGAGTCTCAAGCATACTGTTCAATACTATACTGATCGTAAGACGCCGGTGTACGCCTGTTTCCTTGACCTCTCAAAGGCCTTCGATCTTGTTTCCTATGATGTGCTTTGGGACAAGTTGAGGGACAGGGGTGCCCCTGCTGAAATACTGAAAATTTTCCAGTACTGGTATGCCAATCAAAAGAACCAGGTAAAGTGGTCTAACACTCTCTCTTCAGCATATAGATTGGAATGCGGTGTGAGACAAGGGGGTTTAACATCCCCCAGGCTTTTCAATCTGTATGTTGATGGCCTCATCACTGAGCTCAGCAGCATGAGTATTGGATGTTGAATAAATGGAGTAAGCGTCAATAACATCAACTACGCGGACGATATGGTGCTGCTGGGCCCAACTGCTGGGGCAATCAGAGAATTGCTCAGAGTGTGTGAGAATTATGCTGCCTCACACGGACTGATTTATAATGTCACTAAGAGTGAATATATGATTTTTAAGGCCGCGGGTAGGTGTCCGGACTCTGTTCCGGAAATAATAAGACTAAATGGGCTCCCGTTAAACAGGGTGTCCAAATTTAAATATCTTGGACATTTCATCACCGACGACCTTAAGGATGATATAGACATAGAGAGGGAGCGTAGGGCTTTAGCGGTCAGAGGTAACATGTTGGCCCGTAGATTTGCTCGGTGCTCTGACCAAGTAAAAATTACGCTTTTTAAGGCCTACTGTCAGAGCTTTTATACGAGCAATCTATGGGTCAATTACACCAAGAGATCGCTGGATGCCCTGCGCGTACAATATAATAATGCATTCAGGATGTTGTTGCGACTGCCCCGTTTCTGCAGCGCGTCGGAAATGTTTGCTGAGACTCACACAGATGGCTTTCATGCTATAATCCGTAAAAAAACTGCGTCGCTGCTGAGCAGAGTGCGAGGTAGTCGCAACTATATCCTGAGAGCTGTGGCGGAGAGCTATACTCCAAATATTCGGCATTTTATCCGGAGGTTGCTCAGGTAGGAAACATGTTTTCTTGCCTGCTCGTCCTCTGGGTGGAGTGTGCATGATTGTATTTTATTTTATTTTATACCTACCGTTAAATACTACTAACACTAGAATATAAGTTGTTTTTGTAATACTAACATAATATGGATCCCTGTTATCTGTAATAAATGAATTTTAATTTAATTTAATTTATGCATCATCAATTCACTTCAGTTTGTTTTTAACTTTTTCGCCTCATCGTTACTTTACTTTTATCGTTCTATGATTGCTGGTTATGATCGTTAAAAATGTATAACTACCATACCATTCGTTTAGACATGAATTAGTTCTAGTCTCAGAGAACGATTTAACTAATCGAGTTTCAAATATTGAAGATATTTAGTTAAATCTCCTGATCTAGAAGCGTGACTGAGCGCCGCCTCTTCGCGGTTCGATTGCCATCAATGAAGAAAAGTTTAGATACACACGAACGATTTGGTATCTAATATTTTTAACAAAAGCATTCATGTTTTGATCTTCACGTAATAGGTACCAACTGACATTTGATAAAAAATATCTTGTAATAACTTTCGGTTTCTCTATTGATCGAGTGCTCGAAATTTGGAGTTTATCTTAGCGAATATTTGAACGGTGGCTATAAAAAGTATGGGAGCATCTGTTGTGCCGGGTGTTTAAATCACGCTTGCACATGTCATGTGTTGGTCGTCGTACAACGTCTTGGGGGCCCGTATCCCGCTACCTGCCTCTCGCCACGTATTGTTCTCTTCCCTCGTGGTAATAATGGACCTTCTTACTCTGTTTTGTTCTACGAACAACAATAACACGTTGTTTTGTTCTTAAATCTCAAGTACGCCACCGAAGCTGCACTTGATTAGTAGAATGTTAAGTTCAGCTTGCACCGTCGTCGTCGAGCTATTTATAGTTTATTACTACTCGTTTGCTTATTAAAGCACAGCTCCTTTTGAGTAATCAACGCAATTACATACTGCAAATCAAATGCGTGTGTTGTCATGCGGCTGCAGGAGGTTGCAAACATTGACAGAATATAAAGTTATGTGTTCGCGATACTGGCGTACAGGTAAACGATTCATAATAGTCCAATGGGCTGTTTTGTCAATCGTACCACGTCTTTTACCCATACCGTGCATCAGTGTTGAATGCAAAGAGAATCCGATTCGGGCCTGTACATATGCGATGGAATTTTAATCGCTGTTTTCATAATAGAAATTTATTTTGGGGACCTGTTTGGCAAAAAAACATTTAACGAAGCCTGCTTACAAATAAAATTCCGTATATTCACGGAATTGTACGGAAGATAAAAGCTGCGGTCCACATTAATTTCTTTGAGCAAAGCGAATACGTAGTACGGAATGTTTTGAAAAAATGAATGAGTCCCCTAGCTAGAGTATCGTCACTAGCTTATAAATCGCGGTCGTGGTCTCCGGTGACAGATAAGTGCGTGCTTATCGTCACTGAACCGAATTCCCCGAGAAGCCGATAACATGCCGTGAGAACACGCATTCGGGGGATAATCCTGGATTTTTGGGGAACATTTAAGGCATAAACATAACTCATGTTGATTATAGAAGCTTTCCTTAGATTTAAGGGTGAACGTTACAATGTCAGGTTGTATGAGGTTTTATTACAATCTAAACGTTTTATCGTTATTTTGGTCCTATCACATATCTATTTAAATAGGCCGATAACGAAATGTTACTGTCGTAGAGTTATCTCGACACATGCTAGAATGCTACAACTATTTCATATGGTTTGAAACTAGGGGGGATTTTCACTAAAGTACATGGAAGTCATTGCACTGAGCTTGATGTCTAATGAAGTGTACGCTGTTGGTAAGCCGAGACTGGTAATCATGGTCAATTAAATTATATCTGATTACTTACGCAGAATAGAGCTGTGTTAAGGACAGGACAGACGAAATAAGAATATAATGAAGATGAAACAGCACAACATAGAGATTTTTGGAAGAAAAGAGGAAAGACCGTTGCTGAGCAGCCGGAAATAACAAACGATTTTTTTTTGCAGAGCTTTTATTTATTAGTACTGATATCTTAACATCTTTCCCATAAAAGTGTACTTATTGTAAATTTTGCGCAGTGAGCAGTAGGTAGACATAAGTGGTCAGTTGTTAGATTGGATCGCAGTCATTCGCCTGAAGTTCCGGCACCTGCGTATTTGCCGGATATTGACGCACACTCATGGTGTCACTCATTCCACTATTCATCAATATCATCGCATTATCCTTGAATTATTAGGTTTTAGGGCTATGTATAGAATACTAATAGGAAAAATATAACACATATTTTGGGTAGATGACTAAATATTATTGAGTCATCTACCCAAAATGTGTGATGCTTTCCGTAAGTTTGAAAATATAATTTGGAATTTTACTGCAGCTGAATTTTGTGGTTAAACCTATTAATTTTCAGTGTGAGTGTGGCGCTCCTGATCAGACTATGTCCCATCTGCTGGAGTGCCCCAAATATACGTTCACCTGCACCCTTGACGATCTAAACACCGCCTCTGACGTCGCAATAAACGTCGCCTGGGCCCAAACAATATAATATATACGAGTATATACGAAAACGAGAATTAATTTCCTAAATCAATCAATTTAGTTTTTATTGTTTTCTTAACAAGATGACTGCAAATAGTTTTAGACTTTATAACTAGAAAGTCGACTTTTATTTCCGATAGCGTTTGATTTATGTGCAATTAAATGATGTGAATTGAGAACATATCGAATAGGCTGGAG
Source organism: Agrochola litura (assembly GCA_949152395.1). NCBI lineage: Eukaryota > Metazoa > Arthropoda > Insecta > Lepidoptera > Noctuidae > Agrochola > Agrochola litura. The sequence continues at coordinate 18,822,970 of OX424493.1, forward strand.
TCCGTTGATAAATATTGATAGTTCCCTTAACGCTAATGTCTACTGACATCAGCGGGCCGAGGGAAAGTGTCGAGTACTTTATATTCGCTTTCCAAAGTGATTTGCTACTGAACTGCAACTGGGTACATACCTACTAAAATAACATGTTTTCTAAACGCCTTTACTGCGCCGACATGTAATTATACCTTATTGCCAACTTACCGCAAACCATTGTTAACTTCTTGCACGTTTAACCTTTTTCAAGTCGATATTTGGTAGTTTACTACATAGGGCATATTTTACAACGATTGTACAAGTAGGAAACGGTATAAAACGTGCAATGTCTTATAGAAATTTCGTATACACGTTTAGTGATAGTCACGAATTCAATCTTGTTTGGGAACGCTCTATAATAAGAGTAATTCTTGTAATTACGTGGGAAACATGGAAATAATCTACATACAATTATAATACATTGTTTCAGAGTTTTTACGGCATACTTTGTTCTTGTAACGGTTATACAAGAGCTTTCACTTTTATGAAAATTTCGAATACACTTAAAGCCTATTACGTGAAGGTACATTTACTTACAACAAGACTTTTTTAATCTTATTAAGTAAGTGAGTGAATTGTAAACGTGGAGAAATCTCACATTGTATGGGCGTGTGTTCTTGTAGCTCACTACGGTCTGTCAATTACGGGACTCGAGTCGCACTTTATGACCGCATGTAGAACTTGTCAGACTACTTAACCGTGTGCCACTTTAAGTGAAATTCTTTGACTTACCGAAATCTGTGAAAACGCTGACAGCTTGCTATATTGCAACTATACATAATACTCGTATGTTTTAAAACAAGCAATAGACGAGACTTACAAGCTAAAGAACGCTAATCTAGTTCCTGACGCAGTGTTATGGGCAACTACGGGTAATAATATCTTATTGATGTCCTGCGGGCATTCCGTTAAAGTAATATTACTAGATACGAACTGGTGTAATCATCACGCTGCCAGCAGAATGGTTTCATCCGAGTAATGTTAAGAACATAAATACAAATATATTGCGCTGGCGCAATCTTGAATCTTGAGTTGCAGTAGATTATAATATTTGAAATGCCAGTCATAAATCTCAGAAGTTACATTCACACGTACATGCGAATTCAATATTGTATTTAAACGTATGTGTAATTTTCCCACAAAAGAAAAACAAAATATTGATGGAAGAAAATACAATCGCATCCCAAGCTCGAGAATGTTATTATTTCTCTCTATTGTATATGAATTCTTTAATTTCATAAAGAATCGTGTAAATAATTCCAAATCCTATTATGATCAGTAGTTATTATCAAAAATAGTACCTCGTCGATCGAGTTCTGCTTGGGTGAAAATAGAGAATGCTCATTTAATATTCTATGATAATTCATACTAATTCCATCTATAAATACATATTAATTCCATGTTGCCATGATGGTAGGTACTTACTAATTCCATGCTGCCATGTCATTATTCTAAAGTAGCGATCTTGTTCTAAACTTTGGTCGACCGAGCCCTGCTCGGGTGAAAATACGGAGAAAACTAATTTTCTCAGATATGAGACCTAGATAGATCGATTTTTCGCCCCCGTAATCCCCTATATTGCAACTTTCATAGAAATCGTCCTGAGCCGTTTTCGAGAACGTGATTATAAATATATATATATATATACAAGTATAGGATGATCAGACTTTCCATCCGCATATGATTCACGTAGATCAACTGCAGATATCGAAATCTGATACATCTAAAAAGGGATATGAATGCTATCCCGAATAAACTTCTTATTCTATATAATAACGTAATACCGGATTCATTTGACGCCTAAACTAATCCTAGCATAATTGCAGAGCTCGTCCTGTCAGAGGAAATCTTGATAAATGTAAACTTTACGCTTTGTACAACATAATTGCTTGTTTATTTTAAAATTCTGAACGCGCCGTATCCTCGGTCATTAGTACATTGCTCTGTAACTAAGCTTGGTTTGGTTCTACGAAACCATTCTGATGGAACATTATGCGAGTCGACAATGATGCTGGTCTATGATGGTAGATGAAAACTCTATAGAATGTAAACTCTATTCGTGTTCATAAGACTTAGCTGTCATTTATAAGCTCATTCGTGAATCTGCGCTGTGCAACTGCATTTCATTGTCTTCACTTGCGTTTATACTTTGTTTGATTCCTTTAATGTGCTCAGTTAATATGAGTTTAAATAGGATTAAGTGAGACTTCCTAATTTCTTAATGTATTGTTACATCAGTAACGTTCTCATTAGATACACTTGTTACATCCGCTGGCCTGTCTTGTGACACTTTCGTAATTGCCGTAGTCTACTTTGTTAATAAGGACAGTACTGTATCATTCTGCGTTCTGTGGGAGTCGTTCATTTCAGTCGAGTCTATCTCATTGAGCTATTTATCCAGCGTAAGGCCGTCTAAATTGAGAGGTGCGATGCGATATACGAATGTTCCAATATCATTGCAAAGGCAAATACAATTTCATCGATTCCGGGAGCAGCCGATCGGGATCAACGCTGGCGTTCGTCCAAACAACAGTTTATAGCTGACACTGTTTACAGAGCCGAGCCGTCACCTAAATATGTTCCCGGCTTTACAATCTTTTATATGAACCGAAACGCGTTGTTCGACTCGTGCCGGATGCGGAAATGCTAACTGCAATCAGCGTAGAAATGGTGGGCGATACATTTCTAATCGGAATTGTGTGTCATCATCATCATGGCTGATTTTTGTTTTCGTTTTACATTGTAAATATTATGTTACGGGCTTGTCACATTTATTGTATAGCAAGTGTCATGTCTGCGATTATTAAGAACATCGTATGACTTCATATCTTTAATCCACTGGATAAATGCTGCATTGAAAATAAGTGGCAAAAATTTTGAACATCATAAATTCTGTGTTTCAAATTCGAGATCATATCAAACATATCTTACAACATATAACATATCTTTCGTCAAACATTTTCATACAAAAATTTTCCCCTTAGCAATAAGGATGATCTCATTATTATATGTATGTCAGTGTAAACACATATATATACAGTAGTTGGGTAGGTATGTAATGCAACGGTAATGCGTCGTCGGCGTTCGGCGTGCGTGCTTAATCTCTTCCATTGAGCATTTGTAAGGCGGCTGCATTCTTTTTACCCTACTACCCTGATTGCCTCGTCTAGCGTATATTCATGGATGTTGGAGTAACGCGTTATATTTCGATATTTTCAATGTTATGTATTTAAATTGTTATTCCTTAGAATGACTGCATGTTTATCGCTAACATTTTGTTTGAAGTTCTTGGTGTTATTTTGGGATCTTGTTTCTCTATTTTATTTCTTGTTCCAATTACATAATTCTATAATAATTCCGCTGCATTGCGTTCGTTTTTAACACTCGTTGAATTATTTACACGATTATTCTGTATTTGTGTCTGGAACGCATCAGTTTCACTTACGTTTGCTGCAGTATTTACGCATGCAGTTATTCAGTACATTTGCACGGCTGTGTCGGCCGTTTGTCTGCGCACACGCACACTCCCTCGGCATTCTATTGGCACACTTCTCTCTAACGAAAGTTCGTTATTTATTCCACTTTTTGCGCTTTCCTTGCCACTGACTTCTTCATTGATCCAGAGTTTGATTTAATAATTGATTTGATGCCACTCGCTATGTATTTCGTTCGTGTTAGCGAGTAATCAAAGTCCTAAAGATTGAAGATTTCGATTTTTAGTTAATTGAATGCCTTATTTACAGTTCCTGGGTTAGGAAAAATAAAACACCGTCTTTTGTTTACAGTACTCACGTTATTGATACGAGTGCATATGTCATATATTATGTGTACTACTGATTCATAGCTACGATTCTATTTAATTTAATGTTATTTAGAATATAATTGCTATAACATAGGTATTGTATCGCAAATAACCTTTTGTCATTTAAAAGGTGTATTCATCCATGCAATAATAGCTTTGTATTTAACAAGTAGATGTTTACATGTGTTATGGACAAATGCGATCCTTTTCTTCGAGTTGTCATTGAATATAGAAGGGCTTGTATTGGTTGCGCAAGAGTCGCCGGCGTGCCAAGTTCAGTCGCCCACCTCCGCCCAAACAAGCGCCTACGCAGCATCGGTAAGCTGGTCTTAGCAGCATCCATTAGGATTTGAGATTGTAACGATCAACAACAGATAATAGTGTTAATGTTCGACAATTGTACGCCTATTTTAAATATGGAGCCGACAGACAGACAGACGATATACCTACAAGAGTTGGGCCGTCAAACCAGATCTCAAGATCAAGACTCGTAAGAATGACATTGAGAATGAAAAAGTAAGATAAACAAAATCGTAACATTTTATTTTGTTATTCAATCGTCACATTAGTCTTTTTGGGAAATGCGTACATTATCTTTGAAGATTCGCTGATGACACACCTATAAAGATTATAAAAGTTTTAATAGATACTTAATTATCATTTATCATACTTGCGGATGTGTCTTCCTGCACGTACGCATATCTTACTTCCTTATGCTACAAACTGTACCATTTTCCCCATTGCACTAAAGCTTCTGCCAAAACATTAGTCCGCAATTCTCAAAGCTATACTCGCACCTGCGTCCAATGATGAATGTTACCGTTTATTTTTATCGAGTGCATCTCACACGTATCTCGCACGACAAGATATCGCGTGTCCGTGAACCAGCGATACAAGATGTATAGCGGCGTAAGCGTAATATTATTCTTTACTCAAGGCCGTCGTCTTGAGCTACTAACATACCTTCAGTTTCAAGTGTTGCCATGGGAAAAATTTGCTTTTTACTTTTTATGCCCATACTCATACTGATCGAATAATTAAAATAAATGCCGAGTAACAGCTACTTATTTTACTGTGCGTGTTGTAAACGACTGGGAAAAGTTATTGGATTTGCGTCCTGTCACGACTTACAATAGTTCCAATTGAGATCTTTAAATTCCAATTGCACGTGATTTCTGATGGTAAAGCTTAAGTTGAAGGCAGTATTGGAGTGTTCGCTGGAGCGTTTCTTACTTTGTGAAGTGGAACTAACTCTGTTGTTCAAATGGCGGAACACTTTGACAAAGTGTTGATATTTAGCTGAATTTATGAGTTCACCCTTCATCGTGCGTCTTATCCAATTTGGATTTGACCGCGAGGCGATAACATGCTGCTCATAATGAAATAAAAAAATAAAAAAAAATTGTTTTGGTTGCACTTCACGAGATTATTAGAGTTTTAATAAAAAAGGAATCCCAGAGTGGTTTTTCCCTGATATTACTATATTTGTTTATGTTTTTCACTATATTTGTTTATGAAGGAAAAATGCAAGTAGGTAAACACGCCATCGAAAATTCCCTAGTATGTTACAGTTGGTTAATCGTGTCAGTATTTCGGAGAATACTATGTACCTACTTTTTATGCTTCTGACTGCAACGACTTATGTGATATGACAGGGTTCAACGGTTTTACGTTTCAGAAGACGATCACGAGGCACAAGCCCCTATTTTTTTAAAATTATTTCTAGTGAATATTCCCACAAATAAATGTAGGCTAAAGGTGAACCGGTGTGAGACGATGGGCGTAGGTACCACCTGCTGCTACGGGGTTGCCTTGTGAGTTGTGATGCAGAATTAACTGTGCTGCAGTATAGTATTGTACTGTTATTTTTTTTAATGAAAAGGAGGACACGGTTCAAGGGATAGGGTTCTTCAAGAATTAATTTTGTTTTGAACTTGATTTAAAAAAGGTTATGGTTGTGTCTAGTTTCCACATATTTTCAGAAATGGAGGATGTTTATTGTTTATAGTTTCTGTTTCACATTGTACCTGTTAGTTGTATATTAAATTGCAAAAGATCATCACAAGATAGCTCAGGAATGTTAGCTGAAGAAGTTGAAATATGAACAAGTGTACATGTGCAACGTGGTGGAAGAATAATAATGTTTACGTTCACAAAACGCTGATAAACTTGGTGTCTAGTTACATTTGATTCATGTTCGTTCAAGTAATACAAAGATACGCATGTGAGTATACAGTGTGTATTGTCTTGCTTCTGTTCTATGACAGTGTGGAAGCTCTCCTTAAATATGCGGCTGACATTCCAGTCGGTCTCTCTGTTTACCCGTCCTCGTCTAGCAAGCTTAAAATAATTACACAAGTGCGTTGGCGCAACCCACCCTTTATAGTTCCTTGCCCCCGGGCTTACCTTCCACCTTGGGCCTGGCTACCTGGCATTTTCTTTCTCATAAGAGTAAAAGTGTTCCAAACTTTTAACAGGTTTCTCGAGTGGAGTTTGTGAGTGGCGACAACTTGACTTTCACTTTCGGTTTTATCCATATACCTAATATTATTGATCCGGTTTCCATAAACTTTATCTATTTACGTCATTTGCATTAATTTCTCTTTCATTCGGTTGAGTGTTTCCTCAATCCGTTTAGTACAAAAATCTCTATGTACATCTCGTCCTATTTCAACAAGTTTTTGTTCTATGAAATCTTCCACCCTTGGCCCTATGATAGTACATTGAGGTATCCTCGATCTATCCGCGCCATGTTGATTATTAGAGCACGTTCGAATTTTAAACTGTGAATAGTAAATAAACGGTTGGCAGCGGAGGGCACAGGCGTGCGCGCGCGCCGTTCTTGCTTGTCTTCGCGCCTCACCGAGTCGCCGCTTGGTTCAGTGTGTTGCTATCTGTCAATGGAGACAGTCACGCGGCGTTCTGTTCTACTCTATAATTACGTTGTAGTACGAAAGTCGGGCGATTCCGTGTGTATGTGGATTAGGCCCATAACCTAACCAGTCCGCGTACGGATCCCAGTGTTGTGTTGTGTTTGAAGTTTTTCAACATGATTGTGACGTGTACATTTATTTCTGGGTAAATTCTATTTTAGTGGTGATGTTCTTCGTGTGATTAAACAGCATCGTTATTTATTGCATAGCTTCAACAGTTTAATTAGCATTTATATTAGAATTCGCTCTCCGTATAGTTGCACAGAAAGTTGAATATACTACTCTATGTAGTATATTCAACGCTAATCGAAGATAAAGGTGATGAAAATATCGTATCATGGCTGACATACAAGGTTATATACGACTTTGTCGTAATGAAGTAGAGTTTAGTGCGTAGTTCACTGAGTACCTATTAAATATGAGACGTTTCTCTATGAATCACTTGTAGAACCACAATATATACCTATATGAACAAGGTTTCATAATATCTTCACTTAGTTGAACTCCCCCCCCCTACCGCCCACCTGAGTGTAACTCTAGAATTCCTGTGCTAAAGATGAACCAACCTTCAACTTCTGCACTTGCTCCCCAACCCGATTAGCTAAAGACTGCTAAAGACAATAAACAGACAATGTGGGCTTGTTTTTGCATCCAAAATGTATATGGCTATTCATTACAAGAACAAAACACATGACACCACATTCATACACACGCTCGCCAAACAAAATAAATATAAAAAAAAAAATGTTAACTCAATGATTAGCAGACAGTAGCGAGTGGGACAATGATGGCATTGTAGTGTGGCCGATATAATGAGCGAGATTAATAAGTCAGTTCACGAGTTCACCGCGCGTACGCCGCTCTACTCGCTCCAATCGCCATATCCGTCGCAAATCGACCGTTTCCTCCGACCATCTTCGCGTTGACTCGCTATTATAAACATGATTTATACCTGACCCATCATTAGTTAACATGTCAACGATTGTCGCTAGCGGATGCATTTTATTTGCTCCAGCTCTATTTATAACCGGCTATATAAGAATGGAGACTTAACAGGTCTCACTTAGAGGATTAACCGACACTATTCTTGTGTTATTTACGCGAGACATGTCATACAGTTTTCTATATTTAACTCCTGAAAATAAAACAGCAGCTCTCATAATCTTATCGCATGCATACTTACGGTTCGGATGGAAATCTCAGAGAAAGGTCAACATCGAAAACACTCGAGTTATCAAATCAAAGGTTTCTTTATCTGGATTATGAGTATGACAAGGTTGTCGTTTATGAAATACTTTAATATATAATTTTAGTGTTGGCATTATGGTTTTAACCCGGTTGGCGTTTTCGTGTTGATAATCTGAAAATGATTTAGGCGGCACACGCGATGTTGAGGCCACTGGTCGGAGCCCTGGCGTACTTTATCTTGGGAAAATCTCGGTCTCGTACGGAAAATATTGGCTTCGTGCCAGTCCTCGTCCTCAGACGCGTTTCCATTATTGTACCGACTCTGTGTTACGGTTACGCTAGGCTTGATTAACTGCACTATGCCAAATGGATTTCTGTTTTTAGAGTTTATTTTTTTAGTAAATTCGTCTATAATGAGCTCATTAACGATTTATACAACAACTATAAGTTTACGTCATCATTTCAAGATTCCTATTACGTTTTTGCCATGGCTACGGAATCTGAACTTCCATTGTTCAATTTTAGTTGAATAAAATTTATGAGTATTAAATTTATGGTATTAAATAATATATCGAGCCGTTCCGGGTGGTCTGGCACCTTGAGACGACCTTCGGAACAATGGGAAATTGGTAGCATTGTTTACATCAGGGCGCCCCTCGGCGAGGGCCGATCGGCGAAAATAGCCACGTGCTCTTGTTAATAACAAACGACTGCTTGAAGCTGTTGTTTATGTAATGAACGAAATAAGTGTGAAAGCAGAAGAACACCAATTGTTTCTCCATCAAATAAGTACTCGTGAAAGTTCACTGCTTGATTCCGCAATTTTCTCGGCAGCCCGATTCAAGTCGTCAGTGGCTCCCACGCAGAACTTTCCACTAAGACAATAGGTCGTTGAAGATTTCACTGTTTTTGTCAACGCATCAACTTAGCGCAATCCGGTGTTAATTAAAATCAGTCGTAACAGTCTCTTCCTCGATTCAGGTTTTACATTTTGTTTCACTAATTGTTATGTAAAGACCTCGAGCTCCCACACGTCTAAGTACTGCAATGCGTTCGTGCAAGCTTTGTCATGTATATTTTTTAACTTTTTCACAATCACGTCCGGATTCTTGCGTAAACATAATCCTGCTGTGAGTGGAATATCATTCGATATTCAGTTCCTATATGTTACTGCAAGTTGCATGATAGAGCTTATTCTGCTATTGTATTTTCAATGCTAATTACATTTGCAATGATTCCGGGTTATTTGATTGTTGATATCAGTGTGGGTATTCATATTGTTCAGATTGTTACATTTTGCAATATTTGTTAATGTATGTTGCAAATCATTTATTAATAACTCGGTCAACACAACACCGACTTTTTGAAATTATGATTTTTATGGTAACGTAATAAATAAACTGTAATCCGTTATATCTACATTATTTTACAGCTTCATAATTTTGTAAATCATAATGCTCGACTAATTAAAACTTTTGTAGATTAAGTCATGAAATCTTTGGTTTGTAATAACTTAATGGTTAATTTATGAATTAGTTCCGTCATTACCATTGTTTTAGTAATGGTCAGGGCTACTACTGAGGAAATATCGGATTGCGCTGTTTTTGCGGGTGAAGCTGTTGTACGAAAAGGGTGTATTGTATTTTTAGTTAACGATGAGGCGGCCGTACTAAAAAGTTACGACACTAAAAACTGAAACATCACACACTCGACAGTCGCAGGCATACGTGAATAGGTCCACGGCGCGGGCGCCACAAAGATGTGCTCCTTTGTTCGTCTGCCATTCATTAGCCGAATGTGGCATGGTCCCCATTCTTGGGGAGTGCGTTGAACTGTCATGTTTCCTGCGTGTCCGCATGTAACGTGTTTTACGGGTTGACGCGCGTTTTGGTACGTTTCGATGTTGCAATCACTCACCATTCCGAGATTCAACAAATTGAGATAAGGAGATTTCTTTTCGCTTTAAATATGTTCTCCTTTATCTTTATACATAATACTCGGAACTGATTGTTATTATTTATACGTTCTCAAAATAAAATTATGGTATATTCAGTAGTGTTGAGAACTGGAAATAACGCATGTCGAATGCTTTAGTGATGGCGTGAACGTTGATTGTATAGGCTCGTCAAACTGTGACTGTCGTGACGTAAAGAGCCCAAGTTGTAGGCAAATAATATTTAGATAACAGACGTGAAATGATTCGTAATATTTATTCAGTTCCCATTGCGATACCAGTGCCGAAGATGTAATTACTTTTTTGGTGACATCAAGCATTCACACCAGTTATTCCTTGCCTCATCTTCATCATCTCTAGCCTTGTCGAGTAATAAATTATTACTATAATTTTAAATGCTGTTTATTTGCATGTAGACCATTTGAGCACTAGATCATTGAATCCTTACGATTACAGAGTCCTTCGCGATAACGAATGATAAGAAAACGACAATGTGAAATAAACAGTGTTATCTAAAAAGGTGTGCAGTTTACACGGAACATTCAACGCTATATAAATCAACCAATCGCAAGAACCCTGAAGATACAGAAAGTGACGTAATATACGAAATCAATTAATCAGTGGAAGGTTAAATGTGTTAAGAAAAGTGCAAAAATACAGTGAATGGAAAACAGCGAGCATTTGCCTGTTTTAAACGTGGTGAAGTTCAAAACTAGTGCTTGGTTCGGGACATGAGTGACGATGAGTACAGAGAGGCGCCTCTCCCGGAGTTTCCACTCGTGCTTGAAGGGTTCCTCCACAGAGGAGGCGGCAGATGATGAGGAGAGCTGCTACCACTCCCTCGGAGGACGGCACTCATTGAACAGGACACAGCCACAAGTCTATGTGGAGGATTTAACCAATATATCGTTAGCGGATTTCGAAGCACAGGATGAAAATGGTATGTATTGCAAATTACAATACGTTTCTGTAGAATCAGTTGTAGTTGTTGTCAGTGGGCCTAGCAGCCCTAGCAAACCACGTTGGTAGTGTTTTTCTCACAATTTTATTCGGTCCCTTCGTTCAAATTCCGTGAAAGATCATGAGTCCATGACACATGTCTCAGTTTTGGGTTTATTGTTAGACCAGTGGTGGTTAACTCCTGAACAGTCACCATTTTATTTATGGATAGTCTTTTAATTTACGTCGCCACATATAATTGACGACTCATTTGTTAATTACTAATCAATTTTCGAAACGTAATTTATGCATCGGTCATATCCGTAAATTCAAATTGCCTACTATCAACAAGTTAACATTACACAAACGAATAACATTTTAGTAACACGTGCTTGACATTTTGGGGTAATTATCATGCATTTATTCTGGTTATAAAATGCTCAATGATAATGCAATACTGTTAACATTCCGATGTTTTGTATTTTATTGAAGATACTGTTGAACATAGCAATAAAAAGAGGGAGTTGTTAAAAGCCAAGCAAACCTAGTCCTTTTGAATTCTTTCCATTCTTGTTGGCGACTGTTGCATTTTCTTTGAAAAGCGTCTGCATTTTGAGCACTTAGTACCTACTATGCAATAATCGTGGAATCCGAATATGTTCTAATTTTCTTAGAGTTTCCCATGATCTTGTATGTAACTACAGCGAATGTCTCATAATATTGTTATGGCTATACTTGCAAAGGGTATTCGTACCTATGATAACTGGGACGTACCTAATGTGCTCACTGACCCATAAAGGGGTCTGACATATAAAGATCGAAGAATGTATTAATTGACGGACTCATTATTCGGACCTATCCGTCAGTGAACCCATCATTATATTTTTAATTCCGACGACTATATTTTTATAGACTGCCGTCAGATTAATAATCACCGATGTTTATGTTTCTTCCCGTCGTAATAAATGGGATGATGTTTGGCTTCTCTCGGGAGATTTGTTATTCGAATCTGTTCAGTAGTTCTCTATTTAGTTTAACAAACAAATCATCCTGTGTGTTTCTTTTATTTTTGTTAGGTGAGCTGGCGTTCTGTTGTCCGGATGTGTTTATAGTTTTAATAAATTTAAGATAGACGTGTTGTAATTTTAATCGGTTGATAAAGGTACAGTTAACATCAAAAGTATTTGTACTTTTGATGTTAACTCTACAATAACAAATTATTTTTGCTGAAAATTGTGATAGAGTAGATTGATAATCATTTGGTAAATGAAAACTGTACATCTACAAGATAGATACATATTTCAGTCTTTAGTTTTGAAAATCATTGAATCATTAATTGCTGAACAACTCCAACTAGTTCATATTCGCGCCGACACGCCTTCCAGCAGGTGAAGAGTATTAATATCACTCATCGTAGCATACTGCATCTAATTTGCAGCTTCTTCATGTCCTTCCGTTGGAATCCCAGGATATCATAATCCTAGCCTAGGATATCATAATCTCTCCATCGCCTAGGGCCTAGGCGATGGAGAGCTTATGATATCCTTAGATGACAGGGTGGTCTGTTTATAACCAAAGCAGTTTGCTGTTTATGAATTAGTTAATAAATGTTAAATAGTCTCGCCCCCTATTACATGAGACTTAAACATAACTGGCGAAATGTGGGTGTACTATAGGTACACCTCTGCCTAACCCTTCGGGGAATAGGCGTGATGTTATGTTATGTGTAGTCTTGCATAAATTACTATTACCAACCAAGGAACTAACTACATACATAGAGAGATGAGGGTACATATTTTTCACTCGCTGTCCTTCATTAAAACCAGTATTTTTTTACCGGTCCTTTTAAAGTAAGTTGTAATATTACATAAGCTTACTTACTACAATCTGTTATTATGTAAATTAAACGTCCTTTTTATGGTAAATGTATTTAAAGTGGTACTGTCGTATTATGTATATGGTGATATGGCTATGTGTCAGGCATATAAGGAAGGACAAGCTACAGGAAAGTAGGCTGAGATTGTATGAACATGTAAAGACTAATAAATACTAAATTAAATTTGATTAGAGGTTTATCTAAAATCAAGTAGATATGCTTATGTTCAGCAATGGACTACTAAAGGGTGACTTGATTGATTCTTTTTAAATCTCAGCACTAACTATTAGTCAGTCAGAAAGTGTTAGCGGAGCTGACTGCCCAGGATACGCCAAACGCTAAAGTGTAGAGGATTTTAATTTCATGTAATTCCTGCTGTAGGTTGACGATAAGTGTCGTGCAATGTCGTCTTACAATGTCACGGATGCATATATAGATAAATATATGTAGTAGAGTAGAATAATGAAAACCGGTAATTGTAACCTACCTATTTATAACAGAAATGTACAGAAGTGGACTTAATATCATAGGCCATGCCATGCATGGCTAAATGTTTTACCCCAATACCATGTGTGACAACTTTCAGTCGAAAAAGACATATGGTCCCATAAACCCATAACGTATAGGTACAGGTAAATGTTTGTGGCATATAAGGAAGATATTACGTACATTTACGGCATATCACAGGCGGGTGATCTAACTGTCAGACTGACCGCTAACCGCAGATTGTGTATGCTATAAGTAAAACCGTGTCTAACTTTATACGTGTGTAATTTAACTCAGGTAGGAATAAAATTGTTGATGCAACTAACTTCGAATGGGGGTTCGAGGGTAATATTGTTGATAAAACACTAAATATTTTGTAAAGAATCATAAACTAACAACAAACTGTAATTTAGTTTAGTAAGTTTTAAGTTTAAGGTTATCTAACAAATAGACCTGAAGCGTTATGGAGAATGTTTGAGAAGTTATGTAATGTTAACTTGTAATGTATTTAATATGAAGGCTGTTATGTCATTCATTGCTGTCATTCGTGGATCTTTGACAGTCGTTACGGCTTGTCAGAAGCCCGAAAGTCTGACAATCAGTCTTACCTAGGGGTATCGTATTACCCAGTTACTGGGTTGTGGAGGTCAGATAGGCCGTCGCTCCATGTAAAATACTGGTATTCAGCTGCATCCTTTTAGACTGGAAGCCGACCTCAACATAGTTGGGAAAAGGCTAGGTAGATTGATTGATGAAGACTGCCATGAAATACCTGACAAAGCAAGGCATTTGATCAGTAAAAAACAAATCAAGTAAAGTCCATGAATACTGTCTCTAAATCCATAAAGAATATCGCCACTCGAAGTGTTAACATAACAATCAACGCTAACATTATTACGAACATTAAATATTCGCTAAAAAATTCAAGGTGATATTAACAATGATACGATCTTGACATTGATTCGCAGTAATATTCGCGTGTTCGCTAACTATGACTCACGATACCACCGGATAGGTATATTACGTCTGCCTCTTTACATGATCGTGGGTAGCCTGACATATTATGTACAGTAAGCGCTCAAAAGTGCATGAGCACGCTAAGAGTCGTATTGCTGTGAACACGCGGTATAGCTCGTACATTTGTATGTGTAAGCAACACGATACACACACCACAGATAACGCAGTTACACGAAACAACAATATATTTCCGTCGCTTTAAACATGCTAGCACACACGCACTATGCGCGTGAACTTGACCAGTTAATGGCATTGCTAAAATTCGATAGTAACTTAACAAGCGCAGATAGCAAAAAGCGTTAAGCGTTGGTATGGAATTCAATCTGCCTCAGGTTCTAATCTCGTGAAACACAGTGCGGTTTTTTGCAAATATTATTATTTTTGTTTTCGATAATAATATTTTTTAAATATTGCTGCTTTTTTATGTTGTTATTGCAATAAAGGTTTTAGAATAAAAAATGCGTGATATATGATAACAAAATTAAAAAATATATGTTTATTCGTTATATTTATTTTACATAAGTTAATAAACTGCTACAATTATTTATCATTACTTCAGCTGAATAAGATGTGAAATAGATGTCAAGAAACTTAGAAGCAGTTTGTATTATTTAGACATATTTAAATTATGAAATATTTTAAATTTTTAATGGATTTTTTCACCATAAATATTAAGCTTTGATCATGGTCGAAGTAATTAAGTAATAAATAAGAATATTAGACTACTTAAAATGTAAAAAACTACTTACAGAATAGGTAATTTTAAGGTTAAATATGGGCAGTTTGTTTATATTTTATTTGTATTAATTATTTTACATTTTATTTGACTTTAGTAAATATTGGTTGTTATTGAGGTTAAAGCTTAAGTATTCATTTTCTTTACGAAAAGAAGATTGAAACTAAACCTCAAATTTTTATCCTAAAATAATACTATTACTAAAATAATATTAAACAATTTCGGTATATCTGCAAGAAATACGACAAACACCCTATTGAAACGTGCTTAAAAAATTCGTTACCATAAATTCATGCAATAACGAATCTGTTGTTTATTAAGTTGGTACGGTCAATATTTTAAGGTCAAAAACGGTTTTCTAGCTGGTCTTCAGTGATGCAAGCCTTCAGAGTGCACGGCGAACGGTTCATAATGACGTGTTTTTAATAATTCAGCAAAATGTCTCGTTGGTATGAAACCATTTGTTTCATTCACCATTTGACGTCGCTGCTACTCGATAATAAGCCCCTTCCTCATATCTCTTAACCCTCACAGTATTTCTCTAGAACAAAGAAAAACATTGTTTTTATTACACATAATACCTTATTATTTATTATTCACTAATCGAATTAAACCTCACAATGAATTTAAAACTTTAAAGGCATCTTCTGTCTCAACAATACCTCTGTTCTATCAACAATACCCTTGATTAAGATTTATGTTTAGTAAAATATGAAATATATTAATGATAACACTCACACTTAGTCCGGTTTCATTAGATATTCACTTCACTTTTACGCAGCGCAATAATATTCTCTGATCTGATCTGATCTCTTCAATATATTTTATGCCTGCTTTTTGATAATAATAACCACAACACTGCGCTAAATACTCGTCACCAATATTATCCACGAACCAAAAAAGTTCTATTAATTGAATACTCGTAACAAACTGCATCTACCCCACAGAAATCGAAATAATTTACTTAGTTTTTTGTGGTCTACCTGCTAAACTTTAATATTTATGTGAACAAGACGAATGAAACTAAAAACGAATGATGATTATTGAACTAGTCATTGGTTGCAGACAAAGTGAGTGTGTGTGTGTAATGTGCGTGTCTACAGTATTGTAACAACTTATAGAAGAAGGTCGTAAGTCAAACCGAAGCGTCAGTCTATTGCTTTGTGAGATTGCTCATGGACTTTTGGTCGGCACTGTACTTAAGTACCGCCGATTCATAGCATCTGACTTGATTTTCCATGTAGCTCCACGACAATAGAGGTCAAATTTCCATGTATTTTACGTTGATATCATCTGTTTTATAGGAAGTGTTGATAGTTCCATCCATGTGGTCGTTGTTTTCCTTATGTAGTTTTATCTTATCTTGTATTACATACAGTTTTTCTCATTGTGTTCATAACAAGTGTGCTTTATCTTTTTATCTCTTCACACTTTGAACAAATAACTATCTATGTGTTTAGTTGCATGTAGAGACTCTAGAATTCTCTAAATTAAATATTCGTCTACCTACCTAAGATGTGGTTGAAATCACTAATTTATTTAGCAATTATAAAGTAATAATGTGTTAACACGACATGAATGTACAAACACGAACCTTAGTATTCTCAGACATAGCAACCGGATCTCTACGAAATTCTATAATTTTAACAGAGCTTTAATAGTAGCTGGGTTCTTTTGAATACATTCTAAGCACGCCTTATTAAAAAATAAAAGTCACGTTTACGTTTAGCCCACGTCAAAGTTTGAAGTTGAATCGTGTTGCGCGGGCGCCGCACCTGTGATTGCTATGTGTGCGCGCAAACGCCGCACATCCGCTTCCTGTGTTCCTGCCTTTACAACCCTTGACTGTACCAGTCACGGCTTCCGCCCCAAATTACAATAATATCAAGGTTAAATAAATAATGAGTTTATATCAAAGAGATGAGTTTGGAGGGTTAACTAATGTATTTTTTCATTTGCACGATCTGCTGACTTTGTAATATTATTGGACATGAATATAATATCTCATGTTCTCATGGCGACTTGACCATACGACTCGGAATCGGTTAAAAATTAATAAAAATTGGTGCCTTGGGATAAGAATCCATGTCACATAAAGAAGCTTGTCACTTTTTCTACACTAGCAATTTAAGTCCATAGTGGGCCTCGCAAGACGATTATTATCACTTATATTTAACCTAATTTTTATCGTAGGAAAATCGTGTCCAATTCCCACCGAGTAATATTTCAACATACAAAAAGCGGCCCCACTACTTGTCTGAATGAAGTCACGTAGAATCAAGATATTTCGTTAATTATTAGCATCCGCCGAGTGCGTCGACATCGATATTGTCAATCCTGTATTATCTCCGACATCTTGTTGCGGGGGCTGGTTTTTGTGAGACGACCATTACTGACGGAAGCCGAGGCCCGAGATACTTGTAACTTTGTGAGCCAAGAGCCAACATACCTACCGGTGTAACCCTTTGTCCTGCGACTACTTATATACGCATGAGTTTTAGAAGCCAGGAAATAGGTACACGTGCTAATTGTCATCACAAACAGCTGTAGCACGAATACCTCAGGTTTACTTTCTCAGTTACAAACTTACAAAAATTCCTTATCTCATTACGGTGCATCACGATATGGTTCGGAGTAGTGTCTCGTCTCAGCCATCAGCAGCCGTCGTGCCTTGTTCAATTATAAAGTAAATTGTGACAATTAAAACGTTCGTTTCGCTCAAGCGCGTTCGGTGTAGACGCGCATGAGATCACTCGTGAGCTCATCAAAATATCACAATTATCATACTTATCGATGTGCATCTATGTCATTATCATAACATTGTAGTTGTGCGCTCCGAAATTATCTCAATATTAAAAGCTGTACACATAATATTTAAAGGTTTTACGTAAGAAATGCGTTAGGTACTTGACAAAGCAATAAACCTATTGACTTACATGTCAATATAGTGCGAATTAACAGTACGTACCAGTACAAGTATGCTAGTCCATTGTTTGCTGGTACCTTAGTAACCTGCTTTCCTTAGTTTTTGCTTATACAATTCTGTTGCAGTTGTTCTATCTACCATACAGATGAAAAAAGTGATAATTATCGCTTTTTTACGACGCGTGACAATACGAAAATCCCGAGTTCGATCTTTGTGAAACATATACCTATGGCATAAAATAAATCAAATACTGCTTAAATTATCCATTTAGGAACATAAATTTTCTTAAAATTGCTAAATTTGTTTGCCAAAGAAGTCGAGTGAAGAAAATTAACAATTTCCAAATTTCTGTCGCGAAAGTTGTGAAGATATTATCTTGTTCTTCGTGTGAGTAAAACACAAGTTCGCCGTTGGTCAGAAATGTTTTGATTTGTCCCGTGCATTGCACTCTAGTCTTCTATTTATATCTCCTTCTTGGCAAACCGCTAGTTTTTGATACGACCAGCGTTTGTCAAACGTCATTTGTGCATTCAGAGTTTTTCTGCAGGTTGATAAATACTTAGGTGTATTGTCAGTGTAGTGAATGAAAGAATACCTATATTTATTTGAATACAAATTTTGATTTTATGCATAGTTGAATTGTTGTTTCAAGCACCACTAACTAATACAAACTTTGTTTTCAAAGTTTAAGGCACGCAAATGAAGCATTTCACACTGGTACCTAGTCTATTAGTTTATTGCATGTATCTCATATCTTTGTCGGTATTCAATTGTTGGTGAGCCAAATAAATAAAATAAAATAAATAAAAATTTCGGTCTAATAACCATGAACAATATCTGTACCTAGAATTCTCTAACTAACTTAATAATATTCTTTCCTCACCTACTACCCATGTCATAATTTTCATGTTTAATTTTATTATGCGTGTTGTAAAATCCTATAGTTTCAAGGATAATTACGCTATGAAGATCATAATTTACCTGTTTGTGCGCAACGTGTAACGTTCAGTTTGGAAATTTCATTTGAAAACATGATTGAATGAAAAAAAATTGTGCGGAATCCGCCAGTAGGTACAATAACCATGGCAATCTACTGTTATCGCATGTGAAAAGTATGCCGTATGCAGGAAATGATAGTTTCTATGTAAATTAGTACATATTTTGCAATAACAGCCAACCGATATGTGTACCAACAACACTCATTTTAATCTGCATAATAATTTTCCTATTACTGTGGCTACGTAATTATAGTGTCGAGTTAAAAAGTAATTTTCAATCATTTTTGCGACGGTTTCTTGTGTTAAAATGGGCCAAAGTATGTATCAACTATATTTATGTTACCTATATTTAAATAAAAACATGTATTAATGTTTGTAATGATATTGTTTCAGGTAAGTTTCTCAACCATCAAACACGTAAACTACTGGTAGCGCCCTCTACGTTAAGGTAAAGTAACTGTAGTTCTGCTACTTGACGCTAGATGGCAGTGCTACTTCACACAACTGGTTTTATATTACATGCTACATTTGTATTGTTTTAACAAGTCCCTATCCCTATTATATCTATGAATAAATTTAAATTTAATTCTAAATTTATAAGTTTATACAAAGTATAATTATGTAAAATTTTATTTTAAACACTTCCAAATAACATATATCTATTAGCTGGAAATCAATATTTACAGAAAATGTCGTCAATGTCCTCCAATCTCGAATAAATTTATAGAAATATGTAGGTTTGTAACGTCTTTACCTTGATGTGAACCAAGAACAATACCACCAAGAACCAGTTTAGTAGGTTCATGACCGACGCGATCGCCTCTCGCATAATGCCGAGCCTTGTCGTGATTTATTCATGTAAGTACTTGTGCCCTGCGGCAAATAAAACCTGGCCACGAAAGGAACCGCACTTTGTTACCATTTTTATTAGACCTACATGCTCTTTTATAAAAGCTCATTAAGCATATTTTAAAGCGGAACTAGAGGTCAAACTTTACTGGTTGAAAACAAAAGTAGGTACGTCGTAACGTGTATAGCCGGTCGCAGAATGCGGAAACGTATAAAATTATTTAAATATCTAACCTTGAGTAAGTTTTCTAAACTTTTTACACTATTTCTATTAAAAAAATACCTGTTTACTTTCAATTGTTAGATTTACAAAGGTTTCGCGTTTGTGTCGTTTGTAGTCCGTAGCACTACGAACTTTCGTAGGTAAAAGCCCCATTCATAAAAACCTTTACGGTAAATTCTTTCTTTAAATCTTTTAACAATACGTTTCAATATGGTTCAATAACAACATACCTTAATGACGTTATATATTGTGTGAATCGAAAGACAACTTATCCATACACAATTAATCAAATTAAGAACAATTAATCATAAACACATGCTTGTCATAAATTATATTCAATCATTGGTGCCGATTCCCTTGTTCACAAACTAAACTAAATTTAAGTTCAGTGCATCTTTTTCTTTCTATTTCATTAAGAAAAGGACAGAAGATAAATTTTAGTTTAGTCCTGTCAAATTAATCAGCGCTTGACGTAAATTGACGTAATTTTAGTAGGCAAGTTTTTAATCACGTCTAAACTTGTATGGAGTAGTGACAGGCGCTGATTAATTTGACAGGACTAAACTAAAATTTATTTTCTGTCCTTTTCTTAATGAAATAGAAAGAAAAAGATGTACTGAACTTAAATTTAGTTTAGTTTGTGAACAAGGGAATCGGCACCAATGTATTATTTACGTATTTGAGATTTAATTTTTTTTACGTTATGTTATAATAACCAGGGAAAGAAAATTAAATTATAATGCTGGCCGTAAAAATTTGGAAATAAGAAATACAAAAAATGGCGTAGCACGGCTCTACGTGCCTACGACCGTAGATAAACCGACAGAATTTCTCAACATTATTAAGGTTTATGATGTGTTTATTTCTGTTTTGAAAAAACAAGTTGAGTTACAAATAAACAGCGAACAAGCAGGTAGTAATTATTCATTGTTTATTCGTAACAATCGTAACTCAACTTGGTTTTTTTACAAAAATTATTTACCTACAAGTTTATTAATAACTAAAAACAATTGAACAAAAGCTATTTATACCTAGTATGCGAACATTTCAAACAAAAATTAAACGTCGTGTAATTAAATGCGTTCATAGTAAAGATGTTTGAATAGAGTGGAATCAGCGAGTAACGTTGGTAGTGTACACACTCCCGAAGACAGCCGAGCTCCGCCGGAGATTGCCGAAGCCTTCAAACATGGCGGCGGAGGTGCGCTTGGCGCTTGTCAACAAAGTTACTCGACTTCGAATGCGGACCGGTCGCGCGGTTTAGTGTTCCGTTCTATAACCGCGAATTATAAGTGCATTTTGTGTCAAAAAGTGTGAAAGTGAATAAAACAAGCTTTATTTGTTTGAAAATTGTGTTTATTTGTTTTTCTGTTATTTCGTTCAAATAAAAAGTGGTATGTAAACGTGTCTAAAGGAATGTTGGAGTATTTAGGGCCGTAGAACGCATACGAGTATCGTATAGATAGCAATGTTTATTGTGATATAATATTTTATAGAATAATAACGTTAATAATTTACATATTTAAAATAATACTTTAAAACCCACAAAAAACATATATAGAATAGGAACAAGTCACAACTAGTAAAAAAATGACAGAAACTTCCGCCTGCACTTAGATTGCTTAGAACCTTGCATATTGTTATCTAAGCGATTATTTAAAATATTATCGAAGTTACATAGTTTCTAAGGTGACTTTCACCCAAATACAGCTCGGTGCCGGTCGTAGATGTTAACTTATTAGCATACTGGTACCGGTAGTAATACATTCCCCCTAACTAATGGCCTGCACACACTGTTTTCCGGGACCGGGACGACACTGTTCTTTAATTTAATTCTTCCCTAAAGCTGAGTCTGGCACGTGCTCAACTTGTTGCATAAAAACGATCCCTCACGTTTCTTGATGCATTGTCAGCAAACACAATAGGACATAATATATCTTAAAATAATGTAACAGATTCTTTGAACGGCTTTACAATGGTTAAACACAACTTTTTTTCTCAAAATACAGACGTCTGAACTTGTCCTTTGACTATTTGCTTTCAAGTGAACAGAGAAATGTATAGAATTTCCAAAGAGAATATTAATAGATATTGTGATAAGACCCATTCATATTTCATGAGATGAGACAGAAAATATCGAATAAACCGACTCCTGTCACATATCTCAAGTGTGTCACAGCAATATGAGTAAATTATAGAGGAAACATTCATTTTGTCGATCCCTAATCATCAATAAATAAAGACAAGACGATGTCCTATATGAAGATAGTTTTAGATCCCCGGACGGTAAACATTCCAAGTGTTTAGTTTATGTCTGGACCGGCTACGCTCTATGAATTCTCGGGTTTCACCAAAGGGCTGTTTAAATGATGTTCAGGCCGTCTGAGGACGTCTGCGTCACCCCGAGGGACAAATGTGTGCGTATTTAGACAGCTATTACATAGACCGGCATTTAGGAATAAAATGCGCGAAACGTGACACCCACATCAAAGTCACGTTTCGAATTGACTTTTGGGATAGTAGTAACGCCCCTGATAGGTTATACTTAGAGGGGAATCGTTTGAATTTTTTGTCTTTTTTATAGGATTATAATAAGCTATCTGAGCTTTATGCCCTTTAGCTGCACGGAATCAATAAAATGCAAATCGATATCGCATTTTGTATCCTTACATTCTTGTCCATGAGTTATCAGAAAGTAGTGTTGAATAGAGACATCAATTACAGAGGATCCTTTAATCTTTCGATCCTTCTCTATTCCCACTCCAATGCACTTCCTTTGATAAGATAGATGCGTTGTTTATAGAGAGTTAATCCGTCCCTAGGCGTTGTGCATAAATTCAGTAGCCGCTTCACCGCTTGATAAATCCGCGTCGGAGGCAACTCGCTGTCTAGTGTTAATCTTCTTAGCGAGTTCGCAGCTCACCGCCTCGTCTTATCCTTCAAAGCTTTCAGATAACAGTTTCAGACACGCCATTGTATTTATTCAAATAAAATTAATGTCCTTATAGCCGTTTTGTTTAGAGGCGGTATTGTTTTTTTTCACTCAGGAAAGTCTTTGCAGAAATAGCAAATCTATTATATTCTGCACCTTTGCAATAATCCCATGACCTCGTTTGTATTTAAGATTTTGTTGCGTAAATGATTGCATTGAAGGATAGAGCATTTCCATTCTGCCTAGTTGGCTTTCGATTCGATTTTGAATAGCAGGCGTATGATTGACGGATAAAAATAATAAAAAGCGTGAATAAATTCAAATCAAACTTGCACGTGGGATGTTATATGGTTAAAAAAGCATGTAGGCGTGTGTAATCCTGTTTACCTATGCACCCACGTCGGATCATAGTGGACTTTCTAAACGGCGGGATGTTGTCTCGACGAACTGTAGTTTAAAAAAAGTGCGTGCATATGAGTCACTTCGAGTCCCATCGAGGTCTGGGTCACATTCCAGGGCTGCCGACGCGGGCGCACCAAACCGGACCACGCGACTACATGCGTTCTTTTTTCTCTTTTACCTTTTCCGTTTACGTAATACCTTCTTTGAATCACCAAACTGCAACGGTCCAATTAAATAAGCCGTATCGCGGAATCACGTTTCTCCTTTCAAAAAAGGAATGCAAAATCTTTAAGGAAACCCGTAGTACTACGATATGATGTAACAGGTATTTGGTTACCAAAAGATATTTTTTTCAAAGTCTTTGTGTGGAACACATATGTATGAGTCGATAAAAGTTCGCTGTAGGCCTCGAACCCCCATCACAAAGCGGGCGGTTTTCGTTAACCATCTGCCGAGGCAGGTGTCCTTTTACATACTAAGCAGGTGATTTGAATTCGCTTTCCTTACTCTTAGGTTTTTTACTGATCCTTAAGTGTTATGTGAGCGAAGAACGATTGAATTCAATTTATAAGGATTGTCGTTTCCGGTGTCGGAATCGACCGAGAACTTGATACAGTATTAAATCTTTGAGATTGAATGGTTATAGGATTTATGTTCTTCTAAGCAAATTACTTTATTTTTACTACGTGAAAATGTTGTTTGCAAGGTGTTATACAGCCATGGCCATTTAATTTATTTATTAAAGTTTATCATCTAAATATTACTAGAAACTTGGCGTCCATTATACATCCATAAGATGGCAATAAAGTTTAAATAGTGTATTTAAATAGGTATATCAATAAAATGCATATGATTCATCACAATTAAAATATAATTTCAGCCGGGGAACTCATAACACGATCGTCATAGAAATTATAATAAAAAATTACTTGATACTTTTAAAGGCTGCAATCATCATTTTGCCTTCAGTAATTTACAATACACCTCAATATGCAAGTACAAAATTAAAATAATCATCTCTACATACTAAACTTATAGTTAAAAGTATGGACTTGTTTTACGAGGCCAAGTACCTCCATTATGTAATAAGTGTTAAAACATTATTCAAGTGCAGTAAAGTATAAAGTGTTGCGAAGTTCGTAACACTTAGTTTTCATACAAATATAAATAAAACACACCTTCCAATATATAAAGAAAACGATATTAAAACTATTAATGAAATCCTTAGAACCTTTCCTTTGGTGTCTCCTTTAACCCTAATGTATATAACTAAACACTGAACCAGCCTTACTAATCTGCTTTATCAGAAACATGTACATATTTATATAAAACAACGAAGTTATTGATTAATTAAGCGATGATTTTAATTTATTAGCATATTATTACTAAGATTTTCTTATAAATAACTTGTTAATCCACGCGATTTGTAAACTAGATTTTGTGTATGGAGCCAGAAGCTGTATAACCGGTACAATTTTATGATCTAATTACACTTAAAGCTCCATTAACTATTTATTATGTTGAACTAATATTTTTTGTGTAAATAACGTTCACTTCTGTGTTTTCTCTCACGATATCTGAATCATCACCAGAACCAGTGTCAATATATTTTGGCATTCCATTGCTATTTGTTTAAAATAGTTCGGATATTAAAAAAAAAATTCTGAAAGTTTTCATAGGAACAAGAGATATAAGTACCTACTAATCTTTTTCTTTTTGTATCTTCTTCTTCTAATACATTAAAATCAATGTTTGTTTGTTCGTATTTTATGCGCTGCCATATCGTTAATCCGATTGCGATGAAACTTTGTCAACGAATTGCTTGCATTTGCGCGAAGGTTGTTATAGGCATATGACAATTAACATGCGGCAGCAACGCGCCGGGTACCAGCTAATTTAAAATAAATAGTAAAGTCAGTGTGTAACAGTGCATTTAATGTGTAAATTATTGCCTATTGTTTCTGTTGGTACGGTTCATTTGATGCGATTGCATTGAAACACTTGGCCGTACTGACTGGGCCGTGTTTACACAGACTTGGTGCGTGTAATGTTACATAATATAAAGATAATATACAATTATTCGAACTATACATGCATACACATAATTCCTTTAAAAGAAAATCTAATTTAACCCAAGCCAGAACCCAGTATTAGCCACCAAAAAATATTGGGTGATTAATTTATTCCACGCATATCCTCAATTAAAAGTAGCTACCACAAAAAGTATTCTGGTCACCTGTCTTGGACACACCTTTTTCGTGTATGTTTAAAATATCATCGTAAACCGAAAACAGGTGAAACTTATATCTCGAGCAAAAAACAGGTGAAACTTATATCCCGAGCAAAAGGATTACAACGTACATTAACGTTTTTGATTTATGAACTGAATGTCTGAAAATGAGGAGCTTGTGGCTAAGTAATAACTGCCGCACGGATCAATCCATCAGGTTAAGCTACGCTTGCCGGGGTTGGTCCGTGGATGGGTGACCATCTTTACATACCGAGACTCCTTCGTGCCTCGGAAAGCACGTTAAGCCGTTGGTCCCGGCTGTCATTCGTGAATCTTTGACAGTCGTTACGGGTCGTCAGAAGGCCGAAAGTCTGACAACCAGTCTTACCTAGGGGTATCGTATTTACCCGGTTACTGGGTTGTGGAGGTCAGATAGGCAGTCGCTCCATGTACAATACTGGTATTCAGCTGCATCCGGTTAGACTGGAAGCCGACCCCAACATAGTTGGAAAAAGGCTAGGCAGATGATGTCCGAAAATAAAAATGAATAAAAACCAAAAACTATTGGTAAAGGAAGGATACTCATTATTTTGTAGACCCATAGTAATAATAGTATCGAACTGACCCCGACTACTGACCAATAACAGACCATGAAAACATTTGACAGGAAATCGGGTTATCTCAACGACAGCTAAAATGCTTTACGTTTCCTCCCAGTATTTATGACTTAATTTAATTATGATCATGACTCGTTGTTTACCGGCCACCCGTATTTCTATCAATAAATTATAATTCTATGTTTTGATCATTTAAGTTCAGTTCATTATCCTTTGTATAGGTTTATGTTCAAGTGGGTATAGACTTGTGCTTGTGAGTCACTCGACCCCGTGCGAATTACTTTGGTAATCGGCACTTTTGTGTGTTGAATCATCTCGATCAACGCCTAAACGCCGGAAGAAACCGTTACGAGCGATGCAATTATTGTTTTCATTGATGCGATTGATTCCAATTGAAACATCACGAGAGCTAGATTATTTTTCTTACTAAATGGAACTCAGAACGAATTTTAGATAAAGAAAATTCAGTGAACATTGGCGGAGGGAAATCGTTTGGTCCATTATAGATGATAAGTGCTCTGTCAGAATTCGGCTTCTTAATTAGATTTTTTGTCGACATTCTACAGACGGCAGCTGGAGATTTTCTAATTATCATAATCGACTGATAAGTACAAGAAACGAGCTTGAAGAATGAAGCAATTATGTTGTCATTACCAAATGTCCTAATTATTGTACTGGGCAGTAATTATTTACACTAAGTAATAAACATGATGGGTTAACAGAATTTTATAATTCATTAAGATAACGCAAGCATACGAATAACTCGGTCTACCTTATGAAGGTGTTATAACAATGTACATAATTTTGTACAGCTGGTCTTTGATATTTACTTTGTTGATGTAGACACGCAAAAACCTCTGCTGTTTAATATACAAATAGAGCTGTATTAAAATAAATAAAAACATAAAAGTTTATTGTACTAATAGAATCACATAAAGTTAGTCATACAGTAAACATGATTGTACAAGTGGAGGTCAAAACCAGGTAGAACAGCTGGCTCCTGAAATAAGTAAAAATATACTTGTAGGTATATCAGGAGCCAGTATTTATTATATTGACTTTTCAATTACCATTCTAATTTGTCTTCGATAGGTGTCATTGAGAGTGGGTAAGAATAAATTGTACCTCGTGAAACAAATCTCTTCGCCTTTTACGCGCATTTCTGTGTCCATTCTTGTCGTTTATTTGGATTTATCTTATCATTTACTAATTGAAACAGTTGTTTTAAGATAAAAGAGGACTTCAAATAGTTTGATAAAATCTAAAACGTGTTTAAAAGTAAAACAGCATGCAGTTCTGAAAGTATCCACATCATCAGAATTTAAATGAATGTGCATGTTCTGTAGTCGTTCTATTCCGCGATTATGCGGATTCCGACCCGCTTGCAATCGGACTTGGGCTATTGCATTTAAATAAGTAGCAACACTAAGTGCCGTCATACTGGCTGATCGTGACCTTGCGTTGGTGAATGTTGGGCTATCTACTATGCAACCAAGCCTCGGCACGATTCCATCTACCATTTGATTTGGTTTTCTTTTGTGTACTCATATCTTTAAAATCGCGGATAAAAACTGAGTCATGCTTAGTTTTGGATTCTGTATCCGCATATCTATGTGCAACATTTCAACTATATTCATCGATTTATTTTCGGAATTGCATTTTAAACTATATATTTCCTGTTAAATTCTTATGCATTAACCTCATATTCTTCTTTCTAATCTGTCGTTTCGAGATCTAAGGAACATGGTTGAAATCTTTGACAACTATGTAAATATTTGGCTCCATGCATTCATTGTTCAAACAACGTCTGGCGTGGCGTAGAAAATCGTTATTGCACAACGCAACCGTGATTACCTTCGGAACACGTTCCGTTGCCTGGCCACCTTTGTTTGCATCGCCTCCAATCATTCCCGCTCGTGTCACCTTTGAACTTCCTCGGAACAATTTTCTCTCTATTATTTTATTAGCTTCAGTAGTACCGCCTACATATTCCCATACGGCCATACCCCTATATTTGGTTGGATGTTACTAATGATTACTTAGCAAACAGATCTTAGTGATTTAGTGAGTCAATATTGTGTTAGGTACCTATAAAGACATGCACGAAGATTATGGTTTAAGTTATTTCGAAACGTAAGCGGTTGTTTACTCGCGGTAGTATTAAACGTGGCTTCTTTCCATATTCGTAGTAAAACGCATTTGGTGAGCATGAACGGTAGTGTTGTTAGTACAAATTGCACTTGGTACTTGGCAGTCACGCTCTTGCCCTCGTTTCGTAGTCTTGTCG
Organism: Agrochola litura; assembly: GCA_949152395.1. Taxonomy (NCBI): domain Eukaryota; kingdom Metazoa; phylum Arthropoda; class Insecta; order Lepidoptera; family Noctuidae; genus Agrochola; species Agrochola litura. The sequence continues at coordinate 18,851,398 of OX424493.1, forward strand.
AGGTGCGCTGTAACTAAGAGCTTTTAACGTGACCCACCGCCTGCCCTATATCCCGCGGCTGTGATGTCATGTCACGTCATATTTGACAAACGGGGACATATTTATTAGAATACATTTCAGCACTTGGGCTTTTACGAAAATGTAATAAAGAAAATTGTATTTGGCGAAGGCAGATTCTCCTTTTGACAGAACGCGAAAAGATTTTATTGAGTTTAGTAAACGAATTGAAGAGCGGTGCGTTTTTTATCTAGATTATTAGATCAATAGAGAAAAGTATCACTCCAAAGAACATTACCAACGAAAACAATACATTTATGAAAAACGAATCAAAGAAAGAGAAAATTAATTGCAACTCTAAGCACTTGGACTGCAAAACGTAGCCCATAAACAGAAAGTGCTGGAACCGGTTCCATTTTATTACAACAATACAAATACGTTCGAACAATATTTGTACTGCAGCTCCGAAATATTGGCCGTCACAGATAACTGTACTCTTGGGCAAGTTAGTACAAACACGTGTATGTGAGTTCAACTTTTCTGTATATGTACAGTTCATTCGTGAAACAGTCTTTAACTCTTAAATAACGGGACACCATCACTGCTTTTTGCTTCGTTTTCTATAGCACATTTTTATGGACGTGATTAAGGAGAATATTTTTAGTTGGTTGGGAATATTATTTTCTATGCTGGTTACATTGGCATCTCCTATCGCTATTTGAGCCTTAAACGTGTCTAGTTCATGTGTCCAGTGATTGATTTATTGAACTACTTTCGGAAAGGACTTGTGAACCAATTCGTTTTCTTCCAATTACTGTCTTTCAAAACCGTACAACAAGCTGACCTCGATGGCCTTGCTAGAAGATGGCCTGATGCATTGACACGTACATATTACGGGTAACTTGTTCGACTTTGCTCGTGTCTGGTTGAGTTACGACCAGGGCAACCGTTCCCAGTTCAAAACGGTACTTTATATCTGTTATTAATATATCAGGCTTCTACTGTATGTCTCTATCTACCAACGTTTTACTCAATTATTTGTCTACAGCACACATTTCTTAGGGTTCGTAAAATATTAAAATTGATTGGAATCTGTGACTCAAGTATATATCAATGTTACTTGGTTGGTTTAATATAAAGATATATTATTTATCTCATATAAACCCCTGTGGACTTGAAGTACAACAATTCTGTTTATACACATCAATTGGATTCAAAGCTTTAGCAAACTTCGTTGCAAAGTTGAATATTCAAAGTTCGATAGAGTTCAATTACTTTGATAGAGATGTGACTGTATTCAGATCTTCTCCTCTCATAGTAGTGATTAAACGTATACAAAAAAGACTAACCATTACGAGGTTAATGCATTATAATAATATTTTGTAAAATTGCTGACTAATCCGGACATTCCCACAGCAGGGCTTAAAAGCGATAAAAATAATATCACGTTATTAATCTCATAAACTTGCATTACATAATATCGCATTTCCTATACTGTAATAGAAATCGACCTTAATTTAACATAATTGTGAGTAATGGTCGATTTCTACTCTTTCGATAAGAAAGTTACAATTCAGAAGTATCGACAAAGCCGCATCACTACTCCCAAATAAATTGGACTTACGTTTTGAACGCGACAAATTGACAAGTAGTGACCCTTTTCATTGAGAACACATGATTGATAGGCTTGGATCAGATTGACGTAAGATCGTTGCCATCTCCTCAAGTGGGTGATTTGCTTTGATCAGAAACATGATTTCTATTGAAGTTTTGCGATATTCAACCGTTCTATTAAACAAACATGATGATAATAATCAGAAAGTTCTCTTTGACTGTGGTTTTAGACGTGAAATTATATTCATTACCCGTTATCAATGTGGCCCTATTTGGGACATCCGAAATTGGTAGTAATAACGTTAATTTAAAGTACGATTCAAATGAATTTCTTTGATATAACGATACTATGCCTTGCTATAAACTCACACGTCGATGTCCGGTCGACAAACCTGTATCTATTGCTGGTAATCTTGTCAGGCGGGCTAAGGAAGTATTGGAGTGCATCCGCACTGTTCGATGTCTCCTAGCAACGAACCCAGTGACAACTTTTATTTGTATGATTGTGCCGTTCACACACTTACCACTAAAGCATCCCCATCCATGGTATTGATAATTGCGTCAATAATTTATGTCGATAAAACCGGATTTTCTTTTACTCGCTTGGAAGAAGACGTTTTGTAAAAGGAAAGGTGAGTTTACGCTTGTATGATGCAATCGAAGAGCTTTTACTCGTAATATTGTTTGAAGAGCGTCGTGTTCACATAATACTTTGATTTAGGCTTTAAGATACATGTTTGGTCATAGTCACAACGAAGGCTATAAAGGCCTTATGCGTTTCTAAAACTACAAGCTTCTCGTTACGTGTTTGTTCTAGAGCTCTTTCACTCTGAGTTATGATTATTAGAACTATTACCAGATACCGTTCCGTTGTCACCGGATACCATTTCTAGTTTTGACATCATTCGCCTTCCGGGACTCGTGCACTTAGACGCAGTAATTAAATCCGGCTTGTGTTCAGTGTTCTGGCTTTCTTGCAACTACACTTTATTCTTAGCCTGTGAATATAACAGCGATTCACATAATACTGAGACCGTTCAATCTACTATCGACTTGCCTCCTACACAGAAATAATTTATAGCTTTAACGCAACGTTATGTTACCAGGTTATAAAATCCATCAAAATAATTCAGTGTTGCAATATCTCTAACAATGTCTAAAATATTTGGAAGATTTTCTTTAGGAGTTATATCAGAACGGTATAATTTACATGAATAATTTAATTGAAGGCGTTCGTACTATTGACTGCTTTAATTGCAATAATTGCTGTTTGTTTTATAGAACACTTATATCAACCGTTGAGTTAGAAAACATGAATACTTATTAAGTCTAAAATATTAACAATGGGTTAGTTCGTTACCAAAGTAGGAGAGTTCAGCTAAAATAGATAATTTATTTCTTCATTTGTAGTATGAAATTCATTATTATGAAAGACATAAACTGATGAAAAGAACTACATACAAAGGTTTTTCACAAAGATTTCTAAAATTAAACATCTGAGCCCGAAGTCTGAGCGGCTTTTTTCCTTTCAAAAGTACCATTCTTACTAATGTTTTTCGTCATTGTACTCTTGTATATGATCTCAAAGAACATAATATTTTGATTGCGCAAGAGTAACGGTTCTGTGGTTTTATGGTATTCGTTGCATTCGCCGAGCATGCGGTCGGAATATCTTGCGAAAGCCCAGAGGAAACTTTTGCAACCGCTTTAGTTTCATGCGTCTGGCGCCGGCTGCCACTAATCATTGTCTGAAATGTCTTAACCGCATACATGATGACAGTTTTCGAGATTCTTCTAAGTACATTGATCTTCTAGGTCGTAGTTATTAAGCGTAGTGTTACAGTCATCAGTTCATCACACATAGTATTGTTGTAATTTGATTGAATTCTTCGTTTAGTTGATTAAGGCCGATCCTAAATCACAACGTAACTTGCTCATACATTTTTATAGCAATTGGCAATTCAATTAATCTATCAGCTGGTTTAATCTTTAGTTCATTCATGACACAAATAAGGCTTCTATTTCTTGTCGTTGTACATTGCGGAGTTACTATTACTTACATCGGAGTTCGGCAATACTAAAAGTCTTTTCTGTTTTTATGACTTGAACTACGGTCGAGTTTGTCTATCATCATCCACCTGAGTATAAAATCACTCAATATTATTATTTCCTCCAATATTTTGATCCTGTTCTATAAACAGTACATACCTATCCTAATTAAGATACCATTTGGGCTCGCATTAAGGAAAATTATTAATTAGTCTGTTATGCTTCCAAGAATTACCGCTGTGCTTCGGTTATTTTGAGATATTATAATTACAATTAATTTTGTAGTCATTGTACCTATGGTTTTAATTAGAATTCATTTATTATTGATTGGACATTTTCCAGGTTGCCTGAAATATTTTGAATAACATATATCTAAATGTTTACATAATGGTGCTGATTCCCTTGTTCACAAACTAAATTAAATTTAAGTACAGTGCATCTTCTTCTTTCTATTTCATTAAGAAAAGGACAGAAGATACATTTTAGTTTAATCCTGTCAAATTAATCAGCACCTGTCACTACTCCATACAAATTTGACGTGATTAAAAACTTGCCCACTAAAATTACGTCAATTTACGTCAAGCGCTGATTAATTTGGCAGGACTCAACTAAAATTTATCTTCTGTCCTTTTCTTAATGAAATAGAAAGAAAAAGATGCACTGAACTTAAATTTAGTTTAGTTTGTGAACAAGGGAATCGGCACCAATGTCTACCTATTATGTATCTATTGTGTCGGTTGACGTATTCGATTAGTTATGCCATTTTGTTTTGTTCTAGGTTCCGTATCTATTTTCTGTGCAGTAATGGAGATAGTAACTGCCAGCCAATTGGCATCGACTCCGTTCGCCGTTACGATAGTTACATGACCTTTAAAACCCTTAATGTGTTTTGTATCTGTAATGGCTAACAAATTACTTTCAACGGTTTGTCTTACAATATTCCCATAAGGTTAATGATAAAAAAGTAATATGTAACCATTTATTATTCCTTCGCACCAGTGACGAGAAAATTGCTTAGTTAAGTTGCGTGTTGTATAATTCGCGAGGACTGCGTGAGAATAATGTCCTGGCCGCCATATTGGACGTTTTATTTTCGTATCCATATTTCACACTCGGAGATCACCGCGTGTTCGATGTTATGATTAAATATTTATACAAAGTTTGTTTTGTTGTGGTAACTTGTGTTTGCTCATAAGTTTCTTAACTTCGATGTTGATTTTAAATTCAAAAGCTTGTTCAACTATGAGTTTTAGAACTTCGATACTGAATTTAAAACTTTTAGAAACAACAACAAACTTGAAATCTTAAGATAAGACAAACCCTACTTGATGCATAATAATTAGCGTAGAAAGGCTTTACATAAGCAGATATTCCTATTCCACTTTCCTCCGAGTTGAAAGACCGAGGGATACTCATAGCTACAATGTTGCGCAGCCCTGCGCCTGCGCTGCCTTGAATCATGATTGTCCGCGCGCGTTAGTCACGCCACCGCTCGACCACTTTCAGCGAAGGCTCATATTTCCATTCCTCACCGTTTATTTTTATTTTCATAGTTTTATGCGGTTCTGATAGCGTTTTACGAATAGTTCACGTTTCTTAGGTAAAAAATGTTTAATAATTATAAAATGCCTCACATGGTTAGGCCATTCAAATGCTTTATGAAAGGTCTTTTATTTACTAGATTTGTTTCTATGATATAAACAAACAACATTTTCCATTTTATAGCGTCAGATAAGATGTTAACTAGGTTTATCTTTACTCTATCTTATTGATGGAAATCGGTATTTGAACAACTCAATCTACTGATAAATAAACCAGTGTTGATTGTTAAATTTCGTTTGTGTTAGTTAATTCTCACATTGGCCCTTTGTCGCTCGTCGCCCGTCTGTCGCTCAAATGAAATTATTGAAATACTTGGAATTATTAAATCTGTGAAGGGAGCGCATGTTTGTTTAGGTTCGCGTCTCCGCAAAGCTTTAGGAAATCCCTTTGAGATGTTGTATGTAAAGTATTTCATATCATACATATACCTACGAACGTGTGGCTCGTCATTTTTTCGCTTTATGAGGTAAACTGAGTTCCATACTCAAATACCACACGAAGATATTACTCTATTACACACTTACCTACATACTTCAAAACATCTTGATGTAGTAATAATTAGAAATTAAACGAACTTACCTAAGTGAAGTTCCATTTTAATTGTACGAACTGCATAGTCTCGAAATGATAATGAAGACATGTAGTAGTCGCATCCGCTAGCCTATGTCACGATTTTTTTTAGAGCTCAAAAACTCCGTACCCCAACTCTAGAAACAAACTTTTATGGGCACAACACTATATCTGTCATTTAGTTCAGAGAATCAGCTGATACATATATGTATACCTACTAACTTTCCTTATTTTACGACAAAGATTCCTTGTTTACACAGGGTAGAAATTATTTTTAAATTATTTTGGGAGGGTTGGGATATAGGTTATCATTTCGAGACTATGCAGTTCGTACAATTAAAATGGAACTTCACTTAGGTAAGTTCGTTTAATTTCTAATTGTACTTCACTGCATAGTCTCTTCATGATAATGAAGACATGTAGATGTTTAGAGAGTCGTAAAATAATTATAACGTACATTTAAAAATATTTTTATTAAGTACGTGTTTTTATTTTAAATAATCATAAAATTAAGCATTCGAACTTAAAACAATAGATAAATCTTCATTAGTAACAACCTCCCTATTGTAAAACTGAGCAAAAATTGTCGAAGAACTGCTCCAACCAGCTGTTCTTCTAATGGTATCGATGCTGACACCCAGACGCTTAGCCGCCGAGCTGGCTGCGTGTCGTGTACTGTGTGCTGAAAATATCGACACGTCTATTCCGCTCATTTCCAAAGTAGTCTTGATCCAGCGGCTAAGCGTCTGAGGCGTCACTGCTTTGTGTGGTTTTTTATATGCAATAAAGAGGTTGTCGCAGTCTCTTATACATGATGTACGTTCTAAATAATTAAGTAAGGCACTGGCCGGACAAATTTTTGCATTGCTTGTAAAAAATGGTAACATCAGACTTGGCTGTACACTGCCTGGCCTCGACGTTTTAATAAGATCTGGTATTTTGATATATACTTTTTCAGGTAAAACTTGAATGTTTGTTATCTTAATAAGGGAAAATGTTTGGACTCTATGGGCAGTTACAATTGCTAAAAGGGTAATTAATTTTTTAGAAATTTCTTCTAGAGATAGAAGGTTGTTTTCGCCTCTCTGGGTTAAATAACTGAGAACAATTGATGGATCCCAAGTAATATCATACTTGGGATGCGGTGGGCGAAGTCTAAATACTCCTTTCAAGAAACGGGAGATCCTATCATCATTGCATATTTTTGAACCAATAATAAGGGATAAAGCTGATCTGCAACAGTTTATGCTGCTATAGACTGCACCATCGTCATATAATTTTGATAAAAATACCAGAATATGTGGCACTGATGTTTGTTGGTAATCTAAATTCAATTTAAGACAGTATTCATACCACTGCTTCAAGTAAGTACTGTACTGTTTGCAAGTATTTTCAGATAAGGAGGCCAGCATGACAGTCATTGGGCCCGCAGAAACCCCGCGTCTTGCAAGCGCTTCCCTGACAAGCGCGCGGCAACCAGGATAAGGCGTTGACGAAATTGGAGATTGCTGGAATAGGATTTAAGCAAGTTATCACAGGGGCCAAAGCGTATAGGTTAAGAAACGACAAGTCTGTGAAATACCGGGTACCAAGGCTGTGTTGGCCAGTCTGGTACTACCACTATACCCTCCGATTGTTCAGAGATTACTTTTTGCAGGACTTTTGTTATCAAGACAAAAGGCGGAAAAGCATAAAAGAAATATGGCTTCCATGATAAAGTAAAAGCATCAAGTTTAAAAGCATCAGGATCATTTTTCCATGCCACATACAAATCACACTTAGCATTAGCCCGAGTAGCAAATAAATCTATTTCTGGGACACCATATGTTCTTAAAATAGATTTATAATAATTATCATTCAGTTCACATTCAATATCAGAATGGGATTTTCTAGACTCTGTATCTGCAATCACATTCTGTGTAGATTTTATATAAGAAGCAAACAAATAAAGTTTTAGATTTTCACACCATTGCCATATTTGCCTAGCAACCGAACATAAATGTGGGTATTGTATGCCTCCCATGCGGTTTATGTATGAAATAGCTGTAGTGTTGTCCACACGCAGTAGAATTTCACAGTTTTGAAGGTTGTTAGTAAAAGCTTTAAGAGCAAGGAAAGCTGCCGTTAATTCTAAGTGGTTGATGTGCTGTAGTCTTTCCTTTTCATTCCATAACCCTGCAGCTTTTTCATTACCGCATGAGGCTCCCCAGCCAGTGAGCGAAGAGTCTGAAAATATTTCAAGAGTATAATTACTACATTTTATCTTGCTGACATCTGTGTCAATGTGTCAAAACCACCACTTAAAGTCAGGTATTATTTTTGCTGATAAAGGCATGACTTTTTCAAAATTATTGTTAAACTTGTTTAGATAAATAAATTTTTGTCTTTCCATTTCCTTAGTGTACAAAAATCCATAATCTATAGCAGGACATGCCGCCACAAGTAATCCAGTCAGATGTGCAAGTTCTCTTATTTTACAAAACTTTAAGGATAAAAATTTTTGAATTTCTTGTTTTATAACATGTCTCTTTTTTGTAGGCAAAGAAATAGTGTATTCTTTGGAATTGAATTCAAAACCTAAAAATGTAACACACATACTAGGTGTGAAAGAACTTTTTTCTTTATTTATTATAAATCCCAGATCAGATAAAGTTGTCATGGTTTTTTGTACATTAATACAACAATCAGCATATGTTGTACCGGAGCACCAAATATCATCTAAGTATATAACTGATATGAAACCCATTGATCTTAGATGTTGTACAACTGGTTTTAAAATCTTTGTGAACACATATGGGGCGGTATTAAGCCCAAATGGGAGAACCTGAAACTCATATAATTTTTGTTTCTAAAGAAAACGTAGGTATTTTTTGTCACTATTGTGAATGGGTACTAAAAAATAAGCATCTTTGAGGTCAATAGTGCTCATATAACAATTTTGAGTAAGTAGTTTAGTAACTGTACGCTACGGTAATCTTCTAGTTTAAAGTGTTCTGTGAAAATAAACTTATTTAGTTCTTTTAGGTTTAAGATAAATCTAGTCCCACTATTAGGTTTAGGTACTGTAAAAATTTTTGAAAGGAATTGTCCTTCACATGGTTCACAACAAGTTATGGCGCCACTGTTCAGTAATAGTTTTACAGATTTGTCTATTTTTAGACTATCTTTGGAAGAAAAGGATTTATTTATTGGGATAACTTGTTGTGATGGTGTGCAACTGAAAGGGATTTTATAGCCCGTTATCCAGCTTAAAATTCTAGGGTCAGAAGTTATACTCATCCATTGATGTTTAAAATATTTCAATCTACCACAGTGTGTTTGACTAACCTCATTTAGTTGCGATTGTTTATTCGCAGTGGAGTCTTGTTCGGATAAGCTTTCTGGAAAGCTGATGGTGCCGCTGGTATTGGCTTCTTGTAAGACTGGTAGAAACGTTGTGGCCCGGGCTGGTATACACGGCCCCGAGGCTGGTGTGTTGCCGGGCCCTTGAAGTTTAAATGCTTCTGTTGTTGTTGGTTTGTTGGCTTTTTGGGTTTATTCATACTGATTTCTTGAGCAGATTTTTTAATTGCCTTTGAAGCCTTAAGTTTTTCAGCAAAACCTTCTCCAAAAAGCCAAGTGTCTGTTTCTGTGTCTTTGATGGCTTCCCTAGTAGTTTGCTCCAACCCTTGCAGTATGAAATTCTTTCTTGTTGTGGTCTCCTGATGTTGGTGGTCACACAACAGACGAGCAGCATCCACAACTACATTGATTATAGGGGCATTTTCCTTGTTTTTGCATAGTTTTCCAAAAACTGTAGCAAGTGCAGTCAATGCACGACCAACTTGATCTTGTTTGGCTGTAATAGCTTTGTCTCTCTTTACTGCCACTTCTACTATGGCAGCTTGTGCCTCTAAGTTCAATTTGGGGGCCCCAAGGGTTTTGCAATTTTCTGGTGGTGGATATTTTTCTTTGAGTTCATTTCTTTTTTCTTTGGCTAGGCCATTTTTAATGATATCAGCCCATCTTGTGGCCAATTCTTTATGGATTGGTGGTCCAAAATTGCTGTCTTGGGGGGCATCCCCGAGAAGATTTAAGATGTCATCGTCTAAGGGCTCTTCTGAAAGAAGAATGAAAGAGCCATGTCAATACATGGAAACAAACGAAATACCAATTTCTACTAAATAGTAGAAAATAGTATAGAGGGTGAATACCCATCTTGATCCGATTGAATAAGGCTAAATAGCCCGTCTTATAGTGCGGTTTGTTGAATAGTAGAATGCCTCAATAGGCCTAACAAACACATGGTTTATGTATGGGTACACTGTATTTTATAACTACGACGACGAGGGAAAAACTACAAAATAGGTGTGAACATTTACCTTCTTGGTCTTTATTTTCTCCGAAGTTACAATTTTCGCCATCCTGAATAGGATCTTCTTGAGTGAGATCTTCGATTGATTCCATAATTACATCGCTATCTGGCGGTATGGGTGATACTGACGGCAATGGCGTCCGTGACCGCGTGCGCGAGCGGCGCCGGCGACGCTTCATATTTTGCAATAAATCGCTGTATTTCTTAAGTTTTCTTTCAATTTTTTCTTCACTGCACTCACGCTTTCGTTTAGGCATTGTTTTTAAGATATTATCTCTGTTAAAAACTAATTAAGGAGGGAATAATTTTTTGTGCTGTGACTCAGGCTGCACGAAAAACGATAATGACAGATATAGTGTTGTGCCCATAAAAGTTTGTTTCTAGAGTTGGGGTACGGAGTTTTTGAGCTCTAAAAAAAATCGTGACATAGGCTAGCGGATGCGACTACTACATGTCTTCATTATCATGAAGAGACTATGCAGTGAAGTACAATTATGTTATGAGCACAGATTTCAGATTGCTTCAATAAATTACTACAAGCGCTATTACTCAAGCCATCAATTTACATACGAATGGTACTCTCAATGAGGCATCATTGGATGGGAAGCATCTCAAGTATCATCTAAGACCCGATAGCTACTCTTGTTTTTTTAATTCTTACATCAGTGTAGATAATCGCGTGGATAGTAAACTTGTTTTATTCAGTAAGCTACTACATTGTGGTGGTTAACTATGTGCATTCGTTCCGCAAGCTTCGCTTTCGTCGTGCGATCACAAGCTCAGATCTCATTCGCTCCTCGCCTCTGTATTCACGACATCCGGTATTTTATTTTGCGTTTCTTTGAACACGGTACAACGAACTTGAAGCAGGATCGTATGGGGAACAATTATGGCCATGTTATTCAGATTTTGTATGAATATTATAAATTTAACCTTTTTCACGCGCTCGTAGTTTGTCGTAAACTTTTTGCTTACGGTTTGAGAGTTGTTCGTCTGCAGACTTGAGTGACGGGCTGCATACTATTCCGGGATTATTAAAGTGTGCTTAGTTCAGCCGCGCTTAAACTTACAGCCATTAACACATCGTGACTATGATTGCACAAATTACCATCGTGATGGCTGAGACCTACTTAATGTAGAAAACCTGTCATTAGGAAAAATTGAGTTTCTCTGATTAGGGAAGCAAAATTTTTACTTAAGTGACATCATTACATGCACTCCAGCTTCGAGGAAATGAGTTTGACCTGGAAAATCCTAATGAAAAACGACCACCTTAAAGTTATTTATGAGCAAAGCGAGTTTGCATAAATCATAGTCTTTACGCCCTTTAGAATTGTAACAAAATGTTCGGTACACACGCGTGCGTTAATTAAATTAAACTGATTCGTATGTCGTAAGCTAATTGCGAGTACGTATGGGCTAGGGCGGCTCTAAATATATTCGCACGACACCCACCACTCCTCAGCACACACAAACGAACGCACATGTTGCCCTAATAATATTCCTATTTTCGCTCACGCGCTAACGGCCGTCCATACAATTACTTACATGTCATTTTATGGGGAATTGCGCCTTCTTGTACATCATAGTTAATTAATATGTTATATTAGAGTTTCCGTCATATTGTTATGGTTAGACTTTCAATATATTCAGTACCCTAATTGCGTAACTTATTTTCGTAAACAATTATGCCTAATTTGTTTCATTTTGACAGTTCAACAAAATTCATTGCGTTATTTACGTTGTTGAGTAGATTTTTTTATCCAACTTATGAAGCAATGGATTAGCAATCTGTTTCAAATCGAAACAAATTGTGTTGTATTACGCAATTAGGGTACTGGTTCAGTTAAAGAATATTAGTTCTCAAACCCAATTATATCACTTGCAATTTTATTCATAAGTATAAATGTGACTTTTGCTTGGCCTCCTTCCATTGATTCAACACGACATTTTCATTGGTTGCTGTTAGTGCATAATCTTATCGCTAGTTGATAAAACAAAACAGTTTTACTTCGATCAATACTTGTATACATGTAACATGTACCTCACCCACTTATGAATCAGTTCTCTTTGCCTTATCACATTTGCCGTAAATCGTTTTCGGTTATTCATTAGTTTCACAATAGGCGCGAAAAATGTTAAGTATCCATTATGACTTTGTACGGCCATGTAATACTCCAACATTTACGTCCTTGTTTTGTAGAACGAGTCATTTCAAGTGATCTAAAACAGTGAGTAATCAAAAGTGCACTCTGGGTTTCAATTAACAGTTGCAAAGTGTGAAATGAAAGCAGAAAAAGGATTACTAGAAGAAGAACAGTGAAACGAATGGCGGCGGCGATGCGGCGAGAGAACTTAGTGGAGGCCAATAGGCGTTAACGCAGCGTGCATCCGCCGCCGCGACCGCGCCAGCCATGTCGAGTGCGCTGTCTCCGAGCGCCTGCGACGACGTCGGCGACGAGCCGGCGCGACGAAGATCCGTCTTTTACGTGCCATTGTTCGAGAGCTTCGACAATTATTTGCCCTTGACGCCAGAAGAAAAAGAAGCTTTAATATCTGGGGAAAATATAGATAGCATCTCTACAAAAACTAAAAGGAGGAATGCGTCAGACAGCGGCAGATTGCGAATCCCATCTCGGGGTGATTCATCCTTTACGGAAAGTGAAAGTGACATGAGCGCATTTAGTCCAGAAAGACGGTTTCGTCGGCCTTTGTCATCAACGGCGAGCTCTAACGAGGCGCTGACAAGATTGGGTCATCGTGATTTGACGAGTCCAAGACTCGTCGCCCAAAGCACTCTCTCGAAAAATACCAAGCCGAGATTACGAAGCACGACATCGTGTGAACCTCGATACGACCGGATATTTTCACCGATTGGCGGATCAATTTCATCAAACAAACTGAATATTTCCACCACGAACATTGGAAGCAAAATACCCTCGAAAACTTCTATTATGAATTCCAATTTGTCACTAATACCTGATTCGCCAAAGCTTTTGTCTCCTGCGAAGGAGAAATCGAAAACTCTTCCACAAAATCTCAATGTGCCATCGCCTATTAGAGGCAGCAGTAGTTCTACGTCTATATTCAGAACTCCTAGAATAACTGTCACTCCTGAGAGTCCTAATAAAAGTCCTGGAAAAATATCTGGACTAAATTTTATTCGACGATCTCGAAGCACAAAATTGTCGCGAAGCAACTCCTTACTGCGCAGTATAACTGCGAGACATATCGAAGAGGGGCTCGACGAACATGTCGCTGTAGTGACGGACTTGACTGAAAATTATGATAACTTTGTGTATAATAATGGGGGCGAAACTGAAGTGATTTGTGCTCTAATTAAGAAAAACGAAGCTCAGATGGCCAACAGCCCTATGAGCTTACGACGGGCATACCTTGATGTGGACGATGATGTAGCTGTACATTCTGGTAAGATATTTGCTTTCACAAACATCATTATTAATTCCAACCTTGAGTAAATTGTAATTTACTTCCCATCGGCTCTGTTCGTTGACCATAATTTACATCATAATAGAAACAGCACGTTAAACTTCGTTGCGTAAAGTAAAATATGGAGGCGTGCGCCTGCTTGACATTGATCATTAAATAATAACTAACATTGAATGCCAAGATCCTTTCTAAAATAAATTAACTACAATTACAACATGAGTCACTCAAAAGCAATTCACACTTATTATAATTAGGTAGTCATTTCAGCAGTTATTAATTTAAATGAATATTTGTTACTAGTACTGTTCAGAATTAGCACAGAGAGTTATATGTATGTTCTGGATATAATAGATACGATGTAGTACGTATATGTACAGTAAGCGCTCAAAAGTGCATGAGCACGCTAAGAGTCGTATTGCTGTGAACACGCGGTATAGCTCGTACATTTGTATGTGTAAGCAACACGATACACACACCACAGATAACGCAGTTTTGCACGAAACAACAATATATTTCCGTCGCTTTAAACATGCTAGCACATACGCACTATGCGCGCGAACTTGACCAGTTAATGGCATTGCTAAAATTCGATAGTAACTTAACAAGTGCAGATAGCAGAAAGCGTTAAGCGTTGGTATGGAATTCAAACTGCCTCAGGTTCTAATCTCGTAAAACACAGTGCGGTTTTTTGCAAATATTATTATTTTTGTTTTCGATAATAATATTTTTTAAATATTGCTGCTTTTTTATGTTGTTATTGCAATAAAGGTTTTAGAATAAAAATGCGTGATATATGATAACAAAATTAAAAAATATGTTTATTCGTTATATTTATTTTACATAAGTTAGTAAACTGCTACAATTATTTATCATTACTTCAGCTGAATAAGATGTGAAATAGATGTCAAGAAACTTAGAAGCAGTTTGTATTATTTTGACATATTTAAATTATGAAATATTTTAAATTTTTAATGGATTTTTTCACCATAAATATTAAGCTTTGATCATGGTCGAAGTAATTAAGTAATAAATAAGAATATTAGACTACTTAAAATGTAAAAAAACTACTTACAGAATAGGTAATTTTAAGGTTAAATATGGGCAGTTTGTTTATATTTTATTTGTATTAATTATTTTACATTTTATTTGACTTTAGTAAATATTGGTTGTTATTGAGGTTAAAGCTTAAGTATTCATTTTCTTTACGAAAAGAAGATTGAAACTAAACTTCAAATTTTAATCCTAAAATAATACTATTACTAAAATAATATTAAACAATTTCGGTATATCTGCAAGAAATACGACAAACACCCTATTGAAACGTGCTTAAAAAATTCGTTACCATAAATTCATGCAATAACGAATCTGTTGTTTATTAAGTTGGTACGGTCAATATTTTAAGGTCAAAAACGGTTTTCTAGCTGGTCTTCAGTGATGCAAGCCTTCAGAGTGCACGGCGAACGGTTCATAATGACGTGTTTTTAATAATTCAGCAAAATATCTCGTTGGTATGAAACCATTTGTTTCATTCACCATTTGACGTCGCTGCTACTCGATAATAAGCCCCTTCCTCATATCTCTTAACCCTCACAGTATTTCTCTAGAACAAAGAAAAACATTGTTTTTATTACACATAATACCTTATTATTTATTATTCACTAATCGAATTAAACCTCACAATGAATTTAAAACTTTAAAGGCATCTTCTGTCTCAACAATACCTCTGTTCTATCAACAATACCCTTGATTAAGATTTATGTTTAGTAAAATATGAAATATATAAATGATAACACTCACACTTAGTCCGGTTTCATTAGATATTCACTTCACTTTTACGCAGCGCAATAATATTCTCTGATCTGATCTGATCTCTTCAATATATTTTATGCCTGCTTTTTGATAATAATAACCACAACACTGCGCTAAATACTCGTCACCAATATTATCCACGAACCAACAAAGTTCTATTAATTAAATAGTCGTAACAAACTGCATCTACCCCACAGAAATCGAAATAATTTACTTAGTTTTTTGTGGTCTACCTGCTAAACTTTAATATTTATGTGAACAAGACGAATGAAACTAAAAACGAATGATGATTATCGAACTAGTCATTGGTTGCAGACAAAGTGAGTGTGTGTGTGTAATGTGCGTGTCTACAGTATTGTAACAACTTATAGAAGAAGGTCGTAAGTCAAACCGAAGCGTCAGTCTATTGCTTTGTGAGATTGCTCATCGACTTTTGGTCGGTACTGTACCGTAGTATATTGATACCTCTATCTTGATCGATCACCTAACACCGTACCCACTGGAGCACTTAGTGGACAATGCCAGATACTTGAGAGGAGAAAGCGTTTGAAAGCCCTTACTAAGAGAGTACCTAATACGAATGACTTAACACTTTCGAACTATCCTTCAGTGTATGGTATTTTCCACTAGACTCCGCTGTTCATAACGCCAAACAATGCCCTCTAATTACATAGCAAGGATCTGAAGCGAAGGTCTTTAGCGAACGATATATCATGTCTTAAAGTTGGCATTACGAAAAGTGGAAGTCATCTTGTTATTCAAAAGCCCATTATATCTAAGTGACTGTCGTTATAAACAATGGTTTATTCAAATTGTACTTTAGTACAACGTTGATCAGTACATGATTTATGGTTATAACTGGAACAGCAAATACAGAGTAAATCTTCAGAATACAATATTTATTGAAGCTTTAATTATTTCAAGGTTAGACAAACAGGTAGACAATTAAAAATATTATTAGCATGATTCAATTGTTACATACGTCTGCATTGAATCCTATACAACATTATAATAAATTACAATTTCCCATAGGTACAGTGAGAAATATAAATAGATTGGCGAACGCGATGATGATAGGAGAACAATGCTAACACGTACATCACCGCTATAATAGAACTTTTTCCTTAACAATTCTACCTATGTAGTTTACTTAGGTGTAAAAAGATTGTATGGAATCCCATGACACTGTAGCGTACATTCCCCCTGTGTCATCATCCTATTAATATGTCAAAGGATTGCTACGAATGCACGAAGTGTTTCCCGTATTTGATATGAAACTATATTTAAACCAAGGTTATTTTTGTTGCTCCTACGTGTTATTTACCACGACCAAACATTGCCAGATTTATAATTTTTTTTTTAAGACCGTGCTGAATTCCACTGCATAGCAAAGGCGGGTAAACTTTTCTATTTTGGCTTCTAGTTATAATTAAGTTTCTTAAACAAAATGGGACACTTGACTTACTTAAAAAAACTGTCAACAAAAGATTACATTACCGTTTCTATTAAATATTCGCCACACGTCTTCAGCTCAAAATCGCTGCGCCACGAATTCAAAATCGGTCGCTCCTTCAAAACAATGTACTTACTGGCACTACATAAATGTTTCGTAACACAAACATAAAAATGTTTCTAATGTACCGTCACTATCGTATCGTCGCAATGCACTTCCTCGTGGTCTGTTATCGTCGCCGTCTCCTTATCGAAGTACGCATAATGATTGCGCAGAGAACTCCGCAGTCCGTTTTTAAATAATTGCTTCTAAATTGAACGGGCCAAGACCTGTCCAAGTTATGTAAAAGTTCATGTAATTTGGTAAACGTAATGATTTTCCTAGTTTTCAAATAACCTTCGTTAAATTACGTTGAAGACTAGACAACAATAAGTTTCAGCCATGAAAACTGTGTCTTAGCTTAGTGACATTTTGTCACGGCGCTGCTGAAGTTACTTCCTTCTCTTCAAACGGTTTTGCGCTCGACTTGTACCGGGATATATGAAAGAGTAGCATACCAGTAAAATATCGGCATCTGTGTTGTTGCTACCGGTCATTGTCAGTAAACAGGGGTCGTAACTCATAATGCAGAGTACAACACATAAACCGAAGTAATAACGATAATGGGTTCGAAAGAACATCTGTTGCTTCACACGTCGAGGAGGCGTCTTGACATTGCAGGCTGTTGCTAACCCAGCTTTCTCACATTTATTATTTTACAAAAATGACTTCGTAAACAATAGTTTTGTGGCATCACGAATCAAAACAAACATGAAACTCTATCCATAAATAGCCATCACATTTAATAGTGGCAACAAATATTTGTCGTAAATATTTATTGTCGATATGAAGACTCAGTCCATTGGAGTATCGTGTTCTAAGAACAGAATATTTATGTACAAATTAAAGTCAATGGTTTTTGTATAAGTGCAGCGACCGTAGTATTCGTTCACAGAAACAATCGCCTAATTCAAGTTAGAAAGCACTACACAAAAACAGATCGCTGAATGTATAATACATATTTTGGACGCGAACACCATAATAATTTGTTGCTCAAAACTTTTTGTCATACATTTGCCGACGCATGCGCAGCGGTCACGGGCGGCGTGCGCGCAACTTCCGGCGGAAACCACGCCGTACATGGCTACTGCTGTGTAGTTGATATCATATTACATATCTATCTGTAATATGTCGCCGTAATGTGAAACCTCGCGAACATTACATGCGCATTGGCAACACAGTTCTAGTAATTTTCTTGCAAGGTTGACTGTAAATCAGTGTCAATCGTGTTGTTCGATCAAACGGATATGAGGCAGTTTATATATTATTATTTGTGGGGCTGTGTTGGTAATGTTTGAATTAATTTATTATAACCAAATTGGCCCTCGACCCTTTTTTTGTTGATCAAGATTGGCAGTTTATCGAGTTTTCTAAAAATTTATAACAAACAATTACTAACTTGTTATTTTCTTTATTTCCAGACACCTCATATGAGAAGGCATGTCGGCGCGGCTCGGCACCAAGTACACCGGTGCCGGGTGCGCAGGCGCAGCACAGTCCCTCGCGTCTCGCCTCCTTTTTCTTCTCCAAGCGATCCTTCAGAAGCAACCCCCTCAAGAGGACCAAGTCGGCGACCAAACTCGAGAGGGAACGAGCCTTGGCCGCCGCACCCACACATCCACCTACACACGCCTTGCGGACATCAAGGTTGGTACTATGTGCATATAATTAGATTTAGATTTTGAATTAGTTATAATCCCAGAACAAGGTGTAGGAGTTAGCTTCCAGTACCTATAAGCGACTGATATCGTTTATCAGTGTTTGACAGGAGTGTTAACGTGAAAAGTTCTTACACGCAATATCATAAGTATAACAATCGTTGGATGTGGATGACAATTTCAGAAGATATAACTTGAAACAAGACACAATAGTCTTTGAAGTTCAGACAAAGAATTGATCGGAGACACGTTAGCGTGCAATTTTTTTTTTTTTTTTGAAGAAAGTGTTTTCAGGAGTATTTCATTTTTATTCTCTCACAGAACAGCTGTCACAGTTTGTTGATCCCTCCATCTACCAAGTTTATTGATGTCTATAAAATGTCGCAATTGCAGCGGATTAATAGAGAACAACAATAACTTGTTTTATGATCCGAATAAAATAATCTGTGTAATACGAAACCCTCTTCTCAGCTCATACATAACTTAGTTTATGATAGAAATATCAGTTGTACTTCCGACGAAATAGTGCTCATAAAACACAGCCCCAAATTCTCATTGCGAAATCGTCGTACTTCATAAAGTTACGCAGTTCTCATAATATCTAGTCGGTTAAGTTCATGTCGAAGCTTCTTTTGGCGCAATGTTTCGCCATGTTATTGTTATCCATCAAAACATTACATTATGTATGAAAACATTCCTTAAGTTTTACATAAATATTATTTAATACGTGTTTTGTTCCTCATGAGCATAGCTCTACTATCTACAATATTTAGAAATCTAGCCAGTCTAGCCACCACTTTATCCGTACGCATAATTGCAAAGTTTGCTGTGTTGTAAAAGTTTCGAAATTCAGCGTTCATGGAGCAGTGACGTGTGCTCGATTTTATAGTCAGCAAATTAGATAGCAAATGCGGCTATACTGGGCTTGTCGTATATCCCGACGCAAATTAGTCCGTAAAACAACTGTCAAGTGTATTTAGCGATATGTTGTCGTGACTGTAAAACGTTATCCAGGTTGTATGGTGTCGTATTTCAACGTGTAGGAGTGTCGCCCCGCCCCGTCTGCCCCAGGGCTATTTACCAAATGTTCTTAATTACTTCCCTCCCAACGCAAACACGACAACTTCATCGAGACCTAATTAAATAGTGTAACTTGTGGCGGCCAATTAACGCCTGCTTTAAATGGATTAATGGTTATTGAAGCTTTCGTCTAACAGATGGAAAGGCTCACGTAATGTAAACGTTTACATAAACAATGGGAGCCGTAAACTGTAAAGGGGATAGCACTTCCTGGATTGGTATTGCTTTATCTGTAGATTGATTAAAAAGGAACGTCTATTAATTACAACTTCTGATCTAAACTTTAGTCTGTAAACCAAAGCATATTTATAGAAATATTCGGTAAAGTAGGCAGAAGAAATCATTTATCATTCCTTTTGAATTCTACGGATAAGTTTGGGAGACCGAAATCTGTCGTTCGATTCTCGTCCAAATAATCCCTTTGAAAACTACAGCTCTAACTGTAATCAAATCTGTTTGTTTCAGATCTCACGAAAGCCTCCTGTCTGCACATTCACCCGCCGTTTCCACCATGGATTTGGGACCACCTAATCAAGTGCGTATTCAATTATTTGTCAACGTTAAATCTAAATCTAATAATTGGAAATTCAATTAAGACTTTCTAGTAAAATATAACTTTTTAAAAGGAAACAGGAACCAAGAAACGGAAGGTAGTTTATTGTATTATTAGGGCCATATTTCTTGGCGTTATCTTCACCTGTCTACAGTATAGTATGTACATATATGCTACTGCTAGAGTTTGTTTTCCGACCTCTGTGAAAACCACGTAAACTATTTTGGCTTTCGCAGTTCGACTTTGTTAGTTGTATGACATGCCATCGTTGGCATGCTTTGAGTCAGAACTTTCGTAAGTTCAGACTTAACATGCCATTCGCCTTTTCATGCCTATATAGTGAACTGGCTTATACCCGCGACTTAGCCCGCGTTGAGGAAATTGTTCTATGAGATCGTACCACCGGGATAAAAAGTATTCTATGTCCTCTGTGCAAAATTTTATCAACACCCGTTCAGGCGTCAAGGCGTGAAAAGTTAACAGACAGACAGAGTTACGTTATAATATTAGTATACTACCTGCGCACTGCGGTTTCAGCCGCATAAGTCTCGATCCCGTGGGAATATCGGAGTAAAAGTACCATATATCCTAACTCAGATCATGGTCTACCCATGTGTCAAATTTCATCTAAATCCGTTTAGCTGTTTTTGCGTGAAAGCGTAACAAACAAACAAAGAAACTCACTTTCGCATTTATAATAAGTTCGGATTTATAGTATGGAGTATGGATTTGTAGTAATATGCTAGGTTTAGAGAGATTTTCATTATGTGGACGATTGAGTCTTTAGGAATTTTAATTAACCTTGTCATTTCACATTTCCAGGTAGAAATCCGATCTCTCCACTCGTCAGTGCTAGGCAGGCCTCATTGCTTTGCGCTCAGTGCAGAAACCCGAGCACCTCGCTACTTCGCCTGTGCCTCGCGAAAGGAACGGGACCGGTGGATATACAGGTATTTACAATATCAGACCTTTTTCTTATTTTCGAGTCGATGGTACTTTAACTTTAATTAATTATTGTTTGAGCCGAGTGGCCACGTTGATTGCGGCATCAGTGGCATTCTTTAGGTCATCGTAGGTGCAAGTGAACGGACACTTAGGACACTCCAGCAAGTGGGACATGGTGTCAGCCCTATGTAGTAGGTAGTATGGATATATGTTGCAGAGGAATGAGGAGCTGACAAGAAAAGTGTTCAGTATTAATGTGGATGGTTATCAGAAGAAAGGCAGAACACACAATCGGTCCCTTTTTAAGGGATGGATTATGCTGATAATATGACTGAAATTGAAATGACAGTTGTTATAGATGTATAGAAGGAATGTAGAACCGTTGATCCCAAATAAATTGGGATAAGATGTCGCAAGCCCTATAATTTCCATTGGTTGGTACTGGCTACTGAACGCCCTCAATAACAATTGTATTTCGTTACCATAAAACTTTTCCCTTCAACTCCCTATTAAGTAGGTTGTTGATGTTGTCGCTATCAATCAATATTATGTACAAAGTAAAGGTAACTTTCTGTGTAACGTCAACAGGCATTCTCCGAAGGTGTAGGTAGCGCTTCTAAGTATCGTTACACCCAGGTTAATTGGTTCTCTATCAATAGCTCTGCAAAAATGTACTTATAGCTAATTAACAGAGTGGTGTGTGAATTATGACAACATTTCCTAGCAAAAGAAATATCGTTAGGGTAATTTATGACGTGCAAACGTATTGTAGATTATGTACAGGGTGGCAGGGACATCGACGCGAAAACTGTTACCATGGATTCAGTACATGATTCTGAACCCCTGTGTTGAAATTATCCGTCGGTAATTTAAAAAAAAAAACTGCTGCTCCATACTTTTTGACCGCGTACAGTTATTGCACTTTTCTATGAAACAGCAGTTTTTTTTTTATAACCGACGAAAATTTTCAACGCTGGGGGTTTCAGAATCATGTACTGAATCCATGGTTATAGTTTTCGTGTCGATGTCATGCCACCCTGAATAGTAGATTTATGGCTGACTATAATATGCACACTGAAAAAATTTGCTGTACGGTTTTCTATTTCGGCATAATTTTGAAGTTTGACAAAAGTAGGTAAATATAACATACTAAAACTTTATTGCTTTAAAACGATTACAAAGGGTTTACATTGGCCCCAAACAAGGCAAACCTGTATTTTGGGCACCAATATGGAGGGTTTACCATTTAAACATTTAGAGAATATGAGTTGTGCTTAGAGAAAGGTATCATTAGATTTTAATGCCTTTATGTGTTAAGTTTTATGAGGATTGTAAGTAAAACTAAAGGTTAAAGAAATGTGACTCATAATGTAGTAAGTAATAAGATAGATAAATGTTTACACTCATTAGAAAATAATCCGGAAGGTTAAGTGTTATCTCTCTCTGTCGTTATTGTTATTTAGAATAATGATGTCTACGTTACTGTTATATGAATTATTTCTTGTTATGTTGTTGAACCTTCAATATGTTCATTAAAACAATGCATTTTCTTGGGGAGATATCTATTTTATTACCATTTACCCTTTCCTTGATCAAAATTATTCGCTATAATCATTTTTCTTTGTTTATTCGCCAGCTTGCGGCAAGCGGCGCGGCCGGACGAGTTGCGCACGCGCCGATGCGAACGGACCGTCAAGCTGTGGCTGCTGGAGGCCAAGGCGATACCGCCCAAGAAGAGATACTACTGCGAGATATTGCTCGACGATACGTTATATGCTAGGTAACTATACATTGCAATAGATTGTGTAATATTATTTGAAAAGGAATATTCACTTTTCCACCGCTAGGTTTTTGACATATTTTCCATACAAAAACTATCAGACGTCAATTTTATTCCACGGATACAAGACAACTGACGGGGGCGAATAATCGATCTAGCTAGATCTCATATCTGGGAAAATTTATTTTCTCCGTATTTTTACCCGAGCAGAGCTCGGTCGCCCAAAGTTTAGAACAAGATAATGAATAATGACATGGCAGCATAGAATTAGTACCTACTATCATGGCAGCATGGAATAAGTAGGTACTATACATGGATTATAGTTTGACCAATACTGCTGTACCGCGCCTTAGGAAGGCGCGCGGCGAGACGGGGGAGCAGTGCAGGCCGCTAATTTGTTAAAGCTCTCGGCACACGGCGTCCCGCCCGCCGCTCATTGGTCAACACTGCCGCCCGCCGCTCATTGGTCAACACTGCCCCCCGCCTCGCCGTGTATTCCTATGGCGCGGTACAGGGGTTATTGGTCAAACTATAGTATGAACTTCCTTAAACTATTAAATGAGCATTCTCTATTTTCACCAGAGCAGAGCTCGGTCGCCCAGGTACTATTTGTTTAACTCGGAAACACATTACGTACCGATGTTAGAACGATCCATCCATGAGCCATGATTCTGATACTTACTTTAAAAAAAACTGTTTTAAACAATTTCTATCAAAACGCACAAACGTGTTTGACCATAACATAATTATGGATCTTCCCGTATAGGGCTACCGTGAGACTCACTACGCAGAGTTCTCCCATGTCTAATTGCCTAACTGTAATTTTATTTAATAGAAATTCTGAAGCTCCCACTTTAATAAAATAATTGCTTGCTCTTTACATTTTTGGGAACAAACCTTGCGTGATAAAAACTTTCTCTGTTTACTCTAATCAAATAAACGCAGCGTGCAGAATCGTTCAGCTACGCTATCGACATGCATAGCATACAGCCTCGAGCAGACTGGCGCGACCCGACATCGGTAATTGTTCTACCGTGAAGTTTTCTTAGAAATTGTTTTGTTAGAATCGCGTCGCGCCCTTGCGTCGCGCCAACCTGCACGAGGCTTGAAACAAACCTGTAATTACCTGTGACCTATCGTGGCTTGGTCCGTATGAATACTATGCAAATATTCCTAGGTCAATACGAAAGAGTTTGTGTGATCCGCACGAGCTTTTTATTCCATAAAGCTGTTGCTATAGCGCATTGTAAAGTCTATTTATGCAAACAACTTTCTTTCTGTAGATAACTAGAAATATATCTATGATAATCTTTGTTTGTTGATATTTAATTACTTTGTTGGGTATCGAACCCAACCGTGCTCTTTACAAAATATAAACTTTCCCGGACAAACCGTTAAATGTAATGAAATGAGTGAGGAATGTTGTCCGTCGCGGTGGAGTCCGTGGAAGCGAGTGGTTGTCGGGCCGAGCCGTGCCGCCGCCGCGCCGCGTCTCAGCTACCCGATGACGCACTGACCACGCTACCTACGCGTGCAGTCCGAGTGCAAAATGTTGTGTTGGGTTCGATTCCCAACAACTTACTTTCTTTTGAAATATTTTACTATCTTATCATCATCTCATTCAAATATTCATTCAAGCCTGATAGATGGGCCACCGTTTGATACTCTTAAACGGCCATATTATCTATAAAAATAAAATGCTATTCGTTGGTAAGCTCGACAGATCTGGCTATTTTTTGTTTAAAATTTTTCGAAATTTGTCTGAATTACGTTTTTATGTGAAGAAAAATTTGAAATATTGCTCGGAAATTTGAAAAATGGGAAAAACTGAAAGTCCTTTTTCTATGGGATGTTTGTAGTCAGCCGGGTCAGCTAGTCAGAAATATAAATCATATAGTTAGAAATGAACAAAACTCAATACTAAATTATTTATTACATTCCATTCTATATTATGTATTGTATAAATGGTTTATTATAGTAAAAGATCAATATGGACCCTGTCGAGCACAGCTAAAATTTTGGAGAGAGAAAGAGAGCCCTCTTTCTCTCTCCAAAATTTTGCAATTAGCAATTCAAGCAATTCATTATTATCATAAATTATTAGATATGTTTAATTGGGTGTATAATTATGTACGTGTATATATTTTATTATGACTTCCGAAAGCTGTATCCTTAGTAAAAATGGGTGTTGTAGACTGTGGATATATAAATTCGCATTCTGTTCGATAGTTAATTGGGATAGAGGTCCGATAGGATTCTAAGGAAGTCAATGTATACATACATAGACTAGATTGATTGATTATTATGATTGGTTTATTTCTCATTGCAGGTCATCATCAAAGCTGAAGACGGAGCTGTGTTTCTGGGGCGAGGTGTACGAATTCGCGAGCCTGCCCGCGGTGCGCGCCATACACGTCAACGTGTACCGAGAGCCGGAGCGGCGCTCGCGGAAAAGAGACAAACACGCGCTTGTTGGTCAGTCTCCCTATTTGATTTTTTGCGATGCTGGTAGACAAAATCCTCTTTTACAATAGTAACGTCCATTTTCTCAAAAAGTTCTTGTCCTACCTTATTTAAATATAATTTGAATGATTTTGCTAATGTCTCCACTTCCTCAGCACATGCGGATTCGATTTTTATCGGAACGTGCTATTTACAATCATTAGTACTGAAACAAGAAACACGAGTGATTTTGTGGCCCAGAAGTTCAGTGCAGTGGTAGATTTATAATTTTGTTTGAAATTCTTGGTTTACCGTGAACCATTAGCTCTTTTGACTAAAATCCATTGATCAATATGGATCAATGGATTCGTGTAATTTTTTTTTATTTGAAAACTTCTTAAGGCGTGTTGGGCATTTTTGAGATGGGCCTAAACCATTACCATTAACCATTGATTTTGCGACCTGTTACTGACACCGTGGAGTAAAAGACATCAACGCGTTGATTACAGCGGTGCCGACGTTTTTTTCAAGTTTTCACTTCTGTCGGCACTCCCGGAGTGCCACTGTTTCTTTTATTTTAATAAAAAAAAAAAATATAAAATATTGGTCCGGCAAGGGCCATAGTCTTTCCATAGTTCCAGGTAACCAATCCACTATAGCCACCCAAATCCATAGCCCAATATGTTTTGGTTCCATGTTCTGCAATAGTCCTACACCAACCGGGGGTTGTCCTTGGGTGCACTTGTTTAGTGCATACAGGGATAATCGTCGGTTGGTGCCTCAACATTTAAAAATGTCTAAGGGGCCTCTGCGAGTTGGCTTCGGCCCCTCGTACGCCTTCCAAAGGACCAGAACTCATGGTCCCGAGATTTGTTAAAATATAAAAAATAAAATAAAATATTCTTTATTAATAACATCACTGCAATTTTCGGTTTAGTTAGCCTTCGAATTCTTTCTTCAGCTTTACAAATATTAACAATTTACTTATATTTCTGCAGGTACAGTCCGCATCCCGGTCGACGACGTATCCTCCCGATACCTCAACGAGCGCTGGTACCCGCTGACGGAGACCGACAAGCCGCAGTCGCCGGCCGCGCCCGCGCCCGCGCTGCGCATCAAGTGTCGGTACCAAAGCGTGGATGTGCTGCCCATCGACCATTACGCCCGGTTCCTGGACTATCTGAAGAGGAATTATAGGAGGTTGTGTGAATATTTGGAGCCTGTTATTGGTAAGTGATGTGTTTAATTTTGGTTTACTGGGAAACTTAAAAGGAAAAGTCGATATCTGCCTAGGAGTGCTTCTCAAACTCAAACCATATATTATTTTGAGTTTGTTTCGGCCTTTCTTCTCAGAGTAGTCAGATAGGAAACGCCGAACTCATCTAGCTTATTTTTCATTTTTTTTTTATATTACGTGTAAAAGTGATTTTCATATCTTATTTACAGAATAAACAATTTAATTTAATTTCATTACAATTAAACTATTTACAGGCCCTTTTGTTTTGTCAAGGAATCGGTCAGTCAGAAATATAAAGCTAGTTGCCCATCCTAAAGCAAAAAATTGCGTTAGCGAGTAAATTGTGTTAGAACCGTTTTTTGGGCAGAATGTTGCTGCAGTAACACCATTTTATGTCGCTGACAACGTGTTGCCTTTTCAAACTACATGAAATGTTGCCCGCAGCATTATTTCCCGTAACACAAATGTATATTGCTGAAACAATGTTGAGTTGTATTTCGGTTATCACAATTCAAACATCAAATCAGGCAGCCTTCCCAACATGCATCAATATTAACTCAACTAAGATATAATATTTTATTTCCAGGTGTTAAAGCCAAAGAGGACATAGGTTGTGCGCTCGTGCTGTGCATGGCCGGCGCCGGCCTGGCCCCGCGCTACCTCGCCGACGTGGTGGCACTGGACGTGCGCCGCACGGGCGACCACTCGCTCACCTTCCGCGGCAACTCGCTTGCCACCAAGAGCATGGAGGCCTATCTCAAGCTCGTCGGGGATCAGTATCTGCAGGTTAGTTAGCCACTGGTTGTTATGAATGCAAGTTCATAAAAGTGCTGATAATAGACCTCTTTTAAGAACTGCGGGAGCACAGTAATTAGTCTTGATTTAGTCGAGATTAAAAAGGTTAAAAAAACTACGTGACGAAACAGCTGTGAAGTAACCGTAACGTAACATAACAGTAACTTAATGTAACACCTGTCACTTCAGTTGTAATGCTACGTCACAGTTGTACTCTTCAATTTAGCAACGTTATAATTCGTTGACGTTTAGAGTTTAGGCTCTTTATAAAAATATTATAAATCTAACAAAAAAATTGTGCTCAAGCAGTTACATCTACGAATAGTAAGTAGTTTAAGAATAAATGATAAAGTTTAACAAGAGGAAACTATTGTAAACAAACTAAAATAAATTTAATTTGGTTTTATCGTATTTTTAAACAAGAAAGTGTTATTTATAAAAACCCTTTTTATGATTTATTTACCTTTATTTAACTACTTAAATCTATGAGTCATTTATGTTAGGACATATGTAGTTTTAGTATGTACTTGCCTATACGGGCCTGAAAATATGGGGATTATAGGCAATTATACATTTCGGTTGTGAGCAAGTGTGCTGTGCGACATGTAGAATTGCAAAGCCCAACATGTGTGTAGTTATGAATTACAGAGATATCATGACATCGCGTTTTATTCCACAAAAAGCTGTTCGCCCGATGGTATTCCTCATTAGCAAAATTTTATCTTTAATGCAAACGTTCACATTTAACCCCTCTGGGCGAAGTTTTTTTTTTAAATCCTTCCCTATGCTCATTTTCGATTTATATGAAACTATTGTGCAAAATTTCTGCGTTGATTTTTTTTTTAATAAAGACGTTTACACAAAGAATTTAGCGTCATATTCTAAAGCACAAACGAACGGAATACTTATCATGGCGTTATCCCCAGGACACGTTGTGCGAGGCGGTGCAGACGGCGGCGGGCGCGGGCGCGGCGGAGTGCGAGGTGGACCCGCTGCGCGCCGGCGGCGCCGCGGCGCTGCGGCGCCAGCAGGCGGCGCTGCGGGACGCCGTGACGCTCGCCTGGAACTCCATCGCGCACTCCGCGCCGCGCTTCCCGCCGCCCTTGAGGGACTGCTTCGCTACCTTCCGGGAGAGGTAACACAGTTTTAGACAGTTCTAGTTTAGCGATAGTACGGTATATGATAAATATAGCATTATCAGCAAGTGATATAAAAGTAGAGAAGTGATATCCTAGTGGTGTGACCGTCGGACTGCCAAGTCATAGGCCTCGAGTTCCTCTGACTTTTCGGATTCATGTGCGTATTGTATAATTATCACTTGCTTCAAAAACGGTGAAGGAAAACATCGTGAGGAACCGGCATGCCTGAGAGATATTTCTCGATATGAAGCCAAGTCAGAGGCCCATGGGCGACTTTAAAACTCTGACACCGGGCTAGTCATTAACCACACGAAAAGCCAGTAACATTCCCACTGTTGGGATACAGGCCTCCTCTCTGTGAGAGGGAGTGGGCCATAATCCACCATACAGGCCCAATGCGAGTGCGGATGATGAAATAGCAAAGGCTATGAAATCGTACCGGTGAGTGGTGACCAGACTTCTTCCAAATATTGCTTTAGTCATAGTCGTAGTTTTGTGACACGGTATTAAAAAAGTTCCCCACACCACTTTTTGAACACTGTAGAGTTAGTCAAGGAAAATATCTCAGGACATTATAACTATTTTTTTTGTTTACCCATATTCATTTCCGTTTCAGACTGACGGCGATGGGTCGAGAGGACATCTCGGACAACTTGATCAGTGCATCAATCTTCCTTCGCTTCCTTTGTCCAGCTATACTGTCTCCGAGTCTCTTTGGAATCATACATGGTATGTACTGTTGCAAATCCCTTACTGACCTCCTCCTGCTAACCAGACTAACTAATCAGCTTTCGTAATTTATTTGCCAAACATGAAAACAAACACGAGTTTTAGGAAAAGCAACTGTATTGCCTACACATAAGGTTCAGTTTGCGCTACAACTTCATTTTTTTAAGACTCTTTCAACAGTACTAGTCAGTCTAAAATCAACTTTATTTATAGTTATGTAAAGTTGCTGTTTGTTTAAGTGAAAATAACATCGATTGGAAACAAGGTAATAAATAGACATTAAGTCGTAGTTGAATACATTCGTTAATTTTGTGGGGTACGATCGTGTTTTGTTTTTATATCTTTGCGTTGCATTTACCTACCAGATGATTTTGTGCTTTTACAAATTATTTCACACTATTTTATTATTAAAACAGCGAATTATTTCATAAGATATTATTTATTTTGGGCTAAGTATAAAAAGTCTGGATTCTCAACTTTGTTCAACACGAAATCATCCATCAATAACAGTTTTCACGAACTCAGGTGATAACTTTCAACTCTATTTCAGAGTACCCGAATGAGCGTGCGGCCCGTAACCTGACGCTGGTGGCGAAGACCCTGCAGACCCTGGCCAACTTCACGCGCTTCCAGGGCAAGGAGGCCTTCATGGAGTTCCTCAACGACTTCCTGGAGCAAGAGGCACCGAATATGAAGGCGTTCCTTAGAGCTATATCGGTGAGTACCGGGTCTTAGAAGGATACAGCCAGCACTGAATGTTTAGTGCTTCTCAGTGGCAGACTAACAGGGGGGCAGAAGGGGCGGCCCGGCGGGCCTCCAGTCTTGGGGGGCCCCTAAATGCCTCCGCGTTCCCCTGATCAAATCCTAAACAAGACTTTAAAAATGTGCTTAGTACCTACATAATTTCATCAAGATCAAAACACTACAGCCATCTAGACCATTTACGCGGTACTAATACGTTGTGGGAACTTTGCTGAACGCGTCCAATACGCTGGGGGAATTCCCGTCTTTGTAGCGGGTACTTCCCCAGGAATCCCTGAATGAATGATTTATCTAAACACTTGCCAGATTTTAACGAAATAAACATATACATGTATACATACAAATGTGAACTGAATAAAAAGCTTGTAAAACAATTTTTTTTTTAAAGCAGGGGGCCTCATTCAGCTTTGCCACCCCGGACCTCTGACGGGCTTAGTCCGCCACTGGTGCTTCTATGCTCAGAATGATTAAGGCCGGTTACAGACCTAGGCGTTTTGTTCTCCTTTTTGCATAGAGCGCTAAAGTTCGCGCTTCAAAAAACCGATTGCGTCTATACAAAAAACGTGCGACCGTGCAAAAAAGTACGCAAAAAAGCATTGTCTGTCAGTAGCCTGTCAGATTCGGTAAGAGTTTGCAAGCGCGTTTACCCTCGCACGAGATGAGCGTGTGGAAAAAGCGCGCGAGCTTATAAAAACAATAGAATACGCACAGAAAACACGCTAACGTGAAACCGCTTTTAATCTTGTCAATAATATTTTCTAAATAATAAATTCTTTGAACTCCGTATGAAGTACCTATCGTAGTTAAATAATACTATCCTAACTTGGATTCTAGTCACGTTCCGCGATAACGACTGTCTTTAAACTATAAATAGCCGAACGTGCTTCAAAATTGATTTATTTCTCTTTAGTTGTCACCACGAGTACGACGTTTATAGCCGGTGAAAGTCACACAAAATGAACTGCCCAATGTTTCGGCGGCGTAAAAGTGAATCGTCTAAATACTCTCCTTATTATCGGCAGACACGACCCCAAGACCAGCAGCAGTTGGCCCAACAACAGCAGAACCAGCAACAACAACAACAAGACGGCAGTAAGCGCAACTCGGCCGCGTCACAGGGGTCCCACACGGGGTCCGAGGGGCCCCGGGAAGCCGTGGAGCCGGACCCCGAGTGGGCCCCACACGTGGACCTGGGCAAGCAACTCGCGACCCTTCACTCCCTACTGGTTGACAGCTTACCCAAGCTGCCTGCTAATAAGATACAGGTATATTTGTTTACTAGTAATAAATAAATGACTATTAAAGCCTGGTTTAAACTTAAAATTGACTAAGAAACTAATTTAAATCGTGATTTTAAAAAAAACCCTATTTAATTTCGAATAGATGACACTTGCGTTGTAGACTTATTTACACATTTATTTCACTTTTTCCAGGAGTTAGACCCGTTATCAGACATACTTGATGAATTGAGCAAGAGACTACTGAGCAACGACATCAGCTCGCCGGCGCCCCCTGCCGCCGATAACATCTTTAGGTAAGCTAAACATCACACATGCAAGATTGTACTGGTTTCAGTTTGTCTATATAATAAAAATTAAATGCTATTTGTTGGTAAGCACATCACTTGAGAACGGCTGGATGGATTCGGGCAATTTTTTTTTAATGTTCGTTTTAGGCCGATCCAGGTTCTTGTGGAAAGAAATATTTGAAAAGTTACAACTTATGTCGCGAAAGCTAGTTGATAAATAAAAATCTCATAACCAAACCCTTATCTTCAGGTTCAACGACCCCACGTGCAGTACTCCCACGAAGCAGCCGGCCGAGCCAGCGCCCAACGGTCAGCTGAACAACAACTTCGCTCACAGCTCACCCATCATGAACAAGAACGGCGTTCAGTTCAACATCAGTCCGTCTAAGTCTAACGCCGAAGAGTCCAAGTACAAGCCAGGATATGCAGCAGTCACAAAGTCACCCAGTTTCAACCTACGGTCAGCCACGCTGCCCAGAAATGGCTACGGGTCCAGCCCCGTCAACCAGTCCGTCAACCCCGACAGATACAGTTCGCAGTACAACAACCAAGAACATTGCGTCAATCTCAAAGTCGTGCAAATTGGCTTTGGCTCTGACCAGTACCCTAAAGGCATTAGCAATGGCATCAGCGAAAGCCTAGAGCGCAGGTTCCAGGAACGGTACAAACCTAACAACAACTATAACAACCAGCAGACGCACTTCCACAACTCAAACTATAGCAGCACGGAGAGGTCGCCGAGCAGCGACAGCATCAACCACAACTACTGCTCCACTGACATGCAGACCATCATGAAGGAAACTGCCACGCTAGAGGAACTGTCCGACCTCTTGAAGTACGCTGATGACTCGGAAATAGTTGAAGACAAACTCATTATGAACAAAAAGAACTTGTCACAGTCTATTTCAAATAATAATAATATTGTAAATGGGAATAAAACTAATTACACAAACAACGGCTCGAACGTTTCCATCAGCGGCTTATCAAACGTAGCAAGTTCTGGCTACCAGAGTATCGCCACTTACAGCCAAAGTTCAAGTCCCATTGAGAACACGACGCACCTTCATCAGCCTTACGAGAACGGCGGACAGCCCATGAGTCGATACTCGCAGATAAACTACCAGAAGCAAAGAGACAAACAGTATTACGACAGCAAAAACGAAAAGTTCTATCCAAAGAGCCCAGTGCAACAGAAAATTGATTATGACATCCAAAAGTATGGAATCCAAAACTTCACAACTGCGGATAACACACCGTCAAACGCCAGCGCTAATCCAAAGGTAGCTCCGCTAGTGTTCACGAATCCAGTGTACAACATGGATGACAACCGTCAGGCGCAGGAGAAGAAGAACATTGAAAACAGAAATTCAAAACGTTGTCCTTGTGGCTCATCCAGTTCATCGATCGATGAGGAGGGTTTGAGCACAGACAACGTCGAGACAAACTCTGAAGAGGGTTCTACTAACTTCAACGAGGATAGTAGAAACTATGACCAACAGAATCGCAACAATTCCCACCGAAAACTCACCAGAGATAACTGTAATTATGATGAAATGTATCAGAGGAGCAACCACAGTCACTCCCCGAGGATACGGGACGACGAGTCGTCCAGCAATTCGCCTAGTCTACGCAAGAGTAGTAAGACGCGAATGCCCAGAACAAACCCTATGCTCTCTTACTCCACAAATCAAAATCAACTTAACTTCAAACACTTTGGACAAAGAGGAGAATCACTGTACGAAAGCAAGCCTCACCACATCTCTACCGACTCCGGCTACCCCATGAGCAGATCTGACTCGAACGTAGAAGAAGTGAACAAAGAAATGTACAGGTTACAGATTTCACGAAGCCAGAAGGCGCTCTACAACATGGAGAACTCCAAAAACTCTCCCGAGAAATATTCTATGACAGAGAATGCGATTCCCGAGACGAATTATCCGTTGGATCGAACGTATTCTGGTGCGAAGATGTCGAGCAGTAGACTGAACGAAGATTTGGAGAGGCATCAGGAATACTATGGGGTTCGAGAGAGACGAGAGTCTCCTTCGAGGGTAATTTTCGGTCGCGAGTCGCAGTCGAGCGAGGCGAGCGAGCGCGCTGCGGTGCGGGAGGGTGCGGTGCGGGAAGGCGCGGGGCGGGAGGGCGCGGTGCGGGACGCCGCGGGGCGGGAGGGCGTGGGACGGGAGGTTGTGGCGCGGGACAAGCTGCAGAGGAGGCTCAGTCTGGAATCGGCGCGGGAGCTCACCGACAGCTCCGACGAGCTCGAGGACACGCTGTACAGTACAACGGGCCGAAGACGCGCTTCCAAACATCAGAGGACAATTGAACAGGTAAGCAACATTTACAAATTGATAAATTCCATAATAAGTGTTATTATCTTCCGGGAGATTATTATAACATGATATCTTTTCTTCTTCTTTTCGAGTCGATTAATTTTTAATAAAAGAGTTGAGTCGTTGAGCCCAGTAGGTGGCCGCATTAATCGCGGCGTTAGTTGCGTTTTTAGGTCCTCAAAAGTACAATTGTATGGAGACTTTGATCATGCTAACAGATGGGCATGACATGACATAGAAAACTAACCCAATGTTCTTTTGTTTACAGTACGAACGCGAAATCGAAAGGTTAAAATGTTCTGTGGAACTTTTACGGGGTAGGTTGGGACCAGCCGAACCAGGACAGGTCGATCACACTGACGCCAAAATGAAGGCTATCATTTCAAGGTAAATATTTTTAGATTAAGACCAACTGAACTTCGGCACATAAAAAATATAATGCTTTCCCAATAACATCGATTTTTTTATTGTGTAGAAAACTTTTTAATACATATTTAATACAAACTTGCGCAGCTCTAAGAGAGGGTTCAAGTATTACGTAACGCAATTTTTGAAGATTTTTGACCCCCCTCCCCTCAGGTAACGCGCCGTAACGTTTTTCTTTACCCCCCCCTCCCCCTACTAAAACATTACGTAACCACCACTAAGTAACCATTTTTACCTGAAAGTCACAATTATGTGGCGTAAAGTACAAGCTGTTGATAATTTTTTTTTTTGCTTTACATTTGGAGTTAAAAAAAAAATATTCATTATCCTGTAAACGAATAAACAGGAAATTTTGTGAAGGTAAAAAAATTTTCAAGTGGTCATTCCATTTGAAATTTTGAGAAAAAAAAACATTTTAAAGAATGCGTGAGAAAAAAAATCTCTACGCGACCGTTCTGAAGGGTTAAATCAATGTTACGTAACGCGTAGTTCCCACCCCTGTAACGCATCGTAACGTTTCATAAGACCCTCCTCCCCCCAAATTGCGTTACGTAATACTTGAACGCTCCCTAAGATGCTTCTAAAGCCTTTTATTGATGACTAGCTTTTGCCCGCGGCTTTGCCCGCGTGGATGTCGGAAAATATCCCACATCTAATAGCAGAGGAAAAGGTCATTGACTCCTACCGCTGCGCCCGCGTTGCTCCGCGTAATTTTGAAACTGTGATATCTTTTAAACTATTCATTTAAATGATATGATTTAAATATCATATTTTAATCTAAATTAAATGCCCAATTTAAATAATTTATTTTTTTGGATAAGGATTAATACTATACCGGTCAAAAAAGCTTCGGAAATAACAATAAAATTTTTAGCAAATTCCGAATGATTAAAATGGTTATTGTGGGTCATCCTTAGAAGGTAGACATATACCGTCCCGGACTTTCTCGTTGAAATTTTTAAGATGAACAATATCGTAGAACATAAATTTGAAGTATATTTTTCGGTTAACGCAGCGTACGCCAGTAAAGCTCCCAGTTGGCATGATTTTTTCCGACTTCTTTAACAATAATCGTCATATTTCAGCCAATTTACATAAAACCTTAATTAATTATACACTAAAACCTTTTGCATGAGTCACTCTGTCCATTGGTGAAAACCGTTTGAAAATCCGTTTGGTAGTTTTTGAGTTTATCGCGTTCAAACAGACAGACAGATGCGGCGGGGGAATGTTTTATAATATGTAAGGATAGGTAATGAGAATCTTGGAGAACGTCAAAATGGCAATTTTTCAGACAGTTTGTATCCTCCGTAAAAAATAACGTTCAATTATGAGATCACAAACTCACCTCAAATTCCTAATTTCCAGGTTGATCTGCGTAGAAGAAGAGCTGAGACGTGAACAGCGCAAGATGGCCGCCGCCCTGTCGCACAAGCAGCGCGTGATCGAGGCGCAGGAGCACCGCATCGCCGCGCTGGACGAGGCCAACACGCGCCTGCTGTCCGCGCTCGTGCACCTGCAGCAGCGCGCGCCGCCCGCGCACGCGCCGCACGCGCCGCACTCGCACCAGGAGCTGCAGATATAACGCGCTCTCGCTAACACGCAGATATAGATAGAGGAATATGCTGCAAGCTCGTCGATCGAGAACGTTTTCACTTATTTTTTACCTACGATTTTTTAGGGGCAAAACTACCTTGATAAATAAAAATCAATGTACTGTCTATTTTCTTAATATCCCTCGGCAAACTTCGTGTTTCATCAGTTTTCGGACTTCTATGAGTTGCTCTTTGCACTTGGGGCAGACCGGACGCTCTTAATCGACTTGGAAGTATACAGAGTTGTTAATACTCTTTTAACTTAATGTAATTTATTTAAAACAAAATTAGAGGAAAGCTGCTAATGCCGCAAGCACGACAGATAAGAAAATAGTTTTACAGCTCTATATAGTTCACACGGAAATCAAAACAAAACAACAATAAAGTACTTAGTTCTGAATTCAAATTATTATACACGATAAATCTAATAATTGATGGACATGGAAATTAGCATTCGTTTGTATTCGGAAATACGATGATACCCGAGGGACATTAAGGAAAATAGAAATAAAGCAGCACGTTGGTAATACACTATAACACTTTTTTAATATGCATAATAATGGGTTAAATTTTAATACTGGTACAGCATGATAAGGCGATTCACAAGCGATTGCTCCCTATAAATGGTGGAAACATCAACATAATTATGCGTTATCCTGTATTTATATCTGTGCGATCCATTATGGTCTATTCTTTCTTAACAGTAACGCCAATATCACTGTGCTGTCTCTACACATTCACGCTGTTTTATATGATCTCCGTTTTTATTGGATGACTAATGGCATATTAAGATGTTGATGCATTTGATTTTAATAAATGAAGATATACTTTTGTAAACCGTTAGAAAATTATTATTTGCGAGTATTGCACCTGTTTCTCAGTGCTACTATTTAATGTATGGACCATTATGCAGTGACTTTAGTTTATTTCGAGCACTATGTGCAAGTAGATTTTAAAATATTCAGTACGTTTATGTTCGGTATTTGTCTTTAAATAAATTATATTGTCATAGTTTTACGCACAAGTGGTACAATGGTCCGTTTGGTGGTGTGTGTTGTGTAATGAATGGTTTACTTTTGCTTGTCTAAGGTTTCATACAGTTAAATGCACAATTAACAAGTTTTGCACGCAGTTTATCTATAATATTATTAAATTTAATTCTTCGACGTTGTATATCTTCATTAGTTGCAATATGAATATTCATTGCGGAAATGAAATTTGTTATAACTTAATAAATATTATTTTATAACTTGTGTATCGCAATAATTGTTTTGCCATTTACATTTTTGTTACATTGTTTCGTTAGTTTTATTGAAATATGCTTTAAATGACATTAACTTTCTATAAATATCAGTATTTCTCATAAATTCGATTAAACGTTCGTTCCATGTGTCGACATGTTTGTTTTCTGTAACAATGATACCAAAGACGATTGAATATCCCTTAGACTATAGTTGTAGTGGTCCATGAGAACCCGCTGCGATGAAGTCCTAGTGTTGTATTTTAAAATAAAAAGTTATAGATTTTATAATTATAGTAATAAGACTTGTATCATAATATTCTTAAGAGATACGATAAGTTAAATGTGGTATGAAATCAAAATTTATTTTTAATACCTTTAGAGTTATGAAACGTTAAACAACCTCATGCTTAAAATTGTAAGTTTATTTCAAAATTTTAAATAAGTTTCGAACCACAACTTATGTCGTATTGTGCAACATAGTTACAGCGAAAATGTAATTTAAGCCATAACTTCAAGTTAGTATACCTGCACAGGTATATAAATTATCACATTAAATTATGAATTACGTATTCCTTAGTTTCATTATGATTTCCCCGTCATAACCTAACTTTATATATACAGATGAAAAATAATAAAATATAGGAACAAATCATTGGGCATCAAAAAATTCATCCGCATCGCTGTCAGAAAGGTGCCCAAAAGGCTGGCAGCACTAATTCTTTGACCTAAAAATTGGCCAACCCTCTGGTCACGTGAAGAGTCGAGCAACCGCTTGGCGATGTCTCGGAATACTCGATGAGCACTCAGACCCCATGGCCCTAGTGTTTCAACCCCAAACGGTTCAAAAATATAGCTACCAGTAAGGTTGTTATATTTGCGCCGTTTGAGGTTTTCTGCACCTGCAGCAGCCGCCCCAGCACAACTCGCCGTGCTAGGAAGATAGGACGGCGCGAGGGTGTCGACACAGGTTGCACACCAAAGGCCTACCCAACTTCCAAGGCATTTTGGTTATTCTGTCTGGCCTCTTCCCATCGTCGCGTGCCAAGCCATTGGGTTCTAAAACAGCTGGCACCCCGGCGGTGACAAGAGCCCGACGGATAATGTCATTAATGCTTGCGTGTCGTGCCAACCGACCAGCGCTCTTGCTGCAGGAAAGGCCATGGTGTCCGAGGCGGTCGACTGCTTCACTGCACTGACAGCGATGCGGAGCCCCGCAAGGAGCGCCCAAACGCAGACTTGTAGCGAGCCGGAAAATGGTGTCACCCAGCATAGTGCCTATTTTGGGTGACGGTAGCGCCTGAAGCCAACCCGACTCCCATTCTCCCACAGCCAGTAGGCGGGCACGCTCAGCAGTATTGGTGGACGTATTAGAGGTTATTCCGTACCAACCTGCAGAGCGGCTCATCCCACTGTCTCTGGGAGCCACTTTCCATAATATTATAAATGCGAAAGTGTGTTTGTTTGTTATGCTTTCACGCTAAAACGACTGAACAGATTTGGATGAAATTTAGAACATGGGTAGATCATGACCTAGATTAGGACATAGGATAGTTTTTATCCCGATATTCCTAAGGGATCGAGACTTGTGCAGGTGAAAAAACGGGGCGCAGTAATAAATAAAAAGAGAAAATAACAACCAAATTATTGTAATATCGAAACAGCACATGGACAATAAAACAAAGACAAAACATTTTTTATGTTTTTGGCTCATATCCAGCTGGTAGGCAAACATATCGCTTGTTCATTAAAACAGTTTTTCTTTCCATAGTCTCTCTCTTACAGTAAGGATGTATCAATTTTATATCGTCTACTCTACTAAACAAATATGAAAAATATATTTCTCGAAATTTTTTGTCAGGAAATTCTGGCTGATACATAGTTCTCCACAGCAAGTTAGTGACGTACGCATGTGATTTAAAAAAAGTCAGTTTGTACCTATCAGTATAAGGTTTAAAAGTATCGTTTAGATACTGTTTATATGCCCAAGTGGTACTTTGTCCGTACAGCGGCTCTTTGCGCGGAGACACGTGGCCGTAACCTTTATCTGCGAGCGCAGTGAACATATTCCAATACGTGGTGCTCTTACGCAAGTATTCTTTTTTCTCCCAATACGTAAACTTCCCATAAATTCTTTGTCTCATCCATTCTTTGAGTTCTGGAACTAAATGCAAGTCAGGCAGGCGCGCTGCGACGTTGACCTTTCGC
Source organism: Agrochola litura (assembly GCA_949152395.1). NCBI lineage: Eukaryota > Metazoa > Arthropoda > Insecta > Lepidoptera > Noctuidae > Agrochola > Agrochola litura. The sequence continues at coordinate 18,890,845 of OX424493.1, forward strand.
ATCAACCGCAGTGCGCACTTTAAGTAATCAGATACCTTGGGTTGCGTTCCTAGGCAAGTTTGTGATACTTCGGAACGTAACTGTTTTGATTTACCCGCCTCGACATTATCTCCATCCTTCTTTGAATCTTTCTCTGGTTTCTTCTTTTTCTTCTTCTTGTCCATAACTTTATTATCCTCGTCGTCCACTCGCAACGTACTCTCTGTCTCCCAAACCTTCTTGAATGTTTTCCCTATGAATAGCCTTTGTGGATCAAGATCGTATATTGTGTCATAGTGAAATTCTAATGGGGCGTGACCGGAAGGTTTTGTAAAATAGGGCAACTCTTCTTGTGAAAAGTGGCCGTCATCATGGCGAAAATCGTAATAATGGCCACAGTCGCATTTAGTATTTTTAATATAAAGAAATACAGCGTCTTGCCATCGCTTAACACAATCACATTTATCAGGTTTCATTTCTGGTGGCCAACCACGATAACCGCAATGTACATTAATCATCAGTCCTCCCACGAAGGTATAACCTCCGTGGATGAGTTCTCCTTGTGACGGTAGAACAGTAACATTGCCCAAAACATAACATGTCTTGCCGCGAACTTGAAAAACACCGCTTATAGTGTATTGAGCATTCCACAAACCAGTCGTAGGGGGAGTGAGTCTCTTTCGACGCACTTTCTTCTTTTGTGTAGCTATGCCAATGCCATATTTCTTCTTTTTATCACCGCCCTCAAGATTCAATTTTGTTCTTGATCGTGATCTACCTTTCGGTCGGAAAGGCTTTTTCATAGTTGTAATTTCCGTGGGCGATACATGAGCCTTTATAGGATTGATGCCAGCTAATTGTTCGCAGTATGGTATCGGAAATCGCTTTTTTGGTGGTGGCGGCGGAGGAGGTGGCGGTGGTGGTTTCTGCATGATCGGCTCTTCCTCATACGGTTCATTAAGTGCAGTCAAATCTGGCATGGGTAGGGGCGGCGGACGACGGGCTCGGGGCGGCTCATACAATACTGCTACCATTTTTTGAAGATACGGAGATGGTAGTTTAACGTGTGGTTTCGGTTTCGGTTTACGTTCAGATTGTGAAATTGATACATCTGGAGCAAATGTTTTCTCAAGCAAATATATCAAGTTATCAAGTCCTAAATAGAAAATGGCTGATAAAATAAGTCTGGCATTAAGACAATATGAAGTACGTTTTCCGTTTATAGGGTAGCCGTACGTAGCAAAGTAAAGTTCAGCGAGCATTTCTTTTGGGTCATTACGACCTAAAGAGACGCAATGCATAAGTTCCAGGTATGGTGGGCAAGGGACCAGACCAAGATTATACATAATTACAGCCGACCGGACAGGCCGTCCTTCGAGTAAATCTTGGTATATGGACATTTCTAAAGCGTCTAATGCACTCCTTTGAGTAACACTTAAAGCTTGGTACCATTTAGGCCCCACTGAAAGTATAATGCTATTAATCATTTGTTTATCTTTGCGCCTGCGATACTCTTTAAGATCCTCTAGAAAGATTTGTTTCTCACGAGTTTGGCTCGCGTACACAACCTGCAGGCGACGTCGGATCCGCTCGTCGCGGCCGCGGGTCTCCAAGCCAGGTTTTCGCTCAACCATGTTGATCCAAAAATAATTCGACAATTAGATAATAATCCCGTTATTTAAACAGTATGATAACACACTCGTCTTTTTGTGTATTACTAAATTATACTGCAATTTTGAAAAAAAATATAACAATTCTCCGATATTTTGAGTGACACTGAACAAAATGTCATTGTTTTTTCCTCCTTTATTTAAAATTTGCTGTTATCAACCAGTAGATATCAAAGATCGAAACAGGTATTATTATATTTTCAAGTATGCCTGAGCAGAAAGTAGTAACTAAATTCATATTTAAAATAATGTTCTAATAATGAATATCTGCACTCATTTCACAGAAATCAGTTTAATATTTTCTTGGTCATCCTACAGTAGGTTTCGTATACGTAACTTGAGGTTTACTTGAAGTTACTTATACGAATTACGTTATTGAGTATACCGCCATCTATTGTCCAGTAGTTGTTATTTAATCGTGAATTTCTGTTAACTTACAAATCGTACAGTGTAATAATGAATAATTCCGTTCGAATCCATACGAAATAACAAATAACGGTGTCCTAGGAACTAAAATATTTATTTATACACGTAAATACGTCGGGAGCAAGGGGCGAGTGACGCTGCGACGGGCATGGCCCGATCAGCTGTGTGAAACTCGGCCGGTCGAAGACCCGCACCTGGAGGTGAACGCCCCTACCCATCCATCACCTGAATAATTCCTCACCTCATTCATACGCACTGGCGAATCTATCTCAATATTTAAGCTCTATCCATTGTTCCGGAAACCATCAATCAAGTGAGACTACAACGGTCGCCTCAACATGTAAAATCGATTGACCGCTCGAGACAGTGTATACACCGGTAGTGAATGAAGTTTCATTTGTGGATAACGTCACTGAATTGTGTGTAGCAATGGAATCGAATACGAGATGGAACTTTGTGGATCGGATAAGTTCTCTAATTTTCATTCACGATTAATATCGTATAGATACGATATAGATACGATATTAACCTACCTAGTTAATTTTCTATCAGTCAATTACATAATACAACATTTTCTGATAAATGTTTTATCAATCACTCATCGTAAGAATATCGACAGAGAATATGATCACCACAGCTGATCAGTGATCGGTTTCATTGGTGTTCGCAGTATCATCAGTTTTACTACTGGGCACCGTACATCACTTTAAAATGCCGAATTTTTAAAATTTTACGTTATTTTGGAATTATTTAAATTTTACCACTATTAAAAACCAATAATGAAACAGTGTTTTTTAAAATATATACCTTTTAATCACTAATGTGTGTATGCTATGATTCACACACGCTCGTGACGATGACACAGCGAGCTTCAAAATAAACACATTCTTTAATTTAATGTGATTCACTGATTAAATTATAGTCAGTGTACATTGCCTTAGGAGTCCCGTCGACATCATTACTATCAAAAGACATTTGATGTTATAGAATTAACGAATTTTTCCGAGAGTTTATACGTCATCATCTACCTAGCTTTTTTCCAACTATGATGGTGTTGGCTTCCAGTCTAACCAGATGCAGCTGAATACCAGTATTTTACATGGAGAGACTGCCTTTCTGCCCTCCACAAACCAATTACTGGGTAACACGATAGTTACCCCTTTTGTAAGTCTGGTTGTCAGACTTTCGGGCTTCTGACTCTGACGACCCATAACGACTATCAAATAAGACTTTATAGGTACCAAAGAAATATTTCGACCAAAAATATTGAATAAGCCAACCGTAAGTATTGCACATACATATGTAATCAATTGCATCACAGAGTACAACACCTACGGATATAAGACCGTTTACAGCTGAACAAGTTCCTGGCGTCCGCTGGCATCGTCGTCGTGTAGTAATATCGTCATGTTCATCAGGCCTAGTAAAAGTATTACTGACCCCAAGCCATGATTTGGCATGTTGCTACCTAAGTTGTCTAAAATTTTGTAGCGTTTCGAAAAAAAGAACAAAATATAGGCCGGATTTGTACAGACGCTAGCACATCAAGCTACCCGAAACTGTCAAACCCAATCAGCTTTGAATCTTATACTTCAGCGATGAAGTTGAAAATCTATTAAATAAATTTGACAGATTGTAGTAGCCTGATGTGCTAGCGTCTGTACAAACCGTGTGAATATACCAGGTGGTGATGAACTACCTAGTCCTATCAACACCTTAGATAGACAGACAGTAAATAGAATTGTCCGCCTTACAAACGTCGATTAAAAAACATTATTTTCAATAATGACAAGGTGTGATAAGTTGAAACCTTTCGGGCTCAGGCCCGAAAGGTTTCAACTTATCACTAACAACATTACTATCCAATTAAAAACATGTGGTCCCTTTTACAGATTGTATTGGGCTTAGCCAAATAGCTCTTGGTTTTTCCGTTTTTCCACAAATTCCCGTTTCTCCAAACGATACTGACATTGAATGTTTTCATGTAGCCAGTGGCTTATATCTTGCATAAGCTAACACTAAGTATTATTATGCATTGTGGTGAAAATCTAAAGGTTTAACGCACCCTTATTTTTCGTAAATGAGAAAAGTTTAATTCTTCCTGAAAAACGTATCAGTCTGCTACGATTGTACAAAAAAAACGAGAAAGCCTTACAGTAGTCGCATATGATATCTCACCTTGGTAAGCAACATTAAAGGGACGGGGCCTCGTCAAGGTCGTTTCTGACTTCCAACTATAGTACCGCGCCCGCTCATTGGTCAAATCAAAAAGCGCGCGGTTCCCCGCTTCCTGGAACACACTTTGACGAAATCGCTCCCACAGATTGCCACAGATTAGATAGCTACAGATTGCAGGAAAGCAAGAGGAAAGATGTCACACATTAATAAAAAACAGCAGAAAATTACGGCACGCATCTTTTCTTATATCTGCAAAATCATTGCTCAGTACAGTAGGTACTGTTGCATTCCCCAGCGCAGAAGATGTATATCTGAGTTAGACACTAGGCAGGTAGGAGGCAGGGCTGCATCATGCCGTGTCTGGGTGCTCATGAGCGTTCACTTTCCACGTGTCAGGAAGTATTCGAAGCCACTTTCACTCCATTCAAGATCACAGCCGCTCGTTCCGCCTCACGCAGCCAGCCCGCGGTTCTAAACAATAACTAGCTATTGTCTACATCGCATTTTACCATTTTACTTTGATTGCTTATTGGCTGAGATCATAGATTGCTCGATTTCCATCTCAGTTACGCTAAACGCTTTTTTACTTAGAGCTTTGATCGACAGTAAGGAAAGTCATGTTGTTTATTTATAAACTTTAAAGACGCTACCTTCTAAGATTTATACTAATTTCAGGCGCTATTTCTTATGCAGGTTCAATGACCGAGCTCTTATCTCGCCTGCGTGTGTGCATCCACGTGTCGTGTGTGTGTGTGCGTGGCTGCGCCTGCGTCTGTGCCGCGTACTCGTATTGTAAGCTGCACATTATTATGCAACGCTTATGAAGCGGTTAAGCCGCATTATCGGAAAGCGCATCGAAATTTATATTTAGCGTAAAGATGGTTTATTATTGTACAAATTTGCAGGACGCGCGTGCCAACTTTATTTATAAGTAACACATGTAACGCTACGACGGACCAGCAAAATCTTAGTTTAAAGGTCTTTCTTGTAAAATTAATAACAGTTATATTTTTTCTTGTAATCAAAGTCTTAAAATACTGGATTAGCTATCATAATTCCTAACAACAAAATCTGAAGTAAAATATTAATTTATCGTGACTCTGTATAGTTTAGATTAACTTAGTGAAAATATATCCGCAATTGCTATGGCGTAAATTGTGTAACATGATGTTCAGAAATATACACCACCAAATATGGCGCGAGTTATTAATATTGTCGAAAATATTTATCCTCGTGTATAAAAAATGCTGTAATAATCATTATTTGTACAGACAGCACAAATAATACGACAGTAACATTGCGCAAGCCAATTGGACGGTTTAAATAAATCTATAATGTCATTCAAAAACTACACATTAAAAACTACTCTTTTTTAAGTACAACAGTTAGCATGCAGCAGTTTTAAAAAAAAGCCAACATAATTGTTTTATGGACAGTTGAATTATCGTGTTGTGGGACAGGTGGCATCTCTCAATCCAACTTACGAGTATCTAACACGTAAAATGAGAAAGTAAAAGCAAGACGACAAGACTGTATCCTTTGACAAATAGTCCCTGAAGGGAGGAGGGCGATGCCCAAATATTGGGTGAACAACCTCTTAATGCTTTGAGGAGACATTTTATTTTTACCATACAACGCGTATCTACGACTTTGGACACGATAGAATTGGACATAGATATAAAAAGTTTCCTTTCGAAGTTTTTAATAGTGCGAGCCTAGGGCCACTAACAAATTTTCAAAGTCACTTGTTGAGATTTTCCGGTGCGTTTACCTACATACGCCATTTTCTCGGAAGTGCGTCATTCTCGAGCTGTCGAGTGACACACACGTTTATTATAGTTCGTCGGCTGACAGCGTATGAACGAAAATATCGGCGTTATCAACATCTAATTATAGAGGGAACTCCGCTCGAGTCAAGGGTACGTTAACTCCTCCAAGTTCAAAGGTCACGGAGGTCAGGGCTGTGCCAAATTCGCTACAAACTTCACAAACAAATTCTATTCTCTCAACAAGCATTGAACTTTCTTTTGTCTGCCGAAATCATATATAGAATAACCATTTCCGTTTCCTGGAGTGCTTAGGGATAAAATGCTGCATTAAGCTCGCACTAGCTGTAAAAAAGATGGTATCATCAAGAACACTCTTAATTAAGAAAATACTGTATGTGTATTTCCTTTCCTCTTTATTAATTAATACATCAAATTCCTGTTATTCTGATTACTGAGCTTATATCAGAAAACGGTGACATTTCGACAATGGTTTTCCGGCAGTAGTATCGTGGTGGGTGTGCGTGTGTGCGTGCGTATTGTTGCACGGTCGTGCGACGCGTGTGTGAGTCAGGATCGCGTTACAGCTGAAACTTGGGGCGCCTGCCGAAAAGTGCGGTCGTCGACCCGGTCAGGAGCCCGGCCGTAGAGCGCGCGCGACCAACGTTGATACTTGGTCTCACGCAGCTCTAAATGCTGTAACGGATTCGTAGAATGAAAAAAAAAAATCATGTTTGTTGAATTAATTCATTCAAGTATTGCATTCCTATCTTTTTATTCGTAATCATCACTTTACTGTAAAGTAATAGTAATATTAGTAATATATCACAGCAAACTTAAGAAATATATTTAACAGTGATTTTTTAAAATACTGACGTATTTGAACATACGACTGTAAGTATTAGAACACGTTAAATTGTCTACCTATGTTTGTGTTGTAACTTGCAGTTACTGCTAAATTAAAAAAATAACTTAGATACACTAAACACATAAACTAAACCCGTGATCTTCCTCAAATGTCACCTACTCAACTTGCAACCATCAAACCAAATACACGCGACACACCTCCACTCAAAGTACCGTATTTCCCCACAAGTATCAAGTCGCGGCGCGCGCGCTACACTACTCGGTGATATATTTGGTGACATTGAACTGAGTCCATTGCCAACGACCTCACTCCTCGGGGAAGCGCGGTTTGCGTAATCGCTCCTGCGTACTGTACGCAGACCCCGACATAACAAACACACACAGACAGACACGCACACCGAGACACTACTCGTCATGAACTCTGATAACATTTATAATAGTAATAAAAATTAAATGTAGAAATATATCGTAGTGAACCGTTCAAGTATGTGTGTAATTTCGTTAGTTTGTAGTCAAGCGGAGGAAGGAATTAATTTCAATTGAATGTTCAGTGATAAAATGTTTCTAATTGTTAATTAAGTTAAATTCTGTTTCTGATTTCAGTTTTGTTTTCAATGAGTTTTTCCCATTTAGTAAATGGAATAATGACCTGTTGCTTAGCTGGATTGGCAATCTTGACCAATATTTTGGAGCGTATTTTTAGGTTACTTTTACATGTATCTAACAATATCAACTGTCTCGTTATGAAAACGGGGTAAAACTGTTCACTTTGAAAACAACAAAAACAGGGAAAAACTATTAATAAAATTTGACTATTGATCTTTTTCTACAGACGTTTTAATAACCTCTAATGAGCAGGCCTTGAGTTGGCTTACCATAGTTACTATCTACCTACATAATAAGAAAATTCCCATTTTGTATTTTATTATATTTTTGTACGACAGTAATTGGTGTTACCATCTCTGTATGAAAAATCCTTTGCGCTGCAGACACATCGGTATTATTATTTCATACGTTTTATTATCTCTATCGTAGATCAATTCCTCCTCTTTCTATGCCAAAAAATAATATTATGTCTGTTCTAGTCAGTATGTTAGGCCCAACGACGCAGACATAGGATACAGCCGATACAGATGACAGAGCATGCGGCACAACATGGGAAGTGCAGGACCACTGCACGTTTTGTTCAAGAAATGTCGGAATTTCGTAAGAATAGTTAAATAAAATGCTCAATATTCAACGATTCTTTCCAGTAAGGGTGCCTGTACTGTAATAATAAAAACTCTTTGATTATTTATGTCTAGATAGAATATCACGCTAAAAGAACTAAACAAACAAGCCAACTTTGTTAAGCTGGTGTGCGTGACAGATACGTCTTACACTCGCGCCACGTCATTTTGCTGTCATTGTGCTTTTCTAGTGTGCGTGCATTTAGCGACCAACAGTTGGACCCTATTTTTTTCAACTAGTTAACAGCTTTGACTGTCTGTCTATAAATATGTTTATCTTTGTACAAACTATCTGAAAATACTAACTATCGTGGGCTTTTATGTTTATTTTTAATCGTAAATACGAAGAGACTAATATTTTATCACTTGTTTTATGTCATATATAATATAATATTTAAACAAGGTTTTATTATTTTATTTTCCCGACCTACCTAACTCTATATATTTCTTCTCTCTATACATTTATTTCTTACAAGAAAAATATGAATTCCTTGTGAAGGTAAGTCAACGGTTCGCGAATTCCGAGCAAAGATCAATACTTGTAATTTGACATTCTTCAGATCTTTAGTGACTCATTAATGTAAGAATGTTATTTGTGATTAAGCACTATCAAACAGCCTTGAGATGCAATCACTTGATCTGACCAGCCTTTTCATTATGATCTGATTTTTTTGTTGAAAATGCTAAAATCGGTCTAATGAAAGAAAATCTACATACAGTACCGACCAAAAGTCCATGAGCAATCTCACAAAGCAATAGACTGACGCTTCGGTTTGACTTACGACCTTCTTCTATAAGTTGTTACAATACTGTAGACACGCACATTACACACACACACTCACTTTGTCTGCAACCAATGACTAGTTCAATAATCATCATTCGTTTTTAGTTTCATTCGTCTTGTTCACATAAATATTAAAGTTTAGTAGGTAGACCACAAAAAACTAAGTAAATTATTTCGATTTCTGTGGGGTAGATGCAGTTTGTTACGAGTATTTAATTAATAGAACTTTGTTGGTTCGTGGATAATATTGGTGACGAGTATTTAGCGCAGTGTTGTGGTTATTATTATCAAAAAGCAGGCATAAAATATATTGAAGAGATCAGATCAGATCAGAGAATATTATTGCGCTGCGTAAAAGTGAAGTGAATATCTAATGAAACCAGACTAAGTGTGAGTGTTATCATTTATATATTTCATATTTTACTAAACATAAATCTTAATCAAGGGTATTGTTGATAGAACAGAGGTATTGTTGAGACAGAAGATGCCTTTAAAGTTTTAAATTCATTATGAGGTTTAATTCGATTAGTGAATAATAAATAATAAGGTATTATGTGTAATAAAAACAATGTTTTTCTTTGTTCTAGAGAAATACTGTGAGGGTTAAGAGATATGAGGAAGGGGCTTATTATCGAGTAGCAGCGACGTCAAATGGTGAATGAAACAAATGGTTTCATACCAACGAGATATTTTGCTGAATTATTAAAAACACGTCATTATGAACCGTTCGCCGTGCACTCTGAAGGCTTGCATCACTGAAGACCAGCTAGAAAACCGTTTTTGACCTTAAAATATTGACCGTACCAACTTAATAAACAACAGATTCGTTATTGCATGAATTTATGGTAGCGAATTTTTTAAGCACGTTTCAATAGGGTGTTTGTCGTATTTCTTGCAGATATACCGAAATTGTTTAATATTATTTTAGTAATAGTATTATTTTAGGATTAAAATTTGAGGTTTAGTTTCAATCTTCTTTTCGTAAAGAAAATGAATACTTAAGCTTTAACCTCAATAACAACCAATATTTACTAAAGTCAAATAAAATGTAAAATAATTAATACAAATAAAATATAAACAAACTGCCCATATTTAACCTTAAAATTACCTATTCTGTTAGTAGTTTTTTACATTTTAAGTAGTCTAATATTCTTATTTATTACTTAATTACTTCGACCATGATCAAAGCTTAATATTTATGGTCAAAAAATCCATTAAAAATTTAAAATATTTCACACACACACACAACATCACGCCTTGTTTTCCCGAAGGGTTGGGCAGAGGTGTACCTGTAGTAGATACACCCACATTTCGCCAGTTATGTTTAAGTCCCATGTAATAGGGGGCGAGCCTATTGCCATCAACCGGGCACAAATCCAGACTCCGGGCTGCTACTGAGAAATTCCAGATAGAAAAAGCCAATAACACTTTGCCCGACCCGGGAATCGAACCCAGGACCTCATGCTCAGCAGTAGCGCTTGCGACCACTAGACCAATATTCATTCATATTTCATAATTTAAATATGTCAAAATAATACAAACTGCTTCTAAGTTTCTTGACATCTATTTCACATCTTATTCAGCTGAAGTAATGATAAATAATTGTAGCAGTTTTTTAACTTATGTAAAATAAATATAACGAATAAACATATTTTTCTTAATTTTGTTATCATATATCACGCATTTTTTATTCTAAAACCTTTATTGCAATAACAACATAAAAAAGCAGCAATATTTAAAAAATATTATTATCGAAAACAAAAATAATAATATTTGCAAAAAACCGCACTGTGTTTTACGAGATTAGAACCTGAGGCAGTTTGAATTCCATACCAACGCTTAACGCTTTCTGCTATCTGCATTTGTTAAGTTACTATCGAATTTTAGCAATGCCATTAACTGGTCAAGTTCATGCGCATAGTGCGTGTGTGCTAGCATGTTTAAAGCGACGGAAATATATTGTTGTTTCGTGTAGTGCAAAACTGCGTTATCTGTGGTGTGTGTATCGTGTTGCTTACACATACAAATGTACGAGCTATACCGCGTGTTCACAGCAATACGACTCTTAGCGTGCTCATGCACTTTTGAGCGCTTACATAAACTCACGCCTTTTTCCCATGGTGGTAGGTAGAAACTATAGAACGCTACCTACCTGCTATCATGGAAAAGAAAATTTACTTAAATAGAATAAATATAACGAAACTTATAATAATAATATTCAGACTTTTATAATTTTTTCTATTTCAGGAGCCGAGCCGGACGCAACCATAATTCTTTTTAATAAATAAATAATTGGTTTTTATTTTAATTTATAAAATATTGTACTATTAAGTATTCATATAATACTTTACTGAAACGTAAGATTAACGCTTGTCGATTTCTATTTGACTTAAATGAATAATTAAAACATACACGGGTCGTTTTCAAAATGTATGTACATTTTGTTTTAATTATGTGCCCACCAACTTGTTGGTAATAAAATAAAATACAGTTCGAAATGTAAACATATAAATCAACATTCAGACTAATTAGTAATAAAATTGCAAGCATAGATTTTTTTAGTATGGATTTTGGTTCTATTGCTTTAAAAAACTAAATTTAAATCCTGTCATAATTTGTTTCCCATACAAAATTGATATGTCCGCAGTCGCGCGTATTTTAAAAATGCAGCAAATTATAAATAATGCACGCACTATGTAACCAGATTCAACAATGTTTTGTCAGGTGAAGGGGTAAGTTATTAGAAATATAGTATAAAACAATGTAATTTTAACAAACCATTTAATTTTTGCTCATAAACATGTGTCTCATATTCGTAACGTTGATATTTTATAATAATAGACGTAAATTCCAAATTTAGTATGGGAAATCTATGCGTCAAAATAGTTAAAACGAGAGGGTACTAGTTTCTTTCGGCTACGCCATTTTGTTTAGTAACTGTGGGTCTCGATTCGTGCGCGTCGTAAAAAGAACTTTAAGAAGTTGTGTTAAAAGTGCCAAATTACGTGAATTTGGTAAGTACTATACTTTACAGTGCAGCATGTCAGTGTAGTTAATGCTATAATAAAGTCATATAACGCCCGCTAAACGACAAAGACGTTACCTAGACCCTTTAAAATCAAAACATCTACGAAAATGGAAGGAAGTACAAAAAAATAAAATTGATTAGATTCGTTGACTTCGTATTGTGACTCTGCCCATATTCTTAAAAAATAATAAAAAATGCACATACATTTTTAAAACGACCCACAAAGTGTTACGCTACAAGGAAAACAAGGTATAAAAAGTAGTTCAGATTTTTGTTTTTTGGTCGTTGAACTTTCTTTTAAAACAAAGTTGTTATGATACGGTTCCACAAGGTCAATAACTGCCTACAAATATCTGCACTTCCTAACGACGGCGACGTACTGATAACACTAATTAAGTTAGTGTTTATGCAGTAAACAATCGATTCGAATCATAATTTTCTTAATCATTAAAAATAAATTCATATTAATTGAATGATTTATCAATCAATTAGGTACATACATAGAATTTCTTATATCTATGGGTACATAGATAAACAATGTTTGGAAACGTAACCTAACCTCTCAGACCAAATAAAAAGCCAAGACATAGTGCAGTCAACAGTGACGATAAGCCGGTTTCGTAAACATGTGTGCACTTAGTGAGGTGTAGTTTCATTGTAGTTTGATTGTAAATGGTTGTACATGTGTGTGCGTGTGAGCGTGTATGCACAGAGCGGAGGTGTAGTTTTGGCATACTTCACGGTATTGTTCGCAGCGCAATGTCTTGATTTTTTATTTGGTCTGAGCCACCTATGTACCGATATGTAGTATAAGTATGTATTTGTTTTTGCCCGGTATCGGAAGATTTTGTAAATAAAGCTGAGCAAAGACCGATTCAAAATAACGATCGCAGAAAAGATAACATGAGAACCAACTGCTGAAAATACATTATCGTTTAAATTACCAAATAAGAAAATATTAATAATTAGAATCAATCTAGTACCTACTTATCGTGACAGTTTTTCCGTCAAACGTCATAAAACTTGTTTGTTCTGTCAAATTTACTTTTTTAATATCTTTTTTTTTTTCTTTGATCGTGTACTGGTGCACTTCGTGTACAAATCGTGTATTAAAAAAAAAAACTTTATTCTTATTTTGAATTTTGCCGAACAAGAACGTTTTGTACCGTATTGTGTTGCATTGAATAAACCTTTTTGCCAGCCAGCATCCTATTCTCTTCTATTGATGATAAACAGTTATTACTTTATTAAATGGGTAATTATTTCTACGCAATATTTTTAATTCACGTGCGACAAAAACCCGGGTAATGACCCTTTGACCCCGGAAATTGAGACTGCAAGGTATACCGAACTACTGCCAATGTAACGGGACGGTTCAACAAAAGTAATTACTTCTATTTGATGCTACTTAATGCTCCATTAGATTTCACCTATACCGTGGTGATTTCTGACTTTTACGTGAATAATCCGCAAGGATGAAAGGACTACTTGGGAAATATGGAAATACACCTAAAGAAAACCCAACAGTAACAGGTAACAGGATTCTTTCACAAAAACGGATAAAATTAACTTTAAAGAGACTGTAAGTATTTCAGTGGATGGTCTCAAAAATCTGAAAAAAGTGTATTTTTTATTATTAAGCTGACAAGATAAAACAATGTGTAACAACAAAGTGGAAACAAGTCTGAAAATAACGTCAAATAAAAATTGAGGCTTAAATTTCCCGGTCAAATTATTATATTTTTAGTACCTTAAGTAGCTAAGATATTAATCCCTAAGAATTTATAGAAATAAAATAAACCGAAAATTGTTAGCTAAAATATCTATTTATAGTCACGCTTCAAACGGCGGCTATAAGAAGATTAATTTTTCTATGGATGAATATGAAACTCATTGTAATTGCTTAGCAACTGGCTTAGCAGCAAGTAGTGACTGCCATCCTCTTCATAAATTACTAGCTTTTTCCCGTGGCTTTGCCCTATTTCAACGTACTACCGGGATAAAAAGTACCCTATGTCCTAACCCAGGTCATGGTCTACCCATGTGCCAAATTTCATCTAAATTCGTCCAGCCATTGTAGCGTAAAAGCATCACAAACAAACAAACAAACTCACTTTCGCATTTATAATATTATTAGTTAGGATTCCATATGCAAATGATTGTTTTTAATTGATGTTATTTCAACTCAGATTTTTAATTTGCTAAACTAATATGACATTTGGTGTCGACATAAATCAGGATAGTTAGGATTAGGATAACGTGTTTTTATTTTATAGCGAAGACTTGGGTGTAAAAATATGTAAAAGCAGTCTTAGCAGAAGTCCGTTTTCATCAGTTTTCAGCATTTTCAGGCTGATGTGGAGATAGTATGATTTAATTAATTTAGTAGTCCCGGGAATGTTATTTTATAGATGGGATACTAAGGTGATGACTTTTCAGGAAAATAAATCGATTAATGCAATGATTAAGGTTAATTTTAATAATTTTCAAGCATGTTCAGTGCTAGTCCCAAACTATTAAATTATGTAAGAGGTCGCGCCCTTTCGTAGATTAATAGGAAAATCCAAGGTACCTACTGCGCGCCAGATTTGCGCTGTCACACATCTCTAACCTTTATCAAACTAAGTTCTGTACACTAGGGGGTCAATGAATTAGGGACGTCCGTGGTCGTTAACCCTTATTTAAATGTACGACAGATCTAGTTTAATTTATGTTAATCTAAAATTCGCAATATTGTACACTTTCTATAGTAAACTACAAATGTTTTGGTTCACTAACAGTTTGCTCAAGGTCTCGCAGGGCGCGCCGTTGTGTGGCCCCCGCGACTGCCGCGAGGTGCGCTCGCCTAGACCGCGACCACTTTCACTCTCCACCGAAACCATTGGAGACCATTATAGAACCGCTTACACTTGCTGTAACAGTCGCATCACTGTTTAGATTGATGGGTGAAACCTGACACGCCGCGCTATATGCATTTCATACCACCCTGACATCCGTCTACTGCTGCATTTTTTTATAAGTATTCAATTACGAGATCGAGGGAGGTCCAGCAGATTGCTTTGCTTACATATTGTATGACAATACACAAAGCAAACGCTTAACTTACCTATTTTCACGATAATGTAAGAAAAACAAATCAACACTAATGTCAACGACCGAGCGCTGCACGTAAGATTCGGACAGATGAAGAGAATACTTACCATCCGCATACTTTTGTACAGTCAGATTGCAGTTTACATGCTGTGAATTTTAATCGCCATGCCGAAATATACTGAGACGAAATGAGAGGTCGGAACTGAAGCGTGATCCAGACGATATTGCATAAACCTGTTGAGACAATGAAGCACAAAGAGTGGTGCGAACACATGTGCAGTGTGGTCGCGTGAGGAAAGCGTCGCTGGCTCGTGTGTTGCGGGTCTGATTCCCGGCGGAAGGGTCCCGGAGGACCGCTCCAGGCGGGGTGGTGCGGCAGTGTGCCGGTCAGTCACCGCTCTGCCGGCGCGCCGCGCGCTCGCTGCTGTGTCGTCTTGCGCCGTTCCACGCCGCGCTGCTATTGTTCCGAGTAGCCGACACCTCCTATGTTTATCTGCTACCCTGGTACGCATGGCACGTCTAGTATGAACTTGTGACGTGATCTTTCTGTTTTTCAGACTAGTGCCTCTATCTTTCAGTGGATTGTGACCGTTTATGTGTAAGATAGTGGAAAGTGACTTACTACCGAGGATTTTTGTTACTGAGGATTTTTCCGGGAACGCAGCAGAGGAAACTTCTGCAGTAATAACTTCAGGTCATTGTTTTGTAAACTTTTTTTAACGTACTGAGTGTTTTATTAATCAATGGTGGAATAACAAACAATAAAAGTGAATTAGAAAATAGTTTAGGTCCGTTGTAATCCAAGTTTATTTTAAGTTCGCGAAGGGCCTGAAGCTTCATACAATTCTGAAAATTTCTGAGAGTATTTACTTTTCAGAAAGTTGAGTAATGTTTGCCTTGCTTATTGTTTTCCTTAAGTTACTATTAAGTAGACCATTTACGTAATTAAAATATATCGAGTGGTTATTTGGCCGTAAAATTAAATCGAAACATTAACTGTAATTATGTGATTACGTGATTTATTGTACTTCCGCAGATACCCCATTACATTTGCGCAACATGTTTATTATTGTTTATCACCGTACTTCGTGGTTTAAAGAGATGAACCACTAATCATTTAACCTATTATAAAATACCTCTTTGCATAGAATAATTTAAAAAATACATAATTTTCTTTAATAAACCATAAACTAGGTAAACTTTTGAAAAAAACGAATCTTATCCATTAACGCAAATTTAATTCAGGGTAATTATTGTTTTCTTCGCCAAACCCGACGGGACTTTTGATCATTTAAGGAAGTCACACTAGGTCGGCCCAATTTAAAATACACCTACATAACGTGAACAATGTTATTATGTATCTAATATTCTATAGGAAATATGACGCCATATGTACAAAATGTAGTATGTCAACCACATTTCCTGTATGCGGCTTCAAAAGGACCAAAAATATATTCTGAATTCATGACAGAATTTACTAATAATCATTACAAATCTCTATTTATCTCAATAACATAACATAAACATTTAGACGACTTCAATTAAAACAACCAAACTTTCTTGTACTGTCTCAAATTTCCAAAAAACAACAGTGACGCTCGTAACTTTTTTCAGTTCACGTAATATAAAAACTAAAGTATGAATTTTGTTCGCAGCCGTGAGACCACCTTACCTTCACTCAGCACCATTAGAGATGAAGGAGAAAGGCTGAACACGATACCTTGGTGGCATAGGAGTAAAAATGTAAGTTACTAGCTATAATTTTTTAGTGCCGAAACCCTTTTACACGCAGATCCGTCCACTGGACCCTATACGATATCCGCGGTGTAACTCAAAGGCTCTTTCCTATATTGGCTGATGGAAAAGCCGATCTTATGAAAATCTTGGATGTTATTTGATATCAAATATTTTGAAACAAACTGGTGTTATAAATATAGTTTAGATGATGACATGGACAATGATTGTTTTTTTTTGCCTAGTTGCATATTTTTAATGAATATTTAATAGCTTGAGTTTCGCATTTCAATCTCAATATAAAATCTTAGTGTTAAGTTAGTGCAGGATACACATTAATGATAATAAATAGATCTACATGTGTTATAATTATAAGGAGATGCGGAGAATTCAAAGAAAGTTGTAATCGATTGAATAGAATTGATATATTTATTTGCAAAGAATGCAGGTTCAAAAATCAGTTGCTACAGTTGTGAGGAATCCATTTACAATCTACCTATTCAGGATACTTATTACATTTTCACGTGACTGATGCTTTCCTGAAATCGATATTGAATGAAGATTGCATTTCTTAAGAATTACATCCAAAGTAAGGATTGCAATCCGGCGTCATTATCAATCCGGCCGGATCCGGCTGGATTTTCACCGACGCGGCCGGATCCGGCCGGATCCGACCGGATTGATAAAATCAGGATATTTTTTGCTTTTCGTTCCAAAATGGACTGATAATCGAGTAAGTGTAATAAATAGATTGTTTATTTAAAAAAAAACTTTTACTTTTCAAGTTAGAACTTAAAATTATACTTAACTTTATAAAATCTAATATAATTTACCTTGCGTCATTACTATTTACAGATATCACAATAATTTGAGAATGCTAACAATTATTACAATAATAAGTTTGTATTATAATTTATAAAATATAACTCTTTGGTTTAATCAACTTACGATAAATAATTATTTTAAGTACATAATTATACAGTATCAAAAAATAACTTTTGGTTTTGAAAAAAGGATCATAGAAAACAAATAGTATTAATTGTGTCATCTGCCAATCGACTTCTAATAGAGCTAAAAATACAGCTTACGGCCGAAAAGGTCCTTTCAGCTTCTATACTGGCTTTGTAATCAGCAAATAATCATGCAACGACAAACAAAGCAAAACACACATTTGTGACCCGAGCGAGAACGCGTGGAGGGGCGGGGGCCCCCCATGTGGCGGCTCAACGTCGAACGACTTGCATGCACACGCACCACGCATTTAAAGTACAAACTCATGCAACAGTGCGATTATCTTGCTAAAAATTGCTATTACCGGATCCGGTCACCGGATCCGTTATATTGGTACCGGATCCAGTAAACACGTAATGACGCCGTATCCACCGGATTACCGGATCCGGTTTTCCGGATTGCAATCCCTAATCCCAAGGTCGCGTCGGTAGAAAAGCTTCTAAGGAAGTGAAAGCCGAGTCAGGTAGGTACATCAATCATTATAACTGACATTATGATAGATTGACATTTAATTAAGCATCTCGAGCAGCTGCAGTACCTACCAAAGAAAACTAACTTCAGGAAATGCTGATACAACATCAAATCAATAGCTTTCGTTTATTCTAAGACAAAATCTACAGAGTAGCCAAGAATTCAAGCTTCTCTTCTATGCTTTTATAATTACTATAATAATATCAAAAAGAAGTAAAATTTGTGAGTACTGTAGAATTTGTATGTAGGGAATAATCTTCGGAACTACTGATCCAAATTCCAAAATTCTTTCACTAATGAAAAGCTGCCATATTATCCAGTGTCATATAATTATGTTAAAACAGAAATTTCACGCGGACAGAATTTTAAATAAAGGAAATGCCACAATGTATTTTTGTACTCAATCATGTGAGCTAGTGCAACACACTGTGGACGATCGACGAAGTTCTACGAGACTAAGGCTATGAGCTCATCATGACGATTCTACGCGAGTTCGAATACCTACCACCACGTCACGAGTTACGCGGTACAGCGAAACTGACGCGAATATATTTTTAAAGCCACACATGTGCATGCGCGATTTAATCCAAATATAAATGTATTATCATATCTATTATTAATTTACTATAGTTTCCTTATTTAAAGTTGAACTTTAGTGCAGTTATTTGACTACTTTTGGGTATGGCCGTATGACCTCTTCCAATCATTTCCTTAAAACGTTACGTCATCATTAACTCTTTTGGGAGCAGATTAAGATTGTAGTATTTTATGTGTATTTCCTTATTCAGCCATATTTGGTGACATTTGAAGCCAGAAAAGATGGTGACTGTTCCAACTGGTTCCAACTCTGCTTTGTAAAAAATCATATTATTAAAACTAGCTAGCAGGTCTTTTAAAACTAGTTAAAAAACGTTTGTTTTTGCATATTACAATTAATGATAAATGATTTTATTTCTGTAATTAGGTTTGAACAAACACTTTTACACGTATATCAAATTAAAAACTAGATGAGGTCGGCGTTTATTGTTAACTAATTCGCACTATTTACATACAACAAGTATAATGTACGAACTGAATGATTCACACTTTTTAAACATATGTTCTGCTTTTTAAACTAGAAATAACTTGGCGCCTAGTGAAAATTAACTACTGGAAATTGATAATTTTTATTATCTCTCATACAAAATACGCAGAAAATCTGTAGTTGCAATATCTAAACTTAATTAAAATCATGCAAACGAAGCTAAGCCACTTTTATTAAGTGTTTATTGAGCTAATATTATTCAGTTTTAAATGAGAATGCACCTGCGGTTAGTTGAAGAGGTTGGTATTCAATTACCGTAAAGCATTCTTCCAGTGATTAATAACAATTAAATGTAATACTTGCACATGTTGTACGGTCGTTCAACTGGTGACATTAGATAACATCGTAGGAGACCTTTGTGCAAGCACGCGTTTTCGGAGACTTCGTCCGGCACCTGAGTGTACACGTCATCTTTCCTTTTAAAAAATAATGTCGAAGAGCAAGTACTAATTAATGGATTCTAAGAATGACTATTTTGAAGAATGCTGTATATTAGGCTGAACTCATAGAAGAAATTGATTTTAGTTAGGCTAAGACTGCTTCTTGTAAATAATTTCAGGAGATTTATGAAAATTATGAAAAAACATCGAAAACGTCAAATTTTAATTTATGTAAATAATACAATAAATTGCCGCTCTATCAACTACAGCAGGAGTCACCAAATGGCGGATCGCGGTCCGATCTGGACCGCCGACCTATTTTTTGCGGACCTTTATGTAAACAGTAAAATTTATAAATGAAAATTAATCTCAAAATATTAAATTTATAAAAAAAAGTTGTTGAGACCGCGCTTTGTACACTTCGGGCAGATAGTTCAAAGTAAAAAAAAATGATTTTTCACATTAATATTAATCACTTATACTTTTTATTTTTTGCATAATATTTGTTTATTACTTAATAAAAAATGTATAAATATATTAATCTTGTGTGCTATTATTTATGGTAATCGTCTACGTCGTCGTATCAAACGGACCGAGGCAGTTTTTTTTTTTCAATTAAACTAATTGGTGATCCCTGAACTATAGAGTATTCTATCAATCTTCATTTTAACGACGAAGCAGTTTGTCGCTATTCTTATGGAATGTAAAATATTTAGCGAATAAGTTAGTACAAATAACTGGTTGCCAATCATTTGAGAAACACCACCGGTAATACGCCTAAATAACCTCAAATTGTCAGTCAGTGTTAGTCAGGCCGCGGCCTGTTTTCACATCAAATGCAGTTTTCTTAGTAAAAAGTAAAATTATTTAAATCTACAGTAGATTGTGAGATTCTCTGATACTTATTGGTAAAAAGGAAGTGTAAACATAAATATGAAAAAAGTAGGCGTGCTGTAGGACTGAAAGGATTTCCATAAAATGCAGTAGATAAGGATATATCGGAAAATTTTAAGTATGGGATTTATAAAGTTAAAGTTCCATTGTACTGCGGTCAAGAAAAAAAACCGGCCAAGTGTGTGTCGGACCACGCACAATGAAGAGTTCCATAGTTGGGATGAATGTATCCCAAGAACAAACTTAACATAATAGTTGAAAAACATGTCCTCCTTTATGTCGATATACGACACGACAATTCTCCAATTGCTAATGTAAGTTTGCAATAGCAATTTTTTTTATGTGGTAAATCTACAAATTAACGATTTTCGGATTTTTTCCTTTACTTGTACTGTGAGACCTTGCTACTTGCCAAATTTCATGATCCCAGCCTCTAGATCAACAGGAAGCACGCTTTGATTTATTTACGAGTATCAAAATATTATGTCGCATAAATGGCCGTATTTTTTTATTGCGTTGACTTAGAAGCTTGATTGTTTTAGAGCTCTAAGGGACCATAGACCTACATATTTGATATTAATTCCAACTTGATACCTCCACACGTTCCTGAGAAAAAAGACAGACAGACAGACGGACACGAAGTGATCTTATAAGGGTTTCGTTTTTTCCTTTTGAGGTACAGAACCCTAAAAAGGAAGTATTTTCCCCACCACGATGCTCGTTTGCCTTTTATATATTAACTTCCTCAAATGGTACCGCCAACTTCATTATGTTTACTCACAATATAATGCATTACAAGGTGCTTTCAGCCAATTTGCATGGGACAGTATTACTTAGCAAATGTTGCTACAAATTGGTTTCTCTTACAACTTTTCGCCAAGTTGTTGGTGCCACTATAGCCATGTTCAGCTATACGACACTACACTTAATGGAGGTAATAATGAACAAACTAGAAAGCTTTCTAACCTTTCGATTCAGTTCCCTCAACACTTTTACTAACGCTCACAGATAGATACAGTTTTATTTTCATCCGCAGATGAACGGAAAACATTCAACGACCATCAGTTGCACGTTCTCAATTTTAGATATTAGTTGAAACTATAAATGTGTTCTAAACAAAATTATTCTGCGAAACTATTACTGGCGAGTATATACACGCACAACGCATTCTGTGCGTGAGGTGCGAGCAATAATAGAACTATTAGTGAGAGTGGTAGGATATGGAATTGCGTGGCGAAGCTCGGTGCATTGTTGCAGGAATAATGCACTGACGGCATCACGGCAGTAGTTTACGAGGTCTTTCACCGGCCACATTATATAGGTCAGTTAGATTAGCAACGCTCCCCGCGCTCGCAACTACTACTCGTAGCTATCGCTTTGAAATTATGTATTTTTCTATGTGATTAGAAATTTACATATACACCACCGAGAAATCGCGCCTATGCAGCCTAGGAGAGAGATTGAATAATTCTTAAAAAGCAACGAATGGCCTCGCCTGGACGAGATGCTGTAAACATGAGATAAGTACCCAAACATTATAGAATCGTCACACCTGTGCTTGTGCGAAGGGTTACGCAGAGGGTCCTATTGTGACCGTGAGTACATGAGGGGTCGCATGTGGCATGAGGCCGTTTATGACTATTAATTTAGAACATGTCCAAACTGTGTCTTTTTCTAATATTTTTTCGATTCCACGATTCTAACGGAGAAGACCTTAATTAAAGTACCTTACTAAGAAGGCCGCATTATTTGCGTTATGTTTGTACCTATCCGAATTTGTACCTAATCTTGCCCTATTTCTCCGCGTAAGTTTTGCTGATATTGTTTTAGACTTGACATCATTACAGCCAGATCTAAAACGAGGGTGTTTCACGAAAGGACAACGTACACATGAACTAGAGATATCCTTGAGAGTAAGCTACGTTTATTTTAACACTCCTCCTCGACTACGCCCACTTTCTCGTAAACATGTAAGTACTTATCTAATTCAAATAAAATAACTTGGATCTAAAGAAACCTTTTGGGCAAAAAACAATGAATTCAATAATTTGTAAAGAAAATTAGAAACAAAAATAACTTTGTAAACAATAAAACTGAGTACAATATAAAACTTTGCTCTCTTAAGAATTTATTTTCTTAACAAAAGAAATTCTTTAATGAACGCATGATGACGTAGGTGAAAAGCTAGACAGACATACTTCTATCAAAATCAAAAATCATTTGTTCAAAATAGGCTGAGAATCAGCACTTTTTGAACGTCAAAATTATATAACACAGTCCCACAAAAGGGCTGCCCTTCAGCGCAACAAAAAAACCCAAAAAACAGTTTACTCTAATTTGAGGCATCTGCATAAAGGGTATGTGATTACTTAACACATCATGTTAGTTTAAAATGTCAGTGGGTAATTCCATAACAGCCAATTCCCAGAGGAAAACTAGTATTTACATATAAGAAGGCGTTGCAGAAATACTAGGTTAACGATTTGCTGCGACGCTCTGCTCCTAAGGTCTAACGCGTCCTCGATACGAACTGCATTGTTTTACTCCTTATCGACTTATTATTGTAGCACATATTATACTGCCAATAATTTACTGTTTTCATGTCCCACATCTATGCAATCAATGTTACTTCACTGATACGCAAGCTTTATTATAAGCTTTACTTTTCTATTAACTGGGCCAACGTAAATCTTGGTCGTTAGAGCAAGGAGGAAGCGAGCATCGTCTGCGAAGCTACTTATGAAGCTGTAAATGAAATTTCTCGGAGTCGGGACTTAGCTAAATCGCTTCCACGCCCCGAAAATGTTAGGTTTGTCCCTTTTAATCAGAACATCCGTTCGTGAAATGAAATTCTCAGCCTAGCAAGGAAAATATTTTTTCGTTCAATTACTACGTATTTTTGTTGAATGTTACCAATTATAATAATTGGTTAAAGTTATCGAAGCCTGGAATATCCCTAAATTGGAAACAGAATTAAGCGTTCGAAAATTTCCCGAAGGTTTGTCGGAGACAAAACGGATTTATTGTGGAAATGATGGCGTTCCGCAAGCCTCCAGACTAGGCCCGCCCCACTTTCAGGAGGTCGCCGCCCGATCGTGAACTCTGCACTCCGTTCGATCGCTACCGCCCTCGTGTTTTTATTATTCTAACATTTTTACGCCTATATGCAAGCTGTTTTCCGAAAATATTTTTGGTTACAAGCAAATGAGTGTAGAATTTATAAGTTCTGAAAATATTGATCATCGTAATATCGAAAAACTTGGTTCCAAAAAAATTTCGCTAATGAGATTCGAATGAACTCTTTTGCGACAGTTATTTTTAGACGTCATTATACCTACCTGCGTACGTATAAAGTTCATTTTAGTGGCTCAATGTTCCCGAGCTAAGAGAAAGATTTCGTCAGCCACCCCATTGCGATTCGGCCAACCGCACGAGTCTGTGCGATGGGGTCAATGTCCGCGAGTGGTATATAGGTCAACTGAAGGCGCCTCGTCGTCTGTGTTATGTCAGCCTGGCTGTGCCACGCTAATGGTACGCGATTTGGGCTTTAACAACTTTTAGAAAACCCGTTCCTAAAACAGGTACCTATTGTCAATTTTACTCCTTATTCTTTCGTGACTTACGATGAGCACGACATTCATACATCAATTCATAACCGGTTATTTTATCATGAATTATTTATAAAGTAGCCAGTTGTACGGAAGGGGTTAAATTATAACTGGATTATGGAACATTTCATGCAAAATATATCCTGATCAACCTGGATTAGAAAGCTAGATCATTAACCTCTATTGTTATTTAAAAATGCTACATTTGATATTTTGCAGCCTGACAATAGCTTCGCCAACAATGGTCAATGAACCCATAGGAAGTGGAGCTGGTTTAATTGTCAATTTTCCACATGTCTGATCACAACCTTAGGTTCGATGAGATACCTTAATTCAAATGCTTAGCAGCTGCTACGCATCATGAAGCAGCGAACACTTAACCTCATTTGTTGGTTAACTGCATTATAAGTCGACTGAGTTGAGGAGGGCTAGTGTGGTTGAGACTAGTGGTGGAACATTGATGTCTCTCTGTTTAGTGGGATTATAGAGATGCATAGAGTGGTCGGCTGCTGCGCGCGGGCAAAAGGGAAAGTGTTCGGTTCTTCCTGCTCGCACGCGGAAGCGTTTAGTTTACTATACGTAACTGCATTTCGCGTCGCTGCACCGACTAGTGTTGCAACATCTACCGATGAGTCTAGTGTGAAAGGTATAGCCGCAGTCTAAGACACTCATTTATCAGTCTGGGAGTCAAAATGCTATTTATGTGAATGTCACCTAGAGATGTTGCCAATAAATAGGATTTGACAATACGTAGTAACGTAATACTTGGTATGAATAATAAAAAAATGCAGAATCTTCGATTTTTACTATTTGTAGGATTTTTTCCAGTAGAATTTTCCAAATATGACTAAACTATGCACCAATTAATACAATCAAATTTACTTATCACAAATTCATCCATAAGTAGTCAACATCAAAATTCATTACGGATCTAGAATCAGCAAATAGCGATCCTCCAAAACTTCGAACCTTTGAGCTTACGGCAAAAGTTTCTCGAATATCCGGTAGAGTCAGCTTGAAGGAAACCGTAAGCCGCTTATTAGACCACCGACATAAACTACTGCACTCAACTGTTTAAAAATTCACCTCAAACTTACGAAATGTTCGAATAAATAAATCAAATGAATTAGGCTAATTACAGACTGTCGGTGCTACCGTCGTCTCGAGGCATTCGCTCATCATCAACGGTTTTACTTTCGTTGAACGGTCACGTCGCGTCATGCACTCTCGCCGAGGCGGAAACAAGTCATCATCGTGTACACTCAGCACGATATTATAACTTATTGTTTAGGAAATTACTATTATTTTACTATCATGAAACTTGATGAGAAAATTGCGTCGTAATTTCTCAATTTTCGTAATATAATTACGTATGTAAAGATGTTTACGTAAATAAATTGCTCTTAACATTTGATGAAATGTTTAATTTTGCGAAAATGATATACAAAAAATAATAAGTTGCTCAATAAAATAGGTAGCAGTAGTACGCTCAATTAATTCTATTACTTTCACTTTAGAACTGAAGCTTTAACAAATGAACAGTTGTACCGTCGATCACATTTTAAGATAACACGGTTTCATTAATAAACAAACTAATTATTCAGTTACACCGACAACAAACACGCATCCGAGATCGTTAATCGCCTGTATTCATTACCGTGGCACAACAAAGCGTCGGTGTGAACTGTGGCCAGCCGTGCAGCCGTGCAACTCGACTCTTCCGCATTTGCCTTGCACTTTCTCCGCCTCCGCTGCGCTTTGAATGTTCACTGCAAAATTATTTTGCTGAAGGAAAATGCCGCGAGTGCGCGCGAGAAATCTAATGCCTGCATTATGTTCTTGATTGCATCTTTTATTATCTTTATTCTTTATTTGTGGTTTATGTTTTTATTGGTGTGTATGTGAGTAGGGTCTTTAGAACTTAGTTTCTTGAATATAAGCAAACGGTGTCGTCGAAAAAACCCTGTTGCAAGCCCCGCAAAGAATCCGCGACTCTAATCGGTATGTAAGTATCTACCGTTGCTGACATAGTCTTTAAAGAAAGCAATATTGGTAGGTTAGGTACCCATAATATATTAATGCAATCTTTAAAATAAAAGTGTTAGTTTAAAACCTTGTTTCCTACCTAATTTGATTTCAGTCTATTGATATCGTTTCAATAATAGTAAAGTTATGTTTCTGATTTTATAGACAACGCATCACCTCACAGCGACCGCAATACGGAAGACCATTTAAAAAACAATTCAGTATTCTCTTGTTTCTTACCGTCTCCAATAAGCAATGCCTATTATTAATTTATTACTTCCCTATATGTATTCTCTTGCAGAGGCAGGAGTATCGCCTATTGCACTTTCACTGGGAAATTTCTAATGTTCTTTATACAAGCCGCGTAGACATTTAAATAGGAACCAAGTGAATGCGAGTGAAGTAATGAATGATATAACTAACTAGACGCACCCATTAGCGTTTAATTAAATATGTAATTATATGTTACCATGAGGCTGGTATAGTTGCACGAGTGAACTAAAGTTTCGATAAATAGATGATAGGTAGAAGAGAAACAAAATTAAATAGCAAAGATTATTTTATTTTTTTGGTTTTAAGTAGTTTAGCAGTCAATTCAGATCCAAGAAAACCCTACGACTACTACCCCTATTGACAGTAATTCTATTTTTTTACTGACTTCGTTTTTTTAACGAAAATACTGATCTATTTAGAATCATGTTTTGAATTTTCAAAGAATTGAAACCAACTTTAGGAAATCATTTTTCCTATGTTTTTCATCTGTTAATTTTACTTGTACTATATACGTAGTACACACATGTAATGGCGACAATGTAGCGACGCGGGCTCTCGTAAATATATTCAAGTTAAAGTCAATATATTAGGCTTCCGACTCAGCACAGATACGGATCACAGGATTTACAGACCGCGTCGATGTACTGGATGTAAGAGTTGCTGGGTAAAACTTGGTAGTGATGGTGCTAATAAGCGTTTTCACTTAAACCAGAGCAAGTCCATTATTCCAAGTATTGGTGTGATAATATTAGGAGATTTCCTAACCCTGTGACCATTTCATGGGATGTAATGTGATAATAGCCGAATATTAGTCAAGCAAGTTTTAAAGACCATAATTTTTACTTTTATAACATATCGTTTAGACTAGACTTCCACTTATACTTCATTGGGAACGGCCTCCTGATGATATTGACTCATATCTCGTTTCATATAATCTAAAAGTGCAAAAATCTGATCTCCATTATTTAAAAAGACTTTGCACATAAAACATCATTAACAAATAGTACTTTGCACCGAATCTATACAGTTCACGTATCTCTTCCTAACTGCTCCCGCTCCGGATTCGTCCGATCACGTATGGAGCGACCTTAAGGCTCGGATCAGGCATCAAGCTTAATGTCATCCATTCGATGCTTGGAAATGCATTACATGTCGCGAGACAGCAGGACATGCATTAGTGACAACGAATATTATAAATAAAGTTTTCCCTTGCAATAAGTGCGATATTGTTTTGGCAGTCATATTTATTGTTATCACTTTTCGGAACATGTTGTGAGGAAAGTGCTGGGTATGACTATGAATGTGGAAAAGACCGAAGAAACGATAGGTGTACTGTGTAAAAGATGATTTGGCTGAAAAGGGGGTGACTAATTGACGATGACGAAAAGGGATGATGCCTGGGTCAAAAAAAAAGAAATTCTGTTTAGTCCTTCGGTCAGATAATAAAAAAATATTAGACACGTGTTTTTTTCTTTTTCATATTGATAAAAAAAATACTTAGATAAAACGCATTAAAGTCGGGGAGTGAGGGTCGCTACGTCACAAGTAAGTATAAATCTACATACTCGTGACGTCATGGCACATTTTAACTCAATGTGTTGCCGTAATCTGTGGATTACGTGAAAAAATAAAAATACGTGTGCAATATTTTTTAATAATCTAACTGACGGATAATATTTAGTCATCACTGTTATAGCAATCGGCGTGGGGAAAATACAAGAAATACAGCGTGGACCCCAAATAAATTGGGATATAGGCAGAATAATTATGATGATTGTAATAATTGGAATAGCTTCAGTTTTATGACAGCGTAGGCTGCGCCGGTGCCTAGACATGTTATAATACGAATTAATGGCTCTATTAGGAATTATATTTTTTTTATATTGTCTTAAAACTGGCGAACTCTTGAAGGAGAGATTGCTTATTATAACTAAGGGCTTTTTAGCATTATTGTGCATTCAATAGCGCCGGAGTTTGGAAAAATTGGATCACATACGCTACAAATATGACGCATCTAGAGGTTTCTGACATTGAAGTTTGATCGTGGCAAGCTTAACTTCTACCTTATGTATTCATCAGCTTTCTTACGAATAATTTCCTTTAAATGTTTATCCCACAATGTATTCATATTAACAGTTGACAGGCTCATACATATTTGTCGTTCGTTATAATGCATACTAATCATAGAAATCTTAAACGCCATTTATAAATTATTATCTACCAATACTAAATTAACTACTGTATTTTATTTGAATATTTATTTTCTGTTCAAGCTCTACGATATTTTAGTTATCATTATGCTTTCTACTGTTGATGTTTACTTCCGGTCTAACCAACCCTCGATAATGAACCGAATCTACTTTGAAATAATGGTAAAATTCGGCTGTATCATCGTCAAATCCACTATGCCAATTTTCAATATTTAACACATAGGTTCGAGCATCTCAGGTATTACTTGCATCTCTTTGACGAGTAATCCTCAAGTAGCAGTTCGGTCTTTGAAAAGGCTCTTCGTGAGTGTAACACGCAAAGGGCCTGGAAAGAGTCTTTAGAGAATTTAATCTAAAATGAAACTAGACACTGCCCGGGAATTGTACGGCTGCACTATAGAAATACAGTCACGGATTGTCCCCAAGAGATGTAAGTCGGGAGTTGTAGGCGATAGATGTGGTAACGACTTGATACTATATGTTAATGAGAGTTTTATGGAGTACAAACGGAAATAAATGTAGGGAGAAATTGAAGGGATTTATTCATGTTATTGACTGTTGTATACCATGTAGTAGAGAAGTTCTGGGCTAATGCAATTTGGCAAGAATGGCGTCTTCATTTGAAAAATACATACATATGTGGGTACCGTGACAGTTGGCTTCTGGAACAGGGTGTAAAGGAAACATTCAATTTGACCGGTACCCGGAACAAGAATCATTGCCCCTGAATGGTCATATAATAGTGGTTGCGTAGGTGCGATGACACGTCAGCGTAGACGGGTGCGAGACGACGACGTCACGGGAGCGCCGCCCGGCCGCGGGTTCATCGGCTCGCGCCAGGTGCGTTCACACGACAACCATTATTTCCCGTTTTCTGTGCTATTTATTAAAATAATTTTATTTCATTTATTTATTTAAATTAAATCACAGTGATCCATATATGTTGTTAGTATGTTTAAAAAATTTGTTAGTAACCAAAGATTCACATTAATACTTATCACAATAACTGAAGTAGATAAAAACAAATTGTTAAATAAATTAATAAATTAAATAGCAATCATCTTTAAAATCATTAAAATTTAAATCAAGAAAAATTATTACAATAAAAATAAAAATATAAATCAAATCATTATTTCATCAGTATGTATAGATGAGATCTGTTACTCTAAATAAAACCTACTATTCTTATCGACATGCAACTGCACACAATGCCACAGTATTGGACAGTCGATTCGGTTAGCCACAACGCTAAGAATGCCGTTGCCACTGCCGCGGGTACGACTAAGCAATGATTTAGCTCTCTTTCTGAGGATGGCATGAAAGTCATCAATACAAGAATCGGCAAAGATGCTCGACGGGCAGCAGTGCCTCGGCAGCCGCATCGGCATCCTAAAGGCATTGTTATACTGAACGCGCAGGGCATTGATTGTCTTCTGCGTATATTTGACCCATAGACTGCGTTATAAAAAGATTAGCAAAACGCTCGAAACAATGTCACTTTTGCTACGAGCCAACATATTGCATTGGACAGCTAACGACTGGCGCTCCCTTTCATTTCCTAGTGGTCTGAGAGGTCATTTGAGACCCAGTGGCTAGGTAGGTAGCTAAGTACTTGAATCGCGAAACCCTGGGTAAAGAAACAACGCCTATAAGGACGGGCGGTACGTGCGTGACCTTATAACTTGGTGATTGGAACACCAGGAGCTCGCTTTTCTTGACGTTATACTTAAGCCCATGAGCCCTGGCGTATTCTACATATATAGCGAGGAGTTTACGAACGGTGCTTATCGAGGGGCCCAACAACACTATATAGTCAGCATAATTGATGTTGTTGACATATTTTCTGTCTATAGAGCAGCCAACTTTGTTGCTGCTGGGTCTCTCGATGAGCCCGTTTATACGTATAGATTGAAGAGACGAGGCAAGGTTAAACCTCCTTCCCTTACTCTACACCTCAGTCTGTACGCATCGGAGATCGCGCCCGCCCACTTTATGACATTAACTTGGTGTTTGTACCAATAATCAAAAATGTTAACGATTTCTTTAAGGAGGCTGGTTTCTGTCCTATGGTAGGACACTAAATCGAAAGCTTTTGAAAGGTCTTAAAAACAAGCGTAGACCGGAGTATTTTTATCGGTGTAGTACCGGACAGCATAGAACTGCCGTTTCTGTCGACAGTCCGCGTCTAAAACCGTACTGAGCGTCGTTCAGCTTCATGTGACTGTTCAAAATACGATCGAACAGACTGTCCAGCACTTTCGCCACGGTAGCCTATGGCCTATAATTGCTGTTGTCCGACACATCACCAGTTTTATTATTGATTATTGGCACAATCACCGTCTTCCTACATTCATCCGACGGGTATTAGTGTCTTAAACAACATGTAAAAAACATAGCTAGAAGCCTTGGCAGCTGAATCTCTATACTAATTTCATCGTGGCCTGGGGACTTACCCTCGTGATATATGTTTAGCAGTAAAAGATTCGGCGGTAATACCGTCGGTCCAAGCGTATTTTGCTTGATTTCACTAGTACTGAGCATCCTCGGCATGCAGCAAGGCGGTTCAATCTGAAAAAGACTTTTAAACATGTTCATAATGTCACGCGGCTCAGTTACTCCGTTAAAATTTAGAGGGACAGTGGGTTTACTATTAAGTTTTCTCGTGCCTTTCCAAAAGCTTATGAAATTTGTATCTGCATGGTGTGATGCGAGAATATCCATCTTAGTTTGCTCGGCATTAATTTGACGCCATCTTAGCTTAGATTTAAAACTACGCCGAGACTCCACCATGTTATCATAGATAGGTCCACTTGTAAGCTTACCGTATATATAGTAACCAGGTTTGAAAGTTTAGCCTGGCCACCTCGTGAACACCACGAACATGCTTATTTCAGCTTAACACAACACGTTTTCGTTTTATTATATTTATTAACTCTGCAATTTTAACTAATCACAGCCGCTTCACACATAGTCATAACAATATCTTTGTACATTTGGTCTATAACTTTTCTGTGATCTTTATTGTGACATAAATCGTCACAACATCCCGACAATTCTGATGGGAAATCTACCGTTCTAAAGTGATCATTGCATATCTTAATACAAAGTTGTTTTTGTTACTCATCCATATCGGCTCACAGTATACCATTAGGGGATTTTTCAAGTAATAGAAACTGTAGTTTCATTACCGAAATATTACAACATACTTCTCGGACAGTGGTCGGACCAAGTTCAGTCATTGAACGCCCGTACACTCAGCACCGACTGCCACGCAGACTCCGTTACCACACAATGGTCAAACCAGCTGGTGCTTGGTGGTTGGTAAAGAGATGTCAGCAGAATTGACGGGGCCCGCTAGGGCCAATGCCTGCCGGGGGTACGAAGAAAACCGATAGGGACATCGCGGCCCCCGGCAACAGGGCAACCGAAGGAACACGGGTGGGTTTTAGTCAGTAAGAGTCTGACACGCCCTCCCGCTCCACCCAGAGCGGGATTTGATAATTTCCCACCCAAAAAAAAAAAAAAAAAAGGGCATCACTAACAAATGTAAATGTGTTCGATGATCTTCCAAATTTTTCAATATCCGCACATACCTATTGCTGATCGTTACAGAATTTAACTAGAACTTCCTTTCCAAACAACGTACAAGGAGTAGCATTAAAGTCTCCTAAAATGTACACATTTGCAACTTGGGTGTTTTCAATAGCACTTATGTCACTAAATTCGATTATGAAGTTAACAGGCATATACACAAAGAAAACTACAAAGGAACGATCTACCGCACGACGCACACTATTACACTGTTAGCACCGGACGATATTTTCCCCCGGGGATTTTTTCACACACTGCATTTTCAACGCTATGTTTAGTGCCAAAAGTTGAAAACCCAATAATGAGTTTTTGCGCTGCGCTGAGTTGCACTCTGTTGGATTTTCAACGCTCGGCTCAACACAGAGAGTTGGAAATCCAGTGTGCGATAAAATCCCGCCGCGATATTTTTACGTCCATGCGAACGTGGGCTTACCGGACTAAACAGATTTAGCAATCAGGGTCACATTAAATTAGCTAGCAAAACTCCGCAGATGTAATAGGTAGGTCGTAGGTAGGTATATCTGAACACGATAAATAAAAAAAATACATTTGATATTCTTTTTTTTAAATCAACGATCGCTGGTAGTGCAGTTACTTGAAGTAAGAGTTGAGATTTTTTTGTTTTATCATGGTTAGATATCTACCCATCACGTCAGCGGAGTTTCGCCAGTTAATTTATTTTGAACCTTTATATGTAACAGGTGACTGAATGTATTACTATCTACGACTGAAAGCCTGCAGAGGGCGTGGGAGGCAATGATAGTTCCCGGAGTTCCGTCCAGTCTATTTCTAAAACAATGATGCGTCGTTCGCGTATAATATTTAAATATGAGCGTGTTTTGCTTCTACAACGTCTTTAGACAACCTAGATTATTCGATAGTTGATGACTAAGAAGGCAATTTATTTGTATTAACGAACAATTCAGAACATTTTATTAGTATATCGTTACTTATATTAAGTGGGTAATTAGAAGCTGTCACTAGCCGAACGACTGCTCCCTGACCCAATGAATATCAAAGTAAAAGGTATTTTCAATGAATAGCAATCGTCTATATTTGCATATTTAGTTATTTACATAATTGTTTTCAAATATAACAAAAATCTTTCTAGAGGAAGTTTTATTTCAAAACACTGACTTTAGAAGTAAAAACAAATCGTAATGTTTCTATTGTTTTTAACTAAATACTGAAACAATGTTTTCAGTAAACTTCAGTCACAAATCAGTGTGTAAACAGCCGCTACATTAATCGGTTGTTTCATAAATAAATCATTCAGTCAACACATTATAGATGCCGTATAAAAATTCGTTCACAACCGAAGTGTTTAATTGATTTGAATAATATGGAAATCGGTACGGTAGCGCGCAATATCCGCGGGAAAGAGACAGACATAGGTCTGTGAGGACCGCGCAGCTGTGCTAAGGACGGTCGTTGGCCCCGCGGACGCCCGCAAGTGAACTCCGAATATTATCGTGTGCGTTTATTTATTGTACTGGTCCACTCTCAGAGATCCCGCTCATTAATTCCTTCGTGGTTGCACTATTGCTGATTGACGCACTGTTACGAGATCCCAGGTAATTATTTCTAATAGATTAGTGTTGCAAATCGCCTTTCAGTTTTGTCGCTTGTATGTACTTAAGAACGTGTTTCGTAGTATGTTATTAATAAAATTGTTTCAGTTATGTCATGTTTGTAAGCACATATTTGATAAACAGCTCTGTGTCTCATTTTTTTTTTAGGAATCGTTTGTTTGTTTTACTCATGACATATCTTAAAAAGTGACACAAAATTAAATATAATCAGAAAACTAATGTCAGGATAACTTTCATAGTAACTAAAACCTCATTAATTTCATAACATTAATTTTGTTATATCCCTAATTCTAACTCACCAATGATATTAACACTAAAAGCTGACGTTGACATTGAAAGTGACGTCATCGTCGGTACATATCCTAAATTCTTTTCCTATAGTTTATCGCGAGGTCATTGGCTCGGTGACGACTCCTGCGCCGGTATACTCACAGCCGGGTTACTCATTAATACAAATAATAATTAAAACAATAGCAACAAAGACAATGATTAATAATTTCTGGTTGTAGAATTTATCGGGCGTGCCATAGACCCCAAGGTTTTGATTAACTAGCGTTTAAATATAGACAAAGATAAGGTAATTTGTATTATAATTTTAATTATAATTTTTGGGCTGATAATTAGTAGAACCAATAAATTGTAGCTAGTTCAAAACTTAAAAAGAATAGTCTCCTAGTCCAGTAGTAGTGTTTTTAGCGAAAATTGATGAAGGTTGCGCTGTGATTTTCACGTGGAAGATATATTATAATAAATAGTCCAATATTTTTTTGCTCTTTTCTAGTACTAACACTAGTATTACAGTACACCTACGCATTCAGTAACTAGAATTTTTGGAAGCTGTCTTGATGCATAAAATGTAATACAGACCTTCATGGATTTTTATCATCTGATTAAATTTCTAATCTAAAGTAAAAATCATACAACTCTAAATATCACAAATATAAATACTTTGGAAAATTCTGTAAACAGTAACTTGTGTGTTTATTTATAACTATAAACATTGCGATGATCTTGAAACAAAGTCGTCAGGTTCATGGACGTGTGCGTCACTTCCCTGATGAAATTGAGGATAATTATGCATACAATACAAACATAATATAATCACACAACGGTATTTAAAACATGCTGTTGTACAATCAAGCACTCTTACAAAAAAAATAAAAACTTGAACACTTCATACGAAAAAACATTCATTGTGATCTACTATCATCGACATTTCAAGCATGTAAATTATTATTTGAATACCAATCGTGCCTTGTAGAAACATAGTTATATCATTTACATGGGAATAAATTGTTGCCTGATACAGTAAATGTAACTACAATAATTACTTAATTCGATTACAATGTGAAACTCCTACTCAAATAGTCATAATAAAAATGTACAAGTGTTCAAAACAATACGGTTCACTGCACAGTCTCAATATAGTGACACGTAAAGTTATGTATAGCCGTACACTCGTACAGTGGTAATATTTTCACATTAGCGAGTAAACATCTGCATCGGTGTGATTGGACGTTTATCTGAACATGTGTAACGTTTGATATCTGGAGACAGGCCCTGCGGAGTCATTGTCACGTACACTGTGCATACAGCGACCATTGTGGTCGCACTGTTTACCAGCCTTATCAATAACATGCCTGGCCCGGTGCTATACCTCCAGCTGTACGAGCGATGCTATCAAAGAGAGGCTTCACTTCTTTTAAACATCATCGTCCAGTCACAATTACGACTCGAAACTATGGAAGCTTTCTTGAATGGTGACGAATGTCCGTTACTACGAAATTGTAGGGGCTACGGTTTTCCCATTTCTGGTTTAGTGGCCTCATAACTGGGTATGTTTTGGTTTGAAAACTTACAGGATGACGTTTTCCTTTTTTTATAATAACACATGTGCTGCGTGTGTGTATGTGTGTGCAGGAGCTCGTGGCTAAGTAATAACAGCCGCACGGTTCGATCCATCAGGTTAAGCTACCCTTGCCGAGGTTGGTCTGTGCCTCGGAAAGCACGTTAAGCCGTTGGTCCCCTGTCACTCATGGATCTTTGACAGTCGTTACGGGTCGTCAGAAACCCGAAAGTCTGACAATCGTCTTAACAAGGGGTATTGTATTACCCAGTTACTGGGTTGTGAAGGTCAGATAGGCAGTCGCTCCATGTAAAATACTGGTATTCAGCTGCATTCAGTTAGACTGGAAGCCGACCCCAACATAGTTGGGAAAAGGCTTGGCAGATGATGATGAAATCTACTACAAAAATAATACGGAATTTCGCGAGGTCGACATCAGTCCTAAAATAACTTTCCTTCATATCGCCATTCTCATTCATACCTTTTCACATAAAATCGTTTTCACAGCTCAGCTATAAATAGGCCTGCTCGCTATATTACTGTATGTTCTATATCTTGTAGTGTAGTAATTGTCATGCCGTCAGCGGGTTCAAGTTCGGGCGGACGACAATGAACTTGGCCGGCCATGACTCACGCATGCCAACCATCCGAGTTACGAAACCATAAACACTGAGCATCTGTGCGAATGCAACTGAATGCAATTGAGACGGTCATTGTCCATACACGCCCTTGACGATTGGGATAGATTGACTTTTATTAACTTCGGCCAATCAAAGCAAACGCGAATGAATGCCTAAAAATGTTTTTGGCCAGTAATTTCGAGGGGTCGTAATGATCGTTGATAGCATGTGTTGCTTCCAGGAATGTTTGAGTACGCGACTTGCTTTTGTTTTTCTTTATTCAAATATCTGCATTGTTTATGTGTCATTATAATTTCGCATTTGACTGCGTATGCGTCGCATGTTGGTTGACTTGGCAATGTTACATGGTGTACACCCTTTTCTACATAACGATAACTAAAGTAAATATAACTATGCTAACAGTATTCTGAACAGCTAAATGTTTGATTATTCGTTATTAATCTTGTGGTCACAGACATACCTATTATGTATGTAAAATTGCTTAGATATTGATGAAGATCATCCACACTTAACCATTTAACGTTATTCATATTTGAAAGTATTGTAATAGCAAACAAATTTTTGTAAATTCAAAAGTAGATTTTATTAGACTAAGCAAACTAAAGTGTCGCTGAATTGAATTTGATATGAATACCTTCTTGTATGTATATCGGTACCTAAAGTAACGTTATTTAAATGTCTTTTGGAAATAATTCTTTGCTTCAACGTTTTCTTTCCTTAGCAATAGAGAAACCCAACACATATTTTTCAACGTTCGCGTTGTGATCAAAGTGTCTTGTGTGTGTGTGTGAGTTGTGTTTAGTTTAAAGTAGGTAACCGTTGAGCTAATCCAATTTAAACCAATTATAGTCCGCTACAAAGCGAAAACACAAGTACCAAATATTTTAACGTTATCGTGCTATCCTTCACTCGTAATGAGTTCAAAGATTCAAGGGCAGCTCTACGTAATAAACGTCAAATATATACAGATACCTATGTAATATAATACTTATCTATAGTAGGATTGTGTAACCTTGGCAAAGCAACATCGTAATTCAGAATAGCTAAACTCGAGGTCGATGATATTCTCGGTTTAACGGTTTTGCAGCACGAGCAGTTTTGTGTTTGAGTTGCATTTAAAAAAATAACGCTGCAGTGTAGATAACGATTGATTTTCTTACCTGTATACAGAATTAAATTTCAAGGAACAATTTAATTCGTAATCCAGTATGACACACATAATCATCATCATTTCAGCCGAAAGACGTCCACTGCTGGACATAGGCCTCTCCCAAGCACAGCCACTTCGACCGGTTCTGTGCTTCCCGCATCCAGCGGATTCCTGCGGTCTTCACCAGGTTATCGGTCGACCATGTAGGAGGCCTTCCAATGCAACGTCTTCCAGTACACGGTCACTCCAGAACCTTGCCGTCCCATAAGCCATGGTTCCGCGAGCAATGTGCCCTGCCTACTGCCACTTAAGTTTGGCAATTCTTCGGGCTATGTCGGTTACCTTGGGTCTCCTACGGATCTTTCATTTTTCATTTCTGATTCGATTATTTAAGGAAACTCTAAGCATTGCCCTCTCCATCGCTCTTTGGGTGACTTCCAGCCTTCTAATGAGGCCCATTGTGAGCGACCACGTTTCAGTGCCATAGGTCATCACTGGCAACATGCACTGGTCAACACATATGTCACACACGGCTTCTTGATTAGGTACTGATCTAGAGAGACTTGTTAGATGATGAACATATATACATACATAAAGTCACGCCTTCTTCCCATGGGGGAAGGCAGAAACTACAGAACGCCACCTGCTATGATCCTTATATACTCTATACGCACACCGGTTGCGAGTACTACGCACCTGGCCTTTCTGAAGAACATCACCAATAAGGTCAGTATATGTCTTCCTAGGGCGTCCCCGCCCGGCCTATGGAAGATATAGTGACAAAAATTTAAAAGGGTATGCTGAGATGGTTTGAGCATGTTGAGAGGATGAATGAAAGGCGACTAACAAAATGTATTTACAAGGCTGATGATGAACATATTTTGTTTTAAAACACAATATAACAAATAGACAGATAGTTCAGAGATATTCACACTCGGTACAAGTTATAGCAGTCATTTGAAGGTCCAGTACCTATTCAGTTGACGTTTGTAGGACGATAATGATGATCTTACCGTTACTGTATTCGTAAGATTAGCATTAGCAAAATGCTGAGCGCCTATTTCATAAATAGAATACGTGGAATAACCCTTCTTCTCAGAACTTTCATTCATTCATGATGCACATAATTTTACAGCTTTTGTTTGAGCATCCTTTAACTACTACGACGGCGCCGCGTAGGGAATGAGCCGGGAACACATTCATATTTTTCATGTACTAACAAACATTTTAAAACATGTAGATGAACATGACTGGTCATGAAATCATATAAATCAAGTAATTTTTTATAGCGGTAGCAGTAACAACTGCAAAAGGGTTGACCATCTCGAAAGCACCTTGCATAATTGTACCTGCTATGATTTTACTAGTTATGGTCTTCAGAACCATTGCTTGGAATGATGGTTTTAAAATAGAACATAAGAGTTGATTATTAAGCAAAAAACAGAGGTTACAGATAACATAGGTACCTACTACTTTAACTACTAAGTAGATATGAACCGCGATTTGGTTGTCCAATATACATTCCACTTCCTGAACATTAACCTCACCTCCACTTTATTGAACACCAATCTCAACCTCAATTAAATCTTTCTAATCACGAAGAAACTTGCATATAGATATTATACAAACATCAAATACAGTCATAAAACAAGACCTTGGCATAATATAAGGTGTTAATGATGTCACAGCGTGTCCAATGTCACCGCCCGGTGGTCCCAGACACTGTTATATAAACACGCGGCCACAACTGATAATATTTTTGTTTTGGCCACTCTGTGTTTGAATTGACTAGGTGTCCACTGTGCCGTTAGTGTTATACATTATTGTTAATTGCATATGGTGTGGAAAGTCGTTTGAGCGATGGACGTATAGTTTTTAATAGTCTTACAACTAAGCGTGATTTGCATGATGTACCCCTATCTTTTTCCTTATGAGTCTATGATTTGAAAGTTTGAATAAATATAATTAAATTCGCAATTATTCTTGAAGTATTTCCTTCCTAAAAACCCCGACTGCAAAAACACATAACTGAAAAGAGAAAAACAAACATTAACAGATATCAATTGAACTTTGTTTTTAGTAAGGTATTGCAGGCGGGGCCAGACCAATAACTGGAAATATGGTGTTGTTACTTTTGTTTGTGGCCTGCGATATCTTACAAAACACAAAGTTTTTTTATAATTTGCATTAGTTCAAGCTTTTTAGTTTATTTCTGTATTTGAAATTGACTCATTACTAGCTTTTATTTGATACCAATATTGTTTTAATTTATTTTTATAAAAACCTTCGTCTCCCTTTTTTTTGTATTTGCAGATGTAATATATACATATTATATAGCCTATTTCACTCTCACAATTAAGAAGAATCTAACGACACCTCTTATGTTAAAATCCATCAAGCCGTTTAGGCTACAGAGCGTGCCAAAAAATAGACATACATACACTCAAAAAACATTACCCTCCTTCTGGGACAGTCGGGTAAAAAGGGTTCCAAATTATCTTGTAAAACACCAAAACCACATATTTAATAACTGTAGATTTTAACTGTTCTTTAGTTTAAACTACATTTTTAACTATTCGGTCCATCTCTATTTCCTACGTGTCATGAAACTTCATCGTGTGCAGTATTAATTCTTTCCAAGAAAACACATTCTTTAGGATGCTGCACCGACCAAAGCCACCATACCACATCGCATAAACAAACCATTACACTGAAGCATTGTTATGCACGACTAAAAGCAATTTGATGAGCACACAAAATAGCAGGAGACTTAAAAAGAAACACTTTATATTTCGACCGGGCCATTATTCCCTCGTTTACGAAACTAAGAAGTACTGAAACCCGAAGACTCCCGAAGCGTAGCGGAGGTTCCCGAAGGAATGACAAGCGAGCGCTTTCCGTGGAACGCGGAAAACGTCGGCACATGTTGAAAATACGGGTGGGCATTGACCCCGAGCGGGCTTGCCTGAACACACAGCTGTTACAGAATCTAGCGCGGTGCATCTCGTGATGCGTTTATTTATGTTCGCCGCCACCTACTACATACATTTCATAGATCTTAGATAAATGCCGCATTAAGAGCCAGATATTAATATGAACTAACATACTTTTTGTTTTGGATACTTAACTAAACCACGTGAAACTCGG
This sequence comes from Agrochola litura, assembly GCA_949152395.1. NCBI lineage: Eukaryota > Metazoa > Arthropoda > Insecta > Lepidoptera > Noctuidae > Agrochola > Agrochola litura. The sequence goes on from OX424493.1 coordinate 18,931,522, forward strand.
CTTCGGGTGAACAATCATCGTACTTTGATTGTATGTGAGCTGTTCGACACCACATAAACCTTAAAGTTCACAAGGTGATTAATTAAAAGAGACACGATAGTAATGTAGTAGTCCTAATAAAAAGTAATCTAATAAATCTCAGAAATTTCCGATAAATATTTATAGCACATCAATAACGTAATGGCGTACAATTTATTACGTAAACATAAAACGAGTTGCCGTTTACGAAACTTCGGAGATTTTAAAGGAAGACACTCGCTATTGGTCGTATGCCATCGACAGGCGCGAAGGAAATTCTATATTCGGCCTTGTTACTTAAAACCTGCATGTTTGAAACTGTTTAATTACACCCGCAGCAATATTTGCAATTCCTTAGGTTTCCGATGAGTCACATCAGCTATATTGCTTGTTTGTACATAAAAGGTTGAAGACGTGTGATACACATAGACTTCTTTCGCTACTGACTGTTCCGAACGATTTTGGGGAACGTTACTTGTCTGAATTTTGACGCTTGGGTGGAAATTGGTGTAGCTTGATGTACCTGAAATCAAGGTATGAATTCCATACCCTGTGATGCTGCGTTTCGTCTTTTAGCTATGTATAAATAAAAAAGTGGGCATGGATTATAAATTTTTAACTTTTTAATTTCGACACCAGATGGCGTTACTATACCTACAAGTATTTATTGCAATCGTTGAGATTTCCTTGGCTTTTCTTTAACAGTTTGAAAAATTAACTACGAAACTAACTTCTACTCCCGCGACGTACTTAATAAAATCAGTAGCGTATGTAACAGAGATTAATGAAGTGCAATATAGAGGCGACACTCCCTACGACTGATGTAGCCACTAGCCACGAGCCACCCCCGCTGGACACGAGCTTAAGATGGACATGATTGATCGAGGGAGCAGACACTTTGAGTTCCATTTTGTATGTTTCGGTGTCGTTTTGATATTAGTGCGGGTTTAACTGGTTGAAAATGTAAATAAATTATGCAATGCGAAAATAAAAAACGTATTGAAATCAGTTGCTTACCACATTACAAAACTATAGATATAAATTTTGCATCGGCGATGTTCAAGTCTTCAAAATCGTCCAATTTACTGTGTCACTCAAAATAAATCTTTATGGACTTTTTTCAGGAGAGTTTTTCAAAATTGTCGGTGTAGTGAAATAGTCGACGGCGATCTTTAGCGACGTTACTTAAGTAGCGTCGAATCTTACCATCAAAATTGTAACTTACTGACTTGCCAACGACCTCTCTTTAAAAGGTTTGTGTTTAATACAAATCCTTGGATAGAAATATCCTGAAAGCCCAGAAAGTAATAAGAATAGACGGCTGTATATAAACCTTACCAATTTTCTTAGTAAAATTAAAAATATTTGTTCACATTTATCAAGCACGTCTATTGAAAAAAAATACTTAATAACAACTAAATTTCAACATAAGCAGTTACATTATGGTTTTACGCTAAACCCTGGCCAGTCAGCTATGTAGGTATTTAAGCTCCTAATTATCTCCAATATCCAGTAATAATAAATATCGGATAATACGCAAAACTTTCCACATTTAATGTCATAAACTTCTACCAATATTTCGCTGCGTAATAAACGATATATAAAGCTGGGATCTGAGTTGTATCATTTTTATATTTTCTCTTGGCGAAGTATGTTGAGCGTACTATCAATAAAAGAATGTCTAAGCGTAGCGACTCACCTGCCAAAAATCACGCGACGGAAATTCGGTGCGCTAAATGTACTTACAATGCAAATTACGGGACGTAATTTCTGACTGTCGGTGATAAAAAATATAAAAAATTTGCCGTCCCGGGACGCCTGGCAGATGTGAAACATCCAAATTATTATGTACAAGTAATATGCTTATAAAGGTAGTTTACCGACGCCAACATTGGCGTTGGCGTTGGTTTGGCATTGGCACTGTTAGCGCGGCATCGCTACGCCAACAGTCGGTCTGACCCGCCGCTATAGATGTTTCACATCAAAATTATTGTAGATCCCGAATTTCCGTCGCATAATTGTCGGCAGGTGTGTCGCCACGCTGATGTGGCCGTCGACTCTAACTATATTCTTCATCATCTACGTTTTCCCAACTATGTTGGGGTCGGCTTCCAGTCTAACTGAATGCAGCTGAATACCAGTATTTTACATGGAGCGACTGCCTATCCTTACCTCCACAACCTAGTTAGGTACTAGGTAACACGATACCCCTTGGTAAGTACTGGTTGTCAGACTTTTGGGCTTCTAACTACCCGTAACGACTGTCAAAGATCTACAAATGACAGCCGGGATCAACGGCTTAGCGTGCTTTTCGATGCACGGAGGGGTCTTGGTATGTAAAGATGGTCACCCATCCACGGAGCAACCGCGGCAAGTGTAGCTTAATCTGATCGATCGACCCGTACGGCTGTTATTACTTAGCCATAAGCCCCTACAATCTTAAGAATAAAGATTCTTAATGAACATTAAAATATAGCTCACGATTTTTGGGTTCCGTACCCGAAGGGTACCAAACGGAACCCTATTACTAAGCCTCCGCTGTTCGACCGTCCGTCCGTCCGTCTGTCTATCAGCAGGCTATATCTCATGAACCGTAATAGATAGACAGTTGAAATTTTCACAGATTGTGTATTTCTATTGCCGCTATAACAGCAAATAATAAAATGATGTTAAAAATTATTCTCCCTTTAATTTTGAATTTTTTTGTTGAATACAAGAAACGTGTTTTTTCGATTTTTAGTGCTAAATATTATAGAGAACCCTTCGTGTGCGACTCCGACTTGCACTTGGCTGGTTTTTTATCTCAATACGAATATAATAGTCATAGTCATTTATTCATAAACAAGTAACTTGTATCTGAATTTACACACAAAATTACACAATTACAGAATATACACTAAAATAAATTAACATTTGAATTTCATAATTTACTTACATCTACAATTTAAAGACATAAATTTACATTTCATCATTAAACAAACAATCTGGCCTGACCTTAAAATTTTAAATAATAACAATAAAATAATTAATTAAAGACAAATTCGCATAGATTGATATTATCAATAAAAAATCACAATTCAATAAAATTACAGTTCTTCTACAGCATATAGACCGAAACGTATCCTGCGATAACTGGTCAAACCTGGAATATATGTAGTTGCCGGCAATACGATAGGTACAGCAAAACAGTTCAAGTAAGAAGCGATCTTTACGAGTGTTCGCAGTAAACAGTACATATATTAGGGATTATTACAGCACACACGTTTAACCGCCTCTTTCACCGCGAGCCGACTCTCTGATCTAGTTCGCGGAAGAGAATTATGCAATGGCTTGCACACTTGCTCTGCTAAGGTGTTAATGGCGAATTTTGTACTAACAAGATAATAATACGATGTTGACCTGACTAGCTGAGCGTTAAATTGTTAAGTGTGTGATGTAACCATGTACTTCGTTAGTTCTTAATCGTCAAACATGCCCAAATAAAAATCATAAGTTTAAGTAAATGAATCACTTTTATCTTTGCAAAATCGGGAAGGCAAACGGTGTTCTGTGTATCTTTCCGCAATTTAATGGTTGTTATAACTATACTTTTATTTTATAATGTCATAAAGCATGATTACATAAGATAAGGAAAAGTATTTATTACACAAAACTCGGTCTATGTTATGTCGTTTTATTGATCAGTTCTGTTAACTTACGCAACCAACCGGCGCACAGTGGAACGAATGTATGGGAGCGGTTGGACGTAGACATTTCCGAAAAAAAAGAGTAAAATTATGCCAAACTAATGATGCCATCTTATTCGATTACTTAATGCCTTCATAACTTGTGGTGATGAATTTCTTCATAACTCCCATATTTCGGGAGTAATTTGAGAAAATGTGAAATTTTACTATGAAAATGAGTGTATCGAGCTCTCTCCCTCCTGATTCCGGGCTTGTTTCAAGTAGCGGTCTCTAATATCATAATGCTAATACTAAGAGCTATATTTAATACTAAGACACATAGTGCGCCAAATGTGCACTTTCTGGGATAAAGAGTGATGTTTATTTTATAACACAATTTTTTTATTTTTTGTTTATTTTGTTGATTAAAACCGTTTTTCTAAAGGTTTACCTTATTACAATAACATTTCTGAGCAGCCAATTAGAGAAGATATAAGCTAATTAGGATATATAATTAGGGACTTAAGGTTTACATATAAAACTGATGCACTAATGATTACTGATAAGAACATTGCTATTATTTAATTACTAAATGGCTCTTAATACACTAATTTAGCATGCATCATTTACTAATTATCACAATAACTAATTACCTTGCAATATTTAACAAAGGATACCTGGGATACCTGGATTTTATATAAATAGGTCACTATTAGTAACTTTAAAATCAGTGTTGATTTACACCTCGTTGTATCCAAGCTAATCTCGCAATGTATTTTCCAAATTTTAATACAAATCTTGATATTCACGTTGCTTTATGCGCACGCGCACATAAAGATTTACGCGACTTTAACTATTTGTTCAGTGTTTTAAAAGATAACAGTTGTGTTCAGTTATGTGAAAGTGCTGAAACAAGTTTAAAAGACTGGTGTCGTCGATTTTGCTACCGCATTTATGCAAAATGGACACAGTCTGGAAGAAGCACAGATAAGTTTCGGAAGAAACATGAGATTTGGCTACAGGCTGCAATTCAATGGCCGGAATTACAGAATGAAAATATGGAACCTTCTACAGAAAATATAAGTGACGTCATCGAGCCCATAATTTCTCCTGCTAAATCTGATGCTTCAACTTGTACACATCCTAGTCCTCGTAAATCTTTTGAGGACCTTAGTAACCGGCAAAAAAGAAGACGCACTGAAGATAGTCTTTCATGCAGCAGTAGCAGCGCTGAAATTATGTTTTCGGCCGAAAGGGCGCTTCAAAAGGCAGGACAAAGCGATACAGCTTATGTTATGAAATACTTGACGGAGAATCCAGAAGAGGCCTCAAAAATCAAAGCCTTCATTGAAGGTAAATCAATTCAGGTACGGGAAATATCCCCTTTGAAGGCATTGGCTCTTTATGTATCGATGAACTTATCGAAATGGCGCTATAACACTCTTCGGGATTTCAACACTCAAGAAGGAGCTCTTCAATACCCGAGTTACTACATGTTGGTTAAAGAAAAAATTAAGTGCTATCCGGCCAAAGAAGATCTCACAGTTACAGAGAGCTCTGCAAAAATCAAATTACAAGCCTTGATGGATTTAACCTCAAGAAGACTTATTAGGTCGTTAGAAACCCCTGTTGATCCCAATCAACAGCTCGTATTGACCAGCAGATGGGGTTTTGACGGATCATCTAGCCAAAGCATTTATCATCAAAGGACGAGTGAAGATGAGCAAATCGATCTTGCTAGTAATTTTATGATTAGTCTTGTACCACTGCGGCTCGTCTCAAAAGGTGTAACAATTTGGGAAAACGAGCGACCATCTTCCACTTCATTTTGCCGGCCAATATTGTTTAAGTTTATAAAGGAAACCAAAGAAAATGTGCAGAGAGAGATGGCTGAAATCGAAGCAGAGATTGAAGCCTTAACTCCATCCACCATCACTGATGGAATTAGTGTCAAACACCAACTGCTGTTGACAATGATTGATGGTAAAATTCATTCCATTATATCCAATACAGCAGCTTCAGTGTGTGACATATGCAAGGCTTGTCCTAAAGAAATGAATAATTTAGAGTTAATCAAAGATAAACACGCAAACGAGGACATGTATAAATATAGCTTAAGCACCCTTCACGCTTGGATTCGCTCAATGGAATGCTTATTACACATTTCCTACAAATTAGACATAAAATCATGGCAAGTAAGGGGTGATATAGCAAAAAGGCAAGTTGATGACAGGAAGAAAAGAGTTCAAGAGGCTGTAAGAAGAGAAACGGGCTTACTTCTCGATGTTGTGAAACAAGGCAGTGGATCCACCAACAATGGCAACTCGGCAAGGAGATTTTTTGAAAACTACACTAAATCTGCTGAACTGACCGGAATAGATGCTATGCTTTTAAGAAAAATCTGTGTGATCTTGCAGTGTATTTCATCAGGAGAGAAGATCAACGTAACTAAATTCCGAGAGTTCTGCTTTGATACTGCTAAGCTTTACGTGGAGTTATACCCATGGTATTATATGCCTTCTTCACTTCATAAAATTTTAATGCATGGGCCAGACATAGTTCAGAACATGTCAATTGTGCCCATTGGTTTTCTATCCGAAGAGGCATCTGAGGCTAGAAATAAAGATTTTAGAAAATATAGAGAGGGGCATTCTCGAAAGCATAGCAGTATCTCATGCAATGAAGATATTATGCACAATCTTTTACTGTCTTCTGATCCACTTGTTACAAGTATCCGTCCAAAAGGAAATAAGTTTGTAAAAAAATCTTCTTTTAAGGAATTTTATGAGCTTACGGATTCTGAGAAAAGTGATATCGAATTTGTTAACATAAATGATTTAGCGGACATCGATTCTGAATTTGAATTAATTGATGATGATGATGATGACGAAGATAATTAAATGATGTTATTGTTTTAAAATGTGTAACTTAGTAAATTAGAGCTTACATCTTAATTATTTATTGTACTTTTAATGAAACTAGGTAATTTATTATCAACTTACTTAAAAGTCATACTCTCATCAGTTCTTGTGAATATTTTTGTTAATATATATTTCTGTATATATATAATATATTTATAGACCTCTTAATAAGTCTGTCTGCGGTTTAAAGTAAATACAAATGGGGAAAAAACGTTTTTTTTTTTAAATTTTCATTTCCTTTTATCCCAGAAAGTGCACATTTGGCGCACTATGTGTCTTAGTATTAAATATAGCTCTTAGTATTAGCATTATGATATTAGAGACCGCTACTTGAAACAAGCCCGGAATCAGGAGGGAGAGAGCTCGATACACTCATTTTCATAGTAAAATTTCACATTTTCTCAAATTACTCCCGAAATATGGGAGTTATGAAGAAATTCATCACCACAAGTTATGAAGGCATTAAGTAATCGAATAAGATGGCATCATTAGTTTGGCATAATTTTACTCTTTTTTTTCGGAAATGTCTACGTCCAACCGCTCCCATACATTCGTTCCACTGAGCGGCGCGGCGCAAGAGCAGGGAAACGTTAAAAGAAATGGTCCCGGAAAATTCGATAAAAAATTCAATCCCGGGACATTCTAACCGTGTCCGGGAAGAGATTTATTATACAAATTTTAAGCCAATTAAAGCTGACGCCGGCTTAGCGCGCTGCGCACGCGTCGAGTCTTTTGAAAAATAAATTTAGAAAGACGTGGCGTAAAAGTTTATCTTTCGGTACCGCGAAATGATTCCTAAACAAAGCCAACAATGTTAATGCGGATATCTTTTTTTCTTTTCATTATCCTCGACATAAAGGTACCCACTGAAACATTTTTCTTAACAGGTTTCTTTTTCAATGAAATTCAAAGGAAGGGGGTGCTTCTTTATATATTTTACTTTTCTTCTTTACAGTATCCTCAATACAAAACAATGGCGGTTTCCGAACTAACAGTAGCACTGCCACCTATCACGAGTTTTCCGTTTTAACCCCATACCTGCCACTTCAGTATTAACTGACAGAGTCTTTTCGATCCGCCCCGGCCCTGGGGGCCTCCAAATCTTGAGAAGTATTTTTTTTCCCCAAAAAAGACCAAAATATTAAATATGTTCAGTAAAAAGCAGTTGCAGCCCTTACTGCAATAATAAATGTAGTGTGGTAAAAAAAATCCAGGTTTCTTCGTTGGTATTTACTATGTATATTCATAGACCGGACTTAACAAACCAGCTATACAATGAAGCACTATTATTTAAACATAACATGTTTTTTAACTTTCATAATAGAGTCTGGCTAACGTTCACTCCTCTTTAGTCTATGAGGGGTGTAATATAAAAGTCCCCTGATTATATTAACATGAAAAAGGATTTAAAAAAATGATACTGCATAGTGAAACTAGCCCTAATAATAAATAGTTTAAAATGCAATCTCTATTGCAATCACAATGCTGCAGACTGCATCTGTCTGTCTGGTAAACTATTGATAAAATAGCTGCAATTTCCACCTTTAGAAACGTGAAAAATATTACACTTTCAGCATTTAATAACTTATCAACAAGGAACATTTTCTGCAGCGCATCCTTACTAAAATTTTACAAGTTTTAACCATTGTCGTTCGTTGATTGAAAAACGACTTTCAATTTTCCTCCTAACTTTGATAACTCAACATAAAAATATCTCACGGTTTAAAAATTGCATTGTGCTTTTAATTTAAACGTTTCACATTAACTTCACTTTTAATGCGCTCGATGAAAGACCATATCCACAGCAAAATTTCACGTCTTGGTCAAAAATAATTCTTACTAAAAGGATGCGTAAGCGCAGCCCAAATGCTCACTTAGTCACTTCGTTAATTTCGGGAAGGTGCACTGGAATCCTTTTCTTTTTATTAATTTTTGACTGAGCGGAGATCGCACATTTGTTTTTAACGTTTTTCTTTTTTTCTGTTTAGTGTCGGATTCCAGCGTGTCTTTGCGCCTAATTCGTTTTGATTTGTGTACTGGTTTCATTGCATTAGCATCTGTTTGCTCTGGTGCCCACACGCATGGACGGTCATTCATTTTCATTCATTGAGTAACGGATTGTGTTTTATTTTTATTGGACTTAATTGGACGTGAGTCACTGAATCCATTACAAACATTAGGATTTCTACAAATGATATAATTTGTTTTCCTATCTCGTACTCTTAGTAAATTGTAATAAAATAATTACAGCCATAGCCTATCTGTGTATATTCTTAAACACATAGGATACGTTGAAGACGTTCGAGTCAATAAAAGGAAATCACATGTCAGCACATGAGTAACGTTTATTTCTCCGAGACTCGTATAAGGGCTCCCTAATACTCAAAGTCAGGTGAAAAGCAATGACTCAGGTTTTTAAAACTTGAAGATCGTCATTTTATTGTCTTATTTGTATAGCTATCAAGTTTCTGCGTTAAGTGTGCTCATGAAATTTATATGGTGCAATAAAAATAAAAGTCCACTTTTAGAACATTATTTAGAATTTCGATAGAGTACACCGGAAAGCGGAAGCGTTAGCGGAGGTCGTTGAACCGCTCGTCGAGTCAATGTCAGCGTTGCGGCGAAGCGTGGGTCCAAGATTCGGTAAGAACAAGGGTGCGTACTTGTCGGTACGGGGTAGCAGGGTGCAACTGTCGCGGGGTAACGACCGGGCCGGGGTCGTCGGCCGGCGCCACGCGGCCGAGAGACCGAGTCATCCGATTGATTGGAGCAGGACGGCACTACCTCTTCATACCCTCACGGTCTAACTACCCCCACTCTTAATAGGGAAAATAACACTTTGTTTCGTAATAGATAAGGTATGATTTAGTTTGTCCACTAAATCGGCAATAGAGCTTTTGGAGTTCGAATACGGGGAGGTAACCGACGCACACAGCTGCGTTAAGGGAAGTAGTTTTGCTCAAAATATTGATTTTTCCGCAGGGTTCGGTGGGCCGCGTGGCATGCGCGCGTGTGCGTGTGGTGTGTGCGTGCAAAGCGCGCGTGTGTGTGCGTGCGCGTCTATTTTGGGTTGAGCACGTGGTCGTAGTTGTTGCTTGTTGACATGCGTTTTTATTTTTATGGCGGCTTTACGGTTTGATCGGTTAATTGAATTTCATCAATGTTTGTAATTTAAGTTCTTGTGATTTACGATACACCCTGTTGTAGCGGAATACGTTAACCTATGCGGTTTTTCTTGAAATGTTGACGTTTCCATTACATACAGGTTTTCGCAATATTTTATAATTTTCCGCACATTGCTGTTTATGTGGGAATTGACAGAAATGAATCAGTCTGTCAATCGTTGAATGCTTTACCTTTGTGATAAAATCGATTTAAGCACACTCCTTTCGGACATTGGACTAATTGCAATTTTAACATATTTTTGCTGACGTCATTAGATTTAAAGGAGCTGTATTATCAGTATTTTGCATCCTACTTGTCGAATTTCGTCGCATTTTTTTTTTACAATTAGCCGTGTTAGGTTGTAAAGTGATTTTTTAATGTCGAAACAAACTGACATACCCAAATCACAAGTCAAAGTATGTTTTTTTTTTTTTATTGGTGAGAAATGTAGGACGTACAAACATTTCATTTCATTGTCAAGTAGATAATCAGGCACTCATTTTCAATAGGTCCCTAAAAACTGATTTCGTTTATAATTTCTTGGTATCATACCATGCAGCAGAAAAGTGTCAAAGCACTTACATTCAACTCGAACTCATAACATTTAAAAAGTATAAGTCTGAGTCAGCACTTTATATCCAGACAAGACTGCTTAACATTTTCTTATTCTCAAGGTTCAGTGGACAGGAGACGACTTGCAAATATATATACACACATAAGTACCGACTTCTTTCTGTGTGTATGCTGAATATATTATTAGCTATACGTGTACGTGTGTATAGTTATCGATGCACAAACACAAAGCCGGTTCCGAGGACTCACGCACACCAGCTCACCACCTTACCCTTGATTTTGCCAGCTCAAGGTCTCTACCCTCCCAGGATGTGCACTCACACCCTCGGTACCCTGCATAAGTCTATCCCCCTCTAAAGTGCGGACACCGCCGAAATTTCCCGACCAGGAGCCGGGGTCGACGACCTGCAGCGACATACGTATTGGTAAATAAACATTGATGCTGGGTTACATAACAATTATAATGTATAGGCGGTATTGATTCCACGTTTTGATTGACTATCGGAACGGTGGACGATGTGTTTTGGAATATTTTGCATTCATTTTGTTTTGACGTTTTTTTGGTTATAAAACGCGGAAGTCACTTATGTTGGGAAAGCTTTATGATTTCAGTGAAATTAAAGATTCGTTCGTATGTATAGTAGACGAGGGCGATCAGTCTCAATAGATTGTATTTTAGAAAGGACAACTTAAAATTCTTCACAGAAATGCAACGTCTTTTTCTGTTCAATTTTTGTGAGAAATTATTCAAAAACAAATTATGCATACACGAACTGAATCCCGAATTCGAATGTAGTTGTATTAATGTATACTGTATTATATAGCTATGTCATTTCTAGCCTTTTACGTCGTGACTCATGATAACAACAACAATGAATAAAGCCATATTTAAAGTATTTAATAAAAACAAAATGACATTCATCTTACAATATTCAGTAATCTCATTTACTCACTTGTTTCAAACGATAAGATTACTGAAAACATTGCGCTCGCTGTAGAGAAATCCTTCTAAATTAAATATTCAAGGCTGATACATTCTCTAGAGGGAATGTGAGAAATCTAAGCTGAATTTATAATAGTTTGAACTCACCCTTAATAACCAAGTGAAATTGGCTTCATATCTACATAGATAATACCTGTATAAGTACCTCTTCTAACGATTTTTCTTGCGTAGGAAGGTAAGTAGGTGGTGAAGACGCGAGTAATTAGGTTCTTGGAATAACCTGAGAAAATGTTTCAATATTAAATACTTTGAACCTAGAACAGATACTGTGAAATAATATGTATTTTAGCATTAATCGAGCCATTTCATACGAGTTTGTATCTTTAAAAATAAAAATTAGTTTATATTAGTATGCATGATAATATGAACTAATGACATCACTTATAATAAGAATAATTAAATTTTCCTTATTCGTGTAGAAGTCGAAAAGTACAATGTTTGGATGCTTAACTTTGAAACCTTCCATTAAAGTTGCACTTAAATAAAGTTAAATTGCGTATGCAGATCGAAAGTGGAGAAAACCATTGCTCGTAGAAGTATGAACAGACGACTTTTCGAACTCTTAATAGAAATAACTTTCATATATCTAAATGAACTTGCAATTTCATTGAAGCGTTTGAATCTCGGCGGCGAAACACACATTAATTCGAATCAGTTCGACTTAATTTGTAGAGCTCAACAATTTTATATGGACAATATTTCAGCAAACAAACTGCCATTTTAAATTAAATACGTTCCACGACGAATGAACAACAAAAACTAATTTTAGTAAAAATAAACTGGAGTCCCATAGCAGGCGCATCCCACTCGGAGCGTTTGATTACGTGATGGTAGTTATTGCCAGTGCGGGGGGAGGGGGCAGTGGGTGTAAGAGTTACCCGACCTACCCCCCAGGACCTACGCCAACACTGCACCGATGCAGCCACATCTAGATATCTAGCTATCTAGATAGATGTCTGGACAGTCCCGCACGCACACCGACGCGTCGCCCTGTCTATGTGATGCACCGTTGACAATATCTATACGTGGTACGTACTGCAGCACTTGTTTACCACCAATACAATTTGTTAAATATGGGGACGCCGTACAGTTTATTATTACTTCACTGTTCTTTTGTTTTTTGGTTCTAAGTATTTATGACGGTAAATAAGTGGTGAGGATAACTGTGTTTGATGACAATAGCATCAACAGGCGTCTGCTGATTGAGTTGTTGTCAATTACCCAATTCGAAGTCCATATCCATGTGGATGTTTAGTGTCATTTAGAATAGGGTCAAGTTTCAAACTCACGTTTCTTGTTAGGTAAGTTAGAAAAAAAACCTGAAATTAATACTGCAAAAATAAACACATATATTCATGTTTTCTTAAGTTCCGTGGAAACCTTGTTATTGATAATGTTATAGACTTAATAAAAAGATTGCGATTGAAGCGTTACTAATGTAGTTTTTCACCAGTACCTTTCTCATAATATATGCACGTGTCGTTAAGCGATGCGAGTATAATACAATGAGATGTTCTTTCTGTCACTCATTATTATGTTAACACATAATCAAAAATTAATGCAGCATCATACCTGACATCAAGAATGACATTATGCAGCAACCTTCAAGCAGTCTTCCAGCAATCAAAACATAATAAATAACACATTCTTCACGTTTCAAATCTCGGACGAACATACTAATTCGTACGACCCGACCTACCCTAACATAGCTCGGTGCACTCGCACTAAGACCTAAGTCTGTGTGCCTAGTACGTATAGTATGCAGCACACACACACGCACGCTCAATATTTACGTGAAGTTCAATTATGCTATTGGAGAGGGAGGTAGACATATACATGCTATCTACATGTGTTTGTTTGCATCTGAACTTTTCAGCTTAATGTTGCACTCTGCGTCAAGGACAAAAGACTTGTGTTTATTAAATGGTTTGATAGCAACACTTTTTTTTCTAACTTTTTTTTGAACATTAGAATGTGCTCCATTGTGCTATCTGATTTCTCATATCATAAACACACGACAACTTGTGATTGGCTTACGGTTAGGATGCAACATTGGCATCATCAACGCGCTTGACAAATGAACTAGTGATATTTTGATAATAGGTTGGTCCCGGCTGTCATTCGTAGATCTTTGACAGTCGTTATGGGTAGACCACAAAAGCAGTCAACCAGTTTTACCAAGGGGTATCTTGTTACCCAGTAACTGGGTCCTGGAGGTCAGATAGGCAGTCGCTCCATATGTAAATACTGGTATTCAGCTGTATCCGGTTAAACTGGAAGCTGACCCCCGCATAATTGGGAAAAGGCTGCGCAAATTAAGTAGGTACGTTGGCAATTTAACATCACCTAAATATTAATAATACATTTGATCACAAAAGTTACGGACGTAGTCAATCAATTAACCTTCAGTAAATATAACGCATAACATGGACTTCAAATTAATCTAATCACACATACAACCGAAAAAACAACAGAGCATTGAAATTATGTTATTATAGTCCTTATTTAGGTAAACAAAATATTATATTAAATAACAATAACCTTGAACGAGAACAAATCGTTCGCAAACCGGAAACATTTGACTGTTTATAAATTATTATACGATACGGACCAAACACGTGTGTGAAACATAAATAAAGCATTAATTTTAAACAAATACAAACCCAATATATACATTAAAACTATTAACTAAAATATTAACTTAGATACCTACTGAATATGGAAATAATTATATTTTATGGCTCGTAGCAGCTCGTAGCTCTACAACTTAATGCAAGATGAAACTCTTCAAGTGTTGCGCTTGAATGCCTACGCCGTAGCACTTGCTACGAAGTTTGCGCAAGTACGTTTTTTACTATTTATGTTGCATAACGCTATTGTATATTTACTAGAAATGGTTATTTGTTTATTGTAGTGTTTTTTTAATTTTTTTTTATTAAACTAGGCTTTTTTTTACAGTTTTTTTTTGTTTAAGTAAGACTAACAGAGGATAAATAAGATTTAAATGATTGTTTTATATAATTTTTAATCATTTTCGTAGCCGGAGTTTGTAATACGACGGTACGCTACAGCATGCTACGACAGCGCTATTCGTTTATTCGCGCCATCTAGTGGCGAGCGGACACAACGAAAGTTCGGCAATTCGACGCTAGAGGGCTGTTGTATAAAGCCATTTGTAAAGGTGTTATTGAAAGTGACAATGTTTGGAAATGTGCTATTATACTATCAATATTATAGCTTATGATCATATCATATTATTATACTTTCTCACCTAACGTTGATTTCTCTTCGCAATTCCTCGAAAAGATAAGGTGAACTAGGGATTTCTATTTCTAAAGAGATACCTATATTTAATATTATACTAGAAATCACTAGTAATTTATATTCATTCTTTAAACAACAGTTTGCACCACTAAATCTTAAAATACTACGAATTTAATAACCCACATAAATGTCCCATTTTCATATTTCGTTCGAAATGCAATAGATGCTTTGTGGTCGCTGAAACCGTTACATGTTCTGGGAATCGTCCTATCCTAGGATCGCGACTAAGGAGTTGAGCGTATGATGACTAATTATTTTTGGGCAATTTGCCAGCCGGCAGACCGAAATGTGAATATAGGGCGTCCGGCGTTGTTGCTCCATACACAACACTTCCCAAAGGTTAGCGTGCATCGCTTTCAGATGAGTCCAAGTATCATAAAATATTATGATGTTGACACAGTAAGCTCGCAGACGAATCTAACTATATTTTTTATTGCTTCGATTACGAAAGACGTATTGTGACACGATGAATGAATGAACTGGATCAGAATTCTTACGATATGGTTGAATAACGGAGTTGAAATAACCAAAATATTAACACCATCCATAATATTTTTGATATCACATATTTTGATTCTAGTTTATCTTTTAGAAACGTTTGCATCATACGGTACACATTTACGACTCAGTTTCAAAACCGACCTGAAGACACAACATACCTATATCAAGCCTGAGATTTCAGCACCTGATACTTTCTTCAGCGTTTCTTCAGCGAATGTTATCGTGTTTCGGAATCAAGAGAGCAATCTATCAAGATAACCCCATTTCTATGGGAACTGTGTACGGGGAACACATAGATGAAAACTGTGATCAAATATTGCATAAAGTTTTGTTATGGCAAACAATATGGCGTAAGAAGCCTCCTAGTTTATATTTTTCTTAGTGAACGGTGCAACTGGCCTTCCTGTTTTTTAAGCGGAATTACCTACTTAATAAGTTAACAGAATGACTGTAAAAAGGTAAAGCATTACTTAAAAAAAAAACAGTTAAAATGTGACTAGGATACTGGTCATAAATATTCCGTTTTTGGTATAATGTCAAGTTTAATTAGACTATTCGGAGTTTAGATTGCATAAATTAAATGAGATAAAACGTACAACTTGAAGATCTGGGTGACATATGTTAAAGCATCTGTCTTTCACAATACAGAAATATCATTTCCTTGTGACTAACACATAAAAATAGATTAATATTTGATGGAGAAATAAGTATAATATTTTGCAGTTACATTATAATGTTTAAGTTACTTCATATAATTACTTCACTAGGTTTAGAAGTATTTGATGTTTTTGAACTTAAGTTTTTGGTAACAAAGTAGAGGCAGCTAAGTTCCACTATTTATAAAACATAATGTCTTGGCTAGGATTACCATCTGACCGGCATTTGCCGCATTTGACAGGCATTTTACTTGACAGGCGTGCGGCCGGCGCTAAGCTGAGACAGGTATTTTTTAATTTTGCGGTACCACGCTAGCACGCCCGCCCGGATGAAACCAAAAGAAAAAAGAAGTTCAAAGAAAGAAGAAGTCCAAGAAGTTTAAAGTCCTGAAAGAATATTAATTTATTTTTGTTTTTTTCACATAGTAATAAACATAGAGACAAGAATTATAGCGTTTTGACAAAAATGCATAAAATATGATCCTTTGCGAGAGATTGGCGTCCATACTAGGATACCCTGTGTGACGGATCACCAGGCTCTCACTCCGAATTTAATCTAATTAACATTACAATGGTCAATTGTCAATTTTCAAACTCTAGACAAATTATTTATTGATGAAGGAGAAAACAAAAATAAAAAAACAAAAAACAGACTTTTAAAATTAATTAATAAAAATAAAAATTGTATAGTGTAATGCATGTGTAAAGTGCAGAAGTAAAATATTGCAGAAGCTTAGACGATATCCAGTTTTCTGAAAGTTTTACGTCACAGTGGTGCAATTTTTTTTAAAGTAGGGACGTGAGTCACAGAATTTATTCAAATCTGTTAGCTTGAATTTGAATGTTTTCCCTAATAAATGCAGTGGAGTAAAGAAAGGAATCGCCTAACAATAGAGTCGGTAAAAGCGCTATTAGCAGTTAGCCTAAGGAAACGTTAAAAACGTTTCGTTTGAAGATCTTTATATTTATATTTTAGAAATAAAGAACTTTGATAAAAATTATGTCTTCAGAAAAATATCACTCAGTATCAGTAAGTTCGTTTATTCTAAATTAGTTTAGTGGTCGTAAACTATCTTACTTTTCATTTTGAATTAATGTCAGTCTTTAAAAGTAAGTAAAAGTAAGTTGTGTATTATTATTTTAAGACCTACAGTTTTTTTTACAACAGACAGACATTTTTCTGAAAAATATGGCATTTTGTACATCCTAGACAGGCACCCGGCCTTACATATATGGTAACCCTAATCGTGGCCAGATCTTATAATTGACCATTTCATGAAATGGCCAGCTAAAATTGACCATTTCGTTTAAACGTCAACGTTTAATGATATTTCAGACGACGTTTGGCCATATCATTAATGTAGGGTATCCAAGGTTTAAGGCAGTGGTCGGCAAACCGTGGCTAACGAGCCGCATGCGGCTCTTTGGCCCATAGAGTTTGGCTCTGTACATTGTCCATGAGTGCGAACGTAGACACATGGTGGTCGGGGTTTCGGTTATTAAGCAAGATAAAACTTTTATTCAAAATTTAAACTATATTTCAACGATTTATTTCCGAAGTATTTTCACCAAAACTTATCAGAACATTTACTGTAACTTTCAAACTTTTCTAAGGTTAATTTTTTAATAAGTAATGCCTTCATCATATTATTATCAGCCGATATCATAATGATGATGAAGGCATCCTACTTCTTAGCAAGTTAATTTTGGGGAGCGTTATGGAGTGAAAGAGGATGGAAGTTTTAAGGATTAAGTAAAGTCTTTTGAGACAGTTTGGACACACAGAAAGGATTGGCTCTCATAAGAAATCTTAGTCGTTATAGTATTGATATTTCGCTCTATTGACTAATGAGTTTGCCGACAACTGGTTTAAGGTGTAGTAAAAATAGCCAAGTTGACGAACATTCTCCATAACATTTTACTAATACATATTTTCCGAAATTTTATATGGTATAAAATTAACATACAAAAGTATTATCTCCTTTTTGGATATTCGATCAGAACTTGAAACCGTTAATACAAGGTGTGCTAGCACCTGCTAAAGCACGACAATCACGTGGCTGCGATTGAGCAACCGACATCAAATTGAGCCAGTCCAAACTACCCAGCCGATGGCACTGCCGCATCCGCGATCAACAAGTACTTACACACTGACAATCATGCGCAATATACTGATACGATGAATTATTATAAAAATTTGGGCTGAGCTATTGAGGGTACTCGAGTTCAAACCGGGTTCTAGGACAGTCTGTCGCAACTGGCAAGTTCGGAACGCTTATCGTTATCAAGATAGGTATTTTGTATATCAAGTGCGCATTATACACTCGCTCACCCAATTCCTGAAGATAGTCGGTAACCTCCTTAACCGACCTAGATGGTGAAACACCTTTTTCCTGCTTTAATCAGTATTATTAGCAGTATTTCATGTCCTCTCTGACTTGTTATGAATTGTTTGTTGAAGATATTGTTATATGCAAAAAAGATAGGCTATAAGATCATTGTATACAGCTGAATATCTTTAGAATAAATACTAGGAAACCCTACAAATAAGCAGGATTTTTTTTGTAAGTGAACTCACAGCTATAAATGTTCAGTGACGTCATTAAAATTTTATTGTTTTTTATATAATTAATAGCTTGAAGCCACTAACAACCGAAAAGCCAAATTCAAGAGTTACAATTTTTTTAATTAGCTAGATATTTTTACCAAAAACTGTAATCTCGTGGAGAGTATTTGCGCCCGTGACACACTTTAACACATGTATTTGCTATCTTCATGATTTTTAGTTCAGTATTAATACCAACTATTTAAATTGACGTAGTTAGTTTAACTGTTTTTATGAACACCAGTAGTCAACCCTAGAACATGTAATAGAAATAGAAAAGTTGTACGTGTGTGCGTGAATTGCACTTGTAGTGTTGTTATGTGTGCAATAAATACTTTATGTATCCATCTCTTTCCTTCTCGACATTTCACTGATAGCTATGGCCTTGTCTAGTCGCATCTAATGCTGGCATTAGTCTGTTTACATCGCGCTGCTACTTGCCCCAGTAACTGGCTTGGATATTTGCACTTTATTTTAAAAGTGAAACATAATGCACTGTGTTAGATTATCGTGTTAGTCACACACTGAAACACTCCAATAAATACAAATTTTCTAGGTTACACACATATACAGCGTATTTATGTCAAAAAAATACGTGTAAACAGATGGCAAGCTAAAACAAATTTTACGGTCATTGGCATGGTTATTAAGTTTACGCGGAAACAGATATTTATGTTGAGCATTTAGTTTACCAGTATCTTTATTTTGTTTCAGGTGAGTGCTATTTACTTTTTGAGATCGAGCTGATGAACAGGTATGTACCTATGTATACAAAAAACATGAAATAGAATTATAATAAACTCTATTTGCTTCCACAAAAGCATGATGTTTTAGGGAATAATCAACCTTTTTGAGTTCAACTTCAACAACATGCACATCGACGCCATCAGCACGGTGAAGATTGGAAGCTCTGGTCAATGGGTCATGATATTTCCGCTAAGGTTTATTTATTTTCTTACTGGCACTTACCTAAGTTACTTGTACAAGTGCACTGGCTCAACAAACGCTCCAAATGTCCCTGTAGCGAGTGTTGACTGAGCCGGAGTGTTGACCGGTATGTAGGTTACACCGCGCGAACCGGCGAGCGCCCCCCTGGCCCCACCGCCCCGCACACCACGCAACTACTTCTATGATCCGTGCACTTTTCAACAAGAAAATGTCAAATGCACCTTGAAAAGAACTGATGCATACTGCGCAGGTACAGACAGAAATAGGTTAACAAGAAAGCCTTTGTACAGGCTGTTTCTATGTAACTGACATCCTTTGAGAAAACTCTCAAACACATCGATTGCACAATTCAAAGAGTAAATAGACGTAATTAAACTGAGATACGAATCACTTGAAACAATAATTCCATTTTTGAAATGCCAAAGTGCATCGTAGCTGCATATCGAGTAGCAACGGAGGAGTTGGTAACTATAGTTAGGAATTTGGGCTCTGGATCGTAGAGCGGCGGCAATGTGCCACCGACCAATTCTATTATTGGACGTGGGCCTATGTATTATATTTATATCAACCGCTACCCGTGGTCACTGGGGCAAGTTCGCTCGCTTCTTTAAACTCGCATTAAAAATCGGACAAGTTCGAGCCCAAGACCATGGCCTGTGTAAACACTACATATTTTTGCCAATTTTCGTATTGATCATGAAATTAAAAGAGAAAATTCTTGACATTAACATTACGATTTAACCGTATTTCTTAGTAATCGCATTTGCTAGGCCTTGAAAATCTATTGGCAATATTGAATGTGTCAGTGGACATTGAATCAGAAGAACGTTACAAAATCCTAATGTAGACATATTCAAATGTTGTGTTATTATGTTATATTTAGACTATATGCTAACCATTTTATCATCTCAAGGCAACGCGTATAAAGCAATGATAAACGAGTGACCATCAAATTAGGAGATCGACAACCGGCCATGACTCTATTTACAACTAACTATATCTTCTAGTCTAAAAAGACGAAGGATTTTTGCGATAAGATGACACAAAACTCACGCACACTCGCTAGTTTTTCAATGCGGTAACACTGTTAAACTGATTACCTATATTTTTGAAAAATATATTTTCCTGACTAACATTCGTGTTAGTATTCAAGGCTATTTGTACACTATTGAGTGGCTGAAGAATACAGAGCGGCTCTGGTACTATCTGCGTTCGTTTGTATGCGAGTGAGTCAATGTGTTCTGCCCTATATTCCGTATGTCCATTTGTTCCCGCAGTCGAACGTATTTTAGTGAAAGTGCGTTTACAGCAACTGCCAAGGTTTTAACACCTGCATTGAATCGTTACAACTCATACATTCTTATTACAAGCTATTTAGAGGAAGTATACGGTAAAATGGCTTTTAAAAATTCAATTAGGTATATGAAAGCGAGAGTAGGTACTTATGTTACTTAAGAGATACAGCTGCTGAATCTATATTAGTTTATTTTAAGTACCTACATTTAAAACAAAAGTCAACAAGAACCGTTTTTACAAAAAAAAAAAACAATTGTCTTCAAAATTAAAACTGCAGGTTCATGACGTAAAACCAACCACATTTTTGTCACTTCTCAAGCATTATATTAAACGTCGAGTAATTAAAATCAAAACTTTACCATAAACCATTAAATCAAAAAGTAATGTGCGACATTTGGCGACTCGCCAAATACGGCGAGACTTTACTCAAGCGATTTACAAAAGTGCGTACAATGATCTCTCCTCATTACTATAAATTATCACTACCAAGTGAAAACAAAGACTCACTTTCGAAAGTGCAAGCGAAATGTGGTTCAGTTGCGTATCTGGTTCGTACTCCATAGATCATCTGAGAGAACATTAACGAATGCGGATGTTTCGCAACAGCTCTGGCGATCTGGTGAGTGCGCCAGCGCTAGTCGATAGGTACTCGCCACAGTCGTTACACACGAGTCTCGAATCGAATTTTACTAGATTCGGCCACGCCTGTATTGGTATCTCGAATATATATGATTCTTAATTTCATGAGTTCAACCCCAAATCTAGTTTAATGAATGAATCACGAAACAATTTCGTACCTATTCGTAGTTGGCAGCTACTTTTATTAGACCACACGAGACATTTTGTTTTAAGATTCATAAAAAATATGTTAAACTCTACTAATGGACATATTTAAATGCTCATAAGTCAGACTCTGTCATAATTATTTTTTATTAAACTTTGAATAAATAATAGTTTTAAATAAGTGAAACGTCTTCTAACCGAGCTTCGATACCATCCCTATTTCAATGTACGGTGGGCTGCATCGATTGGGTACCCCAGTTGTATTAAAATTTTAATACAACTGGGGTACCCAATTGATGCAGCCCACTGTACTAACCGATTATTTCTACATATAGAATGGTTGTAGAGAGTAGAGATTAACAATCAAATTAGAAATGCATTTCACATTGCACATGTAGAGTACCCATGTGAAATTACCCTATCTAGGGCTGTACCCAACTGAAACGAACTGAAATCACTTTAATTTCAGTTCGCTAACCTGACTTTAAGACCTGACCGTAAGTCTATCTTGAATTTAAGTTACAATAACTTTTGAACAAGTCATTGTAGGTAAGCCTGCTTCCTTTCAAACGGACCTATTTTATCTAAAACTTCAGTAAAGATGCTTATCTAGACAATATGATTTATCTCACAGTAATTTAAAGGCCATGCATTGATTTCCTAACAATTTAATCGATACACAATTATCGATGACTAGCATTCAATTAAATGATATCAGCACATTTAGAAAACGAATTGAAATCAAATCCCAGAACTAATTTCCAATTCTAGAAACTTTAGTACTAAACCATTGCACTGCAAATTGAAATAAAAACGTTTGTTAATTTTACAAAAGATTCCCATTGGCTCATAGCATCATAGAAGCATCACCATTGGCCGTTTGAAATTAACTCGCGAGAATATAATTGGCGAGCTCCGCTTGCGTTTGCGCAGTTTCCATTACGCTGTAAGGCCACGTTACGCGGATGAGGTCAGGTCACAGACCTTAATGCATATTGCACTTGCTGAGTAATTGGAATGTTTTTATTAACGTAAGCAAATAATAAAAAATGCTGTCATTAAACATTACTGTGCTGTGTTTTGTCGTAACTGGTAATAATACAGTTTAATTCCAACAAGTAGAATCACGATTGCAATCAAGGCCGAGTAAAGACTAGGTCGATAGTGGACACAACATTGGGTCAGGATACTTGACCTTGTATTAAAAATATTACGAGACTTGTTGCATAATGGCACCATTACTTCAGTACTTGGTATCTGTATCGACTTTCAGTTTTTCTTTGATTAAATCAAATGTTTGAATGTCACTACAATAAACTCAAAAACAACCTAACAGATTTTCATACGGTTTTCATCAATGGACGGAATAATTCATGAGGAAGGTTTAGGTGTATAATTCATTAAGATGTTGTGTAATGGCTGAAATATGACAATGATTGTTGAAGATGTCAGAAAAATCATGCTGACTGGAAGCTTTACTATAGTATGTTTTCATGGGATAATTTCAGAACTCCACACGGGAGAAGCCGCGGGCAAAAGCTAGTGAAAAATAAATAAACTTTAGGCCCATCGTCCATGACGCTACGCTAAAATAACACGTTGTGGAGCAGTAAAATTCATCACATAAATGACAATATGTATATTTGCAAGACAGAATGAGGTGATGAGGACTAAATTATTGTTAAGAATAAAAGAGAGCCTAATCATAAGTTTGACCATCTTTTGAGTGGAAAGTTCCGTACTCGGGCTTTATCGTTGTCCCCTTTAAAGCCCCAAAATAAACATATTGTTGTCAGTTTTGACCTTAAATTTTCAAAGACGTCTTTTCGCACATATCAATATTTAATCAGACAGAGATATTTTGCAGACAGATCTTCATAAATATGTAACAAATGGCTGTAATTCGAGATCTAGTACATAAATAAATACTTCCAGCTTACGGAGCCAAACAGAAATAAATTGTTTTGAGAAAACATTAGTACGTGTTTACTTACTTTTTGTGTATCTGTTCTTACTAGGACTAGTCGTTGCACGAGGATTTGTTTGTCGTTTTGTATTACTTCAATATTTCTAAAGACAGCGAACATTACTCTGATGGCGAAGGTCCAAATGTTTATTAGAATTGTATAGTCTTCCTTAATAGCAGTGTAATGAGAACTTTTCTAGACAGGCTTAGCGTCAAGGAAACCTAACTTATCAGCGAATACTTACACCAGAAATTGTCTACTCCATCATATTCTCGGTTTACAATCTTGAACCTAACTATAATATTCTGAAGCTTATCCAAGTTTAACAATTAGGATAAGTAACGTTATCTATCTAATACCTTTAAACGAGCAATTCTTGTATATATGTGTATAAATATTTAATCTGAATCTCGGAAACGGCTCCAACGATATTCATGAAATTTAGTATGCAGTGGATTTTGGAGGCGATACATCGACCTAGCTAGGTTTAATTTTTAGAAAACGTCGTTCAAAAAAAAAATACCGAGCAAACCTCGGTCAGCCAAATATTTAGGATATGTGTAACGTTTTGTTCAAATAAAAAAATCTGTAACTTCTCTCTCTCCACAAAGAAACTCGAGCCATATGGCCAAACAATTGAAATGGCACAAATTAAAAAGAAAAAATCGGTCCGATGGTTCTTGGTAACCTTTAAAACACACAAACAAACATTTTGTATCGATGTTTCGTTATATTTTCGCTGACACAAATACGTTCGGAAGAGGATCTGATATTTAAGTATTCTCAAACGACATAGATCTTGATTCTTGAACCTCTGTTCTGAGAAGTAATTTTTGTGTTGGCACTGCATGCGTCCGGAGTTTAAAACGTCGTGTGGCCCAAGTTACAGGCGGCTCGCGTAGTTCAAGTTGAAGGTACTTGTGTAAGGCCATTATGACGCTCTAAAAGTTATGTATGTGTCATAGATGATTCGTAAAAGTTGTGACAAAGAAATGGTAACTACTTATTAGGGTTAAGTACACAGATACACATTGTCACGGTGCTGAATAACTTTCATTGGAATACCGGCCTAAATTTTTTGTTCCGTCGCAACATTGAACTTAGCGTTCACGGATATTTAACTATGATTCATACATGAAAGTGTGCCGATCAAGATAAAGTTGTTTTCAAGATATGTGTACGATAAATACTGCAATAATGTTAAATACTGTTGAGTTAGACTAGCAGTGATGCATGTTTTTATTATTCGTTACAAATTGACCTAAAAACACAGAGATTATTGAATTATAACCGTATTCTTAGTCATCATCGGTCATAGTTGCCTGTCCAAAACATGTCCATTTAATTTGATAACATATAATGTTTGTTAAAAAAAGAATAACATTTTTATCTACAACATCATTAGATTTATTACATAACCGCCAAGTTTGACCATAAGTGTGTTAATATAATTTTAAATCAGTGATTTAATAATGTCTTTATAAGAAATTTATTAAAAAACGCAATATTTTGATAAACAGTAATATTTTCAGTACCTACATAGAGACGTAACCATGGCGTAGAGCAAGCTTTATTCCTTGATGCGTCTTATCAGAATTAGAATTTCTTTATTTTGCATAAAATATGGTACATAAAAGGGCTTAAATGTAAGAAGTTCCACACATTTTGCTTTCTTACATATTTCAGCAAGCAAAAAATATCTTATAGTAAAACTATATGCAAAAACACTTCAAAATTAAAAATCCTTAAAATTATTTTATTTAATTATATTACTAGTGTGATCATATTTCGAACTTGCTCACTTATTGTATAGAACGTATTATTATAGAGCTATTTCTTAAGTTTCTTTTTCAAGTAGTTTAGTGGCAGCTCTCTGATCTGTTCGGGTATTTGGTTATAGATTTTGACAGACATATTGTAGCAATTGTTCTGAAATAGTGTGTTTCTACATCTTGTGACAGCCAGTCAGGTTGGATCTCTTGAAAGGAATTTCATCAACAATGCAATTTCAGCAATATCACCCAACAATGCATCTACGCCACAGCAACCTTGCAACTTGTCCCGCTTCCCACTTGTCCCTCAGACCATCCACCAGCGGTCGGCGGCCGGCCTAGTTTCGCGCTAGGAATAGGCGCCGCCCCCGCTTTGCGCCCTACACCAGCCAAGTACTGGCTTGTTAAAGGACACATACAAGCTTTTCATGCTACATGCCGCGCTGCTTTCAAACACCCTTTTATACCTGCTGAAAGAAAACCTCTTTTGATTTACTGTTTTTTAGGTCAGAAGAGTTTATCGTCTGTTTTAGACGTTGTTTTGATCTGTGAGCTGTTTTGTTTCTCGGTTTTATTAGTCGACGTCTATATTGTCTATGCGATTACTCAATGCCTTGTTATTTCATCTGGGTGAACAGTTTTGTTTTACTTTAACCGCATGAATAGGAAGTGTCCCCACTTTGGTGTACTGTTTCACTAACATTACTCATTTCTATGAATATTAATTTTATCTGTAACTCAGATAAATATATTTGAAACAGTTGCCATTACTAACTTTACATTTGAAAGTACTTCCTCTTAACATGGTCACTTTTAGCAATAACTTTAAGTGAATGCCGTTAATAAAGTAAACAGTAAAAGCACCTTGCCCATGCGAGCACGACGATCTATCGGTTCGTTATAACGAGCACGTGAGCACGTTCCATTAGGCACCCCACAGACGACCCGCACCCAAAGAGAACGCACTTCACACGCGCAAACACTTACGTATTGAAGTGTTAGCTGACCAATGGGACAGAAAATTTGTGTTTTCACTATTAGTAAGGGTAGCTGGGAAAGTAGTATTTAAAACTATGTCCAAAGACCCCTTTCTTGTGAGTTCCCATTTTGGATATTCAGTCAGAGCTTACTATACTTTACCGCAATTTTCACTTTTCAGTTTCAAGATTAGCTATAAAAGGGTAGCTCGCCGTCCGATAAGGACCCAGCCCGGGTCGACGGCGCGTTGTGTTCCACGCGTGCCTCAAAGAGATGTCAGCAGAATTGACGGGGTCCGCTAGGGCCAATGCCTGCCGGGGGTTCGAAGAAAACCGATAGGGAAATCGTGGCCCCCGGCAACAGGGCAACCGAAGGAACACGGGTGGGTTTTAGTCAGTAAGAGTCTGACACGCCCTCCCGCTCCGCCCAGAGCGGGAGAAGTTATTTGATAAATTCCCACCCAAAAAAAAAAAAAGATAAGCTAATATAATAGTTATGATTGTTTAAAAGTTGCATTGTTAATATCCTTTCTTCTTTGTTATTCCTTTTTCTGAAACGTTTTTATAAGTTCTTTGTTACAATTTATCCATTTCTTTCACTGAATTAACTTAGTTTGATTAAGTTTCTAGTTGTTAAATTCATCCTAGTTCACAATAAGTTCTACGATAAATTGATTCTATTTTGGAGTAAAAAGCTTATTAGAACCTGTCATAAATAACTCAAGCATACAAAACTTAGGATACCTAAGACTAAAATCGATTAAACTTAATAAGTCCTAAATAACGTCTGTCGTCGTAAAACTGTGCGCAAGAGTGCATTGCATCACGAAATAGATAGAAGTACCAACATTATGTGCGTGTATGAGTTACGGCTATGCGACTCCGGCGCATTGCAGGGTTGAAATACAGACATGCAGTTTTTCTGCTACTTTAGCGTTTAAATTTTGTATCAAACAAACAGACAAGGAGACTGCTTTTTTATAATATGTAATGATGACTTTGAATATAAAACCATGGACGCTTTACCAGATAAAGAAGCTTTGCTTTACCTAAGAGCTTCTTTGGACTGAGCGTTTGTCCAGCATAGCCTTCGCTTCAGCACCGTAGCAACGCCTACGTGGTGTAGGCGTGGATGTCGTGTCGCATTGACGCCCTACAGACATGATAGCAGTATGAAAACTACGTCGCGGCGTAAACGTTACGCCTACATTGGACCAACACCAGATGTGAAGTCACATCTAAGTGATCTACATCTTCATTATAAGAAAGTTGTTGATAATAAGCCGTTTTATAAAACAAGAAAGGACGGATGCAGAGCTAACCGTCTCTAATTTATACTTTTATTCAGTTTCAGTCATTGTATTTGTTTTCAATGTCAGTTTCAACTACATATTAAATGCAGTTGGATGCAACCCTAGCTAGCTCTGCAAATGCATACGACGCAGCGCAGTCCTTCGATTACACTGGCGCCTGTGTGCGTTGTCACTATTCTTTACGTGTAATTGCGTAGATCGCGTGCACATACACACGCACACTAACACAGCTCAGTCTAGGCGCAGTCGTAATGAGCTAAAATTATTTGCAATTTCCTTTCTGTTCCATCTATAAGCAACACAACTAGGAATTCGCAAACATGTGCGCGACACATGTATTTTGTACGTGTTAAGTTTTAATTTAGATACATTTTTATTAGCCGGGGTATTGGATAGTTTTACTGTTATTAAGTAGATACTAGTATCGTTTGCAAAGCAAAACATACAAGATAGGAATACCAAGATGTTCTATTTGACACTTAAAAAATAAAAGCAGTTTCAAGTCTACATCAGATAAGCCATGTCTGCAAAATGGAGCCCAGAACTCTTGAACACTAGTCAACCGTTCATCGAAAAACAAACAAGCTAATCAGACCCAAATATCACAAATATTGTTCAAATTGTTGACCAGTTGAAATAAATAGGTACATAAACTATTCACCGTCCAGGTTATTAGTCCCGCGCTAGGCTGACGACCTGACCTGGAGATTTAACAATAGTAACCTAAGAACACACTCGCTTGAAGAGGCGGCGCCTTCGCGTCAACCTACGTCCACTTCATAAATGTACTGACAAAGGGCAGTTTGTTTCACACGCAAACATGCTAACGATCTCTTCAACACACGTCAACAACATTTTAAACAATGAGCCGCAATTTATAACTTAACAGCAGCAATCAACAGTGACAAACAACTAATAAAAGGACCCGCTTGTCCCATAAATAAGGATGAAGACAAAACAAAGAAAAAAATGCATTTAAGTAATTTAATTTCGTTCAACATCCAAAAATATCATGTTCAAGGTTGGAGAAAAAATACCACAAGAAATCGACACCATCTTTAACCTAGATTCAATCTTAAAATCTGACGGATCAATACATGGTGTGACCCGTAAAACGTCCACGGGGTACATGGATAGATCCCTTACCCGTGTAACGCGCGTGAACTTCGACCTGGGTTTTGGAGGTCATTAACATTTGGGCGGGAACTGGGTCGGTGCGTCGTCGGGCTGCAGCGTTGTCATGGCAACGCGCCGCGCCGCCCCCGCCGCCCTAGACGAGGCCCAATCTAATGCCTCCAAATTCCCGCTTTATTTAGAAGACGGGTCGTATTACGTTATTGTTAGGAAGCTATTTATAGAGTTTCCTCTTGACTTGTAATGTTATCTTTGAGTAGTATTGTTTTATCGAAAGATTTAAGAACCTATTTGTAATTGCTGCTACAATAACTACAACTTAACTTAGATATACTTTGTATAAAATGTGCAGAACAACTTAGTCCAACGCATTTTTTTTAACATTTCACATACAGAAGAGTGGCAATATTAGGTATGTATCTACTTACAACTGACTTTTCGTCTCCAAGGGATCCCAACAAGCCACTCGCGACGATACCGCGAAGCAAACGCCGGACGCATGATATGCAACCACATTAACTACGGAGCTGTAGCACCTCAAAAGGAAAAACAGAACCTATATAGGATCCCTCGTGTGTCTGTCTGTCTGACTGGCTGCCCGTCTGTCACATCCAATTTGCTCCGAATCTACTGAATCAATTTATTTGCAATTTGGTACACATCGTCGCTCGGCATCCAATACCGCGAATGTGACATTTTTAGGTTTTTTTTAAATGCACTGCCATGCAATGCACTTATTTGAACGTGTAGAATGAAATAAAACAAACATCTGATTTTCGTTAAAAAATTTCACATTCGCGGTATTGGATACCGAGCGACGATATGAATTTCTGTGACCCAAACACGAATGTGTAACGTAAATAAATGAATTTTGAAAATGGGAGTCACTTTTCGGGGGTAGATTGGACTATTTAAAACAAAAGCTTCGCAAGCTGTACCGTGTGATATATCAAATGAAAGGGCTTGTTATGAGGACCTCGAATATTTTTTAAATCATTTTAAATTGAATACTTTTAAAGATATTTAAGAAAATAGATGAAAATAGACCATTGACACCCCCTTTTGAAAAAAATACGGAGAATAATTATTTACTCATCGATTACAGGAAAACCTACAAAAAATCTATGGTCTTAAAATAACATGGAAAATTTCTCAATAATGTGCGTATAAACTTACATTTGCAGTTGGAATGTATGGAAGAACATGTTTTTCAACTACATTGGTAAGTTTGTTCTTGGGATAAATGCATCCCAACTACGGAACCCTTCATTGTGCGTGGTCCGACACGCACTTAGCTGGTTCCTCTAAAGTTTTAGTTTTAAACTTGTTCAAGGTTTCATGGTCATAGAAACACAAGGTATTTTGAGATTCATTAAAAACTTGGAAAATGTTATGTACTTACCTGAGCATTGAACTTCCTCATATTTTTGTTTTTAGTTACAACTAGCTTAATTCTGCCCGCAACTTCGTTCGCGTGGAAGTCGTAAGACACCGCAGTATACTAAAATAACACCCACATTTTTATAAAACTTCCCTGTATAATACGTTTGTAGTTTTGGTCTCAGCAGTCAAAATGTAAAGAGATTCGGGACTGGTGACGCAGGAGCAAGCGACGTACAGTTGTTCGTGTGAGAAGCAGCTCGTCCTGAAGTCGACTGGTCGACATCCGCAGCCTTCAGTAGCAATTTCTCATTGCTTGAGAAGTTGACACTGATACACTGACTGTTTCTGCATTCTTACAGATTATTCCTGACGAACAGCTAACATAAATTAGACAAACAGACAAAAATTCTAAAAACGATATTTTTGGCATTAGATTTGTTCCCAGACCTCGTAGCAATAACTTTTCACATTCAATGTACAATTTTAAATTCGCTACGATTTTATTCAATGTATAGATGAGTAACTTATTATTTAAATTATTCCTAGATATATAAATGTATCGCGCATAGTCTTCATGCATGCAAAATGAATGCAGGCCAGACAATGCTGACTTTCTAAAAACCATTGTAAGAAATCCAAAGCAAGAAAAGCATAAGCACCTAATGTGAATCATATCTAAATCTATCTTTGTTCCAGCATCACTCAAATACTACCGGATAGATTTTGTTAAAATTTTTGTTTATTGCGGTGTCTTACGACTTCCACGCGAACGAAGTCGCGGGCAGAAGCTAGTTATGAATATTTAGAAATCGCCTCTTTAGGTAATTCAAAATCGTAATCACTCACCAAAGTAACACCAAAAGAAAAGGGTTTGGATTCCATGAAAATACTAGTATGTGCGGTTATTGCTGGCTCTAATACGGATTGATAGAAGACTATATAGGGCCAAGTTTTGAATAGCGGTTGTAGACATTTTATTGCGCTTAGGCATTACATAAACTAATTACCAGCAAAATACTGCTATGGTCCGTATGACGAGGCTTTATTTTTATTTCTTGCACAATAACCAAAAATTAACTGAACACTGAGAGCAGTGGTGGCCCAGTAGTAACGGCTGCGACTTATGCTTACGCTTTATTTTGTGTAAATTATTTCATCACCACAGTTCTCAAAACGGTGAAGGAAAACATCGTGAGGAAACCGGGATGTCCTAGAACCAAAAATTCGAAGACATGTGACATCTACCAACCCGTACTGGGCCCGCGTGGTAGATTATGGGCCACTCCCTCTCACAGAGAGGAGGCCTGTGTCCCAGCAGTGGGAACATTATAGGCTGATTATGAATGAACCAAAAATTACGATCAGGTCCTCAAAACAAATGATTAATTGTCAGAAGTTCTCAGCTTTTGCAGCAGCACTGTGCCGAGCCTGCTTGCGTCACCAAACCCGCTGGTACAAGGGACTTGAAAATAGGTCAAAAGGGGGCCGAACCACTGTCACTGCCACAGCACACATCCACGTGCTGGTGTGTATACGCCTACAAATCTACGAAAATCAATGGAGGCACGAGTAACGACCTTCGAAATTTTAAGAGGTCATCTTACCGGTACTTAGCCGATGGCTAACCTGGGACTTTGTACGGTTTCCATGGTTACGCTTCATGTGTTTTTTAACCGTTACGTAAGAGGGGATTTTCAACGTATTTATGATATGACATTTATTTAGTAGGACAAACTTGTTTGGTGTCTCTTGTGGAATTGGAAGTAATTAAACATGTGAAGATTTGTGTATAGGTAGGTTATTAATTTCAGTCACAATAGGTATATTTTAGCTTCTGATCTGCAGATAGTACCCACTTGCTTATATTTCTTTGTAAAAACCAGTAAGAATAGATTCTATTTAGCCGTTCATTTTACTAGGCCCCTGTTCCGATTTTTTTTTTTTACAAAAACACTGAAATAAATACACAATGGAGTGAAAATAAAGCGTTATTTTTATATAATGTCCATTCAGCCGTCGAGGGATGTGACCTAATTACGATGGTGTATTCTTCCTTTCATAATTTTTGCAGGAAACTTTTTTCAGGTAATTTAACATTTTCAAGGAGAGTTATTTATAGTCGTTTAGCTGATGTACCTCTCAAATACACATAGGGCAGTGTTTCAGTATTTTCTGGATCCTGTTAGATGTGGATAGGTGTCGACAGAGTTAGGCCTGAAGTTTTAGGGCTGGAAAATCCAATGAAAATTAAAAATACCGTTGGCATTATTTACCCTGTCGGCATGACCTGGACATAGCCAGTCTCTAGCACAAAAATAGCCTAAAATGGAGGACTTATGTTCTGGGCTTATGTCCTGCAGATGAAGAGGAAGTGAACAGTTTACCGAAATCTGTTGGTATTCAGAGACTTTCCATGCGTGAAGGTGAGGTTGAGGTTGGTAATGGCAATGAATAGTTCTACTGCGAATGAATCGCCTCTTCTCAAAATAAAAAGAAGATTATTATGATTATGAACCCATAACCAAATAGTAAAGAAGCCCTTCATCACTAACTCCTCATCTATCTCACAACTTTTGCTTGAAAATAAAAATTTTAAAAAATAATTGGTGATAAAATAATACCTTTTTAATAAAGTGTATAAAATAAGTCGCTGTTAACTTTTAATGGGATCGGGAAAAGTCAGTCATAGCCTTTATAATACCGCAGCACGCGCATGGAAACA
This sequence comes from Agrochola litura, assembly GCA_949152395.1. Taxonomy (NCBI): domain Eukaryota; kingdom Metazoa; phylum Arthropoda; class Insecta; order Lepidoptera; family Noctuidae; genus Agrochola; species Agrochola litura. The sequence goes on from OX424493.1 coordinate 18,964,248, forward strand.
GTTGACATTTCGAAACTGAGATAATTGTTGCACTCCACATATAAACAGTTCGCAGAATTTGAGGATTGTGTTAACTATGATCCATTTAGAAGAGCAGTGTACTGTTAACCTTAATTACTTTCTGCATAAGTGTTCGCCAGTGTTTTGTATTTAAATAATTTCTAATGTGACAGTCGAAATACCGAAATGTCAGTGCACTATTGAGAAGGCGGTCAGTGACGAAATACATTTTTCTATTATTTTTTTTACTTTGTAAATCTAAATACTTATTTACAACCTCTTTAGCTAAAATAAGATGAGTATTAATGAGTCCTGCATCCAAGTGAATAAATAGATACATTTGTGAAACATGATAAACCACTTATGTTAACATACTTTTATGTTCTAATTGTGATCAAATAAATCATAAAAATAAAAGCATCGTCAGATCAACATGCTCATTATAAACATATTTAATGACCATTAAATAAATACAACGACAGCTGAATGTCGGTACCTACCCACAACACAGTAGGTACCCATATACCATTCTCCACGCAACGATTATAAGCCATCTGCCGGCCACACCCTGCATCACCATCTGTAAGATCTGATAAAATGACGGTCATGGTGAACTTTTGAACTTCTAAATGTTCGTGATGTTTATCACGTACGTATTTTTGGCAACCCAGGTCGATCTAAAAAAAGCTCGCATTGCTAAATTAAAAATATTTTTATACCTTGCCCTTACCTGGTATTCATCCGGTTAGACTGGAAGCCGACCCCAACATAGTTGGGAAAAGGCTAGGCAGATCGGCCATTACCCATTCCTGCATGGATCATGCTGTGACGAGAAAAGAAGAAGTTTGGCAATCGAAATCAACCCTTAGAAGAACGAAACACAATAAAGTTTCAATCAAGTGAGGGGTTAGCCTCTTTCAAATCTGTTTTGACCGCGGTAAAAATAGTCCCATGAAACCTTTTTTCAAGCATATAAGAAAGAATTTATTACTTCTGTACATAAACACAACTTTTTAAAACAGAACTTATTGGGTACCTGCATGAAAACTCGAAAACAGATTACTACGAAAGCGACGAAAACCTGTAAATTACTTTGAAGACGGCTGTAACTGTAACTCGCTTTTACTTACCGCAGAAGTTTATAAACACATCTCGTCGAACTTCGTGACTTCTGAATGGAGCTGCTCATTAATCGGCTGAATGTATCGCTTTAAAATGCAGCGGAGACAAAATTCTTAGGGCCCCTGACATTGGGCTTTGACCTCACTCCGCCTTTTGGCAGTCGCCTTGGCATTGCAGCAGGGCCGCATTCAAAAGCCCGCACCTCAAAGTTGATACCAAGTATCGAACAACAATATCGGCTGTCTTCTACCTTCAGCAGTAATGTAATGCCTCTGATGGCTGCCTTTTTTCGTCTATATTTATTTTTAAAACGTTTAATACAGTCAATTGTTAATTATAGAAGTTGGCTCGGTGTGTTCGCTTTGTTCAGTGCACGTACTTCGTGTTATTGTAAAGGTCAACGGAGTTAATATCGGGCACTATCTATCTGGTTGGATCGAATCTCGCAATGCGCGATATTGCGCCATTAGATGTAGAAAAAAAAGAAAAGAAAACGCATTACGCCATTAAAATGCCTCGATGCAATTTGGCAATAACTCCTTGAAGATAAGACTAAACCAAATATTTAAGTAGGTACATAGTCTTTGGCTTTTCAAAATATTTTATTATGTTTTAGTCTGGTGGTAAGCGAAACACTCAACTGCTTCTTGAAACAAATTTCATGGAAAAAATATTCAATAAATGACTGATAAGATGAACCAAGTATCTACTTAGTTAGGTAGGTACATAGTACTGTTCTAAAAAAAAGATACGTCAAAATCAATTAAGTACTTATCAATATGCCTCATATCTAAATTAAATTAGAATTTTTCAGAAATCCCATAAAACTCCAATACCAGGAAAAGAAAACCTTCAACTAAATTAACTAATTGAAACATCAGCTTCTGCTATATGTAGTTGGAACTCATAACCTATTTTCAATGAAGTAGTAAGTAGCAACCGCGCCTGCAGCTTTGAATAATATATCAGATATCCCTGCCATGATATTATTGATCTTTAAATGTCGAATGTCAAGAGTTCAACTAATATGGCGGACGAAGTTGCCTTTTGTTTCTATAAAACTGCATAAAAACAGGGGAAAAAAGAGGATAGAAAAGAGGAGTTAGTTTCTTTGAATATTTTAAGAACCCTTGAGGATGATGATCATCGAATTTTCGAGAGAAAAATTAGAAATTCAAAATGGAGTGTTAAGAGGATGCACCGGCCGGCGCGGCGGCGGCGGCTTCGACGACGGGCAGCGCTTGCGCGGCGCCCCAGTTCCCAGCTCGAGGTCAGGAGTTCGTTCCCCGATACGTATTGATCGCCCTGTCGAGGCCGGAAGTGGGCTTCGGTGCAGCGGACCTCCAATGAGCTGTTAATACCACCTTCGGCTGAAGAAAGTTCCAGAGGTTTAATTAACAACACTCGTTTCTTGCCAACTGACCAATGCAAGTTCAACACTTTCGTGAGGATGTGTGTACTTGGATCGGAAACAATTAATTCTAAGAAATTAATAACTGCTCTACTATATCAAGGCAATTTGTCGCTAATTATAACTAGTGCAATTCAATACATTATTAATTTCTTGTCTCAGCCGAACACACTTCTGAGCAGACGATGGACAATCCATCCAATCAATCATTCAATGGTCCATCGTCTGCTCAGCGCCTTAGGGTTCAGTGAATAAATATTATTACGTATATGTCAATGTGTCAGAGAAAGTAGGTAGGTACTACAATTTCCGATGCAACGTACTATATACAACTAGTGTATTGCTGAAGTAATTGCTCAACTATTGTATTAGTGTATTGTGTACAGCTGGCTGAAGATATGTCTCCAGTTTTGTCAGTTCATTCAAGAATTTCCTGGAATTTTGGAATTACCTCGTATCGATCGCAATTTTACGCATATAATAAGTAAAATTAACGTAGTGTGTATACACGTCAAATAGTGTCTTTTGTATAGTAAATGTTGAGACATTTATTACTCGTCTTTTCGATGAATACAATGAAATGTTGAAAACAAATAAAGTAATTAATAAAATAAAATACAACAACATAATTATTTATATTTAAAGAGTTTGCGGTCGTTAAGAATTTGATCAAATAAATTAATTACTAAAGTTTATTATTTATACAGTGAGTGTCATTTGAATACCCCAGTTACACTTGACATTGGCATAAAATTATTAAACTAGAAGGAAAATAGTGCTGCTTATAATCTCAAGCTGGGAGTAAAATGATCCGTAGTTACTTAGGTAAGGTCTGAATTTTCATAATTTTTATACTAACGGTACTAGGAAAATATTTTACAGTTATATTAACCATAAATTAAATTATAGGTACACTGCCTCTCAACAGTTGGCTTCATAATTTGTTAGTTTTAAACTCAATATTGCTTTAAATTCATTCGAAGGCAAAATAAATATTTTCGGTCTGCTATTGAAAATTATCATCTTCACATTGAAGTTTCCAGCGTCAAATCTCGCGGCGACCTTGCTTGGCACAATTATTACATTATCAGATACATTGACGAGGACATGTGCACACATGAGCAATTGTTCAAAGTAAGCCGTCAATGTAGTATTGTTATTAGCATAAACACGGCACACAGACGAATCAGTCGCCGTATCGGCGGGGGTGTTATCGGCCCGATATAAGTAGGCCCCGGAGGTGGGTCAATGACGTTCGTTGACCCGCCTGCAACCCGCACGTGTTGGCCTCGCAAACCCGCACGCCCCCCGCGCTGTGCACCCTCCGCGCACACACCCCCACCTCGCCCCGCCCTCCTCGAAATTTATGGTGATTGTTGCTAACCTTTCCGAAAGCCTCAATTAATGCATTATTCACCTGCCTATACGCATCCTTGTAACTGGTATCTCGTGATGATGTGATATTGATATCTAGTAGGTATGCAATATAATATTTACTTTTAGTAAAAACCTAGCTGTAAGTTAAATGTAACAATACTTGCTGCGCCCTAATAGGGTTATGTGCTCTTAAGTTTTAGCCTAGCCTGTAACTGAGTATACATTATACAAATAAATAAATAATTTCAAATCCATACCTAACCTATAACTCCTCGATATTCGTTTAGTACGTTCCATCGATATTTGGTACATATTATGTTCTTTGCTTTTGTAGATAATGAACTGAAATTGATACTTGAATGTCCTTGTTATCTAGCTATGTACATGTGTTTGTTGTATGACATATTTATTTGTAATATTATTGGTAGATTTTATCTCAACTACATTTAACACAAAGTGATAATATTTATTTTAATTTATACGATTACCTATGTACATAATATGTGCTACGAATTATGTGTTCAATAGTAGCATATAGAATACTATAGCTAATGCGTCTTTTAAACTTTTATATGAAGTCTGAGGAAAATATTTTATTTATCTAATTGCATAACAAGCACGTGACTAGTATTTAAATCAACATGCGAGCGTCATCATTAGGTTTATAGTAATTGCCTACAAATCATAAGCAAGGTTTACCTATTTTAATGAAAACCTAATCTGTAATCGCGATGTACGAACAGATTCGTTCAGTCATAGGTCAGGCGGCCACTCCTCCCAATCGTTCGTATTGATTGAACCATTGACGTATGCACATTTGACGCACTAACCTACCTCTACCTACAGCCTAGGTATATACACAACAGTTTCATTGCCATATTCCCGGAGATCGCTATATTTATCAGTCTGGTTTGGTGCGGGGCGCGGGGCGGGGCGGGGCAACAGCGCGCAGGTACTAGGTGGGTCAATGACGTTCCTTCACCCGATGCAGCCTGCGCCCCCTGTAAGTAGGGCGGCTACCTACCACCCTAGCTTTACGCCCGATGCTCTTAACCCCCCTTTTATATAACTTAACTGCACTTAGAGTGTCGTACTTCACACTTGGATAGATCAATCAATGCCATCGGTTTTCAAGATATAAAAATACAGTATCCTGATAACTGTCAGACACACCCTTTATTTCCTTTTAATGACGATGAAAATGAGGTAATACTTGCTGGAACGTATTTGGTTTGTTATGGCAACAACAAAAATAGGGAAGGGCCGCCCCGGGGTCAGATTTGGGTCCGCTGCTTACGTAATATACTCTTTCATTTGTTTATTTATAACATTTTCCTTCTTGTATTCCCTAAGATAATAACAAGCTATTACTTTATATGACACAAAGTCTTGGTCAAGTCAATGTTGGGGGAAATACATAGCACTGATAGAGATACTGATGATAACCGAATAAAAGGGTGACGTCATTACATAATGTGACAGGGCTGCCCCACATCCCCCTTGAACTAATTTGATATAACAATGATTATTAAATTATAATTAAATATTATCGTAGCTCTACGCTCGTATAACCAGTCTCACAATGGATAATTATAACTATAGGTTACTAATTAATTATTAATATTAACTTGACCTTCAACGATCAGCTTTTCAATGTAAATTCTACAGATTACGTCTGTAATTAAGTGTAATGTATTCAAGTTTATTTGTACTTTTGTAAACAAGTATAGACAATATTAGTGCGCAAGGTCATGTTATTTTTTTTCCTATAACAGATAATATAACATATAAATTTTTATACTGCAAGTCCTGGATTTTTCAATTAGATTAGATAAACGAAAAGAAATCAAGTGAATTAAGCAGTAATACTTGACTTGCTTATGTTCCTTGTTTATGCAATTCACCTCAAAGTCTTTGCGATATTGACAACTGCTTAGTAGATACTTGTTTACAGTAAACATACATGTGACTAGTGTGACATAACTTATACCATCAAGTAGAACAACTGGTAAACATCAACGATGCTAATTCAATGAGAGAGTACCAAGAATTAGAACATTACATAAGGAGTAAGGACACGCTGACGATAGCGATAAACTTACTGCATCTAAGTACTGACTGCACTATAAGTACCAAACAGTACTGGAGCCTTCGCTCATGTACTCGTAAAAGTAGATAGAATGTCTAAGTCAGCCAGGCCAGTAGGAGCCAAGGCTAGGTTGAGCAACCGTCCCATTGAATATGAAACTTTATAGCTACGCACGGAGCATAGAAAATTGCTTGGCGGCTGTCGTCAATGACGTTCATTGACTCGAGCGTTCGATGCCGGCGCAGTGCTGTTTTCCTTCTCCGTTTTCATGCATTGATATTAGAAACTATTGAAGCTGTTTCTGTTATAATGTTAGGTTTACAATTCCCATCGATTTCTGCGTAAACGAGGACGAATTTCATTATAACGTACAGTATTGTTTTAGACAGTTATTCAATTTTATTCTGCAGTAATGACCTTAGAGAAATCTTGCGAAATTAAACGCGAGTTTGCATTTAAATATAATTAACCTTGAATATACAATGCATATTTAGTAATGAAATGGGTAAAACTCTCGTAGAAGTTATGCTGCAAATAATTCAATATTTATTTTCTTAATTAATCCAATTTATATAGTACTTATAATAATCAAATCAGTCATGTTTTTCTAGGGATATCATAAAATATTAATCGACCACATAACATAAAAAATCAAATAAATAAAAGTAAATTATGGAAAACTTCGGAAAATTTGGAAAAGCATTCAAATATCTGATTCTACATGTAAGTTGAAACGTAACGAGCTCTAAGATCATAGAATTCAAGGTCTGCTGCTGGATGTACGGCGATTCCGCGTCCGATCTATCATGTTGAAACACGTAGTTATTTTAAACGGCAGAAGGTTTATTTCATTTGTCGTCTTGCAAGTACAGCACCAGTTACTCAAGACCCCTGCCGCCTGTCGCTCACGAGCTTCATGATGCGAGGTGGACGCAATCGTGCGCACGTCAGAGGTCTCGGTTAGCTGGTCGATGTGTACGTGAGGTGGCTCGGAGCTCGTGACCCAATTTCGCAGCTGCTGGTTTCAGCAGTGGCGAGGGGAGTCAGCGGGGGCCGTGCGGTGCGCGGGGGCAGCGGCAGCGGCGGGAGGCGGGCGCGTGTCAATGCCGTTCGTTGACTCGCAGCAGCGCAGCGGCATCGACGCGGCCTCCGCCTTACATAACCAACGACAATGAGCGCTCGGCGAATGCGTGTGATGTACCAGTCGACCCCACTGTTGCTGCTACATCGGCACCGAAGCCGCTCGATGCGACTGTTCTCTAGCCCATACAACCACTGGCGTCTATGCATTCTAATCTAAACACTCATATGAATTCAGTTAGGCACGCATTATCAGGAATATTCTAGAAGGGTGCACCGTCAATTGCACGGTCTTTATTTCTATATCGTTATTGTTGTCAAGGTCAGTGCTCAAATATAATTTAGGATACTTAGGTAATGAATGTCAAAACCATATTATGAACCTGTAGCTAAACCACAGCTACATAATTCATGTTTATTAGAACTCGTAGAGCAAAATATATCATTCCTACAAGTTTTGCGCATAAAATATTGTGCAAATAGCAATTTACTTTAAGCTAGTTGTAAAGGATAAGAACTACAACTGAAAACTATTTCTGATATTATAAGACATTCTACAATCTACCTCGAAGCCTGTTCAATCATTTAAATCACCTAGGTTCAATGCTCGTAGAGGTACCTGATAAAATTATTTGGTATTTCCTGAGCAATGTAAGCAACTTAAAATTCCTTTAATTAATTTGTAATTACGTTTAACGAGTCAATGAACCTGTTCAATAAGAATGCGGTGTGTGGAACAAGTGTGTGGAACGAAAATGTGTCGAAAACCTATGTCAATCCAAATTGTAATTAGCTCCGAAGTTACTACAAAGTGGTCGATTGTTATATCTGTGAATGAGACAAGTTTGCTGTGGAAAGCGGTCCCTTGCTACGGGGGCGCAACAACGGGCGCGTAGGGCGGGCGGACTGCGCCGGGCAAAGTCGGGCTGAAAGTGAAAGATGCGCGGCTGCGGGGGTGCGGCGGGGAGCGCGCGGGGCGGGGCGCGCGGCACGGCGGGCACAGCCGCGCGCCCGCACTAGCGAGCGAGTGCACCGAGTCGCAGCCTCACGCAAACAAAACTTTAGTTACTAACCTACTTCCGTGCGGGCGCCAACCGCGAGCGCGACTCCCGCTCTGTTGCACGCTCCTGTGTGCGCACCGCTGGCCCACGCTGGCCCACGTACCTTACCTATGACACGTTATAGTGATGAACTATTCTATGAAATTAATTAGGACTCTCTAAACCGGCTGGCTTGGCTGTTTACTTTGAATGGACACAAACACGATAAAGCTGACCGGACGACAAGGGCAATTGAACAAAATGTTTTATGGTGAGATGACGTTGTGTACGTCTTGTATAGCTTTTATGTTATTTTATTTTTCACGTTGGCATGCACTTCGCGGTCTTGTCGTTTCATTCATTCCTTGTTTATTAGTAGACGGCCACGCACACACTGCACGTAAAAAACACGTGTCTATCTAAATTCCGATGAATACAATAATTTAATCACTAGCGATAAGCCTTTTAGACATGATCTATTGTTATATCTTCTCATCAAATATTCTACAAAGTACTATCGAATACTAGTCATTACTATCGGTGTACTCTCGACTTTATTGCATTAACTAATTTATCTACAATCCAATTACCCACCTGTCTGTATATTATCTTAGGCACTGCTAGACAGAAAACAACTTTTTATTTCTTATCATTTAGACCAACTAAGCAGTAATACTTGATATACTTATTGTGATTTGAATATCTTGCATTTCTAATTTTTCAATGTAAAATTATCAGCTTTTTGTTACGTTGCAGTATAAATTTGTTTCGCTTTTGTCAATATTCTTAGTTACCTAGTTATCGTATAGGTTAATTACAACTTATACTATATAAATACTATTATCGATAATTAAATTAATAATAACGTCCATCTATTTAACAAAAAATAAAACTGAAAATATAATCCCTTGTTCGGCGGCCATATTGGATTTGTCTATGTGCTGCTTATGTCGCCCTCTAGCGACTAATGACGTTAATATTATTTAATGATAACACAATTTTTCTGTTTGTGTATACTTACTATATTTTTTAATTATAAGATTGCGAATTATAAATATAGAAAATAAATTCACTTAAATGTAGGTTATCTTGTTGTTATCGTCATGTTTTAAAGTCTTTATCTTACATAATAACCTAACCAAGTAATTATGAATAATAAGACAGTACTCATAATATTTACTCGAAGGAACGACCTCGAAATTAATAAATTTTTAGGACATAAAATCTAAAAAGATACCTAAATTTACAAATTTACTAGTCCGTAATTGGGGTACGTACGGTAGGAGGATATTACACTATATCTAAGATCATCTTCCTTTGGGGAAAATATTAAAAATATGAATACATTTAAGAAATATTAGAAATATTTCGTATACGATAAGACTAGATATATATGATAGTGCAATATCCCCCTTACAGACAGCAGCTAGTCAACATTAAAATTATCTGGAAATTGGCATTAGTCAATCTCATGACCCTTTTCTTAATTTAAAAATTCTAACTGTTATTCCTAAGACTCCACCTAGTTAAAATATTTTACAAAAAAATAAAATGCCCCAATTCTATATTTAAATTCTAAAATTTTTATGCTTTAGTCACAATGTGATGATCTCACGGTTAAGTATTTTTTAACCTCCCCGCTACTGCTACACTAACCATAGTTACAGAGTCCGGATCTACGTAGTCATAAATACTTGTACAGTCAAGGATATAAATATGTACACGAAGCTAAATTCAAACGCGAGTTAAATACAATTCGCACAAATCTGTGTGCAAAGATCCAAATTCTCATAATTTCAATTGATATTTTTACTTTAGGAGAAAATCGTTGTTGGATTTCCCGTGACTATACATATTTTTCTCAAGACTGTAAACAAAACGTAGGTACTCGTAAACGAGCAGTTAGTAACTGCACTTAGGTACTGCGAACTAAACTCGGTACTTTCTCGTTTTGATCTTATCCGATTGTGATAAACTTTAATTGAAGTAAGCTTTGTGATTGAATAACAGATGAACAATTTCTCGAAACGAATTAATTTCGATTTACTTTCATTTTCATACGATAGGTGGCTTCTGGCTAAATGCTACCTTCAAGATTGATGACAAGATTCGTTTTTCCATAGTAATGTATATTTTCTTATACATAATCATAACAGCGTTTATTGTTTCTTCATTCAAGAGGCTTAACTAAAATACCTACATAGGACGGTGTTTTACTTTCGATTGCGTATTTAAGTCGTTTACCCATTCGATATTTAAAATTAGAATCGACATCAACAAGAATTAAACTGCATCTAATTGCTTATTTTAAAAGTGGACTAATTAATAACTAATCAGCTCGAAGTCTGGATTTGTGCCCTAATGACAACAGGCTTCTCTTTCTCTGCCTTCTTCTTCTCACAAGCGCTACACACTTAATCGGGTCGGCACACTTGATTCGATAGTACTTCTTATACAACAAAGCCGATCCAAAGCAATTACTTCAAACCAATCGGAAAACTCCGTTCGGAAAATAGGCACCCTCGCTGAATCATGTTCGAGTCGGCTCGGCACAATTCGAGCTTAGCCGAACGGATTTTTTCCCGAACATATTTGATTTGGCCGCCCGGTTGTGCCGAATCATACTTACCCGAACAATTAGGTAGCAGCCTTATTGTTTCTCTGTTGTTTTCGAACGGATATTTGCAATTAGCACAAATTTTTAAGCTGACTATTTTAAAATCTGAAACATCAAATATACCTCGACACATTAATAAATATTTAACGGTAGCAAATTTTTTTTAAACTTGAGCATAATGCATAATAATTTAATAATGACAATTCTATAATTTTCTTGAAGTGTCAACTTCGGTCAAAGTTTAGTCTAGCTAGTATAGTCCGTGCAATCTACGAGGACGCGCCCCACTCCGCGATTACTGTACTGTAAGCTGAACTCTAGTACGGCGCGGAGCGGAGTGGGGCGCGTCTTCGTGGATTGCACGGACTATAGCACAGATACAAAGAGTTATAAGGTATAGTTATAGATAATGATAGAATTTAATTTAAAGAGCACCTAACTTTGCCATCAGCTCAGTTTGTGGAAGGGTTAAAATTGAAACTCGTCAGGTCCACGTTGAGGTCTGTTAATATTTCGACAACATTGTAATCGTCATGGCCAAGGCCTACCTGAGACCATTGACCATGAAACTTTCGAAAGGAGAATGCCCAAAAATGTATGGGAAAAAACCCAGTCAATATAATAATAAAACTTTTGTGGAGTAAATTAATTGAAAATAAAAAATATGAAATAACTTTCTTTAAAAATTATCCATCCTGTCTGGGTAGGGTTCTCGATATGCATCAATGAGGGCTGCTGCAATTCTAAAGTCACTCATTTCATTCGTCGCTTTTTTGTTGAAATAAGTGTTATTAGCACTCTCAGTGTTTAACTGACTTTCGTTACGTTGTTTGGATGGTAGAATATGTGCAACATAACCCCATATCTCTTATTGACCACAGGAAACTCTTTATATGACGCTTGCAATGTTGCCGATTACTGAACGCTGTGGCGCTTATGGTGATTATTTTGAGAGAAACTAACTTCATATTTGATATCTACCTTATATGTATCCTACTATCGTATATACGCGCTGGGTTTTTTTGGGCGTTCTCATTTGTACCATTATTTTAATGGTCGTACAAAATTATTTTGTGGCTATTTATGTACCCTGTAAGTACGAAATTATGATGACCCTTAAGGTGCCTTTTTGTTACTGAGACTTTTTTAATTACTTTTAATACCAACAAAATGTACATAATTAAGAAGTGGGTTCAATTTTACCTTTATTTGCCTACGAGGCTACGGAAATGCTACGGGGCTATGATTTTTTTTGGCGCCAAGAGAATTTTAACAAATATTAAAAATATTTAATTATTAAAGATAAAGACAAAGATCATTTATTTGTCCAAAACATGCAAGATGTTACAATTAAATTATATCACAGTCATGTTTTGCCTTAACAGCGTACAAATATAAATAGGTAGGTTACATTTTTTTAATCAATTAATTATAAACTTATTCATTATTAGCACACTACTTTACTGCCTTGATATCTTTAAGTTGCAAAGTAGGAAACTAACCAAAAAAAAAACATAAAGTAAATAATAAGTTAATATTATTAAAGCGCCACTATTAAAATTGCTATTATACAATGTTGAGACAATTTAAATATTTTTTTATTAATATTATTGCTGTTTTAGTGTGATAATTACACTTATTACATAAACAGGTATTACATAGCGCTGCAACACAGTTTCGAAATACCTTTAAAAGGCTCGTCGTTTAAACAGTGAACACGAATTTATTCAACGAGCAATGACGCGTGTTTAGTATTGGTCAATAATATTTAGAGCGAGAATTATGTGAGTTCGTTGCGTGGTAGCTACTAATTCGTGAACTGTTCACGAATATGCGTGTCGTACGCAAATGCGTCAATGTGTGCGTTGATTGAGGAGTTGCGTCTGTGTTTGTGAATTTTTGAGTAAAACGCGCACACGGGCCCATCGTGTGGGCTCTCCAACAAAACTGGGTCGGTTCAGTGACCCATATGTTTATCTAACGATTGTGCGGCGGGCGCGAAAGGCCCGTAGCGCCTCGCGAGTCGCGTTCTTATCTTTATCAATGCGTTCGCGTTTTCGTTTAGGTTATCTGTCGGGCAACCTGTCTCCTGCACTATACTGATTAATAATCACGTTGTGGGACACAGTGCACATGCACACATTATTATTGCCTACTGTTCAAATAGGAAAAACTATTCTAAAACTGTTGCTTAATAATTCTTATCATCACTGCTCACAAATGTCATTTCAACCTCGTAATTTTCCAAGTATTGGTATTGAATTTGGCGCCGCCTCCATCCAGAATTCCAGACGCGATGAGTGAGATATCATTTTTATATCTTAATTAATTACTGTGTTCCAATTCCTAATTTTAATATTTTAAACTGAATTTTTTTTCAGCGATCCCCTGTTCACCTTTATTATCTTCCTCTTAACTCCAGCCATATAAAAATAACTTTCCTGATTCACACATTTTCCTTGTTTAAAAATGGAATTCCTCATCTGAATCATATGACGACTTAATTGGTAGTGAATACTGCAACCACAACTGCAACGATATAAAGCTTTATGTTACCTAGAACCTAGAAATAATAGGTACGTGAAACAATGTAAGTATGTGTCAGATAGATCTTTAGCTAATGTTTTAATAACCTTGGACAAAATTAGTATTCATCAGTCTGTTCGTTTTCTAGACATCCTAAATTGGATGGAACTAATTTTCATTTTAGTCAAGACCGTTTAATTTTAATTTCGTGAATGTCGTCCACCCACATGGAGAAATTCGCTATAAATCTTCACAATTACTTATTTGGCTATGACTTGCTTTCTCTAATATTAAAACCACGCTCATTTAACTTTTTATGTTTAAACCGCTAAATTGCTCCGCTGATAAGATCCTACTGACAAGCGCGTGCAATACCAATGAAGTGTTGCGACTTGGCATGTTACCTTCTAACAATCTTACAACTGCACTTCTGCAAATTGAGTGCAATCAACTGTGAACCTTCTATTGGTAAAGTTAAGGACGTTATTGTGTTTCACGTTGTACATAGAGCTTTGTAAGGCACCTATTACCGTTTGCTCGCCAAGGACGGTGAAAGCGGAGAGAAAGGACGTGCAATAGTGACGTCATAACTTTTGAAGTTTACAGTATTTTTTTTTGAAAATCCTTTCACATACATTTTGGGAAATGTTGACTATGCCTTTGACTGTTTATACATTTAAAATTAGTTCCAGGAAAACTTTAGAAGAACAAGTATCTTAGACGTAAAGTTTTACAATACTAAGGAAGTATATATTCCTCAAAAATATTGCTTTTTCAGTTAAGGCACACCTCAAAGGGTGTACACAATGCACGTACAAAAATGTTTTTGAGTGTAGATGATGTATTTTAGACTTTAACCCAAGTTTTGACTAATCATTTAGAGCGTTCAATGATAGAGATTTATATAACAAAAATGTGACATTAATGTTAAAATAATGTGGGCGCAGATGTGTTTTAATAGCTGCCATGTGTCGGCCAATTGACGATCACTCCTATAGCGGCATCGTGATATTTACAAGCGTAAATTCTTAGCAATTAGTATCAGCCTAAGCCGTTACCTTCAAACACTTGTAACTACTATCGCCCTTCATTTTCGTTAGCGCCGTCCATACTTTACCTTTCTGAAGGTGAACGCTGGTGTAGTACCAGCTCAAATCATCATTCACATAGTTACGTCTCATTCTAGGCTATGATAACAGCTATTAGAGCGAGCGGGATGCTACAAATTGGTTGTTGTTATTAGTAGTTAGTCTAACACGCTTAGGCTTAAGGTCGCTTGGACAAAACGTAGATGCGTCAACGAACGCTGGCAAGGTGACGCATTGTCACTAGGAATGTATTAGGTATTGTAATACTGGTGATGTTACGTGCGTAATAGAGTTGCACACTGAAAAATTCATAAACGTAAACATAAATATAACGGGTCTCTGTTACATACAGGGTGCACCAAATAAACACTGTTGTTCGATGTAGATAGATATGTGAATTCGTATGGATCAAGGGGGTTGTTCCTTAACCTTTTATTTTCGTGCGGTTAGTGACTAACCTGATGTCAGAGTTTTAAAGCCGCCCATGGGCCTTTGACTTGGCTTCGCTTGCTGTCGGGAAATATCGCTCAGGCATACCGGCTACCCCACAATGTTTTCCTTCACCGTTTTTGCAGCAAGTGATAACTATACAATACGCACATGAATCCGAAATGACTTTTCGTTGCTTGAAATCTAAATGTTTGACTAGTGTAGAGCAACTTTCCCACTTGTATATGTATAGATAACTAAACATAAATTAATGTTTACCTAAACTTTGCTTATGTGCTGCAATTTTCAAAAAACACACATGAAATTGCTAAGCTAAATCAGTTCTTTTTATCCTTAATTACCTACTATGTATATTATAAGTTATAACATTAACAACCTGCAGAAACAGCATCTGTTATGTCATAACGGTTTTTTCTAGCGCACTATGTGCAACCCTATTTCAAAACTCCGAAGGTCAAGCAAAGCTGCGGGTAAATGATAATAAAATAAATAAATTATTTGTGTAATACGATCCAATGCAATATCAAAGATAAAGTTTTTCTTGGAAGCATGAATGAGTAACACATCCGTTTGTACTATAAACAAGTATTAGTATGCTGCCTCACCAATAATACTATGTTAATCGAAGTGCGAGAACTTTGTCATCTCACTTGTATTCATTCAGCGTTTCATATCATTTATTCAGTTGTTAACGCTCGGAGCTCATAGATGGCGTTGGTTGTTTTGTATCTGACATAAACATTTATATATTATACATGTATATTTGTTTGACATAAACATATATATTATTCATGTATATTTTTTATTTCCGTTTATTTTTAATATACTACTGTTTGATTTCACTTACGAAAAAAAAACTGATAAGAAATGGCTAATTATTCAATTAGCCATTTCTTGTCAGTTTTCTTTTTTTAGTAGATTTTTTTAAGTGAAATCTTCTTTAGGCGCGTTGGGCATTTTTGAGATGGGAAAAAACAATTGAACTCGCGACACCGTTACCGACACATCATTTTTGTGAACGCGATTGTGCTCTTTATTTATATGACGTTATGGATCAATGTTCTACCTTTGCAAGTATTTTTACTTTAAAGGTTTTGGAAGTATTTTTTTAAATTGTTCAAATTTTCACTTCTGTCAGCACTCCCGGAGTGCTACTGTTTTTTTTTTAATAGGTTTAAATACAGAGGGAGGTAAAAAAAACAAAAACATTAAAAAGAGAACCAGCCTAAAAGTTTAAATATTTTTTTTATTTGACTGTGACAAATGTAGGTACCTACACATGACATGATTGTGGCAGAGTTAACAAACTTTTAAAAGACATAAAAGTATCTTAACGGCCACTCATAACATAGTATAATATTAAAATATGTAGTAGGTACGGGTTCGTACGTTACTAAACGTAGGAACCTATGGTGTATGGATGAGTATGGGATTTTGTTAAAGTCAGTTCACAAAGGCTCCATTAACATTTCATAGAACATCGTAGGCAAACGTAAATTACTATGTCCTACAGTCGTTCCAGAGAACTATTTCAAAATTCACATAGAAAATAACAATAACATAGAGATCATAACGCTAGATACGTCAGTCAGTCGGGATGTCGGTCCGTCTGTCCTAGTTTCCACTCGCGTACTAGGCACGCTGCGCAGGCGTTCACTAACGTTGTATTATTACCCATAAACTCTGATAAATTGTCCATAGATTGTCAATTCTAGTAAATTAAGAAGATTTTATAAATTTTATGACGAAAATATAAAATAAACGACAATTTAAAATGTGTGTCAGACGTAATAGACACAGACATCAACAAATGTGTTTGGGTCATTTATTTCTCTAGTGTAGACGTTTAGTAAATATTTTTATCACATTTCCTGCACTAAAAATCATAATATTTTGGCATTCGGGGAAATCCAAACGTATCATCAAAATAGTTAAGTATTTTATCATTGCGTTATTTAAATAAAAAATTACCTGATAGTGAGACGAGCCTGCTAATTAATTAATGCATTAATTGTCTTAATGACGATTTATATAAAATAAAATATCGTTGCGTCCAATAAAGTCTAAATACAAAAGACACGTGTGGCCAAACAAAGTGTATCTAAGTATATAAACTAGAATAAAAAAATATAAAACATATTCACAGATGGTTAGAGACGCGAGCGGGAGGTATGCGCTGTATAAAATTAGGGTCAATGATGATAAGACCGTAAAACCGTCATCTACGACTGTACCACTCCGACACTAGCAATTTGTACGCGACAGTACCGCATCGTGCTCCGGAATGTATGCACTTGTATTCAGTACATTTCTCAGGGGACAAGTTCACGATAAAACTCATTATGATTATGATCTGGCTTGATTTTTTGAACGTTGGTGGTCTTATTTTTTTTACCTACTTACCCAGTAACTCTTTGTATTTCAGAGAGAAAAAAACAAAAACAGCCATCCTGAAAAACAAATCAACTCAAGTCAAAATGTCATATCGGTTAAAGCATCTAAAGAGGATTTATTGTACACATGTCATTATGTACGAATAACATAACATTCAATTATCCATATAGGTACATTTACGATATACATATAACAATGTAAGAACATTTGATTTGCATCAATCACAAAGCTGTCAGCGGATATAGTAGGCGATTACCGCCCATCCGCCCACGACGCTTGTAACCTAAGTTTAAATCAATGTAACCAATCTCAAATTATCAGGCAAGCATTAAACAAGCCTAGGCTATAAAACACAATGCCAAACTTAGTGCAGGGACTTTTAAATAGCTGTGATTTAAGCTCATGTACGGCCACACCTGTCTTAGCAGTAAAATGGCAACAGTTCAACTTGAAGATTACCTATTGGGTTTTTTAAACATGCCGTAAAAACTGATAACATACTTAAATAAGTTGAAAGTTCGTTATCACTTTCTTTATTTTAGTTTTAGTAACCTATTCCATCATTTTATAACAATAAATCGAAAGATAGAAATAAGTACGTCAAGAAAACTCATAACTAAAAGGGTATCATAATCTTCTTGCGTAAAACGCGGAAGCTGTAAACCTACATTTTCCAATTAAACTAACTGCCAGTAAAATAACATAACAGCGTAAAGTTGCGCAAGCGCTACAAACATCTAAGTTCAAACAACTGACAATCTAGTCGGTGACTGCAATAGGGTTTCCCACGCAGCAGCCCTGCGGTGGCCTTGTCGCTAAACCTTTGTGTGAGTAGAAGCACAATGTTATCGAGGAGTCATGGACTCGCGCCTGCAACTATTGTGTTAATCTCATTGACGCAAATGATTCAGTTTGAACTACCCCACTTTGTTGCACATGCATGAATTCCGATTAAGTAGTGAATTATTTTGTAAAAACACATAGAATAATGAATGGTGATCATCTAGTTCTAGACAAACTATTTTGGGAAAATTATTTGAGTAGATGAAAGAAGAACCACTTACTAAAAAAATACAAGGAAAATACTGGCGAGTCCCAAAAACATGGCGTAGGTAGGTATATCTATAATTTTCAAAGGTCACCAAATCATCATAATAAACAAAGACTTCATTTTAATATTCGCTCCCGTATCCCGTGACAAATGCGTGACGCGTTTGACACAGGTCATTACTAATTAAATGACATGTCCATAACTAAGTACACGTGGAGCAATTAATCAACAGAGGTGAACGATCTTGAAATCGAATAGATCTCGTGGACATTCTTATGGAAAGTGAGCGTAACTACACTATAAATAGATACTGACCTTTCGCTCCACTGATGCGTCAGCTAAAGTTACGTGATGTAACCGACAGTACACACGCACACAGATACAAAACACGTAAAATCTCAGCATGTGTTTGTGTGTTCATGCAAGCACGATCAGCGGCCATCGAAAGAGAAAGTGGTTAAGGTCTCAATGGTGGTTGACCGGTGCTCAAGTAGTGTTGTCGCGTTACCGCCTGTGCTATCGATAAATTTCATCGCTAACCTAGTCCAGTGTTATTGACCTCTCGACGTAGGTACGCACAATTCGGTTTTGTCCTTGTAACAGTATAACACATATTATTATACACGAAAACACTTGAAAGTATATTTTAAAACTGCTTAGAATAGTTTCAACCAATTTTTACCCATAAAGTTTCACACATTTTAAATCGTTTCAAGCATGCCAACATTGATGGAATAATTTTATAGCTTACCATATGATGCTATAATTGCAGTAGCAAAATATTTATCCAAAAAATTTTTTCGAGAAAATCATTGAATTTAGAGATTATTACATTGTCTCTTTTTCGAGTAGTATGAACATAGAAAGTAAAAGTCTAAAACTAATGACTTGCATATTCCACTCTTACGCAAGATGAAATTAAGTTAACACGATGTTTTATTACTTACAATGTTTTTAGACTCATAAAAATCCTTATAATGTGCTTAAAATGTTGTACGCTGTAATTGCACTACATTAATTATAATTACACACTATATTAACAACATTACATATTATGCGCTACTAATTTAAAAAATAAGTGTTTAAACATTCCAATACAACATATTCAAAATAAATATAAAATTAAGAATAAGATAAATAATAATTCAATAACCCAGTTCCTAAAATCTACGCGAAAGCCCAAAAAATAACGTACTCCGAGTCTCAGATA
The DNA here is from genome assembly GCA_949152395.1 of Agrochola litura. Lineage (NCBI taxonomy): Eukaryota > Metazoa > Arthropoda > Insecta > Lepidoptera > Noctuidae > Agrochola > Agrochola litura. Next base: position 18,983,703 of record OX424493.1, read on the forward strand.
ATTTGTCGATATTTACGTCCATCCAGTAACATAGCATCACTAGTGTTGCGGGATGCCGCGGACCCGTTCCTACGGGAAGTACCGTAACTTACACCCGGTACCGTTGCGCCGAGCCCGCTCGCTACGTCAGTGCGCCCGCGCCGCGTAGACCGCCAATTACTCTCGCTTTCGATTTAAATCCTATTTCCGAAGACAATGAACTTTCTTCGCTTTATTGATGCCTATTGTGCTTACGGTTTACGTAATTTTGATGTGAATTGTTTAAGATGTTTCTAAAGTGATTTCGTATAAGTATTGGTTTTATGCGTTTTACATGGCCTTCAACATTGTTATGAGATCAAAGTAAATGAAGATTACGTATCGTATTAAATGGAGATTGTTTATTGATATCTAATTCCTCATTGAAACACATTAGGGGTCAGATTGCTCAATTAGATTAATCAAACACTAAATAAGGCATCAAAGCCGCGAAGTGCGGACGACGTCAATCACAGTCCGTAAGCGTGTACTAAAACAGAAGATAAAATCGCGTGAAGCAAGCATTCAAAAAACTTGAGCCTTGACCACGGGTAGCTGACATTAAAAACTCACGCGCCTTTCACGGCGAACTCAGGTGGACGTTGTATAACACACTTTCCATTTCTTTGGCAGAGTTTAAAGCCTCATCTCCATGGAGCCTAAAGTTGCCTCGGACGATAATATTTGATTAATATTGATTTTTAATTTCAAATTTGGAATTATAATCAGAATATGCAATTATTATCATTTTCAACATTTTCCATGACGTAACACGCCATGTTTACGGCCCATGGAATGATGTCACATAGATTTGTACAAGTTTGGTTTGATGCAAGCTTGTGTGACTCACGAAATCCGTATATCTGTCACCAATTACTTAAAAAACCCTTATAAATGACTATCATTAAAATTAATAGTAGTGGCCACGTGTTAACTCACTTTGGCAGTGTATTCGGGGCTTTATTCGCGGTGTCGTCTTACGAAACTGGCGGACTCGCGCCGAGTTAAGGTCGCCGATATGTGGCAATTTTCCCATTTCGAAGAGAAGCCAAACCTTGACCTAGGAATTAAATTTCATTTCGTCACTCCTGCTTTACTCGCTACGTATTGCAATTTATTAGCCGTCAAGTTTGTGTTATAAATGCAAAGTGTGTGAGTGATATTATGTTGATTATTAGGTATTCAGGCACTTGACGATGCAAGTCTGACAAATGTTTACAAGGTAATGAAGACGGGCAATAACGACTACATTACATTATATTTTCGGACTCAGCAATAAGTAAAGTTTTTAAATTGGCAACGAGTCGAAATCAAAAGGGTTGAGCGCATTTTTACTTTAAAAAATTTGATCAATAAAGTAAAAGTAAGTAAGTAAGTAAGTAAGTATCAATCCAGTAAACTCTTTGAAGGATTAATTACACATTTCTATCCTGAAAATCGAAACAGGAAAACAGCCATAACAAACAATCACATGCAATATACAGCTAAACGATTTTAATACATATGTATATGTGGTACACATAGAATGACAATGAAAGCGTCCGTTAGATGGCGCTGCGCACACGCCGCGTCACGTTGGAGCGCTGCGGAGGGGGTCGGTTGCGCCACTGCGCGGGCGCTTTACGCAACGCGGCCATTCACCCCGGAAGGCGTTTTCCTCGCAGTTTCTTTAGCAGTGTGTTACTGTGGCGCTCGCGTGACTACTTCGCGTGCTCAATCACCCCCACTAACCCTCCCGCCACATCCGAACCACTCAAAACTGCAGACCTAATTATCTTATCGCATGAGACAAATATGTAACAGTTGCACTAACGTCTGCTTTTAGCTAACAACGAGAATAGCATCAGGATGCATCTATTAGCAGCATTTATAAACAGCAACGTTTACCGGGTATTTTAAAGTGTCGCTAAATAAAATTCTCAGTATGTGTTAACTTAACAAAGTAATATATTTTCGAAATTATACTTTAACACATTTACAAGCAGTTTCGTTGTTTCGAAAGAAAGCTGTTAAGCTTGTCAACGCATTCATTTATCCTTCCATTTGGAGAGACATTAAACATATGACTGCCGCCTGTTTGTCATGATTTTTTCCAGGCAAAGATATATTTTCATTACCGTCATTTATAACGTTTTAGCAGCAAATCGTTTGTTGACTGAAAGACAAATTTAATCGTTGGAAACATATAGCTTTCGGGCTGAATTTCACATGCATATTGATCTCGTTGATGTCGCAACGCGTATCGTGTTTCAGAATAGCAAAATAGATGCGAGCAGTAAATAGGGAAACTAAAATACCATGAAACATAGCGGATGACGCCGCAACAAGTATTTCTCGTAGCTGGGTTAACGCCAGTTTATATGAGGAAATTCGTTTTAGTGTTTGGGTCTCGTGAAAATTTCGTAACTGCAACAGGCCGCGGTGAGCCAAGTGTAAATTTATAAACAATAAGAACCTTATTATTTACGAAACAACCGTTTCACACAAGTTTCAAATTAATGTTGCTCTATGGGAAGAGTAATAAATTGCTTGTTTCGCGATTGTATCTCGACCATTCGACTGCCAACCGCAACTTTTCCAGACCAAGTCCGTCTGACGGTCCATTGTTACAAATTACCAAGTTATAAATTGAAAACAAAAGTAATGTAACTTGCATCTACGTGTAGAACAACCGTCATGAGTAGAACAAGGAAAAAGTGCTGCAGGTGATTGTCAAAGTCCGATTTTACATAAGGTCTGACATTGCTGTCGCCTGCGCAGGCTTACGCAAGGATGCACTGGCCATCAGCGGCGCTTGCGAAAGTGTAAGCACATGTGCATTGTTAAGGGCAACACTACTGCTTACACTATCTACATTAGACATGCAGGAATGTTTGGAGAGCATTAGTAATGCGAACGGTGGGTATTCCATTGCTAGAGCCAAAAATCTTTGCATTTACTTAATTTCCGGATTATATACTAATAGCGAACACAAATGGTCAATAAAACCAATTAAACTTTATTTTTAGCAGATACAATTCAACTTAGAATTTAAATTATTTTCTGTTCATGTATATTCAGATGAATCTAAACAAAATATCACAAAGTTATTAAACTTATTGAAACTTCAAATTCGTTTAAGTTTCTAAAATCTAATAGCAGCTTGTTTTCATATTAGAAACTGTCTTCTCTTTAACTAACTATTATACAATACGTTCTTTCAAACTATAATCTAGGATTTGCGTCTAGACCATTTTTTGCGAAATCGCGTTTGGTAGCCGCAAGCGCACTAGCTAATTGAACGAAACATTGGATGCATTTTAACTCTTTTTAGGGTTCCGTACCTCAAAAGGAACAAACGGAACCATTATTTATAGGATCACTTCCATGTCCATGCGTCCGTCCGTCCGTCTGTCTGTCTGTCAAGACCCTTTTTCTCAAGAACGCGTAGAGGTATCAAGTTGAAATTTATATCAAATACGTTCGGTTCTACGGTCACCTGGAGCTCTAAAAACGTTAAGCTTTTAAGTCAACGTAATAAAAAATTACGGCCATTTATGCGATATTTTGATACTCGCAAATAAATTAAAACCTATAGGGTACTTCCCGCTGACCTAGAATCATGAAATTTGACAAAAAGCAAGGTTTCACAACACAAGTAAAGGAAAAAATTCTAAAATTGTTAATTTGTAGTTTTATCACTTTTTTTTTTGCGATTACAAACATACATTTGCAGTTGGAGAATTGACCGTGACGTATATCGATGTATGGGAGAACATTTTTCAACTACAAAGTTAAGTTTGTTCTTGGGATAAGTTCATCCCAGCTACGGAACCCTTCATTGTACGTGGTCCGACACGTACTTGGCCGGTTTTTTAATTTAAATCCATATTATGGCAATAATTATGACGGCAGTCGACAAGTACAAGTTTCTAACTTCCGTTATAAAAATAATAAGTTAAAAGTAACTATAAATTAATTATGTTATCGCAATAAGTAAAAGAAAACTGGAACAATTAAAATATTCAATATCTTAAAAAAAAAACTAGTAATTAACACACCTACGCTTAACTAAACTGAGCAGTAAGATTAACGATTATGATTTCGACAACAGTTACAATTAATGAATATATCTCGTTATACATAGAATCGCTTTTAATAATTATTGACATCAATTAAAATTCTGAACACCATAAATTATAATTTTTCTTATTTGAAGCCACACCCTACCGTCTGGACTTCGAAAGTCATCTTTCGCAAACACAAAGCAAACTGTGAGTCGTCGACAAACTGCTAAAAGCTCCGACATATTACTCAAACACAAATTGAAAAGTGATGTGCTATGATCGCCAGCGATATGTAGTATTGTATGAAGTTACTCAATGGTTAGGACAAGTGCTAATACTCGTAATTTAAAACATCTCTTTGATATAGCTGTCCCAAATAAACAAGGGTAAAGACCTTTTACGTAACTTAGTGTTACGTGGCCCGGTGAGAGGCAATGTCAGCTTTTACGATTGTTATGACAGCTACGCAGTCTTAGATCCCCACACAATGCCGTGTTACCGATCAACTCGACTGCACATACTCTTGTTTACCATTTTTTTGGTATTACCAACCAACATCAGTAAATGACAGTGCATTTAATGCACTTACAAATGTACAAATGAAAGGTGGAGGTCGAATGATCTGAACATTCAAGTTTCAAAATATTAAGCAACAAAACTAAGATGTTTTCACGATATAAATTCTTGTAACAACCTGATTTCGCCATAACACTATCAAAGTTAGTGTTTACCAATGTCATGTACGTTAACTAAAGAGGTCTACGAAAATTATGCTACGAGCTACGCTGCTACGAACTAGCTGCTACGCCAATCTTTCACATCTTACATTAACTGTAAAGTCATTCGTCGAAGAATTTTTCAATCACAATGCTCCTCAATCTAAACTTTTTTATGAACTTTTGGACATTGCCGAATTTATATCGCTATTAAAGACATCATGGGTATGAATAGATATTACCAAAAACGGTTTTCTTGTTTCACAACAAGGCAGTGTATTGCAGATCAAGGTTCCTCTTTATATCTAATAAAATTCGTCTTTTGTTTCGCTAGTGTTATGTGCCTAAAAAGGTCAATGAACAGCCTCGGCATTTCTACAACCGTACCTAGTACAACGTAACGGCGTTTATTATATATTTCATGCTATTTTATTTTGAATACTAAGCCATAGGAATAAGTTTCAAATTACGTTTTGTATATTCGTGAATAAAGACCTTACGTTTCGCTATTCAAGCCACGATGTGCACAGTGAACTCTGTCGTAGGTTACGCGGTTATTTTAATGCAATTTGAACTCAGATCCAAAGCATTAGATGTCGAAATCATTTGGCATGAATGGGTAGTTTTGACAAATTGTATTTAATTTATAGGTTGGCAGTGACGGCCAAAATGTTAGTTTGTTTATCGTTAGCGCTCGTTCTTGACAGCGAAAAAGTGAAAACGGCTGCGGTGGCTGAGCGTTGCGATTGTGAAATTAGGCTCCGCAGCGAGGCCTCGCGACGATGGTGCGCGGGCGCCGCAGCCGGCCGACATGCTCTTATGTAATAGGAAGCATGCCAGTGTTGATTCCTACTAACTGACACAACAAGTGTCACAAAATCAGTCACGCATGCCGTCTGTAATCTGCCCTTTTTATTAGGACTACGATTTGTAGGCAAGCCGTCATTAGAAAACTTTACGCATAACACAATAATTGTTAGGTTAGGGTCATTTAAACAATTTCGTGTCTATTATCATACGCAAAATTTCATGCCATTGACATTCAACTCTAACAATTTCTATGAGATATGTAAATAGGATTTTCTGTGTGTGAAATCAAATGGATTTCGAAATAAAAGATATCGTAAATTCAAATTGAGTGTTAAAATAAAACTAATGAAAGCATAGTTCGGTCTGCGGCACTTAACAAGACTTTCTTTCAAAGTAGATAAGATCTGTATAAATGCATATATATATTTTTGGCAATGTATTTGCAGTCGTCGTTGGTGCCAGCCAAAATTTATAACAATGGTGATGATTAGTGTCATTGACATAACTATTGTTCATTGTTAAATTGACGCAGTTTTACTTTTACACTTCCAAGACACCGTTCTCGAACTTTTTGTACGAACATTACTTTGAATTGCGTATTATATCCTGTAAAGTTATTATAATCTTGTACTAAAACGATTATGTGGGTTTTAAGTAAGTTGTTAACTATAATGTTTAAAGGAACGTAAAAAAAACGATTCCCGTTAAGTATGTATACATTGGTGATTTCCCAAAGATGCGGTAGTATAAAGCTCAACATAAGAAAATGCTAGGCAGATGTTGATGAAAAAATATTAGTTCTACTTAGCTAGACCTATTTTAATAATAGTGATATTTACTTTATGAAAACCAGCTCTTACAAAAAAAAACAATTCGTAATTTAATAAAAAAACCCAAGGTTTTTACATATTTCTCGAGGTCTGTCACGGCCAGACGTCTACAATTAACAAAATAAAATTAAAAACGAGGAAACGTTGAAGTAGACTCATTTAGGTACGCTTTGTCGCGATGTTTACCAATGGGTGAGGTCATTCACACCTTTATCGTGCGACTCGGCAAAATTCGGATTGTCACCAAGCGAACGTTCCGTCAACTGATACATAAAGAGATCACAACAACACGTCACTTTTAGAACTGTAATCGGTCAGCTAGACTCTACGTGCTTGTAGGTAGGTGCAGGACCGGATTTACTGTATATAATACGAATCCGAATATTAAGTATTTTTCAAACCAATATTGTTTATAATAAATATTCCATTAAAATAATTGACTGTCAACTGCGGATTCGAATTACTACAATAATTTATTATTCGGTTCACGTTTGTTTGTAGTTAAACAACATTGCTCGCAATACGCATTTCTTGAATTTTGATTTTATAGATAAGAACAGGTGTCCCAGAAAATAAACATGCGATCACCATATTTTAATTTATGTTCGTTTCGTGAACTGTCGTCATAACTATAAAAACAATTTTATCAACAACGGTAGCCTTATCAAACAATGACTCGTGATTTTGGTTGTTTCTATACATTTTGACGAATTATACGAGATTACTAGGTGCCGCTTAAGGTAGGTCGTTCAACTTCAACTAGATCACCTAGTCTCGATGAAGCGTGTGAAAAATATCCACACCACAACCAACGTATCGATACAATGAATTCGTCGATACGCCTCGCCAAGCAACTGATAAACATTTCAAACGATGGGAACGAAATTCTAAATTCTGTGATGCAGTTGCGAAACCTTATTGTTAACTCTTCAACACAAAATACAACAAAGAATGTCAAAGATAACTTTAATAGAATTCTTTCTCTAATATCAAAGTCAAATATTTGTTCAATTGAAGAATTTAGGCAAGGCTTGATACACCTGTAATTCAGGTATCGATAACATTTACTGAAAGTTGGTCACGTTGTCTGAAACTGTTATCTTTCGACTTGTTTGTCATCGATAGAGCTCAGCGTCACCTATAACAAATACCTATTTAGTCTGTCTTAGTGTTTACTTTGTTTATTTATAGTTTTAAAGTTTATCTTTCAGCCGGTGTTTGATATTATTTTAGTAAAGTAGCTCGCAGACTGCAGACATTTTAATCAGTAGATATTTGGATTATTCTTCGATAATAAATTGGGGGTGCACAATGACCCGCATTGTTCATATTCGGCTGGTATATTAGTCTGTATACTTGGTCGGTGTGGTCTCTAAATAACCTCAACAATAAATAGTCGGGTTAAGAGTACTTTGATGTTATGAACTTCACATGGTTTACTAACTACATGTTAATAACCTCCATTGACGTAGTTTCCGTAAAACACATAAATGTAGCCTTCAACTAAATCGTGTGTGTCTAATGACATCTAAGTCCGACTCACTGACTCATAAAGCTACATAACAGATTAACAGCCCATGAAAAAATTCATTGTCACTAAATATAGTTCATAAATTAAACAGACACGCTTCCAAGAAAAGAACGTATGGGATCGAATATTGCAGGACTTCCTGTTTTCGCAGCGCCAAGAATGGGGTTATTCGGTCCAGCTCGCTTTCACCCATTCTTCAGATAGGCCAGCCATACATAGCCCGTTGCGTCAATATTTCGAGTGGCCGTGTTTTCTCGGGAGAATAGTTAACCCAGTTTCGGTCGGTCCTGGCTAAATATACCGCGGCTACCTGCCTTCGAACGCATACCAGCAGCGCATGGTCGCAGCAAGCCGCATGACATGTTGTCAATCTTATTTAAAATACCTTTTATTTTTAATGTTACGAGTAGTTGGCTGGGATTGTACTGACTGGCTGGCTGAGTGATTCATGTATACGTAGAATCCTATCGGATATAGCTGAGACGAATTGGTACGCTTTAAAACACGTGGAGTGAAATTATCTTCGGCCTATTACGTCACAGGTACCTTGCATGTTGATCATGCAAGGTACCTGTAACGTAATAGGATGAAATGAACTTATAGAGTTGAAACATTGTAAAAGTGCAAAGTTTTGTTACCGAAGCCGTAGAAACTTTCCAGTTTTGAAAACTTTTGACGCTTCAAGTTATTTCAACAAAAATGAGGACACAAGTTTTGCTTATAACTTTTATGGTTGCTGAGCAAAACCTCCTGTAGCTTGGAAATATTATAGATCATATTGCACGGTGTTTTAGGGCGGTGTTTTTTCAACACATCAAAATAGACAGTAGTAATATAAAAGTGTTAGTTGTTGCATATATCGTTAAACCACCTGAAGGTAACGGGCTACCCATCACTATTAAGTAATTCAATTTTGAAATGTCTAACCAGTTTCTGCAACACCCGGTAATAGTGTGATCATATCACCTCATGACGCTACCGTACATTCAGACTACATGATTTTTTGTCTGATAATTTCGATATTTACAATTGTATAAGTACTTAGGTTTTGTTAAATTACGACATATCTAAAAGAATTGACGTTGACACTTTCAATTTTAACGTACTCTTAGAATTTTTACTAAATAAGTCGTGAATGTAACATTAGTAGCACTCAGCACTTTGTTCCAACAATGAATCAAAAGCGTAATCTAGATACTGGTGAATAGCGGCCGATGCGAATGAACTCACTTTTAATGTAACCCGACACATAAGTGTGCCATCGGCCCGGCTAACCTTTCAGACAAAAACTAATGCTAACTAGGCTATGCATTGTCATGACTACAATTAAACCATTCTTGATAACCAAATAAATAACGCATTATCAACAGTCAATGTCGGTAACCCCCAAACATGTTTCTGTCGAAATAGTGAATACCAAGTCTGTTTTCAACAGTAGAAATTTTGCAGTTTGTATTAAGGAGGTAATTACAAGGTCACTGTTGCAAAATCTTGAAAAATGCCATTTTTGAACTTAAACGTTTTAATGGCTATAATTTTGAGTATCGTTTGACATTTTATCGTTTTAAGGTAAATAAATCAAGTGCTCAATCGCATTAGTAAAATTCTGAAGACAATACTGTCAGTGTGTAGAGCGGCCGTTGCGCGGTCATGAGGAACAGCGCGTGCGCGTGCGGCTGACCTACTTATGCGCTGGCGACCATTACAGTACTTGCCATCAGACCACACACGCTATACTTCCACGCCGCGCTTCGCACCCATCGACGTTGCTGCGGCCCATCCTAGTCAGTACTGAAACATCACCACTAACCATACCGAATCCCTTTTCGGCAGTTCAACGACCCCGCTATCGAAATCCGCACACTCACACGCGCGTCCGTGGACGAAACGGCCAGATAAAAAAAATGAAACAAAAAAACTTCTCGCGTAACGGTGAATGAGTACCAGACAGAGATAACTATATTTTGGCAGTGTACTCGTCGAGTGTAAGGTCGGCTACGAAAAACACTGACGCAATTTTTACAGCGTACGTAATTGAGCACTGACGGAGTCAGCGGTGTGTGCGTGAGCGCCGAGAGCGACGCCCGCGTCCGCCGAAACGGAGGCGGAATATTTAGGTGAAAGTGTTTCGAATTTCGACATGACGACATTCGCGCGCAGTCGTTATCGTGATTTTGCCGAATCGAGAGGTTCGGAGAGTGCGCAGACTACCGCGACGCGCCTGCGATCCGCGCCCGCGCAACCCTAAAGTGTTCGCTCCGCAGGAAGTGCTCCGAACTCTGCATGCTGAACGTGTCTAGTGCTTGCGTTGAAAAACTATGCTGAGAGTTGGTGTGTCCAAAAATTTTCGGAGACGTAAATTAAAAAGGTGATCGGTGAATTCGGAACAAGGTGGTTCTTCGTGTGATGTGCGTGTTGATGCGCTAAGCAAGCTGTCGGCAGGCGACAGGCTACGGCCTGACGAGGCGCTGGACGCCTCCACTCAAGCGCACCAACTGCAGACGATGACCTCCACCATGGGTAAATATTGTGATTATAAAGCAAAACATCACCCTGACCCCATATCGCAAAAAAAATAAAAAAAAAACAAGCACGTCCAGCAAGCAACCATCTAATAAATCTTTAAAATAACACATTACTATAATACTAACATTATCATGTCGTAAATATTTTTATAAAAAATTTGTTACTAATACTGTATTACAATAGTATTAATCAAACTAACCTACATTGGGATGTGCGTATACTGGTGGTAAAGGAATGGCTGTCCCGTAGCACTTTGCTACGCGCTACGAGCTACAACATCGTTTCAAAAATTTCTGAGTTGATTCGTGAAAATTACTGATCTAGAATGTTTTGGTAGTCTTTTGTTAATATTTTCCATTAGAACTGTTTTTTTTATTATTGTATTATAAGTTTATTTTTGTAAAAAAAAAACTGACATTGGGTTTTTATAAATATTGAAATGTTATCTATACTAAAACATTGTTATAAATAGCACAATTACTTGGAAATGATAATAATAATATATGTAAACAAAAGTATCAATAATTATAAGCTTTATTCATAAAGTAACGAATCTCGTAGACCTTGCTACGAAATTGCTACGAAGCGAAATCTTAGTGGTGTTGATAACTTATACTGAAAACTTGTTTTTCCTAGTAATGCAAACATTAGTTTTTTACTATAAGTTAGTTATTTTAGAAGATTTTGGTCGTAAAAATAAATAGTCAGTGAATTTAAAAACTATTTTCACTGAAATTAATACGGAGTATAATACCAACGTTTGTTTTACATAATCTTTGATTAATATTTTAATTTTTTATTTATTTAACTAGCGACCCACCCCTGCTTCGCATACTTTTTACTACTTGACAAAACATCAAGATTTATTTATTAGATGTAGCTTTTATATTAATTTATTATACAAATAAACCTTTCGGAATACATTCTCTAAATGATGGTGAAAACCACATCGAAATCTCGTAGTTTCGAAGAACACGATAACTAAATGCATATGGATTATGTATAATTAATTAAGCAAACATTGAATGAAATTAAAGTTCTTAATAAATAAATACAGTAAAATACATAAACTCAACATGTGTTTTCCTATAAACCAATCTTTAGAGGTGTTTGAGCTTCCTCGTGTATGTTTATAATGTATAAATAGACAGGAATAACAACAATAGACGGTCATTGTTACAATTTTACATAAAAGTATTTTTGAAAACACTTCCTGAATATTCAGTTCGTACGCCAATATGAACTTTGTATCGAAACCAATAACACCTATATCCGCGTACACATTTAACCGTGTTACTGGCTCAATGTCTTATTGAGCAAACACCAGATTCTGAAACAGTTTAAAAAATAAATCAGCATAGTGCTGCAAAACAAAAGAGGTACCGTTGTACCATTGAGAGGTAACCATGACATTCCCAAATCATCTCGTGGATCACAATCGTGACTTCATAGACTATGACCGGCTACTTTTACTTTCGTTACAATATGGCCGCCCTTTGTCTATGTTCTATGAGTCGGTGAGGTTGTTGATCTCCCGCCATTTTGCCGTTGCCGAAATACGTTTTTTACGCTCACTTTCCAATGCGGTGAAAGCGAAAAGGTACAGAATGTCACTGCTTCCTTTCAAAGCATTGTAGTGGGAGGACGTTGTCGAGTTTCGATAATAATAGGTGCGTTAGTTCGCCTGTCAAAAAACGCTATTGTTCACTAATTCAAATACATATGTATTTATATTCATTGCGCTCCATGTACTTGGTGATGACACGTTTACAAGACAAGCATGTGTGTAGAAGTAAACATGCTTGAGGAAGCATGCAGGGATATGAAGGCACGTGGTTGGATGAGTAGGCAACACGTTGTTAATCTCAACGAAATAAAATGTAACGCTTTATTTTGTGAGACAGGTTTTTACTGATTTTGGTCAGGTTTAAAACCTCTGCCATACAGTGAAAGATGAAAGATTTCAAGTTTCAATGATACAATGTCATAATGAGGCGATATTTTATTGTAACCTACACTAGGTAAACATAAAATTAAAGAAGTCTTACCTCTGTATTATTACTTTTTCAAATCTAACACGGCTCCTTCAAATCCCACGAATACCACGCAGTATAAATTTTGTATACGTGACCTTACCAATGGCATCTCAAGTTTCCGATGTTGTAGGTGCATTTTTTGTATACGGAAACACGGAACTTACCAGAGCTAAAAATATATAATAATAAATTGAAATTAAAATTCAATATTACAATATAAAAATAACCGATTTTGGTAATTATTTTCCTGTTTCCATAAGGTCGTAAGGGCGCATTCAAAAAGCCTTCACGCGTACGACTCTTGCACCCCCGAGGCTTTTGCTGGTATCCTAACTTCAGGCTAATCATATTTTTATCACGACAGCTATTACATAGCACGACACAAAAATAGAAATAAAACTTGTTCAAAACAATAACTTTAATAATAGGTAGGTATTAGAACAGGATTATTGTAAATAGGAAGTCGGAGCTGGATCGGAAGTATCAATATTTAAAAATGGAACGTTTTAGCTGTGAGCGCACGCGCAGTACAACCTGAATGTCAAGGTGTCTACACCAGAGGCCATGAGAGAGGCCCAGCATTGGGGCCCCAAAATACATGTGCTATTGTGATCTGTTTTGATAAAGTTGAAATAATTTTTTTATGGAACTCATTTTTTGTATGAAATCTGAACCTTCAATTTGCCATGTTTCTCTGATCCTGAAAAGACGCAAGCAAGAAAGTTTTTTTAGAATTCGTCACCTAAAAGAGTCACAATTAATTTGCGAATGAAGTCGCTGACCTAAGCAAGGTAAAAAGTAGATCTACAATTTCATGTAAATGTTCTTTTCGTTCAGAAGTTATTGATTTATCATTTTTTTATAAAAAATATCTAGTTAGTAGTTACTGATTACCTAGTTTTTACAGTTTATCTTTTTATCACGATATTTCTATTACAGTTTTACCGACAACTTTCTTTATAGAAACATCAAAAAATATCAACTGAAGTAATAAAAAGGCAAAACGGAAGTACGTTTAAGGTATAATATCGTTGACACCTTTTAAACCTTTGCGGTCATTGCCCTCCTTCGGAAGACATGTTACCTTTTAACTACATTTTAAAAGAATATGTTTGCCTAAAACAATCTTCACTTAGGTATGCTAACGGTAGCTGAAGACAACGACGAACACGTACGTAAATAAAGAATTAAATAAGAGCCTATAAAAGCTCCTACAAGCTACCGGTGTTACCTCACAGCCCTGAAGTGTCCAAGGAACATGCGTACACGCACTCCGTTCACTCAGGCACTCAAGCCGAGCCGCGTTCGGACGGTCGTTGGCGCCGAATCGGGGAGCCGGCCTCGCCGGTGACACTGACATTGCGACCGGAACCATTCGACCACTTCCTGACACAACACGGACAACATAAGATGCACAATCTTACCTATTCCATTATTAGACTCGAAGAACCCACATAAATCGGTCGGATAATCACAATGTTTCGGAAATACTAAGGCTTCACGCTTTTTGCGCAGGAATAGTGATATCATTTATTTTGCTAAATATAACTCGAACTAACTTACTTTTTCGCACATCCGTCTTTTTGGCAGTTCATTTATTTTTCAGATGTAGAAATATATCATAGTATGTAAACATGCCACTCAAATGATACGAGTAGGTCACCGAAACTGAAATAAATAAGTGTACTTGTTTATTCAAGAGTATTTCCTCACATTATTCAGCAAACTGGTTTATGTAAACATAATTTCAGACATACCTACCAGTTTATTAGGACTAAGTTCTATTAAAGAGTGGATTGAACAAGCTAAAGACAGAGAAAACTGGATTAAACTGGAGGAGGCCTACACCCAAATAGAGGTTCCTATCCAAGAAAGTAGCGTATGTAAATGACACAAACAACGGCATAGAAAAACATTACGATAAAATCGTGTAAAAGTGTAAACAGTTGTAAGCAATAAGTGAAAAATTTAAATAACTATATCAAACACATTATGTAATTGCAATACTTAGGTGAAGGAAAATAAAGGCTTTATTATTATTATTTATACGTCTTTCACATTTCACGGGACCCAGGGGTCCCGGACCTTTGGAAGGCTTACGAGGGGCCGAAGCCAACTCGCAGAGGCCCCTTAGACGTTTTTATATTATTATTAAGTTCTATTAAATCTGCTAAACTAAATCATTAGATTTGTGACTTACATTTTCCGAATACACCAACCCGCTAAGCCTGGCATGATGCAAGAAGAACTAGGTACCAGTTAGTACAGGCAACCTTGAGAACTTACAACATTCACACGAGACTGGCTTGATACATTCTATGTCCGTTTGGCTAACAATCTTCGGAACTTGTGACGTCACCCAAACTTAGCGAAACACGGTTAGGAAATGTCTGGATGTTTCTTCAAATGAAATTAGGTTGAGCAAAAGAGATTCTGTTTGTCTTACTATAAAAGTTTTTTCTTTTGAATCCAAAATTACAATCAATCAGAAGAAAGTTTAGTTTTTAAAGATAAAGCTCATCGGCTCTCTGCTCTTTTAGAAGACTGTTCTACAGGAATAAGTGCTGCACTTTCTCATCAAGATTAATCAGATGAACACTAACAAGAAGTGCATTGCACCGATGTACAGTAAACGAAAAAAGCGATACTCTTTATATGGTTTAGTAAACATTTTGTTAAATCACGTGGCGGGCTGCCAAAGTGCTCATTGAGCTTTCAAGAGGAATTTTTATAATTAAATCGATGTTCATAAGTACATCGTTAGGTACGTTTAACTGTTCTTGTCTTAAATGTTTTATCTCTTCTTGGCTCGACAGTAATGTCTTCATGCATTCTTTCAAAGATTCTATAACGTTCGCGTTTCGCAATGATTTTCCATCTACGTTTCTGAATGTTGTGCAATAAAAGTCTAAACACATACGTTCACAGATTATTTAGTTCAGCTAACCATAATATTTATGATTTGCGGACGTGGAACATATAGTTCCAATGAACCTGCCTCACTGTGTGATCATGGATAGCATGGACTACTACAATAATAATGTGTAGGTCGTCTATACCAAAATCTATTTAAACTAAATGTAATATAAAGAACAGGACCAAATTATTCGCTGTATCCATTTCTTTGATATAGGTAGTTAGATACTTATTCAATGAACTCTTCAAATTTGTGCATGTGGGTGTAATAGTCCAAGAAGACGGAACCCTAACAGCGGAACCGTAGGCGACAAGCGGGCGACCGTGGCAGAGGTCACAGCACTTCCGGCCGTCAAGTACATTGCTTTCGGCCAGTACACGTGTATCTGGCCCTTAATTTGCAGCAGCCTTGGATAGTAGGAAATACTGTCCTTAAATACTTATGATTTCCACGACCTTAACTCATTATGCGTGCTTAGTTTTGTAATCTGAAGCGTATTGTACCTAAGTCAAATAGTTTCAATTACATTGTAAAATCTTCATCATTTAATTTTCACTAACATAAAAAGTCTATCCGCCAATCACGAAATAATTAATAAATTAATTATTTAAAATAGTTAATGAAAATTCGACAAAATTCATAGTCTTATCTTACAGAACTCCAGATATAATGACATGATCGTATTCCATTCATCTGCGAACACACTACCTACAGTCAGGTCATAATATCTTACGGTATTCCGCCAATCACATTAGTTAAAGAAAATTCGACAATATTCATAACTTCATCTCACAGAACTTCGGCATACGAACATGATCGTCTTCCATTCATCCGCGAACACATTACCAGTCAAGTCATAATGTCTTACGGTATTGGTTGTCTGTACAAGATCGCTTTAAGCGATAAGATGGCTCATTGAAACTTATCGTGTAACGTCCAAAGTTTCTAATTGTAATTTAATATGGTGTACAGAAGTTTAATGTGGTAGCAATCTTTACTCGTAGCACCTACATATGGACTCTTCTTTTTAAACTTACTCATTTAAATCTCTCCAAATCTAAACTAATCTTATAAAGAGAATAGATCTGATTTTTTGTATGTTTATATGTTTTGTTTGGAATGAATATACTCAATATTTACTGAACTGATTTTAAAAATTATTTCACCAATAGAATGCTATAATATCACTGAATCTTAATTTATAAAGATATCACGCGGAGCTGCTGGCGGAAGCTAGTAAAAAATAAAAACAATTGAACACACTACACACATACTTCTCAAATTCCAACGTTGTAACCACGTCCCGAGGACACAACTGAGAACGTACCTCCGTACTATTTAATGAGCAACAATAATGAATGCAATTAAACAAAGCCCGACGACCAGCGCAGCGGTCAAGTGACCGACCCTGGGCGGGGACGCACGCGCGCTTCCGTGTGATCTTGCTTTAGGCTATGTTCAAGATCAACCAATTCTATTATCCCTTTATCTATATGCATACATGAATATTGATTATGTATTGGTCGTAATCAATCAACTCGGTATTCAAATTTTATGATTTATTGGTTAAAAAAAACATTTTACATAAATAAATCCAAGAAAACTATTCTTGAATTTATTTATGTTAAATGTTTGGGTTAAGCGATGGAGCAATGCAAAATTCAATTGTGCAGTAGTTTGAAATATTGTTTAACTGTATTCGATTTTCGTACATTGCATTCTTAAGAATATTTTAAAATAATTTCAAACCATATTTTCTTAAAAAATAAATTTAATTATTCTAAATCTCGAAATCACCTATTTAAATCAATTAATACCTAAAGGTTACAAAAAAGTGAGCTTAAAGTGAATTAATTAGATTAAATCGCATATTAAATTAAAACAATTGAATAAATAAGATTGTATAGCCAATCTCAGTTTATTTCGACGACCCGAAGAAGGTTATTTTTAAAGTCAATTTATCATCATTTATATCATCATATATTTGTATAAAGGTAATAAAGTCATAACTATATGTTTCCTATATGTCTGCGGAAGTCAAAGCTCGCGGCCTCGCAAAAAGCTCGCAAACGACTCGTCGCCTGCGCCGAATCCGCGGATAATTTTATTGACTCATTAACACGTCACTATCAAGGTCTTTGACTCATTCCAGTTTATTTGAGAGTCTAGAGTTCGTTTAATGTTGACAAAATAGTTTCAAAGAACATTGCACTCGGCTGTAATTCTAAAATAATTTGCTAGATTCGGTTCGATAAACAGCTACGTGGTGACTAACTTATTTATCTCTTTGACGTAATGGCTATCTGTTTTTTCAGAGAATGATCAAGTGTTGTTTCTTTATGAATCTACGCAGCTGTGTGTTTTTCACATACCCAGACAGGTACGAACTTTAAAAATATGTTTAGATATGACCTTAATCGATTCACTAAATTCGATCACTGTACTATACCTACGTCATCTCAAAAAACGCATTCAACTGTTATGTATCTGATTAGAGGTTTTTAAAAGAACTCAGGATTTCAGTAGCTTTGTCACGGTGCATTGTTCCAATCTCTATCATTAAACTGTGAAGTGACGTTTGAATGAGTCAATTTCTTATCAAGCGCTCACGCCGGTGTGCGCTATAAATATTTTTACGAGTATTTTTCTCGTACTCTACGTCAATGTTACAGCACTAGTTTACAAATACGCACCACAATGCAGTCACGCAATGATATTGTTGTGAAAAACGTATTAAAGTTTAAGCGTGATTTCGTTGACACGTTTCCGCGTATAAATATGACGCTGGTGATAATATTTAAATCGTCATTATCATGATCAAATGTATCTGAATTATTCAGAACGAAATCGTTCGCAAGTCCAATCCGTATCATGATGAAGTAATCAGATCATTACAACCCACATCATTGCATTCATGAACAAAATTTATCAACAACGCTGAGATACATGAACTCGTGTATTTTAAAACTGAGGTTAAAGAACCTATTTTGATAAAAATATTGTCGAATTTCACTAGCCATGTGACACGCACGATGAGTACTGTCCATTGACCTGTCACGTACTTATATCTACGTTAGTACATAGTATTTATCTATAATATACGTGTAAAGATACGTAATGGTTTCGCGAATTCCTATATCAATTGACAACGATTGTCTACGATATACATTAATCGGTCATGCTTTTCGTGACGATAATTTCGTCACAATGAATAAATTAGTATGTTTAAATGTGTATGCATGTCATTATGTACCTTTAAGAAATAATTCCTCATTTTATAAATTGTGGAGCGAATATAGCTTGCTCAAATATTTTTCAATTTATTATTACGTTCTAGAATACACTAGATTAATTATTATGTTCGATAAGAAGAAGACTTGTATTAATAAATAATAGTATTCAATTATTTAATAGTAAAAATAATAGTAGTGGCACATCACTATACGATCGTAATATATCGAATAATCACGAAGAAACACGTTACGCAAACAATGACGTGTGAAAGAGCGACGCAGTTAATATTTACTTGTTGAAATGCTTTACACTTTCATGTATGACCTCACAGCGTACGTGGGCACACGATATCTACTACAAATTCCATTACCTGCGTTATCAAAGCTATAAAATGTACTCTACGTAAGATGAATGGATTCGGAATAAAACCTAGGGTCACGCGTTCTCCGCCCGTAGTCAACACCAGCCATGAACCGGGTTGACATTGAAAAATGATAATATTTTTAATCGCGGAAAATAAATAAAGTTCACAAATGATGCACGACCGATACCCGATCATATCTGGACCGTATTACGTGTCTAGGCCAGATATGTCGCCGGATTGCCGTAAGTTACCTTTGCCTGAACTAATTATTTAGTTAAAACTGAACCAAAAAAATATTCAAATAAATCAATAAAACATAAACGTATTATTTGAATTTTTTTATAATAAATGTTGTTTGTTTTGAATCTACCTAATTAAACAATATAAAATAAATAAACATACCAACGTAACGAAGTCAACTTCCAAATTAACGTTCACTAATCCACAGAATCCCATTACCGTTAATTTTTGTCTGTAAAACAAAACTTGGCAGACATCTCGCGTTTAAAATTAGAATACGGTGTTTTTTTAAGATGCCTAATTTGAATGCTGAATTTTATACGTGTCTGTCTTTTATGAAACAAAAGAGGTTTGGTTTATTACAGTTTCTAATGTTTATTTTTGTTTTGTACACAGGAATAATGACACTCAGCCGCGGCCCGTGTGACCTCGACAACATGAGTCTGTTCCAAGACCTCAAACTCAAGAGGCGGAAAGTTGACTCCCGATGTAGTAGCGATGGTAAGCATGCAAATTAATCATTCTTTATATCCTTCCGATTGACTGTAAAAAGCTGTCATGAGACCTGATTATCGTTAACTTGTTATTAATTTGCTAAAAGACATTAATGTCGTCAATAAAATCTTGATTTGAATTATTGTTCGTTCAGCTTTTTATTGTCAATGTTTTTTTTTTTTTGAATGCCATAATTTTCTCGTCGTCGAACGTTTAAAAAAAGAACACCATAGACTGATTTCAACTCATTTCCCGCGTCATTGGAACACAAAGGGCTGTCAGACAGGCTGGTAACAGACGTTACAGATTGTTATTGTAAATAAATAGATAAAGTGCGAGACGTAAGGTCGCAGTACGACGGTACTTGTTATTCTTGTCGAGATGTCTTCCATAGTTGTGACGCGGATCACGGACCGCTATCACTTTCTGTCGCTGTGAAGTCTTTTGTTACAAGTAATTTCATTTTCATTTAAACGTGACCCTGACGTTTCCACTAATGGTGGGTGCGCGGTATGTTTTTCGTATTTTTATTATGATTTTAGCTCATTATGGGTTCTACACTTGGAAAAAGATATTGAGGTAAGTCTTCATGAAGGTCTACAATTTCTAACCATTGACTGATACAGCCCATACCATAGCTATGTAGGTGGGCCAAACCCCTAGAATATTTACAAACAAGTTTAAGCCAAACTAAACTAATTTCAAAAACAATTTAATATTCGAAATTGAAAAAATAACAATACTATAAAACTCTTTCTCGAGAATATGCAAGAATAAAATCGATACAATCCAGTCAAATCAGTATTATCATAATCGAATTACACAACTTCGTAAACAAATTAGTGTTTGATAACGATCGTCACTGAAAGTTAAATAACAGATCAACATAACAAGCCGTGAGAGAGTCGCGACTGGTTACGAGAAATGCAAACTTTCACTTAAGTATAAAATATAAAAAAATAAACTTCCAAAAACGAGATCCGGTTCAACAAGTTACAGTCGCCGTCGTGCGGATTATGAATAGCGGGAATCTTTGTAATCTTATTTTCCGTTAACATAACAGACGAGACAGAACGATTATTTTTTAAATAGCATTGTTTTATTGAAAGTATTGAATCGAGACAGCATTGTTCAAGCGCAACAGTTCTGCGCTATACCAAGATTACAAAAATTAAAATCGAAAAGCAAGTGGCAAATATCAATTGAATTATTATTCACCTAGCTCTCATTTGATAAGGCTTCGGTGGAAAGACAATAAAAATAGTCCTGTTAATTACTTAAGCTGTTAACGAATATAAAACCTAGCAAAAAGTTGAATCCAACAAGCACCGGAAAACTTCACTTAAATATTTTCTAGCTTTCTTACTTTCTTTATAAAATCACACGCTAAATTTTTTCCCACAATGAACAGTGAACTTGCAAAAATTACAATTAACATGTTAATATTTTTGCATTTACGAGTTCATAATGATTACGTAAGAAATGACGTTGCGAGTGAAGTCACGGTGATGAAGAAAGTTTACGTAAACCCACGAAAGGTGAAAGCAATAAATACCGGTGCTGTAATTATTGCTATTGTGGCCTCATGAATAACTCATGAGAGAAAGATGTATTCACTGTCATATAACGTAACATCACGCCCCAGGCTAATGCCGAACATGATTTCAGAACAAAATCTTAAATTTTTTGCAAATTTCTTCTGTCATAAAGTGTTATTCATTTGTTAATGAAAATTAATTGCTTTTTATCTATACTGAAGTGTTATTTGCGAAGTATTTTAGACAATGAACTTTACTGCCAGTTATATTATTACTTTGATAAATAAACAGCAGTTTCCGTAGACCTACCCGTATTTTTTCTGATGCGGATTTTTTTTCTTACAGCTTTTAAAATGATTATAAATCGTTGCAGCAAAGAATTAGGCAGCTAGCATGTTTTGATGCGGGCTGCTCACTATCTCAACACGAGTTACATAGGCAAAGATTAGTTACCTATTCTGCCTAATCAAAACAGTAGATTGATGCGAGCGTAAACATCCCACGTCAAACGTGATTTAAAATTGTAATAATTCTATCCAGGAATAGACAGGACTCTATTTTGGGACCGTTATCACTGAGATATTCGCATATGAATGAGTAACGGTGTAGCTAAGTTGGGAGCATCAGAGCGGGGCAGCGAGGAAAGCGCTTCACGTGGGGTGTGACGCGACCGCAGCGTGACGCGGCGCGAGGGGATCGTCATCGTGACGCGCCCCTCACACGCACATTTGTGACACACCACTTTGTACGTACTTACGAGATAACGACCCAACCAATTGTTTTTTGGCCTGTCTTAATTGTGCATAGTTAATGAGTTCCGGCCCATTTAATTTGTTGTTGAAAGGGATTAGGGTGTAAATTCCTGAAACGGTACGTTGTCGTACCAAATTAATATTGGGCGAATTATTCGGAATACATGCACGGTATTTTGTATTTAACAAAAAAACACAAAATTTCTCTCGATGTACCTAAGTAATGTTTTTTAAACTTTAGAATAAAATTGTTATTTCGAACTCCAAGCTTCATGGAAATTTATGGGAAAATTAGTCCTATACCTATCAGCAGTTGCCATGTAAAGTAAAAAGGAAACATGTCAAGACTCAACGTTTTATAAATAAAACAATAGCATCAACTTTCCTGTAACATTATTAATACTTTTGTATAATTAAAACAATAGCTGTTGGCTACGGCTCATATATACATATACGATTCGCGTCGATTCTATAGATTCATAACCTAAGTAGGTAAAACTGCAATATAGGTATATGTCGCAGGGATATTGTCAAATCAGTGATATTATAATTTCACTAGTGAAATTATAATTGCACGAAATTTTGTCAGCCGCCTCCATTTCTCACAATTTAACGGGCTCATTTCAGTGACATAATTCCACTGGACCACGCAGTGATATTATTGCAAGGCAGTAATATTTTGACAATTTCACTGTTTGTGCAAGCCCGTTAAATTGTGAGACGGTCAATGATTGGTCCGTTTCGGTAATGAATAAACTTTTACACGTTATTATGCAGATCTTAAAGGTGGATGAAGAACAGTTGACCAATCAAAACGCACGAAGACCCCACTACTAACTTGACTCTTAATATACCTAGGGTTATTATAAAATCACTACAGCGTTCCGGTGAAATTACAATAACACTAAAAAAAGTCCATTAAATTGTGAGAAATGGAGGCGGTTGACAAAGTTTCGTGCAATTATAATTTCAATAGTGAAATTATAATATCACTGGTTTGACAATATCCCTGCGACATATATAAATTCCTATAAATATGCGAGGTAAACGCATGAACATTTCAGTTGTGAAAACCTATACATACCCACACCTCCTAATCACGGAGTCGTTGTACTGGCCACCGAAGGTCTCGTGATAACGCTGAGCGTAAATAAATTACTACCAGATTCAACTGAAATAGTAAAACTGTTTGTATCGTCACGCTATTTTCGCTCGCGAGGTCAGCTGCACTTGAGGTACCAAAGAGAGGCACTTTGATATCGCTGGAGGCTGGAGGCCAATTGTATGTGATAAGATTAGCGATCACTGCAGTGCATATAATACATGGGGTTGAGTAATTTTGTCGAGAATTGATTTCTCGAAAACTATAAAGTTCTACTTGATTGTGGTTATATTTTACCTAATGATTTGGTTCATTCTGATAATGAGATTCTGTCTCCATAAATTATGTAGTTCTCTTTTGTATCAGTTTTCCATTTGGTTTTCCGCCGAACAAACCATCCGAGTATCCTGAATATTGATACTACGACGATCAATCCATCAAGTGTCAATAGAGATTCCATCAACCCTTCAGAATTGTAACAATACGGAAGCTTCTTCAGATAGTTAAAAACAGCGTTTACAGATGTCGATGCAACGGAATTATTTTAGTTGTTTTGTTTCCTATTGTGGGGACGTTGATTGATCATTTTCTGAAAAATCGGGATAAGTAAATGTGAAACCCGAAATTGTTTAGGAAGTAGGATAGTATGATGAAATTGAAAAACAATCTTCAGCCTTCTATAGTAACGTCAACAAACAACGCTTTCATAAACCTACCTCGCGTATTCCAGTTAAGTATGACTTTCGTGAAAGAAATGATTGATGGGTGCTCGTCGGGACCCAGGTGGACCGGCGCAACATGACGATGCGCGGTGCGATGCGGTCACGTGGCGACGCGGAACCACGTAGAGGCGGAGAGGTGAGGGGGTGCCGGGGTAGGGGGTGTGACCCACTTTCCCATGTGTCGGTGACCGCGGCCGACCTTCGAGCCTGCACCGACCGAATAACCGATCGTT
Organism: Agrochola litura; assembly: GCA_949152395.1. Classification (NCBI taxonomy): domain Eukaryota; kingdom Metazoa; phylum Arthropoda; class Insecta; order Lepidoptera; family Noctuidae; genus Agrochola; species Agrochola litura. The sequence goes on from OX424493.1 coordinate 19,007,813, forward strand.
CATCCGCCCCGAAATAAAAGACTTGCTGATTGCGTAACCGACTTTATTGTTGTCTATCTACCACAACTTTTTTTACATACAGATACCACCTCGCTTGCTTAGATTGGTTTAGCAGCAATATGCGAGCTTTGTTACATAAAATAATGAACTCTAACGCTCACGCATTGGCAACGAGATACAGGAAAACTAGCTATGTGCAACATTACCACTACCATAAACAAGTAATCAGAACGGGACGTTTATCTAGGCGCTTGTGTGAGTCTACCTAGAACCTCTAGAGCTATTGCATCACGCGGCTAGAAAGATCGGTCCCCTCCAATGATGTGGCAAAGGACGCGGAGTGAAATAGAGATCGTCCTCGAAGCGAGAGCGGTGCACGCGTTGCACTAGTCATTGTGCGGTTGCACTTCGCACGCACGGCCGTCTGAGTGACCTAATAGCGGCTGGAGGGAGGGACCGGGAAGCGCTGCGGGGAGCGGGGCGCGGCTGCCGCTCGTGCGGTAGGTCGGGCTCACTGCGCGCGCCCGCCGCCCGACGTCGCGCCGCCGACAGTGGAAAACTTTCTTCGCGACTTTTCCTCGTGTAAACAAAACCGCGCAAAATTTTGCGCCCGCGCGTCCCTGTATCCAGGCTGAACAACCGCGCGCCTTTGCTCAAATGAAGTTAATTATTTCATCACAATACTTTTACTTTTTCTTTAAATTATCAAATGTCATAATCTTAAAATTTGCAATAAGACCCTTGTGGACAATAATGTGATTAATAATTAGATTGTTCACACAATTCATCGGACTGTTGACCGTGTTTGCGATGTAAAGCCAGGTCACGTGAGAGGGTAAAGACTACGCCTATGGATTTAGTAATAAAAAGTCGGTAAAGTTTAGTGTTTAGAATTTATGGTAATAATTTAATTTTGGTAGAGATTTCCATTTAAGTACCTAGTATGGGATTTAGGATTCTACATTATGGAGTTGTCTTTTCTTAAATCTTGCATTGTTGTATCATTCGCAATGCTGCTTCATCTTTGACATAGGTTTTATGTTCTTGTTCTTGAGATAGAATAGTTATGAAATAGTTTGCAATTACTTTTCTAATTAATAATACTTATTCAAATAAGAAATAAACCCACCACATTTAATATTCCTATACCCAACTTAGTACAGGTATCTCGCATATGAAGTTTTTCTTAGGTAAGCAGTGCAAAATATTTATTTTAGAACTATGTATTTGAAAGTTTCATAAACAGTGTATCAGTATATGTATATAATAATAATCACATAGCATAATAGGCATTATTGTTGTGTGACGTACAGCCCTTTGTAGTGTGTGTGCGGGGCGCAGGCGCAACGCTTCCGGGCGCCGCATCTGCGCTCGCGCCGCTTTCACTTTCTCCTCGCGCGCGCCGCCGCATCTCGTGCTCGCGCCGCGACCCGCATCCACGCTTCCTACATTTTCCACATCTATTCCGGATAGTTATATAAATTACTGCTTTCTGCACCCAAACTTCATAAGATCTATTAATTAGTTACGATCGCATAAATCATAACTTGGCGAGATCGTACCTCATTATGATTAAACGTGTTCTAAAGCTTCGTCCATAAATATAATAGGTTAGTTTTGAATGTGGCCGGGACGGCAGCGGAGGCGCTCACATCGTGACGCAACCGGCTAGCTAATCTAGTCGGCGGCGTCGGGAAGTGCAGCGTCGCGTCCCCGCGTCGCGCCCCGCGCGCTCTAACTACGATCGCGCCGCGCGGTCGTTGACATTTCACCTAGTTTCTATTTGTCGCTTCTAAAAAGTCTTTGGTGTTCTTTTTGTATCACGGCGAGACGAGAGGTCGCCTGCCACTGTTGTTGACCCAAGCGCGTGTGCCCACAGGCGAGTCGGCCGCCGATACCAGCACGTCGTCGCCGGACCCTGGCCCGCCGTCGCCGCGCATGGCCGAGGCGGGCTGCAGCACGCCGCCGCATCCGCCGCCCGTGTTCGACGGCGGCGGCTCTCCGACGCCCTCGCCAGCTTGCCACCCTACCGTCATCCGCTCGGCGCCACCCTACTCCGTCATCAAGTTCGAGAGCGGGCCAGCCTCTGTCAAGGCAGAGTGCTCGCCGGCTAGCAACAAACCTGATGCAACGCCACCTCAGCTATCCTCTGTAAAGCTAGAAGGCACCCCGGAACCACATCAACACTACAGGCCACGTGCTCTCGCTCCACCACCGCAAGGCTCCCACACCTCGCTATCACCCGGACCGTGGCCACCAGCCGCCTGCATCAACGGTGTTAAACCGGAGCTGATTGGCGGACACTTCCCACCGCAACCACTCGAGCCCAAACAAGGCGCGCGAGGCTCCACGCAATGGCGAGGCACTCCGGCCGTGATCATGGGCGAGTCTGGTGGAGTCCGGACAATGTTCTGGACGCTACCAGCACCTACATCTAGCGGAGAACCGGCGGCGGGTGCGTCGCACACGCCAACGCCGCCCACCCCCGACCCGTCTACATGTAGCGAAGAGTCAGCCGCACGGCTACTGCTTAATCTAGGTGGTGAGCTGAGGCGGCCACGAGGGCCTCCTTTGAATATGGAATTACTTTGGGCAGGAGACGTGTCTCAGCTGCCCGCGCACCAGCAACTTACCGCCCTAAACCTGAGCGCTGCAGGCGGCAGTGTCGCGGGAGCGTCCCAGGTGGCGGGAGCCAGCGCGCTAGCCCTGGCTCCCAGATCGGAGCTCCGTGCTTACGCACCTGAGGCGGAACGAGATGAGGATGAACAACCCATGATCTGCATGATTTGTGAAGACAAAGCCACAGGTCTTCATTATGGCATTATAACTTGTGAGGGGTGTAAAGGTTTCTTCAAACGAACTGTACAGAACCGACGAGTTTACACGTGCGTCGCTGATGGTGGTTGTGAAATCACAAAAGCGCAAAGGAATAGATGCCAATATTGCCGATTCAAGAAGTGTATCGAACAAGGAATGGTATTACAAGGTGTGTATTGACTTACAATTCGTTATTATTCAGAAATAAATATTAATTTATTCGTCTAACAAAATTTATTTTACAGCGGTAAGAGAAGATCGGATGCCAGGTGGAAGAAATAGTGGTGCCGTCTATAACTTATACAAAGTCAAATACAAAAAACATAAGAAAGCGAACAAGGCAGCGACGACGACGAGTCGAGCGTCACCGCCAGAAAAGCCCAAAGACCCTTTACCGCCTATCCCATCACACCTGGTCAATGGCACCATTCTTAAGACTGCACTCACCAACCCTAGCGAGGTAAGTCACATTTCAAAAATATTATTTTGTCAGCCGTATTCATTTATTATTTTCATTGTTCACATTTGGCCTTTTTCTTCCAGGTTGTCCATTTAAGAGCACGGTTAGAAAGTGCCGTGTCATCATCGCGAGATCGTGCTGTACCCCTAGAAAGGGCGCTACACATGATCCGAGCGCTGATCGACTGCGATGCCATGGAAGACATCGCCACGGTGCGGCATCTACCAGACTTGCTCCACGACACCTCAGAAATAGGGGACAAACTATGTAAGATCGGGGACTCGATCGTACACAAAATGGTCGCTTGGACGAAAAAACTACCATTTATTATGGAAATACCAATGGAAATACATTCCAAGCTGTTGATGGAGAAATGGCACGAGATCTCAGTACTAACGACGGCGGCGTACCAGGCGATGCACGGGAAGCATGCGCACGCGCCGCCCTCGTCGGACCATGAACAAGACTTTATGCAAGAGGTGAGTACAAATTAAATGTTATAGCGCGTTAGTAGAAATGTTACGAAAGTCTCATAAGGGTGTTTTTTCCACACGATTTGACTAACGAGCCCTAGATGTGGCTCAAGCACGCTCCGGGTCACATTCGCTCCAGAGACTTCCGCACATGCGCCGGAGTGCAGTTACGTGATTTGCATCGCTTGCGCAACCGCGGTAGAAAGTCGCCGGCTGCGGCTGCCAGACAACTAGTTGCACTCGGACGTTTGCACACTCGCCGCATAACCAGCTATGTTACACTAGTCAATTAATGCAGTGTACCAGACGCTGTACTTTTCTATTATCTTGTACGTTTCGAGATTTGTAACTGTTAGAACAATATTTACTCACCATTCAATGAGACGTTTGAATTCAATGTTTAGGCAGTATTCAATAGTCATATTTATTTATGTCCAGTCTAGCTCTAAATAGAAATACACTACTTATATTGCCGGCTCGAACAATATGCAACAAACAGGATCGCGACCTGAGAATTGCATGTGTTACATAAACTGCGCACGCGGTGATGTAACGTAATAACGGTAGTTATACAGAAAGTATTTTTCATTGTCTAGAGCATTTCCTCTTTATTTATTCATTCGATATTACGTAAATATAGCGTATTATGTTCGGTGCTACATCCATACATATATTTTTTAGCAATTTAAAATGATTGCACATGCAAATGGACTAGTATTTATACTATTTCTAGTCATTAAACGATGTTGGTTTTATAATATGCTAATAAGGTTTATTATGACTAACAAGAAAAGCCCTTGGCAAACGACATGCCTCATTTGCATTCACTTATCGTTAAATGAGATGTGGTATAGCAATTGTTTTATAGAAAACGACGTTTCAACGCATGTGTCAAAGGAAAATATTGCATGACATTAAGATTTTTTTTTAATCAACTTCTTTTATTTAGATTAGACCTAAAAAATAAATTTGCATCTGTTTTTGGTAAAATAAATATCAATCACGACTTGTGACTTGGAGCGTTGCGGTTAAAACAAAACAAAACACCGAGTTTGATTCCTTATAGGTACTTATCAAAAGCTCTTAGCTTCCAATTTTTGACAAATGAACTCTTTCTCCCAGGTAAACGCGAACCTCCGGACGCTGCAGAACTGCCTGACGTCACTAATGGGCAGGCCAATCACACTGGAACAGCTGCGACTGGACGTGGGGTTGGTAGTGGAGAAGATGACACAGATCACCTGCGTCTTCCGCCGTATCCAGCTCCGCATGGAGGAGTACGTCTGCCTCAAGGTCTACATACTCTTGAACCAAGGTAAATACAACACTTTCAGTTTTCAAAGTTTTCTTTTGCAAATAGATATTATGACGGCATCGGGTCGTCTGACTTTGAGTTTTCATTAAAAACTGCTACGTGTATTTTGGTAAATACAGCTTCTTCGGATACTAACTTTAGCCGTTTTATTAGGAGCTTTGAGTGTATTCGGTACATTTTAATCACTTTTTACTTACCTACTCTTTTAATCACTGAAAGAATAGTTCAGAATAAAATCATTGACGAAATTAAAAGTGATCGGGGATAATATATACATAACTTAAAGCAAGTGATAGTTGGCTATCGACTTGTGACGTGCAGGCTTAGAAGAAGCTTACAAACATTTTATAAAAGGTGACTTCCTGTGATAAAAAGCTAGATAAAACTGAATGTTTTCAAACAAAGCGCAACTTAATTAATCGTTAATAGCCTTTGAAAATAACATATTATCTGCATATTAAAAATAAACTTTAAATCCTTGATAAAACTTGAACTGTAAATAATAGATTGACGTCATCATTTCACAGTTCAGATGAATCTTTCGTTTTTTAATTGTGTTAATTGGCGTTTGGATAACCTTTCGCCGCACTGCAGGCTATGAGGCCGGATTTATTTAGGCTATGTAAATAAGTAGAACGAATGGTACGTTTCCTTGTTTACGAAACCGAATACACTTTATTTTTTTATATTCAATTAGCGATAGTGATTGCAGTATTTAGGATATTCCAATTAAAGATTTTATTGGACAACAACCTTTTGAAAAAACCGTCAATATTTTAACTCACATGATATCCAAAAACTTATCGACATGCTTGTGTGTTGACACATTAATAAGATCAACACTTTAACACTTCCTCATTCCAATTTAAAGTAAGCTGACATAAAGCCATGTGGACACAACCCTGCGGAGATACGCTCATTACTTGAGTAAGTCAACGCACCGTATTGTAATCCAGTTACAGACTGGCCGAGGGGTGCATCGGCCCACGATGCATGTAGGTCAGTTACTGTTACGCAAGCTAGGCATCCTACGCTGTGACGTCGACCTGACTCATTATGTTACTCGTTTTATATCTACTTAGTACCAGCCTTTACACGCGGACACGTGAAGCGACAAACAATTTTTATAGAGATGTTCCTATGATAGATTTGATAATGTATTCTTCCGGATGAAAATAATGTTTCTAGAATATCAATTATTATTAAATTAATTGATCTAGTATAAACTTTTTATTATTAACTTTCTAACAAGAGCAACGGTTTCACTTTCAATAGTCAAAACTCTACAGTTGCAATAAACTGAACAGCAATTTGTCATTTCTAGGAAAAGTAAAGAGAGCTCAAAAATGTACTTTCTAATTTGATACGAAAGCTTTATAAATGTAACGGTAGATTTTATCGTATGATTAATGGACACAATACGAAATGCGACATGACAATAAAAATCTCGACGCATAGTGAGTGCGATACGCAGTGCAAAGTGTTCATTAATATTATTATGATTTATGTTACAAGTAACCCAGATGTGGAGTCGAGAGTCGCTCGCGACACCGATTAGGAACCGCTTCTCAACGTTGATAACAATTTCACTTGGTGAACTCTGCTGACATACGAAAGTCTTCAGATATCTTCCCAGATAATTTGCGTTATTTGTTTCGGAAAGGTTTGGCTTATGTACTTAGACTACTACGCCGTATAACTGCGTAGAGTTGAAGACTCCAGTAACATTACTATTCCAAGTTTCCATTCGTATTTAGACATGATTAATTAAATCAAGTAATAAAATAATAGTAACAACTCCATAACCTTGTGAAAAATATACACAGAATCTGAAAACGTAATTTCATTAGCTACACTGGAAGTTAAGTTTCAATAACCAAGTTTGAGACGCAATAGAATGTACCTAGCGCGCAAGACGCCGACTCAGTCACATCTAACCTTCGACGATAATGGTTTTACATGGTTAATCACAGTAGGTTCGTTTGTCCTAGTACTGTTGCAGGGAAACTGTGACATCCTGTGTTATCGCTTGGAACTAGGTCGCACCACGCTCTAGCGCCGTGTTTGAAAATTATTTTCACCGCGCTTGCACATTTATACGTTAAGTAGGTGCGCTGTTTATCAAACTATGAAAGTACTCAGTGAGTGTTTAGCCGCGCTCGGAAATACCGCGTATTATGTTGCACGATGGTTATGTAAATTAAACTTTGAAGTTAACATAATAATGCTATACTATGTTTACCAATTGCAACGGTTTTCAAACTAGAACAGATTACATACCGTCATGATATACCAACTGAATAATTAATCATTTCACTCTATAAAGGCAATATCGCTTGAACATGACACCCAAGAAATTTCATTTGTTTCAGTCCGTTATGAGCCTGTTAAATTCTCCTCAATTGATGCTGACATCATCAAAATTTACGAAAGTAGTCCACTCTCTTCAAGATCCTCTTAAAACTTTACTATTAGGTAGGCAAATATGAGTAATTTGCTTCTGTATATGAATTGAGTAAACCGAAGGACTTTTCCTCATATGTATCCGTAAATCTAACATAATAAAGTCATGGTTGTACGTCGTTATCAAATCTTAGATCTGACAAACAGTGCATGTGTACACAAGGAATACGGCACTTACGTGCGGTTGTCAATGAAGCGAACTATCGAACAGAATTGGCTTCAAATTGATATTGTTGATAACCTACTTAAGAGCTGATTGAATCGCCTGTACACTATTTTATAGCAATCACTGCTTTGAGAAAAGTTAATGACGGACATGGAAAACTCTACAGAGCTTTTACTGTAAGACAACAAATCCACAATAGGAAAAATGTTCTTAACTTAACTTCTGTTCTATAAAAAGAGTCTTTCGATTTTCCAGAAATTAGAAATAGAAACGATGATTTTCGAAAGGAGAAAAGCCTGTCCCTATAAATAGTAGTAGGTACTTGTGTTTGTCACAGCATTTTTATTTTCACTTTATACACACGTATGTATGTGTGAGTCCTGGTACCATGGCTGTACTAGAGCCGTAGTGCGCACTACGATGAAATGGAAAGCGCTTGCGCAACTGCGCCCGCGTCGACTGTACCGCTGTGTGTGTGTGTGTGTTTGTTAGATACTTGTAACAAAATGTTTGTTGCGTGCGAGCCGAGTTGAGTAATGCATTAGAATTTTAGGAACGTATCGCCGTATTTGTCATTGTGAATGTGTTGCTAATTCGCCGTTTTTCGATTTTATTACAAATATATTGCAAAGTCAAACATTCACCATAAAGTACCAAATATAAATCCAATAGAAAAACTCGTTACACTCTCATTACTGTGTAATTAAATCAAACAGCATTAGGTTGTTAACCCGTATAGAATTAAAACTGTCGCATTGCATTGAAAAGCGCATTGCGTATAATAATGTAGAGTTAGTTACGTCAGCTAAAACGGGACAGCATTTCACTCTCGGAGCGGAAAGCGCGACGCGGAAGGCGAACTTTCTCTTTTGCAGCGCACTGCGCGCATTGAAAAAAGCGCAAGCGCAGATTATAGAATGAACGAGTACCGCTACGTCTCGCGCGCATTCGTTTACGTAACCAGTACTACATGCGTGCGCTGCTCAAATGCACACTGATACCGCACGATAAAAACCATACTTCGAATTTATTTGTAGCTCCGTAAAAGCAGAACGTTATATTGCCACAATTATAATTTCATCAAAATAGTTCTCATCAGTAATATATTCTACAATTTATTCTATATAGTTTAGCAAAAATAAACAAACATCAATTAAATGTAGTTGCAATAACAGCACACACGAAACAGTCGCGCGTACAATATCGTGGAAAAATGTGCGCGTGTGAGCGAGACGGCAATAGCGGGAGGACGCGAGCGAGCTCGAGCGGAGGTCAACGGCTAGCCGCGGTCGTTGCCCTGCTATCGGAGTGACCTACTGAGCGCGTGACGTCACCGCCGCACCGCGCGCGCTTTGGCATTGGTTCACCGCCACCGCTCAGCGCCATCTATAAGCGAGTAGCCACACTAGATATGGTCGTCATTGCATGATTGTAGGAAATATAATTAATCAATACAACCCAATGCCATTCGTTACTAGTACGGCTGCGACCGTTGAATAATTTCTTGTCGGACATAAGGGGGGACTTTGCGTATTGATTTTGCTAATGCAGATTTTAATTTTAATTTTTATTTGTTTCAGAAGTTGAGTTGGAGGGTATTCAGGATCGGTACGTGCAGGTGTTGCGCAGTTATCTGGAGCACGCTGCTCCGCATCATCCTGGAAGGCTACAGGAACTCTTCGCCAGGATACCTGAGGTAATTTGCAACATTTAAATTTTTGCTTTCTCTAAATTGCCCCGGCCTAGTCGAGCAAGCCCGGCCATACTAAATACTTTCTCATAATTTTCAGCGCGGATGAATAAATCGTTTTTTCGGTAGACAGAGGCGTTATAGATCAGATCACTCAGCATGCTATATCTTTGTCAATCAATAACGCTGCATAAACACACAATTTATACAGCCGACTTCGTTACCAAGGGATAAGATAGCAGATTTATCGAATGTCCCGCAAAGTAAAATTTACAAGGCACATTCACAATAGAAAGTAGAAGGAAAGCTTTTGATTTCACGATACTAAGTTGTCGTTTTCACTTACAGATCCAAGCGGCGGCGAACCTGTTGCTCGAGAGCAAAATGTTCTACGTACCGTTCGTGCTGAACTCGGCGGAGATCAGATAGTACATGGCGCAGCAGGGCGTCTAGTTCTCGATGTACTCGCGGCTGACTCCCCGCCCGCGCCCGCCACCCCGCCGCACCCTCGTCTTATGATCGCACTCGCCACCATGTGTTCACCCGCCGCGCGACCCGCGCCCGCGTGCGACCCGCGCGCCGCGCGACCCGCACCCGTGCGACCCGCGCGACCCGCGCCTGCACAAGAGTTCGTACAAATGTTCCTACTCGAGCACCGACAATAAGTGCGCCCGCCCAGTGCGACGAACAGTGACAGTCAACACAAGTGCGGTACATTTATACCTTTGTTGAGTCGATGAGTGTATTGGTTTATTGTTTAGTAGAGGAATTAAAACGTCCCAAATGACAGACTGATTTATTATTAAAATAGCTATTACGTAAGGTACCAGGGACTTGAATGCGTGTTTTATACGTGGTAGTGTATACTACATAGTGTTAAATAGAATAAAATATATATTATGTTACTATTTAAATTTGTCAGTCGGAGAATCGCATAATATATTATTTCTGTAAATATAGAGTAAACTTTACAATATAATTAAGACGTTGTTTTAGACAGAATTGTTTCTTGTAAATGAAATACTGCTGTTTTAGTTTGCATTTTATATCGTCTAGGATTAACCAGTAGACTAATTACTGGGTGTGTAATATTGAGAATTTCAATTTAATTTTATATGACTTGTTCGTACATAATGTAAGTAGCACTAAGTACCTACTCTCAGTGTTTACCAAGACTGCTTGTATACAACTGTACTGTTTATACACTAACACGGCGGCGCGGTGGCTCGCGCGGTTCTTATAGTCACAACTTATGCATTTTTATTGCCAATATTTCGCATAACACTTGTGCATGTTTCGTTCTGAATGTTTCACTTCTTTATTCTGGTCTAACTAGCTGTAAGGGTCGGCGCGCGCCGCTGTCGTCACCGCCGTGACGTCACCGCGCCCGCGCCGACTACTCGATGCATTTCTAAGCTGACGACATTATCTTTATGTGCGTAGGTGCTTCGGACTTATTGATCTTATACTTTGCTTCCTTTGATGTGTTCAAATGTAATTGTGCTCAATGTACCGTGATTTTTTTCGGATATTCAAATTTATAGTAATCGTTTATGTCATTTCATATCGTACCATTGAAATCCTTTCGCGCATCGTTCCTCTAGAATTGTAGATACATGATACATTTTGTACATACATAAAATATTTTGTACATATTGCGTTAAACCTCGATTACATAAACTATTTGATTGATTTGCAACTATTAATAAATAAGTGATTTAATTGTGAAGTTCTAATTTTATTACAAGACAGGTACATGCATGCTTCATTCATCATCGTATCGACTTATCGAGACACTTCAGAAACTATGAATTTATTCCATCAATTAGCATCTTCACAGCATCAGCCCTCTAGCATTCCTCTTCATGTATTAAGTCATCAGTAGAACTCCACCTCATCTGTCCACATACAACCTGCCCTGAACTCTTAAATTTAGTGTCACCAGTAACATGACTAACACCGATCTTCATCTACACGTAAAATAGGCGTATCTAACAATAATAAAAAACGTATCATTACATGATCGCAAAAAAATCATTTATATAAACTTACGAAAAGACTTTCAAACCTACTACTCAGTAAGCACTGCCTTTCATTTTCTTACAATTTATTCGCCGTTATCGTTAAATAACTCTTTGTATTAATCGTTAATGTTAAAATTTGTAATAAACGTTCCATCAACGGTGAACAGTTACCACTAGCTATAGGGGGCGATGTAAGCCTTGTTTAACATTAAGTAATTACAACCAAAAAGTTCGTTCTAAGGACTTAGGTTCTAGTTAATTAGATTTTTTTTATGCCTTAGCTTTCTCACGGTCGACGTCGGCGTATACAGAGCAAATAGTAGCCAGATCCTATCTCACCTATATTAATATACATAGCCTTCACAACCCGTCAGGACCGAAGAAATAAATCAAAAGAATCGAAGGTCTCGTTCGCTTAGGTTGTGGACATGTCAAGTTAACAGCGGAAGGTACACACTACATCGCATCGCATCGTTAAATAGCTGAACAGTCGACATAACAAACAACTTGTAATATTAGATAATCCTGTTACCTGAATGAGCGATACACGTCCGTTCCTCATCGTGTTACCATTAGTTAAGTATTAGCGGTTATTATTATGTGTTTTGTACATTATAATTAGTTTGAATACAACCAGTTACGATACTGCCATCAAATGCCTAAATAGTTTTCAATTAATTTTGTTATAATTTACGTACGGTTAATTAAGTTAATGACGTTGGTGAAATTATTAGTTAATTGTGATAGTAAACAGTGATATGATATCGGAGTAGGCGGCACGTGCCGCCCGCGCGGCCGCGGCTCGCGCGACGCGGCGACGTGCGCCGGCGCCGCCGCCCGGTGCGCGCGCCTTCACTAATATTCGGTCTCACTACGTGAACCCTTCACGACGATTGGGTAACTATATTTATTTATTCATTTTTTATCTAACTTAATTATAATTAATTAGTTCTTAACGACACCATCAGAACGACGGTGTTAAATCTAAAGTCTGAGGTAAAGATGCCTTTATAGATTTTTAAACATGTAATGAATGACGGAAATCGTAAATATAACTATAATCGCGAATCGTGCATCGTTCTACTAATATGTATGTAAATGATAATGTATTTAAGTAATATTGACACTTATTTTGTTAGTATCATAGCGTATTGTTAAGGCAAAACTAACGGCAGAGTATCAAATGGGAATTAGATTTGTAAGAATGTTATTGGCGTTGTACAAAGGATAGTATTGTTAGTAATTAAACAATGAAATTGGCGCATTACTGGCGAGTACCTAATTAGAATAGTACACGACAGCCCGCTGAGGCTATACATTCACGTAATATGTAAATACAAATTATGCTTCGACGTGTAAGGTGGCCGCTCGCTTTCGTTGCACTTCTAAATTACTTGCTATTACTGTGAAATAGGGCTTGTTCGCCCCTTCGTCTAATTTAATGGAACTCGTAGAATAACTTTTGAATATCAAAATTGACTGACCGATTCATGGAAAACATTATTAATGATTTGCTTCTGCTTGCTATTTTAATTTTTAATGAGTTTGCATAACGTTAATACTGCCTGCCTCGGAGGTAGACTTCACACCCGAGGCTCGGACGGTTACAACCGGCTTCAGACGGCGTGTGTGTTCGATACCACCTTGTGTTTATAAATATACTGACATGTGCTGCTCAGAGTCCCTGTAGTCACTCTGAGCTGCATGTACTAGTATCAACATACTTAAATACGATCGTCAATTAGCACTGTAACATTACAAACGGTATACTGTAGGACATTTGAAATTAAAGTATCATCATCATCACAATACACACAAGCGGTTCCGAAGCCGGTTCGTAGATAATACTGCGAAAATATTTTGACTGATATAGTTATGTAATAAACATAATAATGTTAATATATTTATAAGAGTGTAACAAAAACTTAATGCATTTCACATTTCTTTACAGTCCATAAGAGAATAATTAATTACGTGTAAGATATTGCATGTAACATATTGTGACGAAATATTTTCACATTCGTAGTGTAAGGTTTGTTGTGTATAAAAATAGCGTTTCAAGTATTTCGGGTAAAAGAAGGGTTAAAATTTGTGTACATTAGACATTGTATTAAAAAATAGTTATGAAATCGAGTGTAACGCCGTAAGAGAATATATATTTGGAAACGTTGAAGAGTGTTTGTTGTATGTAATTACATGTCACAGATGGATATTTGAACTCTAAGTACATATAGATATATATTCTACGAGTTATACTTCATGTTTTAATCAAATAATAACAGTAATAAATTTTGTTACAGTTTACATGAACAAACACGTTTCGCTTGTCTTACTAATTTCAATGTTTAGAAACATTTTGTGTCCACTTTTACAAGTTTTCAAAATAGGATATGGTCGAAGTCACAGATTGTATTAGTTGCCACGCTGTGTCACTGCAAGTGCCTCACTGCTGGACACAGTAGACACTTCGTTGGATAGCGGCAAAATTTTATTTATAAGAGTTCAATGTGATTGAGTGTGCTGTATTTCACGTATTTAGTTGGGCTCGCTCAATACCAAGACTTATCGCTTTCAGACCTAGCATACATTAAGTATTATCGATACATTAGGGTTCTATGTTTATACGTAGCAAATCACATTAGTTGCTGATTGCTGTACTGTTCTCGATGGAATAAGGCTGTTGTTATAATTCGACCAAGTTAAGATATACTGTGACTGTTAGCAGTACTCAGGAGTTTGTCTTTCGTGTACGTCTCGTTGAGTGATGCGCCGCGCCGGCGTAGTCAACCGAATGTGTACTGGTTTGCCAAGAGAAGTTACCTACAGTTGTGTTTAGTTAGCGATGCATAACGTGTTTGTACTTTAATTTGTTTTTTAGTTGTACTCTTGGAAATCAATGGTTAATAATTTAAGAAAATAAATTGTATGTGAAATATATTGATTGATTTTATTTGATCTTGAACCCTGCACTACAACTTACATCTTAAATCGTGCCATATCCTGGCGATGTAATTATAACATAGCTATCAAGGAAAACCTAATCACAGACTTTATTAAAAATTCACCCACTATGATATTTTAGTCAACTGTAGTACCTACATTGACATCCACTGCAAATGAATATATCTATATATGCTTTTAGACCACCTTTTAGATCTGAACGAAATTCAGAAATCAATTTGTTTATTCTGTAAATAGGATATCTGAATCACTTTTACACGTCATATTAAAAAAAGAAAAGAAATAAGCTAGATGAATTCGGCGTTTCCTATCTGACTACTCTGAGAAGAAAGGCCGAAACAAACTCAGAGGTCACAGTCTCTTTTAAAGTCCAGACATAATCTTGATCAGGTCGTATGAGGAATTGAGGACCATGTAGATTAGTGTCTGTTTTGAGGAAAGAACTACACAGATTTGAGTGGACCTGTCCAGTCAGTGCAAGCATTTGTCAGTAATAGTGGAGCTCAACTCAGAACTTAGTTGCTCAACTCGATGAACAATACCAAAGAAAGGACATTTGGGTAGGCCGCATAAACTACCCAAACTGCCAGACCATCACTAAAACTAGCAGAGAAATAAAAATAATAATAATATCCACATACTCCTCACATTCACAATAATTAAAATAATATAATACTTTACAAAGTAATCATGTCATTGTGTATACAATTTTCAACAATGTCACTGTGTATTTAAACTGATATTTTTTGATGATTTTACATAATAATTAAAATGTCAAGTTTTATGGTTTTATCACAAGGCTTAGCAGAGCGAGCAGCTCAATCCCAAGCTTTTTATCTTCTAAATAATCTGAAATTTTCTATTACCCTTTTTATAAAGTTTGGTTTTAATACAGCTTTTACATCGTTTAATGGGTAAAGATCCGTTTAACTAGAGAGAGCTAATGTATTATAGTCATTTAACTCTGGAATTATATTTATAACAAA
Source organism: Agrochola litura (assembly GCA_949152395.1). Lineage (NCBI taxonomy): Eukaryota > Metazoa > Arthropoda > Insecta > Lepidoptera > Noctuidae > Agrochola > Agrochola litura. The sequence continues at coordinate 19,023,168 of OX424493.1, forward strand.
TGAGTAATAAATAACTAAAATTCATTTATTTCAGGTAAATAACACCCATTGCCAAACATAAATTAATAGAAATTTTACAAATAAAATCAAATAATGTCAAATAAAATAATATCAAATAAAATTAAATTAAATCACATCAAAATAAATAACGTCATGTTTACAATAAAATCAATAATACAATAAAATAATGTCAAATAAAACAAAATTAAATCAATTAAAATTAAATTAAATCACATCAAATTAAATCAAAATAAATAACGTAATTTTTGCAGAAAAATGAATCCTTTAAAAAGGAATCTAGGTCTAGCACCTAAGTGTAAGACTCTCTAGATCGTGCAACTTCTTATCTTTAGCTTATCAGCCAACACAAACAAATCGTAACCATTAATTGAAGAAAACAGGTTACTATGATAACTTACGGCTTACCAACCTCATATTGTAGCTTTGAGAGGCTCATTTATCTTGTAAGCAGTGTAATTCTATCTATAACTAGCAAGTTTAACAAGATTCGTGAGTAAAATTGAAATGAAATGGTTTAAAATAAGTTCATTTATTTCTTTTTTAGTATTCCTTTTTCGTGAGCGAGTCTGCGTAGCACATGCTACGACGCCTACAAGCGCTACGTCACCGCTACGCCAGGCTCTACAAAATTTTTATACGAGATTTACCTTTAAAATTGAGCGTATAATCATTTAAAAAAAATACATATAATGTTAAATGATTTAACTTAACTTCGCCTGATGTAGGTATTTTAATTTATTAATAACAGAGCGTAGCCCCCTAGCGTAGCTTAGAAAGATTCTCAAAGTTAGTTACAAAAGGTAGTCTAGTACCAAATTACCAATTTTTTTTTATTTGTGAAGGCAGTTATGATTAGTAAAGTCTTGTTAAAAAACTGGCCAAGGGCGTGTCGGACCACGCACAATGAAGGGTTCCGTAGTTGGAATGAATTTATCCCAAGAACAAACTCAACTTTGTAGTAAAAAAAAATATTCTCCCATACATCTATATATGTCACGGTCAGTTCCCCAACTGCAAATGTAAGGTTGTAATCGTATAACAAAAAAAAAACATAGAATTACAAATTATATTTTCGGACTTTTTCCTTTACTTCTGCTGTGAGACCTTTCTTCTTCCCAAATTTCATGATTTTAGGTCAACAAGAAGTATCCTAAACGTTTTGATTATGTGCGTGTAAAATATGTCGCTTAAATGGACGATTTTTTTACTGCGTTTAGCAGCTTGATTTTTTTTAGAGCTCCAATGGATCGTAGACCTACGTATTTGATATTAATTTCAATTTGATACCTCCACGCGTTCCTGAGAAAGAGGCTCTTGACAGACAGACAGACGGACGGGCTGACGGACAACGAAGTGATCTTATAGGTAAGGGTTCCGTTTTTTTCGCTAAATTCGAAAAGCATAATTTAAGCAAAAATATGGCCATCTAGCGTCGAGTAGTGACACTATTGACCAAGCAAACTACGCATATTGCATACAGATGGCAGCATAAGCAAAGTAAAACTAAATATATTCTCACTCACTCGCGTTATAGTTTAAAAAAATTGGTATCAAAATGAGAAAATCTTAGCTTATTATTTACTTTATACAAATAATGTCATGAATTCGATTCAGAGATTTTCATAAAAGAAAATAAGTTTTGTCTGTGAATATAATTCTTAAATGTCAAATCTGCTCTATGATTCAACTCCATATCTTTCTTTCTGTCAAAATTGGCTGCCGCTTGCCACATGTCAGGCAATAATTATTAGTGGTTTTACCAGATTTTATTAAAATAGTACTGTAAAACTATCACATAAAATGGTATGTAGACCTTTTATAACCATAGTTGGTTAATAAAACCTCTTAAACGAACAAGATAGCGATGTTTTGCAACTAGGTGTAAAAGAAACAAGTTAGCATGGTGTCATGAATAATTCCGTTTCAGAAACCCCTTATGCTCCAAGGGCACGAGCGTGCCATCACACAGATCAAGTATAACCGTGAAGGTGACTTACTGTTCTCCGTCGCTAAAGATTCGAAGCCGAACGTGTGGTGGTCTTTGAACGGTGAACGCCTTGGTACTTTCAATGGGCACGGTGGTGTCGTGTGGTGCCTGGATGTGGACTGGCAGACCATAAACCTCATCACCGGTGGAGGTGACAGTTCATGCAGGTTTGTACACATTTAACATAGGTGCTTTTTGAAAATAAGTTTGGTTATGCCGTTTACAAATAAAATACACCAATGATGTTGCATTTTATTTTGTTACCAATTTCCTCATTGTAAGCGAAGATTCAGTAATAGGAAAATGTTTTTGTTAATTCTAACAAACATTACACAATAGTAGACATGAAAAAAACTTTTTACAAAAAAAAAAAACTACCGACTTCCAAAAAAAATTAAAGTTATTTTTCACTTTGTAGTGTTTTTTTTGGAAGTCGGTAGTTTTTTTTTTTGTAAAAAGTTTTTATTTTTCACTTTTTAGTTGTGGTACCTACCCCACACATTCGAATACCACTACCTACTACCAGTGTCAGGAACTTATCATATCATCTACATACTAAGTGGGAAAAAAATACGTATTTTGTAGCTAACTCAAAAACTACCCAAGCAAAGTTAATAAAATTTATATGGGACCAATTTGGGAGCATACCCTTTCAAACAAAAAAAGAATTTTCAAAATTGGTCCACAAATGACGGAGAAATCGGTGGACATACATAATAAAAATAAAAAAAACAAACATACGCGTCGAACATTATAACCTCCTCCTTTTTGGAAGTCGGTTAAAAATAATGATTTTATTTGACTTTTAGCTATTATTTTCTTCTATGCTGTATAATTTATCTGTATATAATATTATCTACCTGACAAAAGTGTCAAACTCTACGTTATTAGTTGCACCACAACTGTTTTTATTGTGCAACAGTGTAATTTTCACTACCATTGCACCGTCCATGAAGTTTCTTAATCAATTTGTTTTGTTTTGTTTATACTAGCCCACAACAATAATAGTTGACAAATTGAGTTTATTGTTGACAACAAGACCTTTCATAGCCAATAGCCATATTAAATCCTAAATATATTATTCTTACTTTTTTATGACTTACAAAATGTAATATTTTCCAGATTATGGGATTTGGAGACTGGCAAGAACATAGCTACGATTAAGACAAACTCGTCAGTGAGGACATGTAACTTCAGCTACAGTGCTTACCAGGCTGCTTACACCACTGACAAGGCTATGGGTCACCCTTGTGAGGTAAACTCTAATCCAATTCTAAAACTACAGTGGCAGTATGAACTATTCATTATTAATTCCTGTGAAAATCATAGTGATCTTCGTCAACGTAACAATAAAGTTGCTGTTGGGTTACTGCCCACTGTGAATGTGGTGCTCCTGAAAGTATCCTTAGACCTCCACTTCTGAGGATCTAAAAAATACCACTGATCCCACGATTGGTGTAGACACCTACTGGGCCCAACTCATCTAACATAATATAATAATTTTACCTTTGTCATTGATTCCTAAAGAAGAAGACTGACAAGTCTGCCAAAATCACTATGATCTTTATTCTCAATACAATAAGGTTGCTGCTGTCAGATGTAAAATAACTGTGAAAGGACTATACAGTGCTTTCATGCATGCCAGCTTGAAATGTTATCTGCATTCATAATGATGACAGTCCTAGTGCATGATCAAAAAAATGTGTCATGCACTGTGCACATCAAAATGGAGATAATTGTTTAATGGTTTCCTTCCAGTCAGAACAGTCTCCTCAGAAGTTTAGCTGTAAAAGTATCTTTATATCTGTTTGTTTTAAATAAATATCACAATTTTTTGGTATAATATTGTTAACACAATCCCTAAAGTTTATGAGTCACTCTTTAATCGATTCTTTCCATTTGCATAAACATTTTTTTTTCTTTCCCTTTTAAAATAATTTTTAGAAAGTATAAATAACTGGACTATCCTTTATATATAGTGCTGTGTGGCAGTAACATTCTTAATTGTAAGCATTCTTCCCTTGGTAACCTATAATATGGGCAGAGTTAAAAAAATCCCCAGAAATCTGTTCCTTTTCCTTCAGTGGGTTTATGTGATGTGTTGGTAAAAGATGACTTAATTTAATTATAGGTATTCATAGTTGACACAAGAACAGTTGATGACTCTATCTCAAGCCAGGCTCCGATCCTGAAATGGGAGATCACAGATACAAAGGTCACCTCCATGGTGTGGGGTATCCTGGACGAGACGCTCATCACTGGTCACGAGGGCGGTGACCTGATCCAGTGGGACCTCAGGGTAAGCAGTTATTTACATATATGGAAACAGCAATTTTGAAATAACTAATTGAAAGTTGTCATTGATTATAATAATACAAATAGTAAAAAGCCTAGCAGAGTTTTACCTAACAGTTGTGTAGTGTAAGGTTAGATGTATGGGACTGTCATACGCATTGCGATTATAAAAGTCCCAAATTAAAATAGAATAAAAAAAAAAAGGTTAGATGTGGGTAATTTCTGTTAAATCAATAACCTCCACAGCAAAATACAATTTTCCTCTTAAAATTCATATTTACCCTTTTTTTCCAGACTGGTAAGAAAATCCAGTCAATAAAGGAGCACACACATCAGATCCACGACATGCAGCTGTCACGTGACGGTACCATGTTCATCACCGCCTCCAAGGATCAGACCGCCAAGCTATTCGACACCAGCTCCTTGGAACTCCTCAAGGAGTACAAAACTGAGCGACCGGTCAACTCCGCGGCTCTCAGCCCCATCCTAGACCACGTCGTTATCGGAGGAGGTCAAGACGCCATGGAAGTAACCACAACCTCTACTCGCCACGGCAAGTTCGACGCTCGCTTCTTCCATTTAGTATTTGAAGAAGAATTCGGCCGTATCAAGGGACATTTCGGCCCCATCAACAGTTTAGCGTTCCACCCTGATGGTAAGAGCTACGCGTCTGGTGGAGAAGATGGTTACGTACGTGTGCAGAGCTTTGATCAGTCCTACTTTGATTATACCTTTGATTACAACAGGGATTGAATGTAAAGATAAGCGAGGTATTAGTAAACTTAATCAATATTGTAAATGTCAATAAAACTGATTTGTAACAAATGGTCAAAATATTTGTTTTACTTCATTCATACGGCATATCATACCCCAACTCCAGTCAATTACATAAGGCATATTAACGACAGCATTATTAGTTCCAAATAAATAGCACCAATAAAGGACAAAATATTGATGAAATGACAAACTAATGATGTGCTTTCATTCAGAATGTCAGCATTGTAGGATATTTACTTGGTATCCTTCCACAGTAAAAGTACTCTGTGCCTTCCACTTAAGTGTGGCCAGGCGAAAAAGTGCGACTAAATTTGGAAGAATTCTTATTCTAGAAAAAAGATCTTCGCTAGGTGCCCTAGTTTTTGAGACATAAATGTGGCCAAACTGGGGAGATTCACTCGAGTACCCTAATTGCGTAACTTATTTTCGAAAAAACGTTATGACTAATTTGTTTCATTTTGACAGTTCAAATTTTTTTTTTCCAAATTATGAAGCAATGGAATAGCAATCTGTATCAAATCGAAACAAATTGTAATTGATCGTGTATTACGCAATTAGATTAGGGTACTGGTCGGCCACCTAAAAACGCTTATAACTTTTGAACCAGTGACCGACATTCTGATATTTGGCGACTGATTCAGACTAATTAGCAACTAAATTTGGGAGAAAACAGATCTTCGCTAGGTGCCCTAGCTTTTGAGATTCAAATGGGCCAAGCTAGGGTAGGCGCTCCCCAGATCGGCCACCTAATAAACCCTTATAACTTTTGAACCAGTGACCGACTAATTTTGACGAATATTTTGTGTTATCAAAATTAAAATCTGTGATTGTGGTCATGCCAGTGTCAGTAACACTTCAATTACAATTAATGACTGAAATCTATAAATTACAAAAACAAAGAGGTCACTCGGTCGGGTCGGCATGATTCGGCACACATCTTACTTTTGTTATCCTGCTTAAAGCCGAGTCGTCATGTCGTAAGCAGCGTTAATAGAGGCAAATTCTTTTTATCGTGCGCCGGCTAGTATCGCTACTGCATTATAGGTCCTATTACTAAGTCTTCTAACTTTCTAAGACTCAGATAAGACATTCAATGTGATGTGACTATCCAGAAAGATCTTCCAACTAATCTCATCAGTTTGAACTGATCCAACTATCCGCGAGATAGCATGGTATACATAGAATAAATCCTTAAACTTTTCACCGCCACGGACTTCAATAGAAGTTCCAGATTTTCGTGCCACCAGCGCCACGACTTCATTAGAAGCTCTTCATTTTAACTATGTTATAAAAAGAAATTTACTGTATTTAACAGGTTTTTTTCATTTTATTATTTAATACATATAGCAGTCTAATACCCTGTTTTTTTGTTTTTCCACACAAAACAAGCCGTTATTTGTCTTAAAATTGGCAAAAACAAAAACTCCGAACATTTTTAATGTCCCCAGAACGCCAAGGACTTCATATATAGTCGGCCAGTGATGTGACGCGAAAGTTATCACTGTTTGATTTCACCCTTAGAAATATTTATAAATACTACTAACGAAAACAATTTGAGGTCAATAAAATATGAACTTAGTTAACTACTTTACAACAAAGGGAAAATTGACCAATTTAAACCTTCAGATGGGTGCCGATCCGTAATTAAATAGTTCTTGTTTTGTTCATCAATCCTTGTCGATAAATTATATTCCCATCTCTACAAAAAAGTTAGTTGTCACTGCCCCGAGCGCCACGGACTATTAAAGAAGTCGTTCTGTGACGTCATAAGCGTACGGGTGTCAAGGTCACTTTGGCATAGTGCAGAAATGTAAACGGGAAAGCGCGCACGCGTCCTTTCCCGCTTTGCTTGTGATAAGAACAAAATGATTTTAATTGTATTCTATTGTATGACTAAATAAATAGTGCACATAATTAATAAAATTGAACTCTCATGAGTTATAAAAAAAAATTCAACTTGTGGAATCGGACTCGAAAGTGGAGGATATTGCCACAGATGATTCTGATGTACAGGCGCACATCAAGCTACCCGAAACTGTCAAATTTTTCCAATCAACTTTAAACCTTATGTTCTAGTAATAAAGTTGAAAATCTATTAAAGAAATTTGACAGATTGTAGTACGTAGCTTGTGATGCTGGCAGGCGCGGTCCGAGGGGGGGGGGGGGTCTTGGGGGTCATAACCCCTCCCAAAATCTTTCACGCTGTCGGCAGCCTTAATGATTTACTTGTATTACTAACTTTTAAAACTGTACTACAGCCACGGGTTACATTTTCAGGCTCCCTTCCCTCGCTCAACGCGCGCCTTCTACATTCTCTTAATTCTTGAGCTTTTCTTCATAAGTCGACATAACAACTAATTCTTAGTTCTTTTTGAATAATCAAAAGAAAATCTAACCTATCCGAGTGTGTGCAAAATTTTCGAGCTCACTTCGCTCGCTCTTGCATTCAGTTCAAAAGTTCTTAGAATTGAAAATATCTAACACAACCTAACCTATCCAAGGCTGGTTGAACAAAAAGTGCTGCTCCTGGGACTAATTTGCCCGCAACTACAGCCCCCCCCCCCCTCCATGTAAAAATGCGTCCCTGAATAGCATAAGTAATGTGGAGCTGGAGATATTATTATATGCACAAAAATATTCCTCGGCACCCATGGTGACCCCCCCCAAAATCTTCGGCTGCGACCGCGCCTGGGTGCTGGCGTCTGTGGCGTGTGTGGCTCCATCTAGGTAATAATCATAGTCTTTCCATAATTTTAGATAACCCGTTCATTTTAGCCACCCAAACCCATAATCCAATATCTTTATTTCCATATCCTGCAATAGTCGTACCTACACCAACCGAAGGTTGTCATTGGGTGCTCTTGCATACTGCATAGTGCGAACAGAGATAATCGTCGGTTGGAGCCTCATTTAATTAATTATAAACGTCCTACGGTCTCTACGAGTTGGCTTCGGCCCCTTGTTCGCCTTCCAAAGGTACGGGACCCCAGGGTCCCGAGAATTGTCAAGAGACGTAAAAATAATAATAATGATCGCCTAACCTCTTGACATCACTAAACAACGAATGCTTATTTAAGCAAAGTAATTAGGTACCTAGTACTTCTAAGATCCTGTTACCTGTTATGACATCTTTAACATCGACCACTTTTTTAAGTTTTTCGGAAATATCTAAAAATAAAACTGTCATAGGTCAAAAATGATTAAATTTTCATCACCGCCTTTTCATCAAGTTGAATGTCTTAGGAATGTTTAATCTGGGTCTTAGAAAACTTAGTTAAGAGTACATACCTACATACGATGCACTAGCAATGCTAGGCAGGCGGCAACATAGATAATACACTTAAAAGCACACAAACAGAATTCGCCTGCGATGCGTTGTAACCATGTAGTTTGCCGATCGGCCCGAGCCGAACGAAAGCCAGTAATTGCCTCGGGTCGGCTTTGTTTTTTAACTAAATATACTGCCGAATCGAATGTGCCGACCCAAACAGAACGTGTGCGTTCTGTTCGGGTCGGCACACCTCTAACAGCTAACTTCAAAAGGTACCTTCATTCATTCAGAAGTGGGGAAAAATCAATACAAATAATTCTAAAATGATATTGTATGCAACAATTTATTATATAAAACATTATTTCATTACACTTGGGGAATACTTTTTCACTTATACTTATGTGACATTTCACAGAAAATAGGGCGTAGTATGTTGTGGGGGAACTTCTCTTTCGCTGTCGGGGACCGCTTGGAATAGTTTGGCGGTTCTATCGTTAACTGTGTTGAACTCTAATATGGACGCGACATTGCCGCAACGATAACAGTAGTTAGGCGCCGACCACACCGTCACCAGACGTTTGTCAAACATGTATTTGTAACCTGAGAACAAAGAATTTTATTTAAGATTATAAGTATTCAGAGAATTAGAGTATTCTGTTGTGTATGTTCATGCTGATATGATATCAATACGAACCTTCATTTACTAGCTGATGCGCTCGACAGATTAAATTCAAATTGTTGTAATTCATAAAGAGCTCTGTGACATAACCGCCAAACAACCATCCTGCGCCTCGGGGGCTCACAGACCTGCAAACAAATACACAAGTTTTGTTAATCATAAATCTAGATTAATTAAATTGATAGATAAATTATGTAAGAGTATTCTTAGTATTGGTTACTGAGCCAAACTAACTGTTTCAGTAGTTTAATAACAAAAACCAGGAATAAAATAAACTAGAACTTCTTACCACATCTTCACGTCAGCTGGATCAGACCACAAGAGGTCACAGAAGGCTCCTTTGTGTGGTATTTGTTGATTTCTGTCAATACATCGAATTTGATCTAACATGGATATCTCTGGGGACAGCCCACCATGGACGCACAGGACTGTCTCATCTATTAGCTGAAATAATATTAATGAATTGTTTTTTTATTTAATTAACCGAATCTTTATAATTAGTGTTAGTTATTGATTAGAATTCCATACTTTAGAAAAAATAAATTGTAACACTCACCGCTGCAACTGTGAGCAAATCAAATACTCGACAGCAATCTTTCCACGCATTAGCATTCCCGTATTTGTTGAGACATTCATCATAGAAGCCGTACACCTTTGTAATTTGACATGTCTCATGATTCCCTCTAAGTAGGATAATTCTGAAAAATACAAGAAATACTACAGAAGAAATATTTGATTGAAGAAAGGTATAGTTGTTGACATGTTTAATATAATAAAAGCAGTGTTTAGGAGAATACTGCCATCATACAGTGAAAGGTCGTAACTACTTCAAAGATTTTGAGTAAATTAGTTTTGTTTTCCAGCTCAATCAATAGTCTTAACTTTAACAGTATGTATCTGCGGCTAAGAATTAAAAGCAGTTTGTCAGTATCACCGTACAGACAGAAGTATAGAGGGCTTATTGCTGTATCCAGCCCTATACTTATTTAACAAATTTTTGATAAGAATGTCAGTTACGGCCTTTCACCATATGACGGCAGAATACGACATATGTATATGGATGCATGCTGGGTGCTGGTCAATCCCATTATTTCTAAGGTATTTGCACGGTAAGGTACCTCATGAATTCATAGAAAAATCCACCCCTAATGTGTTTAAATACAGAGTCTAACACATCTCTACTCTTTAAAACAGTAGGTTTAAACAAGACACTATAATTTGATTGTGTTTACTAAAGGCTTGTGCAGACCAGCGCGACACGCGACGCGACACAAAGACACCGCTCGTTGCGCGACGAGCGGTGTCATTGTGTCGCGTCGCGTGTTGCGCTGGTCTGCACAAGCCTTAAGATTCTGGCATATAAGTGGTCATACATCAAGTTTTGTTGCAATTAACTAAGTTATACTAGGGGCTTTGTGGTGTTGTGGTGTTAGTATAAAAATCAGACCATGACATACCTGTCAGGATACCTCGCTTTTAGTGCCATAAGTAGTGTGAGTGTTTCTAAGCTGTAGTAGCCGCGGTCAACATAGTCTCCCATGAAAATATACTTTGTGTGGGGCACTTGGCCCCCTATGTGGAATAACTCCTCTAGGTCATAGAACTGAAACAATACAATAAGTTTTCATATTGGTAGTTAGAATTGAGAATTTTGAATAGTTTGATGGGTTTACTATTGGTTTGGTAAGTATACTAAATAATACAAAACATACAATGTACAACTTCTTTGTTTAACTTTATTGTTTGTTCAAAAATTAACATTAAAGGTTGGGTACAAATTTTTTCGTAAACTTATTAAAAGTTTCCTATACATTTCAAATAATACCTAAAAAACTTGATTTCTAGCAAAAATAATTTGTTTTTTATATTGTTCACATGGAAAAGCATGGAAAGAGAGAAAAGTGTACATTACTGGAATGTAAACAAGGAAATAAGATAACAGATAAAGAATGATCTCCCTAGTCATGTCATTGAAGAGTCATGTAACGATAGGTATTTGATATCTGTCTTCTATCTCTACATCCGCACTCCGCAGTAGAGTCGGTAATGTCAGGACTCAGGGACATGACTTCTATCTTTTAATGGTTATACTTCATCAGAATCTCTACTTCAGTGGATTTTGAAGTATAGTAAAGTGAGTTTCGCAACTAAATAGTGGTTTTTTATTATTATTTAACTTTACCTGGCCATGTATATCACCGCAGACAGTTACAGGTGTCTGCACCGGTTGTACATTGGGCTCCTCTAACAACAAGTCACATACAATATTGCAAAGCTCACGCAAGTCATCTTCAGGTAAATATTTACACCTCTTTGCGATCTCTATCCACTTATCCACGTCACTCATTTTGTGCAGTAATTCACGAAAAAAGGGGTCGTTTATTTTCTTGACTAAATACAGCCAACGATTTTTGAGATTAGGTTAGGGGTGTGACTAACGAATCACGATGATGTCAAAATTAGAATCGAAATTGAATGTAAATAATTAAGTTTTGTTTTGGAGTGATTATTGTTCCTTCCAGGACTTTATTATTTACAATGGTCTTGATTACGCATCAAAAAGAAGTTACCTTATTTAGAATAAGGACTTACTTTTATTTGAATAAAAAAATTGACATCTAAAAGTTATGAATCGATTATGTTATTCACAAAATCATGATAGTGGTACAGGATAGTACATCTCTATTCTCTACGAAATAATAGCTGTCATTTTTGACAATAGGTTAGTGTTTACGAATACTGATACCAACTTTTTTTTAAGACTGCTTGAAAATTATTTTGTTAATTATAAAACAAACCCCACAAAATAAACCTAAGAAGTACTTTTGTTTCGGGAATCCACTTCGCTAACGCCACAGAGCATGTAACTTTGCTAACGCCTGCATCATAGACTACTATTGCCCTGCAAGGACAGCTGCTAACCATTGAATACTTGATATGTCTATGCTGCTAACCGAAAGAGGTCCACAGAGAATGTAATTTTAGAGTGGTCGTTGTGGCTATTTTTATCAGTGGACCTCTTTCGGTTAAAATTACGCACAAGGCTGGCGGTAGCCATAAGCCAACACAGTTTCATGAGTCTTCATATCAGTACTGAGAACAGGACATGCGGCAGTTTTCGAATGAAGTGGTAGGTATTTTGCTAGTTATCACTGTATAGACAAGAATAATTAAATAGCTCATCAATTTATTTGTAACTCAGTTCAAAGTCTAGTCCTTCGTGACCTGGAAAGAGCCCGGAAAGCCCTAACTAGATAAGCGTCTAAGTGCGCTCGTGGATCCGCAAAGCTAGCCCGCGAAATTCAAATTTTCTTAAATCATGACATTTCAGTACAAATCTAACATAGAGAGATTTAATATATTTGTTATTAACCTGACACTAAACACCAAATAAAAAGCACTATGTAAAATGAGGGTCAGCTTTTCTGCCTATCGACAAAATAAGTTTTTCTATCTAAGTATGAATAATATGTACCTATAGTCAAAATTATGCATTGTCATAATTCTTGAGTTTTTCTGCAAATTCTCACATTATTTAGTGTCACAGCTCTCATCTCACACAGATGCACTACTTTGGTGTATCTTGCTCCTTTAAAGCTGTGGTATGATCCAGAGGCGTAAAATCTAAGTGTACTCGGCAACTAAAATGTGAATAGAAGATTGTATTAAGTGGCCATTTAGGTACCTATTTATATAAAAGTTTTTATTTCGTCGAGGGGGTACAGGGTAAACCTCTACAATAATAATATGATAGTGTCTATCTGGAACTAATTAAGTAATTAACACATACTACTTTTATCACAATCCTTTTACTTGCCTTAGAGGTAGTACTTATGTATGTACGACTCCTGCTCATGGATGAGGTCACGACACACACTTTTATTTAACCTATATGAGCCAACAAATTCGAGGTTCGGCATTTCGAATACTATGTCCTTTTTTCGAAGAGCTGCACTTCGTCGGCGATATGCAATGGTCTCCATAACACGCGCGTGCTCCAGAAAATTTTCAAACACGGCTAAATCTGTCGTATATTTCTTTCCGCAATATTTCTTCAAAAAATCCGAAATATGATTTGCAAGATGTTGCTTTTGACTGACTTCTTATGATTCTGATCCTCAGACCAACAAAAAAAGAAAGACGGCGCGGCGCGAACATTAAAAGTGAAGCCACAAAACCGTGCTCCTGCAAGTAAATACACCCGCTCACGCACACACCTACACTAAAACCATGCTCATCGCTCTTAGTACGTCATGAGTCGTCGTCTAGTTAACATTGATTAAAAAAAATATAATTATGCTTTCCTGTGTAGTGAAAACTTATAAAAACAATAGCAAATCACAAAAAAAGTCTCACGGAATCACTTTTCACCCCTAAGCATTGATGTACTTGAAATAACATCGTTTTTTATTAAACGAATTTTAGGTTACTTGGAACAAATAACCTCAACAAACGAAAGCAGTGACTTAAAGTGCGAGGGTTGCCATAATATGATTTAAATCTTTCCCATTCGATTCAACAAATTTAAATGTGATTTCTTACTTCGAGTTATATTCATATTCTCTTTTTTATTTATCTAATATTTTAGATTTCTAATTAATACTGAATTAAAAAGTAAATGGATAGTAGATATAAGATAAAGTCGGAATGATCCAGAATGGCTGCCGTCGAAAACTAGCGTGGTTTGTTCCGATCATTTTGATAATAACGACCTTTAAGGCTTGTGCAGACCAGCGCGACACGCGACGCGACACAAAGGCACCGACCGTCGCGCGACGAGCGGTGCCTTTGTGTCGCGTCGCGTGTCGCACCTGTTTGAAAGAGCCTTTATTCAACTAATCGTGGACCAAAAGCTATATTATGGTTAAAAAAATTTTTGTTTGTTACGATTTATCTTGATATTACTTTTTCTTCAGAGTCAGTGATTTTGTTGTTGTGATCTTTTTGTATTTAATAAAGGTAATTGACAATATAATTACCTATTTTATTTCAAAGTAATTTACATAATGACTTCATACATACCTACGACAATGTTATGATTTACGCTTCAACAAACTTATAATTGAATTTCTATGTGCATGGTTATCGAAAGAAGCTGTATTTCACTTCTTTCAATCCCAAGACACTGTCGTGGGTAGGGTTAACTTACACCTAAAGATATACCCTATAGTAGAACTAAATATATGCAAATTTTAACCCTTACACCGTAGACAGAGAATGCTACACACTTCACACTCTCGTACTAGCGCACTCTCACCCACACTCGCACACGTCACACAATTAGGCGCATTTTTGCCTTTTTCTTTGTATTAAGCTCGTTCATTTATATAAAGTTATTTGATTTTTCTATAGTTTAAAACTAACCTATTTATTTATATTTGTATTTTGAATTTTTTACATTCAATTGCAAATTAATGGATATTTCTAAGGCCCGTATTACAGAACCTCACTCAAAACTCAAGCATTACATAAAACTCGTTTAAAGCCTTGTGATTGGTTAAAACTAGCTATAAGTAATGCTTGAGTCTTGAGTGAGGTTCTGTAACACGGGCCTAAGTGGAACAGCGGAGTCTTCCAAGGCCCAACACAACAATTCTTGCTTTAAAGGTGCACTTTATAATTGTTTTTTTTTTCTGATGTAATTTTTTTTGTTTTGTTCGGAATAGAGGTCCTTCTATACAATTGAGGTACAATGCCATACTTAACAATATCTTACTTGTACAGTGCCGACCAAAAGTCCATGAGCAATCTCACAAAGCAATAGACTGACGCTTCGGTTTGACTTACGACCTTCTTCTATAAGTTGTTACAATACTGTAGACACGCACATTACACACACACACTCACTTTGTCTGCAACCAATGACTAGTTCAATAATCATCATTCGTTTTTAGTTTCATTCGTCTTGTTCACATAAATATTAAAGTTTAGCAGGTAGACCACAAAAAACTAAGTAAATTATTTCGATTTCTGTGGGGTAGATGCAGTTTGTTACGAGTATTCAATTAATAGAACTTTTTTGGTTCGTGGATAATATTGGTGACGAGTATTTAGCGCAGTGTTGTGGTTATTATTATCAAAAAGCAGGCATAAAATATATTGAAGAGATCAGATCAGATCAGAGAATATTATTGCGCTGCGTAAAAGTGAAGTGAATATCTAATGAAACCGGACTAAGTGTGAGTGTTATCATTAATATATTTCATATTTTACTAAACATAAATCTTAATCAAGGGTATTGTTGATAGAACAGAGGTATTGTTGAGACAGAAGATGCCTTTAAAGTTTTAAATTCATTGTGAGGTTTAATTCGATTAGTGAATAATAAATAATGAGGTATTATGTGTAATAAAAACAATGTTTTTCTTTGTTCTAGAGAAATACTGTGAGGGTTAAGAGATATGAGGAAGGGGCTTATTATCGAGTAGCAGCGACGTCAAATGGTGAATGAAACAAATGGTTTCATACCAACGAGACATTTTGCTGAATTATTAAAAACACGTCATTATGAACCGTTCGCCGTGCACTCTGAAGGCTTGCATCATTGAAGACCAGCTAGAAAACCGTTTTTGACCTTAAAATATTGACCGTACCAACTTAATAAACAACAGATTCGTTATTGCATGAATTTATGGTAACGAATTTTTTAAGCACGTTTCAATAGGGTGTTTGTCGTATTTCTTGCAGATATACCGAAAT
The DNA here is from genome assembly GCA_949152395.1 of Agrochola litura. Classification (NCBI taxonomy): domain Eukaryota; kingdom Metazoa; phylum Arthropoda; class Insecta; order Lepidoptera; family Noctuidae; genus Agrochola; species Agrochola litura. Next base: position 19,038,897 of record OX424493.1, read on the forward strand.
TGTTTAATATTATTTTAGTAATAGTATTATTTTAGGATAAAAATTTGAGGTTTAGTTTCAATCTTCTTTTCGTAAAGAAAATGAATACTTAAGCTTTAACCTCAATAACAACCAATATTTACTAAAGTCAAATAAAATGTAAAATAATTAATACAAATAAAATATAAACAAACTGCCCATATTTAACCTTAAAATTACCTATTCTGTAAGTAGTTTTTTACATTTTAAGTAGTCTAATATTCTTATTTATTACTTAATTACTTCGACCATGATCAAAGCTTAATATTTATGGTGAAAAAATCCATTAAAAATTTAAAATATTTCATAATTTAAATATGTCTAACTAATACAAACTGCTTCTAAGTTTCTTGACATCTATTTCACATCTTATTCAGCTGAAGTAATGATAAATAATTGTAGCAGTTTATTAACTTATGTAAAATAAATATAACGAATAAACATATATTTTTTAATTTTGTTATCATATATCACGCATTTTTTATTCTAAAACCTTTATTGCAATAACAACATAAAAAAGCAGCAATATTTAAAAAATATTATTATCGAAAACAAAAATAATAATATTTGCAAAAAACCGCACTGTGTTTCACGAGATTAGAACCTGAGGCAGATTGAATTCCATACCAACGCTTAACGCTTTCTGCTATCTGCGCTTGTTAAGTAACTATCGAATTTTAGCAATGCCATTAACTGGTCAAGTTCACGCGCATAGTGCGTGTGTGCTAGCATGTTTAAAGCGACGGAAATATATTGTTGTTTCGTGTAACTGCGTTATCTGTGGTGTGTGTATCGTGTTGCTTACACATACAAATGTACGAGCTATACCGCGTGTTCACAGCAATACGACTCTTAGCGTGCTCATGCACTTTTGAGCGCTTACTGTACAATATTAGCCTACCCATAAAATATTATTACCCAAGTTATGGGGTATTTTTTATAAAAATGGCAATCCTTCGACTCACACATAGATAAAAAGGTGGCTTCAGTTTTGATGTTCGCAGCGCGCCGTCTTTCTTTTTTTGTTGGTCTGAGTTCTGATCATAGAGGAAAGTAATATATATATCGGGTATAGATCGATGTAAATCGATGGTATAGAGAGCCCCCTCGCAGAATTGATTCTGATATTTGACTTAATAAAGCAATTCTTATTTTGTGAATCTCCATACAAAACTGTCAAACAGATGAATTGGAATAATAAGATTTGCTAGCAGATAATAATATGAATTGTCAGTTTGTGATCATTTATTTTACGATTTTAAATATGAATCATATTTTTATATGATTTTGTAAAAGCGGCCGTTATCGAAGGGAGTGCAAACATTTTCACCTCACATTCGCTTGCTTTATATTCTTATGCTTTTCTGCTTATGTCGACAAAGTCAGGGGCTTAGTGATTTTAAAAGAAAGATAAGAAAGATAGGCGCGTGTGTTGGGTCATTCGGATTCCTTCAAAATGGTGGAGCTGAATGGTGCTAATCCGTGTCATGTTTGGGAGCAGGCACCCGTCATTTGACTGTCAGAGCTTATCTTTTACCTTATATTTTGAATTGTTCTCACATTATAAAGCAACAAGAAAAATGTACCTACCCAGGTTTTCCTAATATCTTGATTAAAAAGATTGTCCATGATGTTTCTTGAACGTTCTTCTACGTTTTGAAATGAGCAACTAGCTTCAACTTTTTAAACTGAAAACTCCTTGACAATTCAAAAATGCCTGTGAATGGTTTAATTGAAATGTTACAACAAAACAAAAATTTACTTAAGAATTTATTAACGTGAATACAAACATGCAAGTACATTTTTCGAATGTTATACATTTTGTTATTCATAAGGTTTAAGGTGCTATTTTGATATGCTGCTGTGAATGGGTTAAAATAACATGATTATAAATGTACTAGTTTAACTTAATGCTAAAAGCACATTAGGTATTGGAATACAACAGACAATTTGTAGTTGGGACGGATCTTTTTTTTTGTGTAAAAATGCACTAGCTAGCTCATAATAAATGTACGTTATTTAAAAAAATACGACAATGAAAGTACTAGTGTACTTGTTTTCGGTTAACAACAGAGTTATGATTTGTATTGTCATAATACTATTAAGCTATTATTTAAACCTAAAACCGGCTGTTTTCTTTAAATTTTACAACATTATTTTGGATTTAAAAGAAAACCAGTCCGATTAACAATAATATCACCAAAGTGCAGAGTTGCCAAGGCATTATAAATCACAGAATGCTATTTTTGAGATACGAACCATAAACTGGAAACAGATGCGTCGAATCACAAAACAATAAATAAGTACCTGTGACGGTCCACAACAATAACCTTATGAAGTCTTCTACTTAGTTGGTTAGCCTATCAACCAACATAAAGTTAGTGATTCTTGCGTCGACCACCGTAATACTAGACAGTTTTTATTCTAATACATTGCTCAACAAAACAGTGGTACGTACAATAAAAAGCATATCTAGCAATTTCGAGTTCTTTCACCTAAGTTTTGAATTTATTATCTTTTACAGGTATAAAAATTACTTAATCCCGAGAGAGTACCAAGTGATCACAGATTTTGAAAAGTCCGCTCAGCTATCAGTACCAAAGTAACCAATGTTCTGAAACGGTTTCACCTATTACCTACGCAACATGAAAGCCGATGCATGCCCATCTATTTATTATCTATTAATTCACTTCTAGTGCCTGACTGATTCATTTTATGTACAGTCACAACTACTGCTCACATAGTAACAAATAATTCAACTATAACGCTAAACAAATCATGAGCATGTACCTGTTTTCATCATTTTCTATATTTTTAAGATATGCTATCATATTAGTTCTAATGGCTAATTACGTTTGCAGGCCAGTACTCTTTGAATAAAATTACAAATGCATATTTACTTTGGCAAATACAAAGACGCTTATAACGCACAACCTCACTAACGACCATTGTCTATGGTCAAACAGTAATAAATAAAATTTGAAACTCAATAACTACTACAAAAGTACTGGCGTTCAAACATATGCCGGAGGTGCAATTACGACAGCCGTGTGAAATACACTCTTTTATAAGTTTTAAATAAAAGACATTTCCCCCTATTGTCAACATTTGACCCCCGTTACAAGTTATTGTATCGTTGAACACATAACTGAATAGTGAGCGTCAGGTGCCAATTTTTGATTAACCAAAAAGACCCTGTTACGAATGTTTAGGCTACACATATTAAGCTTAACTATATCTAAAGTTACACACTTTATAATCGCATACAAAAGAAGAATAAATACACTACTAACGTTAAAAAAGGTCAGTAAAGAATTTGTTCTGCTACCAAACGAAGTTAATGTGTCTCAAAAATATTTTTATTATGCAAATTAATGACCTGGTCTAGTAAACATAGCCGGTAAGCAAAAAAACCTCCCACAAGAAGGCATAAAGCTAAGTCACATTGTAGCAAACATTAATTAAATGGTACATAACATCTACGCTAACAAGCAACACAAGTCATAAACTTAATAATCTTAACAACTAAATCGTAAAAGCAATAATGTAGTAACCAATCGCATGGTTAACATAATTTAACTGTTCCCTGGAAATAGGATTTTACATCTGGAAAATGTTCCAAAATCGGATATAACCGATGTACTGAGTATAAAGAACACTCGCGATTTTAGCTTAAAATAAACCGTGTGATACTACAAATAATTCATAAGCAGAGATCCAAAATCAGGGTTAATACAGGTATCGGCGCGGTTTAAGAGCTCCGATGACGATTTTTGTGCCTGTTCGGCGCGGGGAGTGAGCTGCGGCGCAGGCGCGGCCGGCGCCAGCGACTATTAGTCGATCAGTCGTCTTTCCCCGTTATGTATGAATGGAACATGCGCGAATCTCCCCACTACTTTCGCCAAGAGCTCTAAAACCGTGCCGGTACCTGCAGGAACAGTTCTTTTATATGAAACTGTTCCGTAACTACCTCGTAAGCGATTACAAACAAAATTAACACTAAAAAAACACGCAAATAAAGTTTAAAGATCTCTAGACAATCAGAATTACATTCAGATTTTTTTTTTTCAGTTCCGTATCAACATTTCGTATCAGCTCCGGAACACCAGGTGGTAAAAATTTATTAGAGACGCGTTTATTGTAAATACTGAGGTAAAAGGTCGTATTCGATCGAGATTATGACCTTGTGGTCGTTTCAAAATTGACAGACTTTTGCGAAGCGTTTGTAGAGAGTGGTCGTGACAGTTTCACTTGAATTGGCCGAGCACGAAGGCGTCTATGACTTTGGGCACGTGTTCGTCGATGCCGACGATGTCCAGTACGCCCTCGTGCGTGCCGTCCGTCGTCGACACCTTGTGGGATGCCAGGCTCATCACTATCAACCTGGAAGAACAAAAATATACAATTAACAGATGAACAGAGTATCTCAAGAAGTGGAATGAAAACTGTAAAAATCAATCCATTAGCAAATCCAGCATCATTTATTTAATTGTTACACGCTTCGCACAGTTTTTATGACTTGATAAAACGTCAAGATTTCTTTATTATTATGTTGGTCAATTAACAATGAATTAGACATATAAACATTCCGGAATAAATTCTCCAATTGATGGTGATAACTGCATCAAAATCCGTTGCGTATTAATGAAGAACAACGCGGTCACACAGACAGACACGATAAGCTACTTTAATCTATATATATAAAATTCTCGTGTCACAAATGTTAATTGCCATACTCCTCCGAAACGGGTTGATCGATTTTTATGAAATTTTATGTGTATATTCGGTAGGTCTGAGAATCGGTCGTAATCTATTTTTCATACCCCTAAGTGATAAGGGTGGTCCACCCCAAACATTTATATGGCAAAACAGCGTTTTCTGGGTCAACTAGTTATTTTATAATAAATGTAGGTGAGAGAACTAATATATTTTTATCATTGATTAAACAAGCCTTAGAAGTTATGACTGTTTCCCCCATGTGCTTTTTAGTGCTGTCAACGTTGATGTAAATCATCGATGGCTATCAAGTTGACAGTGTTATAATACTCAATGTAACTTTTCTCCCTAAACTAATCAAAGTCCTATTACATTTTTTAACTGTAAATGATATCAAAATGTAGTCTGGTGTGTAAATATATATGTCAAGTTGTATTGTTTTGAATATATATAAATATTTTTTGTTTAATTAGATTTACTAACAAAAAAAATCCTGTCATTTCAGCTACTAACATATAACTAGATAACTACCACAAAGTGCAAAGTTAGACTGCTCACCTTGCTGCATTGTCGTCACTACATGACACTGGCAGAATAAACGAAATCGGCTCAGTTGCAAAAGAAGAAAAAATAAAACTTTTCTTCTTTATGGCATTTAGTAAGAACATTATACTTACTTAGCCCCATGAACCCCAACCGCATTCCTGTACCGCTGCAGCGCCCGCACGGGGCAGTGGTCGGGCAGCTCGCGGGCGGCCGGCGGCGGCGGCCCGTAGCGCCCGGCCGGGCCGCGCCCGCCGCGACTGGCGAGCTCCAGCTCCATGTAGCGAGTGGTGCGGTCCACCATGTTGATGAACACGTCGAACTTCTTCTTGTTCTTGGTGGCCCAGTCGATTGGCGCGTCTAACTGCACGCGACCCAAGTTCGCTTTCTGTAAGAATGAAGAAGATAGTATTAGGCTTGAATTTTCGATGCGAGCAGTTTCATGGAACCCCGCAGCAGAGCAATAAAGCTGCCACTGTTGCAAAAGTGAGATTTAGGAAAATATAAGAATCACTTGCTAAAAGAATAAGCAATCGTGAGATAAATTTTACACGAATTGAAACCAGATGTATGCAATAAACATTTTTGAGATGGGAAAACACAATTGAACTCGCGACACCGTTACCGACAACTCATTTTTATAAACGCGATTGTGCTCTTTATTTCTATTAAGTTACGGATCAATGTTCTATGCAAGTATTTTTACTTTAAAGGTTTTGGAAGTATTTTTTTTAATTGTTCAAGTTTTCACTTGTCGGCACTCCGAGAGTACCAGTGTTGTTTTTTTTTATTTTCGATGAATCAGTCATTTATTAAAACATGGCCGCGCAGTCACATATAATCCAGCCAATTTTTTTTTTGGTTTGGAAATTATCAAATAACTTCTCCCGCTCTGGGCGGAGCAGGAGGGCGTGTCAGACTCTTACTGACTAAAACCCATCCGTGATCCTTCAGTTGCCTGTATGTTACCAGGGGCCACGGTATCCCTTTCGGACTTACCCGCGGCATATAATCCAGCCTAAGCTGAGGAGACATAGAACAGTACCTAGCTTTGTGTCGCGGTTTTGTACGAGTATAGTTCCATTGTATTTCAAGTGTCCGACTTTACAACAATACTTTAAACAAATACATTTCAAATCAGATCGGTGATCACAGTGAGTCATTAAGAGCGCACATAATTTCCGACACACGTTTATTCTTCATAACGAAACTCACCCTTAACAAGAACTCAGCCTCTTCGATGCTGCTAAAATTGCGCTCGATAGTCACCACCTGGACGCCTTCTTCAGTGAACACTGCTAACTCAACCTGGCTCTCACGCTTCAGGATTTGAAGAGCCAGGATTATAGCTAAAAATAATTAAAATATTAATTACACACAAAAAAACGTTATGCTTTAACCGTATTGGGTAAACTAACATACAGCCTGTATCTACATATATTATTTGAAGATGTGTTGTTAAGAAGAACAATTTGACAAGCCATGTGCCCAATAGGATTTTCCATCGGCAAAAATGATGAATTACCATACAAACTTTCATCCCCTATTTAATCCCTTTAGTCTGCCTATCCACTGGAGCAGAGCGAGGCAGCGGAGCGGAGAAATGTGCCAATATTAGCCAATAGAATTTAAACTCCGCTTCATAGCTCCGCTCCTATTGGTTAATATTGGCATATTTCTGCGCTTCGCTGCCTTGTACCGCTCCAGTGGACAGGCAGCCTTAAGGTGGAACTAGTTGATATTTTTTCCATACAAATTTCGGGGGAGTTTTACTCCAAATTTTGATGAACATGATATTGTTTTGTTTCATTATTAATTTTGTTTGTGCGGAAACAGAATAATAAAATAATAAGCCATTAAAAGTTTGGAGCCAACAAAGATTCCTTTTTCTTGCTAATTTTAACGCAATTTTGGGCGTAAATAAGTAATAAAAGAAATGTAAAATCTACAAAACAAAGTCAGCACCGACAAAGCTCAATTATCAAAAAGTTCAATAACCTTTATTTATAATTGATTTATGCAGTGGTGTTTCCATAAAACTCGATTTTCCAAAGGACTTTTCGTAATTTTTTACGCGCTCGTTTTACTAAAATAGCACGGTATTTGTGTGCGTGCGAACCAGACGTTGTGCATGTAGACCAGCGTCTAACTGCTCATCACTGATATTATCTCTGTCGGACACGATGCCAGATGAGACAGCGTGCTTTTTGGCCATGCCCACCAGTGAGTTCGAGCCAGCAACTAGTTCAACCTTAAGGGATGAATTGGTGAGCAATGGCGACCCAATAGAAACGGCGAACTTTGTGTGAATTATTTCATTACCACTGCTCTCAAAACGGTGAAGGAAAACATTTTAAGGAAACTGGCATGGAGAACTAAAAATTCGAAGACATGTGACAACCCGCACTGAGCCCGCGTGTGTATTACGGCCCACTCCCTCTCACAGAGGCCTGTGTCCCAGCAGTGGGAACATTATAGGCTGATTATGAAGGGATGAATTTTCAAAATTCAGTGCTCATTTCTTAGTGCTCACTTTCGTTATATAAGGAAATCTTGTGCAAAATATCATGCGCCTAGACCCCGCGGTTTAGGTTGGGCGTCGTCCGTCAGTGAATTAATGAATTTAAGGTTTTTATTAAGTAGAATACTTTAAGCTGCTGGTCCTGGCTGTCATTTCGTAGATCTTTGGCAGTCGTTAAGGGTAGTCAGAAGCCTATACGTCTGACAACCAGTCTTATCAAGGGGTATCATGTTACCCATGAACTGTGTTGTCAGATAGGCAGTCACTCCATGTAAAATACTGGTATTTAGCTACATCTGGTTCGAATGGAGGCCAACCACTACATAGTTGGGAAAAGGCTAGACAGGTAAAATTTAATAGAATATCCCTAAAACGGAACTAAGCAATGATCATCATATAATTCATATAATTCTATTAAATTGTAAAAATGCCTTACTCAAAAATTTTAAAAATAAATAATTTAATAGACTCCATAGTTTCTTTATTGGTCTTTCCCACTAAGAATTTGAAATTATGGTTAATCTACATACCTGCATGTCCAGGCGTAATGTTCGTGTTGTAGAAGCACTCTGCCAGAAGGTGCTTCTTGCTCTTCTTCTCCGTGTCAGCATCACCACCGCCGCCCGGCGCAGTCTTTGTCTCTGTCTTCTTACCCTTCTTTGATACTGTGTATTTCTTGCAGAAATGTTTTCCTGCAGGAAATATGAAATATCATTTTAGGGTCACATACCAAGAATCGCTGGAAGCGGAGGGTACAGGCACTGTTTTTTGAATAAAACGTATAACTTTTTTATAATTTACTCTTTATTGTTGGAGTATTCAAAATTTTCAGATAACTGCACAAACTCTATTGCATTCTTTTGTTTACAAATAAGCGATTTCTTTTTTCTTGAATAATTTTATAGGTCTCCCATACTTTGCTGTGGTTTTTCAAAGTGAACTTTAAACACAGAATATTATAATATTCACGATTTTGCTAAATGATTGTATTATCAGAAGCTTACCTTTGAACATGTGGTGCCTCATGTCCATAGTGATCAAGTAGCGCGCGTTGGTGGGCGGCGTCAGGGTCCAAGTGAGGTCCACGAGCTTGTTCAGCGCGGTCAACACGGCTGGGTTCGGCGGCAAGTCAATACCTAACGAAAAAACACAGTTGAGTCCCAGATTCGTGTAAACTTTGTAAGTAAATGAAAACTAGATTTGTTAAACCTCGGTAAAAAAACCGTCCAAGTGCGTGTCGGACCACGCACAGTGAAGGGTTAATCCGTAGTCGGGTTGAATATTGCATGCACAGTATTGATTTTACTGGCCGCAAAAATAAGTTACATAATTTCTCGAAAAAAATGTGAAAAACAAAGGTTGTAGTTGTGCAAAAAATTTATTTTATATGTGTCATAACTAGAAATCGGATATTCAGATGCATATTTACTAAAGTTTAGGTGTTGGCTAATATGAAATGCACTTTTGTATCGATAGCAAAAATCTCGCGACTCTGGAATTGATAAATTTAGTACTTTTTATCTATAGAAATGCTAGCTAATGTTGTAAAGTAGGTTGCCAAATTGGCATAGCACATAGCGACAAACAACTCGGTGTCTTGAGTTTCGTAAAAAAATGTTTAGTGGATATATAAATTTGTATGTTAACACCGCAAAAGTAACCTTCATAAGAGGGCTGATAAGTCATTTCCATACCATGTATCTGATTAGTTGTGCATTCCCGGACGTTATGGAATTCCGGGATTTATGTTAATTTTTTTATTTGTAGAATTTTAAGAAGCCACTTCCATAATTTCTTAGCAAATATTAACTTTAGGTAAATATGCATCCGAATATCCGATCTCTAGTTATAACTCCATATTAACGGACATTTTCCCTGTACAAGTGCTGTGAGACCTTCTTAGCTAATCTAATCGAACTAGTCTCACTGCAGAGCAAAGGCTTCCCTCTTCTTTTTCCACACAATTTAGTTTTTTTGCTAGTGCCAGCCAGTCCTTTCGGAAACCTTACTTCTTGGCAAATTTCATGTTTCTAGGACTCTAGGTCAACGGGAATTACCCTATAAGTTTTGATTTATTCGCGAGTGTCAAAGTATGCGGCATAAATGGCCGTACTTTTCCCGAGTAAAAAGGTTTTGAAATATAGACGCACAACGAAGTGAGACTATAAAGCTGCCTGTATATGACGGATTGACGTATAGTAAAAAAAAATATTTATGAGTTTGAATTACTATTGTGTTGAAGTAGGATCGATTTGTTTTTGATATAAACCAACAAGAACTTACCCCAATGCTTGATCTCCCTGGGGTGTCGCTTGGTGGAGGTCCACTGCCACAGCCCCGTCTTGTTGTCGAACATCTGACGCGTGCGCCGGCGCACTTCCCTCTCCGTCGCCACTTTAGACTTCTCGTACTTCATTGGCCTGGCAATGGAATAAAATAATGAGAGTAAAAGGTATAATACAGTACATTTGTCTCGCCAGATGGTATTGGTGATCCTTCGATGTCACATATTTGTGTTGCTACTTGTATATGCCTTCCACAAATTATCATAAACATATATTTGCCGAGCTATCATCACATAGTGTGATTCTTCATAATGTGCACATATCGAAATGAGGGAATCTATGCTTAATTTTAACGACAAAAAATATTTAAAAAAATCTATATATTTTTTTTATACTTTTTAAGGAATTAAAAAAAAAATACAAAACTGTGTAACTATTAAATTAAATCATATATCGCGATGAAACAAACTCTATTATGATTGGAAGTAATTAGGCGTCCCAATAAAATGAAAATTGAAAAAAAAAAAACTACCCTCAATTGAAAAAAAAACGTTTTTTTAACAAAAATCATATTTTTCATTAATTTTTACAATAATTGTAAAATTTATAAATAAGATGCCAAAGAGAAGAAATTTTTTTTTTCTTTTTTTTTTAAATGTTTGAAACAATTTTTTTTTCCGTCGATAAAATTAAGCATAGGTTCCCTAATTTCGATATGTGCTGTGCACATTATGAAGAATCACACTGTATATTTTGTTTAGAGCTGAAATAAGTAGAAGATCTATTATGAAACCTAGGGACTTGGACACTTTCTTTACTATTACATCAATATGCATCTCGAATATGAGTTAACTATCCTGGATAACGCCTAAGTCCTTTATACTTCACCTTAGTGATTGTCTGGTTATCCAATGCGTATCCAGAACCAGTTGCCTTCTTTTATAAGTCATATGGCAGCATTTGGATACATTTAGTTGAAGTTTGTTTAGTTTACTACAGTCATCTACAAACCTATTGAGATCCTCTTGGAGTAGTGTTGCTGATGATGAACTACTTACTGTTTTAAGTATTTTCATGTCATCAGAGCATAATAGAATGTATGAGTTAATAAAACATTTCTTTATATCTGCTATAAATAAATAAAATAAAAAGGCCCTTAAATTGATCCCTAAGGAACTCCAGGTATCAGATTCCAACTGGAGGTGGAACCCTGTAGTACTACTGCTTGTAAATCAAACATATTATTTAATCACTTACTTGGACTTCTTGGTATAATTAGTCATAGCGATGTAGGCAGCTATCGGCGTGATTTTCGACTTCTTGATGATCTCCTGGTTGTTGAGCAGCGACACCAAGATGGCGGTGGTAGTGGACTCGCCGGTCAAGAAGCCCATGTTGTGGATGCGTTGGATGTAATTCAGCGTGTCCTCCAAACTTAAGTGAGGCAGCACTGCATCCCATACCTGGCACAGATATTTTAATTATTAGAGTTGGAGACATACCTAAATGCCATGAGTAGAACATATAGATCAAATTCCAACAATTTGAGCATTAGGAAAACGATTCTTAGTGCCTCCAATTCATTCTCAATTTCTGCATGCAGAAAATACAATTACCTATAAGGTAGGTTTTGCAACTGGATTTTTTTCAACCTTATTACATATTTTTTTTTTATTTCTATACTGATAACCTTTTTATGTATGAAGATATTTAGAACAAAATATTTTGATTAGTCTGATTACATACTTCTTGAGCCGTCAGTAAATGACCAGGCACGTGGTCAAGAGTGAATTGGTTTTGAGTGGCTAGCGCAGCCGCGGCCACCGGGTCTTCGCAATGTCGCATATCTTCCACCTTCTGAATGTAGTCAAATATTGGTTTTGTCCCTTCCTTGTCGCCAATCAACTGTTTGGCCCGCTTAAAGCCGAAGATCGCATACTTCACCACTGCATCGCGAGCTAAAATCAAAGAAATATGCAGGTAATACTAACGCCAAGTTCCCATTTAGTTTGGGCATTATTTATTTATCTTACCAACCGTAATATTTTAAAGGTTCGAGCACTCTATCCTCGACTATAAAGCCGCATGTAAAAGGAAATAGAAATACATCCCCATTATAGTTTTATACAATACAATCATGGCAGTTTTTCTAATAAAAAATTACATGTGAACTTGGATGTTGCCAATGCAATAAATGGGGTGAGTTCAAAGCGCGCTTATAAACAGGAATGGCGCACGTGCGAACTAATGAAGGCCATAGGAAAATAAAAGAGCCAAAAAATACTAGTTTCAATTGAAACTCACCTTCCCCTAAATATAAATTAATGTAAACCTAGGAAGCAAACAAAATGTACACAAAGAATCCAAATATTGTGTAATCCAATCCAAATATTGTGTAGATCAGGATAAGAATAACATACTTTGAAAAAACTGTGCAGCTCTTAAGTGGTAATAGATGATTCTAGGCTATTAACTGATAAATGGTGAATCATAGCCTCATAGGCAAGCCAATGAATTACAATCATAGACTCTTCAAGTTAGCATTTACTAGTTTTAAGTCTAAAAGCGCAAGTATTTATAATACAAACCATAATCAGATTCATCAACTTTCACATGAGATTTTCTTAGAAGAGTCTTATGAGACCGTCCATGACGCGCGCGCACTCTTGTCATCTCTTTCACAAGTTCCATCGGGTCCTTCCTTGTGTACCACTCCTTGATGCTATTACACCAACCTCGGCCATTACCTGGGTGATAAGAAGGCATGCAAATTAAAAGGCTTGTGATAGTATGCTCCAGTGCCAGGTCCATCATTAGGATCATTGTTATGTCCAAAGTAAGCCCAAACATCATTCATTCATCATTTCATCAAGAATCATGTAAAAATAAAAAGTGATGTTGGAAAATTGGGAACCTGAACTTAAGTTATTTATAATGAGTTGTGAAATGTTGGGAGCGTTAAAACTACAGTTATTCTAAAATTATCAATATCAGTCAAACCATTCAAACAAAAAATCAACAATGAAATCCCTGCTTTTTGCTTCGCCATACTCGTGTAAAAATTAAGAAAAATCTATAACAAAAAATTGTCATTAACGGTTTGGGTATTGTTGCAATCACAGTCACTTAACATAATTATTTTGTTGTTTATGTTGTTACTGGTTACCTTCATAACCACAGCCATTTTGTATTCACTCTTTCACTAATCAATCACAAATGACCGGGCGAAAATACATCAAGTTGTTTGTATACATTTCGGGGAATACCTGAACTGTATTGCACCTATGTGTGCGCTGTAGTTTATGCCAGGGAAGTCCCGCGATTAAAATCACTGATTTAAAAAACCCTGAAAAATTAATTGCTTACTTACCAGTTTTCAAAAGCCGTGTGTACTTATTGAAAAGCATCATCTTTTCTGGAGTGTCACATATTTGCAGCGATGCTTTGTATGCAGCTTCCTTAACAGCACAATTCCCATATTGCACACATTTTACCAACGCAAAAGCTATAGTTTCAAACCGTGTGTACCACCCGTCCTTGCATGCCTAAAAGTAATAAATCCTGTAGCCTTCATACAAGAAGTGTGGCATGAGGTGTAATGAAAACACTCATAAATAATACATCAAATGCAGTCAAACTGAACATACCAAACAAAAATTGTTTTGGTTCACGACTAATTAAGACAACAAGTTTTTCTCTGCTAACAGGAGAAATAAGAGCACTGAATTATGTTGGTAATATTAAAATTAATAATACCTTCAATCATTGGTTATAACAAATACTTGCTTAAAATAAAAAAGGAATTGATTTATGCAGTGGATGAAATTTTGTTTTTTCTTCAATGCATTGTATGTTTTCGCTAAAAATAAAATAACAGTATCTTGGAAATGGAAGTCTTGGGGAGGATTTTGCCCAGTATTGCATTGGGTGTTTGGGACATAAGCTGACAAAAACAGTAAAAATAAATGCTAATATTTCATTATAAATCACCTAATAAATCTGAGCCATAAACAAAACATAAATACAGTTTTGACAACAATAACAAAATATTACTTTTAAAACATGTTATAATTACCTTCAAAATAATGTTGATCACTTCAACATTACTCGGATGCAATTCCATTATCTGATTTATGACTGGGAGCTTGTCTTCTTCAAAATACTTATGAGTGGTCCAACACCCTGGGTAGTATCTAGGTAACTCATTACCAGTGTGGAGATAGCGGGTGAGTCTGTTACACAGCTCTGGTTCAAGTGGCGCCGGCTCTGCCATAGTCACTTGTTCTAACTACCGCTTTACGATATATTTTATGTATGCTCTTGATAATACAAAATATTGCATGTACGATGCAAATTGAAGCGTCGTATTAGCATCCAAATATCAACCCGAATGTACCGTCGACTCGCACACCTAACCTGAGAATAATATGGTGGCTAAAGGTAAATGCACTGAATGTTGAAACTATTAATTTTTTGTAGGTATTCGAGCGAAACATGTGCCACAATAAATTGAGGATGTGGCTAGAAAAAATGGACAATGGAGGTTGAGTCTATATTAGAGCGTAATAAAAAACGACCGACTAAGAAAGTAATGGTGTAATATTCCAACAGCAACATAGAATCTTGTAAAAAAAATTGAGGAAAAGAAGCCAGATAATATGTAATTCATTGAAATTATTACTGAAAAAAATACCTCGTCCGTTCCCGTTTTTCTGTCGAAATTGACAAATCAAATCAAGTCAATGACATGTTTATTTGTTTTTAAGATTTTAACTTGGAACAAAGTCTTTTAGAATTCAATTATTTTGAAAATATGAAAAACCGGCCAAGTGCGTGTCGGACTCATGTCGGACTCCACACAGTGAAGGGTTTTGTAATCAGGTTGATATTACCGATCGCAAAAAAAGTTTGTAATACATAGTATATCTCGAGAAAAATATGATAAACAAAGATATTTTTGCGGTTATAAGTTGTCTTATAACCGAAGAATGACTTGGCAATCTACATACAACAAAATCTTTAGAACTGCGCTTTTTTAACGACTATTTATAATAGTAATAAGGGGAAGCGTCAGGGTAGCCCGCGAAATTCAAATTTTCTTACGTTTTTTGCATTTTGCAGGTCAGTGTCAGGTTTTATGTTGATTAAAATATGATTCGCGGTCGTAACAAATATGACTTTACTCAATTATAATCATTACAATCAGCATTAGTGGTCAAATATTGCAAAACGTAAGAAAATTTGAATTTCCCCCTTACCCCTTAGGTGATTATGTTGACCAGCGATGGCCAAGTCATTCTGTTTAGGTTTTATCGGATTACTAATAAGTACTAATAACGCTTTTACCGACTCTATTGTCAAGCGATTCCTATCTTCACTCCACTATGCATTATAAAGGAAATTCTAAAATGCCTCTAACAGCTTAGCGCCGGTTGCACGCCTGTCTGTCAAATCTGTCAACCGTAAAATGTCTGTCAAATGCGGCAAATGCCTGTCAGATCAGATGGTAACCCTAGGCGAGACGAACTGGTGTTAACACATTCGCTTAATTCACTAACGGCTTATCAAGCAACATAACAAAATGGACTAATACAAACGTTTTACCTGAAATAAAACGTAAATTAAATTACTTACCTAAATTTGAAGCCTAATAATACATGAGAGAGAGAGGCCATCGTTCTGTCCCTTTCTCGTTTCCGTTCTCCCTCCTTGTCGCGTACTATCGCCTTCTCTATCTCTCCTCCCACCACCACTAGCAGTTGCAAACGTCGGTTTGCTTTTAGATTTGCCTCATTGAAGTCGTTGTAGAACCAGGCAGAATTTAAGTTATTAGGCTTCAAATTTAGGTAAGTAATTTAATTTACGTTTTATTTCAGGTAAAACGTTTGTATTAAATAACTTGACCGTAAATTTGAAGCCTAATAATACATGAGAGACGTGTTTGTTATCGCCTGGTGGTGGTGGAGACGTCAATGTGACTTTTAGGTTGAAGATTTAGATCACACAACAATGAAAAGGAATGGTCCCATAGTCAAAAGATTTACAGCACAAGCGGGTGAAGGAAATATAAATATATAGTATAGCATGCTTGTAACTAAAGGTATGTTGTTACAGAAGTGCTAAAAATAAAAAATTTAAGAGGTTTACAAAATGAAGTAGTTTTATTTTCAGAATAATAACAAAAAGTAAGTATCCTATATAACTTAAGTAACAAATGGCTGGAAATCAAGCGATTCGTTCAATTAATTTAATACGTGTATACACAAGCAAAAACATATTCAGTAATTATTATTTAATCATACTGCATTAAACAAATTAGAAACAGAGTTTTGAGCTTCAGTTTTTGAGCCGAATATTGGCCAAAGGATAACATAATCATTAGTATTTTCACAATTATTAGAATTTATGCTCAAAAGGGTCAGGTCATGGACCCTACGACCAGAACACAGTAATAAGAGTCATGCTGTGTTTTCGATACCTCATAAACTTTATCTATATCAGGATTTTGTTGACATAGTAAAGATACAACTTGATTAACATCCCAAACTGGGGTCTTGAGGGTTTTAGAATAGCTACTGCTATAGACTTTATTTAACATTCGCTTGACCAAAGGATGCCCACTTAGTCGTTCTGATGACTCTGGACAACACAAAGTTGAAACTACGGCTTTATGGACAAGTATAGTGTTGTAAGAGAGCCCATCATTTTGATAAAGATCAGCTAAAAATCTAGTAAGCGCCGAAACGGTTGGTTCGCTTACAGAAATATGATTAAGCTTAGCCCATTTTATCCAACGAGCCCAGGCTGGATTATATGTTCTTGTAGTAGACGATCGCCAGCTTTTCATGAGAAGATGCTTTTGTTGGGTTGTCCAGTCACTCAGTTTTTCGTTTCACCCCCACATCTCCAAACCTCCAACGTCATTTCGTTGACCTTGTGAGGGGGTTTGTTAGTTGACGTATCTACTAAGACTTTGCACAGGTTCCTGATCGTCCAAGGGCGGTCTGTTGCCCGATTCTTCAGGTCCGGTCTCCAAAATACTTGGTCCCATTTCGGGGCCACTATCAGAAATATTCCTCGACATTTGTTCAGATGGGTCGGCACTTTGGGTATCAAGAATGGTGGCGGAAAAATCCATGCCATTGGGTAGTCCCAGATCTGGCTGAAAGCATCTTGAAACTCGGCTTGCTGATCCCGATGATCCAAAGTGCAATACCTGGGGACTACATGGGCTCGCTGAGACGCGAACAAGTCTATCACCGGGGCTCCCCATTGGGTAAATATTAGGCGCGTTACTTGGGGGAGTAAGTGCCACTCTGGTAGTCTCTGCAGTCGAGATAATCTGTCCGCTTCTACGTTGTATACGCCCGGAATGTGGTAAATGGTGAAATGCATCTGGTAAGAATCCACGAGCTGCAAAATCTGGTAGGTCAGGTCTACAAGCGCTAGAGATTTTGTACCGCTTTCGTTCCTCAGATACGATACCGCGGTGCTGTTGTCGCACTGAACGTGTAGAATGGCTTTGTGCAGGCTCTGACCACAATGTTGTATCGTTTTTAGGATCGCAAGCATCTCCTTTTGGTTGCAGTGAAGAAGTTTTTCTTCTGCTTTCCAAGTGCCGGACACATAGGTGTTGTTTATGTAAGCACCCCAGGCGTTGTCTGATGCATCGGTGACAATGTAGTGTGTTGGATGTGAGACATGGATAGGAGACGAAGTCTCGAGATAATTTAGCCACCATTGTAAGTCCCTTTGGGCAGCCTCGGGCAGTGAATTTTTTGTAGTAGGTTTCAGGTGTAACATGCTGATGCCTTTGAAGTTGTCGAAAATTTATCCTTCCTCGAGGTACAACAAAGCTTGAAAAGTTCATCATTCCTATGATGCTTTGTAATTCCTTCAGGCATGCTTTTTGCTTGTTGATCAAGTGAGTGATCATGGTTTTCATTTTCAGGCACTTTTTTGTTGGAAGTGATTTTATGTTGTTCCCCGGATCCCATAATATGCCCAGATACTCTATTGCTTGCCTTGGCTGTAGGATGGACTTTTCGCAATTTATCATCCATCCTAAATAGTTTAGAATGTCCACTGTGGTTTTGACATGACTCACCAGCGTATCGTAATTTTGATCGACCAGCAGGTAGTCGTCTAAATAAATTACGACACGTATGCCGCGGTCTCGAAGAGTCTGGGCAATCCAATTGCTCAAGGAGGCAAATGTTTTCGGTGCTGAACTGAGCCCGAAGGGAAGGCAGTTCATTTGAAGTAATTGGCCTTGGTAAACTAGCCGTAAGAATCTCCTGTGAGCCTCTGTAACTGGTAAATGGAAATATGCTTGGGATAAGTCAATTTTCACCATCCAATCGTTTGGTTGGAGGAAGTCTGGGATTCTGAAAATATTGATCAGCCGGAAAGTAGAGGCGTCGACGTATCGGTTCAGGGCTTTGAGGTTGAAAATAGGTCTGAAATTCCCGTCTCCTTTGGGCACCAGAAACATCGGCGAAATGAAACTTTTAGTCAGTGGCATGACTGTAAGCACCTCTTCTGATATCATTTTGTGAATAATCTGTTCCATTTCTGGGGATGAGGCGTCGACTGTACTGAATTTTGTAGGTTGGGCATATGAAGAGGAGGCTTTCGTACAAACGGAATTCGGTAGCCGGATATTATTTTTAATATGTAATCTGGTGCTCCCATTTTCTTCCACCGGTCGTGATAAAACCGCAGTTGACCGGCGCGAAAAGAAGTCGTTGAGTCAGAATCTGCGTGAATTTCCTCTCCTATCCCGGTGGGATGAGGGAGAGGCTTTGCGTCTGGTATTTGAGTTCTCATTGGATCTGCGGTAATTTGATTGCATACCGCCTCGGCCCCGAAAGGGCTTTGTGCTGTTATAGAAAGGTGTATTATTTGTTCTTGAAGAGGCATGCCCCATATGTTTATAGGTCACCTTTCTCTGACTCGGAAGTGATATCTTTCGCTGAGTCGTGGATGTGCTTGGATCGATCTGCGGTGCAGAAGCGCGATCCTTGTCACGAGACCAGAATACTTTATTCACGCCTCCCGCTTTTTCTAACGTAGAAGTAAGTTGCTCAGCTCTGAAAAGATTGTGACACGACGGTGGAATTTTTCTCATTATGCTCTTGTGCAGAGGATCCTTTACACCAGCCAAAATAGTTTCCCTTCGCTGCTGAATACATTCAGCGCGGTGTCCACAAATCATTTGTAAAGTATCGCTAGAAATTCTAGTGTACTCACCATTTACAAAAATATCCGTAATTTTTTCACTAATCGTATCAGAGTTCAGATTATCTGTTTGCCTAGTCCAGCTTAAAAATGAGCGAAGCTCCGTTTGCAGCTGTTCTTTTTGTTTAATAAGTGCGAAAGATAACGACCCAAAAGCTTTTTCCATATTAATTAAAGAGCGCGAGGCGTCATAACGTTTCAACTCATCATTCGCATCGAGTTCCGTGAAACCGGGAGTATGTCTATAATTTTTTTGTACTTCGGAATACCTCACATTTGTCCAATCGGGATCGTCTAAACGTTGAATATTTTTTAATATTTCTAAATACGCACTGGGTGTCTTTAAGATATCAGGATCTTTTATTTTCGTTCCTATTGACAATGAAATTTCCGGCCCTAATTCAGAATTATCCGGTTCATCTATTGAGACATCATCGCAATACAGCTGGCGGCTCACATTATCATCTAAACAATCTTCACGATCATTTTCATATAATGATCCGCGATCAAGTTCACTTGCACGCGACACAAAATTTTTCTTAAGATCGGCTACCTCTTCTAATAACTTTTCTAATTTACGGTCTCTTTGACTACGTTTATTTCTTTTACGCGACCTGTCGCGACGTCTGCCCATAGATGTTAAAAGTCTACTATTTACAGGAATCATGTGATACTAGAGTATTATGTTGATCTCTTTTGAGGGTGTAACCTTAGGCAGACGTAGCGAATGAGAAAAAAATATTGGGTGTGACTTGTACAGACGCCAGCACATCAAGCTACCCGAAACTGTCAAATTTTCCCAATCAACTTTGAACCTTATGCTTCTATGATAAAGTTGAAAATCTATTAAATAAATTTGACAGATTGTAGTAGCTTGATGTGCTGGCGTCTGTACCTGGGTTTACTTTATCTGCTTCGCTTGTTAATTCGTTATGGAGACAGAGCACGGAACGCAGGGTAAGCAGACTTGAACAGGGGGGGCCACTTTCACCATCTGTAGATAGATATTATCGATGACACTGAGACTTCGATATTTTGGGCATCTTAGATTATTGGTATTTACTGAAACCAAATGTCAAATATTAGATCTTGTCATTACACCACTCAATAGCTGGAAACCGGTATGGTTTCCGCCCCTGGAAGCTCACTTCCAAAGGGGCACTCGTAAAAGCTTTAAGGTCAAGCATACCTTTGAAGACGGCGGACCCTGGTTAGGCCATACTCACCGCCTCAAACTTTAGCCCTCTGGAAGCTCCCTTCCAGAGGGCACTCGACGGCGGCCCCCGCAAGGCCATACTCACCGCCTCAAACTTTAGCCCTCTGGAAGCTCCCTTCCAGAGGGCACTCGACGGCGGCCCCCGCAAGGCCATACTCACCGCCTTAATCTTTCGTCCCTGGAAGCGCACCTCCAGGGACGCTCTACGGCGGCCCCCGCCAGGGCCTTTCGCCCCTGGTTAGGCCATACTCACCGCTTCAATCTTTCGTCCCTGGAAGCGCACTTCCAGGGACGCTCGACGGCGGCCCCCGCCAGGGCCTTTCGCCCCTGGTTAGGCCATACTCACCGTCCCAATCTTTTCGTCCCTGGAAGCGCACTTCCAGGGACGCTCGACGGCGGCCCCCGCCAGGGTCCTACGCACCGCCTCAATCTTTCCTCCTCTGGAAGCTCACTTCCAGAGGGCATTCTTCCTCCTCTGGAAGCTCACTTCCAGAGGGCATTCTTCCTCCTCTGGAAGCTCACTTCCAGAGGGCATTCTTCCTCCTCTGGAAGCTCACTTCCAGAGGGCATTCGACGGCGACTCCTAGTAAGATCATATTTACCGCCTCAAACATACTAGTGCTAATTGAGATCTCAAGAAGCTTCAGTCATAACATACAACTACAACATACAAAGTTTGCTAACCTCATTGGTTTACATGTAATCATTAATCAGTGTTTCAACATTCTCGAGAACACTGGTTTCAGTGAATAACTTAATCAATCTTAAAACATTAGATACTCAGCTTTCAATCCAGCGATGCCGGTTAGATACTCAGCTTTCAATCCAGCGATGCCGGCTCCAAGCCCGACACAAACTGACACAAACTCACTTTGGTAAACACGGTTTCTGACTAAACTTTAGCTAAACACAAACAAGATAAAATACTGGTTCTTACCGCGCCGGTTTGGTTTGACAAGTTTGCACGCGTTTCCCGTGACATACCATCGATGTTGCCATTGCATAAAGTTACCATTGTAATGTTGCTATGTTTGATTATTGCTGCGTTTACATCATTGAAATAGAAATTGATATGTCTATGGTTTACATTCGCGGACTGTACCTTCCCAAGGTCCGCGACACGACCGACGAGAACGCTTAATGTTTGGTGAACTATCAGAGCTAGCTACTAGAACTTGAACTAGAACTTGATGTTGTTGTTGAGCTACATTCACGAACACGGCGTTTTCTTTTTCGAGATTGCACGTTACTTTCTTTATTTATATCGTGAGTGCTCATTTTTTGGTTTGGTAAGATATTTTGATCACTCATTATTATAATTCATACACTGAAATACAATTACAATAACTTTATGCAAAAATCAAGAATAGTAATAAAAAGGAGGGTACAGACGCCAGCACATCAAGCTACCCAAAACTGTCAAATTTTCCCAATCAACTTTGAACTTTAGACTTCAGCGATAAAGTTGAAAATCTATTAAATAAATTTGACAGATTGTAGTAGCTTGAAGTGCTGGCGTCTGTACATTATATAATATTCGATATTATACAAAACGAACGGTAACACCGTTAAGAGTTTAAACACAAAAAATAGAATAGAAGTACAGATGTTGTACAAATTATTCGGTTTTATAATGATCTTGATGATTTCAAAGATTTAAAAATATTTCTTTACCTTAGTGTTGAAACTATAAACTGTACAACAGTGTTATTAACTCTTGTAAATTTCACTTTAGCACTATAAGATAGGTAAATGTTTGATACCTTGCTTTATCCGGTGTTGTCAGGACAGGAACAACGACGTCAATGAGGCAAATCTAAAAGCAAACCGACGTTTGC
Organism: Agrochola litura; assembly: GCA_949152395.1. Classification (NCBI taxonomy): domain Eukaryota; kingdom Metazoa; phylum Arthropoda; class Insecta; order Lepidoptera; family Noctuidae; genus Agrochola; species Agrochola litura. Next base: position 19,061,274 of record OX424493.1, read on the forward strand.
AACTGCTAGTAGTGGTGGGAGGAGAGATAGAGAAGGCGATAGTACGCGACAAGGAGGGAGAACGGAAACGAGAAAGGGACAGAACGATGGCCTCTCTCTCTCATGTATTATTAGGCTTCAAATTTACGGTCAAGTTATTTAATAATAAAATTATGATGTTTTGGAGCTTTACCAAAGTCAGCCAGTCATTTGGAATCCAAAGCATGCTCAACATAAGTAGAACTGCCATCCGTCCGGATAAAGCCGGATAGTGTTAGGCTTTTTGACTTCTTGTCCGGGCCAATTTGACTGCGTCCGGCTCGTAAACGTCACTCAGGTAGCCATACCTATTCTCTGTCTACGCCACACGAATATCTCGCCGAATGATTCGTCGAATGACGAGGCGAATCATGAGTACGCATGTGTAAATCCGGTACCTACTACATGTATGTGGAAAAAATTTCATAATTTTTTTGTTTTAGTAATTTCATTTTGTAGTTATATTCCAAATATCACCATGTTAGATATGATGACATTTGGAATTAAATATTTTACTGGCGAAAGCGTCAAGGTAGCCCGCAAAATTCAAATTTTCTTACGTTTTTTGCAATTTGCAGGTTAATATCATGTTGTGTGTTGATTTAAATATGATTCGCTGCCGTAACAAATATGGATTTACTCAATTATAATCATTACAATCAGCAATCCAACTCCATAAGTTAGCAAAGGTGTAAAATGTCATGATTTCATAAAATCATGATATTCACACAATTATTTATAATTGAGTAAAGCCATTTTGTTATGGCAGCGAATCATATTTTAAACATAAAACCTGACACTGAACTGAAAAATGCAAAAAACGTAAGAAAATTTTAATTTCGCGGGCTACCCTGACGCTTTGCAATTACCATTTCATTCGCCGGGGACAGCGATTATATCTTTTTGAAAAACTTCTATAATAACCATACATTAAGTTCAGTTTGCGGCTCCGTTAGGAGTATATATGTTCTGTGCGCTTTGCCGACGAGTGCTAGTAGGTTTTGAGTTACCCACACAGCTGTTGCACTGCTGCAACTGCACACAGGCAGTGTTTTTAGCAATTTGTTTAAATTATTTTACTCATTTCCCATTCAAAGTGATGTCAGTGCGATAGTGGCGGCCTCATTTTGATTTTACTCTTTTTTGCGAAGCTTGTAGCATGGAGACTAGGGGCACAGAATACACACTTTTTTCGGTTTTCATCATAGACTTTCATCGGTATTCATATAGTGCACAGACTATGTTAATATAGTGCCAATAGTCTCCGAGTAAGGCTGCCTGTCTATTGACGCGGAGCGAGGCAGCGGAACGCAGTTGCGGACTGTGTCTATTCATTGATACGGAGCGAGGTAGTGCGCAGCGGAGTAGCGGACTTTGCGGAGCTACTCATAGTTATTTGAGCGGGCTGCAATACCCTGTGGCCGGATTTTTCCGCGTCCCCGCTCCGCTTCCCGGTTTTGTATGAATATTTAAACTAGTTCGCAAATATCTGTCTACTCAAAATTCAAAAGTCATTTATTCAAACTAGGCTGAGAATCAGCACTTTTCGAACGTCAAAATTACAAAAGACAGTCCCCCAAAAACGCCCACCCTTGAAGCGGAGCGGAGATTTTATGCAGTGTATTGGCACAGCTCCAATCCACTCCAGTGGACAGTCAGCACAAAATGGCTGTTTGACTTGCGGACGAACAGATGGACACACTGACATGAAGAAATTATAAGGGTCAGCCATTTGGTTACGAAACCCAAAAAACGGATAAAAATCTCTTATGGGAAAGAAAAAAAAAAGAAAGAAAAAGAGAACGCTCTGCTATGCTGACCGATTATTTTACTAGACAAAATAGTCCGTAACAAGTTTCTCCGAGTTATTGACATTAGTGCACAAATTCTCATCGCGCTGGCAGAATAATCAACATTGACAGAGTTGAAAAAAATTGAGTGACGGCTGAGTGCTAACTGACACTGACAGTGGCCTGTTAATGTCAAAAACAAAGCGTTCAGAGAATTTCAGGAGAGCATTGGGAGAAAGAAAATAAACAAACAGTATTGTGTAATTGGATACTTCCCGATTTTATTTTACAAAAATAGTCTATTTATTGCATTTAAACGCTACACTGCTTCTAGTGGTACATAAGCCTACATGAGCTTACATTTGGAAGAAGTTAACGAGACACAACAACTTATGCAAAATGAGGGGGAAGAAGATGAACAAAAAGTTACTCATGCGGCCACATCTCCAGTTGCAAGCAATAAGTTATCCAGTGGCGCTGCCAGCCTTACATCGAAGAATTTGGGCCAAACCACATCAGGTGTTGGCAATAGCAGTGTAAATGAATCGACAAAAATTTCATATGTTAGTGAGAAGCGGATAAATAGAGATAATAATATGATGGGATCCAATAACAAACCAAAAACCATGCCTAAAGAAACACCTGATGTAAAAAACATGGAAAAGGCTCTATTAGAATTGTTAGATGATTTCCACACTGGAAAGTTAAGTGCATTTGGTACTGGATGTAGTATGGAACAAATGATAAATATAAGAGATCAGCAGGAGCATTTGGCACGCTTACATTTCCGCCTATGTGCAGATGTTGAGAAGCCGACTGAAGATAGTTTCGAAAATTCTGCCTCTCGGGACAAAATGGCACAGCTTGTTCAAAGTCTTGAACAACTCTCTGCCTCCATTGAGCACTTGCATTCTGATAATAATATTGTAAATGACAATGGCACTGAAAATCAATAGCTAATATTCCTCTGTAGGCTACATAGCTTTAGTTCAATCATAGTAGAGTATCAATAAAAGCAATAATTACCTATGGTTTGTGCAGAATAACAAGAATACAAGTATAATAAACAATGTTTTTAGCCAGATTACTTAACCCTTGGTATGCCGGAACGTAGATCTACACGAGACACAATGGTTTTTTAATTGTGTCTGTAATTACGGCATTCGAGAGGTTAATACCCAAAAGCAAAGTATATACTACTCTCTTACTGAGAGCCCAAAAGGCAAGGACAAGGTTATCTATTGTACAAATTTATTCCCACTAAACTCAATTATAGACCAGACTACTAAGTAAAACAAGCATTACTTTCTTTGCAAAGTAATTGAGTTGTAAGTGCCTGCTATATGATTGCCAACCGTGTCCCCAACAGAGGTGACCTTGGTTGGCAACAGAGCTGTTTGAAATTTGGTTGTAAACCACCAAGGTCACCACTGTCGAGACGCGGTTGGCGACCATGTAGCAAGTACTTTATGACTCTAAAGGTTATCTGGGAAAAAAGGTGTGTGTGTATGCATGTATAAAGATAGGTATAAGTTTATTTGATATTCTGAATCTTTCATTCTGATGCACTGAATGTTTCTGAACATTCCAAACTGTACTGTAAATATGATTATAATTTAAATAACAAACGATAATTATGACACTGAATAAAAATAAAAAAAAAACAAGTTTTTTATTTTTAATAGCTCTTTTAAAACTTACACTATAGATTAAGATTGTTGGTACAACCTGTTTGAGAACCTGTTACTTATAATAATGCCTTTAGGAATAGGGTCTGCCCCAATCTTTTTACCTCCATAGAACTCTGTGCCACTGGCCACTGCAAAGTGAGTTATACCACAGATTAGTACAGATGGTAACTCCGCAAAATTATTTAAATAAAAAGCGACTCTTTCAGCCACACAATAAAGTGCAATTCAGGTTGCACTGCGCAAATTACCTACAGTTATATTCACCTCGAAGTTGCCTCTCTTTCTATCTCGTAACTCGACTACGTTACGCCTACTGAATTCGACAAGTCGAGCCCGCCGCGTGCCTACTTGTAGCTTCATACCTAAAATGCGGAGTGGGAGTGACCAATCTGTATTCATCTGTGGTTATACTTTAATTCAGAGTATTACATTATTAATATTCATTCCTCATAACTATCAATCAGGCAGCATCATTTAGGCAAGTGATTTTTGAGTGACCATTTATAATAAAAAGGCCAAAAATAAGTATGATTTACGGTTGCAATGGAATATGAACTTTGTGATGAGATTGTGTTTCCAAAACTTGATAAGTAATACATAATCTAAAATTCTGGGGGCCTACCACCAGCTCATAAAGCAGTATTATTTTAATATTACTTCAGTGTGGGAAAGAGATGAAGCTCTACAGGACGTATAGCTCCATCTCTTTCTCCCACTGAAGTAATATTAAAATAATACTGCTTTTGAGCTGGTGGTAGGCCCCCTGAATTCAGATTTATAATGGTCACATCCTAAAAGTGGCTAAAAAGACTGGTGCAGACTACACTGAATCAACTTGGAAAGGGTATTACTCAGACCAAATAAAAAACTAAGACATAGCGCTGTCAACAGTGACGCGAGTCCGGTTTCGTAAACATGTGTGCACTTAGTGAGGTGTAGTTTGATTGTAAATGTGTGCGTGTGTGCTTCACTGTATTGTTTGCAGCGCTGGCTTGGTTTTTTATATGGTCTGAGGGGTATTATTGCAATACCTATTTTATTATAAACAATCAATAAAGGCTTGTGCAAACCAGCGCGACACAAAGGCACCGCTCGCGCGCTCGTCGCGCGACGAGCGGTGCCTTTGTGTCGCGTCGTGTGTCGCGCCTGTTTGAAAGAGCCTTAACTTTCACAAGTTACTATATGTAAAAAGCAGTACATCCAGTGTACCTGCTAACTGCTTGTGAGTACAGGCTATTGATTAAGTCACCTACGTACAGGTTATTGATTAAGAGTACAGGCTATTGATTAAGTCACGTACGTAGGTATTTAGTAAAAATCAAGTTTGGTATCAAAGCAGCATTTACAAGCATTTATCACATTTTATATCAAATAAGTACAATATTATCATAAAAGTTACACAATACAATATAAAATGTTATGTTTAAAACATACTTTCTATACTTAAGCTGTCGAAAGCCCTCAGTACACATTGGGCGAGCACACAAATCATACAGCAAATACAAGCAAAAAGGCCCAGTATCATTGGCTGAGCATGTTCGGTCAAGAGGCTAGCCTGAAGTGTAGGTACTGGTGGCTTTACATATTTAAAGAAAAAATTACAAAATATTTTTTTTTAAAGGTACCTATCAGAATAGGGTACTTACTTATCTTAAATTATATTGTTTTAGAATCTAAAACAATATACATATATAAGAGCCTCCACAGAAGCATCTAAAATTTAGATGCTTCTGTGCAGGCTCTTGATCCTACTTGTACCCAGGTATCCATAGGATCAACCCAAGGTACAACCATTTCAGTAAAGAAAATGAATGTGCATATAAAACTAAGGAATTAGGTACTTATAGGGACTTGAAGAACTGCTGATACCATTGGCTTTATGCATATAATTGATGAGGATATAATGGGCTATTTACTTTGCATTATTACACACTAACATAATTATCATGTGACAACATAAAACTAAAGTACCTTTATATACATTTGCTAGATTACACATTCAAGAAATAATTATTTTGAAGTAAATGCAATGGCAATCTACATATAAGAATAGACAAGTCTCCAATGACATTGATAAGTTATATGGAATGGGTTTATTTGTCTGTTCTGGGACCTAAAGGGTAGCTGGTTGCCAGTCACAAATGCGGCAACTGACAAAACTCCACTTGGTTCAGAGGCATTTCACATGACCTACCAATACCTCAAGATGATATTTTTTATACAATATAAATCACATATTATTAAGAAATGGCACAGTTGTGTGACTAGTTATAACAAAAACAAGTTGTGTAGTGAATAACTTACATCACTAGTTTTAATGAGCGATACCTATTCAAAATAGGGTTAAAAAAAGGAAATAGTGAAAAAATATATTTTTACAAGTATAACTGGTGGTATCCTCCACCTGCACCTTTTAGTGCTTTTCTACATGTAGGACATTTTTTGCCATTCGTTTTTACTGATGCTTGGATACATTTCAAGCAGAAGACATGACCACATATGGTTGATGCAATCCCATTAGAAGAATTAAGAGGATCCAAACAGATAGGACAATCCCCTATATTCCTTGATGGTACTGGTGAGGGTGGTGGGATAGTCATGCTGGTTTGTTGTGTTCCAGAATGACTTGATGAATTGTTTAATTCAACACTATCAAATCTTTGCCTGCTATCAGCATCTTGAAAGGCACTGATTGTAACAGGCATAGTATTGGTTGAAATAGGCATACCAGTATTTACAGAACGAGAAGGTATTCTATTGTTAGTAGGTCTTGGTCTTGGTAATGTATTAACCATATTATTCAAAAACGTTGCGATGCCATTTTCAAAATTGAAAGCATTTCGGGTACCCCTATTTCTACTATGTTGACATTCAAAGAAATCATCTAGTATATTTTGGAATGATACAGTTCTCCGAGCATTACTGACAGATGTTGGCTGCCTTTGATTATTCCGAGAGTTTGTTGAATTGCTCCTATTTGTTATACTTAAATCATGATTAAGGTTTGGTGTTGAACAAGTGTTAGGTGTAGTACTCGGTGTTACACTAGCCTGCAGTGTAGAGCTTGATGTTGAAGGTGTTACACTAGCCTGCAGTGTAGAGCTTGGTGTTGAAGGTGTTACACTAGCCTGCAGTGTAGAGCTTGGTGTTGAAGGTGTTACACTAGCCTGCAGTGTAGAGCTTGGTGTTGAAGGTGTGACACCTTCAAGACCAAGCTCTATACTGGGTGTCTGTAGTTCATTGCTTGAGTTTACAGTTGTCTGTACTGTAGTGCTTGATGTAACAGTTGTCTGTACTGTAGTGCTTGGTGTCACAGTAGTCTGTAGTGCCACAGTCCCATTCCTGTATGTAGTAGGAACATCAACTACTGTATTCATCTTGTTCAATTCTTTGGCTCCAAAAGTTTTCCATTTTTCAAGTATAGACTTATTTTCAGCAATTATATCGTCAACATCAATTATTTCAATTGGTTCATTATTAAAAGAATCAAATTCCATGTTTATGGTACTATATTCATCATCAATAACAATTGGTTCATTGAGCTTAAAATTGTTATGATTTTTTATTGTTTCTGAACTTGGAACTATCATACAGTCTTCATCATTGGGTATTTCATGAATGATGGTTTCGTCTTTTGGTTTGACAATCTCTGATTCTATTGGCTCAATTATTTCAATAACATTAGTATCTATTATAGCATTATTAGTGTTTTGTTTTCCTACAGTTCTTTCAAAAACATCTTCAATTACAATGGTATCATATGGAATATCAATAATTTGTATATCATCTTCTTTTTTTTTAGGTGTTGACTCTTTAGTAATTACTATGTGATCACTTTTTTTTGGTGTTAATTGTTTTGTAATTAGGTAGTCATCGTGTTTTTTCAGAGTTGGCTCCTTAGTAATAAAAAAATCATCTTCTTCTTTTATCGGTGTTGCTAGCTTAGTTATTGGTAAGTCTTCTTCTTTTATTTTCAGTGTTGATTCTTTGGTTATGTTAATTTCTTTTAAACTTTCATTAAAAAGTTCATCATTTTTCCTAAAAGTTTCGCTATCCGTAGATGTACTGGGGAGTGGGGAGAATGAGTGTGGCCTCGGATTTTGGAATAGAGTTGGGTAATATTCTATTGTCTTATTACTATCTGAACTAGCATCACTAAGACCACCAGCATCATCTTTGGTCAGTCTCTCCACAATTTCATCAGTATGAGCATTAAAAATTGATTTTGTATACTTAGGTATCTTTGACTTTTTAGCTCGTTTTGTTGGGGTCTGTTCTTCTGGATCATCACTTGAAGGTTCTACTCCATAATCATCATCTCCTTTGCAGAAATTTGTATTAGGTTTGCGTATTACTTTTGGGCGGTCTTTACAGCCAACAATGTATGGAACATCTGTCTTTTTTCTTTTTTTAGGTGGAATTACAGGAGGGGGTGGTGGTGACTTTGAACGAAACAATGAAGTAGCTTCCAGCAGTTCACTAGGATCAGGCAAGTTTTGTTTTTGTAATGAACCCAATAATCGTTGAGTTATTTTATTAATTGTTGTAGGCGAGAGTAGATTCTTTTCACTGATGTTTTTAGGTATTTGCTTCTCAGGTGTTGATGTTGTACATATTGGTTTTCTTGTAGGAGTTTTTGGAGTTTGATCATCATCATCAGAATCTTCAAACATTTTTTCTAGCTCTGATAAAGAAGGTAAAGGCTTACCATTAGGACAAATCCTTTCAGGTTTGGATGATGATCGTCTTGGCGTCCGGACGTTTTTCTTCTTTAATAACAATTGTTTAGACATTGCAATGCCATCATTAGGACCGGGTTTGATAGCTTGAGTCTTCTCATTTTTCGGCAAGTTCTCTTTTTGATCCGATGAACTTTTGCACTTTGATTTATTCGAAGCTCTTCGTTTCTTAGGCACTTTTTTATTCTTGGAATTACCCATGTTTGTTTCACTATACTTATAAATCAATCACTAGACGAAATTGTAATAAAACGGTTTTCACTGAAGGTTTTGCGCTTGATACTAGGAATCCGTTATGGAGGGATTACTTTATACTTGAAATCTTATGATCGAAATTCAGCCCAATGCAGACTGACAAAACAACAGAATGAAATCACTTGATGAAATTCAACATCACAACATCTGTCAACCCGTCAAAGCAAAAGGGACGTCAAGGACGATTCGCGACAGGGCTGCCAGATGCGATTTTTTAAACTCCAGTTTCAAATCTATTTTTCCCCAAAATGATAACTTTTTCAAAATAAACCCCCAAACTTAATTTGGCGCAAACAAAGAAATACACAAATTTCTTTAAATTCAATTCTTAATTTAATTGAGACGAATAGAACAATGTTGTGTTCCGCATTATTAATTAAAAAATCCCGCTTGAAACAATAAGGAAAAGAAATTCACCATGTTATAATACTAAGATAAAGGACACCTTAGCCTCATCCTAAATCCTAGTAATAAAACAGCTTTATCAAAAGAACGCTGTAAGACTATGTCAAGCCGGTCTATTAAGTCTAACCATTGTATTTTACAAAAATTGCGGTTTGAATGCGTTTCATAGATTTCAGCAATTCGAAAATGTAAAGTTATTGCCTTAGGTATATAATAGGATATTTAATTCTAAGTCAACCCCTAATTTCCCCAATGTCAACGTTTTTCCTCAAACATTTTCTCAAGATAAAGATAATTATTGTCGAAACATGCGTATACATGCAAATTAAGCATGCAGGATGTCACAATATTGATATTTCGTCCGTACATATTTCACCCGTAAGGCATACAAATTATATAAAATTTACCTAAAATAAATAACATAAAAACAAAATTACAAAATAAAACTAAATTCTAAAGGCACTTTAATCCATTTAAGGTAGTGTCATTCAAAAAGTCACATAAATTATAATAACAGTTTATTTAAGGCGTACGCAGAGGAGCTCAGCCGTTTACTTAGGTATTCGATGTGTGCCTTCCAGTTCAATTTAGAGTCAATAATAATTCCTAGAAATGTTGTGGCGTCTACTTTATAAGTACAGTGTCCTTGTAAATTGCGTTAAGATCAAATACAGCCTGGTCCGTTGTCTAAACTGCATAATAGTTGTCTTATCTAGATTTATTTTTAAGTTGTTCCTATTTAACCATGAGATTATTGATGTCAAAGATTCATTTATTTCAGTTTCATATGTGTATTTATTTTTACATGTTACAGTCATAGTGCTGTCGTCGGCAAAGAGAGTCATGGGGTGGTCTAATAGCTTTAGGCAGGTCATTGATATATATTATGAATAATAAAGATCCAACTACGCTGCCTTGAGGAACACCGTATGTAGGTGTGCGTTCGCTTGATACATAAATTTCTTCTTTCTTTGTCCTAACATTCATTCTGTCAATTTCTGTGTATTGTCTTCTATTAGTAAGGTATGACTGAATAACATTTAATATGTTTCCCCTTATGCCGTAAGCTTCTAATTTCTGTAGCAAGGTGTCATGGTCAACGTAGTCAAAAGCCTGCTTTTTTTTTTCTTTTTTTTTTATAAAGGGCATCTCGCAGTACTGACCACTAAGGTATGGCTACTTAACCAGATTTTCCTGTGAGTGCCATAAGCTTCTACACTTAGAGCCTCCAGCCAGGAGCTTTTTGAACTTATTCTAAATTAAAATTAAGCGAATGCTCGCTAAGGGCATCCCCTGTGGGGTATGAACCTCGGCTTAGGGCATCGCTGATGGGAGGACAGCAAGAAGGGACAGGCTGGATCAAATTTATATTTTCATCATGATTATTATGCGGGGTATTTAAAGCTACGTGCTCAGCAGCAACAACTGCTGGCACCTCGTTTTCGAGCAAGGGTCGGGGGGGAGTTTCATTTACTCGGGGATTCGGTCGCGATCGCAAAGGACCTCGGCGGCGAGGTCGGAATGACAGGAGGCGTCTGTTTTTGTGCACTGTACTGGTGGCCTTATTCTGCTCCTGGAGGAGTGTAATGGGGTCATCTGGGTCGGAGAGTACATGCCTTGGGCGGCGGGTCTGACTAATTCGGGATGGGATATAATTGGCTGCCTCGACAACCAGAGGGTTGCGATATCTGAGAGCGGAGTCAAAGTAACGCTTGGTCATGCGTTTAAGAAACTGGTGAATGGTTGGGATTTTACAGTCGAGATGGAGGATCTCGTTTCTGACGAACCAGGGGGTTCCCGTGGCCTTGCGAAGGAATCGGTTCTGTAGGGTCTGCATCCAATGGATGGAACGGGGTTTGGCGTGGGCAAAGACTGCTCCCGCATAAGTCATGATGGGACGAATGCACGCTGTATAGGTATGCAATTTGCACTTAAGTGCTGCTTAACTGCTTTTACCGCCTGAAAGTTTTGTACAAGATTAGGCCTTACTTATCCGAAACACTACGGGAACAGCTTGCGGAAACCCTGATTCTGTCTAGGTTGAACTACGCTGACACAGTGTACGGTCCGCGCCTATTAGCTCGTACAGACCGCCTCATCCAAAGGGTACAAAACGCTTGTGCTCGGTTTTGTTACAGTATTCCTCGCAGAAGTCATGTAACACCCTTCCTGAACAAGCATTTTACTCTGAAAAAGAAGTCCAGACGCAAACTGCACTTGGCTTGCCTTCTGTTCGGTGTGGTTAAATATCAGAAACCGGACTACTTGTATAACAAGCTAAGCTGGGTTACGAGTAGACGGGAATGCGGGAGAAGGCAATGCTCACAACAACTCTCGACTCAGTCTCAGGGTACAGCCGCTTTTAGAGGCAGCTTTCGTTATGCGGCCTCCAAAATATGGAACAACTTGCCACCACCGATTAGAGTTATTAACACAATAGGCGCTTTTAGACGACGTTTACGGCAATATCTCATAGATGCGCAGCGGAAGTTGGATATGGTTACACTAAATGTGTCAATTATATGATTTTTATATGTATATGGTACATATACATATAAAAATCATATGTAGTATTATTATTAGCATAAGTGCTTAATAAAGTATATTTGTTGAAACGTGGAAGTCTGGTAACGTTCAAAACAGGTTTTTGTTTGTTTCGAAAGATATAACATGCGTCCGTCTCAATTATTTGTCAGTTTCTTTTTGTTTTGATAATTTACAATTTTATTTTATTTCACAAAATGTATTGGAATATTCGTTATTATTATTACACTAATTTATTTTATATATTATATACATGTATACCTACACACATACTTTGTAGTATAAAACTGATTTACATCCGTCACCCCACATTTCAGGTCCAGTTGAAAACCAGCGTCAGGCACTAGTTGTCTGGCATTTTTGCTGAACTGGGCCTATTTGGCGCAGCCGCGAGGCACACTAACTTTCATGTTAAATTATTATTTTACACACTGTATTTTGTTTCCTTTTTATTTCTATCTTTTACTTGTGTTATAATTATGTTTGTTGTGTGCCTTTTTGTCTGTGCTAAATAAATGTATTTTCATTCTTTCTTTCTTTCTTCTTTAAGTGACAATTTGCAGCGTGCATTTAGAATGAAGTGAAGTCTACCTAGAGCGAAAGCGGCTCGCGAACGAACTGTCTTTATGTGCTCTGAAAAGGAGAGATGATGGTCTAGGATCACACCGAGGTATTTGGCTCGCTTCTCCCAAGGGATTGGCTTGCCGAACAAGGTGATTGGTTGGGGGAGGGGGAGGGATTTGGATCTCGGTTTTGAGAATAAAACCGCTTGACTTTTGTCGGGATTTATTTCGATTCTCCACCGTCTAAACCAGGCGCCAAGGTTATTGACAGCCCTTTGTAGAGTTAGAAGAGACGAAGGGGAATTACCTTTACAGATGGTCGCAGGGTCGTCTGCGAACAGAGCGAGCTGCGTCCTACTGTGTTTGGGGATATCGTTAGTAAATAGCGTGAATGCGAGGGGAGCTTTAACTGAGCCCTGAGGGACTCCTGCCCTTATGGGGCGGAGGGATGATAGGGCTCCTTCGATACGGTAGCGGAAGGTGCGGTTCGACAGGTAGTCTCGTAAGATGAGCACGAGACGATCTGGCACACCGAGTTTGTAAAGCTTATATAATAAGCCGTTGTGCCAGACTTTGTCGAAGGTTTTCGCTATATCGAAGAAAACCGCACATGTCTGCCGGCCGTGGGTGAAACCACATTTGACATGCTCGACGATACGGTGGCGACGAACCGAACTGCTCGTTGGAAATGAGGCCCTTAGTCTCTGCGTAGTTTCTGAGACGCTTATAAATAAGCCTCTCATAGATTTTGCGGAGGACTTTGAGCAGACTGATAGGGCGGTAGCTAGATGGGCTCGTTTTTAGGCTTGCCGGGCTTTGGGATACCTATGACTCTGGCCTCCTTCCACGTCTGGGGAAAGATATTATTACTTAGAGCACCATTGAAGATGGTGGTCAATAGCATGATCAAGTGAGCTGGGAAGAGCTGGACCACCCTGTTGGTGAGTCCGTCTGAGCCGGGGGCTTTACGAGTTTTAAGACCTTTGATCATTTCGTGTACCTCATCTGGTTCGATGGGGAGCAAGGGAAAGTCAGGGTCATCAACGGGAGGAAGGGAGGCTCTACGTCCAACTTCAGCATCGACCTTATCGAGGTGAGCTTTGTCTACTGGTAGGGAACTGGGAGAGCATTGGGCTTCTAGACTATCGGCTAGGCACTCTGCTTTGTCAATGTCGTCGAAGGCAATCGTTTTATCGGGGCGGACTAATGGGGGCAGTGGAGCTGACTGAGGGGACCTAAGTTTCCTCTGGAGTTCTCAGAAGGCTAGATGAGAAGGCTCGAGATCGCCCAGCATCTTGTCCCAACCCGCGTCACGCAGCTCCACAATGCGTGTCCTTACAGTTCTCTGAAAGTAGCGCATGTGGGCTTTGTTGGCGGCACAGGGAAAGACGCTGTAGGCACGAGTAGCCGCGTTCTTCTCAGTCATCAGGGCACGCACATCGTCGGGGAGTTTCAAGTAACAGGGATCTGTTGCTGGAACCTCCCTTGAGCAGTCGCTTAGGACGGTTTGTACGTGCTCCGTGAGTGAGTCAATCGCGGCTGTCGTGTCAGCGATTGAGTCAAATTGGTCGGGGATAGCGTCTAGTAAGGGGGACGTGTTGGATTTCAGCTGAACGCTTATTTTCTTCCAGTCCGTCACCTTTTTAGTGGGGAGGGGGTGGTTGGAGTCAGAGGGACCTATGCGGGAGATGAGTTTAAAGATAACCGGACGGTGGTCAGAGGTAAGCTCGTGCACCGTTTCTATGGAGTCTAAGCGTAAATTAACGTTCTTAAGGAGCGTTAAGTCAAGGACGTCAGGGGTATGACTGATGATATGAGGATAGTGAGTGGGACTCATCGGAGCGATGATGTCGAAGTTTACGGAGGAGGAGAGGTCGAACAAGTGCTGACCTCTGGTATTAGTGGTGGAGCTATTCCAAGAGGGATGTTTGGTATTGAGATCGCCCGCAATAATGACGGAGTTACTCATGCCGAACAAGAGTTGGAAATCATTAGAAAGTAGTTGGCAGTTTTCCGAAGCTACGGAAGGAATGGGAGGGATATAGACCGACACTAGAGTGATCGGTTCGTGACCAGTCATGCCTAGACGACAAACTGATACTTCTAATCGAGAGAGAGGGGGAGGGTCCAATGGGATGCAGTATAGATCCTTTTTGTAATAGATAAGGGTGCCACCCTTATGACAACGCGTTCAATCGTTCCGAATGATACGATAGTTAGCTATGGAGGGATTGGCTCTATTGGGCTTTAGAAAAGTTTCCTGGATGAGGAGGATATCTAACTGATGAGCGCGGAGGAATTCCGCGATTTCATCTTTTTGATTGATTAAGCCATTGGCATTATAGGTGCCTAGCTTGAGGGATCGGGGTTTAAACCTTTCATGAGTGGCGTTATACATGATGGGGGGGTCTATTAAAGGAAATGAGGGCTTGCGTAATATCCGGGTATGCGCGATAAATTCTTTGAATTAGTCCCATGTCACGCGGCATTTGGGCTGCGATTATGTCCTCAGCCATTTTCGTAGCCCTGGGGGTACAGAAGGTTGAGAACGTAGAGCTAATAATGCCGAATACATTGTTAACGGGGTCTAAATTAGCCACGGGAGTGGGAGCGGGGCGTGGAGCTTTAGGAGCGGTGGAGGGATTCACGGTGGGCGCAGAGGGCGCGGGGAGCACCGAAGGCGTGGATCGCAAGGGAGCGGGGAGGCCGGAGGGAGGGGGGAGTCGATGGACACGCGGGTCCATGAGAGTGTAATGAGGGGTATGAGGGGTATGAGGGGGAGGGGGGCGCGGGATACCCAGGGCTGGGAAAGCCTGCTTTTGGTTTAACATAGTCCAAGGGCTAGGTCTCTGAGGGCTTAGCCGCTCGGGAATTTGAGAGGAGGGGAAGGGATGGAAATCCCATTGCTTTTGCTGCCTTACGTCTAAACGTTTGGTCAGCTTAGCTGAAGTAGCCTTAGGAGCTTTTGAACAGCCGCGGTAGTTGGCTGTGTGACCCTCGAGGCCACACAGCACGCAACTAGGCGGACTGAGGCATAGATTACGATCCTTAGGACGCGGGCAGTCAGTGGTACCGTGGTCACCCAAGCACTTTACGCACCTGGGTTTTGCGTGGCAATTCTTTTGCAAATGGCCATACAATTGACATCGGTGACACTAACCGATCGCGCTATTTTTCCAGGGCTTCTCGATAGTGAAGCCCATGAGGTTACATAGAGTCTTTATGTTAAAGATGGGGTGATGCCCCTCGGTTGGGGAGCACACGACTAGAACCATGTCGTATGCTTCTCTGCCGCGCGAGCGGTACATGCGATGCACCTCGTCTACGGGGATATTCTGCGACTGAAGGTCGGCTAAGATTTCGGAGGAGGACATTTCCTTAGGGATCTTTTTGATTACTACTCTGATCTGTTTGTCTTCTGGGAGAGAGTAGGTGTGGAATGACACACCTCTCTCTCTCAGGACCTTAGTTAAGTCCCTGTAGTCTTTCGACGTAGGGACCAGAACCTTAATACCCTGTTGGGTAGATCTAGCATTTGTGTAAGAGATTTTCATCTCTACACACCATTTTGAAACGGCCGTCCACTTATCCTTGTCTTGTATGAAGACGGGAGGTGGAGGCTCGACCTTTTTATGTCCGGAGCTAGGAATGGGGATTTGTGAGTCATTCTGAGAGGTTGACGCAATCGGGCGGGGGGAAGTAGAGGGGGAAGCTACTGGGGCGCTAGTCGCGGTAGTAGCTATGCTAACTTTTGGAGGGGATAAAATAATAGAGTCGTCTATTGCGACGACTTTGGCGGCCTGGGAAGAGCTTTGTCTCTTCTTCTTCCTCTTGTTCCCCTTTCCTGTGACTGGGGTGAAGCCCTCCTCATCAGAGTGGGAGGAAGAGGAAGAAGCAGAGGCTTGAGCCTCCGTATCGGGGGTGAAATGAGGGTGGGAGGTCGGGGCGCGCACTAATGCGTCTTCCGTGTCCATGTCAGAGGGACAAGGACTAAATTGCGGGTCGATCGCATCGCTAAAGTTAGCGATAGAGTGGAAGTCGACCTGCTGTGAAACAGCTAGACCTTCGAGTTCGGTACCGAACTCGGTGATAAGGGTGGGGTCCTTTTTTAGGACTTTTAATAAGTCCAGTAATCTGGAATTTTCACTCTTGAGAGATAAAAGGTCATTACGGAGTGACTGAATACCACCCTGTAAAGCCTCTATAGTGACTAACTAAAAGTATTAAAATATAGGGAAGGATACCTATCTCCTATTTTGTCCTATTCCTATCTCCCCGGGCGGACTATCGGGGATGTGTAAACCCTCCCTGTCGGGTAAAGATAGGGAGGTTGTGTATTAACGTGAGCCCTAAGCTTGCTTTGGCCCGTTGCCTATCTTATTGTGCAACGGGGTCCTAACCAGTCTAGTGCGCCGGGTGTAGATACACCCGACCGACACAGGGTGTGTAGCTGAGGAAGGAATACTGTCACCAATGACGACTAGGAGATCCCCCAAGGCCGAACACTGGGAACCGGCCAATTCACTGTCTCACCCTGAAGGGGATCGGCGGGTGTGTTTGGTCAACACCCCACTCGGCTTCGTTGGCACCGTATGGTTTCAACCGAGGACCACGAAACTGTGGTTTTACCCAGAAGGGGCCTAGTGAAGCTACTCACACGAATATTCTGATAAAGAAATAATATTAGCCTTGAAAAAGGCCGTTTTTTGATCCTAGCCCAATCGATTGACGATCGGAGATCGGGTGTAGCCGGGTGACTACGAGAAACGTTACGTAAATGCAACGAAATGGTGACTCAAGAACACTGAGTCATGAGCGGGAGAGCGCAAGCACACAACCGTCCGTGAACAGTGCCGAGCGTCCAATGACAAAAGTCTGCCTGCGTCATGTCGCAGTATATAGCACAAACCGGGATTCTCCTGTCCATATTCGTCATTACGGTGTGTAAAAAGTCATAAATGGCCCTACTGGTTGACATGTTTTGTCTAAAACCCTTTTGCTATTCACTAAAGATATTTTTCTTTTCAAGGTATGAGTAGTTCTTTATGAAGATATTTAAAAAAAAAATTGGACATTATAGGAATTAAGGCAATTGGCCTATAGTTAGCCATGTGTTCCTTTTTTTTTTTTTTTTTTTTTTTTTTTTTTTTTTTTTTTAAATAATGGTTTCGGTCTTGAAACTTTTAGGGCATCCGGATATAAACCTGAGCTGATACACCGATTTATTAAGTAGCTTAAGTGGGTGCAAATGGTTTCAGAAACATACTTAACAACCTTTGTAGAGATACCATCATAACCTATACTATTTGTGTTACTTAAAGATTTAATTATATTTAATATGTCTACAGGTATACTAGGTGCAACAAAGATTGAGTCTTTCCGTTTTATAATATTTGTAATACTTTGCTTCCCGAACCTCGATTTGGTTGAAAGTCAAAGTTATCATTTACCCAAATTTTCCCCAAATGCCAAAAAAATCCAGAAAATCGCGAAAAAAACCCCATATCTGGCAACGCTGATTCGCGAAGAGAGAATAAATAACCACAGACAATAACTGTTGTTATAGAGTAACAATGTTGCCAGATCCGATCAAGTTCAATTACTTGATATGTCTATGGTTCAACCGTAGTTCAACTGTAAAGCCCATTGAAATAGAACTTGATATGTCTATGGTAAAGCCGGGTCTCATGGGGTCTCCCTGCGCGTGTTTTTACCATAGACATTTCTATTTCAATGGTTTTTACACAAAAATATCGCAACAAAGAGGCGTGGCGAAAAAGCGCGGGAAACCTCAAACTTGGCGGACGCGTCCTTTTAAAGATAAAATAAAAAAATTGAAAAACGCTGCAATATAAGATCAGTAACCGTAGTTTTTAGTGTTATATTTTCTTTCTCTTGTAATTTATCTTTAGTTTGTATAGTTTCTTCGGTAGTGGTAAGTTTTTTTAATTATTATATTAGCGCGGGAAAATGAAGGACCCGCCTGACCCGGGGGACTCCGTTCCCCCGGCAGGCATGTTCGTCACTATATTGTCGAATGAATCGGGCATGGATACCGATGGGTCGTCTTCGGCTCGTAACTTGAAAAGAGGCCGTGTACATATTTGTAAGCACTGTAATAAGCGTCGTCGTACCCGTAAGAACCACGGTACCGTGTCTTCGGGTTGTAGCTGCACGGATTCTACACCAGAACTTACTGCATCAGAACCTAACTGCTCAACTACTACAACAACTAACGAACCTACTAACAATGTGCCCGATATTCCTGCTACGTCCTCAGTTGTTCCTACTCAGATAGGTCGAAAAACTTATGACAAAACAGACAGCGCACCTTTTGTCATTCATGTACAAAAAAACACAATTTCACCAGATGATGGAACGACACTGCACCCAATCACGTTTGGTAAGTTCCTTAAACACAACGCCTTCCAAAACATAATTAACGGTAGCGTCAAAAAAATTGGGCGCAATAAAATTTCCCTTTCTTTTTCGAATTTCCTGGACGCAAATTCTTTTATTAGCCATAATAGTCTAGAATCTTATAATTTTAAAGCTTTTATACCCACTTTTAATGTAACTAGAATGGGTTTAGTACGTGGTGTCCCTGCTGATTGGTCTCCGGAGGATGTTATTGATAACATAACAGTACCAATTGGTTGTGGCCCAATTTTAAAAGTAAGACGCCTTAACTTTAAAACCATTGTTGATGGTTCTACCATTTGGAAACCATCCCAATCCATAGTTGTTACATTTGATGGTCAGGTGCTACCGAAAAGAATTTTTATGTGCTATAATGCATTACCTGTAGATTTATATATTTTCCCTACTGTACAGTGTTTCAATTGCTGTCGTTTCGGTCACACTAAAATTCAGTGCAGGTCCAAACCTCGTTGTTATAAATGTGGTCAAGGTCACACTGGGGACAGTTGTGAAAGAGAACAAGAAAGTGCATCTTGCTGCCTTTGCTCTGGATATCATTATGCTACTAACAAGGCTTGCCCAGAGTTTTCTAGACAAAAATTAATTAAAACATACATGGCACAAAGTTCAGTATCTTATGCTGAAGCAGCAAAAGTATATCCCCTTGTAACTAAATCGTATGCTGATACACTTTTATCTTCTCCTTCCAAAAACTTTGCAGATACTCCATCCATCTCTTCACCTAGTAGAATGCCTGCTTCAAGTAGCTATAAAAAGACTGTCTTTCTCAAACCACGCTCCCCTCCCAAATCTGTACAAGGATACAATAAAGAGGCTCACAATGCCATTATTAAAGATTTCAATATTCCCCAACCATCAAATGGTTGTGCTTTTTCTAATAATCATAATAATGAAAAAAATGACACAAATTCTTCTATAAACGATTTTCTTTCTGCATTACACAATCTTCTTTCTCAGTTCAACATTTCACCGTCCAACGCTGCCCCTTCTTTCAATGTATCTCAATCCATTCATAATGGACAACACATCCATAATAATCCAGTGGAACTGTCGCAGCCTAGTAAATAAAAAGAGTGATGTTATATATCTTTTAAACAAATATGAGCCATTTGCCTTTGCCTTAGCAGAGACTTGGCTCAAACCTAATCATATTTTTAAAATTAATGGTTATTTAACCATTAGAGAGGATAGATCTGATGGGTATGGTGGAGTAGCTATACTTATCAAGAATACTATACCTTTTTCTATCATTACATTACCTCCTCATAGTGAGGCAATTTCAATTGTAGCTATTAAAGTACATAATATTTGTCTTGTTTCTATTTACATTCCTCACCCTTCTTCTTCTGTTCTTCAAGAGATTAATAGTCTCTTTTCATCTCTTCCAAAGCCATTCTTAATATTAGGGGACTTTAATTGCCATCATCAATCATGGGGTTGTTCAACTTCTAATTGTTATGGCGATGAATTACTAGATATATTAGACTTACATAACTTATGCATCTTGAACACAGGAGCTGTCACACGTCGCTCAGATCCCAATCAGAACCAAAGTGCAATTGACCTTTCTATCTGTTCTCCAAACTTAGCCTCTTCACTAACTTGGCATACTCTAACCTCTACTTATGGTAGTGATCATTTTCCAATAGTTATTTCTTATCCTCTTTCTAAACCAAATGCACCATTAAGGAGATCAACATTAAAATATAAGCTACCTAGTAGAAATAATAATGACTGGGACAAATTTAGAAACATTGTTGACAGCAAGCTTTGCTCCTTGCCTGTTATTTCTGATGGCAATGAAAATAGTTGTGCGGAAGCTTTAGCGCTCATATTAATTGCAGCAGCAGATGAAGTTTTTCCTGTAAAAAATAACAATATTAATACAATTCCCTCGCCTCCGTGGTGGGACTCTGAATGCACAGAAATGGTTTACAAACGTAAAGAGGCCGAATACAATTATAACCTCGATATGTCTGATAGTAATTTTGAAATCGTTAGTAACATTATTAACGAAACTTATAAACTTTTTAAGAAGAAAAAATTTGAATCTTGGCGTAACTTTTGCACATCAATTTCACCGAATACTCACCCTACGATCGTCTGGCGCAATATTCGTAGATTTAGGTCCATTTATAAAGACCCTTCTCCTATTCCGGATTCTTTAGCCAATGAATTTTTAGACAAATTAGCTCCGCCTTGGGTTCCTGAGGCTATTAACCTTAACCTGTCTCTTGTATCCAGTAACCAAGACACTCATACGACACTAGATCTCCCATTCACTCTCACTGAATTAAAAGGTGTTATCCATAAAACTAAGGATTCTGCACCAGGCATTGACGGCATCCCGTATTCCTTTTTTGCTAATATAAATGATGTCGTCCTTGGTTACTATTTAGAGCTTATTAATTCGATTATGTATACAGGAAACATCCCTGATGAATGGAAACGTCAAATGGTGTTACCATTCCTTAAACCAAATAAAACTCCATCTGATGCTTCTTCATACCGTCCCATAGTTTTGTCTTCAATTCTGATGAAATTAGCGGAACACCTAATTAAAAATCGTCTTGAATGGTATGTTGAAAGTAAGGGTCTTTTGGCAGATTCACAATACGGCTTTAGAAAAGGCAAAAGTACTACTGACTGTTTAAGTATTTTAACATCCGATATTCGGCTATCCTTCTCTAATAACGATTCCACCATTGCAGTTTTTCTTGATATTAATGCAGCTTATGATAATGTTGTATTATCAGTTTTACAAAATAAATTAAAAGCCCTACAAGTTCCATTGAATCTATCGAATTTCATTATTAAAATCCTGAATGAACGCTCTGTTATTATGATAATAGGAGATCATGAGGTACCTCATCTTGTATGGAGAGGTCTCCCACAGGGTTCAGTGCTCAGTCCCCTCCTATACAATATTTACACTTTTGATTTAGACTCATCCTTATCTAACCATGTTAAGGTTCTTCAATATGCCGATGATCTAGTATTGTATTCTTCAAGTCAACTTGTTGAACAAGCTAGCTATGCTATCAATTCTGCTTTATCTACTTTGGAGTCATGGTTACATCTGAATGGTTTGGATTTATCTACGTCTAAAAGTGCAGCTGTTTTGTTCACCCGGAAGAGAAATATTCCCTTAATAAACATATTTTATAAGGGAATACTTATTCCAGTTAAAGATAATTTTAGATATCTAGGTATTATACTAGATTGTAAATTAAGTAGTGTTCCTCATTGTGATTATATTGTTAACAAATGTGAAAATCACCTAAACATGCTTAGATGCCTATCTGGTGTGTGGTGGGGTGCACATCCATTTTCTTTGAAACTGATTTACAATGCAATCATCAGAAGCACCCTGGACTATGGATTGTTCGTTCTAGAACCTGGCAGTGTTATGGCTTTTAAAAAATTGGACCGCATCCAGTCTAAAGCATTGCGCATAATTTCTGGAGCCATGAAGTCTAGTCCTATTAATGCACTCCAAGTTGAATGCGGGGAAGCTCCTTTATACCTTAGAAGACAATTTCTATCTGACAAATATTTGTTCCGGATTCTACAGTTCTCAACTCATCCTCTCATTCCTAAACTGGACTCTTTAGTGTTGCAGATTGAATCTTCAGATTACTGGTCCCATAAAAGTGATCCTTGCTTAGTTGTAAGCTATAAAAAATTCCTCTCCCTTTCTTCTCCTATTCACCGTTCCAATAAACTTCCCCTATTTAGCAGTAGTTACGAGAGTTTACAGTTCAGCCCCACCATTATATACTGTGTAAGTAAATCAGGTCCCGATTGCAATTTAAGTTTTAATCATTTTTTGGCTGAACATATAGAGTACCATCACATATTTACGGATGCTGCCAAGCGTTCTCCGACAGGTTGTGTTGGGATAGGGACTTACCATTCTCAATACAACATTGTACAAAAAATAAAATTACCTCCAGAGACTTCTGTTTTTACGGGGGAATGTTTCGGCATTTTAAAAGCTGTTGAATATATTCGGGTTCTAAAGCTCAAGAAAACTATTATTTTCACAGATTCTCAAAGTGCTCTTCTAGCCATCAGTAAATCCCCTTTTGAACACAAATCGCAGTGCCCTATAGTCTATTTAATAAGAGAATTTGCGTTCAGAACCATTTCTGAAGGTAATACACTACAATTTGCGTGGATCCCGGCCCATGCTGGAATCCACGGCAATGAAGTGGCAGATACAATTGCCGGTGATGCGGTGCAGTGTGGGGACTTAGTTCCATATCAGAATTTTAGTATTGACCTCGTGACATTACCTAAGATTTTTCTCCGGGATACCTGGAAGGTAGCCTGGGATATCGGAAGCAAATCAAAGGGCCGTTACTTTTCAACTATTCAACCCGACGTTCCGGAAAAACCGTGGTTTGGCAGGGCTAAGTTTGGCAAGATGGAGACCTCCGTTCTTATACGGATGAGACTGGGTCATGTTTGCTCTCCAGCCCATCTTGCCAAACTTCATATCATCGACGACCCCACCTGCTCGTGTGGCACAGACGTAGGCGACATAAATCATATTTTTTTCTCCTGTCCCTTATACGATCGTTCTTCTTTTCTTAGTAATCTGTTGTCCCTTCATACTCCTTTTCCTACTTCAATACTTTCCTTACTTTGTACTAATAGCTTTCCGATTTATAAATGTATAGTCTCATTCATTACCTTAAATAATATTAAGTTGTAAATATTCGTCATTGTAATTTGCTCATTATTCACTCCTTTGATTCCTCCTTTTCCTTCTTTTACTGATCCTATATCCGTCCTATTCAAAATTCCGATCTAATTTAATAATAATATTTTCGTTTCCCTAACTTTGTCTCTTCGAATTAAATAAATTAAAAAACCTGACATTGGCTAATGCACAAACCGTGCGAAGCCAGAAAAAAAAAAAAAAAAAAAAAAAAAAAAAAAAAAAAAAAAAAGAGGCGTGGCGAAACACATTTGTCTATGCACGACGACGACGACGTTTTGTATGAAAATAAATATTTATGTGTAAGGTTTTTTGTGTAATGTTTCGAAAAAACACGCGCAGGAGATTGCTTTTTAAAATCACCACATTTTGTGGAGTCAATTTTATATTTAGCAGTAAGCCGACGTTCGCACGGACGCCACAGTGGAACGAATGTTCAATTCAATGGCCGGAATTACAGAATGAAAATATGGAACCTTCTACAGAAAATATAAGTGACGTCATCGAGCCCATAATTTCTCCTGCTAAATCTGATGCTTCAACTTGTACACATCCTAGTCCTCGTAAATCTTTTGAGGACCTTAGTAACCGGCAAAAAAGAAGACGCACTGAAGATAGTCTTTCATGCAGCAGTAGCAGCGCTGAAATTATGTTTTCGGCCGAAAGGGCGCTTCAAAAGGCAGGACAAAGCGATACAGCTTATGTTATGAAATACTTGACGGAGAATCCAGAAGAGGCCTCAAAAATCAAAGCCTTCATTGAAGGTAAATCAATTCAGGTACGGGAAATATCCCCTTTGAAGGCATTGGCTCTTTATGTATCGATGAACTTATCGAAATGGCGCTATAACACTCTTCGGGATTTCAACACTCAAGAAGGAGCTCTTCAATACCCGAGTTACTACATGTTGGTTAAAGAAAAAATTAAGTGCTATCCGGCCAAAGAAGATCTCACAGTTACAGAGAGCTCTGCAAAAATCAAATTACAAGCCTTGATGGATTTAACCTCAAGAAGACTTATTAGGTCGTTAGAAACCCCTGTTGATCCCAATCAACAGCTCGTATTGACCAGCAAATGGGGTTTTGACGGATCATCTAGCCAAAGCATTTATCATCAAAGGACGAGTGAAGATGAGCAAATCGATCTTGCTAGTAATTTTATGATTAGTCTTGTACCACTGCGGCTCGTCTCAAAAGGTGTAACAATTTGGGAAAACGAGCGACCATCTTCCACTTCATTTTGCCGGCCAATATTGTTTAAGTTTATAAAGGAAACCAAAGAAAATGTGCAGAGAGAGATGGCTGAAATCGAAGCAGAGATTGAAGCCTTAACTCCATCCACCATCACTGATGGAATTAGTGTCAAACACCAACTGCTGTTGACAATGATTGATGGTAAAATTCATTCCATTATATCCAATACAGCAGCTTCAGTGTGTGACATATGCAAGGCTTGTCCTAAAGAAATGAATAATTTAGAGTTAATCAAAGATAAACACGCAAACGAGGACATGTATAAATATAGCTTAAGCACCCTTCACGCTTGGATTCGCTCAATGGAATGCTTATTACACATTTCCTACAAATTAGACATAAAATCATGGCAAGTAAGGGGTGATATAGCAAAAAGGCAAGTTGATGACAGGAAGAAAAGAGTTCAAGAGGCTGTAAGAAGAGAAACGGGCTTACTTCTCGATGTTGTGAAACAAGGCAGTGGATCCACCAACAATGGCAACTCGGCAAGGAGATTTTTTGAAAACTACACTAAATCTGCTGAACTGACCGGAATAGATGCTATGCTTTTAAGAAAAATCTGTGTGATCTTGCAGTGTATTTCATCAGGAGAGAAGATCAACGTAACTAAATTCCGAGAGTTCTGCTTTGATACTGCTAAGCTTTACGTGGAGTTATACCCATGGTATTATATGCCTTCTTCACTTCATAAAATTTTAATGCATGGGCCAGACATAGTTCAGAACATGTCAATTGTGCCCATTGGTTTTCTATCCGAAGAGGCATCTGAGGCTAGAAATAAAGATTTTAGAAAATATAGAGAGGGGCATTCTCGAAAGCATAGCAGTATCTCATGCAATGAAGATATTATGCACAATCTTTTACTGTCTTCTGATCCACTTGTTACAAGTATCCGTCCAAAAGGAAATAAGTTTGTAAAAAAATCTTCTTTTAAGGAATTTTATGAGCTTACGGATTCTGAGAAAAGTGATATCGAATTTGTTAACATAAATGATTTAGCGGACATCGATTCTGAATTTGAATTAATTGATGATGATGATGATGACGAAGATAATTAAATGATGTTATTGTTTTAAAATGTGTAACTTAGTAAATTAGAGCTTACATCTTAATTATTTATTGTACTTTTAATGAAACTAGGTAATTTATTATCAACTTACTTAAAAGTCATACTCTCATCAGTTCTTGTGAATATTTTTGTTAATATATATTTCTGTATATATATAATATATTTATAGACCTCTTAATAAGTCTGTCTGCGGTTTAAAGTAAATACAAATGGGGAAAAAACGTTTTTTTTTTTAAATTTTCATTTCCTTTTATCCCAGAAAGTGCACATTTGGCGCACTATGTGTCTTAGTATTAAATATAGCTCTTAGTATTAGCATTATGATATTAGAGACCGCTACTTGAAACAAGCCCGGAATCAGGAGGGAGAGAGCTCGATACACTCATTTTCATAGTAAAATTTCACATTTTCTCAAATTACTCCCGAAATATGGGAGTTATGAAGAAATTCATCACCACAAGTTATGAAGGCATTAAGTAATCGAATAAGATGGCATCATTAGTTTGGCATAATTTTACTCTTTTTTTTCGGAAATGTCTACGTCCAACCGCTCCCATACATTCGTTCCACTGTGGGACGTAATAAAATCGCGGCGGGATTTAATCGCGCACTGGATTTTCAACTCTCGGTGTTAAGCCGAGCGTTAAAACTCCAGTGCACGAAAAAAAATACCCGCGAGTTTATTACGTCCGTGCTAACGTCGGCTTATTGTGGAATAATGTGAATATCTACATAGAAAAATAGTACAACGATACAGGTTGCCGCATAATGCGAACCCGTTTATGTTGTCCGCTAATCGTGTCAGTGGCATCATTGATAGCAGTCGGCAGATCAATTAATTACTCGGGCTAATTATAGTGAATTTTCAAACGTTTGTTTTTGAACTGTTTAAAGAGTACAGAGTCTAAGCTAAAGCTGGTAGGTATATGCAATCCAATGAGTGACGGACGCAGATGTTTGATAGATAAGTTCTTAAAATAATATAATGTGTAGGAGGTCTAAACAAAAAAACCCTTTAATTGTTTAAATCAAATCCTTGAATTAGCGCTAAGCCGACGTCGCACGGACGTAATAAAATCGCGGCAAGATTTTATCGCGCACTGGATTTTTAACTCTCGGTGTTAAGCCGAGCGTTAAGAATCCAACGCGTTAGGACGCACGCTCGTCCCAGCACGTTGAAAAAACACACTGTTGGATCACCGGAGGGAGGACATCAAGGATGGGACGGGCTGGAATGGAATTAGGATTATCCTCGTATCGTACTGCCGTCCTTTAACTAGAATGCCGTTAAGCCCAAAAAGTTATTTCCAAGAAAATGGCAAAAAAAAACAAAGAAAAAAGCGGGTATCGTTGTTTCTTAAAATCTATGATTGTTGGACACATCAATTGATATTATTTTCTATTTATCCTTAAGAATACTTTCTGTCCAGAAACTCTTAAAGAAGAAGTGTGGGTTAGACGCTTTCTAGTGATGGAATCATCATAAATTGTGTTAGGCACTTAACGGCCTACAAATTTTTCATATCTCAGGAACTATTTATATTGTGAAAATGTTTCTTAGACAGAAAGATAGAGTATTTTGAACTCTATCACTTTCAATTAAAAAGTAAAAATTGGCCATTTACAACGGCTTTGTACCTAATACCAATTAGATTGATGCGGTTACTGGTTTGGTACACTCCCTGCGATTTAATTTTTTTTTACGTTTTAAGGTTCCCTTGCCAAATGATAAAAACGGAACCCTGTAAGCGGTTCTGCACTGCATCCGATCCGAATCAGAGAAAAGTCGGTCCGAAGTAGCCATAGTACCTACTATTTGTGTGGAGGGGTTGCGCGCTAGATCATAAGAGCGGTTTCGCACTACGTTCGATCCGAATCCGAGAAATGTCTGTCCGACGTAGCCATAGTACTATTTGTATGAGGGGTTGTGCACTAGATCCGATCTTAATCCGTCCGAATTTAGAACATTCCCATTTCGGATTGAATTCGGATCTTAAATTCGGGTACGGATCGGACGTAGTGCGAAACCGCTCTAACTCTATCCGTCCGAAGTCCGAATTTAGAACATTCCCAATTCGGATGGAACTCGGATCTTGAATTCGGATTCAGATCGGATGCAGTGCGAAAACGCGTTTAATAATTTCGTTACGTCCGTCTGTCCGATATTTGCAGCTCAGAATCAGGTCGTCTAATTAACGCATATGTATTTAATAATAAGAATTATTATTTGGTTTTGCTTGGACAGTTCCAGTTTTCGTATTTTTGTTTTGTTTTTGTAATTTATATTTTAATTACTAGTTTATTTATTTGTTTAAATTATGTATTAAGTATGTTGAAACTGTTTTGTACTTCCCGTCACTTGTCCCTAAAGGTTTATTAGAAAACCAGCGTAGGTGGTTTTATACCGGCGAGGCGAGGCATGGATGGGATGGGCGTGAATTGAAATCACGCTTACCCTTTTACACTGAAAGATGTCCGTCGCTATACCGCGCCGTCTCGCGATGGCTAGCGCTGCCTCGCGCCGGCTCGCGATGTCACGCGCGAGAATATAGTATGCAGTGATGTCTAGCGATGGTCGGAGCGAGCTGGCGCGTGCCAGCGCAAGACATCGAGTGACATCGCGAGTCAACGCTTGACGGAGAGAGACCGTGCGGGCCCTCGATGGCCGGTGCGAGATTTGAATATCCGTTTTACAAAGTAAATAAATATTCTATTCTTACAGGAATAAAGTTCAATATTGTACTAACAAATATTTCAATCCTCGCCTCGCACATCCTCGCGCATCTAGACCTTTTACACCAAAGATGGGTAGGGCGTGGACAGAAATTTTTATTTTTTTATATAAATTGAATTTTGCCATACAAATTTCAATTCTCGCCCATCCCATCCACGCCTCGCTTCGCTGGTGTAAAACCACCTTCAGACAGCATTTGTCTGGCATTCATGCTGAAATGAACCTTACTACACAATTATTGTTAAGAGATTACTACACAATTATTGTTAAGAGATACACAAAACGACTTAAAAAAATTATATACTTAACTCAAAAAGCACAAAATAATTATCAAATAAATAATGCTGAAAATAAAAGTAAAGCTACGTGGAACGTAATCAATAATTGCAAAACAAACTTTCCTTCAGAACCTTTGAATAAAATAAATCTTAATGGTAAAATAGCTCATGAT
Organism: Agrochola litura; assembly: GCA_949152395.1. Lineage (NCBI taxonomy): Eukaryota > Metazoa > Arthropoda > Insecta > Lepidoptera > Noctuidae > Agrochola > Agrochola litura. The sequence continues at coordinate 19,089,953 of OX424493.1, forward strand.
CCCACAGAAATCACTACGGCTTTTAATGACTACTATATAGATTCAGTAAAGCAAACGTCTTGTAATAAAAATAGCAATAGCTTCCCAAGCCAAACCTATTACCCTAAATCGTTGTTTATGGCACCTACTGATCCTCGAGAATTATATGAAATTATAAATTCATTAAAAAACACGAATAGTACAGGTTACGACGGTATTTGTACAAAAATATTAAAACTAGTATCAAATATTATAGCACCCGTACTGAATCATATAATTAACTTGTGTATAGAAAACGGTCACTTTCCAAGTAAATTAAAATTGACAATAATAAAACCGTTGCATAAAAAAGGTGATAAAACAGCTGTTCAAAATTACCGTCCAATAGCTCTAATCCCAGTACTGTCTAAAGTATTCGAAAATGTCATAAACAAGTCTTTATATTCTTTCTTTGAATCACAAAATATACTAACTAAAGAGCAATATGGTTTTCGTAAAAATAAAACAATAAATAAGGCAGTCTTTGAATTACTCTCAAAAATCATAGTCAATATTGACAAAAAAACACCGATCGCAGCCATACTAATGGATATGTCAAGGGCATTTGATCATGTAGACCATGAATTATTACTACGTAAGTTAGAAGGTTATGGCGTAAGGGGCAATGTATTAAAATTAATTAAATCCTACTTATCTGACAGAAAGCAAGTCACTGTCTTAAAAAAGGTTTGCCCAAAAACAAAAGTAGAAGATACCTATACGTCGTCGACTAGATATGTTACATGTGGAGTTCCCCAAGGAAGTGTCCTCGGGCCCTTGCTATTCATTGTATACATTAATGATTTACCAAAATGTATTAAACATCAAACCGTTCTTTTTGCAGATGATAGCACTGTCATAGTCCCATGTGAAAACATACATACTTTCGAAAATGATATTAATAGGTTCCTTCAATCCATAATAAACTGGTTAGAAATAAATAAATTGAAAGTAAACTTAGAAAAAACCAAAATAATGTTATTTTATCAGAGAAAAAATCAAGTGCAACTTAATATTACCTACGAAAATAAAAGGATCGCTGAAACTGATACTGCTACTTTTCTAGGATTACATTTAGACAATCACCTATCATGGAAATCCCATATTGAAACCGTTGCCAAAAAGTTAAATCAATATGCATATGCCCTATACAATTTATCAAAAATAGTAAATGAGTCTGCCGTTCTAGTAGCGTACAATGCACATGTAGTTTCTACACTACGGTTCGGCATTATGTACTGGGGAAATTCCACTGATAGACTCGTCGCTTTCAAAGCGCAAAAGAAATGCCTTAGATCAGTTTTTAAATTAAAATCAACTGACAGCTGCCTACCATATTTTAGGAAATTTAATTTACTTACCATGCCTTGCTTATATATTTATGAGATAGCTTTGTTCGTAAAAACTAATTCGGAAACATTCAAAGCTGTAGAATCTAAACGCCGTAATATGGACATTTGCTCCTACTCACACAAGACTGCCCTTTATGGAAAAAGCATTGTAGGTATGGCACCCAAAATATTCAATAAAATACCCAGGTGCATCAGAGAAAAAAATGAGTTAAATGAATTTAAAAAATCGCTGCTGAAATTCCTGACACAGAAGGCATATTACTCAGTACAAGAATACCTAACCGATTATAATTTGAATAAATATTCAAATAAATTGTAGATAAATATGTGCTTTAATAATATTAGTAATATCTTAACATTTTTTTCAATTTAATAATAATGTAATTATCTGCATGTAAATCATTTAATATTGTGATACTTATTTTTTAATTTAGTTGTAAGGACATTATAAATAATTAATATTTGTATGCCGCTATCGGCTAGACATGGCGAACTTATATTTTATTATGTACACCTTGTATATTACCTATGCTCTACAAATAAACATTTGATTTGATTTGATTTGATTTGAGATTATTTTCACTTTTATATTTTGTGTTTCACGAACTGTGTCCAAATAAACATTATTCTTTCTTTCTTTTCTTTCAATTAAAATCATTAATATCTACCTACAACTCAATAACACAAATTCAAGGTCGCTCAGCGCGCTATGGAGCGGGCTATGCTCGAACTTTCTTTGAAGGATAAAACCAAAAGATCGGAGACGCTACGCTCGAAGTTGTGGACGAGTAAGTATGTTTACCTTGGACAAACTGTCCAGCTGGGTAGGTCCAACTTTGAGAAAGAGGTCAATCGTCGAATCAGACTCGGCTGGGCAGCGTTCGGGAAGCTACGCAATATCTTCTCGTCCCACATACCACAGTGTCTTAAGACGAAAGTCTGACCAGTGCGTGTTGCCAGTGATGACCTTGTGAAGGCTGCTGAAATCCGCTGGATGCGGAAAGCACATAATCGGTCGAAGTGGCGGTGCTTGGGGGAGGCCTATGTCCAGCAGTCGACGTCTTTCGGCTGAAATGATGATGATGATGATGACTTAAATACATACCAACTCGTTCCTGTCGCAAATAGTTTTTAGAAGAGCATACAACCAGATATAGAGCTGAAAATTACAAAAAACAGAAGAAAATAATTTCCCGTACCCCAATTGCGTAACACACACAATTGATCGCAACAATGGGTTTCATTTTGACAGTTCACACATGTTCATTGCGTTATTTACGTTGTTGAGCAGACAAATTTTTCAAACCTATGAATCAATGTACTAGCAATATCCTTCAAAACGTGTGGATTGTGATTGAAAATGTGTTATTTAAGCAATTACGCTGCCATTGGAACAGTAGATACCTCAGCCCTTCGAACCCTTCGAACATTTCTTTCGTTGGCACGCACGGGCATGACGGATCTCGCGAGTCTTTGTGCGTCTCCACTTCCTTGTTAGATAAATAGATAAGTACGATGCTTTATTGTACAATCAATCGGCCCAACCTTGGCCCAATGTTGGGGGACAGCTTCCAGTCTAACCAGATGCAGCTGAATACCATTATTGTACATGGAGCGACTGCCTATCTGACCCCCACAAACCAGTTACCTACTGGGTAACATGATACCCCTTGGTAAGACTGGTTGTCAGACTTTTGGGCTTCTGACTGTCAAAGATCTACAAATTCCAGCCGGGATCAACGACTTAGCGTGCTTTCCGAGATACGGAGGGGATCTCGATGTAATGGATGGTCACCCATCCACAAACCGACCACGGCAAGCGTAGCTTAACCACCGATTGACCCGTGCGGCTGTTATCATTTAGCCACAAACCCTACCCGAGATGATGCTTTATTGTACATACTCCAAAATTGTTATATTCTTTTTTTGTTATGTTTTTGGATGACAAACAAACCCACGGCCCGCCGGCCCTCGTGCTGGATATCTGTAATACCAGAAGCATCGCAGACACGTTACCATGCCAGAGACAAAGTTTAAATGTCTCATGACACCCATTTTTCAAACCGGTACAATAGCGTCTCAAAGAGGATGCAGTTGGTTTCACACGATAGTGGAACTTCATTATCGTAGTGCGAGTCTGCACGAGGCCTTAACTAAGCCTCGTGCAGACTCGCGCGATGCGACACTGGTTCTACCGTGAAGTTTTCTTAAAAATTGTTTTGTTAGAGTCGCTACGCGCTGTCGCGTCGCGCCTGTCTGCACAAGGCTTTACGCAATTCTAAAGTCGGAAAACAAAGCAAACTGCGATCGTAAAGGTACCATTCCGTACCCGACCGTAGGAGGCAACTGCAGGCGACGTGTCGCCGTGACACGACTGGTTTCTATGAATTTCTATGAAATACCTTCCGTAGCGACACGTCGTTGGCCGCTACGGGCGAGTGACAGGCGACACGTGCAGCCCGACTGCAGGCCAGTAGTGCCGCCAACGCTCGAGCGATAGTCACTTTTTCTATCTATTATATACCGACTGGAATACGGGCAGTTGCCGCCTGCGGTCGGGTTCGGAATCATAACTGCAACGACATGACGCCGCGACGCGTTGCCGTGACATGACGCCGTGACACGTCGCCTGCAGTTGCCTCCTGCGGTCGGGTACGAAATGGTACCTTTATAAAGCAAACTAGTCTCAATCGTTTGCCGAAAATGTGTTACCTACGCAATTAGGCTGCAGGTTGATGGCACAAGTAGGTATGTAGTGGTGGAGTAGGTACCTACTTGAGTAGATACTTCACTGTACGAGCCTCTTCACAAACTACAACTATTAGAACAACAAGTAGGCTACCTACTTCTTGCGACTATTTCATGAAAATTTAGCTAATACGAAGGCCATCAGATTTAAAAGCAATTTGTTGCGAGTCGGTGACAAATCACGCGAGAATAAACTAAACACCACAGGAAACAACGTGTAAGTAGGTACATTTTCCTAGGTGTGTTGCGTGGCTGTGCCCATTACGGTTTTGTAAACTAAAGTAACATAATGTTAATTATAAATAATACCTACCAGGTAAGTCATTTAATAAATATGTTACTCGGGTAAGTAAAAATAGCTATGGTTTCCATAGTTTTTTTTTGCGGTAGGTAGGTGTCCATACAATACTTTCGAATAAGATTGAAGGCTTATAAGTTACCCGGGTCGACGGCGCGTTGTGTTCCACGCGCGCCTCAATGAGATGTCAGCAGAATTGACGGGGTCCGCTAGGGCCAATGCCTGCCGGGGGTTTGAAGAAAACCGATAGTTAAATCGTGGCCCCCGGCAACAGGGCAACCGAAGGAAGAAGGGAGTGGGTTTTAGTCAGTAAAAGTCTGACACGCCCTCCCGCTCCACCCAGAGCGGGAGAAGTTATTTGATAATTTCCCAACCAAAAAAAAAAAAGCTTATAAGTTACAAAAGATAGTTGCACTCAGTGTTTTAGGCCTTACGTACCTATCTATAGTAGGCAACGAAAGTCGATTAACCTTACCTAACGTATAAATTGACACAAATGATTCAATACTCTTTTCAGCATTTTATGTTATAGGTAGGTATGTAGCTAAAAGTTTGTATTATTAAAATTTTATCATTGTTCCGGTTACCTAACTAATTTGGCAATTATTACTATAAACTTTTTTGGGTTGTAGGTACTCACTTACTATATTACACGGTATAACTCGATGTCATGTTAATCATGAAAAACTTGTGGCTAATGAAAGTTTGCCGGCAGCGTGCGGTATACAAGAAGCTTACATAAGCGAAGTTAGGGACCAGTGCGGCACTGTGATGAAGCGTATAGAACACAGCGGGTTCGGGTACTACGGGGTACGGGTACAGAACGGGCGCCGCGCCACGGTCAGTCGCGTTCTGCGTTGCTATCGGTTCGCGCGTCTCGCTCCCAACGCAGTATAAACCCGTACACAATACGATAATATAACATAAATATTAATAAATAAATCGTGGTAACTATATATAGAACGCCATATTTTTTTAAATTTTTTTCGAAGTTTCTTGACCAGACACGATGTATCGTTCGTCATTTTAACTCTATTAGAAAAGTTTTGAATATTGCATGAAGCGCGAAAGACGGTCGTGGGAAATTTACTACGTAAACTTTTATTTTTTTCTTCTTCTACTGAAGTCTCAACTTACTTTTCGTGTTACAGTTAAGGCACTATTTATTTACTGTTCTAATTATTTTCATAGTTTTATTTTAGCTTTTACAGTTGTAAACATTGTGAGGTAGGTACACACAATTATAATCAAAACCATGTGTTGCCCAGTGGTTTATAAAACATACACATTTTCGTACATTTTTTTTCCATTCGATTTATGTATCCAAGGTCAAAATAACCCAAATCCATCGTTGGTCCAGGTAGCCTTTCTTGAAAGAATTATGAGTACATTTGTGGAGTAATAAAGTAAGCGGGTAAGTATGAGGTTATTGTTAAAGTATCGTACTGAGAGTATTTATGCGGTAATTTTCAGGAAAATAGAAAAAAAAATAGCCACATTTTTTTTAAATTAAGAATTTTACCGGATTATTACATGGGGCGCGGGCGGCCGTCCTTTAGCGGTTGTCTGTTCACAAGTCATAATTTATGACTCCTGTCGAAAATTTGCAAATTTTTCATGGATTTGGGGTAATTTTGGTACTAAAAATGTGAATATTAAATAGCAATTTTTTTTTTCAATAATAGTATGATTTTTGTATTACCTAATGTTATTGCAGTACCTATGAGCCCCTTTCGGATCGGACAGGGATTTTTTACATATTGGATACTAAGACGAGACTTCTTTAATGTTTAAATCATTCATTATGTATAGAAAAACTTGCCGCAAACCGCGTTATTTCTTATTTTGTCGCATGTTTTTGTATCTGCATTAATAGAAGAGTATGACAATATATTAAATAGGTTAGTGTGTCTATTTATAGTTTAACTAGCCTTCGGATAGTGGTGCTAGTGAAACTAGTGATAGTGACTGATAAAACGTTTGATAAAACTTTGTCAAGTAGGTAAGGACCAGATTCTGAAGCAACATTTTGTCGTGTTTGAGGTACTTTTTAATATTTTCTATCAAGAAAATTAATAAAAAAATGATTGTAACGGTAATTTATGATTGCGTGAACCCATTTTTTTTAAATAAGGTCTTTTGAACGATCATTCATTTGTACGTGACATATTTTCTTAAATAAACATTTAGTACCTGTTATTAGTACTAGCGCCATGCCTAGTATTAACATAGATCAATATAAGGTGCTCTAGATCCTTTCGTAGGCAATTGACCTCTGAATCATAAATGAACCGTATCTATCACTTATTCAATTTAAAATTCAACGTAGCACCCGCTACGGCGTAGCGACGACGTAGCGGAGGCGTAACAAAAGATCAATGGAAATAACTGGCTGAATGGAGTGATTGACTTATTGTTATGTACCTGCGGGAGACAATAAATTTTGCCATTGAGTCAATTTTTGTCGATAAAATATGTAGTAAATAAGCAACAAGCGTTTTATTATCATAATTAAAAAGATTAATATCGACGTATTGTTACGTAGCATTGAAATAAAATTAATAAAAAATGAACGAAAACATAATTTGATATTTAAAGTTAATAAATAATTCAGCTACGAAATATTACAAGTATTCCGTAGCGTGCTACGCCGCGTAGCCGCTCGTAGCAATAAAGTCCTACAACATGCTTGGAACATAAAAATAATTTGGACGTAGGCTGCTTTTAGTGGGCTTTCTATCTGTTTTTATGGGCTCTTTCGGACTGAGATGTGGCATACGTATCGCGAGCGAGTACGTGACGAGGCAGCTAAGAGCCTCCGATAAAGGCCCTAAAACAAATTACACCTGTCGCTTTAATGAAGTCGACGTGTCTACGTTTGTTTTAAAATTAGATTAGACAGGAAGTTAGCAGAAGGGTGTGTGACCTCAGTTAGAAATATTTGAGTCACATTTATAATATAACTAGCGAAACGCCGCTGCTTCGCACGGTTTTAACGACTTGATAAAACATCGAGATTTCTATATTATACATGTGCAAGATAAATATTAATGATTTATACCTTTCGGAATAAATTCTCTAAATGATGGTGAAAATTTATAAAAATAAATATAAAAGAAAGGTTTAAAACCCTTTTATTAATAGTCTTTGAATAAAAAAATGAGACATCATACGACTTTTGATTTAGTATTAGCCGCCCAAAAAGCCAGAAAGATTATTTTAATTAAGAAACTCTGACGTAATGTTAATGAATTTGAGAATTTACGAGCATTGGTAGGTACATACGGCTACACATCTAGCTATACAATTCCAGTTTAAGCTGATCTCGCATCGTATAGGATTTCCGTACAATGCGAGGTCAGCTTATACTGGAAATGTATAGCTTGATGTGTAGCCGTGTGTACCTAGACCTACAAATATTTAGATGTTACATATTTCGTATCAGCATGTCAAAGGTTTGTAACCATAGAAATATAAAAAACAGGAGAAGTGGCATGGGGGCGTGTCTGTGTCCTCGCGTAATGATCAAAGTGCTCATTGCATACGAAAATGGCCGTCTCCGCGAACTAGTGTGCTTTCGGCCGTGATCGGGACAATTTATAAGAATGCCGTGTTGTTCAGTGGTTTCTTGTAAAAACCGAAGTCAAAACAAAAACTTTGTGAATCATGGAATCACTTACCATATGTAATTACAAGTATTTTACTATATTTGTCTTTAAAATAATGAAAAACAACAAATCGTAAAATATTTCTTGCTTTTACTACGTTATTTTTGTTTCCAAATATCACAGTGACTGTACTATTTTTGCACTACATACATTGCTCGTTAACCACTACCTAAATATGTCGCTCAGTGACTCAACAAGCAATGTAAAAATCACAAAACGATACTGTGGACTGCGGATGCATCGCGCAGTACGGCCGCTGTGTCTGGCGACGAGCTAGTGATGTGGTTGTGCAGATCCACTAACGTAGGCTATCGACAACAATGTCGTTTGGCGAATGAATTTATTGCTATTATACTTTATTCTTCAATTTGTCAACTCTTTTACCCGGGTGGAAGATCGATGTGAAATAATGTGTTTTACTTATTTTGATTATTTTACAGCGTAGTAGAGAAATGCGTAACCAACGGTCGTAAAGTTAATAAAATTTTAGGTAGAGTGTTTTGGGTTTGAATTATCGCTGGTCTATTATGCCTTATACTCGTGCTATTTCCTTACTTTTTTATGGTTTTGGTATTTTACTTCCGTTAAAGTCTTCAAAAGCTTCGAATGCGTTATAGTAATCGGCATGGTTCAGATAATTACAAATATGAAGAAACACATCATTTTATAAAGTATAAGGACAAATGTGGGCTTATGTACCCATCTCCTGATGTCATCATGATTTGTAAGATAGTGGAAATAATTATAAAAACAGCTTGTCTCACCAATAATAAATTAACAGTTAAAACTAAAAATGTCAAACAGGAACTCATGGCAAAGGCTTTGCCTCACTTCATAGGATTAGATCTCTTTGAAAATATTAAGTTTCACCAATTTGAGCAGTCTCCGATGAATAATCACATAATATTTCAAATTAAAGCAGTCATGGAAAAATATATTAATTTAAGATTACACAATTTGACAAAAAATGCCACTCCAGTAATATCAAAGCAAATCAAATCAAATCAAAATATTTTATTTCACATAAACCTACATGGGCACTTATGAAACGTCAGAAGCTAGGTGCACGGTTCCAATTGGTCGTTTCCTATGGAGAAGAGCCGGCAAGAAACTCCACGGTTACTCTTTTAAAAATAATTGGCTTTTACAATACTTTCAAATAACAGTGTTTCTAGGTATGGGAGGACAGTGTAGGTCTTTCAATAAGTACCAAGTACTTAACAAAATAGAAAATGGTCAACAGGTCTACAATCCACTAAGCCTACAGCGTTCTCACACAAAATATGTAGAAAAGAATCTATACAAAAAATAAATTAATTAAAAAAAGTAAAAAACCTATTTTAAATAAAACGCAATTATATGATTGCTATTACAACTGTAATCAATCTGAATAATTATCATGTCCATAAAAGCCACAAAAAAAAAGTATATAATGTCAAATAATAGAATAGTAAATATGTCAAGGGCGAATGTAAAAATAAATAAAAATAAAGATTTAAATAAACATGGTAATTTGGGAGCAGTTAATAGACTCTTACTTATTTATGCCGTTAATGAGGTACCAGGGAAGCCACATGTGCAGAAGGAATTATTGCCAAATTTCCTTGTCTTCAACGTAGTCTTTAATTTTATAATATGAATTCTTGATAAGGACACGTTTGATGTGGGTTTTGAACTTCCCATCGCTAAGTTCTGTCACAGACTTTGGCAACTTGTTATAAAAGCGGATACTGTTTATAAGAAATGACTTGCTTGTTTTAGTTAATCTAAATTTGGGTATCACAATTTCCTGTCGACTACGTGTATTTATATTATGGAAATCGCTTCTTATTTTGAAAAGTCCTAAGTTTTTGCGAACATACATAATACTTTCTAAGATATAAAGTGAAGGCAAAGTCAGTATATCAATTTCTTTAAATCAAAGCGTCAAGTGCTGCACAAATACCTCCACTTTACAGGTCAGTGAGTAAACATCATAGCAGGGTTCAACAATATCTACTGTTTCAAATAAACTATGACAGGTTAAACCAACGTAACTGGATTTTTATTGTTTGAATTTTTTGCTTATTATTTATTTTTATTATAATATTTTCTGGACTTATCGTTTTTATTTATTTTATTTTCAGGGCACCAAATTTTTTAAAGTATAACGACGGTGAAGTATCAATATCTAATAACTACAAAAACATGGTTTTACAGGAGGAGAAAAAAACGTTTAATTTCTATAGTTTTTGACCATTTGAAGTAAACATTAGTAAGTGAAAACCGCCAAAATGTTAGTTATTAGATATTGATACTTCACCGTCGATAATATTAAATGGAAGAATCGATACCTTTCCGATTTAGTCAATCACTAGCGTATATGTAAAATAAATTGTTTCTGTACAGCACAACGATAGAAATGATGTTTTCGTGTGAGTGAGTTGTACGGTGCATGGTAAATGCACGCTGTGTTTGATGGGATAAGGTTTATAATTGATTGTGTAGTACGTTCTGATTTATGAATTGCAAGAGTGAGCGCAGCCTCGTTTCTATTTAGTTTACTGATATGCATGTGTAGTTGTGACGACTAGTGGCGAGGTAGTGGGGACAAAGTGGAGACATTGGGTTTCGATACATTTTCAACTACCGAGCATATCTCCTTCTTTCTTATATCTATGTTTGTAACCTTGGGATGTTTCACTTGCTCGCGTATATAATGTTACGAGATTACGAGCATGCGCCTCTTGGTTACCAGCAACGTATACATTTTCTGAGTCTGGTATATAACTGAAATCATGCTTATAATGAATATGAACCACGGCGCTAAATTAAGATAAGAATACTGATATGATTTCCTCTGGCAAATTGAATTGTGTCTAGTTATATGAAAGCTATAATTTCACGTTTTTAGAAATTCTGTAGCTATTATAAAATATTATAATCATCACGACATGTAAATTCAGGCACCAGTCTCTCACAAATGTTAACCCAATTTTTTGATTAAGCACTTCCTGTACAAATCAGCATTTGTGATGACAAAATAAATAAAGAAAATACGAAAAAAAAACTACTATGAAGAATATATCAATCTAGGTTTTTCGAGAACCAAATGCAAAATTCGATGTCGAGAAGTTTTTTCATTGTTCAAGCAGCGAAAGACAAAAGCGAATATTACCTTTTCATCCCTCCCAATCTGAATTCAATGGTCTTTACAAAACACAACAAAAACCCATCGAAGACGTTCTTATAATTTAGCAGCCGACAACCAGAAACGAAAATCGGATGTTGATTTACGTTTCCCCTTCGATTCCGTTTCCCCATTTCCTATTGAAATAAAACAGCTTTTTTCTGCGCAGGAGGAAACCTAATTAAAAGACCAACACCGACAAGACTAACTGACGGGTAGGTAGGTAGATACCGGTTCCCTTTGTTACGGTCCCCGACACCTTTAGCTTTTCCCTTGTTTTAAATGTAATATTCAAGACAAACTTCCCAAAATTTCAATTAATTAAATTTACGAAGTTACCACTAATTTATATTAATGTCTGAAAGTTTCAGTTGAAGTGTTGTTTAGTTCGGTATACTGATACAATGTAATGTGGCAGTGATATTGATTGTTGAGATGGAGAGACGGTCGGATGAAGGTCGACTTCGAGCAGCCGCATCCCAAGACCAAGGTATGTATTTTGCTTATTCGATTACCTTTGGTATACGGTGGTTGTTGACGCAGCAAATCGTCCTACAAGAAAAAACTCCAGGTATCCGTCAAGTATTTTTACTTTTTACACAATAGGCATAACGATGCTTGAATCAGCGTTGATTGAAATTGAAGCGAGTAATGAGGTGATTGTGAATTTGACTCTGAAATAAAAATAAAAGATCTCGATGGAGGATCTTAACCCTAACCACAACTCTCCCGCAGACAATTTTTTAAATGACCTTTTCGTGAGGCATTTTTATAAGTTTAGTCTTTTAATTTAGTACCTAGTGTAAATAGTTAGTAGTGTTAAGAACTGTAAAGCTATATTACGTGCAAAAAGATTAATAAATTGATTCAAAATAATGAAGTATGTCACCAGAGCAGCCTAGTCTATTTCTAAGATCTTCCTCCGATATCGTGAGTTCGTTTACCGACACAAACCTTGCATACTTACATACTCAGGATCAGAAACAATTACCTATAGGTCATACAAATATTTTTCCCGTGCGAGAATCGATCGCACGAACCGTAACTGCGCCAATTTAAATTTATTAGTCTAGTATGTAAGCTGTGCAGACATGCAGTGCAAATTATGACCTTCACTGACATTATACCACTACTCCCAATTTAGGTCAAGGCTAAAAACAGAATCGAATAAACAACCCCAATGTTAAAGCATACTCGTGTTCAAATAGGTATACAAAGTGAAAAGTGTTGGTAGCATCTAATACGAACATTGAGTTCCTATATTTTTTTTTTTTTTCCTTTCGCTTCGCTCCTGAGTAATGCTGTTCCATGCCAGTGCAGGCGTTAAAATCGCGCGGCGAGAAATAAAATGACGCAATAATATATAATGAGTTAGATAATCTGTGTTTAGCGATTTTATTAAGGGTTCCGTAGTAAACAAGGAACCCTTGTAGTTTAGCCATGTCCGTCTGTCTGTCCGTCCGCGGTCTAGCTCCGAGACTCTTAGTACTAGAAAGCTGTAATTTGGCATGGGTATACATATTAATTACGCCGACAAAGTGGTAAAACAAAATTATGAAAAAAAAAATCTTTTAGGGTACCTCCCCTGCACGTAAAGTGGTGATGTTTTTTTTTCTATCCCTTGTTGTGGGGTATCATTGAAAAGGTCCTTCAAAAACATTGTGAGTATGTGAAAACCATTTTTGGATTTAGGGATCCGTTTGCGAAATATTAAGCTTTAAAGTGCTCATTTTTGTTAGAGTCAAGTGCCCCCCCCCTGCCAGCCAAATGGTTGGTTTTGGGTGTGTGAAAAAAATCACAGCAGTAATTTATATAACGAAATTAAAAGGAAAACTATTACAATCGACCAACTTATATTTGCAGTTGCAAAAACATTTTCTCCCATACATAATGTATGGGAGAAAATGTTTTTCAACTACAAAGTTAAGTTTGTTTTTGGGATAAATTCATCCCAACTACGGAACATCCCTACATTGTGCGTGGTTCGACACGCACTTGGTCGGTTTTTCATTATTATAGACGTAGGTCACTTGTTTCATCAACTTGTGTACTCAAGTGGTCGAATAAAGATCTATTTTATTCATGCTTCGTTAAATTATCATTGAAAAAGTGCCTAGCTAGGTATAAGTTTCTTATTGATGTGTTTTAATGGCGGGTTTGTCGTAGAGGCAATTCTGGTAGGCACTAGAAGACAAAACATGTTGTAAGTATTAAGTTGTATTTGTATAAAGTACCGTAGTAGTATAATATTCTGTAATAAGCATTTCGCAAAAAGAAAAAGTGATGAGCATTTGATTCGGTAAACGTTTTCAAATGACTTGGGGTATTTGGTAGTAATTGGTAATGTGAGCTTGCAGATGTTGCTCTGTTACATATTAGGCCACGTCTTATAATTTGTAGGTTGGTCCAACATTTAATGTACCTAATTAAATGTTGGACCAAACACGTCGGAATGCGGTTGGTTCTCAAAAGCGAGTTTAATTTTATCCGAATGTGGATTGTAACGACAATTCGAACAACTGTTTACAATACGTTTGCGAGCTGTTGCACACTAGTATTAAGTCATTATTATAGGTACAAGTATTTTCGAAATAATACGTTATTGCTTTTATATTAGATCTCCATTAAATTTCATGGAGAATTCTTAATAAATCCTACTATCTACTATGGAAAAACGAGCAGTAAGGAAGAATTTTAGAAAATCCTTTAAATAGGAGATGAAAGTTTGTATGGAAGTTCGTCATTTTTGAAGTTAGAAACGTAGAAATTGGTTTTATGTTTATAATAAGTAAAAGTACTTAAGTTGTGTCATAATGTTTTGGAAACTTATGTCCTAAGGCTCCTGAGAAGTGGTCGATGGGAAACCTTATCGGCAACATGGCCTGTTCTGTTAGAACTTACTTTTAATTTTAAACAAGCACAGCAATAACTTAAAGCAACATCAGACGCCAACCCGACACAACAGAGTACAAAGCAAAGCTTAACGTAGACTGTCCCACAGAGTGACATTTACATGGACCATTTCAAGGTAGCTTCCCTTTGTGATAACACTATCCACTGATTTATGAGAGCCTAATACAAAACATTGCTACAATGGGTCGTTTTCGGCTGAATGGATGAGATCTAAATCTGTCTATTGTAGATTTAATACGTAAATGTAGAATATAAAAGTATTATATTGTGAGCTTCATTGTAGTACTTAATCATCATTGTTTCAATATAAATGGCTCGCCACCACATAGATAAATGCTGAGAGGTTTTCGTAGTGTGCCAAAAACTAACGCAAAATGTTTTGGAAATAAATTAATGATAAAATTAATCAGTTTAATTGTGATGAAGACACAAAGTATTAAGAAATTGGATTAGTGACTATATAATATACCACTATTTTATTAAACACAATACTAATAACATTTATACAATAATTGTTTAAGTTTTGTATTTATATTGAACTCAATTAATAATGATAGACGGAGAATCGGGAGGATCTATTTCATCGGATCATATCGGTACCGTAATCCTCAATCTAAGTTTACCTTTGATCTCCATTCCGGAAATCGAAGATTGTATTGTAATGTATACTCCCGACACTGTAGTTTACCTACAGTGTTTAGGTAACCTTTAAACGAAAGGTACACTTCAATAAAAAAAACAGTGGCACTCCGGGAGTGCAAGGTATACAAGTATTTTTCTTCCAACAAGATCGCCTTGGTGGAAGAAAAATACTTGTATAGAACACTGGTCCGTAACCTTATTTAAATAAAGAGCACAATCGCGTTTACAAAAAAAATACTTCCAAAACCTTTAAAGTAAAAATACTTGCATAGAAAGTGTTACCGACATGATCCGTAACGTTATATAAAATAAAGGGCACAATCGCGTTTACAAAAATGAGGTAGAAATGCCCAACGCGCCTAAAGAAGTATTCACTTCAAAATACAGACATCTCTTACAAATGTAAGTAAGACCCGAGGGTCGGACCAGACAGTTTTTACTATATTATCTATTACGAAAACAAAAGGTTTCACTAGGGAATATCCATTTACACGTAAGGGTTACTATGTACAATACAAAAGCCGACGAATTGTGTCCTTAAACTCGAATAAAATTACATGAATAAATAATGAATAGAGAAGCTCATATCGATTAATTAAACACATTACGTTCGAAACTCTGGGGAGAGTATGATGTTACAAATTAAATCATCCATTGTTTGCATGAGTATTATTTTAAAGAGGATTGGCGACAGAATATATCTATATATATATATACATCTGTTTAGGCCACTTGTATCAGCATTATTGGCAATAGACTAAGGAAGCTTTTACCACAATTTAAATATGGGCACTAAGGAAACTAGGCCTATTTGTTGAAATAATTACCAACTCTTCATTTTTAAAAAGTTCGTGGCGACTACTCGTCTTGACATGGCACCCGCAACTGACAGCACCGCGACAATCGCTTAGGGGTCTTGTCAATGAGCGCGTCAGTGTGAGTGTGCCGTTTCGAAAGTTTACTACGTAGATTCTGTACTGTCCATATTTATACTGTGCTTTCAAATTAATGTACTTAGTTCCTGGAAAAGGTTCCCACTATTACGTTATATCTACGCAAAAAGTCGATCAAGCGACTTTTCGATTACTATTACATCTGTCAATCGCGTCCAGGTTGGTACGGGCGTTTTTTCCCCGCGTCGATTTTTTTTCGCACACTGGATTTTCAACGCTCTGCTAAGCGCCGAGAGATAATAATCCGACAGTCTTTTCGAGGCGCTGGGATGAACTCCGTTGGATTCTCAACGCTCGGCTCAACACTGAGAGTTGAAAATCTAGTGCTCGGTAAAATCCCGCCGCGATATTTTTACGTCCGTGCGTACGTTGGCTTATTGGTTGAACCGATCACCGGTAAGGTAGCGAATATGACTTTTTACGAGTACATACAGTACGTTCAAGGAATTATTCATTTAAAAGGCTATGGTATACGGAACATTAAACTTTCACAACAACTACTGCCTCTTAATTGAATTTACTCTCTTTTATTCGCCAAGGCATCATAAAAAAGTCTTTTCCTCTTAAGTGCTATTTTCAACGTAAAATTTTAAAAGAAGCTTAATGTAGCTAAGAAAGCTAGTGTAGTAATAAAAGTAACGTTTTAGAATCTTCTTAGATGCTGGGTGCTTTTTCTAATTCTCTCTAATTGTCACTGGTAATGTAGGTACCTAACAGTATTCTGGGCTCGCAAACTGTTCATTAGTGAACATTTTGTAGTTTTTAAATGCTTTTTAATTCTGGAATTTCTCAGTAGTAGCCCGGAGTCTGGATTTGTGCCCGGTTGATAGCAATAGGCTCGCCCCCTATTACATGGGACTTAAACATAACTGGCGAAATGTGGGTGTACTATGGGTACACCTCTGCCACCCCCTTCGGGGATTACAGGCGTGATGTTATGTATGTGTATGTAAATGCTTTAAGTATCAAAACTGATGAGCGTTCTTGTTTCTATGCGGGTAAATAAGTATAACTGCGCAGGATAGCTCTTACCAAAAGTGGTAAACCAGCTTCAATATCATCAGGATAGTGCCTGGATATAGCAGTTTGTCGAGGACGTTGTACGGCAGCGGCTCCCTTGTCATCATCTTTAATCAGAATACAGCCGCTAAAGCTACGGTTTCTTAGAAAAGCGGTGGCCGCACTTGATGGCCGCTGTAACGGCTATCATGAAAATGATGGCAGCGGCAAAGATTTAAATCGTTAGAGCCCTACCGCGTCGAAAGATAGAGGCGTCTCTGTTTTGTTTTGACACCTCTGACACACAATGCCGCAGTGACTACACTTGTTTGACATGGAAACGCCATTTAATCATATGTGAGCCCAGTCTTCCCAGTATAGACATTTTTTCTTGTGATTGCGATGTACACCAGTAATGGATTGGTAGAGCTTAACTCTGAAAAAAACTTCTTATTAAGAAGGCTTACACTAGACACTGATTATGTAAACAAGGGCTTAATCCGACGAAAACATACCATTGTGTAAATTGTCTTCCACTTAACTACAGTCTTGGTTTAAGTGGAAGACAGTATACTATGGTGCCGATTCCCTTGTTCACAAACTAAACTAAATTTAAGTTCACTGCGTCATTTTCTTCCTATTTCATTAAGAAAAGGACAGAAGATAAATTTTAGTTTAGGCCTGTCAAATTAATCAGCGCTTGACGTAAATTGACGTAATTTAAGTAGGCAAGTTTTTAACCAAGACTGTAGGTTTAAGTGGAAGACAGTATACTATGGTGCCGATTCCCTTGTTCACAAACTAAACTAAATTTAAGTTCACTGCGTCATTTTCTTCCTATTTCATTAAGAAAAGGACAGAAGATAAATTTTAGTTTAGGCCTGTCAAATTAATCAGCGCTTGACGTAAATTGACGTAATTTAAGTAGGCAAGTTTTTAATCACGTCTAAACTTGTATGGAGTAGTGACAGGTGCTGATTAATTTGACAGGACTAAACTAAAATCTTCTGTCCTTTTCTCAATGAAATAGAAAGAAAAAGATGCACTGAACTTAAATTTAGTTTAGTTTGTGGACAAGGGAATCGGCACAAATGTTTCCTTTTAAAGCACCAAAAAAAAAACAGTGGCATTCCGGGAGTGCCGGCAGAAGTGAAAACTTGAAAAAAAAAATTGCAACCACGGTAATCAACGCGTTGATGTCTTTTACTCCACGTCGCGTTGATGTCTTTTTAATGGTCAAAAGCCGGTGTCGTAACAGTGTCGGGAAATCAATTGTTTAGTCCCATCTCAAAAATGCCCAACGCGCCTAAAGAAGTTTTCACTTCAATACAAATATATATCATTTTAAATCCCCATATCATCTCATTTCAAGTGTAAGAGGTCAACCTTAACCACTTTTGTTGGATGTGCGCCAACAGTGCCGAAACAAAATGCTGTAACTTTCTACAAGAATCTTCTTTGTGCAAGACCTTCTTTCTTTTTACAGTTGAATAAATGGTGCACCTGTTTTAAAGAATAAATAATTTTCTTCCGTCTTGTTCATGTATCTCTTTTACGAGTTTATAACTACGTATAAAATACTCGTTGGCAAGAACAGTTGGGTAAATGACCAACTTTTTTTGTATTTTCGAACAAACTACCAAAACGTGGGTTCACTGGAGATCTTCGAATTAAATGACTTCACTGAACGTGGCATAAATGTAATATCAATTTTTTTTTGTTGAACATTATGTTTTCTGCACGAGTGTTTCTATGTATACGTGGCTCATGGCGTGGTTGAAAGATTAGCCAGTCCGTTCGATTCGATTGGTCCAATATAGAGCCGGACTTATTGCTTGTCTGAGCTTGTGCAGGCTTTTTTAATGCCCTACGATAATTTAATATAACAGTTCATACTAATTCCATTTATAGCATACTAATTACAAGCTGCCATGATAGTACGAGTAGGTACTTACTAATTCCATGCTCCCGTATTTATAGTGTATTATCTATGTTCCATGCCGCCATGCCATTATTTTAAGGTAGTCATATTGTTCTAAACTTTGGACGACTGAGCTCTGCTCGGGTGAAAATACGGAGAAAAAGAATTTTCCCAGAGATAAGACCTAGCTAGATCGATTTTTCGCCCCCCTAAACCACTATATTGCAACTTTCATCGAAATCGTTAGAGCCGTTTTCGAGAACGTGAGTTCAAATATATATGTAACATAAACATAACATAACGCCTGTAATCCCCAAAGGGATAGGCAGAAGTGTACCTACATATTGTTCACCCACATTTTGCCAGTTATGTTCAAGTCTCATGTAATAGGGGGCGAGCCTATTGCCATCAACCGGGCACAAATCCAGAATTCGGGTTACTACTGAGAAATTCCAGATAGAAAAAACCCAATAACACATTGCCCGACCTGGGAATCGAACCTAAGACCTCACGCTCAGCAGTAGCGCTTGCGACCACAAGACCAACAAGGCAGTCCCCCCATTAACTGTACAATACGAATAATTTGGTGATTACCTAGTTATCGCTGATCAGAATACCGCTGCTTGTCTCTCTTGATCTTTTAGTTATTAATACCTGGGCGACCGAGCTCTGCTCTGGTTAGTATAGGATAGTATCTACTAATTCCATACTACCATGATCATTACTCTAATATCAATAATGTCATGTCATTATTCTTTATCTTGTTCTAAACTTTGAGCGATCGAGCTCTGCTCGGGTGAAAATACGGAGAAAACAAATTTTTCCAGATATGAGACCTAGCTAGATAGATTTTTAGCCACCGTAAACTTCTGTATTGCAACTTTCATTGAAATTGTTAGAGCCGATTTCGAGAACGTGAGTAGAAATCTATATGTTACGGCTAAAACCCGAAGTGCGGCTACACCTAGTTTTAGCCGGCTAGAACTAGGTGCTAGCCGGCTAGAACTAGGTGCGGCCGGTAGCAGTTGGTTAAACTTGCCTAAATGGATCCTGGCACTCGCCGGCCGCTGCCGCGGCACCGCTCGCTTCGCTCGCTCGGCTCGTGCGGTGTGTTATGTGGTCACAGTTCTAACCTAACCTAACCTACCTTTCAGCCATTTTCATTTGCTACAACTAACTTTAACCAACTGCTAACCGCACCAAGTTCTAGCCGGCTAAAACTAGGTGTAGCCACACTTCGGGTTTTAGCCGTGACATATATACAAACAAATATATATACTTACAAATATTGCCCGTTTAATAGTATAGGATTTAAGTATGCATATACGTACACCCAGACTCAAGAGAGATGGGTCTATTTTTTTACTCTGCTAAATCTTGACTCCCAAATTCTCAAGCCACACGTTGCCATGGTCAATATATTCTTGGCTTCACTCTAAAATTTATATCACTAACATAACCGACGCTATAATAGAGGTGTCCAATCGATAGTTACCACATATCCGTTGACTTTATGAAGATTAAACTCTGGCTTCTCGGGTCAAACTCGCTCGTGGTCCGTTTATATTAAATTGTTCGGTAATATTTGATAACTTGATACCTGTATCTAAAAGTTCGAGGGAAGTTTTAGTTTGTGTTGTTATAGTTTCGGTTTCATCGCGATAACTTTACAGTTTCAAATAACTCTATATTTAATCACCAGTGTGATCATGTTATTTTTGCGATCAGCTCAACCCGTGGCCCATCTTTGTGGTTTGTCGATGCGTTATACATATCCTATACTATTAAACGAGCAATATTTGTATATATATATATTTATTTGTTTGTATATAGATTTCTACTCACGTTCTCGAAATCGGCTCTAACGATTTCGATGAAAGTTGCAATATAGGGGTTTACGGGGGCGAAAAATCGATCTAGTTAGGTTTCATATCTGGGAAAATTTGTTTTCTCTATTTGCACAGCCTCGAGAATGTGATACAACGTTGGAATACCTGGACGATATGTTTATCTATTTTCACCTGAGCAGAGCTCGGTCGACGAGGTACTTATACTTCATAGACAAAGTTTAAATGTAGCACGGTTTTTACGACTTGAAAAAACATCGACATTTCTTAGTTATAAGTAACTTTAATATTAAATTATTATACACATAAACCTTCCGGAATAAATTCTCTAAACGATGGTGAAAACTGCATCAAAATCTGTTGCGTGGTTTGGAAGAAAAACGCGGACATACAGACAAACACGAAAAGCGATTTTAATTTATAATATGTACTTATAGATGCTTGCTTCAATCATGATCCTTTGCAGCAAAAGTAGGTAATACTTTTTCGGACGAAAACTATTACAAGTTGCTCTACTAAATACTATACAATGTCGCCCATAGGCATGTGCCCGCCCGCATTTTTTTGAATATTAATGAAAAAAATCGAAAAAAAAAATGCCTGAATTAATTAATTATATATTTTATAGTTAATAAAATATATAATGAATTAATTCAGGCATTTTTTTAAACACAATTGTACGTACATAAAATCATAGGGGGAATTTGATTTGATTTTTTTTAATTATAAGAAAAACTCAAGATATATTTTATAAAATACAATAGACGTGGATATATTTAGTAACCTGTTCCGCTTAGCTATTTCTAAAGAGCCATAAAAAACTCAGTCTGCGTTCAGCGCTCGGTGTGGCGACACACCGTGTTCGGATTCGCGACAAGTTAATCGTCATCCTGAGGATGCCTCGTTGAGAGGTGAAACACGTGTCGATTTCTTTCAACTCCTGAAAGAAATCGACACATGGCTCTTTATAAATAGCTAAGCGGAACAGGTTACTAAATATATCCACATCTATTGTATTTTATAATGGATTTCCACAAGGTCACGCCTGAATCAATTAATTATAGTAATAACGACATCAATATTACTGTCATTCCTTCCAATATTGACGTAAAAATATTAAAATATTTAGATCACATCATCATTCCAACCACCACACTGTCGGTAGTATTCTTCTTCTTTTCGTGTGGTTAGTGACTAACCAGCACTGCTATTCTGTAAAAATCTCACCTGAGCTTGAAAGTGAGGTGTCAATAGTGTCAATGCCTAGCATATGGTGGAATGACAGCTCACTTTAAGCTCAGCAGTGCTATTCAGTAAAAATCTCACCGTGAACGCTTAGGTGAAGTGAGCTTGAAAGTGAGGTGTCAATAGTGTCAATGCCTAGCATATGGTGGAATGACAGCTCACTTTAAGCTCAGCAGTGCTATTCTGTAAAAATCTCACCGTGAACGCTTAGGTGAAGTGACCTTAAAAGTGAGCTGTCAACAGTGTCAATCCCTAGTATATGGTGGAATGACAGCTTACTTCAAGTTCACTTCACCTTAGCGTTCACGGTGACATTTTAACAGAATAGCACTGCTGGTGTCAGAGTTTTAAAGCCACCCATGGGCCTCTGACTTGGCTTCAAATGCCGTCGAGAAATATTTCTCAGGCATCTGGTTTCCTCACGATGTTTCCCTTCACCGTTTTTGAAGCAATTAAGTGATAATTATACAATACGCACATGAATCCGAAAAGTCAGAGGTGCGTGCCTTGGGGTTGAACTCGAGACCTATGACTTGGCAGTCCGAGCGACGGTTACACTACTAGGTTATCACTACTATTAGGTAATAATAGCATTACTTGCTACAATGTTATAATGGTGGTAATATCATTACTTGATTGTAATGTCATGATAGTGTCTGGTCCGCTTTTGAGTTTTAACTTCCCGCTTACAAGTCAAAAATAATAATTGAAAAGTGATTAAACTTCCATTGTTTATCCGCGCCCCGTCATATTTCACTAAAAATAATATTATGAAAGCGAGCTGACGTTTTAACAATTATTCCGCCTTTCGGTTTTCCGGGTATCATTCATCACTTTATTTATTCATGTTTCGGTATTGTTTATTTTCCAAATACTTACGTTGTTTCATTTCCTTTCTGTTAATTTCTTCTTACTTTTCGAGATCTATGTTATCTATTTAAAACCCTCAGACTAAATAAAAAATCAAGACATAGCGCTGCGAACAATACAGTGAAGCATGCCAAAACTACACCTCCACTCTGTGCATACACGCTCACACGCACACATTTAAAACCATTTACAATCGAACTACATCTCACTAAGTGCACACTTGTTTACGAAACCGGCTTCACATCACTGTTGACAGCGCTATGTCTTGGTTTTTATTTGGTCTGAGGTTATTAATATAACTTAAAATTATATATAACCTATAACTTTTATAAATCGCGCTATGGCTACTACTTATAATACACTGATAACGTCATTACTATAATGTAACTTTTGATTAAAATACTAAAGATAAAATATAGCTTAAACTTTGTTTAATTTCCTACGATTTGTTCGTAGAATGCGAGTCTCCGACACTATCCCCGTGGGCACTATTACGTGCAGAGCGAAGCCTTGAATTAATTTGTATAATTACTGTAAATATGAACGAATTACGGGATTAAACTGTCCCTCCATTAGGGGAATGGCAAGAAGTCAGTTGTTTGAGAACTTGCGAACTATTTGGACCCGCTGAGTTATGGGATGCGGAGTTGCTTTCAAATGAACGTATAATTAAATATTATGTTACAGTACGACACAACTTAGATGTAGCATCGGCAAAATTCGTAAAACCGATCACCATTTAAAATAATAGTAATTAAATGTAATCATAATTAATAATATTTTAATTTAGTTAAATAGTTGATATACCTACTTATTTTAGGTTCTTTTATATCAAATTTATTTTTATTTTATTGTTTTTGTATTATAAATGTTATTAATGTTGGAATGCCGATGTTCTCCCCTCTCGGAGGTGGGCGCTAATAGCTGCAACACAGTTTTTTAAACTAATGTAGCTGTTAACAAACACAAAAAATTGTAAACCTGTTGTTGTTCCAATTAAATATTTGATTTGATTTGATCCGAACTGAGTGCCTTCAAAATTACCAATATTTATTACTGCTTTAGGTGAAAATGATCTTTACGCAAACGCAATAACTTGTGAAGTCATATAACCAAATACATTCGTAAAATTGAAATGAATGAAAGCAAATTTTAAAATTTATGCTACATCTAAGTTGTGTCGTACTGTAATGGGATGTTTCTTTAACTGTTGCGGTCATGCAGAAGGGTGAGATGGTTGTAGTTCTAAGTTTACGTAAAACATTCAAAGACATCGTAGGACATGGGGACATTGGGGAATTAAAAACCCCATTACAGAGACCATTCTAGTCCATAATATTAAAATCTTTAGCAATCGTTTCACTATTCACATTATCTGAGCCTCAAATTCACTGGGTATAAGGCATATGGTGACTTTTTTCGCTCAGTATTAACAAAGCGGGAAAAGTCGGCCATTTCTACGTACCGACAGAAATAAAATACTATTAAAACAAAGTTCAGTTAAGACTCCATTTTGCCTGTGCAAAGCTGTGGCGGGCAGCCATTGTTAGATATTCTCATTGTCTTGAACAACTGTGATACTGCGCTAGATAGGTACATTACCCTCTCAGAAAGTAACGTTTTTAATGTAGACCGTTGGAAATAAAATAGTTTTAAAAGCAAGATGGTATTCTGAGTGCTAAAATTAAAGCGAAGACTAGCGCAGTAACCTTCCGGTCAATTCTCGTATCTGTAACAAAACGTTCAAATTCAAGCCGCAATTTCATATCATAGCAAACGGAAGTGCTTAACATTATTTTGCTACGATTAAAGTATCTGAATTGACTAACATCAGAATTATAAGAAGTTGCGGACGGCATTCGGGTTCCAACCGTCAAGTCGTACAGACGTTCATAATATTGAGTGTAAAACTGTGCTGAGTGATCATGTGCTAGGTATCTATGATTGTGTTAAACGATTAAACTTAGAAATATAAAAGTGACGTATTATTACTAGTGAAATGTTATTGGTGTTACACAAGTTAGTAGAAACAAAAGGTGCGAGCGAATTTCGTCCAGCATTCCGTTCGCTCGCTTCAGTTTGGCCAGAGCTTTATTTATGTGCACAGCCAGTGTTTGAGTTCGCAACTATCTGTAACTCATTCAAACCCTTAATATAAGAGTGAATAAGCATCTTTTTGCACGTTCGTTCATCGTACACTCATCCATCTCTTTCTATCAGGCGAGATCGAGGTCAAGAGCGGACCCAGTCATTAATAAAAATAAAACACCCTTGGAGAATTTTTTCAAGTTCCATTCCAGCTATTAATACCTACGTATCGTATAATTACACATTTTTAGGGTTCCGTAACTCAAAAGAAAAAAACGGAACCCTTATAGGATCACTTCGTTGTCTTTCCGTCAGTCTGTCAATACCATTTTCTCAGGAATGCGTGGAGGTATCAGGTTGAAATTAATTTCAAATACGTAGATCTATAAACTTACAGGGTACTTCCTGTTGACCTAGAATCATGAAATTTGGCAGGAAGCAAGGTCTCACAGAACAAGTAAAGAAAAAAATCCAAAAATTATTCATTTGTAGTTTTATTATGTAATAAAATATATTTTTTGCGATTAAAAACTTACATTTGCAGTTGGAGAATTGACCGTGATGTATGTCGATGTGTGGGAGAACATGTTTCTCAACTGTTTTAAGTTTGTTCTTGGGATAAATTCATCTCAACTACGGAACCCTTCATTATGCGTGGTCCGATACGCACTTGTCCGGTTTTTATTCTGACTACAGATGAAAACCACAGCACAGTTATTGCAGCGTAACAATAGGATTCACAGCTGTTCTCAAATCGCTCGAATACTCAACTAAAGAGGAAAGTGCCATCTTGGAGGAATCTAGTTTCCCCATTGAGGTATTTAATTAATTATAGCTATTATATGCCTGCCAACAAAGCCGCTTGTGGGATTGCCACCCTTCTAAGTACGGGGATAAATTACTCACCTACTCAATTTATTAATTAAGTAGATCAGGATTAATGCAATATTATGCGGTTATTATTTATTGAAGTGAAAATTCGCGTTGGGCATTTTTGAACTCGCGACACCGTTACCGACACCTCATTTTACTAAACGCGATTCTGCTTTTTGTTTATATTAAGTTACGGATCAATGTTCTATGCAAGTATTTTTACTTTAAAGGATTTGGAAATATTTTTTAAATTGTACAAGTTAAGGTTTTTTTTAAAAACAGTGGCACTCCGGGAGTGCCGACAGAAGTAAATTCCGTCGGCACTCCCGGAGTGCCACTGTTTTTTATTTGTTTGATTGTTGTTATACCTAATAAAACAGATAATTGAATGAGCACAATAATTTAACGAGCATTTCTTTTAAATGTTATGAAAATTTTAACAAAAAACATACATACCTATTTATAATAATTATATGTATTCTTAGGTATTATTGTAATTTGTAATACTATGTGTAGCGCAGAAGGAGAGTAAACCTACATTATCTTAAAATGTAAAAACACTATTTGTAACAAAGAAGTGATGTCAGCAGAAGTCAAGAGGATAGTAGGTATTATTTGAATTAATTCAGTTGTACACTTGAGTTCACACGAATACAATAACTTGCGTTTGAGTAAAACAGGCCGATTTTTTGCGGAAAAATTCGTTCGAAATTGTTTATAAATTCATGAAAGATTTAAATACGGCTTTCTTCGTGTTGTATTTAAAATATTGGTAGCTTTACCTATCTTTCCTCTACGCCTGTATTTCTAGGTTTCCCTAAACTTTTCAGAAAAAACAATCGACTCCAAAAAAAAAACATTTGTTAAAAAGAATATACAACTCTTTAATTTTGATAAGAATGAACGTCGCAAAACTAAATTAATTCTACCAGCACCTAGACTACAGATGTATAAAAATAGCCCAGAATACGGAAGCATCCAAATATATAATAAGTTACCTGAACACATAAGATCAACAAAAACGCTATGCATATTTAAATTAAGACTTAGTCATTACTTTTAGAAAAAAGTTATTATAGTATCAACGAGTTTATGAAAGATAAGAAACTAAAATAAAGCACAAATGTTATCTAACTAAGTATAAAATGATTTTATTAATGTTAATATACTCAAATAACTTTAATTAATAAAATATGTCACAAATAGATTATATATTAGTAATAATAATGAATGTTGTGATATTGATATCTAGTAAGTATGCCATATAATGTTAACTTCCAAATATTGAACCTAGTTATAAGTTAAATGTAATAATACTTGCTGCGCCCTAACAGGGTCATGTACTCATAAGTTTAAGCCTAGCCTGTAACTGAGTGTACATTATACATATAAAAAAATAAAAAAAAAATAAAAACACTACAAAGTGAAAAATTACTTTAATTTCGGAAGTCGGTCTTTGGTTTTGAATTTTCGTTTTTTGCCACCGAATTCTAAAATTAAAGTTATTTTTCACTTTGTAGTGTTGTTTTTGGAAGTTGGTTGTTTTTTTTTGTAAAACATTTTTATTTTTCACTTTTTAGCTGTGGTCGTGGTAGCTACCCCACACAAATTCGAATGTGGTATGTAAATAACAGTGACAGGAACTCATCATATCATCCACATACTAAGTGAGAAAAAATACGTATTATTGAAGCTAACTAAAAACTATCAAAGCAAAGCTAATAAAATTTATATGAGACCACTTCGAGAGCACACCCTTTCAAACAAAAAAAATATTTTCAAAATCGGTCCACAATTGACGGAGAAATCGGTGGACATACATTAAAAAAACATACGCAACGAACATAAAACCTCCTCCTTTTTTGAAGTCGGTTAAAAATGGCGCATTTCCTGCGCAATTTTTCTTTAGTCCCTGATGTGCACGTAGAGTCAGTTACTACTTTAGATGTTCTCGGAAACTCGGTCAAGGTTGAGATGCTCGATTAGGGTTTCTTTCCTTTTTATTTTCATTTTTCAACTAGATGTACCTACCTATAATCAGCACGTCGTTTTGGTTTCGTTGTATTAGTAAAAAACAAAACAATGGCACTCCGGGAGTGCCGACAGAAGTGAAAACTTGAACAAGATCGTCTTGGTGGAAGAAAAATACTTGTATAGAACATAGGTTCGTAACCTTATCTAATTAAAGAGCACAATCGCATTTACAAAAATGAGGTGTCGGTAACAGTGTCGCGAGTTCAATTGTTTTTTCCCATCTCTAAAATGCACAACGCGCCTAAAGAAGTTTACACTTAAAAAAAAAAAAACTTATCTACAAAAGCAACACATACAGCATGTATTAGAAAGGTGTGGTCAAAGAAGATGGAAAATGTTGGGCCCAAATGTAATAAGTTGAGATATGATCTAAAAATTTATCATATTTTTTTATCCTTGAATATCAAAAATCAGCTCAATACTCAGTCTGGAAGCGGAGAAATATGATAAAGATAGTTTTCGTGAGATTATCGATTAAAGTAATCGATTACACAACTACAAAAAGAAAACCTACCCACTAGGTAGCACTAGGTAATATAATTAACTCAAAGTAATTAAATGCACTATATATACTTTATACAATATAGTGCATTTAATTTAAATAAAACATCATTAATTACTGAAAAACCAAAATAATGATTATCAATTTCATATCGATTAAAATCAGTTTTATTTTTTTGTCTATGTCACTGGCAGTACATATTCTGCACTGGCAGACTGACATTGACAATTTGACACTAGACATTAGTGAAAACTTCTCATTCTCGAATTTTTGGCGACCGAAACCGTTTTCCCGACGACGAAAACGATTGCAGAAAACGGTTAAAGGACGAAACTTATTCAACATGGAATAGAATTGCGTTTTCGTCGAGCGCAGTTTCTTAAAACTATCAATGATTTGAAATGTATGAAATGGTTTTTTTGCATCACGAACGACAGTATTGACAACTGGTAATACATTACTGACTGTATTTCATTTCAAAGAGTTCACTTTTTATTGGAAGGACTGTTTTACGAGTGTGATAGATAGTTGAAACATTGTACCCGACTGTATTTTCTTTTATGTAAAAATCGCACCAAGTAATTTGAAGACTGGTTTGTGCAATGAAGACTGTTTGAAGTTGAACCCAGGACGTAAAACGGTTTCATCATCACAAAACAGTCTTTGTAAACGGTTCGTTGTCGCAACGCCTATCCCTACTAGAACTAGACAGCTGCACTTATTTCGTGTTTTCCGATGTGTTTTGAGTGCTTTCCCAATTATTTTTCATTTTCAACGATCACTGCTTTGATTTTTACGGATTCTGACCCTGCCTACCTAGTACGACCTTTGTTTTCACACTGGACACCGAAGATCACTCACACGATTGATTTGGAATTGTTATTTTGGATTTTACGCCGCTTTGTGGATTGGATATTGTTGAAACTATGGATCGCTGTGTGAATTGTGGGATAGCAACTAGTCACTGCAATACTCTAATGTATGTTTGAATCTATAAATTCACACCATTTACATCTCGTTACATTCAGGCCCAAGAGTGTATATAATCGATTCCGTCTCCTTTAAGGATGTGGTGCAGACCATCCAATTGAACAACTTTTTCCATGGGACCAACATTGTAATCGAGAAAAAATTATCAACTGTCCCATGCAAAACTTCAATACCTACTCGACCCAAATGTATGGGACGATTGATTATAAATAAGCAACAAGTTTAGTGTATTTCCAACTTTTTCAAAAGGTTATTTTTGTTCTATTTCCGATTGAAAAGAAAGAAAGAAAGAAAATATATTTATTTAGTACAGACAAAAAAGACACACAGCACAACATAATTATATAATAGACCATATTTTTTCTTTATTTAAGTAACCAAGACTCAACAAGATTGTTAGTAAAACTTACGACTATGTTAGTAAACACAGACACTAAACAAAAACAAGGAAAACAATAACGGTTGGTCACCGCTGCGACATCCCATGAGAGACGGCACGTTATGACACAAGTAAAAGAAATAAAAAAGGAAAGAAATAAAAAGTGTAAAATAATAATTTAACAGGAAAGTGTGCCGCTGTTGTGTGATTGCAAGAGCTTTCATAATTTATTCCCAATTTCTTTATTTTTCTCATACGTACACTTTGTGTCTTGTCAGTCGTTCTATATGTAAATAAAACCTTAATATTAGGGACATCGTTGCTTCAAAGGTTGCACGGTGTAATAATCCAGGTCCGGTAGGTATTATAACGTTCAGATTGCCATTTGCATTTTTATGAAGGGAAGATGGCAAGTATTTTAAGTAAGTACTTATTGGGGATTCTTGGGCCAGAGTTTTATACAATTTGTGGCTTGAGATATTTCGGCTATGCGTCATTCACCTTCTGTATTCGCTGGTATGAGGTGTGTATATTTAATAAGTCGAATGGCTTCTATCTTCAATATATAATATATTTATTTTTTCGGGTAATATTTTCGCTTTCATTTATTGGAAAATAAGAAAAACGTTGGTAACATTCGAAAGGGAGCTATTTATTTATGTGACAACTTTCGGCTAGTAAATAGAACAATTAATTTTCATAATAGTAAAGGTAAAGTAGTAAAAGTAAATAGCAGTTTTAATAAGTTTGAGATAAAAACATCTTAAAATAGAATGTTTGTTTACTTCGACAAACGTTTCCGTGACCGAAACTATTGAACTGAACCTGAAGTAACAAGAGCAATAAATTGTGAGTATCAATTTACCTACTCATGATGAAAATAAATAGGAAATTGATGAAGTATGCTTGGCAGTTTATTTATACTGAACTAGCGGACATCACGCGGTTTCACCCACGTAGTTCCCGTTCCCGTGGGAGTTCGTGGATAAAATATAGCCTATGATACTCGCTGACAATGTAGCTATCCATTACTGAAAGAATTTTTCTAATCGGTCCAGTAGTTTTTAAGTTTATTCGTTACATACAAAAATACAAATCTTTCCTCTCTATAATATTATTATAGTATACTAATCTGTATAGAAGTATAGATATGGATCACGCAAGGATGTTGTAGTTAATTGTACTTAGTTCACAGAGTTGACTGCCTATATAAATGTTTTTAATGGAAATAACGCAGTGTCAAAACGAGTTAAGCCGTTTGGGCGCAAGCCCCCTTACATATTTTTTGAGCACCAAGAACACCTACATAATTTATTATCCAGAAGCTATACCTAAAAGTTTGAAAGTTGTCAATTTTATTAAACACACAAATAAATAAGCACTGAAAGCGTTAAAAAAAATTACTTTCCTTGTGTGATGAGAGCTATGAAACAAATAGTTTATGTTCACTCAAAGTTACTGCATGGTGATGTTACCTATCGCATTAAATAACATTACCAAGTGTATAACATACATAGTATAAATATTTACGATAGCTCTATAGCTGTGGCATAGCTTTTGACACTCAGGTATTCAGTAATATTCAAACTTAGAGGTATGATAACTTAGAATATAGTTAAGGAATTTACTCAAAATGTTAATCAAACATTCAGTCTTTGATGTCATCAAACATTAAGCACACAAGCCGGATTCATCGATAGATCGCTGCTTTGCTCTTCAATAAGCTACAAATTATGTCAATACCTATAGCTACCTAGTGCTTACCGTTTAATCACTATAAACAATCACATACAGCGTGTATCACGTGCATCGTAATTTGCGTTTTCTAGAAAATGTGTGTAAAGTTTATTTCATTTTAAATAACGCTACTCTACATGACTGTAACTGCAAAGGTATGGATAAAAAAAAACTTTTTACAAAAAAAAAAACAACCGACTTCAAAAAAAAAACACTACAAAGTGAAAAATAACTTTAATTTCGGAAGTCGGTGTCTTTGGTTTTGAATTTTCGTTCTTTGTCACCGATTTCCGAAATTAAAGTTATTTTTCACTTTGTAGTGTTTTTTTTTTGAAGTCGGTTGTTTTTTTTTTGTTAAAAGTTTTTATTTTTCACTTTTTAGTTGTGGTACCTACCCCACACAAATTCGAATACCACTACCTGCTATGTAAATAACAGTGACAATAAGTTATCATATCATCTACATACTAAGTTGGAAAAAATACGTATAATTGAAGCTAACAAAACTACCCAAGCAAAGTTAATAAAATTTATATGGGACCACCTCTGAAGTATGATCTAACAAACAAAAAAATAATCATCAAAATCTATTCATAATTGGCGGAGTAATCGCGAAACAAACATACAAAAAAAAAAAAAAAAACATACAGACGAATTGAGAACCTCCTCCTTTTGGAAGTCGGTTAAAAAGGAAAAAAAAATAAGGTTTATTTACAGCTTGTACAAGATATGGTCATAATTAAGGGTTTGGTAGAGACCATCAAACTGAACAACTTTCTCCATGGGACGAACATCGTAATTGCGAAAAAAAAAAACCGCCCCATATAATTTGGGTCGAATAAGTATATTGAAGTTTTGTATGGGAGAGTTGATCATTTTTTCGCGATTAAAATTTTGGTCCAATGGTGAAACTGTTCCACACCCTTTTTGACCACACCCTTCTGATATAAACTGTGGATAAACTTTGTCCGTTAAAGCATCATCTGAATACCACCATCCATACTTTTGCAGTACAGTCATGTAGAGTAAAGTTATTAGAACGAGAAACTTTTCACACATTTTCTAGAAAACGCAAGTTACGATCCACGTGACATACGGTGTCATAACTTGCGTTTTCTTGAAAACATCGCTCCTTTTCTTCGTATTTTCTAGCTTGTATGTGGGTGTTTGGGTTGACTCTACAAGAAACGCATACAATAGTAGATTGTTATACGAGGGGCTAAAATAACCCATTCTATCGAAGTAGTTTTACTAAATAGAAACCGAGTTATAATGGGTTTTAGCGGCGTGTGTTACACTCTAAGTAGAGAGTTCACTACGATTGCGAGGAAATAAAATAATCCAATACAATATTAAGTAGTTTACTTTACAAAAAATATACAATTTGTTCAATCTGAATTTTTAAGGAAACTTTTTATCCCGGTATGCGGTAGTAAAAAGCTAGTTATACATAAGAATAAAGACTTTTTCATTTTTGTAGGCTCATTGGTAACAGACAAAAAATACTTTTTCTCCTAGAGCAATATATGCTATTTTTTCACCGCTCTGGTACGCTACAATGACGGACTTTTTGAGCAAGAGGAGTGAAAAAGTATTTTAGAGAGTACAAAAATATTGTTTTTGTGCCCCTAAGCCGAGGTCCATACCCCACAGGGGGTGCCCTTAGCGTGTAGTCGCTTAGTTTCTAAGTTTTATGCCCTGGCTGGAGGCCTTAATTTATTGAGGCAGTCACAGGTCCGGTTAAGCAGCCGATGACCTCCTAGGTTGACCTGCAAGATGCCATAATTTAAAAAAAATACTGTGTTTGTGCGGTAGACCTAGAATTTACCCAAACTTTTCTCATCATAAATTTGCTGTTTGGAAAACAAAGACATTATAACTTACTTATAATGTCTTTGTTTTCCAAACTGATGCTCATTATCTGAGTGTTATATAGTCCATCAGGGGCCGTATAGTGAAGCGTTAAAGCTATAATTGTTCCAGTGCGGGAGTGAGATGGAGGTATACAGGATGAATAGCGCAGTCTCTTTTCGCCACAGAACAATGATAGCTTTACACTTCACTACATGGCCCAAGTACTAAAGTACAGATTGGCAATTTCATCGCCCGATGTATATCATCACTTGTGCGGCTTTGTATGTACTTACTCGTATCTATTGTTTAGTTATTCGAACGCGGCCTCCAAACTTTCCGACACTAACATAATAAACTTGACATATGAGTTTTGGTGTGTCGTTCTCCTACGTTAAAGTAATTCGGTTATAACTTTTGAAGGCTCTAAATACGTCAATTTTGTTGGATTTAGGACGATTGAGGTTATGTTTAGATAGTGTTTGACAGTTTCTGTCAATACACGTAAGTGATGAGGAGTGTTGTGTTTAATTTGGGTATTTTTATTATGTTTCAAATGTAGTTCACGATTTTTAGTAGGGTACAATAAAAGCATCCGAATATGTAGGTACACAATTCGACAAAACTTTTCGTACATGTCGTGACACAATAAAAATAAAGTAAAAACGAAACCCGAGTGCTTCCAGCGAGAGACATCCAAAAATAAAATTAAGCCACTACTTTTTACTCGTGTAAAAATGTCCAAGGATATAACATTAGTTATGGCAGCAGATAATATATCTCTGACGCCGACAGTACCTGTGACGTCACGGTACAATAAATCGTTTTATACCCGCCATCAACAATAGAGTAGGGAGGTAGGTATACGTCTTCTGAGAAATTCTTCACTTCCATTAGTCCGTCATACGGCGGGATTCGCCCGGGGGACCCAAATGATCTGTTATAAATATAATAATGGAAATACGATGAATAAACATTTTTTATTGGCGAGGCTTCATCGACGCGGAAAATGTTTATTGTACCTATTTTTTAGGGTTCCGTAACCGAAAAGTGCCAAACGGAACCCTATTACTAAGTCTCCGCAGCCCGTCCGTCCATCCATTCGTCTGTCTGTCAGCGGGCTGTATCTCATGAATCGTAATAGGTAGACAGTTAAAATTTACACAGATTGTGTATTTCTATTGTCGCTATAACAAAAAATTAAAAAAGGATTGTGTGGTTTTATGAAACCACGGTAAAAGTGAAACTTTTAAGCGAACTATAGGCGCCGCCATATTGGCCTTGGCTGCTCTGACGAGCGCCTTTCACTTTATTCCTACTCCGCGGCCGACCGTCACGCGACATGCAACACACAGACGAAAAAGTTTGAGACGTTTAAAAATAAAATAAAGTAAATAATTAAAGGGAGTCCCCATACAAGAAACGTGTTTTTTTCGTCGAATAAACACGTTTCTCTCTTGATGTTAATACGGTACGGAACCTTCGACTCGCACTTGGTTGGTTTTTAATTCACTGTGTGTTTAGTTGCGTATCGCGTTGTTTAAGTTATAACATTAAACTATAATTTAGACAAATATTTTACGACTTATAAAACAAGACGAAGAAACTCTTTATTTAATGTTATTTGCGACTTTCTTGTTTTAAAAACATGGACGGTTCCTAGATCCTGTGACAATAGTCGTTTATTTTCAAGTCACATTTATATTTCATAAAGTTGTTAAAATATGAAAGCATTTTTACTCTAAAATCCAGACTCTTCGTAATGAACAATGCTTGGCGCGGTGTGCAAAGCTCTTTATGAAGATAAAATGAGGTATGAGGACATATGTACCATTCTCTGTTCGTTGTTCTCGCTATTATATCATAATCTCGGCTCTATTAGCTGACGGTTTCAAATGCAAGACGATTTTAAACGTTCATATGCGCTTTTATCTCGGATTCTCGGCCTTATTGCACGGGTTTGTCGACTTGAAAAAACATTGAGATTTCTTTATTAAATGTCAGTTCAATATTTATGTTTTATACACATAAACCTTTTGCGATAAATGGTCTAAATGATGGTGAAAACCGTATCAAAATTCATTATGTAGTTTTGAAGATCTAAGCGGTCACACAGACAGAAACGAGAACGACTTTGTTTTATACTATGTATACAGGGTGGCAGGGACATTGACGCGAATACTGTTGCCATGGATTCAGTACATGATTCGGAATCCCCTGCGTTGAAAATTTTCGTCGGTTATTTTAAAAAAAATCTTCTGTTCCATACATTTTGGTTTTACATTTAGGTATTGCACTTTTCTATGAAACAGCTGTTTTTTTTTTAAACCGACGAAAAATTTCAACGCAGGGGGTTTCACAATCATGTACTGAATCCTTGGTAACAGTTTTCGCGTCGATGTCCCTGCCATCCAGTATATAGAAATTTCAGAACTTTTTATATAGAAGAAGTTCTATGTTTAAATAGACCCGCTTATTATTTTATCTCGCATAAAAAGGAAAGTCCCTGATATATTTATTTTTCTGAGCACGGGTCAAAGATTGTACGTTAATCTTTTATATCGCTTGTTTTTATCTTTTCGCGATACATTATTTGGGATTCCCTTGTGTTGTTATCCTAATAAATAGGTTATCTGTAGTAAGGCCGATTCTGTTTATTTTAAACTGACTTCAAAAAAAGGAGGAGGTTCTCAATTCGACTGTTTTTTATTTTTTTTTGTTTTGTTACCTCAGAACTTTCGACTGGGTGAACCGATTTTGATAATAAATTTTTTGTTTGAAAGCCGGTGCTTCCCGTGTGGTCCCATTTCTATTTGGTCTAGTTCTGACAATGGCATCTATGAGAAAACCATAGAAGTCTTAGATTTGTATTAGGTATGTGCAACACAAATGGACGAATAACTCTTCCTGTCAGTGTTATTTACACAGCAGGTAGTGGTGTTCGAATTTATGTGGGGTAGGTGCCACAACTAAAAAGGGAAAAATAACAAAATTAGAAAAAAAATTACTTCCAAAAAAAATAAAACTACAAAGTGAAAAATAACTTTAATTTCGGAAGTCTGTGGCAAAAAAAACAAAAATTAAAAACCAAAGACACCGATTTCCGAAATTAAAGTTTTTTTTCACTTTGTAGTGTTTTTTTTATTATAAATAACTGAATAAAGCAAACAGTTTCGATTTTAATTAGGAATTCTATTAATCTGCTGTTTCTGTAAATGTTTAAATAAATTCATATTTCATTTCGTAGCAAACGGTTTTCAATTACATATTTCTGAATCGTTTATTTCTCGAACCGTTTTATTTGGAGGGTGGGCGAACGAATAATTACTAAAATACCTTTACGTTGAAGCTGCTGTTACAAATTATTTGATTTAATAATCATGACGAAATGTATAACGTTATTATATTTATTATGTAATGCAATGTAAGCACCATCATCTCGGATTCCGGGGAAATAGATAAGCTTTGTGTATGCTGGTGCACGTGTTGCATCTGTTGATTCTGGGTATCGAAATATGTGGGTACAATATTGTAGGTACCTAATATACAAAGGTAATCTACCTATTTGAAAGATAATGTTACGATAAAGGCGCGACGCGTCACCGGTAGACCATTTTCTGTGAAGTTTTCATAGAGATTGTTCCACCAGAGTCGCAACGCGCTGTCGTGTCGCGACTGTCTGCGAGAGGCCTAAATCCTGTCTTTTTTTTGGGTGGGAAATTATCAAATAACTTCTCCCGCTCTGGGCGGAGCGGGCGTGTCAGACTCTTACTGACTAAAACCCACCCGTGTTCCTTCAGTTGCCATGTTGCCGGGGGCCACGGTTTCCTAAATCCAGTCTCATGTTTTAATGAGTGTGTTTTAGTTTAATTTGTGATTTCCTGTGCGAGTCTCAATAAATACTTTTTTCTTTTATTTCTTTTTTCTAAGTTTATCTAACACAATAGATGCGATTCACGGCTACATCAGCAATGATTAAGTGCCTAATTTGGTTTACATTATAAGACCTTTAAGATTCAATATTGCAGTCAACATCTCTTTCAGAAAAATATTTCAGAATCTCTCTGTAATATTACAGATTTAATATGAGACACATAACCATAATCCCGTCTAAATAAGACCTTGGTAAATTCAAAGCAGTTTTATTTATCTCACTTCTATTAATATTGCGCTCTACTTTTATGGCCAGACGTGTGAGCCAGGTCGTAAAATTGTCTGTTCTGTTGCTCATGTATTGTACGGAGTCTTTGTTTGTGTATGGTGGTGAAATAAAAACAAGACCACTCTTCCTGCTATAATAAGCGAAAACATTAAAATGCCATTCAAAATCTATAGTTAACTAGCTGACCCGACAGACGTTGTCCTGTCCAAACAATCTTCTTCTTTGCATGTGGTTAGTGACTAACCTGATGTCAGAATTTTAAAGCCGGCCAAAGAAATAGACATTCATACATGCATACATTCGAAAAGCATTACCCTCCTTCTGTGGCAGTCAGGTAATAAAGAGAAAAGATTCTATTTTTTGTATGTTTGTTTGTTACGCTTTCACGCTAAAACGGCTGAACGGATTTGGATGTTTGGCACATGCGTAGACCTTGACTTGGGTTAGGACATAGGATACTTTTATCCCGTCATTCCCACGGGATCGAGACTTATGCATGTGAAACCGCGTGGCGCAGCTGGTTTTTATAAACCCCAGCAGGAGCAGCAGATTTTTTTACCATTTCATTTAATTTCAGGTTTGGTCCCGTAGTAAAAGTTGTTCATAATTATGAGTACAATTACCCTTATTTATATTTAGGGTAAATAAAAAATAAGCTATAGTTGGAGGCAGCAAAAGTTTTTACTTTAAGGCGCAGGCAGGCGTGACGCTACTCTAGTAGAACTTCTATGAAAACTTCATGGAAATTGTTTTACGTATGGTGCGTCGCACAGTCGCGTCGCGCCTGTCTGCGGACCCTTTAGCGGGTGCAAGTCATTATAGTGACATCATAACAGTCAGTC
The DNA here is from genome assembly GCA_949152395.1 of Agrochola litura. Taxonomy (NCBI): domain Eukaryota; kingdom Metazoa; phylum Arthropoda; class Insecta; order Lepidoptera; family Noctuidae; genus Agrochola; species Agrochola litura. Next base: position 19,128,054 of record OX424493.1, read on the forward strand.
GGCAGGGCTATTACCACAGTAAAGAGATATTGTATTGATAATTATGTATTGCAATATTAACGAAAGGTACACGTTAAGCAAGGCCCTTAAAACCCTCGTTAAAATTCCCGATTTTGCATCCCGATACAGGAGAGCTGGAAGCGAGATTCCCTCGAGATTTGCGTCGAGATAAATGGCGGATAGTATTCTAATGTCCGACGATATACCTGTTTGTTTATTGCCCGGAGCTTAGAATATTCTGCTCTCCATTAGGATAATGGTCTGATATCTGTTTGTAGTTTTGAGAAATGACTTTCACGTTATACTCGTACGTAGGTTAATAATGATGCGATAATAGAAAGAAGAAAGAAAGAAAGAAAATATGTTTATTTGCGGTAAACATGACGCAAAGAAAGATAAATAAAAACACGTAAATTACAAATTGGGGGAAAATATGCGTCACATTCACGCAAAACATCCATCGCTCAGCATAATGCTGTGACTCCGTGCGAGACAGAGCCCCAGCGCTGGTTTTCAGCGAAAGCCGGCGCTGACGTGATGACGTCAACCGGTGCAGCATAATAGTGAAATAACAAATCAAAAATAAAATAAATGCAATACTTAGTTCTAAATGTTTATACAAATATAATATTTAAAATGGCAACATTTCGTTCCATCGGCGAATTCACGACAATTCCCTAAAGTTGAAAACAAATCCAATATTGTGTGTTTGCCATAAGAGTATTATTTAGTGCTTCCTTATCGCCAGAGATTAAAGACCGAAAATATGAGCGAATTAAGACCGAGGTAGTTACTAGAAAGCATTTGTCCTTTCAGGAATACTTAATGTGACTAATGTTAACTAATGTGACTGTGATTAATCTGCCTAGCCCTCTCCCAACTTTGTTGGGCTCGACTACTAACCTTTTTTTTTTTTTGTGTCGGAAGTTTTCAAATATCTTCTCGCTTTGGGCGGGAGGGCGTGTCAGACTCTTACTGACTTAAACCCACCCGTTTTCCTTCAGTTGCCATGTTGCCGGGAGCCACGATATCCCTTTCGGACTTCTTCGCAACCCCAGCTGTCGGCTTCCAGCCTAAACGGAACAGCTGAATACCGGTATTTTACATCGAGCGACTGCTTATCTGACTTCCGCAACCCAGTAACTGAGTAACACGATATCCTTTGGTAAGACTGGTTGTTAGACTTTTGGGCTTCTGATGACTCGCAAGACTGTCAAAGATCTAGGAATGCCAGCCGGAATGCAGCAACGGCTTAACGTGCTTTCCGAGGCACGGAGGGGTCTCGATATGTAGTGGATGGTCACTCATCTACGAACCGACCGTGGCAAGCGTAGCTTAACCTTCGATTGACCCGTGCGGCTGTTATTATCTAGGCATGAACCCCTGTGACTCAATACGTAAGATATTAATATTACTTACCTACTACCTGTAAATGGCAGGTATAAATGTATCATATTAAAAATTATCCAACCATGCGAAGTCTCTTGATAATCGTTTTAAAATTGTTCCATCTTCGTTGTAATGTGTACATTGATACACATTGCGGAAATCCATCATAAAAAACAATAGACGTGGATATGTATTTAGTAATCTGTTCCGCTCAGCTATTTCAAAAGAGCCATAAAAACTCCTTAAAGAAATCGACACGTGTTTCACCTTTCAACGCAAGTTTGCGTTCAGCGCTCGGTGTGAAAACACGCCGTCATCGGGTTCGCGACAAGTCAATCGTCATCCTGAGGATGCCTGATTGAGAGGTGAAACACATGTCAATTTCTTTAGGAGTTTTTTATGACTCTTTAGAAATAGCTAAGCGGAACAGGTTACTAAATATATCCACGTCTATTATATTTTTTTTTTATGTGCACATAAGTAAGTTCTTTTTCACAAAAATCTATGTTATACCGGGCAGGAGTATATTCTGCATTGTGAGCAAGTAACACGCGGCTATTTTTATATTGCTCGACCGTACTACGGTCATCAATTTGGAGTGGAACGAGCTCAACACGAATTTCTTTTGGCATTGACGAAGATGCAGCAAGGATTTTATTCGATAAGCTGGTTTATATAAAAACGTTGCTGAAAGTTACGTGACGTTCAAAAATGTATGGTAATCATTACTTAACTTTAAGCAACGTTTATAAATAAACCCCAGCAATTTCAGTTTTTAGATTCAGCTGCATTTGGTGAAGATAATGGCCTCTATAATTAATTACCTATGCTATTCGTATCAATAGTGTTTAGATCACGATGTTTTATTTTTTTACAATGCATGTGCTCGAAAAGAGTGTTTTCCAAGCAGCCAAACTGGGCGGAAAGTGTCACTTTTTTGGCTAGTGGTTTTTACTTTTTGTTTATTTTTATTTTTTTAAAATAAACAAAAAGTCTCTCCGTCATCAACCCGACGCAAAGAGTTTTTATTAATTGAGAAAAGTTTTACAAATTAGATGATGATGTCTTCAGTGGCGATGACGATGGCGATGACAATGGTCAAATCGAAGTCGAAGTCAAAGTCAAAGTCAAAGCCAAAGCCAAAGCCAAAGCCAAAGTCATGACGATGGCGATGGCGATAATGATGATGAAGAATATTGTTTGTATTATTTATATACGTCAGTCAAAATGTCAGATGTTGCACATCATATTTGCGACTACTGTAAGGTTCACTCGTTTTTTTTATTTCCTCGCACAATGCGTAGTAAAACGTTATATGAAACACGTGCGTAAGATGATTTCCGACTCGTGTCGACTAATACACTCGTTGGAAATCACCTACTTTCCGCACTTATATCATAAATAACTATTGTTAGCCCATACACTATGAGGCTATGGCTATGAGGATAAGGTTTTATTACCCTTGTATTGTATTTATTAGGGAGATCCGTTCTCCGACCCGTAGTTCGCAGATTCACTGTGTTCCATGATCAGCTTTTCCTATTCCCAACTATGTTGGGGGTCTGCTTCCGTCGGATTGGATGCAGCTGAATACCAGTATTTTACATGGACCGACTGCCTATCTGAACTCCCGGGTCATTGACTGGGCAATACGGTACCCCTTTTGTAAGACTGATTATCAACTTTCAGGTCAGATCGATCCGTCTCTCCTGCTGTTAGATCTATTATTTTTTCTCTCTGTGTAATTATTTGTTAACAAAACGTAAGCATTTTGGTATTATTGATTGCAACATAATTGCTACTGTTCTACATGCTCAACCATGCAACAGCATTGCGCTAAGCGTTCCCGAGGCTGCATGAGATAACATCCCAGTACTTAATGCCCTGTAATGACATGTCAACAGTTCCTAACAACATATTACAATTTGTACTGAGCTCGTTACGAACTGCGTTAACTCGGAACGGTTTCTGTATCTATTAGTAGTATCTACATGGTGCAGGAGAAGGAGATATCAAGAATAGAATATAATACAATACTCTTTATTATGTATGTACACCATATAAATTCAGATATAAATATAGAAATTATAACACTACAAGACACAAGACTATTTAATAAAGTTCCGTATTCTTTATAAGATAGATAAGTGGGTTCATCTTTCCTATTGTTTTGTGTGTGATGTGATTTCGTGAAAAGTTTGTAATATTTGATTGACCAATGAGCGCGCGCGTTTGTAGAGTTATGCGACTACTGGCTAGCTCGTTTTTTTAGATAGATTAGTGTGAAATCTATTAGTTTAAAACGAAATTTGCTTTTTCATTCTTTTTATATAGAACTAGCAGCCTGCCCCGGCTTCGCACGGGTATTAAACAAACATTTCAAAGTTAATACTGCCTCGTTGGTCTAGTGACTGCCTCGTTGGTCTAGTGGTCGCAAGCGCTACTGCTGAGCATGAGGTCCTGGGTTCGATTCCCGGGTCGGGCAATGTGTTATTGGGTTTTTCTATCTGAAATTTCTCAGTAGCAGCTTGGAGTCTGGATTTGTGCCCGGTTGATGGCAATAGGCTCGCCCCCTATTACATGGGACTTAAACATAACTGGCGAAATGTGGGTGTACCTGCCACAGGAACACCTCTGCCCAACCCTTCGGGGAAACAAGGCGTGATGTTATGTTATGTTCAAAGTTATAATTTTTTTTTATAGCCTCCGTTCACCGGAGATAGTGTAGCTTCCCAACAGTGAAAGAATTTTTCAAATCGGTCAAGTAGTTTCGGAGCCTATTCAATGCAAACAAACAAAAAAACAATCAAATCTTTCCTCTTTATAATATTAGTGTAAATACGGCATTTAGTATTGATTTGTCTGAAAATTATAAAAGCTTGAATATATCATCACCTACCTAGCTTTTTCCCAATATTCTATAACTAATTACTATGTTGGGGTCGGTTTCCAGTCTAATCGGATGCAGCTGAATACCAATATTTTACATGGAGCAACTGCTTTCTTTTTTATTAACGCTTGAATACGTCAAGCTTTTATATAAAAGAGTTTCAGCTGTGCTTAGTTTTTTATTAAATAATGTTTCGTTATAATTATAACAAACTTCTCGACTAGCAAAGTATTTATGTTAGAAAATAAGATCAATTAGGTTGAAAAGAAATGAGCAATTATTTTAATTTAATATATTTAGGTGTTTTGAAATATCTTGAACAAAATAATAATCATATTTTAAGGTTGTATATTAGCTGTATATAAGGTTGTATATTAAAAATATCTGCAAAGCAGCTAAAGCTTCTTTCATTAGCAACAAGGTTAAATCGGCAGACAGTAAAATAAAGACAGTTTGGAAAATTATCAACAATGAAACAAACAAGAACAAAAGACATAATACAGATTACACACTAGACACTTCCGGCGGTCTTATTAGCGATAACATCAATGTTGCTCAGGAATTTGCAACTTTCTTTACCAATATTCCAATTAAAACTACAGAAACTTTAAATTCCTCCCCCTCACTTGCGATTGATTTATTAAAAGCGAATGTTTCAGCCTGCCCTGTGGAATTTAAATTTAAACATATAAACCCTGTGGTCGTTATAAAGGCTTTTAAGCAACTTAAGATCAAAATTACCGAAGATCTGTGGGGCATGTCTACTAAAGTTTGTCAATCAATTATTGAGACAATTGCACCCTATTTAGCTTTAATATTTAATTTGTGTGTTGATCAAGGGATATTCCCGGATTTAATGAAATACAGTAAAGTTATTCCACTTTTCAAATCCGGGGACAGAAAAGATACTAATAATTATAGACCCTTATCAGTTTTGCCGGTTTTCAGCAAGGTATTTGAAAAAGTAATGTTAAATCAAATGCTCAATCATTTTAATCGTAATAACATCCTACACGATCAACAGTATGGTTTCACCAAAGGACGTTGCACAACCGACGCCGATGTCACCTTATTGAAACACATCTTTAATGCATGGGAAGAGGCACGAGATGCAATAGGCATCTTTTGCGACCTATCCAAGGCATTTGATTGCGTGGATCACGAAACACTGCTCTTGAAACTTGAGCATTACGGTCTGGATAAACTTGCGCTGAGCTTAGTAAAATCATATTTGAATGATAGACTGCAGCAAGTTCAAATAAACGGTGTAAATTCATTGGGTTTAAAAGTCAAAATGGGTGTACCTCAGGGCTCGATATTGGGTCCATTCCTCTTTTTAGTATATATAAATGATTTACCAAATTTACTGAAAAATCGACCACAAATGGTGTTATTTGCTGATGACACATCACTGATTTTTAAAGTAGACAGACATGCACAGGAGCTTGACGACGTAAATAACGCTATGCTTACGGTCCATAATTGGTTTACTGTAAATAATTTGGTATTAAATGAGAAGAAAACTAAATGCATAAGATTCGCGTTACCGAATGTTAGAAGTAGTGAATCTCAAGTTGTATTGAATAATTTTAATTTTAATTTAATCATATTTAAAAATTTTATGTAACTTAATTGAATTTAATCACTGAATTTATTGTAATCAATTTAGCTTTTAATAATTTATTTTTACTGTTATCTAAACTATGTATTACTTGTTTTAATTAATTAATTGTGTTCTATCTGCGCATAATGTAGTGCATGCTGTGCTTTTCTTTAAGTAATGAGGCACTTAGACTTAAGTTTGCAATGTACAAATTGTAAAGTAATAGTGTACTCATTGTTGAAGAGCCTAATAATAATAAATAAATAAATAAATAAATAAGGAGACACTAGAATTCGTCGAAAAGACGGTTTTCCTGGGGATAACGCTTGACTCCAAACTACAGTGGGGTCCTCACATAACATCACTTGCAGGGCGGCTAAGTTCAGCCGCTTACGCTGTTTGGAAAATCCGCCAACTAACAGACGTGGATACCGCGAGACTGGTCTATTTTAGTTATTTTCATAGCATCATGTCTTACGGTATTTTGCTGTGGGGACGGGCTGCAGATATTGATTCTGTCTTTATTCTGCAAAAAAGGGCCGTCAGAGCCATCTACAACCTCCGCAGACGCGAGTCTCTAAGGGAACTGTTCAAGAAAATTAACATCATGACGGTACCTTGTCAGTATATATATGAAAACATTATGTATGCTCGAAAAAATCTACACCTTTTTAGTAAGATAAGTGACAGGCATAATTTTAACACTAGAAATAGGAACAAATTAGATCAACCACGTTTTAGATTGTCTAAAGTTCACACTTCTTTTATGGGGTACTGTGTAAAATGTTATAATAAAATACCACTCGATATTCTTCAACTAAATGAGAAGAAATTTAAAACATGCATTAAACGCACACTATGTAGACAAGCATATTATAAGTTGGATGATTATATAGTAGATAAAAATGCTTGGCTTAATGCTGGTCCTGCTCCACAGCCACTTGGGCTCACTATTTAAAATTTTAATATTTGGAAGAGTTGCTTTCCCTTTTTTAAATTCTGTTTTTGACATTACAAACTTAATGTTTATTTTTTATTTTACCAAGTAAATTGTTCAATGCTCCAATTAGATAATAATGATTTTCTTACTTTTTGGTAGTAAAATTCTATTAATTTCTTAAATACATTGCAAACTATAGTTTTGTATAATTTAGAAGCATTTTTAGATTTTTGTAAATGTGAGTACCATGGAGCCGTTTACTATGTTATTAAGATGTATGTTGACTTGAAAGAGCATGGCAGTTGAGAGAATGTCAAGCTCACTTAAATGTCTCGCTGATGGTGGCGAGTGTGTTGGATCATTCGGTTCCCTACAAAATGGTTGAGCTGGATGGTGCTGATCCACGCGTCATGTTCGTGAACGGGCGCCGTCAGTTGAGACTGGTCATCTCTTATCTGCCAGGGCTTATTTTTAATCATTTATTTGCAACTGCTTTGATTATTTTTTGTATATTGTTCTCACATATAGAAGCAACAAGAATAATGTACCCAGAATTTTGTAATATCTATATTTAAAAGAGTGGCCTTGGAGTTTCTTGCCCGTTCTTCTCCATAGAGATCTACGTTTTGGAATGGGCAACTAGCTTCAACTTTCTGACTAACTGACCGATTCTTTGACAATTCAAAAGTGCCTGTAAATGGTTTAATTGAAATAAATGCTTTGAGTTTGAGTTTGAGTTAGCTAATTTAACCTTACGAAAATTGAATTATAAACGGATGAAGAACATAGCTTTTAGGGCTTGAGGCAAGCGAAAGTTGCTACTTTGGGCCTAATTAGGATAGGGCTGTAAACCTACTACATATACTTAATCAACTTTTATTTGTTTTAGTACTTTTCAAGATCATTCTAGTGGATGAGAAAGCTCCGTCTAGATACACTTATACACAGCTATGTAAGTTGTACACGCACAAGCCCTCGTAATATGTAATTTTTTTCAGTTCCACATTCGAAAATTGTTGGCAACATTGCAAAGGGAGTTTTGAGGCGCGCAACTTTTTTCGCAGCGGTTTTCATCCATTCATATTAACATTTCGTGCTTAAATGTAGTAAAGTAACGTGAGCGTGAGATATCTGTATGTAGATTATATTTATGGAACTCTTCACGAAATTACAGGTTAACAGCAAACAAAATACGAAGGTGAAAATTACAGGTGCTTTGCATTGCTCATATCATATGGGTGTGTACAAAACACTGCAACTTATTTCTATGCTTGTATTTTTGCATTGTAAAAGCAGGCAGGCAATTATCACGAAAAAGTTTTAATGCCATGAAAATAATAAAATGAAAAAAAATACTGTGCGCTTTATTCGAAAAAATATTGGAATGCCATTACTTGACAGAGAATAAATAAATAAAATATAATATTTTATGGCATCTTACAATTTTTTTTACCCAAAATAGCCAGTATCTGCGGAATTCCATAAAACAAAAGGGGTTGAGCGCCAATCTCTCGACTTTTTACGCTTTTAACTGGTGAGACCTTCGATCATGAGACCATAGATGTTCTAAATAACATCTAAGGGTGAGACCTACCTACTCTCATTAAAAAAAGATGTTAGGAGTAATAAAGCGGGAAAGTAATAAATTATAAAAACTTTCGTCTTCGTTTAAATTGAATAAAATATAGGCGAGAGTTTATGCCTATATTTTATGAAACTTTTATACATAAATGACACTTTCACCAAACTTGAAGCTGAAAAAAAAGAATGAATGATTGTTTAATTAAATCTCTTTTTATACTGCATTTTTTATCATTCAGTTCGGGTATAAGACACTTAACCTATGTGATATTAGATACTTAACCTATGTGACCTAGTATGAACATAAATGACAATATAGACATGATAATGGCGACGTCTAGTTATTTTAATAAACGTAGTAACTACCTAAAATACCTACCTACATTCTAATAATGCCTTTTCATCATGCGAAAAAAGCATGTTTCGTAAAGAAATTGCCTATTCTATTATCGAATCACGTGTCAAAACAAAGACGGCTTGTGTACAAGTATGTGTGTCAGACGATGTTACCGAGATAAAAAGGCGGATGTGGGCCGGAACCGACCCCGCAGCGCACTTATCTGAAAAACTCTTAGGCGCAATCACGAGTCCGGGCCCTTGGCGATGACATCGGTCGGTACCTATTATGCTGCTGCTATACGGGCTAAGCGTTAATATTAATGTCTCAGCCAAACTGCGGCTTAACTATAGCGTAAAAAAATTTAAGCGTTAAACGATTGGCTACATTAATGTGGTTCAGTTCCAAAAGTTATTGCGAAATGGAGGTTGAAGCAGCTGCGATCATGCTGGTACATGCATGGTACTTTGAGGCTCTTACTCGGCGTACGCGGCGTATAGAATGAGACAGCGTAAATGTAGTCAATCCGGTTTGATGTGTTTTTCAACGTGCTAAAATCTTTGATGTGTCGAAAAAACCGCCACCAGTGGCAAACTCGAGTGGCGTTTTTTTCGTTTTTAGACCTTAAGCTTTAAGGTCTAACGTCATTAACGATGATACATCTGAATTAACGTACAGTACCGACCAAAAGTCCATGAGCAATCTCACAAAGCAATAGACTGACGCTTCGGTTTGACTTACGACCTTCTTCTATAAGTTGTTACAATACTGTAGACACGCACATTACACACACACACTCACTTTCTCTGCAACCAATGACTAGTTCAATAATCATCATTCGTTTTTAGTTTCATTCGTCTTGTTCACATAAATATTAAAGTTTAGCAGGTAGACCACAAAAAACTAAGTAAATTATTTCGATTTCTGTGGGGTAGATGCAGTTTGTTACAAGTATTCAATTAATAGAACTTTGTTGGTTCGTGCCGTGATAATATTGGTGACGAGCATTTAGCGCAGTGTTGTGGTTATTATTATCAAAAAGCAGGCATAAAATATATTGAAGAGATCAGATCAGATCAGAGAATATTATTGCGCTGCGTAAAAGTGAAGTGAATATCTAATAAAACCGGACTAAGTGTGAGTGTTATCATTTATATATTTCATATTTTACTAAACATAAATCAAGGGTATTGTTGATAGAACAGAGGTATTGTTGAGACAGAAGATGCCTTTAAAGTTTTAAATTAATTGTGAGGTTTAATTCGATTAGTGAATAATAAATAATAAGGTATTATGTGTAATAAAAACAATGTTTTTCTTTGTTCTAGAGAAATACTGTGAGGGTTAAGAGATATGAGGAAGGGGCTTATTATCGAGTAGCAGCGACGTCAAATGGTGAATGAAACAAAATGGTTTCATACCAACGAGATATTTTGCTGAATTATTAAAAACACGTCATTATGAACCGTTCGCCGTGCACTCTGAAGGCTTGCATCACTGAAGACCAGCTAGAAAACCGTTTTTGACCTTAAAATATTGACCGCACCAACTTAATAAACAACAGATTCGTTATTGCATGAATTTATGGTAACGAATTTTTTAAGCACGTTTCAATAGGGTGTTTGTTTTATTTCTTGCAGATATACCGAAATTGTTTAATATTATTTTAGTAATAGTATTATTTTAGGATTAAAATTTGAGGTTTAGTTTCAATCTTCTTTTCGTAAAGAAAATGAATACTTAAGCTTTAACCTCAATAACAACCAATATTTACTAAAGTCAAATAAAATGTAAAATAATTAATACAAATAAAATATAAACAAACTGCCCATATTTAACCTTAAAATTACCTATTCTGTAAGTAGTTTTTTACATTTTAAGTAGTCTAATATTCTTATTTATTACTTAATTACTTCGACCATGATCAAAGCTTAATATTTATGGTGAAAAAATCCATTAAAAATTTAAAATATTTCATAATTTAAATATGTCAAAATAATACAAACTGCTTCTAGTTTCTTGACATCTATTTCACATCTTATTCAGCTGAAGTAATGATAAATAATTGTAGCAGTGTGTTAACTTATGTAAAATAAATATAACGAATAAACATATTTTTTTAATTTTGTTATCATATATCACGCATTTTTTATTCTGAAACCTTTATTGCAATAACAACATAAAAAAAGCAGCAATATTTAAAAAAATATTATTATCGAAAACAAAAATAATAATATTTGCAAAAAACCGCACTGTGTTTTACGAGATTAGAACCTGAGGCAGTTTGAATTCCATACCAACGCTTATCGCTTTCTGCTATCTGCACTTGTTAAGTTACTATCGAATTTTAGCAATGCCATTAACTGGTCAAGTTCACGCGCATAGTGCGTGTGTGCTAGCATGTTTAAAGCGACGGAAATATATTGTTGTTTCGTGTAGAACAAAACTGCGTTATCTGTGGTGTGTGTATCGTGTTGCTTACACATACAAATGTACGAGCTATACCGCGTGTTCACAGCAATATGACTCTTAGCGTGCTCATGCACTTTTGAGCGCTTACTGTACCTACCTATACAGGGTAAGTTTTTAACCAGTGCGCAAACTTTAACACGTGACTTTACTCATCATTATGAACAACTTTTACTATGGGATCAAAACTAAAATCGTGAAAAAAAAATCTGCTGTTCCCTACATTTATGTTCGCATAACTGCAGTGCTTATTTAACACTTTAATTTACGCGTAACGACGCATGTGTCGTAGAAGCATTAATTAAAGTATGTTGTTTGTGGATAATTATTTTATATGTATAATGTAAATATTAGGAATTAAATGATGATGCTAATTTGCCGTTTACTTCATCATGGTTAAACACTGCTGAAAGTGGGTTATGACCACTATACTGTGGAAAGTTAGAGGCATCGCCATTATCACCTCGCTTGTTGTTCTTATCAGAAAGGATGATGTTGCCCATACTCTTAACGTTGTCTCATGTTACAAAATGTTAAAGACCCACGGTACAAGGATTATGGTATGGAAGTTTATTTTTACAGTTGTGTACTAATAAAATTCATAAATTCATTAATTCAATGACAGTCAACGCACAGTTTAAACCACTGGGTCTAAAAGCATGACATTTTGCACAAGAGTACCTTATATGATGAAGATAAGCACTAAGGAAGGATTTTTGAACATTCATCTAAAGGGGTTCATTAAGGGATGAAAGTTTGTATGGAAGTTTATACTATGTATTTACAACTAACTATTACATATATTATATGTACAAGTATGTAAAGGAAAAAAAAAAAAAAAGGATGAGCTCATTGGGCGTCAAAAAATTCTGGGCGCTCCTTGCGGGGCTCCACATCGCTGTCAGTGCGGTGAAGCAGTCGACCGCCTCGCACACCATGGCCTTTCCTGCAGCAAGAGCGCTGGTCGGTTGGTACGGCACGCAAGCATGACATCTTCCGTCGGGCACTTGTCACCGCCGGGGTGCCAGCTGTTTTAGAACCCAATGGCTTGGCACGTGACAGAATAACCATAATGCCTTGGAAGTTGGGTAGGCCTTTGGTGAGGGATGCAACCTGTGTCGACACCCTTGTGCCATCCCATCTTCCTAGCACTGTGGACTGTGCCAGGGCGGCTGCTACAGGTGCAGAAAACCTCAAACGGCGCAAATATAGCAACCTTACTGGTAGCTATATTTTAGAGCCGTTTGGGGTTGAAACACTAGGACCGTAGGGTCCGAGTGCTCACCGAGTATTTCGGGACATCGTCAACGGGTGGTCGACTCTTCCCGTGACCAGAGAGCTAGCCAGTTCTTAGGCCAAAGAATCAGCATTGCCATCCACCGTGGCAATGCTGCCAGCCTTTTGGGCACTTTTCCCGTATGGAAATTAGTTATTTTTGCCGCCTAGAAAACCTATCGAGCATACGGGTTGTTCACATATAAATTACAATACTTGGCGTTGTATTCGAGAATGATTGTTTTGCTTTACATGACATGTGTGCTCATGTCACTGTTCACTGACATGCAACTGGCTACACACTTTTCCATTCCATTACTTGTAAAGGCAGCAATACGAGCATCTGTCATGCATGTTGATAAACGCGTATATTAACCTCAATATGCCGCATTTCCCTAAAATTGACTCTTATTTCCTCATGGTTGTCGCATCGTGAGGAACAAAGAAAATGTGTCGGATGAAGAGCGTTCAAGTGTGCGCTGATAACACCACAACTACCTACTTAGTACGAAAATATGATTTATAAGGGTTGTGTGTCTTGGATGGCACTTTGTTTCGCGTTTCGCGTGAAAAGGAATTTGTCAAGAACTAATACTCGAACTTCGATCGGATCGCCTATGTAGTTATTTGCAACTTCCTCGTGGCTTCAAAAACGAACGAAATTCTTTAAAAAATCTTGATCGATTTTTTTTAACGGCATTTTCCATAATCAGCATCAGCAGCAGCATCAGCATTTCATTATTAGCTGTATGTAGGTACGAATCAACGAGCGATTTATTCGAAGACTCAGTCGACAAATTTTTATCACAACGCTCATACAGCGACATTAACCAGCACTTTTTCGTTCTCCCCGCCAGGTGGAGCTACATTACATTCGATTCAACGCGCTCATTACCGCAAACAGAATACATCGATAAGCAGAACCAAAACAAATACACGTTTAAATTAAACGCTCTTCTGTGAAGCGGTGGTTGTGTGAATGATTTGCATTTAAAGTGGAGTAATTTGGGTCAGTGACTACAAAGCACAGCGTAATGTTTGCTGCGCTCATCCGGCGGAATTCGGCCCTCTACCCACTTTGCTTCAATGTTCTTTTTTAGGGTTTCGTACCCAAATCCCAACGGGACCCTATTACGAAGGTTTCGCTGTCCGTCCGTCTGTCACAGGGCTGTATCTTTTGAACCGTTATAGGTAAACACTTGAATTTTTCACAGAGTATGTACTACTATGGCTATAACATCAAACAATAAAAAAATCAACCGACTTAAAAAAAAAAAACTACAAAGCGAAACATAACTTTAATTTCGGAAGTGGGTGTCTTTGGTTTTGAATTTTCATTTTTTGCCACCGATTTCCGAAATTAAAGTATTTTTTCGCTTTGTAGTGGTTTTATTTTTCAGTTTTTAGTTGTGGTACCTACCCCACACAAATTCGAATACCACTATATATGTAAACAACAGTGACAGGAACTTAACATATCCATATACTAAGTAAAAAAAGAATTTTCAAAATAGGTCCATATTGAAAAAAAAAAACCTACGCTACGAACATATAACCTCCTCCTTTTTGGAAGTCGGTTAAAAATACCATACAAGAAACGTCTTTTTTGGGGTTTTAAAGAAAATACTGTTCAATATTATACGGTCGTACAGAACCCTTCGTGTGCGAGTTCAACTCGCACGGCAGCTTTTTTTACGCAAATATGTAAGATGTGGGGGCTTGGCTATGGAAGCGCTGTATTTTCTCTGTTATGTTGCTCTTGGCTGCCTGAGAAATTGGCTCTGAATATGTAAGTTAGTATGCGTAGATATTATATTTCGGCACGCCTGATTTAATCTAAAATTTTCAGAAAAACACACGGATTTTATGTTCCATAGAGTGCCCATGACATGGGCATAGTTTTTACGGCTCAATATCGGCACTGTCCCAATATTGCCAACAGTGTCGCCTAACCATTTATCAATTATTGGAAAAATGTTCGAGCTTTTTATTTTCAGTGTCTCTCCACTCATAAAAGTGGTAAAGTGAGGGCTATTAGCCTTTTGATAAAAAACAAAAACTCCATAATACGACTTTATCAGAACTCACGCAGTTTTCACGCGATTAATCCCAATATGGCGTATAAAAAATGCCATTTTGTTTGTGTATCACGGTACATAAAACCTTTTCTAATCTCATTGTTTGAAACACGTGGGTGCCAACTGTTTTTCAAAAGTTAATTGTCCTAACTCGGGGCAGCGTGGCTAACTGATTTACATGCAAATTGAAACAGGTCAATATTAGCAGAGTCGATTTAATTCGTGGTCTCGGTACCGGGACCCGGGACCACTGGATATTGCTGAGGTTGACTGTTTTTTCTGATATTGTCACAGAACCGAAATTGGATTATTGCGATAGATATTGGTTTCTTTATTTGGTTTAATTCGATTATTTCACAATGGGTGTATTAATTAAGGATTACGTCCTTTGTTAATATTTATACAACACTTACTGCGCCCCGCGGTATCACCCGTATAAGTCTCAATTCCGTGGGAATATCGGGATAAAAAGTATCCTATGTATACAGGTTATAACGGATTTGAATGAAAGAGTAACAAACGGACGTTTGTTAGTATTTATAATAATATAAGTAATAAAAAATATAATAAATAATATAAAATATAATAATAATATCACACATAACATCACGCCTTGTTTCCCCGAAGGGTTGGGCAGAGGTGACCCTGTAGCAGGTACACCCACATTTCGCCAGTTATGTTTTAAGTCCCATGTAAAATAGGGAGCGAGCCTATTGCCATCAACCGGGCACAAATCCAGACTCCGAGCTGCTACTGAGAAATTCCAGATAGAAAAACCCAATAACACTTTACCCGACCCGGGAATCGAACCCAGGACCTCATGCTCAGCAGTAGCGATTGCGACCACTAGACCAACGAGGCAGTCATCAATAATAATAATATATATATAATATAATATATAGTAGGATTCATGTATAATGTTAATGTTATTGTATACATTTTTGCCGGTGTCGGCGTCTGCGTCTCTTTACTTGTCTCAACGATGCCTAGACTACCACAGATACTAAAGGCATAGACAAGTAACTGTTGTTACGTCGGGTGCAGACACGCGGACTACTTATATTTTATTTTTAAAAGTATTTCACTTATCTATTTTTATTTTATTTTATATAATGTTTATTTCTGTATCTATCTATCCGTGACATCACTGTGGGCCCCTATCAGAATACCAGTGCTGCGACATTTATTTTTTAAATGTCGCAGCATATGCTGAGATAGGAGCCTTTTGGCCTCGTACAGGACTTTCTGTTTTTGGTTTTTTACCTTGTTTTTTATTTTTTTTTCTTTTATTTTTTATTAATGTTTAAGATGAAGGTGTTTAGTTTAATTTTTTATTCCTTGTGCGAGTCTCAATAAATACTTTTTCTTTCTTTCTTTCTTTCTTTCTAATGTAGTCCTTAGCGATCATAGCATTCCATAAGTAGCTACAAGTTATTTATTTAAGTAGCTCACGAGAATGAAATAATGTAATTAATACTTTGTTCTTGAATAGCTACGCTCGTAATTTCCGTACCTGTCATCCAGCGGATGGAATAACAAATAGGCTATTGTTTCTCGCAGGTTTGCAAACTGTTACTACAAGTGTTATTTCGAATTTCGATCTGCAACTATTGTTGATGCACTGGGCATCCACTTTGAAAAGCGCCACGTTGTCTGAGAAGGATATAGGCAAAATATAAGACAAAGGTCTTTTTAAATTTTCAAGAGTTTTCAGATAAGAGTCCAGTTCATTCCGTCATATCCTTCTAGGCTTACCGTGAAATCGTTTGCTGTTCTGAGACCCACTGCGTGGTCTTTGCCCATTGCTTATAGGCAGAAATGACCTGCCCAGTCTTATTTGAGTTTTACAGATAAATGGCTATATTTATCAAATCGGGGGTACATTTATTGCGCACATCCGTCTATTTCAAGACCATTTGCGAAAAAGTCCTTTCCACAAAACAGTTAGAACTAGGGATGCCTACTGAAATAAACGACATACTTAATTAGAAAATAAAATGGAATGTCATTCTTGGTAAACCATTCCATGATTTTCTTCCGCTTCTCAATCTCAATTAACCGTAGTACGATAGATTTTTTAATAATTCATGAAATAAAGTTTAAATACGGGACAGGGTCTGTCCCGGCAGGACGTTAATAATTACGCCTGAAATATGGGACGTCCCGGGAAATACGGGACGTCTGGCAACGCTAGTCGTAATACCCTACACTCTTAATATCCGTCATTTCCATTTTAACCGGTTTTTAGCAATTTCATCTGGATAGGTAAATATTTTACCGCTCCTAAACAAGTGCACATGAACACGATCCGCTTGCTCCGAGCTACTGAGTCTGAGTACACATTACAGTGCTTCGCCAATTGAATTCAAGGTCGCTGCCTCGCACACTGAAAGCTGCGGTGACTGTGTGCATGGGGTCTTAGCAATGTTTGTGAAGATATATACTTACACAAATACGGTTCAACATTGAAATCGGGTTGTGTTATGTTACTGAACTCGCTGTTCGTGAAACATTGTAGTTTGGATGGAATATAAATGAGGATTTGATGCAATGCGGGATCAAAAATTAGATCAGTATATCATGCTAACCGAAGTATGGTTATTATTGTTTCAAAGTCATATATATCTTACGTTATGATGGTCTTCAAATTCTACAAAGATATATCTACAGAACTGTTGAATAAGTTTGCTACGAAGCTTTTACTGCAAAAATACCAGTTGGAATAAAAATTTCGTGCTCACAGCGAGACGCTTCGCGTCCGGTACAGCTGGGCTGTAGAAGAAATAAGCACTGTTCACTTTAAGCATGTGTCTGTGTCCAGGATGGTACCAAAATCGTGTAAATATTTGAATCCACATCATCTGCTAAACTTAGACTGAACCTCAATGGGATTATGATAAAAATGTAATGTTATTATAATTAATTATTCTTGGATAAAACCCTAGAAAATAACTGTAACATTAATAAATCTTTAGCTGTCATAAATTCAGCAATTTTTTTTACTGCCGAATGTATTTTAGAAAATATTTTAATAAAATATTCATTTATTTATTATGAAATACATAAATCAATAGAAGTGCGGAGAATTAGCTAAAGGCATGTTTTTTCACTTCAATAAAAAAAATTTGCCCATACAGGTATATTCTATATCGGTACAATTCAATCTACTTAGCCTTTTCCCAACTATGTTGGGGTCGGCTTCCAGTCTAACCGGATGCAGCTGTATACCAGTATTTTACGTAGAGCGACTGCCTATCTGACCTCCACAACTCAGTTAATAGCTAATACGATATCCCTTGGTAAGACTGGTTGTCAGTTTTTCGGGCTTCTGACGACCCGTAACGACTGTCAAAGATCCACGAATGACAGCCGGGACCAACGACTTAACGTGCTTTCCGTGGCACGGAGGAGTCTCGGTATGACCCATCCACAGACCAACCCCGGCAAGCGTAGCTTAACCTTATGAATCGACCCGTGCGGCTGTTATTACTTAGCCACGAGCTACGAGTACAATTACGGCCGATATAACTTGGCAGTTCTGAACATAGGCACTATTAACTTTCGCGCATGTTCTCTCACTCACACTCGCCTCATGTCACCATTTGGTTCCTAAAAATGTTATTGCGCAGCTTTCTGAACGAATTTCGGAACTGTCAAGTTATATCGGCCGTATTGTAGAAGCTGGTAAATTACACAAATTAAATAAATAACCTCCTGTTCGTTGTAATGCTGGTGACGACGACTGACGATAAATCTAGTCTCCATTACACCCTTTTCCATCTTATTTACCCGATATCCCATCACGTTGAAGGACTTACTGATTGCATGTTTCCCAAGAAAAAATCTCGTTAATTTCTGTTGCTGAGACTTCACAAGTTACGAGACCAAGTGGATATTCCTCGTCAACTTGTCAACGTATGGAAGTTTGTAGCAGCTTACCAGTTTATACGGGCAATATCTACCGAGATACGGATTCTGACGAAGATTGTGAAATAACCCTCTCCTGCCTTTTGTTTAAAGTAGGTCGATAGTTCAACAGGTTTCGGTTGAAGTTACGAGCCTCTGAAGTTTAAGAGCAAGACGCCACTGACCGTTTGAATTGAAAACGTGAAATATAAATTGTAAATTCTTTTTCTGGAGCGGTAGCAATGCTTAGGCACTGCAAAGTTTTATTGTTTCCTGCAGGTAGGTAGAATTTGTTTTCTGCATTGAGGTTTTCCTCACTACCGGACTTCAGGTACATCTCTAGCTATTTTACAATTCAACAAATAGTTTTCTTGTTTATTGTCATAAGTCTAGTGCGAGGAGTTCGATAACGTTATAAGAACAGTACCTACAACATCAGCAGATTTAGTCTCCTTAGAATATTCTATAATCACCGACCTATCTACTACTAAGGGATTAGAGCAATACCCTTTTATGTCCGTCTATAGAAATGTAGTCATTAATAACATCGCAGGTCCATGTTTTACTTAACCCATATAACGAACGAAAAGAGGTCGAACACGACCGAGTATTTAATAAAAAATCTCTTCTAAAATTCTGCCAGTATCAAATGAATGCAAGCGATAAAAAAGTTGGTACAATAAGTTTGTGATCGACGGGAGCGAGCACATTCGCTCCGTGATAAATGACTTTCTGATCTCACCGAGATAAAGAGTAATGGTGGAAGCAATTATGTGCCCTGAATATGACCAACGACATTTTCGGTAACGTTGGAATGTATAATTTAACTTAATTACGCGTATAATAGATTTTCAGTTACCTTCTCATTTATAATTTTTGTGACACCTCTGGAAAAATGATTAGGTACCTCATTATGAGAAATCGACAACGGACGGTCAATTTATCTTGTGCTATCAGTTTCAAAGGAGTATAATTTCAGGGGATTGAACTTGTACGAAGGGTGCTTAAACCTCGCATTAATCGACGCGGTTTACTTATAAGCCGTTTATAAGGCAAGAGAAAACGGTGCGATCAACCTGTTTTTAAGCCTTTTTGCGACGGTCAATGTTGGGTCACGATAAGGACCACAAACACACTCCAATATATTTTTCGCTCAGAGTATCTACTGTGAGTCTTAGGAAAATTGTCAGTCAACCAAAGGATACGGATTTTCGTTAAACTGCTGCTGCGCTGGCAAGACTTTAAAAATATTGAAATTGGACTCATGCTTACATATTGCTGAAATCGTAAAATGTTTTCTCTCAGAATGGTTTCAATTGAATTTTGAAAGGGAAAGTTGAAGTTTTCGTTTAATGGCACGTAAAATAAGGTTCCGGGTTCATTTTGAATGGCGGATGGAAAGTGTGATTGGGTTCAGCTGTACGTACTTAAGCTGTTATAATATAATTGGGATTCTGCGGAAAAATGGAGGAACGCGCCTGTAATGTTTTACCAGTCTTTTTTACACGGTAGATAGAACCTGATATCTGACACTAAGGAAATTAAAAGGACTATTTTGTAATTAATAACAAAGAACTGTGGTTTTTGTTGAAAAAAGAACATCAACACGAAAACATAAACCTCCCTTAAACATACCGACGGAAAATATTTTTATATTACACAGCATCCCCATTTTTATTTTCATGGTAACACAAAGCCCCAATCAAAATTATCGGTGGGTATCGACAGAGCAGCCATCCTTTTTCATAGCGGACGTTAAATAACAACATTACTAAGTAATAACTTATTGTTTAAAAACGAAACGAGGGCTTTTACGCAAGTTTGTTTTATTATAAAAATCCTTTTTTTGTATTATCATGTTTGTAGACTGTAAAAAGTAGAATATTTTTTTTTACTGGAAGGGTAATTTGGGTTACTTTATGCGGTACTGTTGTTGGTTGTATCTTTTTAATATTTTACGAGCTCAATGTCGCAGTCAGGCGCCATCTTGAAATCGTTTTGCCTAAAGGGTTTGCTGTAATTTTTTCAAAGCGTTTGGGTGAAGTTTAGAATGGTTTGTAGTGGGTTCCGATTCTAATTAAGTATATACAATTGTTTGATCGAATGAAAATTGAAGTACCTACATTGATTTTTTGTTGTGGCGTACGAAGCTTCATGGTGGGACTGGTGCTGCGTTCACAGCTGGATAAAAGAAACTTGTTTAAGTACCCCCCCCCCCCCTTCTTTTCAAAAAGTATTCTGTAAATGTGTTCCGTGCATACAATACTATGCCAAATTAAAAAAAATCCTTCTTTATTCTCTTTCGTACGAGCAAATAATTAGGAACATAATTATTAAAAAAAATAAAAAATCGCAGGAAGTGTCATGTAAACGTTGCAGCTTTCACAGTATAGTGGTTAAAATGATCGAATTCACAATATTCAACGTCACGTCCTCACATTCGTTACCGATGTTGCCAATGCAAATATTTTTTTAAATTTATGAATATGAAAACTGAATGACAACATTGATACGTGTCCAACGGCGGCTTAATAGGTTTATTCATGAACTAGGTATTGCCTGTGGACACGGAAATAGATTTTATTTATTTATGATACAACACAATCGAACGTAGCATACGGCTTTTTGAATGTTTCGCTATAAAAAATAACTTTTTTTGCGTGAAAAATGAACATTGTTGAAATGTTTGGTATTGAGAGTTTCCGATGGGAAATATTTTTGGGTGAAAAGTTTTAACGAGCTCTAAATCGCCATACTTAAAAGTTTCTTATTCTTAACCTCCTCAAAATTGGTTTACTTAATGTGCCTCTTATAATTTATAACGTGACGATATTATCGTGAACGTTTTCGTCCACGTCACGGCATAACGGTAACACAGGGAAGTAAACGTAAGAAAATGTATGAAGACGTTTTTAAATTTCCGTTTACGATGACGTTAGGACAGTCGCGGATTTGCAGTCTTGGCCGCCCTAGGCCCCAGGCCATGTAGTAAGTATCAGCCGCCCCTTTCTCAGCACCCATCATATAGACTACATAATGAACTTACTTTATTGCCAACTTTTATCGAAATCGGTTCAGAAATTTAGTTAACTGTAATAAGCTGCTTGTTTATAATATTTTCCGAGTTTTCAGAGTTAAATTGTTTTATGTTATTATTGTTATACGATGCGGTGCAGTGCGGCCTGCCCCATAATGTGCGCGAACGTTTAGAATATGTACAGACGCCAGCACATCAAGCTACCCGAAACTGTCAAATTTTCCCAATCAACTTTGAAACTTACATTTCAGCGATAAAGTTGAAAATCTATTAAATAAATTTGACAGATTGTAGTAGCTTGAAGTGCTGGCGTCTGTACTTTATTTCTTGTTATCATCATTGAATTTTTTGTCACGATTGGCCGCCCCTAATATCTGGTCGTCCTAGGCCCGGGCCTACTGGGCTTTAAGGCAAATCCGCCACTGCGTTAGGATAACTTGCTCGTATTTCCATATATTTTATGAACGTGAACGTGGACGTCTACGATCATCATCATCTGCAGCTGAATGCCAGTATTTTACATAGAGCGACTGCCTATCTGACCACCACAACCCAGTTACTGGGTATTACGTATTTTCCCTTGGTAAAACTGGTTGTCGGACTTTCGGGCTATTGACGACCCGTAAGGACTGTCAAAGATCCACGAATGACAGCCGGGACCAACGGCTTAACATGGACGTCCACGATAGTATTAGAAATAAGAAATTATAAAACCGCACTGCTCACAATGGCTTCTTTATTTGTGAGAAAGGACGCTGTTACTCATCCTCTTGTCGTTGGACACACAGTTGCCTGTTGCGACATCCACGATGGCGGTTCTCTTTTCTATCTGGATATTTAGAAGTCCCAAGACAAGCAAAAAAGTCCGTACGACGTTCTTAGGTATTGTTACTACAACTTGGTAAAAAAGAGTTTAGAAAAAATGACGGCGCTACTATCGCACTTAAGGTCACTTCGAATGGGAAATAAATTGTTAAAATAAATGTGCAACAAAAAACGCTGCTTGTTGGTGACTCAAATCAAAACCTACTAGCACTTGTCGGCAAAGTAATGCCATCATCATAGGTCTGCGTTAAGTAAAATATTTAGTTCTAAATGTCACCACGTCAGACTCTTTTATGTCGACCTGTACAAGAACATACATTTAATTAAACTTCTCGCACACAATAACGTACAAAGGCGGACTTCATGTCTTAGGCATTCTCTACCAGTCAGGTGGTGAAGAGATGGGATGGGAGCATTTATTTTTTGACATTTACAATATTATACCTACCTTCAAATTGCCTGTATACGCCCAAATTGCACGAATAAATAACTCCAACGAAATATTGAACCATTTGCACGTCTATTAAGGTGGCTGGACGAGTAACATTTTTTGTTTTATTGGATCAAAGAGTCCCGTAGGGCCTATTTGTATAAAAATATACCTACCGTCGGCATGTAACGTTGTCTGGAAAAGGTTTTTGAACGGCGATTATGTTTGTCTGGCAATGCTCTTAATGCATATTATATTATCAACAAGAGAAAGGTCTTGTAATACCAGATCTTATTCTATAAGGAGTCGGCATGAATTGTTGACTTGGGAATATTCTGTCTCAGTTATTTGCTCGACTTCAAACTAAGTACAGTCACGAGCATACCTTAGACTTATCTACGCAAAATTTAAAATCGAATTTCTCTAGAAGTAACTATAGCAAAGTTGAGAAAATAACTATTTAATAATAGTATGGTTTCGAAAATACTATGCTCATAACACCATACAATTTCTATCAATACTTTAGATGAAAATCGCTTTTGAATCTTGCGTAAATGTTAGGCATTTATCCTCGAGACTGTACAATATATGATGATTGTTTTGAAGTTTTGAGACAGAACTGTTATAGTACTAACTTCTGGGGACTATTATTGCGAACTACTAACCTAAGAATACTTAATTTATCTACATGATAGTCTTGCTTTAAAATTAATTGATCGAGGATACCTATCAGTAGGCAATATGGTTCAGATCCGGGACCGAAACCGGTATGCTCAATACGGTTACAACGAATATATTTTTTACAGGTAATTTTAAAGGTTACCATAAATTGAATACAATCAGTATTAATACCGGTTACCAAAATAAAAATTATCTATATCTTACACGAGCCGTCGGCATTAGTCAAAGGACGCGCATCGCCTGTGTGTGTGTAACCGGTATTAAAACAGTAACCTAAATGAGGTACTCATCATGTTTCTTTTTATGGTTACCCAGATAGCGGTTACCTTAGTCGTAGAAGTAACCAAAATTCTTCGATACCTGTACCGTAATTTATAAAGGTTTTCGGCCCCTGGTTCAGATAACATAATTTACCACCCACGAGTATTATTAAGTAACCACATTTAACAATCATTTTTATTAAAACAACACTTAAACCATTTGGAGTATTTGAAGATTCCTAGAGCTCCGTTAAAAGGGCAAAGTAAATATTATATTAGAAAATTAACATTATAGAGGTTATTAGGTACAGCTGAAGCCCTAGTTTTCCCCAAACAGAAGAAAAAAATAACAGGAAAAAAACTCAGTTACTCAAAGGAAATTAATTCCATACGTTTCCACGGGAAATTAATTTCCTGCCGTTTGTGAATTTTCACATCATCTTAGATGTGAATAAAAATTTATGTAGGTAGGCACACCTATTAAAGGTTGTATTCTTAAAAGGGGTAGCTTGTGTTGTGAATCGTTTTGTATGGAGAAGTGGGTACCACCATCTATATCTGCCTCTTGCTCTCGAGACTCTTCAGTCTTACCAATGGGTACTGCAATAAGCAACCTTATTTTGTATAGGCTGTTAAGAAAGCAGCACTATATTAGAAAATTCGGTTTATTCCAGAAATCCCCACCGACAAATCCCCACCAGTGGGGATTGTTATTTTTTTTCCAGAAATCCCCACTGGTTAAATAAACTCAGCCTTTTTTAGGGTTCCGTAGTAAACAAGGAACCCTTATAGTTTCATCATGTCCGTCTGTCTGTCTGTCTGTCCGTCTGTCTGTCTGTCCGCGGTCTAGCTCCGAGACCCTTAGTTCTAGTAGTATAAAGCGGGAGGAAACGCCCGGGTGTCGTCACTGTGTGGATCGCCCGGAGGACACGGTGGAGCATACGGTGGAGGTCTGCCCGGCTTGGGCAGGGCATCGCCGTGTCCTCGTGGATGCGATCGGCGGCGGTGATCTCTCGCGTCCGGCCCTGATTCGGGCCATGCTACGGAGCGACAGGAAATGGGAGGCCGTCACCTCTTTCTGCGAAGCAGTAATGCTCGCGAAGGAGGAGACGGAGCGCTTGAGGGAAAGGCAAATTTCGCGCCCTCGCGCCCCTAACCGCCGCAGCAGGAGACGCCCTGGGCGTCGGGAATCGCAGGAAGATTTCCGGCCACCGTAGGCGCGGGCTTGCGGACGGTGAGCAATGGGTAGCTCGCCGTCCGATAAGGACCAAGCCCGGGTCGACGGCGCGTTGTGTTCCACGCGCGCCTCAAAGAGATGTCAGCAGAATTGACGGGGTCCGCTAGGGCCAATGCCAATGCCGGGGGTTCGAAGAAAACCGATAGGGAAATCGTGGCCCCCGGCAACATGGCATAGGAAGGAACACGGGTGGGTTTTAGTCAGTAAGAGTCTGACACGCCCTCCCGCTCCAGCCAGAGCGGGAGAAGTTATTTGATAATTTCCCACCCAAAAAAAAAAAAAAAAGTACCTATTAATTACGCCGACAAAGTGGTAAAACAAAATTATGAAAACATTTTTTTTAGGGTACCTCCCATACACGTAAAGTGGTGATGTTTTTTTTCATTTATTTTTTCCCATGTTGTGGAGTATAATTGGAAAGGTCCTTTAAAAAAATTGTGAATTTGTCAAAACCATTTTTGGATTCAGGGATTCGTTTGCGAAATATTAAGATTTAAAGTGGTAATTTTTGTTAGAGTCAAGTGTCCCCTCCCTGCCAGCTACATGGTTGGTTTTGGATGTGTGAAAAAAATCACAGCAGTAGTTTATATAACGAAATTAAAAGGAAAACTATCACAGCTAAGTAGGCTCTACAAGTTAACGAGTAATAATTGACCAACTTAACTTTGCAGTTGCAAAAACATGTTTTCCCATACATTCCGTATGGGAGAACATGTTTATCAACTACAAAGTTAATTTTGTTTTTGGGATAACTTCATCCCAACTACGGAACCCTTCATTGTGCGTGGTCCGACATGCATTTGGCCAGTTTTTTCTAATATTCTAGTCGTTTTTGGCACTCGCCGGCCGCTGCCGGAGCACCGCTCGCTTCGCTCGCTCGGCTCGTGCGTCACAGTTCTAACCTAACCTAACCTTTTAACTAGTGGGGATTACTGGAAAAAAAAATTACAATCCCCACTGGTGGGAATTTGTCGGTGGGGATTTCTGGAAAAAGCCGAAAATTCTAACAATTCGTATTTTAAATAGAATAGGAATGGTTTTGTTTGATGAAAAAGTGTCGGTAAGCCCTAGGCTGTCAAGCGACAAAAATATAAAAATGTACGATTGAATTCTCTAACAATATAGTTATCGGTTTTACCGCAATGAGACTTTTATTTGATATCGTCCCAGTACCGAAGGGACGCGAAGTGTCTACAGTGCCGTGTTACCCAGTAACTGGGTTGTGGAGGTCAGATAGGCAGTCGCTCCATGTAAAATACTGGTATTCAGCTGCATCCGGTTCTTGACTGGAAGCCGACCCCAACATAGTTGGGAAAAGGCTGGGCAGATGATGACTCTCGAAACTTCAATACAGCATAGGTATCCTATGGGTATATTAAGTCGTGATAAAAACCTACTTAAAGCTATGTTATTCAGAACTTTGGACAGAAACCACAAAATTGCTTATAAGAAGAAAAGAGAATTCGTTATAACATCATTCGCGCTCTATTTCAACTCAGCATATAAATTGAGATACACAAAGTTAATTATAAATATATCAAAGAAACATACAGTAATTACATTCCGGGACACCTTCATTTATTACTGAGCGCCTTTTCCGGGCCGCTTCGTAAGCGAAGCGCTGTAAGCTCATGTTAATTCCGCTTTTAAAGCCGCTGTAAAAACAATCTATTACGCGTGTTGCGGAATAATCAAGGTAACGAGGTTCCCTGTTGTTGTCTGCACGCAAATCTTAAGGGCTCAATCGCGACATTAAGGATAATTAACTACCATTTAAGAGTAGAGCTTAAATTAACGTTGTGATTATGATTTGGCCTTCGTGTAGTATTGGCCCGTTATCGTTAAGTATACTCCATTTGAAATAAGATTAGACATTTAACTAAACCTTTCTTACAGTTCGTTCAACCGATTTTGACTTCTATTGCGTTGGTGGCATAACAAATGGCAGCTGCAGTAAACAGTTGGTATTGTAACCACTTTTTTGCTTTTAATGCCATCCTTATGCCTACGGTATGGAAGTCAGAATCAGTTGAGCGGACTGTAAAAAAGGTTTGTTTAAATGTCTAATCTTATTTCAAATGGAATATAGACGAGGATCACCTGGCTGCAGAGCTGTGATTGGATTAGGAAGTTCTCGCGCTAAGACAGTAGCTATCTTAACAAGACTGTTAAAATGGCTTGTGGTCGAGTCTTATGGCTCTCAAATTTTGCCGCTGCTATCAAAACGGTGAAGGAGAACATCGTGAAGAAACTGGCATGTCCTAGAACCAAACATTCGAAGACATATGACATCCACCAACCCGCACTGGACCCGCTTGGTGGATTACGGCCCACTCCCTCTCACAGAGAGGACGCCTGTGTCCCAGTAGTGGGAACATTATAGGCTGATTATGCTTATGCAAGTATACGTAGTGTTTGTAACTTAAAACTTACAAGTCTCTGTTACTGTAAGCGAGTTTACTTGTAAAATTACCTTCATCGACGTTATGATTGGTTAGCTAAATTATTTTAGACATAGAAACCACTAACTGTAACCGGTACTATTAGATAACAGACTATACCACGCTTATACAACATAACATAAACATCACGGCTGTAATCCCTGAAGGTTTAGGCAGAGGTATACCTATGGTACACCCACATTTCGCCAGTTATTTTTTGATTCAGATTCATTGATTGTATTATTATTAATTTATTTGAATTTATTATTAACTTATTGATTTTATTGTTATTTCCTTTATTTCATTTATAAACATATGATTTACATTTTTAAATATTCTTATAAAATGATTAAAAATTTAAAAATATAAAAAAATAGTAGCCCACCGGTGTCGGAAACAGGGTCCAAGCCACCGGTGGTCAGGGCTCCTGAGAGAGGAACCTCCTAACAATACGCGCCGTGTCCAGGAGTACCGCTTTCTGGATCAAGCCCTTGATCCAGCTGCCTAACGAGAGCCTCCTCAGGTGTTGGTCGAGGCTCTTGGCTATTATGCCATTGGCCGTCATGACTATCGGCACAATGATTGCTGTATCCACATCCCACAAGTCGACAACCTCGCGAGCCAGGTCAAGATACTTAATCTGTTTATCTTTTTCAGCTTTCACGAGGTTCTCGTCATGCGGGACCGCTATATCAATAATCATTGTGCGACGCTCTAATCGATCTATCACCACTATGTCGGGCTTATTGGCAACAATAGTCCTGTCAGTGATGATAGATCATTCCAAATACAACGTGATATTGCCATTTTCGAGGACTGGGTCGGGCACATATCTATAGTACGGTACTTCCGATTCCACAAGACTGTATTTCAGAGCAAGTTGCTGGTGGATAATCCTGGCTACAAGGTTGTGCCTATGCAAGTATTCTCCGTTAGCCAGACGAGAACAGCCAGAAATAATGTGTCGGATTGATTCTCCGGGACGGTGACATGCCCGACAGATGTCAACCGTGCCGTCCTTCACAATATATTTCCGGTAGTTGTTCGTCATCATAACTTCGTCCATAATTGCAAAGACAAAACCTTCGGTTTCCCCAAAAAGGTCACCGAATCGCAACCAGGATACGGACGCTAACAGGTCTACATCGGGCCCATGTAAGGCCCGGTAAAAGCGCCCGTCAAGCTCTTTGCTCTGCCATACCTCCCTGCGGTCATTAGTATCTAATACTATAGGTTTGCGCCAGTTCTCGTTAGCCAAGGATAGCGGGGTGAGGCCCTTGTCCACTGAGACTACATCTCGGTGCATCCCCACGTCGGTTTCTAGGAAGTATTCCCTGAGACTGCATACCTCACGGTTGTGCAGGGTCTTAGCATTTAAGAAACCTCGACCTCCGCACTTCCGTGGGATATACAGTCTCATCACCGATGAACGTGGGTGATGCATCCGATTTGCGGTCAGCAGTGTGCGGACCCTCCTATCCAGGGCGTCAAGTTCCGTCTGAGTCCATTTGAGTATGCCGAAAGAGTACATCAAAACTGGCATGACCCAACCGTTGAAGGCGCGCACCTTGTTTCCGCCTGATAAAAGACTATTTAATACTTTATTCAGGCGGCTAAAGAAGCGCTCCTTCAGCGATTGCTTCATGTCAGCAGCGTTGATACCTAAAGCTTTTTTATTATCACTTTAATATTATTAATAGACAAACTATGTCAGTGCTGTGCACACCTTTAAGTGACAAGTTCGCTGTAGTTTGTAAGTTTTAATATGATATCCTCTCTGTAAATGTTTTTGTGATCTAGTCGTTGGAGTGCCATAATAAATAAATAAATAAAAGTTATGTTTAAGTCCCATGTAATAAAGGGCGAGCCTATTGCCATCAACCGGGCACAAATCCAGACTCCGGGCTGCCGCTGAGAAATTCCAGATGGAAAAACACAATAACACTTTGCCCGACCCGGGAATCGAACCCAAGACCTCATACTCAGCAGTACCATGCTTATACTAAGCATATTTTACCATTATTCAAGGCATATGAAGGGTGCCAAAATATGAACCTACCAATAAATACAATAACACTACCAACAAAATCAATCTGCCTAGCCTTTTCCCGACTATGTTGGGGTCGGCTTCCAGTCTAACCAGATGCAGCTGAATACCAGTATTTTATATGCAGCGACTGCCTATCTGACCTCCACAACCAAGTAACTGGGTAATACGATACCCCTTGGTAAGGCTGGTTGGCAGACTTCCACGACTGTCAAAGATCCACGAATGACAGTCGGGACCAACAGCTTAACGTTCTTTCCGAGGCACGGAGGAGTCTCGGTATGTAAAGATGGTCACTCATCCACGGACCAACCCGGAGCCCGGTGCGGCTGTCAGTACTTAGCCACGAGATCCTCACAATAACACCACCAACAATGAACTTAATTGCAACATTGCATGTCGTGTGCAATGAGATATCGTTAACCGATAGCCAGTTCTACTGTTAATGTGGCTTGTATTTATTTTATAAGTACCGCTATCAACACTAACATGTAATGTTTAACCTCAGGCTATGAAGTGTGATGTCTATTGGTCGCAAGGGCCTGGGTCCGATTCCAAGGTCGCGCAAACTGTTATTAGGTTTTACAATCAGAAATTTGTTACAATAGGCTGGTTGATGGCAATAGACTCGCTCCTAGTACTATAGGTATACCTCTGCCTACCTCTGCCTTTGGGGATTACAGGCGTTAAGTTATGTACAGACGCCAGCACATCAAGCTACCCGAAACTGTCAAATTTTCCCAATCAATTTTGAACCTTATGCTTCAGCAATAAAGTTGAAAATCTATTAAATAAATTTGACAGATTGTAGTAGCCTGATGTGCTGGCGTCTGTACATAAAATATTAATGCAAGCCTATTCAATAATAGGCTAATAGGCCTCTTTTCATAAAGAGAAGGCATAAGCATTGTTCACCGCGCTTGCTCAAGCTGATTCATCAGGTTAAGCTACGCTTGCCGTGGTTGGTCCGTGGATGAGTCCTTTACATACTGAAACACCTCCGTGCCTCGGAAAGCAAGTTAAGCCGTTGGTCCCGGTTGTCATTCGTGGATCTTTGACAGCCGTTACGGGTCGTCAGAAGCCCGAAAGTCTCACAAACCAGTCTTACCAAGGGGTTTTGTATTACCCAGTTACTGGGTTGTGGAGGTCAGATAAGCAGTAGCTCCGACTGGAAGCCGACCCCAACATCATCATCATTCTCTTGCTCTTATCCCAATTCATTTGTGGTCGGCGCTACATGTCCCCTTCCTCCATACTTCTCTATTACTCGTCATCTCGGTAGTCCCTCCCTTTCTAGTCATATAATCTTCCACACAGTCCATCCATCGTTTCTTTGGTCTTCCCCTACTCTTATAGGCATCGACATTTTCCTCACTCCTCCGCATCACATGCCCATACCATGACAAGCGATTTCCGCACAACTTTTCAGTCACCGGTGTCACTTTCAGACTTCCTCTTATGTACTCATTTCTTATTCTCTCCATTCGTGTAACACCACACATCCCTCTTAGCCTTCTCATCTAAACTGTATGCAATTGCCTTTCATTCATCCCTTTTGTGGCCCAACATTCTGATCCATACAAGACGCCAGCATAGTTGGGAAAAGGCAAGGCATATGAATTAACAGAATTACAAAATTATCCTAACCATCATTCATTCAATTCATCATTAAACAAGCTTTGTCCTCATACCTACATGTCCAAACAGCCCTTTCTCCATTTGTACCCAAAACCTACTATCTGTACAATTGTACAAGTCAACTGACGTGAGACAAGATCCAGCTGCAAGCCACCTGCCAAAAAAAACAAGAAAATAAAAGTCTATGCAATCTGAGGAACGTTTTTTTGCAACTGAAACAACAACTAGATATTAAAAAGTTGTCGTTTGATGTAAACCTTTGAGCTTCAGCGCATTGCATTGGAGAGGTTTCTGTTGCAAATAAAAAGCTATTTAAATAATGAGATATTTTCTTTTTGACATTTTGAAGCTGAAAAAGTGCGTTATATGTTGTTTTTATTTGTTACTAACTTCCGCCAGCGGCTTCGCACGCGTGATATACATGTATCTTTGTATTCAATTATAGCCTACTAGATGCACCCCGCGGTTTCACCCGCATAAGTTTCGATCCCGTGGGAATATCGGGATAAAAAGTATCCTATGTCCTAATCTAGGTCATGGTCTACCCATTTGCCAAATGTCATCCAAACCTGTTCAGCCGTTTTAGCGTGAAAGCGTAACAAACAAACTCACTTTCGTATTTATAATATTAATAGCTTTTGCCTGCGGCTTCGCCCACGTGGATATCAGAAAATATCCCACGGGAACGTACTACCGATACCGGGATTACATACCTAATAGCCGAGGAAAAGGTCATTGACTCCTACCGCTGCGCCCGCTTAGCGGTCAACCATAATTATTTTGTTACGCGTAATTTTGAATCTGTGATATGTTTTAAACCATTCATTTAAATGAAATGATGTCAAGGCATATTTTAATCTAAATTAAATGCTCAATTTAAGTATCATAGTTTACTGGATAAGGGTTAATATAATACCGGTTAAAATAGCTTCGGAAATAACAATGAAATTTTTATCAAATTCTGAAAGATAAAAATGGTTATTGTGGGTCATCCTTAGAAGATAGATATACCTATGCCATCGCGGACTTTTTGTAACTTTTTAAGATGAACAATACTGTAGAACATAAATTTTATGTAACTTACGATTTCCGCGGCGCACGCCAATAAAGTTCCCAGTCGGCATGATTTTTTCCGACATCTTCAACAATAATCGTCAAATTTCAGCCAATTTACACAAAACTTTAATGAATTATCCTTCCGCATGAATCACTCCGTTCATTGGTGAAAACCGTTTTAAAATCCGTTCGATAGTTTTTGAGTTTATCGCGTTCAGACAGACAGACGCGGCGGTGGACTTTGTTTTATAATATGTAAGGATAAATTAGGATTAGGATTTAACTATCTACTAGGATAATATCTTAGCTTGGCAAAACAATTAGGAGTATAGATACTCCTAATTGTTTTGCCAAGCTTTATGACCACACGAAAACTTTTACCCTCGCTCTAGGCGAGCAACAACAGCATCTGAAACATACGAATTCTCCCAATTAGAAATTCTCTAATTGTAACTAAAGATAAAGCCCCGGAAACTCAGACGTACCAGTACTAATTTATGCAGTGAGCGTAAACTATATCTATCACTTTCTCTAATAAATTTTGTACGCAGAATGAAAATATTTGGAAAATACAAAAGTGCACGCCTCATAACGCTCATTCAAAAACAGAAAAATAATTAAGTGACTTTTTATGAAGTATGTTTTGACTGCTTTTTTACCCATAAATATGGGTAAAATTGCTTACCTCGCAATCTTTACGTACTGTCAAAGACTATTTAGATTTGCTTTGTTGGTTGCTAGGCAACGAAAGAGGATCGAAGTTGGAAATAGATATAGATTTTATATTTGTTAGTTTTTTATTAATTATAATTAAACTACTTTGAATAAAAGAGCTATTTTCAATAGAGTTCCTCCTATAACAGAAACGAATCTATTAAAAAAAAATTGACTCAATTAATTGATTTTCTCTCAAGCTACAATGTTTTCAGGTTTCATACATTGAATGACGGGTTTTTTAAAAATTATTTTGATGTTTTTTTCCGTTTATGCTGCATTAAATAGCTAAATTTTTTTTTAAATACAGTATTAATCTCCATTAAATTAAGCAAAGTACTAGCAGGAGTGTAACAATAAAAACAGTTGCAGAAAGGAGGCAAAACAAATTTTTCGATCGCAGAGCACTCTCTAGTGCTTCGCATTATGAATCGTGCAATTAAACAGTTTGTGTACCTATAGATGTAAACAAGTGTTTCTCTACTATACATTTACATATTAATAAACTAGTTCCATAAGTGACAGGCTGATAGACTTGCTGACAGACAACGCACAAGCCTCAACATACATTAAAAATTTACCAATGCACTCAATTTGAATACAGCATTTTTCCCGTTGTCGTTTTAGCGATGTGAATGAATTTATTGATGTCCTATAAGTTTTTCCACTTTTGTATGATATCTATAGCATGTTAATATTATTGTATATGCTCAGATTTGGAAAGTAGGTACGTATATTTCTTTTAAAAGTGTAAAGGTGCACTTAGAACAGTCCAGCACGTGTAGCAAGACCACAATAGAAACGGATTTTGTCGACGGAAGAATAGACAAAATGACAGATTGTGATTGTGCATCTGTCATTTTGTCTATTCTTCCGTTTCTATAGTGTTCATGCTACGCGTGTTGAAAGGAGACGACGGTATGGTACGAGAGGGTCCTGATTTCCTGTGTTTCCAAATTCCATTTGTAAGAAGTTTCTGGTACAATCTAGTAATGTATATGTTACATATTCGTACTTGTACCTAATGATGTTACAATTACGGAAATTATTTTTAAGCAAATTGACACCCTACGTCAATTTGCCGTGTATAGTCAATTCATAAAATTGTCAAGAATAACAGTTGTGATTTGAATGTACGAAATATTTAAGTTGGTAGTCCATTTGGTTAACAATGAATTTCCCTGACTTTACCAAACAGATTCTGTTGGGTGTACGAGTACCTCTGCATGTAGCCCGAGGTAGATATGTTCTTATCTAACCAGAAGCGAAATTCTATGGAAAGGGTACAGTAAAGGAATGTGACAACTATACTCGTGTTATAAATTTCCTGCATCTGTTTCACGTGTTGAATAGTTTCCACGTGACAGTATCTTAATATTAAGTGTACATTGAAATTATATCAAAGGTAGGCAGCTGGTATTTGGTAACTCTGTGGTTTAGGCGTTAGACCACTTGTCACAGACCCAGAGGACCGCGGGTTCGATTACCAATGGGAACAAAATTTTCTGCTCGGTTTGGTTGGTGGTACGGCTTGAAGTCCGCCTGGCTAGCTACCATCATCTTATCTAATTCTGTCGTCATTACAACAAGGTTAACAGCATTGTTGTGTTTCGGCAGTTGGAGGTAAGATAGCCAGTTCCTCTGTGGTTGAGGATTCCAGGTGAAGCTCGCTTCCACCTTCAGCCTGATCATCACTTACCATCAGGTGAGATGTAGGCCACGAGCTACCCCGTCGTGGTGAAAAACATTCCTTCCGTTCCGTGGCCATGCCATTGTGAGAATCCTTGAAAGCATAACCAAGACATAAAGAGCAATTAAGACAACGGTTTCAATCTTAGATTAAGCCCACTATTTTCATTACTCTACAATTAACTACATACAAACATTACATTACAAAATGGACCTCTTGGGTCACAATTCTGAAAATAAGAAAAAAAATAGTGGCACTCCGGGAGTGCTGACAGAAGTAAAAACTTGAACAAGATCGCCTTGGTGGAAGAAAAACACTTGTATAGAACATTGGTCCGTAACCTTATCTAAGTAAAGAGCACAATCGAGTTTACGAAAAAAAAAAAAAACTTCCAAAACCTTAAAAGTAAAAATACTTGCATAGAACATTGATCCGTAACATAATAAAAATAAAGAGCACAATCGCGTTTACAAAATTGAGGTGTCGATAACGGTATCACGAGTTCAATTGTTTTTTCCCATCTCAAAAATGCCCAACGCGCCTAAAGAAGTTTTCACTTAAAAAAAAAATATTAACCGAATGAAGCGATGAAAATAATAGTACATTTAACCTTAATAACATTTCAGTCTTCAAAGTTCACAAAACGTTAAAATGAAGAAGAACTGACCCTATTCAAATATTCCAAAGTTTAGCATATAAATTGTCTGTATTAAGTTTTTTGTAACCAAAGGGAAGTTGAATGACGTAATTAGTATATCCAAAGACAATAAAATAAAATGGTTATGGAAAACTTATAAGACGAAAACGAATAACTGGCTTTTATAATATTGTGGAATACGAAAGGTTCAGAGTATTAAGCCACTGCCTACCTCATTGGATATTACGAGATTTTTTCTTTTGTTTTTAAATTGTAATATGGTAGGTTGTAAGGTGAATGAACTTGTAACTTTATAATTTAAATTTTGTTCAAGGGGTACAACAATCCATGTGAAGCTAGCTACATACACGTGTATGTAAGCTTAATTACATTTTAATGACTAAGTCAAGTGTACAAACGTTACATGTTTGCTAATAAATACTTATTAATCATAATAATAATAACCCCACCACCATATCTCTACGTAGACGTCGTGGTGGGGCTTGCACGCTCCGAACTCTGGGTCTGTGCCGGTAAAATTTACTTTGCCGAAACAGGTCTAGGGTGAGGAGCCAGACCAAGAGAGATACAAAAACCCGCAGGGCAGCATGTGGCGAGCTGTTGGGCAGTAGCGACCCCACGGACCCTATCTTCCGGGAGAAGTCTTGTTCCTCACCTCTGGCTTGCCTTTATTGGCCGGCTAGAGTGAACACTGACGAGGAACAGAGCTCCCACCTCATTCTTGCCTTTATTGGCTGGCTTGAGTGGCGATTTGCAAGAGCAAACATGCTCGGAGGAAGGAAGTATTCCAGTAAGATGCTGGTAGGGATCTTGACCGTACTTTCGGGATTGTCCTGATAGCCGTGGATACCTATCCACTCCTCATAAGCACTTCAGGACATGTTGCCCCCTTGTCGCTTCGACACTTTGTGCTAGCGACCATTTTCGGGGGTCCATTATTGAGTGTGCAAGTCATCCCCTGCTATTTTATCCGTGTACATATAAACATTGATCAGGCAGGGGCCATAGTTCTTCCATAGTTCCAGGTAACCAGTCCACTTTAGCCACCCAAACCCATAGTCAAAATATCTTTGTTTCCATATCCTGCAATAGTCCTACACCAACCGGGGGTTGTCCTTGGGTGCCCTTGCGTAGTGCGAACAGGGATAGTTGTCGGTTGGTGCCTCAATACTTAAAAATGTCTAAGGGGCCTCTGTGAGTTGGCTTCGGCCCCTCGTACGCCTTCCAAAGGTCCGGGACCCCAGGGTCCCGAGATATGTTAAAGACATAATAATAATACCAGCCTACTATTGTCCCACTGCAGGGCAAAGGCCTCTTCTAGTATAATGTCATCACAATGTCTTGTTTTCTTCCTTTTTTTTATTTGCTTGTATAATGTCACCTTGCGGCTATTTCGTAATAGCTAATTCGTTATTATTTTATCGTGCTATTGTATGTTGTGCTGTCTTTTGTGTGCACTAAATAAACGATTTATCTATCTATCTTCTCATACAGAGAAGACACAGCATTGATCACCACGCTTGCTCAAGACGGGTTGGCGATTTGAGACCTTATATTAACTATAAAGTCCAGGTTTCCTCACGATGTTAGTAATTTCCAAAATAAAATCAGAAAGTACATATGAATTGATAAAGTCACATTGGTACTGCCCACAACCTCGCGCATGAGAGGCGAGGCCTTAACCACTGGGCCATCACGACATAAGTATAATTATGGGAAAAAAAGAAAGAAAATAATGTACAAAAAATCAAATGACGTTAACACTTTGATGCGTCATACCAATAGAATAGGTATAACTTCTATTGTGTCTCGTTCAGTGTCCGCGAAAGTGTTAAGGAAAAAAATAGCATGAGTACAAAGTATAACGGGAACTCATAGGAAAACGAAGCATGTCGCATCTAATACCGTCGACTTTCACATTAACCCTACTCAGTTCAGTGATAGAGATGCATTATGCACTTACGATGCATGAAGATGAGCACATTAGCATATTTTATTCTCGATTCTGACTATTAACCCAACAGATTTATTCCTCCGCATGAATTTGAAGTAGGTACCTACGTATATGACTTACTGGATCGGATTGATTTAAATTCATCGAAGTTTTATTTATTTAGGCTTTGTCGATGTTACGGTTGAACGGGCTTCGGCTTTGACTTCGTGAAACTAAGGCTTATGTAAAAATAATATGGGTTGGTTGACGTACAGTTGTTTGGTGGTTTATTTTCAAATTGCTGTTTTAAATATGTATGCTTTTGTTATTTCTTTAAGTAGGATACGTTGTTTATGGCGAATTCAATATATTTTTTTGATTCTTCAACAACTCATGCTCTAAAACATACACAAATAAAAATCACATACAGTTTTATGTATTGTGAATTCGTCACTTTCAGAAGTGCACAGCACTAGAAGAGAACTTAATGATTAATAGGACGTTTTAGAAATCGTTAGTTGAATTAGTTACACGTCACAAAATAAAAGGAAAATGAGCTATATGTTCACAATAACTAAATAACAAATTAATGATTTCATTTTCAAATGCCTACAGATTTTGCAAACTCTTATGATATTTTTATTAGTCGTACGTAATACGGATAAGAACCTTTGCAAGAAACTCCATGATATTTATTGGGTACAGTTCAAGCTTTGTTCAAAATATACGGGCAAAGAGCATGTAACACGGATGTGCTAAAATAATGGTGAAACAGACTAGTCACATTGATGTAAGGGGGAGTACACACGCGAGCTCCATTCTTCACGTCAGCGTGACAGGCTCTACTTATCCTCAGCATAGCTTAGCACGCTTAGCATATGCTAAGGTGTGGCTGTTTACGATGTTTTCCTAAAACATTTAAATTGGGAACAAGTTTTATGTGCGCACAGTTATTTTTTTTAGAAATGGTATTTAACCTCCATCGCTTTCCAAAAAAAAGACGTTGTAACGAAAACCTTTGAACTAGAATGGAAGCGTCAATGCTGGAGGCTTGGTTAGGTCTGCTTCACGTTCAAACGATTTGGTGAAACTGTCAGTGACGTTGAAAAACAAAACCGTGTCAAAAACCCTTTGTAGAATCTTCGTTTCTATTTTACAAAGGTTTTTTGACGTCAAGCGGGCAAAAACAGTCCGTTTTGAAGCAGAACTACGTGTGACTTCGATTCTTGTCATCACAAAATTGTACAATTTCTGAAGCGATATTGTACAGTCAGCATCAAAAGTCGATTAACACTTCAGTTTTTTCAATATTATTTATTGAGCAAAATCCATAAAAATTCTGAACAAATATAAAATTTTAAGAGCATTACAACTCACAGCAATTGTATGAAATGTTGAAAAACAAAGTATCAAACCATGTATCTATTTAGTTGATAAACGTCAAAGTAACAGTGTTAATCAACTTTTGATGCTGACCGTACCATTTTATCGCTTTACTTTAGGGAAATAAATAAAATATCTCTGTTATCCCACAACATTTCAATAAATGAGAAGTTGCGTGTTCTCGGCCGCATTCATATTTATGGTAACAAAGGAAAAATGGAAACATTTCCTATGCGCTGGGGAAATTAAAAATCGCATTGAACGACTCAGCAATGAGAGGGTTGAACAACTGATCATAACAGTTTTGTGTTATGTTTGCTCTGTGGTTTAAACAGTGCAGTGTTCGTAACCGCATTTATGAAATGTGATTCGTTTGTTTGTCGGTCATATTTAGTAATTGAAATAAGTAAATAATTACCCATACTTTATTAGTTCCATGACTTCCATGTAAAATACTGGTATTCAGCTGCATCTGGTTAGACTGGAAGCCGACTTCAAGATAGTTGGTAAAAGGCCATACAGATTGATTTTAACTTTTGATATTTTTTAACAAGTCGGTTCACGGGTCAAATTTTTTTTTGTGGAAATGAGTTTATTATTCCTAAAATTTCACCGCCTAACTCAACCGTCGTCAACCTTTTTTGAGACACGGAGCGGGGCTTTATTTTGTCCTGGTGACATCGTATACAATATGTAAAAAAAAACCCTGTCCGATCCGAAAGGGGCTCATAGGTACTGCAATAACATTACCTAAAAGTAATAAAAATCTAATGATTATTAAAAAGAAAAGTTATTACTATTTAAAAATCACATTTTTGGTACCAAAATTACCCCAAATTCATTAAAAATGAGCAACAGGGGTTAACATAAGTTATGACTTGTTGACGTCCGCTAAACGACGGCCGCGCGCGCCCCATGTAACTGGTAAAATTCCCCATTGAAAAAAACGAGACCATTTTTTTTATTTTCCTGAAAATTACCATATAAATAGACTCTCAGATACCTAACAACACCCTCACGAATCGGACAGGTTTTTTTTTCATGTTGTAGAAATATACGTAAAATACATTAGGACAATTATGACACCCAAAATTAAGAACCTACCAACGAATACCTTTACCTACGGACTGACACATGCATCATAATTGAAAAACATGGTCCATTTGTAGCCATCATTTTTTACCATTACTTCGCTTCAATGAATAACTCAGTAGGAACAACTGAGGGCAAGCGCGGGTTTTCACTGTAACATATCGATTGCCAGCACTCCGCTCTAGCCAATTTACAATGAGCATACAAACTTCGGCGAGTGACTTCGAGTGATTTCGAGTGACTTCGACAGTCTTTTCGTGCGGCTTCGATAGTTTCAGCAAGCAAGGAAGAGTAACACTATTTGACTTTTATTTCGCGTAACATATAGGTATTTGATTTGATTTTCTTTAACAATGGGTTCTTTTATACATCGATATCGTTGCTTATCAAAACCTTGTGAATAATCTTTT
The DNA here is from genome assembly GCA_949152395.1 of Agrochola litura. Taxonomy (NCBI): domain Eukaryota; kingdom Metazoa; phylum Arthropoda; class Insecta; order Lepidoptera; family Noctuidae; genus Agrochola; species Agrochola litura. The sequence continues at coordinate 19,168,054 of OX424493.1, forward strand.
TATCGAAACGAGCAAAACAAATGACACGACTGAGATAAGAATTCGTATTTGATGCTTTCATTTGCTCCAGTTTGGTGTGATTTTTAACCGAATTCGAAAAAGGAGGAGGTTCTATGTTCGTCTGTATGTATTTTTAGGGCTCCGTACCAAACTGGTAAAAAGGTACCCTTATGGTGCGACTCAGTCTGTCTGTCCGTAAACAATTTTATTTTCTTTTTGCAACAGGGACTGAACGGGGGTCTTAAAAATTCGAAGAGAGGCTACTAGGGCATGTGGGGTATCATATGTAAGAGCGCTATTTGCACATTCTCAAACATTTTTTTTAGCCCGTATGTTTTTCGCCTTTTGACGAAAAATATTTTAAAAATACCATTCCGTTCGTTTTTAATAAAGTACCGTCCTTATCTCCTAAGTTTAAAAATATGAAATAATTTTATGTGATAGAAGTTTATGTAAAAATTACAGGAAAAATAAAACGATGTCTCTAAACAGCACACTTTAAAAAAAATCATCAACTTAAATTACATTAGTTCCACTATCGGTCATGGCTGCAATTTTCTGACGAATAAAGGCCTCGCCGATGAAAATTTAATATGGTACGGAACCCTCGGTGCGCAAGTCCGATTCGCTCTAGACCGATTTTTTTGTTATGTATGTTCATCGATATTTTCATCAATTTTGGATTTTGAAAAGTATTTTTTTGTTTGAAAGGGTATATATATATATACTCTTGAGGTGGTCAAAATTTGGTCAAGCGTCAACAATACGTATTTAATATCCGACCTGACCTGTAAATCACACATCCGTGATTTTCCTTACAACCGACGCGTGTACAATCACGTTACTATACATTCATTCATCTTAATATTTTCTTCAGAAGTTTCCTTATTCCTTCAGATGTTTTTCGCGACACCAGCGAAGTGTTAATTCTGTAAAGAAGCGGAGAGTCCCACAGGCTCAATTAAGATTAGTGAGGGCTTGTAAGAGCTTCTATTGAGCTGCTGCGGACATATTGGGGGAAAGGACGCAAATGGCGCAAATCCCGGTCAATATTGGACGAGGATCCGTTTGGAGAAATATCGTGAACAAAATTGCGGAAATCCGAAAGATCCATTTGTAATGTTGACATTGAAGTGAATTGAGTTTGGTAAGACTGTAATTTTTAGTCTTCGTTAGGTTTTTGCTTCTTGAAGTTTTCTCTTGGATATATATGTACTATTTGGGTTTTCTAATCAGAAGATTATTTTATTTAATCCCTTTGCAAGGGTGCTGATGTAATTACATTTTCTAAAACCGAAAACCCGAATCGAGTATCTCAACAAATAACACATTATTCACAACTCTTCAAGGATTTGTTTAGCTGTGTAACTTACATGCAGTATTTCTATTTTCTTTATGTCCCTCGAGAATCATCGCATTTCCGAATACAAACGAATGCTATTTTCCATGTCCATCAATTATTAGATTTATCGTGTATAATAATTTGAATTCAGAACTAAGTACTTTATTGTTGTTTGGTTTTGATTTCCGTGTGAATTCTATAGAGCTGTAAAACTATTTTCCTATCGGTCGTGCCTGCGACTTTAGCAGCTTTCCTCCCATTTTTAAAATTAATTACATTAAGTTCAAAGAGTACTAACAACTCTATATACTTCCAAGTCGATTAAGAGCATCCGGTCTGCAGCAAGTGCAAAGGGCAACTGATAGAAATCCGACGACTGACGAAACACGAAGTTTGCCGAGGGACATTAAGGAAATAGAAATACTCTACCTACGTATAATATTGTAATGTCACCAAGATTTCATTGCGGCTTTCACCCATACAAATACCGTTACACGTGACAGTGATACCCAAACAATATCCCTATATTAAGTTTCAGAACATATGTTATACAGTCACATTCGAATAAAAGCGCTCCTATTCTCAAAGGGACTCGTGTTGAAATTAGTCCGTCTGTGTGCCTGAAAGAGCGGTATTTAACTTGAGCGACCGGAAGGTTCCATCCGGCGTGGTTGAAGTAGGTAGGTTCCACTTGGGCCCGGATGATACCTCGCTACGTGCGAATGGGGGAACACATTGTCACGTAATGGTGAATGCGAACGGCGTCATTTGAATATGGACAGAACGTGATCTGTGCAAAAAGTGGGGATTTTTTTTGATGATATACATTTTTTCGGTGATTCGCTCGCAATGTTTCGCGCTATGTTGGAAAAATTACATGCTTTAATGTGGTGTTTTAAATTAGTGTGAATACGTTACATACCTACAATAGTTTGGGTTATAGTAAGAAACATTTTATCAACTGAAATGACGACAAAATTTATGAAAATGACGAGGTGCTGACTACATTTACCACTACTCCACTGGTGCTGGTACAGACAAGAAAATACCTTTACAAAAACAACTATGATAAACATGAATTTGTATTATAAGTCGGATATTTGGGTTGATTTGTGCTGGTATGGATACTCGGTAACTTTATTATTGCTTTGTTAAGTAGCTTTCAAGTTTAGCTCCATTATTACATAAAGTTGTACCTACTTCAAGCGCCAGGGCCGCTGACTTCGTGGATGCTCGGGGGCTTCAGCACCCACGAGGGGTAACTATAGTGGGAGCTTAGACATCAAAACTGATCAATCAATCGGCTTTGATCGATATCTCTCTAACATCACTCGCCACGCGGGACGTCCAACTATACTTACGTTATTACGTTGGCTGAGTTATGATTATAACCTTTTAAAGCGGATTTTACATAAGTCAGCTAACAATTTTGATAAACATAATTAATTTGTGCAGGACTAATACATGAAAAACTTTTAAACTTACCCTACTGCCTGTCTGTTCGCATAACATGAATCCTACTGGACGGATTTAGATGCGATTTGAAGAAGGCTAAGTAAGCCAAGGATGTTGATTATAGAAATAACTCCCCCTATGTGCATGAATGAGTAAGAGCACCCACAAGGTTTTCTAAAAGTCGGCGCCCCTGTGAAGCGCAATATTTCATACGAAAATACGAAAAGCCCCAATTTAGCGTCAAAAAACATGTTGGTCGAATATTTATTCGTTTCTGGGTCGTTGAAATATATCTCAATTTGCGGTCCAGTAAGCTTAATTTGGAGAAGCATTAACGTACACTGACGGTTTTGTCTGAATGCATTGTGGACGCAGTCGAAATAAAACTGCATTGGACATAACTATTTTGAGTTTCCCCGTTCGTTGCGGCAAAGTTTGAACAACAGAAAGTTAGTGTTTTATTTGTTAGACTTTGTTTTAACTTAATGCTACGAATGTGGCCTTCAATGCTATTATGAATAGTATCAAGGTTTTGTTCTGTATTCTATGTGTACTTTGTGTGTTGGAAAAGAGATGAGAAACTAACACATTGAATTTTTGTGTAAAAAAGTCAAAGGTGCATTTTTCAAAGCAGGCTGTATACAACCAGTACATAAAGAAACAAACCCAAGTGCGGGCACAAGTGGTGAGTGTGATCTCGTATTGTGTCGTAGAAGAAAGGAGGTACTGACACCGATGCTTGTTGGCGGACTTAAATTCATCCGGCCCATTGTGCCCAGCGGTGCGGCAGCGGCAGAAACAGGAAAACAAGAAAATAGAACTGTGTGTGGAACATAGGAACATTATATTGAATATATGCTTTCACTGTTGAGATAATCTTTTGTGGTGTTTGAGGTGATAGTAGGAAAGTCATTGTTTGTGAAAATCTCTGTCTCTACCTACTTGAATTGAAAGTTTGCGAAGGTGTTTGTTACTCAATCACTAATAAATTGCTGAATGGTTTTGGCTGAAACTAGGCGTACAGATAGACCGTATCTTCTAGGAAATATAGATGAATCCAATGAAAATTAGAACACATTTTATCTAAGTACATGAAGTAGGTACGAGAGTGAAACCGCGGACAACTGCTTAATAATATCGCTTTTTTATTCTGTTACTTTCTCAAATATCGATAAGTTCTCCGAGTTTGAGCAGCGTTGTCGCGGTCAATTGTTGGACGGATTACCGTTCCTTTCACTTCAAAAGCCTTCTGTGCCTCGCAGCGCACGTTGAGTTGCTAGCTCCAGTTATAATATTAATATCAGGTATTTGTAGTGGGCAGATAGAAACTAGCAAGTCTGCCAGTCGGTTTGTTCATGGATAGGTATTCCTAGATATCATTTAGTTGCAGACATCTTACAATTTTGCAACTGACATATTTCATTTTATTCTTAACTTTATTTCTGAACGAGGTTTATATTTAAGCATAGTTCTGTGATACGAGTCTGAAGTCTGATACTGCGAATATAGAATTAAGTATTTATAGAATAACTCAGCAGATGGCAAAATTGGGATGGTTACGCAAACACATTTACATTAGTTTAGAAGCTGACTCCAAATATATGTATTTGGGTTTCTCCTCAGTATTTGGGTTGGCACCAATGAAAGTTTTGAACAAACGTGCTGTGGTTCAGTCAAATATTAGTTTAGTAACAAAGATTTAAATCGCTAGATTTACCCTCACCGTACTTAGTCACGCGAAAAGTGTCCATACTGAGATGAGTGAGCTCACATGTTATTAAATAGCGTATCTATGACAATCAAGTCGAGTCACTGCGTCATTGTGTGTCAGAGGTGTCAAAACGAAACAGAAACGCGAATATCTTTTGGTAGGACGAATCTAAACAATTTAAGTCTTTGTTTAATAAAGTTTGATAAGTGATATTTGATGTCCTTTGGGGTTTGAGTGAATATATCGTCGCCCTTCCCTGCTAACTGTCGTATCTCACAAACTGATGTATCTGCACTGACATTACCTACGTGTTCAGAACTTTGTTTCGAAAAAGTCCTCTCTAATCGTCGTGTCTGTGTCGTTTACCGTTTAGAAGATAATCACGAATTTTGTTTTGCGTGAGTTTTGTTTGAGGGAAAAAATATTCTCACCACCTGTCATATATGCACACATCTACAGTTAGTGAGTTAAAGATTAAGTCAAGAGCTATTTATAAAAAGTTATTAATTCATTAATAAAGCCACAGCTAACGCAACTATATTAACATGATTGTAGCGCCCGACCGAAAAACTGTTGCCCTGGAAAAATATCAATTGCTAGTTACGACAGTTAGCGGGGAGGGCGACGATATATCTATATATATATATTACTGATGGAGTGGAGACCACTTATATATATTCTGGTCTAGGTCAAACGATAAAAAAAACAATAATAGCAGTAGACCATTATAATATACTAGCGATCCGCCCCTGCTTTCCATAGTTTTTAAGACTTGACAAAACGTTTCTTTGTTAGATGTAAGTTTAATAATAATGTTGACACATAACCCTCCGGAACAAATTTCCTAAGTAATGGACCGCGTCAAAATCCGTTGTGTAGTTTAGAAGATCAACGTGGTCACACAGACAGACACGAAATGCGACTTTAATTTATAATATGTATTGATACGACAGTAGATAGTTGGTTTGGTTTTTAAATTGATGATGTGATTCATTTTCGTATGATTTTCGGAGGAGCTCGTGGCTAAATAATAACAGCCGCACGATTCGATCCATCAGGTTAAGCTACGCTTGGGGTTGGTCTGTGGATGGGTGACTTTCTTTACATACCGAGACTCCTCCGTGCCTCGGAAAGCACGCTAAGCCGTTAGTCCCGGCTGTAATTCGTGGATTATCGGGGTAAGTAAGGGGTATCGTATTACCCAGTTACTGGGTGTGTGGAGGCCTGATAGGTAGTTGCTCCATGTAAAATACGGTATTCAGCTGCATTCGGTTAGATTGGAAGCCGACCCCAACATAGTTGGGAAAAGGCTAGGTAGATTGATTGATGTGATTCATTATCGTATGATCTTTTGTGCTGTTTAAATAGTTGACTCCAAAAAACTTATACTAAACAATCATTGCTTTAACAAAATTAGTTTATACTGGCCTACCAAACTGTACATACATTTACATACATAGAGAAACTTAAGTCAAGAGGCATACTTCAAAAATAAATTTTAACCGAAGAACTTTTGTTCGCAACAATAGAAATAAAATCCAGCTGCACCTTGAATACTTTAAGGCTATACGTAATTTATGCCCGCTCGGGGCCAAGTTTCAACAAGCCCACCTTTCAGAGAGCTATTCTACGTTGTGTGTCCATTTGCGACCCCCCTGGAGGGTTCTTTGAGGGTTAGATCTTTACAACTCTACCCTAGGAAGACACGACCTGTTAAATGTAGTATTGTATAGTGTATTTTGCACAATGTTGTGTCATGGCTTCCCAATATTAATTAGATTTAGTGATTTTAAATATAAAATTAAAAGTATGTGATTTGCCTCAAATGATTTTTGTATCAGTGTAATCATGAAGTTTAAAAGTATCTCATTTGACAGTTACCGTTAAAACACTGGTTTTTTAACGGAAAGGAATTGGAAACATGATTTTTGGAGCGTCGCTTAGCTTCTAAGTCAGTTCGGTTTGAGCCTCGAAACCTAAAGGTGTCTTCAAGAAGTCTAAAGTCTATAGGTAACGTTATTATATTAAGTATCTAATTAAATAGTTTGTGAAATAATGCTAAAAGTGTATCAAGTTTGTATGTGTGCAAGATTATAAATACAGAAGAGTCTAACAAATAAAGGACGCATAAACCAATATTAGATAGATTTGAAATGACGAATGGGTCGTGGTCGTTCGGCCAATGTGACGTATCCCACTCGATTCAACGCTTGTTGTTTATGAGTTTCAATTCAGCACTGCAGTTACCTATGTATGTGTGTTTGCCCGACTTAAAGGGGTTAGAAGGTCAAGTTCAAAAAGGTCAGAGCAAAATAGTACCTACTGTGCAAATTGATGAAGGAATGTGGAGAAATGCTAAAAGGGCCATCTACATAGTATGATTTATGCGAATTGTAACACTGCAGGTGCTCGGGCCATAGCACAAAGATAAGCCCACACTTTGTCGCAAACAAACATAGCTCTCCACAAAATTTTACGCAGGGTTTAAGCGATCGTGAACCTGTGGTGAACACAGAGATAGCTCAAGAGCTATACGATTGCAGTATTTAAAACGGGAACATCTGCTTTCAACGAGTCCTATCTATGTCAAAACTCAATCACACTAATATTATAAAGGCGAAAGTTTGTGAGTGTGTGTGTGTGTTTGTGAGTGTGTCTCTTCTTTACGCTCAAACGGCTGAACGGATTTGGATGAAATTTAGTACATAGATAGTTTATAACCTGGATTAACACATAGGATACTTTTTATCTCGATATTCTTAAGGTATCGAGACTTCTGCGGGTGAAACCGCGGGGCGCAGCTAGTTAACTATATACAAGGCCTTAATGCTATGCATGACATATGAACGCATTTTGCCTACTAACGGGAATTACCTTAAATATTTGATGAGCGAGCATAAAATTATCATGTTTGATATTTTTTAAACGCGACCGACCGGATACGCGTACTTTTGCAAACGAAGCGTTTTTAATGAACAATTATCTGGCATCACATATGTTTGCGGTTTGCTGTCCCATTTAAAAAAATAATTAGGCCAAAAATGCTTTGAAGCTGGCAAAAATATACAATATAAGGCATTGTAATACTTGGCTTTATTTTAGTCTCGTGTTCATGTGTAATATGTGAAATTAATTACGAAAATATGTGCCGACTCTGTTTGGGTGTATGTTCGTAATTAATCATGCAACATTGACTGATATGTCGTGCAGTGACGACACGCAAACTGCTAACTATTTAAGTACTAAGTTCTAAAGTACTCATCACTTAAGTAACATGTTATCACTTCTACGTTCTTGTTCTAAACAATAAGGGAGTTCTTAAATTATAAGCAAAGTTTGAAATATATACGATCTCACTAGTAATAAAATAACATAATTTTAAGGATTTTATTTTTTACTTTATGATCTCAATGGTAATAATCGAAGTGTTTTTGTATATAATTTTATTATCAGGTATTTTTTTGCATGCTGATATATTGTCGCCCTCCCCGCTAACTGTCGTGTCTCACAAATTGACGTATCTGCACTGACATTACCTACGTGTTCAGAACTTTGTTAAATAAAAAAAAAAGTTCTCTTTAATCGTCGTGTCTGTGTCGTTTACCATTTAGAAGATAATCACGTATTTTGTTTTGCGTGAGTGCAAAAGAAGGGAAAAAATATTCTCACCACCTGTCGTATATGCACACATCATATGCACACATCTACAGTTAGTGAGTTAAAGATTAAGAAGTCAAGAACTATTTATAAAAAGTTATTAATTCATTAATAAAGCCACAGCTAACGCAACTATATTAACATGATTGTAGCGCCCAACCGAAAAACTGTTGTCCTGGAAAAATATCAATTGCTAGTTACGACAGATAGCGGGGAGGGCGACGATATGTAGGTATAGTATAACTATTTCACGAAGTCCTGTTAGTTGTTGCAATTTAAACCTTATGTTTAACATCATAACGGCGACAAGACAGGACTTCGTGAAATAGTTTAAGTATACTTAAGTTAGCAAAATCTGTGGAACTTCTTATATTTAAGACCTTTTATATGCCATATTTTACGCAAAATAAAGAAATTCTTCATCTCTTCTTCTTCTTCTTCTTCTACGACAGTTGCGTCCAATGGACTGGTGAAAATCGTTAGGTTCACAGGGTCAAATTAAATTAGTTAGCAAAACTCCACAGAATTGATAGGAATATCTGAACATATCTACTAAAATATAATAAAACAGTGGAATCTGGTGTCTGTCTGTCTGTTTGTTTGTTCGCGCACATCTCCAGAACTACTCAACGGATTTTCATGTAGTTTTCACAAATACACAGAGATTAATTTGGAAGAGAATATAGGCTTTGTTTCATTAAAATCGGATGTTGCACAAAAAAGTTATCGTCATACAAGACGGTATTCGTATTCTGTTCACGACACGTTGTGCACAATTTCTGAGAGTAACCTAATAAAGTACCTACTAGGCTTGTATAAATTCAAGATAGTATTTAAATCATTAGTGCTATCCGAATTTGGGTGCTACAAATAGTTTACGACTAACAAAAAGTACTAGGCTTGCATGAATTCACGTTTAGGTTATCTAAACATAGAATAGGTAGGTCTGCATGAATGAAATTTAGGAAAATCCACCGGAATAGTCGTAAATACACCTGGGCGACGCCGGGTACGAACAGCTAGTATCTACTAAAACAAAAAAGCAGTTTTTCTCAACTCATACTTCAAGTACACTACCAGTGATCGTCGACCCCAGAAAAATATAATCTATTCTTTTTTATTTTAATCAAATCAAATCAAATGTTTATTTGCCAGAAATACATTGTTTTGGTACAAGTGAGACCTTATAACCTAAGTGTCATTGTAATCTGCAAATTTTTTATTATGTTTACATACATTCTTATTTTATTACTATTACCATGCATTTGTTCACTATTTAATTTATATTGTTAATATTCTTACAATCATAGGTACTAATTTTCAATTTAATATTCCATAAATTCCTTAAAACTATAAAAACAACACTTTAGAAGCCATTCTGTCAATTTTGTCTTGAACACATTACCCTGTACTAATTTTAAATTGTTTGGTAAGTTATTGTAAATTAAAACACACATATTAAACACATTTTTCTTATAGATGTCCTTATGACAGGGTGGTTGATACAGTAGGTTGTGAAATTTAGCCCTTTTTGTCTAATTAGAACCTCTCTAGGTTGTTTAAAGTAGTGTATGTGTTTTTTTGTAAAGATGCAGATATCTTTTATATATATATTTTATTGTGTTTAGATGTTGATACCCATCATCAGATCTGCAGAATTACGCTTGGTAGTTTAATTTGACCCTGTAAATGAGGTCCTTATTTTAACTACGACTTTATTTAAGGTCATAAAAATGATAAACGGCAGTTAACGTAAAACAATGACCAGTCCATTACCACAAATTTTACAACAAACCATTGTATTTTAGGAGACGTTTAAAATTACTTTTAGAGTAATATTTTAAAAGGGACAGCAGTAAATGAAAAATATTAGATGTATGTTGATTGCATTTTAAATATGTTTTCAACGAGAGAAGAGTCGTTTATATTTTTCGTCCCCATCGAATTGCGTCTCAATGGGGGACCCGAGAAAAACATCTCGACCTTTTGGAGGAGGAAGTTCTCTTTACAGATACCTACTGAAATATTAAAGGCACTGGACATAAACAAAAATTATTTATTTACCTGTGGAATGGAAGAGGAAATGGAGGTATTGCTATAAAGCGTAGGCCACACTGAGAATGAAGTGAAACGAAGCTAAGTTCGTTTAGCTTTCTTCCGCGTCTTTTCATAGAAGTACACACCGCAGACTAAGCGAAACAAAAACGAAAGTATGAAAAGACGCGGAGGAAAGGTTATACGAAATTAGCTTCGTTTCGTTACGTTCCCTTCGTTCACAGTGTGGCCTACGCTTATAGCGATGTTAGGTCAGAAAAACGTGACGAAATTACACAAGCCAAAAAAGTAAGAAAAGTTTTATTATGGTAAAGGTATGTTGTGCTCACAGCGGACCACTGTACGTGGGCCATGGTGACCATCTTCGGTCATTCCAACCAGCCTCATCTCCCTTCGGTATCTGACCCGAGGGTTTCTGTTCTAATTTGGGTGCCGATTTCCTCAGCCTCCATGCATGTTCTGCACAGATGACGGTCCGTTATGCCTTTTGTTTGGAAATCATTTTCAGAGTACTTGAAGGATGATTAGGGTAACTAACAAGAGTAATCAAATACTCGGTGTAACATACCTTAATATGTTAAGTGAAAAGTAAACTTAGGAACGCGGCGACGCATGAATTATCAATTGCAATTTGGGCGTATTTCCACCATATTATGTTGTTATTCAGATTTAGACAGTGTTTATCTAGGCTCCTACATCTTTTTTTTTTCCAAAAAACTTTTCTAAAATGAAGTTTAAACGAATTTAATTTCGCACATTTTTACAGCGTAAATGATGTCTTAATACTGTTTTTTTTTCTGTATTATAAACAACAATATTTGTAATATTGTTTCTGCAGAAGCATAGCTTATATTATCAAGTTACATATTATCGAAAAAAAATGGAAAAATATTATGTTTTCATTCATCATTTTTGGTATTACGGAACTCATCCAAATTTATCATACATTTTCGAAAGCTAGTAGTGCTATCGCGTCAAGCAATAATTGTCAATGTGTGCGTGGTAGTATTGCTCACTGTCGGTGTATATCGCTCCAACAGGCACTTGCACTAGCGCAACGTGCTTGGAATTGAATTTTGCAAACATCTCGATTTCTAGTTGCGAGTCGTGTTCGCAGGCCTCTTAAACTAAATCTACAACTAAGAGTTATTGAAATGCAATCTGGATGCACAGCGTTATGTTAACTTAGATATTCTTCAAAATTACAGACGTATTCTCTTAACGCATCTCTCTTAATCATATAAATGTTGTTTGAACAGAAATAGTGGTATAAACTGTTGCGCTTAAACTTCATTTACATAAAAATGATATGAAGCCAGGTTCATGCCAAGTTTTTTGTACATAAGAAGATTGTTATGGTTTTAGTATTATTATCACCAATTAACCACATAGTTTGGCTTTGCCTTTACCTAACAAAAACCATTCCATATTCTGCCTATAAACTGTCAACACCAACACCATTGTTTACAAACTATCCCGAAGTAATATGTCCTAAAATAGTAAATGAAAGTGTGCCAAAGTAGACATGGACAATAAATTACCTTAACTAACCTTCCTCGCCCGACGGCCTTGCTCTAAAACTGTTCATAACGGTGCCAATTAAATTCCACGAAATGTTGGAAAAAATTTAAAACTATTCTGAAACAGCTAGTCTCTGACCTTAGACTGGAATATTAAAGCGCAACTTGAAGTTTAATTAAAACACGTTAGATAATAGTTCCGGGAAAACCTAGACAATAGTTTATTTGTTTCTGTGGAATGACGTGGAATATTCGATAAATAAAGCTAGGTGTTGGGTCACAGTTTTGGAGAGGACTATTGTCCAAGCATACAGGGATTTAGATAAGTGTTAGAGCAGTGCCAACAGTCATAACTTGGATCGTCTGCAACTATTTGAGACATTTGGGCGGTGTCACATGCTTTTATACTCGTCAGGACTTAAGGTTTGATCCAATACTTGGCAACAGTGCAAGACTTCCCAAGCTATTAGAAATTCACGGATTAACATCTACTTCTGTTTTTATCCTATATTCATAGAATATTTAGATACATTTACTACCTGTCCTTGTCTTTTATTTAAACTTTACGCGCTCAAAAAAAGGAGAAAAGCGGACTTAACGCCTTAGGCATTCTCTACCAGTCAACCAAGGGTAGTGAACAGATTAGATGGCAAGTGCTCTGTTTGAGAAGAATAAAAAAAAAAACAGTGGAACTCCGGGAGTGCCAACAGAAGTGAAAACTTGAAAATTTAGTCCCATCTCAAAAATTCCCAACGTGCCTAAAGAAGTTTTCACTTAAAAAAATACATGTCGATAAAGTGAGAGGGTGAAAATAACGAATAGCTTGGGTTAGAAAAGTTCTAAGATTATCATAGAAAACATTTGAATGTCACAAACAAACTGATATTTCAAAGGAATGTAAGCAGGTAGTGCCTTGAGGACGTTGCCTCGCTCCACCTGTCACAAGGCTATGAGCCGACAGACGTGGATAAATCGAGTGCCAGCTATTCCACGATAACGCTTTACTATAATCTTTATTTACCTTCAACACTGTCGTTGTGAAAATAAACTTTTTATATAGATACTATAAGTATCTATACAGTATTTCTATTTTCTTAATGTCCCTCGGGTATCATCGGATTTCCGAATACAAACGAATGTTAATTTCCATATCCATCAATTATTAGATTTATCGTGTATAATAATTTGAATTCAGAACTAAGTACTTTATTGTTGTTTTGTTTTGATTTTCGTGTGAACTATTTAGAGCTGTAAAACTATTTTCCTATCTGTAGTGCCTGCGACTTTAGCGGCTTTCCTCCCATTTTTTAAATAAATTACATTAAGTTAAAAGAGTAATAACTACTCTACATACTTCCAAGTCGATTGAGAGCGTCCGATCTGCACCAAGTGCAAAGGGCACTCTCCCTATATAAAATGTACTCTGTGCAAAGGGCAATTAATAGAAATCCGACAACTGACGAAACACGAAGTTTGCCGAATACAGTACAGCAGTTTATTTTTGAAGTGAAAACTTCTTTAAGCGCGTTAAGCGATAGAAAATCTTATGGGTTCGCGTGACCGACATGCTAAAATGTTATTATATCATAGCTATGAGTATGATGTATTGTGCTTGTCCAGCTACGAAAAAATCACTGTTATTGCATAGTTTAATTTTTTATTTCGTTTGTTTAGTTAAGTTTTGTCGGCAATCCCCATGGCTGCTTATGTAGTATGTATTTTAAAATTACTCGACTTTTGTCTTGAAGCAGAGTGGGTACGACTGCCTTCAAGGTTAGAGTAAGTAATATCTCAGTAAGTAGACATTGTAACGGCTAGGGCTGCGCAGGGTAGGCTGCGCAGGCCGTGAACGGTTAGGTAGAAAGAAGAGGTAAGTAGATTAAAACAGCTGGATAAGTTAATAGTTATATTTAAGATAGGTAGTAGTAGGTAACACGGCTAGGTCGTGGGTTAGGTCCTGACACTGAGTCTGAGCACTCGCACACTTAGGATAGGCAGGAAGGGTACCGTCTTTGGTAGCACATGGTAGATGTGGGGGCCTGTTCAGTATAGGCTCTGCAGTAGGCCCGACGGCCCTAGCACGTGGTAGTATACGTCAGTAGCCGTGGAGATCGCCTGTCAGCACAGGCGCGCGGCGGTAGGCCGCAGGTAGGCAGGCATTGGCCACACGTGTAAGGTCGCCTGTCAGCACAGGTAGGCAGGCCTTCGTCAGCGTGCAGCCTGAGCCCGTACAGAAAGGCAGGCCTTCGTCAGACCTCAGCAGTAAGCCACGCATGCAAGCAGCGTGCAGAATTGGGTAAGAAGTATTGTCTTCAGCCCGTACAGAGCAACATGCCTGTCAACATGCATGTCAATACAACGCTACAACATGCCTGTCACGCTACGCAGCCCTGCTAGTATAAAGTTATATTACCTACCGCCTTTGATGTAATTTCTTTAGATACGTACCAAAACTTGATTCACATTGCAAAATTTACGATTTTACAAAAAAGAAAATGTTGGTACCACAATCTCTTCTTCTTCGCTTCGCTCTTGACAAAGCGGTCGTGGTCACGATTCATCATCATCATCATTTCAGCCGAAAGACGTCCACTGCTGGACATAGGTCTCCCCCAAGCACCGCCACTTCGACCGATTCTGTGCTTCCCGCAACCAGCGGAAGGTCACGATTAATTGAGTCCAATACCGTCACTGCTCACCTCACAATCTCTCTCCATCGACCTGCTACTAAAATGAAAATATTATGAAAAAGAGCAATTTGCAAAAGTTTATTTGAGAGTTATGATAGCTAAGCAAAGCAAATATGTATGATAAAGCTAAAATAAAAACTATGCATTCCTGCATCTCCTTTAAAAACAATTCTTAGTATTTGAACAAGTAGAAACTCTGCAGAAAAATATTACGCTACGTCCGTACCTAAATGAAAACTGAATGCAGAACGCAATGTACCTGCAATAGTAACTGCGCGTTATGCTCGTGAACGGGTGCTGCTTGTGGTGACTGGTCGTCTTGCTGATCATGGTTTTGTTATTGTTACTAGTAATTAACTGTTCATTTTTTTTTTATCTCGATGGTCCTAGTTTATCATTTATAACTGCCAATTACAGCTTTATGTAAACGGGCACGCCCTTTATGTCTGGAGGCTTTTATTTAGATATTTAGTTCTGTTTACGTTTAGTTTTATTTTCTTTTTATTTTTTTAAATAATGCTTGAGTATAGTCCTCGATGTTTTTGGTTGGTATATTGGCGTGTGCTAGCTGACATATGGCCTATAATTTATCATTTGAATTATGTTTTGTGTTGCATAATGTAGGTTATTTTGTATACTATTGTATAGAATCATTCTCTAACTTGAACAGACAGCTGTGCTGCTGGGGAGTTTGTTGCGCCACTTCTTCTTCCCAGCTAAAGGCACTAGGAAGTGGTGAAGGGTGGGCGTTTTTGGGGGACTGTCTTATGTAATTTTGACGTTCGAAAAGTGCTGATTCTCAGCCTAGTTTGAATAAATGACTTTTGAATTTTGAATTTTGAATTTTAACATCACGATATAAACAAGAATTTAAATAAAAGTATAGGAATATGAAAACGATGTTTGATTTTAAGTTCTACGAAGGAAAAGGTCACAGAACGAAATCCATACAAATATTATAAATACAAAAGTAGCATTGTCGGTTTGTCTGTTACCTTTTCACGCCATAAAGGCCGAACAGATTTCGATGGGCACAAAGGTAGAGCTGGTGTGACTATACCTAAATTACCCTAGGCTGATAAAATTTTCGTTTTTCCTAATTATGCTAACATTAGTGTTTAGGTCGGTTCCCCCTTAGGGGAAGAACAGTGCCCCTCCTTTCCGCACAGTTCTGTAGGGCTCGTCCCAGACTGGTCACCCTCCCACCGATATAGGAAAGAAATGAATTCCCTTACTCTAAACTGCCTTGTCCCGGCTTATAAAAAGTTCAGGGACAAGGATTGGATACTAGGTGAAGTTAATATTGGGAATTCACGGTTAGTAAACATAAGTATTATAATATGAAGCTAAGAAGACAAGAGGGTATGCAAAAGTATATAATATAATATTATGTTTAGTATGTAATGTTGGAACACCAGCGTCTCCCCTCTCGCAGTTGAGCACCGATAGCTGCAATATAACCTTTATAAAGTGAAGGGGTAAAGGAATCGTTACGCTTGCGCTTCAAATCACTATTCATAGCTACGTTAATTTGTCTGTTTACAATGTACCCACTTCAGTGAGACCGGGAACCGTTTTACAACGTTTTGTCTCAATCTACGTGTTCTGCTAGACCTAACGCATAGAACCTCTGAGGAACTAATACGATTCTAACGGAACACGTTTCCTAAGCATTCAATAAATGTCTTACTCAATCCTAAGACAGGGTACTGCGAAGTCCATCTGTTATTGAGGAAGGCAAGTATCGGATAGTTCTAATCGCGTACTTGTGTGAAAGACACCCTTACGGCGGCCTAGCCCCTTTTTACTAAGATAATACAAAACTAGCACAAGCGCACCGTAGACTCAGTCTCTAGCAGAATACATTACGATCGAACCTGGTGAACGCCGAAGTGGTGGTTCGTCACTTCTCATTTCGTTAATCTGCCCCGTTTAGAGGATGCGTTGCGGCATTAAGCGGCTTAGCGTCCCAATAGCGTGTCTCAATAAATAGTGACGATTTAGTAATAGGCCTACCAGTGGCCGGGTGGAGTTTTAATGAGACACGGTCCCTAACGTTCTTTGAACGACTACCAATTCAGTTTGGGGTACTTGGTGAAGCCTAACCCCTCTCCCGGAAATGTACGGCAACAAGTCTCACGTAAAGTATTCTGTGGCGAGACCTTTTTGGATACAGATATCATCACTAACATTTGGTTGTTTTATAATGCAATTGCACATTGGCTTTATAGCCTAGTTCAGCTTTAAATGAGCTGCGAGTATTTATGGTTCTGCCTTCCAAATGTAGTGTGTCAGTTCAAGATCAAGAGTCGTCAAAAGTCAGGAGCATTAGTGCTCAGTGTCAAGTATGGTGGAAGGCTTTCGCCATTTCCCTATAACCAAAAGCAAGTGACTATCCTGCCAAGGGGTGGATTAGGATATGGACACGTAATACACGGGAATGAAGCGTTAATTATAAACCACTGTACTAAATAAGAGTTATATCGCCATTCTGGAATAAACGATCATTTATAGTTAATTAAAGTTGACACTTACCAATTCCTTAGAGAGGATTAGGTTACAACTCACTACGACACGTACCAGCTTCGCCTCAGACACCTCCTCGATCGCGACTCGTCTCCGATGCACCTCAAAACTAACTCTAGCTTAGATTACGTCATCCGCTACCTAACGTGGTCTTAAATTCATCATCAACTTAATAAATAATGCTCGGTCCTTTAAGACAGCCCACAGACATCACCTCTTGGTATTCACCAAGACTCCTAACTTAACTAGCCCGGACTATTACGTCAGTAGCCTATCGCGACTCAAAACCAACTGCCTTGTCTTTATTCCTTGGTCCCCTAAAAATCCTAAAAACACCACGTTTGGCCCATCTTCCCACACTTTTGCAGAATAGACTTATGGATGTTTTTTGTGCAATTTCTCAATTGTTTTAAAAGGGTCCATTTGAATTGCCGGGGCGAACTTAATGCTCACCAGATGTGGCTCTAATAATGTCCACTGCTTTGGTTCAGGGATTACCAACCTTTTGAGACGGGATAGCCAAAAGTAACAATTTATATAATTGTATTATAAACATTCAATTATGTTTTAGCACAAAATTGATTAGAGCAGCTATTATTCTAGCTATCTGCTAGAATAATAATATAATTAATCCAATATATAATTACAGTTATTGGATAATAGATAGTTACTTTTGAAAGTTTGGTTAATCTAGCTAATAAGTTGTTGTTTTAAATTTCAAGCATGACTCTAAATTTCTATTCGTTAGTTGGTTTCTTTACCTTACTTTTTATTATATTCATGTAATAATACGATGCTTTCTCGCCCGTATTTTGAGAGCCGTGTGTTGTTTATCCCTGCCTTGGTTTCAGTTCTTAGAATTAGTAAAGCTTGCATCCCATAAAATATAAATGTAAAGTGGTTTGAAAGAGGTTCAATATTGTTTCACAATTTTAAAGAAATAGGATATTTTGTAATTAATTAGGGTAACGTGTCGAACTGTCAGCCCATAAAATAGAGATTTAATGTGTTTCTGAGTGACCCAAACCGTGTGCCGATTTTAAAATAAATATAATATTTTGTTATTAAAATAGGAGCAAATGGCAGACAGTCACATTCCCCCCTCTGAAAATCAGACGCGTGACGCAGTACAGCGGATGAGCTTTCACAATATGATGAGCTCTGCCTTTCCATGAAAGCGTTATAGATCCATCTGCTATGATCAACTAATCAAATAATAATGATTATTCTAGTTGGAACATGAATCCAATAAGATCACAATCAGATGCGATATCTGCTATAATTTAATGCTGTTTCGCAGAAGCATCTTCAATCGATATAAATATAATTACTCTTTATTATTCTTCTTGCGAATACTCTTTTCATGATAAACTCATGAACATTATCGTGCCTCAGTTAAGTTCAGAAAACCTGTGCATGCTTATAATGTAGTTTTACATACCAGGGTCCCTTTTAAGAGTATTTGTGTTAATGTGGCACACTACCTACAGTGCTCCCTCGTTCTAAACTCAGCTAATCGCAGTTGCCGGTGGACAGAGGCCTTTCCTTATGCGCCTCGATGCTGAGTCAGCTTAGTCAGCTGCCTGCATTCGTATCCAGGAATAGCTGAAATAGTCCGCACATGAACATATTAGATTGTATTCCAATTAGTCGCCCCCCTCTGATTCTAAGAGGTTAGAGTCGTTTTGAAATCTAATAAGAGTTAGAAAGTTATACTGATTAGAAAATATAGGCATCCTAGATTGTCCAAACAATTGTTGGCTTATTAGCACACAATGCTGTAAGATGTTATGTGGATAGTTAACTAACAATCCCCTCAGATTATAACCATGTTTACAAGAACATTCTCTAGAATATTTGAATTGAAAACTGTAGTACCATAGCCCTAAAACATATAAATCTATAATATTAGATGACATAACAAAAATCATACCACGTAGCTAAGAGTAACTGAAGTGTCTAATAAAAGTAAAACTTAGCTTCGTAACAAGATCCACGCTACTGCTGTTGAAGTCAGCCGATGTCAGCTGATTTCGAGGAAACTTTAAACCAAGCGCTCTCACAAACCAATGGTTTAGACATAGCGTAGGCGCAGCCAAGTGAAGACTTAATTATCCTGGAATTTGAAATAAGGCCACACGAGTATCTGTTCGTTTATATGACATACGCCACCAACTGAAGAGTTGGAAAGATTTATGTTTACTTTTAATGACGATAGTTAATGTACCTTCCTGGTAAATTAATTGTCATTTTATAAGCTTCACGCTTCGTAGGTACACTTCGAAGGTTTACTAATAATATTACGTTTACCCATAAAATAGGGGTGTGTTTTATACATAAGCTCACTCCACACACACATGTAAATCTCAAACACACAAACACATTTCATATTCACAAACTGTCAGATACAATACTCACGTTTGCAGGGAGTCGAACCCGTTATTACAGTAGCACATGAACCCAAGCAACAACCATACCATAACTTACTTAAAAATACGTCCGTGCATCTGGGAATTGAACCCACTATCAGTAGCATCGGAACCAATGCCCTACATGAACTATTCGTGCGGGAATTGAACCCACAAGCCGTGACACAGGAATCCAAGCACTCGTAAACAAATTATGCGGGAATTGAACCCACTACCTGTAGTTGAAGAATTCAACCACCATTTTCAAACTGTAACTTAATTAAACATAAGTTATTGTAACGTTACATACTCTCGCCGTTTATAATAATTAATAATAGGACCATAAAATTACGTTGTGTTTTTATTGTAGTAACCCATAAGTTCTTTCTCGTTGTACTGAAGTGAATCAGTACATTTAATGACGAGAATCCTGGTCACGCTGCACCACATGTGACTATACCTAAATTACCCTAGGCTGATAAAATTTTCGTTTTTCCTAATTATGCTAACATTAGTGTTTAGGTCGGTTCCCCCTTAGGGGAAGAACAGTGCCCCTCCTTTCCGCACAGTTCTGTAGGGCTCGTCCCAGACTGGTCACCCTCCCACCGATATAGGAAAGAAATGAATTCCCTTACTCTAAACTGCCTTGTCCCGGCTTATAAAAAGTTCAGGGACAAGGATTGGATACTAGGTGAAGTTAATATTGGGAATTCACGGTTAGTAAACATAAGTATTATAATATGAAGCTAAGAAGACAAGAGGGTATGCAAAAGTATATAATATAATATTATGTTTAGTATGTAATGTTGGAACACCAGCGTCTCCCCTCTCGCAGTTGAGCACCGATAGCTGCAATATAACCTTTATAAAGTGAAGGGGTAAAGGAATCGTTACGCTTGCGCTTCAAATCACTATTCATAGCTACGTTAATTTGTCTGTTTACAATGTACCCACTTCAGTGAGACCGGGAACCGTTTTACAACGTTTTGTCTCAATCTACGTGTTCTGCTAGACCTAACGCATAGAACCTCTGAGGAACTAATACGATTCTAACGGAACACGTTTCCTAAGCATTCAATAAATGTCTTACTCAATCCTAAGACAGGGTACTGCGAAGTCCATCTGTTATTGAGGAAGGCAAGTATCGGATAGTTCTAATCGCGTACTTGTGTGAAAGACACCCTTACGGCGGCCTAGCCCCTTTTTACTAAGATAATACAAAACTAGCACAAGCGCACCGTAGACTCAGTCTCTAGCAGAATACATTACGATCGAACCTGGTGAACGCCGAAGTGGTGGTTCGTCACTTCTCATTTCGTTAATCTGCCCCGTTTAGAGGATGCGTTGCGGCATTAAGCGGCTTAGCGTCCCAATAGCGTGTCTCAATAAATAGTGACGATTTAGTAATAGGCCTACCAGTGGCCGGGTGGAGTTTTAATGAGACACGGTCCCTAACGTTCTTTGAACGACTACCAATTCAGTTTGGGGTACTTGGTGAAGCCTAACCCCTCTCCCAGAAATGTACGGCAACAAGTCTCACGTAAAGTATTCTGTGGCGAGACCTTTTTGGATACAGATATCATCACTAACATTTGGTTGTTTTATAATGCAATTGCACATTGGCTTTATAGCCTAGTTCAGCTTTAAATGAGCTGCGAGTATTTATGGTTCTGCCTTCCAAATGTAGTGTGTCAGTTCAAGATCAAGAGTCGTCAAAAGTCAGGAGCATTAGTGCTCAGTGTCAAGTATGGTGGAAGGCTTTCGCCATTTCCCTATAACCAAAAGCAAGTGACTATCCTGCCAAGGGGTGGATTAGGATATGGACACGTAATACACGGGAATGAAGCGTTAATTATAAACCACTGTACTAAATAAGAGTTATATCGCCATTCTGGAATAAACGATCATTTATAGTTAATTAAAGTTGACACTTACCAATTCCTTAGAGAGGATTAGGTTACAACTCACTACGACACGTACCAGCTTCGCCTCAGACACCTCCTCGATCGCGACTCGTCTCCGATGCACCTCAAAACTAACTCTAGCTTAGATTACGTCATCCGCTACCTAACGTGGTCTTAAATTCATCATCAACTTAATAAATAATGCTCGGTCCTTTAAGACAGCCCACAGACATCACCTCTTGGTATTCACCAAGACTCCTAACTTAACTAGCCCGGACTATTACGTCAGTAGCCTATCGCGACTCAAAACCAACTGCCTTGTCTTTATTCCTTGGTCCCCTAAAAATCCTAAAAACACCACGTTTGGCCCATCTTCCCACACTTTTGCAGAATAGACTTATGGATGTTTTTTGTGCAATTTCTCAATTGTTTTAAAAGGGTCCATTTGAATTGCCGGGGCGAACTTAATGCTCACCAGATGTGGCTCTAATAATGTCCACTGCTTTGGTTCAGGGATTACCAACCTTTTGAGACGGGATAGCCAAAAGTAACAATTTATATAATTGTATTATAAACATTCAATTATGTTTTAGCACAAAATTGATTAGAGCAGCTATTATTCTAGCTATCTGCTAGAATAATAATATAATTAATCCAATAATATAATTACAGTTATTGGATAATAGATAGTTACTTTTGAAAGTTTGGTTAATCTAGCTAATAAGTTGTTGTTTTAAATTTCAAGCATGACTCTAAATTTCTATTCGTTAGTTGGTTTCTTTACCTTACTTTTTATTATATTCATGTAATAATACGATGCTTTCTCGCCCGTATTTTGAGAGCCGTGTGTTGTTTATCCCTGCCTTGGTTTCAGTTCTTAGAATTAGTAAAGCTTGCATCCCATAAAATATAAATGTAAAGTGGTTTGAAAGAGGTTCAATATTGTTTCACAATTTTAAAGAAATAGGATATTTTGTAATTAATTAGGGTAACGTGTCGAACTGTCAGCCCATAAAATAGAGATTTAATGTGTTTCTGAGTGACCCAAACCGTGTGCCGATTTTAAAATAAATATAATATTTTGTTATTAAAATAGGAGCAAATGGCAGACAGTCACACTGGGTTAGGACATATAATACTTTTTATTCCGGTAGGATGTTCCCGTGAGATAATTTCTAAACTATATGCGGGTGTAGTCGCTGGAAAAAGCTAGTAAGTCATAATCGAATACTACGGTACTGATTGCACCTCACACCACTTTTAAAACGCTCCCAAAGCTAAGATGGGACGTTACGTAATATTCAAACTTTCCTTGTAATCGTTAGCCTTTGTTGCCTCTTTTAAATCGAGTAGGATGATCAGCAAGAAAAGTACTTTTGAATTCAAACTTGAAATATTATCATAAAAACGACCTTTAGTCGGCTGAAAGTCGTCCAACGACCCTATTCGCAATAATCCCTTATCCAGAATGGGATAAATGACTCCATTATATCCCAGATTAACAATTCGGGCTAGAATTTCGTGTGCAATTAAAAGTTTCTCATTAACATGGGTTTCGTTCTCTTACTTTATTTGGGTCTAAATTATCTGACTTAATACTCAATTTGCTGAACGATGCCTATTTTGGCCTTTATGGATAAGAAAAAAGCTAAAAGAAATGATTGATGTAAAAGAGGTTTCATTTCTATTAATGAGAAGTAAAAACTTTTTCGACATGTAAATTATACATGGACTACTGGCCGTTTCTGGTGAAAAAATAATGAAAAGCCATTAAATAATTATTTTTAATTTATATCTTTTAATAAACACAAATGGCATTCAAAAGTGTTCCAAAATGGCCTGAATTATTTAAGCTCCTTTGCTGGTAAAACCTTCTTAGATTTATATTTTAGAATAGAAAACACTTTTTATAACTTTACAAGCTTTTCCATTAAAATAAATGAATTGTTTTGCGTTTACTTAATTATTGCGTAAACGATTTCTTCGTCCGTCTATTTAAAAGAAAAACGTATTTAAATTGCCAGAGCTTATACATTAGGTATAATGGCTACCAAAGCTCATTAAACGACCTTCGGACCTTGAATCATTAATATATACCTAAACCTACGGTTTCCTTGAAGAGCAGTGGCCGACACATAGCGTCCACAATTTACTGGTGAATGACGTCACTGAAACGTTATTTATGAAAGTAAGTTGGTGTTTTCCTAGAGAGCGTTTTTTAAATGAAACCTTCTTTAAGCGCGTTGGGCATTTTTGAGATGGGAAAGAACAATTGAACTCGCGACACCGTTACCGTCACTTCATTTTTGTAAACGCGATTCTGCTCTTTATTTATATTACGTTACGGATCAATGTTCTATGCAAGTATTTTTGCTTAAGTTTTCTCTTCTGTCGGCACTCCCGGAGTGCCACTGTTTTTTGATACCGTAAATTCAAACCCCGCTGCTATCATTTTCATGACAGTCGTCCCTCACAGGCCGTGTGGGATGCGGCATGTGCACGGCGGCCACAGCTCTTGTTGGAAACCGTAACTTAAGTCCTTGTCAGTAAAACGCCATTCAACTATTACCTGAGCAACAATTCGGTAGTTTTGTTCCTCTCAAGTCCCAGGAGGGCCATAAAGCCGTAACTCGCACAAAGTTTTGTATAAATCAAATCATGTCGCTTGAAATAAAACACTGGAAATCAGAACAGGGAAAAAGTTGGTGTCTTGACACAAACGGGATCGCGTTACGTCAAGGTCTTTGTACAAGATTCGTTTGAATCATACGAACAAGTGCGCACAGATTTAATAATATCGACATATTGGTTACACACGGCTGGGTGTACATCTGTGACAAAGAGACACGTCATCTAATGATAATACGATTAGATATGCGTGTTTAGCTGGTGTGTGATCAGGTTAAAGCTAAGCTTGCCACGGTTGGTCCGTGGATGGGTGACGATCTTTACATACTAAGACCCCTCCGTGCCTCGGAAAGCACGTTAAGCCATTGGTCCCGGCTGTCATTTGTAGATCTTTGACAGTTGTTACGGGTCGTTAGAATCCCGAAAGTATGACAACCAGTCTTACCAAGGGGTATTGTGTGACTCAATAACTAGGTTGTGGAGATCAAATAGGCAGTCGCTCCATGTAAAATACTGGTATTCAGCTGCATCTGGTTAGACTGGAAGCCGACCCCAACATAGTTGGGACAAGGCTAGGCAGATGATGATGATGCGTGTTTAGGGTATTGTGGACACCAATGTTATAGTTTGACCAATACCGCTGTACCGCGCTCTAGGAAGGCGTGCGGCGAGACGGGGGAGCAGTGCAGGCCGCTAATTCGTCAAAGCTCTCGGCGCACGCCGTCCCGCCCGCCGCTCATTGGTCAACACTGCCGCCAGCCTCGCCGCGTATTCCTAAGGCACGGTACAGCGGTATTGGTCAAACTATAGTGCACAAACATTACCTAACACACACATAACATCACGCCTGTATTCCCCGAAGGGTTGGGCAGAGGTGTACCTATAGTACACCCACATTTCACCAGTTATATTTAAGTCAGTGGGGGGCGAGCCTATTGCCATCAGCCAATGTTACTACTACCTATGCTATCTATAGGTACTATGTTATTAAATTACTTCACAAAAAAACAACAGGAAATGTAAAATATAGCTATTAGTTTTTTCTACTTACAAACATCAACGTCCATGAACTTTGAAGCCTTTATACAATTAATGTTTTTAACCGGCTTCCAAAAGGAGGAGGTTCTCAATACGACTGTGTTTTTTTTGTTTGTTTGTTACGCGATTACTCCGCCAATTATGAATTGTTTTTGATGATTCTTTTTTGTTTGGTAGGTCATACTTTAGAGGAGGTCCAATTTTTTTTTAACTTTGCTTGGGTTGTTTTTGAGTTAGCTTCAATAATACGTACTTATTCCCACTTAGTATGTGGATGGTATGATAAGTTCCTGTTACTGTTATTTACATAGCAGGTAGTCGAATTTGTGTGGGGTACAGGGGGAATTTCGGAAGTCGGTGACAAAAAACGCAAATTCAAAACCAAATATCGACTTCCGAAATTAAATTAATTTTTCACTTTGTAGTGTTTTTTTTTTTGGAAATCGGTTGTTTTTTTTTGTAAAAAGTTTTTTTCTTCAAGACTCATCGTTATCTAGTTTTCATCGTGGAGTTTAGTTTCTCTATGCAAATGTTACGACAAGACGGAAGACGTAGCGTTAGAAGGCCTGGAACAAGGTGGACCGATGACCTAGTGAAGGCCGCAGGAATCCGCTGGATGCGGGAAGCACAGCACCGGTCGAAGTGGCGGTGCTTGGGGGAGGCCTATGTCCAGCAATGGACGGCTTTCGGCTGAAATGATGATAATGCAAATATTCGTAACTAGGGTCTTACGACAATCGTTTTTCAATGTAGAAAACTTTTAAACTTTTTCAGGCTTTTCAGACCGCTGAGAAAAAAAACTGTAAAAGCTTAATGTCAAAAGTTCAACAACGACTCTTCAACTTACCTAATTTGTTAACCTCGGAGCATAATGTCATCAATCATTAGACCTAAAGGAAATTCAAATTGTTATTAGAAACACGCTAAAAGGCTGTTTTCTTGTGCTTGCTACGGAAATGAGAAAAGTTTCCGAACCGCACGGCAAGCAGTGCCCACGGTAAGTAGTTGATCAGTTATAACATTGGCAAGTGTTTAATACTTCACAACAAAAAGTTACAAAAGAACAAGAAGCCGAGCAGTTTATGGTATTGGACAACTTTTCGAACGAGGGACACTTTGGCGGGTCTAATAATTATTGATTCTCCCTTTACCTTATAAATGAGAATCGAAAGTGAACTTAGGAACAAAACATAATCATCAACGTTTTAGTATCTACAGTTTTTTTCACACTTATATGGAACATCGTCCCCCGTACCAAAACCACCTGTTTTTTTAAAAGGAGACGAAAACTATTACATACACTCTTGGGCCTGAATGTAACGAGATGAAAACGGTGTGAATTTATAGATTCAAACATATTAGTGTATTGCAGTGACTAGTTGCTATCCCACAATTCACACAGAGATCCATAGTTTCAACAATATCCAATCCACAAAGCGGCGGTAAAATCCAAAATAACAATTCCAAGTCAATCATGTGAGCGATCTTCGGTGTCCATTGTGAAAGCAAGGGTCGTACAAGGTAGGCAGGGTCAGAATCCGTAAAAATCAAAGCAGTGGTCGTTGAAAATGAAAAATAATTTGGAAAGCACTCAAAACACATCGGAAAACACGAAATTTGTGACAGCTGTCTAGTAGGGGTGGGCGTTGCGACAACGAACCGTTTACCAAGACCGTTTTGTGTTTTGTGATGATGAAACCGTTTTTCAAATTCAAACATTTATTTCAGTCGTAGTCCAAATACTGTTAGTAACACAAAAAACCTTATAAAGTTATTGTTAGTATATACAAAAATAAAACCACAGGAAGAAATAAAAACAAAAATAAAAACCACAAAGTGATACCGCACAGGAGTGCCGGTTTATTCCAAGCCCTGGACGCGTCCACTAACAGTGTGTAGTCGCATCCAGTGCCGCTACATCGGCGAGTCACAGTGGCCCACGAACACGCTCAGAAGGCTGTTCGAACTAGCCCGCATGCGCCTCATAAGAGACGCACAACGCTTCCGCATGATGGCATGAAAACCATCCACGGTTTTAACCGCAAACATTGCATTATTTTACGTCCTGGGTTCAACTTCAAACAGTCTTCATTGCACAAACCAGACTTCAAATTACTTGGTGCGATTTTTTATTTTACATCTAAGAATATACAGTCGGGTACAATGATTCAGCTATCTATCACACTCGAAAGAAACAGTCCTTCCAATAAAAAGTGAACTCTTTGAAATGGAATACAGTCAGTAATGTATTACCAGTTGTCAATTCTGTCGTTCGTGATGCGAAAAAACCATTTCATACATTTCAAATCGTTCACAGTTTTAAGAAACTGCGCTCGACGAAAACGCAATTCTATTCCATGTTGGATAAGTTTCGTCCTTTAACCGTTTTCTGCAACCATTTTCGTCGTCGGGAAAACGGTTTCGGCCGTAAAAAATTCGAGGACGACCCACCACCATTGAAATAGAAATAACATATAT
Organism: Agrochola litura; assembly: GCA_949152395.1. Lineage (NCBI taxonomy): Eukaryota > Metazoa > Arthropoda > Insecta > Lepidoptera > Noctuidae > Agrochola > Agrochola litura. Next base: position 19,195,466 of record OX424493.1, read on the forward strand.
GTCTATGCCCACCACTAATGTCTAGTGTCAAATTGTCATTGTCAGTCAGCTCATACCAGTGCAAAATATGCACTGCCAGTGACATAGACAAACAATATAAAACTAATTTTAATCGATACGAAATTGATAATCATTATTTTTGTTTTTCAGTAATTAATGATGTTTTATTTAAATTAAATGCACCATATTGTATAAAAGTATATATAGTGCATTTAATTACTTTGAGATAATTATATTACTTAGTGCTAGCTAGTGGGTAGGTTTTCTTTTTGTAGTTGTGTAATCGATTACTTTAATTGATAATCTCACGAAAACTATCTTTATCATATTTGTCCGCTTCCAGACTGAGAATTGAGTTGATTTTTGAAATTCAAGGTGTGACATGGCAATGCCCCGGGTCCATCCTAGACGTGCTTCGCGCCAGGTGTACTGGTGGTCGCAAGAGCTGGAGGCTCTGCGCAGGGCGTGCGTAGCTGCGCGACGCCGGTACGCCAGGCACCGCAGGCTCCGTATCCGTCCTCCGGATACGGAAGCCATTCAGGCGGAGCTGTACGAGGGGTACAGAGCGGCGAAGACCGCCCTCCAAGCGGAGATCCTGCAGGCCAGGGCACTGGCCCGAGAGGAGATGCTGGAGACTCTCAACAGGGACCCGTGGGGGCGCCCATACAAAATGGTGCGGGAGAAACTCCGCCCATGGGCCCCCCCGCTGACGCAGAGTCTCCGGCCCCAGCTTGTGGGGGACGTGGTGAGCGCTCTGTTCCCTTCCAGAGGGGATCATACCCCTCCGCCCATGGCTCCGCCTTCTGCGGTGCCCGATGCGGACCACACCGACGACGACGATGCTCCAGAGGTGACTGAGGTAGAAATGAGAGTGGCGGTACGCAAGATGAGTGCGAAGAATACCGCCCCAGGACCCGACGGCATACCCGGAAAAGCCTGGGTCCTGGCCATGGGGGCTCTCGGGCCTCGACTAAGGGGGCTCCTAAGCGCATGCATGGAGAGGGGCCAGTTCCCACTTCGTTGGAAGACGGGGAAACTGGTCCTCATCAAGAAGCCGGGGCGCCCAGCGGACTCTCCGTCCGCGTATCGGCCCATTGTGCTGCTCGATGAGGTGGGCAAGCTCTTTGAAAGAGTCATTGCAGACCGCCTCGTCGGGCAGCTGGTGCGAGTGGGGCCAGATCTGGCGGAGAGCCAGTTCGGCTTCCGCAGGGGGCGCTCTACGGTAGACGCCATCATGCGCGTGCGGGCCCTCACGACGGGGGATGCTGTGGCCCGGGGTGGGGTCGTCTTGGCGGTGTCTCTAGACATCGCCAATGCCTTCAACACCCTGCCCTGGAGTTGCATCAGGGAGGCACTCCGGTATCACCGGATGCCGACCTACCTCTGTCGTGTGGTCGAGGCCTATCTGACGGACAGGGCCGTCATCTACCCCGGTCACCAAGGAGAGTGGAACCGGCAAGAGATGTCGTGCGGTGTCCCACAGGGTTCGGTCCTGGGGCCGCATCTGTGGGACATCGGATACGACTGGGTGCTGCGCGCCGACCTCCCTAGCGGCGTCAGCGTCGTTTGCTACGCTGACGACACGCTGGTCCTGGCGCAGGGGGGGTCGTACCAGGCGGCGGCCGACTTAGCGACACGCGGGGTTGCGACAATCGTAAATAGGATCCGGCAGCTGGGACTCGAGGTGGCCCTGCACAAGTCTGAGGCCATGGGTTTTCATGGTCCTCGGAATGCGCCACCGTCGGGTTCCCAGGTAATGGCGGGAGGGGTTCACATCGGTGTCGAGTCGACGATGAAGTATCTGGGACTCGTCCTCGACAGCCGGTGGAATTTCGTCGAACATTTCCGACGTTTGGCTCCCAGACTGGACCGGGCCGGGGCTGCCTTGAAGCGGCTCCTGCCCAATCTGGGAGGTCCAAACGCCTCCTGCCGGAGGCTCTATGCGGGGATCGTGCGGTCCATGGCCCTTTACGGGGCACCGGTGTGGGCGCGTTCATTGAGGCTGCGGCCAGCCCGCCGGTTGAACGCGTCCCAGAGGGTCATGGCCATCCGGCTGGCCCGAGGATACCGCACGGTCTCCTGCGAGGCGGCGAGCCTCCTTGCCGGATTACCGCCATGGGATCTGGAGGCAAAGGTCCTCGCGCACATCTGGGAGTGGCGCGAGGAGGCGAAACGCCGGGGCTTAACTCCGATGCCGCAAGAAATCGCGGCACAGCGGATAGAGCTCCGGCGGGATCTCATGGCGTCATGGAGGGTGCGATTGTCGCAACCCCGCGCTGGGCACGCCACAATTGCGGCGATAAGACCCCTCTTTGAGGAGTGGCTTGAGAGGCGTCACGGCGTCCTCACCTTCCGCCTGACGCAGGTCCTCACCGGACACGGGTGCTTCGGGAGGTACCTGTTCAGGATAAGGCGGGAGGAAACACCCGGGTGTCACCATTGTATGGATCGGCCTGAGGACACGGTGGAGCATACGGTGGAGGTCTGCCCGGCTTGGGCGGAGCAACGCCGTGTCCTCGTGGAGGCGATCGGCGGCGGTGATCTCTCGCGTCCGGCCCTGGTTCAGGCCATGGTACGGAGCGAGAGGAAATGGCAGGCCGTCACCTCCTTCTGCGAAGCGGTAATGCTCGCGAAGGAGGAGGCGGAACGCGTGAGGGAGAGGCAAATTTCGCGCCCTCACGCTCCTAACCGCCGCAGGAGGAGACGCCCGGGGCGGGAATCGCGTGCCGATTTCCGGCCACCGTAGGCGCGGGCTTGCGGACGGTGAGCAATGGGTAGCTCGCCGTCCGGTAAGGACCAAGCCCGGGTCGACGGCGCGTTGTGTTCCACGCGCGCCTCAAAGAGATGTCAGCAGAATTGACGGGGTCCGTTAGGGCCAATGCCTGCCGGGGGTTCGAAGAAAACCGATGGGGAAATCGTGGCCCCCGGCAACAGGGCAACCGAAGGAACACGGGTGGGTTTTAGTCAGTAAGAGTCTGACACGCCCTCCCGCTCCACCCAGAGCGGGAGAAGTTATTTGATAATTTCCCACCCAAAAAAAAAAAAAAAAAAAAAAAAAAAAGGATAAAAAATATGACTAATTTTTAGATCATATCTCAACTTATTACACTTGGTCCCAACAATTTCCATCTCCTTTCAGTAGGAATTTTCGATATGTTCCGCAAATCACATTCAACTTTTGTGAAAAGAATATCAGAATTTGTCGAGATAGCAGCTACGAGCGCTACGGCGTAGCGTGCTACGCAAAAAAGTCGCACGAACAATTCAAACTTCATCTCCATATGGAGATAGTATCCGAATCCGGAGCAATATTCTCTATTTGAACCATTCTTATATGAAAAGTTTCCTGCCAGCCGGTACGTCCAATAACATAGTATACTGTGTAGGCCACACACGTACCTACCTACTTAATTAAGATAAGGCCAGAGTATCAACAGGACAGTTCTGTATTTGGCAAGCGTCCAAGCTCGTTCCCAGTATCTGCGAACCACTGTAGAGGTTTTTTAAGTTATTTTTCACGGAGGTTCAGAACCAGCCCTTTGTTCAGGCTACGTGACACGCTTTTTATTTTCTTGTAAAATCAATATTCTTTCTTTTCTATGTAATTTACGACGCGTACAGCTGAGGCATGATTTAGGTGCCTAGAATTTCGTTTGACAACGTATTTACCTATTTACACAGGGCTTATAATTTGCTTGTCGCTTTAAACATGATAATACACAGAGGAACAAATAAGGAATGAACATACAAATTCTTGTATGTCAAAATGAGTTTCATAACAGCTTTATTAAATATCTAGGACGCGTAGCATCGCATATTCAGGGGCAGTTTTTGCTTTGTTGGGTTTCGTGGGACGATCATAAGGCGTATTATGCGTTGTAATTGTTTTTGTTTAACGTTCCTTGAACCTAAAGCTCGTAAAACGGTCTAATTAGTACCGTTAAGGTTTTTGTTTAGTTGGAGTTTTTGTTATAAATGTTCTGTCTGAGAATTAGTTACACCGACTAATCTAATTAATGCAAAGGTGTTATTCATACCACATCATTCGTTAATTTAATCGTTGCATTAGTTTAATTAAATTAAATAATTCATTAACTTATTAAATTAATAATTATTTTTTGGTTCCCTACGACAGCAAGACTCCTTTTAACACAGTTAAAATCCGTCGTTATGACCATACACTTCCTTATTACTTCCATAAACAAGAACTTCCCTTCATTTAAGCGCACAACCGTGAGCACATTTTGTTGCCGTCACAGAAACGCGCTGCTGACATACCTACATATACACAAACGGTCGCGTCCCGGTGGAGATACCGCGATAATGCATGGCTATGCTGCTGCCGTGGATTTAGACGATTTTACCGTATACTGTAATAGTTCTGCGGTTTTGCATGTTTCAGGTAAATAAGGTTGTTGTATGCACGAGTAATACATCTGATTTCGTATATTCATCTTGGAAGATAGCTACATCACCAATATGTTGACTGGCACTGGCTGGCAATAACGACGATATTTAAAAAATTCTATGATGTTCCACAAAACTGTATTTGTGGTTCTTAAGCGCACTAAACAGAGACAGCGAACATTTTTAAATGCAGAGCTATCGTATAGCTGGCTTCGACACGAGAAATCTTCGAATCGAGAAATTTTATTCAAGTTTAATGGAAATTGGTTGAACAGTAAAGTGTTAAAAGTGAGACAAACAAACTCATTTTGGGATTCAGGAACTATAACATAAGATAACATTACCTATAGCAACAGAATAAAATAATAGTACTGACTTACGAGATACAGACAGACTGGCTCGTGAAAGGACGTCCAATTTTTTTTTGGGAAATTCTTTCTTGACTTCGACTTTTTTATTTTTCTATTGCTATATATATAAATATTAAAAACTAGCTCCTAAAATATAAAAAGGTGGTGGCACTAAGGAAGTGCCGACAGAAACGAAAACTTGAACAAGATCGCCTTGGTGGAAGAAAACTATTTGTATAGAACATTGGTCCGTAACCTTATCTAAATAAAGAGCACAATCGCGTTTACAAAACCTTTAAAGTAAAAATACTTGCATAGAACATTGATCCGTAACTTAATATAAATAAAGAGCACAATCGTGTTTACAAAAATGAGATGTCGTCATGGTGTCGCGAAATCAATGGTTTAGTCCCATCTCAAAAATGCCCAACGCGCCTAAAGAAGTTTTCATTTCAATAATCGTTGAACATATATAGGGGTGTTTTGGGAAGCCCTTGTAGAGAGTTTTCTTAGGACGTCGTTTCACGGGCCACCCTGTATTATACGTTGGCACTCATGTACACACCTAGCTACATTTATTCGCTCTGCGTCTAATGCCTCATTTGCTCGAAATCTCAGCACGTTTGCTTATGAAATTGGATTAGGATTCTTGATTCAATTTCAAGGGGCGTCTGTTTTGCATTTTTCCTTTTCATATGCTTTAGCAATTTTCTATCTAATTATAAAATAGCGTGGGTTTTATTTTGCTTGCTCACACAACACATTTAAAGAATATCTTAAATAATTATAACTTAGTTTCAAAGAAAAAGAACACTAATTTAATCTAAGTACAGCTCCTTAGTAACTTAAAGTTACGACTCTAGGTGTTGTTCAAGTCTCGTAAATTATCTTGAAAGTGCGACACAGTGATAACTTAATCCCGTTTATCTTAATAATGAAACATTGTTCTGTCATTTAAACCAGAATGCAGTTAGTACAAAGCTCTCTTACCTTCCTGGATGAAACTTACATGAGTTGCTGAAGTTTGAGACACAATTCTGCACTTTCGAAGTAACTTCGCAGTTGGGATTGCAAGGGGCACTTGATCGTCGATTTAAACGACCTCTTGCGGACAGCATTATGAAACTTTGCTAGCGATATCATCCGATTAACATAGTTTTGTGTGAAAGTTGTATGATATTGTGTTAATAAAATAACAGAAATACTGGGAGAGTAAATACTATAACAGAAATACTTGGGAGAGTAAATACTTACTTTACAGATTGGCCAGATTGCAAGAATTTTTGCAGTTACAGATTAATAAAATTAACTTTCGATTTCTACAAAAATACTAGTCAGTGGAAATGAATACTAGTCTAAAATTTTACAAAATATTAATAGGAATAATGGTGAACGAACTCGCTAGAGTAACTGTTCAATTGGATCGGTACCGGTGTATTTTCCATGAGAAAAGCGGTCGGTGGCAACACGGGAAGTAGTGCAGTATCGAATGGTACGGTACGTACGAGTAATGCAAGCGATATGATATTTTACTTACGTTCGGATTGAAAGTATTCCAATTTTAAAAACGTGCACATGGCACTTTAGCGCTTTAACTTCAGTAGTAAATATTCAAGTTTATCACAAGTATTTTTCAACACTCTATATTTTTCATTTAGATACCTACTGCTTCTTGATGTGTCTTCTAAAGGTTATCACGTGTTGATGACCGTTAGAAGTATTATTACCCATTCAATGTTCTCTTAAAATAGATTTTATCATTTTTATCACCCGGGAACACTGACGCTGGCATGAATTAAAGTTATTCAAGGTTCCTTAGAATTTGGCTATTTTGAATTATGAAATCTCGCACTGTATTTCCAACCTGTGTGAGTGTGTGTAGCTAATGGAACCCGGTATACTTTGTCAATGTATTTTCTACGATGCATTGTTTGTTTTGTACGATGATGCCATTTGTCTCGGCGCCCAAAGCCCGGGATTACACGAGTTTTGATTGCACAGTGTAAAATACGAGCCAGATAACAATGCGCAGCATTTTTTACCATACAAACGTATACACATTAATTCTTGTAACCGAAACGGGATTGCCTGTTTGGTACCAACTCGCATCGGTGACCGCTTTGATTCGTTTTGCAAAGGAAACATATTTCGCTCATGTTATATTCATACTTTGGGGTCAATTGCTGATCAAAACGGCGGTTTGATTTGGCAGAATGGCGAGCAATATTGGCTGATTGCTCTGATAAATTGGACCGTACTAGCCCAAACTATGTAGGTACCTACTTAAAGATTGTAGTTGGCTTCTAAAAATGTTTATTCACGTATTCTAAATGCCTTCCTTTTACGACCTAATTTTCTTCGGAATAAGCTTGAAATAACATCGAGATGAAGAGAAAAAGAAAGTAGGTTCATTGTACATTATTGTTAATGCCCTACGCCTTCAAATTGAGCCCAATTAAGTAATTAAGAAACTTACCGGTGTTTCTCGTAATGATTACTTTGGTCTTAAAAGATTCTCAATTACAGGGCGTTCCCAAGTCCTTACCTACTTAAAAATCGATGTGGAGTTTCCGCCCAATCATACGCTATTTTCACATTTAGGAAGGCTGTACAAAAAGTGTCCGTTGCCATGCCGCCCAGTTCAAATTATTGCACAATTTATCAATGACCCGCCATGGCCGCCATATTATTTTGACAGATGGCTGAAGTTCAAGTATTTCCGGGCAATGGACGTGACTTATAGAATTTATTAGAAGATATCAGACGGGCACAAGTGTGTAGAGTATCGGGATGTAATCTGAACCATTAACTAGAACTAACTTTTCACTATTGCTAAAGATAGGCCGGCCACTGCTTAGTAAATTATCATCAGTCGATGTCAGAAACTTTGTGCGATAAAATAAAACTTCTTTTACTGGTAGAAGACGTAGGTCATTAGACGAGCTTCCAAGCTTGTCGGTGACATGTGGGATCCTTATATTTTATTAATATTTTTGGTTAGATACGAGTATGTCATATTCGACAGATCGCAATTTACCGATATCACTGTTTTCTTCATAAATTGGGCTGTTTTGTCATGTTTTTTGGTAACAAGGTCCAGCAAGATAAGCGTATTTTGTATCTCAATGAGATTAATAAGACACAACCTAATTCTTCTTCTTTCTTCCGGGTAAGGTGGCGGTGTTTGGGAGAAGCCTATGTCTAGCAGTGGACGTCTTTCGGCTGAAATGATGACGATGATGAACCTTATATACCATCCTGACGATGTAAAGTATCTACAAATTGAACATCAACGCTGATCAACACCACATATTATTTCTTAACGTCGCGAAAATCGAGGAATGTCTCCAGTCAGCAAACTTTATTTGGCGCGAAAGCGGCCCGAAATATAAATTGCGTTACTTCCCACTTTTATGGGTGTTTTCGTAAATGGAAAGATAAATGTCGTATACGGGTTCAATATCATCTTTGAGAGATACAAGTATATTTTTATTACTTTCCTCATCATCTTTTATATGTATAGAGTAACGTGGAGATATGTTGATGTTTGTAACTCTGTGTTATTTTTGTAATCAAGTTTGTGTCAATGGAAGGTCGTTATTTACAGAATGTATTACTTATTTTTTTATCCTAAAATTACGCATTGTAAATACAACATATGTTATAATGGGAAAACATCCAAAAGTTGTGTTGAAGGAAAAGCTTGAATAGTTTCTTTCAAGACCTAGCTAACAATAGGCTTGAAACGTTTACGAAGAACTCCTCATAAATAAAATCCTCCCGACTAGACCACTGTAATTTTCATAGAAAATATACACTAAGACCTTAGGACACTCAGTAGCAAATTGGCTTTTTGTATTAACTGGCCAAATAACATCTTACGATAGCAATTTTTTGGACAATATACTCTTAGTACGAGCAGATCGAGTTATAAAATATGCAAGAGTTTACCTACTATTGTGGTACGTTGGTTAACATTATTTTATCTCGTGAATAACGGTAGCCCGAGGCTTTGACCGCGTACTATTTATGTAGGTAGTGTAGGTACATACCTACTAGCTACATGACAAACACGACTACCACGGTAAGGTAAATAAATGATGTTATTTGTGAACAAAACAATATTAAATGTACCATCATACGTATTGTTTGGTAAAGTTGCTTAGTTAGCTAGTTGCATAATTATATGGAACGCATTTCCTTTAAAATATTTGTATGCCAGTCCATAGCGAGGCATGAAGATCATAACCCTATTATTAAGAACATTATTGTACCATGTTTAATGCAAAAAAAAGCAGTAAAAGGCAAGATTGTGTATATATTTGTTGCGTACTTTTATTGGGTAATCTCAGCGTTCGGATAATTAAAATAGAAAGGATTAAGGAATATTAATAATTTAATCTGATCATTCAAAATCGGGTATTCGATATGAAAACTAAGTAGAGCCTAGAGTTCAAAAGTTAGTTCTAGACCAGCTTTAACGGATTAACAGGTTAGTTTAAAATTAAAGTCACGTAACTGTTCTAAGTCTAGGACAGAATAGGTGGGGGACCTAGTACACCGGAATTTTGAAGAGCTTGAGATTTATTTTTGGTCTCAAAATAAGTATCGTCAGTTCAGTTATATAATACGTCGATAAGATAATTTACCTTAATAAAAACAGGTTTGTATACGAATCGGACCCTCGCAGTGAGGAATCCCTACCATATGCAATAAAGAATTGAGTATGTTAGAACAGGAAAAACAAAAAAAAAACTTTTTTCATCGAGGTTGCGTTTTGATTTTTCATTTGCCAAAATAGAGGCCACAGTAACACATAATCTGTGAAAGTTTTAACTGGTTACATCACATTTAACTAATTAAAAGGTAGGTGACAGGAAACAGACAGACATGCCGCGTATGCTTTAGGGGTTCCGTGCCCAAAGGGACCATAAAAATATGTATCTACCCGCGGTTTATGCCAGGCTACGATGAAATATTCAAATCTCTGAACATTGATATTACTACGAGAGATAAGAATGCTTATTTGAAATAATAAATTCCTACAGAATATCTTTTCTGATACTCCGCTGAAAAGATTGGTATTTTAAATGTTTAGTTAGGTAGGTATATCTCCGATCCTATTTATTTGTTAGCCCGTGCCGTTTTCACGGACGGTAATTTAGGTAAAATTATGACATGAATAAATCTTCTATATCTACATGCACAGGGTAGGGCAAAAGTAATGTCATGATGTGAATTAGCTGCCATTTTGCTGAAAATTAAAAAAATTGGGCGTTGTTGTCATGGAAAGATTATATATTAAGGTGTAAAATTGATGACATTAAGTTAAAAAAATTATATCAGTCAAATTAAATTTCTGCTTGTTTTACAGCATTTTGAATAAAAACAAATTATTTAAAAAAAACAAAGAACCCGACTGCAAAAACTCATAACTGACAAGAGAAAAACAAGCATTATAATCTATAGGATTTTGGTATTGCAGGCGACAGACCAATAACCTGATGGTGTAACTTTTGTTTGAGTAAATTTAATACGTCATACCCACTAAAACACTACAAATACGGAAGTTATTATGTTTGTACGGATAAATGGATTTGATTGAAATTTTTCAGAGATTTAAAAAAAAAAAAAACAGAAAACCGAGCTCGTGCGACTCATGCGTACCATAAATCTCTAAAACTTAATTATCAAGTCAAGAATCCAAGATATGAATCACACCATATCATGGATTATAATACCTAATATCATCTAGGCAGAGCAGAGGACAGCACAAATTAAAATTTAAAACTTCATAAGTCGCCGGTAATTTTACCGTAATTTATATAAATGACCGTAAAATACCCGTATTTTACCAGCGTTTTCAGTAAAATTACGTAATTTTGTGTGGCACAAGTGTATGGAAATGGGTCTGATGCCGAAATTATAGTTTTTAGAATTTTTGTCCGTTTGTTTGTGGATTAATGTTCCGGATTGGCGCAAAAACGGCAGAGCGGCCTTGGATGAAATTTGGTACATAGATAGTTTATAACCTGGATTAACACAGGGTACTTTTGATCCCGGGAGTACGTTCCCATGGGACATTTTCCGACATACACGCGGGCGAAACCGCGGGCAAAAGCTAGCGGGTAAATAAAAAGGTAACCCTTAAAAGGCTACCTATCTTTTCATACGAAATAAGCTGCGGCAAAAGTTAGTTATAAAATAAATGAGTTTGCTGTGTTTTGTCGTAACTGAAAAAAAAAGGTTTTGCGGGTAATTCGTATAATTTTAAAGCAGTGAAATAGGTACAATCTGATTATTAATTCAAAATATTTTCAGCCTTTTCATGCGGAATAAGTCTGCAGATAAAAGTTAGTTATAAATGTACATAATAATCATTGTTTTGCCTCACCAGACAAAAATATTAAACTTTGTTTCTTAAAAGGAACTAATATTATTTATTCATGATTTTTCCATGCTTACGGCTAAGTAATAACAGCTGCACGGGTCGATCGAGCAGGTTAAGCTACGCTTGTCGCCGTTGATCCTTGGATGGGTGACGATCTTTACATACCAAGACCCCTCCGTGCCTCGGAAAGCACGTTAAGCTATAGGTCCCGGCTATGTCCTTCGTGGGTCCTTGACAGACGTTACGGGTCGTGAGAAGACCGGAAGTCTAAAAACCAGTCTACCAAGGGCTATCGTATTACCCAATACTAACTGGGTTGTGAAGGTCAGATAGGCAGTCGCTGCATGTAAAATACTGGTACATATTCAGCTGCATCCGGTTAGACTGGAAGCCGAACCCAACATAGTTGGGAAAAGGCTAGGCAGATGACTTTAACATCAAAGCTGTTAAAGTATGAGCTTGTTTTTAGGGTTCCGTAGTCAACAAGGAACCCTTATAGTTTCGCCATGTCCGTCTGTCTGTCTGTCCGCGGTCTAGCTCCGAGACTGTTAGTACTAGAAAGTTGTAATTTGGCATGGATATAGATATTAATCATGCCGACAAAGAAGTAAAATAAAATTATGTAAAATATATTTTTTTAGGGTACCTCCCCTACACGTAAAGTGGGGATGTGTTTTTTTTTTCTGTCCCTTAGTGTGGGGTGTCGTTGGAAAGGTCTTTCAAAAACAATGTGAATGTGTTAAAACAATTTTTGAATTCAGAGATTCGTTTGCGAAATATTAAGCTTTAAAGTGTAAATTTTTGTTAGAGTCAAGTGTCCCTACCAGCTAAATGGTTGGTTTTAGATATGTGAAAAAATTCACGGCAGTAGCTTATATAACGAATTTAAAAGGAAAACTATCACAGCTGAGTAGGCTTTACAAGTTAACGAGTAATAATCGACCAACTTAGATTTGCGGTTGTAAAAACATGCTCTCCCATACATTCCGTATGAAAGAAAATGTTTTTCAACTACAAAGTTAAGTTTGTTCTTGGGATAAATTCATCCCAACTACGGAACCCTACATTATGCGTGGTCCGATATGCACTTGGCCGGTTTTAAGTTATTTCATACAATATTAACAAGTTACGCAGAGTGTAGAAGCGCATCCTCCATTTTAGAATTTAGTGACAAATCACTACTACATTAAGCATGATTACAAGTTTATTTATGTTTTAATATTGTAAATTATTAAGTTTTTAATAAAAAAACCATGTTTAATTTAAAAATTGAAACTCCTAAATGTATTCATAAGCTCACTTCAGGTACGAGTCTGATATTTGTTTTTTTGATAAAACTAGCCTTATGAAAAAAGCTTATGAAAAAGAAAAACAGAATTTGAATTGAGAACTCCTTTATTTTTTCGGTCTTGTGATCATGTCGTGACATCTATTGTGTTCTTTACCGGCCAGTATTTTTTATAACATGGCAAATAGTTCTTCATATACAGAGGAAAAAAAAGAGGTTTGATCATCATTCTTGCTCATTGTCCGATTGGCGATTCCAGTTTGTTATTTAAGTTTTGTTGCGATGTTTCCCTTAAACTTCCGACTCATCACGATGTTCCATTCTTCCTGCTTGCAACAATAAACTCGCATTTTCATTTCGATCTACTTTCTTTGTTGTGTGGTTAGTGACTAACTTGGTGTCAGAGTTTTTATGCCACCCATGAGCCACTGACTTGGCTTCACATGTCAAGAAATATCTCTCAGGCATGTTTCCTCATGATGTTTTCCTTCACCGTTTTTGAAGCAAGTGATAATTATACAATACGCACATGAATCCGAAAACTCAGAGGTGCGTGCTTTGGGTTTGAACTCGAGACCTATGACTTGACAGTCCGACGGTCACACCAGAAAGAAGAATTTTCCCTTTGATTCTTAATTATAGTGATCGTTGAGTGGCATAAGATCATTATAAACCAGTGATAGTTAGATAACGAGCTGATAATTTTTTGACAGTGATTGATAATTGGGGTTCAAGATCACATTCCTTCATCAATCAATCTGCCTAGCCTTTTCCCAACTATTTTGGGGTCGGCTTCCAGGCTAACCGGGTGCAGCTGATCACATTCCTTCATTATATAGTAATACATAATTATTATAAATTTAAGTCGCTTTGATTTTAATGCGTTTTTCTCCATCATTAAATTAATATTAAACTTACAAATACCTATCTAATACGAAAACGATGTTTTGTCAAATCGTAAAAATCGTGTGAAGTAGGAACGCGTTGCTAGTTCTATGTATAAGTATACTTGTTTATGTGTGTGTACACGCATTGATGTTAGCATTAATCATTCATGAGAAGCGACGGAGTACTGATGAACTTCTATCGGGGATCGGAGTAAATAAACTTAAGTGAACTTTAATCAAACATCGACGGAACTAATGCGATACTTGTAAGTTTGTGCACCCTTGTTTTCCCTACTGGGACAAGCGGTATCTACACATGATGCATTTTTATACTAAACTTTACCTTGGTTGCTTTGCAAGCTTGTAAATTGTACCTACCTGTAAAATTGTTGTGGGATGTATGTGGGTAAGTATGGATCTTTTCTTCGTTCATAGTCATGAAAAAATACCTATACGACAATACATATTTTCTACTCTACATAATTATACAGTATATTTTTCTATTTTTATGTCCTTCGGGAGTAATCGCATTTCCAAATACAAACGAATGCTAATTTCCATGTCCATCAATTATTAGATTTATCTTGTATAATAATTTTAATAATTTGAATTCAGAACTAAGTACTTTATTGTTGTTTTGTTTTGATTTTCGTGTGAACTATATAGAGCAGTAAAACTATTTTCCTATCGGTCGTGCCTGTGACTTTAGCAACTTTCCTACCATTTTTAAAATAAATTACATTAATTAAAAAAGTATTAACAACTCTATGTACTTCCAAGTCGATTGAGAGCGTCCGATCTGCACCAAGTGCAAAGTGCAACTGATAGAAATCCGACGACTGACGAAACACGAGGTTTGCCGAGGGAGATTAAGAACATGGTTGTACTATGATAGACATGCACTTAAAAACAAATTCAGCCCTTGAAAACGTTTAACTGGGAAAGTTTGTTTGCGAAAGAAGGCACTGGCAACCCACCTACTTGCTCCAACGTACTCTGCATAACAATATCATCACGCACAATATAACTAGCAAATTTCAGTTCGAGCGACCAAACTAGAATAAATTAACATCCAACGTGGGGACCGAGACGAACACAAATATACAACAGTGGTTATTAACTAGAATTAGTCCTAAACAAGCTGGTCAATAACTAAGTACGACTGTATACACACTGGGAACTAAATTAATCCCTTACTTAAAATTAAATTGTTTTAGTGACAATTCGGGAACAATTTGGGTTTCAAATGTACAACAAATGAACTGTTTATCTTTACGGTTATGTAGTTACGTATTAGGTATTACAAAATTATGTAAAATATACTTTTTCCGTCGGTTTCAATACGACTAAAAGATTACGTGTAGAATATTGGCTGCTGCATCTCTATCATAATATGCTTTTAACAACACTGCAACAGACCAGTTTAAAATTTTCTGAAATCCGACCATCCGTCCTTGTCCTGGTGTCAATCTCACCTCCATCAAAAATTTTACATCCTTTTGTGACATGTCCCCCAAAAAAAAAAGATCGTCTTATGTTCCCATCTTGCATATTATGAATCAAAATCATGTTTTTCATTTATCATGTTTACAAAGCTCTTGTATGTGAAAATTGCTACACACCTGGTGAATTATTAAATTTGTAAAGCATACAACAGAGGAAATTGGAGGCCATCCTCAACACCCATCTAAACAAGATAATAGGTAACGGGTAAATTTTGGGTGCTATACGCCACTATATAGCTCCCTTGGCCTACCCTTCTTGAATTACAACTTTACAAGCTAAGATATTGGCTCACATAATTAGTCAGGCAATCATTTTGTTTAAGTGATGCGGGTGTTGACGGCCTTCAGGACTATCCATCCATCGTCTGTCAAGACTTCAAGCAATATGTTAGCTAGACAGTTAAATAATTACTAGCCAAATGCTGATTGTCAAGACTTTGAAGTCTTGAAAATTAGCCTTTTGCTAGTAATTATAGATGACAGCAATTTGACTTATTCGTAAGAAACGTGGTGTTTTGACTTTTTCTCTCACAACTTTTTTTTAGTTTTAAAAACCGGCCAGGTGCGTGTTGGACCACGCACAATGAAGGGTTCCGTAGTTGGGATGAATTTATCCCAAAAACAAACTTAACTTTGTAGTTGAAAAATATGTTCTCCCATACGGAATGTATGGGAACACATGTTTTTGCAACTGCAAAGTTAAGTTGGTCAATTATTACTCGTTAACTTGTAAAGCCTACTTAGCTGTGATAGCTTTTCTTTTAATTTCGTTATATAAACTACTGCTGTGATTTTTTTCACACATCCAAAACCAACCATTTAGCTGGCAGGGGGGGACGGGACACTTGACTCTAACAAAAATTAACACTTTTTATTTCGCAAACGAATCCATGAATCCTAAAATGGTTTTCACAAACTCACAATGTTTTTAAAGGTCCTTTCCAATGATACCCCACACCAAGGGTTAAAAAAAAAAACACCACCACTTTACGTGTAGAAGAGGTACCCTAAAAAAAAATGATTTTCATAATTTTGTTTTACCACTTTGTTGGCGTAATTAATATGTATACCTATGCCAAATTACAGTTTTCTAGTACTAAGGGTCTCGGAGCTAGACCGCGGACAGACATACAGACAGACAGACAGACGTGACGATGCTATCATCGTAATAGAATACAACTACATTCATTTTTTATGACGAATCTATGGTAGGTATGACGGTGTATCATATACACCGTCATACCTACCATAGATTCGTCATCAATTCTGCATCTGAAAAGCTTATGCCAGTGTATGTACTTAAAGTAGTAACCTCTGTGATCTCTGCCATGGCCCCTAGTAACCAGACTATCATGGACCTTCTTTAAGGAGAGGCTTAAGAAAACCTCAAAGAATATTCTGCAACCTGCCAGAAAATAAAAACTAATCTTTTCCTCACAAGAAAACAACGAATAGTTCTACATAATAAAATTATTTACATACCAAGACTAACTACTGATTGGAATTCTCTAAGCCACTGCCAGTCGTTTACAAGCTGTTGGCATCTCAGCGTCTTACGTGCTGTCTCGTTTATTACCAATGAACTGAAAAGAGACGGAAGTTCTTAAATCCTCTTTGAATAATCTCTCACAGGGGATCAGTCACGGGCTTGGCAGTAAATATCGAGCCGTTGTTGACGCCAGTGAACGTAAAATTGACTTTAACATAAAATATACGCAAGTAAAACTGGTAAGGTGTATGGGGAGTTGTAAAGTTAGTTCCACGTGTAAGGAATTTTGGGGTAAAACGTGAAATACCCAAATATAGATCTAACCACAATTTCAGTAGATACACGAAAGTCTGTCAATTTCAGTCAGTATCAACGTAAAGTTTCATATGAAATGGTGTTATATAAGAGTATTAAATTAGGGCTTCGTTTTAGTCAAGCTACTATTCTACCTGTCACACTAGAGTTTTGTATGTCCGACTGAAAGTATAGTTTTGAAACTCCTCATTGGCTATATCTTTTATGATAATTTAAACTTTTAATTATTCAGTAGCAGGTTGTCTGAAGGTTAAATAGCAGTGTCCTCCGTATTCGTTTTCACCGAATTAAGGTATCATTCATATTGCGGGTTTGCCCGAAAGGGTCACCGTGGCCTCTGGCAGCATACAGGCAACTGAAGGAACATGGGTGGGTTTTAGTCAGTAACAGTCTGACTCCCGGTCCGCCCAGAGCGGGAGAAGTAATTTGATAATTTCCCACCCAAAAAAAGGTATAATTCATATAAACAGTACACATTATTGGCAATCTTTCAAATTATATCCCAGTTTTATAAACTTTTAACTTGTCATAACTATGCCAATTGCGGTTCTGAGCACTTTGGCACTGTGACCGCACAAAATAGCTATTTCATTAAATGTCATTTGCATGCTGACCCGTTGAACTAATTTGAACGAAGCTCGTCATAATTATCTTTTCTCATGCACACAAATTCTCTCTCAAAATCCTGATTTGTGATACCTACCTATAAATCGCTGTTAGCTAGAATCTACTTGCATAACAAATTAATAATGCAAACTGTATTTAGCTAATATCGTGAAGAAAAGTACTTCTAACTTGAAGATGACACTATAAATAACAAAAAAAAAAAAACAACCGACTTCCAAAAACACTACAAAGTGAAAAAATAACTTAAATTTCGGAAGTCGGTGTCTTTCTTTGGTTTTGAATTTTCGTTTTTTGTCACCGACTTCCGAAATTAAAGTTATTTTTCACTTTGTAGTGTTTTTTGGAAGTCGGTTGTTTTTTTTTTTGTTACCTATTATGAGTAGAAACAGCGTAATCAAATAAAGCGTTATTTATTGTGTCATTTTCAAGTTAGAAGTACTTTTCTTCACGATATTAGCTAAATACTATCTATAAAAACTATCGAAGCAAAGTTAATAAAATTTATATGGGACCACCTCAAGATCATACCCTTTCAAACAAAAAAAGAATTTTCAAAATCTGTCCACAATTGACGGAGAAATCGGTGGAAAAAAAAAAAAAAAAAAAGAAAAAAAAAAAAAAAAAAAACAAACATACGCGACGAACATATAACCTCCTCCTTTTTGGAAGTCGGTTAAAAAGTGCTCACTAATTTGACAATGAACAGTGACAGATGTTTTTAATTTGATTAAAATGATTAATTTCACGCTGTTCCTTTCTTTTAAAATACTATGTTACTTAAGAAGAGTTATTATTTTTTGGCCATTCTTTCGATTGGCATCATAAAAGTAGGGGTATTTTTTTTTTACATTTAAGTCGGTTCGATTCCCAGACGAGGCAAGTAATTTTTAGAAAATCTTTGAATGCAGAATTACTAACTTTTAAAAATAACATAATGTCTTCTTTCAGCAAAATACCCTATCTACGATATTTAAGGTACTTTCCCTTCATGTCCCATAACTTTGGGACGCCCTGTATATTACTAGCTCAACTGTTGTAATGTTCTTCAAACACTATAGAGACACCTCTGTAGTGTTGCATTCATTGTATAACTCAGGATAATACTCAACTTCTGCTTATATGGATGTGTGAATGAACCGTACCGGAGGCACTATTGACGCTGCTAGCACGTGCATTTTAGCTTAGTTAAAAGTTAACAAAAATCCAGTAAAATGCAGCCCACATTACCCTTTAAACTTTAAAAAAAAAAAAAGTGTTGACCATTTTTCCAAAGGTTTAAAGGCTGCGTTTTCACCAGAGATGTGCGAGGATGCGTAGCGAGGGCTGTGTTTGAAAGAATCGCTTCAGTTACCTAGCCTCGCTCAGCGCAGCTCCGGTGGAAACGGCTTAGCAGTGCAAGGTTTTTGTACGTACAAAACTAGCGAGGGATGGATGCGAGGGATGTGTGCGAGAGATGTGTGCGAGGGATGTGTGTTAGGGATGGATGCGAGTGAGAAATCGTATCTGAAAAGAGCCCGCTACATATCCTCGCAGTGCTCATCAGCGCACCGTTTCACAGCGTCGCTACGCATCCTCGCACCGCTCATCTGCGCACCGTTTTACAGCGTTGCTACGCATCCTCGCACCGCTCAGCGGCCTAGCACATCTCTGGTGGAAACACTCACATCGTTTCACAGCGTCGCTACGCATCCTCGCACCGCTCATCTGCGCACCGTTTTACAGCGTTGCTACGCATCCTCGCACCGCTCAGCGGCCTGGCACATCTCTGGTGGAAACACTCACATCGTTTCACAGCGTCGCTACGCATCCTCGCACCGCTCATCTGCGCACCGTTTTACAGCGTTGCTACGCATCCTCGCACCGCTCAGCGGCCTAGCACATCTCTGGTGGAAACACTCACATCGTTTCACAGCGTCGCTACGCATCCTCGCACCGCTCATCAGCGCACCGTTTTACAGCGTTGCTACGCATCCTCGCATCGCTCATCTGCGCACCGTTTTACAGCGTTGCTACGCATTCTCGCACCGCTCAGCGGCCTAGCACATCTCTGGTGGAAACACTCACATCGTTTCACAGCGTCGCTACGCATCCTCGCACCGCTCATCAGCGCACCGTTTTACAGCGTTGCTACGCATCCTCGCACCGCTCATCTGCGCACCGTTTTACAGCGTTGCTACGCATCCTCGCACCGCTCAGCGGCCTGGCACATCTCTGGTGGAAACACTCACATCGTTTCACAGCGTCGCTACGCATCCTCGCACCGCTCATCAGCGCACCGTTTTACAGCGTTGCTACGCATCCTCGCACCGCTCATCAGCGCACCGTTTTACAGCGTTGCTACGCATCCTCGCACCGCTCATCAGCGCACCGTTTTACAGCGTTGCTACGCATCCTCGCACCGCTCATCAGCGCACCGTTTTACAGCGTTGCTACGCATCCTCGCACCGCTCATCAGCGCACCGTTTTACAGCGTTGCTACGCATCCTCGCACCGCTCATCAGCGCACCGTTTTACAGCGTTGCTACGCATCCTCGCACCGCTCATCTGCGCACCGTTTTACAGCGTTGCTACGCATCCTCGCACCGCTCAGCGGCCTAGCACATCTCTGGTGGAAACACTCACATCGTTTCACAGCTTCGTTAAGCATCCTCGCACCGCTCAGCTACCTCGCACATCTCTGGTGGAAACGCAGCCTAAACGGTAATGTAATGTGTGTGTGTGGTAATGGGCTGCATTTGACTGGATTTTAAAAGGAAAAAGAACATTTGGATTTGGAACTTGGAAAGAGAAAATTGGTTCTATATTGCATATCTGCAGACTAATACGGCTTGTTCCGCCACCTCCACATCCCCGAATGCAGCGCAAACAAAAACAATCAAATGTTTGTTTGAATAGAATTACCGGCTGTTTTCACAGAAATGAATATAGAGGGGAAAACGACGCGAATGCAGCGCTTGAATAAACATTAGTGCGGAGAAGATTTGCGCTTCATGAAGCGAATGTGGAGCGGGACATATAATTTAATTGTGTGTATATGATGACCACAGAGTAGCTGTTATGATGCCCTATAAGATTTTTATTGCTTCATAGCGTTGTTATAGTGGTGGTAATCGTGACTGATGAACCCCATGCTCAGCAGTCGCGCTTGGCACCATTCTGAGTTCAATTCTCAATTCTCGGGCAAAGAATAGAATAGAATAGGTACTCTTTATTATGAACATCATAGGAATTACAGAAAATATTACAAAGGGTGACATAATGGGCGTCCTTATCGCTATAAGCGATCTTTTAAAGACAAGTCTTTTTAAGAGTTATAGGTGTTCCAATCAGGAATTTGTCTGTATCAGGAACTCTGTATTTGTGCCCAGTAAATGGTTATAAGCTTGCTCTTATCGCATATCGAACTCAAACATACCTAATTGGCGATTTAAGGGTGTACTGTACCTTGTGTCTGCCCCCTCGGAGAATACCTACACGCGTTAATGTCCTGTTATTTTCACTATGTTTGCCTATAAAACCCTTTATGCTGATTTGGATTAAACCCCATTGACCCGGCCGAGTATATTACCCGTATAAAGCTCGTTAATGATCGCTGCTGAATACGCATTATACCTACTCTTAAGAAGGTTACATTACTACCCTTTAAGGCTGCCTGTCCACTGGAGCGGAGCGAGGCAGCGGAGCGGAGAAATGTGCCAATGTTAACTGATAAGAGCGGAGCTCTGAAGCGGAGTTTAGATTCTATTGGGTAATATTGGCACATTTCTCCGCTCCGCTGCCTCGCTCCGCTCCAGTGGACAGGCAGCCTAAGGCACGCATTTATTACTGGTAAACGGCTGGGTTAGTGTTTATACTAAATTATACCTCGTTGGTCTAGTGGTTGCAAGCGTTACCGTTGAATATGAGTTCCAGGGTTTGATTCCCAGGTTGAGCAAAGTGTTATTGGGTTTTTCAATCCGGAATTTATGAGTAGCAGTCCGGAGTCTGGCTTATCCCCTATTACATGGAACTTAAACATATCTGGCTAAATGTGGGTGCGTACCTACTATAGGTCTGGCGCGAAATTTGCCTCTCCCTACGCGTTCCACCTCCTCCTTCGCGAGCATTACCGCTTCGCAGAAGGAGGTAACGGCCTGCCATTTCCTCTCACTCCGTAACATGGCCTGGACCAGGGCCGGACGCGAGAGATCACCGCCGCCGATCGCCTTCACGACGACACGGCGGTGCCCCCGCCCAAGCCGGGTAGCCCTCCACCATATGCTCCACCGTGTCCTCCGGGCGATCCACACAATGGTGACACCCGGGCGTTTTTTCCCGCCTTATCCTGAACGGGAACCTCCTGAAGCAACCGTGTCCGGTGAGGACCTGCGTCAGGCAGAAGGTAAGGACACCGTGGCGCTTCTCTAGCCACTTCTCAAAGGGGGAACTTATCACCGCAATTGTGGCGTGCCCAGCACTGGGTTGCGACAATCGCACTCTCTATGTCGCCATGATATCCCGCCGGAGCTCTGTCCGCTGTGCCATGATTTCTCGTGGCAGCGTAGTTACGCCCCTCCTCGCGCCACTCCCATATGTGCGCGAGGACTTTTACCTCCAGATCCCATGGCGGTAAACCGGCAAGAAGGCTCGCCGCCTCACCGGAGAACGTGCAGTATCCCCGGACCAGCCGGATGGCCATGACCTTTTAGGACGCGTTCAACCGGTGCACTGGCCACCGCCTCACGGCACGCGCCCACGCCGGTGCCCCGTAAAGGCCCATGGACCACACGACCCCCGCGTAGAGCCTCCGGTAGGAGGCGTTTGGACTCCCTAGATTGGGCAGGAGCCGGTTCAAGGCAGCCCCGGCCCGCTCCAGTCTGGGAGCCAAACGTCGGAAATGCTCCACGAAGTTCCACTGGTTGTTGAGGACGAGTTCCTAGTACTTCATCGTCGACTCGACGCCCAAGTGAACCCCTCCTGCCGTTATTTGGGAACCCGACGGTGGCGTGCTCCGAGAACCATGAAAACCCATGGCCTCGGACTTGTGCAGGGCCACCTCGAATCCTAATTGCCGGGTGGCAGTATCATTACCTAAAAGTAATAAAAAATATAATTATTATTGAAAATAAAAAAGTTATTGCTATTTAAAAATCACATTTTTTGTACCAAAATTACCCCAAAATTAAACAAAAATTTGCAAATTTTCAACAGGGGTCATAAGTTATGACTTGTAGACACACGCTAAACGACGGCCGCCCGCGCCACATGTACTAACCCGGTAAAATACCCCCACAAAAAATACACGATTATTATTTTTTCGATTTTCTTTGTAATTAATAAATAGACTCACTACGATACCTAACAACGCCCTCACGGATCGGACAGGGTTTTTTTTACATTCTGTATAAGAACCATTAGCGAATAAATGTTGCTCATATATTTTGTGGTGGGAATAGCTAGTACTTATTTGTCACTATTTAACCCTCCAATTTATTTGATTACAGCAATTTGTTATCAGTCTTAAGGCCTTGAATATTTAGGACGTATTTAATACAATCATTAGTAATTTATGTTTTGAATGATTCGAATAGTCTTGTGTACTGAAGTAATGAAACACTATTTATTTGTGTAGTAGCCAAAGTGTCGTAATGTTATTGGAAGGAATTATTGTTGCTATTAACACATAACATAACGTCTTGTTTAGTGCACCCACATTTCGCCAGTTATGTTTAGGTCCCATGTAATAGGAGGCGAGACTATTGCCATCAACCGGGCACAAATCCAAACTCCGGGCTGCTACTGAGAAATTCTAGATAGAAAAACCCAATAACACTTTGCCCGACCTGGGAATCGAACCCAGAACCTCATGTTCAGCAGTAGTGCTAGCGACCGCTAGACCAATGAGGCAGTCTGTTGTTATTAAAGCATGTTTTAATAGCGATTTTAGCTGTCATTTACCTTCGAAACTCTTAATGGAAAACAATAAAGAAACTAATCCTTGCTGGTTATAAATACTGAATAGGCCTGTGTCCAAATTTTTTTTTCCGGCTTGTAGATTATTTAAAAATATTGAACACGTATTTTTCTTTTTTGACGTAATCAAAAGATACATTTAGTTAAAATGTGGCATAACGTCACGCCTTGCTAGATTTAATACTGCGTTGTGACGTAGCGACCCCCACTAACCAACTTTAATGCGTGTTTTCTAAGTTATTTTTGATAAATATGATAAAGCAAAAAATACGTGTCCAATATTTTTTAATATCTGAAAGACGGACTGAATGGAATTTCTTTATTTTCTCTTCCACTCTTACACGCGGTGTCTCTTTTTATCTACTTTCCTATCGCATGTATGCTGGAAGGGATTTCTTTAGAAATAAGCATCACCTTTGTACGTATTTTTCTGTTATTTTCTTCTTGTCTGTTTAGGATATAATATTAGTAAATGAATAAAATACAAATATAATAAGCTTTTATATTCCCACTGCTGGACATAGGCCTCCTCTCGGTGAGAGGGAGTGGGCCGTAATTCACCACGCGGGACCCGTGCGGGTTGGTAGATGTCAAATATCTTCAAATTTTTGGACATGCCGGTTTCCTCACGATTTTTTCCTTCACCGATTTGAGAGCAGTGGTGATGAAATAATTTACACAAAGTAAAGCGCCTGTCTGGGTTCGAACCTACGACCTACAACTCGTAAGTTGCAGCCGCTAGCACTGGGCCACCACTGCTGTCACTTGTAAACAACGGACAAATGCGAAAAATTATAATATTTCTAGAAATAAAATTCTAAACATCCTAATCGCGTAGGCACGCTACGATACGATACGAGCTGAGATAGCGCGTAGCTCGATCTTTGCTACGATCGCATAGCTTTCGGAACGTTTTAAGGAAACATTATTTATTTATTTATTTTTTTGTATTAAATAAAAACAAAGGGAAATTTTTCTAAGTACGAAAAAACCAGTCAGCCCCCGGGCGCCGCTCGCGTTTGTCAATATTATATTAATGGATAAAATATAATCTTATTCCCTTTAATAGTACATTACTGCCGCGGTCTATAATGACTACTTTGCTGGTCGCGCTGATGATGGCCGACAGCGCAGCGTAGCGCAGCTCCAGGCCGACACAGCGCGGTCATCGTGCAGCACTTGATGGACGAGCTGAGATAAAGGCCGAGGCCGTAGGTCGAGGCCTTTACAGCGAGGACAGCAAGGGCTGCAATGATGGCCAAGCTGGAAGGCCTAGAGCGTAGCTAGGCTAGCTCGAGGCAATCATAGCGTGACCAGCGAAGCAGTCATAGTAGGCCAAGGCTTGTATAGTGCTTTACTCAAAAATGCAAGTACCTAATCTAAATAAAACCAGCAACTAATTTCAATAAAATATATATTAATGCTTCATTTTGTTGGAAAGATCATTGAAATATGCAAGAAAAACATTTTCGGATAAAGATTTAGATTTCCTACTGATTTTCCACTGCACAAATTTTTCATATGCAAGCTTATATTTTTAACCGACTTCCAAAAAGGAGGAGGTTATATGTTCGACGCGTATGTTTGTTTTTTTTTTTTTTTTTATTCGAATGTGTGTGGGGTAGGTACCACAACTAAAAAGTGAAAAATAAAAACTTTTTACAAAAAAAAACTACCGACTTCCAAAAAAAACACTACAAAGTGAAAAATAACTTTAATTTCGGAAGTCGGTGGCAAAAAACGAAAACACAAAACACAAGACACCGACTTCCGAAATTAAAGTTATTTTTCACTTTGTAGTGTTTTTTTTGGAAGTCGGTAGTTTTTTTTTGTAAAAAGTTTTTTTCCTTTGAGTTTCGCGGTATTAAATTTTCAACCACTAATTTAGCTTCATCTTTAATGTCTGGCGGTGTTAAACACATTGAATCGGAAGAATTTTCGCTTTGAGAGCTCATTTTTAGCAAAAGTCATTAAATAAAAATAAAATTTTCGCTGAACCGCGCTTTTGTTACTTCTTTGTTTTTTTTTTATCAATGATAGTTGTAACTATACAGCCAAATATGGAATAAAATCTTTTTGTACCTATCTCTATAAATACAAACAGCTGTGTTTTAAATAAAATCTTTTTGCATTTGATTTTTTAAAACGTTGAAACGTCAAAATAGCGGCCGGCAATGTTTTGCCGGCCTGTTAGAGCGACCAGCAAAACTTTGCCGGCCGCTCCATGAAACAGAACGGCAAGGTCGACTTTGCTCAAACAAGGTAAAAATAATGACCACATTACATGCATTTTTGAGTAAAAGTATTTAATTTAAACGATCCCGAGCACCGCAGCCAAGCGTGGTGCTTACATTTCTTTGCCATAATAAGAAATGCTTAGGCGGAAAAATTCTAATAGAATACAGCACAATTATTTTTTTACCACCACTTTCATATTTGGACCAAAAATTTATGAATCGTAGACGATGTCCTTTTGAGTTAGGTATATTGAACACTAGCTTCTGCCCGCGACTTCGTCCACCTATATAATAACCTTCCTCAAGAGTTGGGCTATCTAATGCAAATATATTTTTTCAAATCCGATTGGCAGTTCCAGAGATTACCCGCTACATACAAACTTACAAATTTTACCTCTTTATAATATTATTATTAGTATAGATGTGTTTCTTTTGAGTGACATAATTATTTTATCTGTTCTGCATTGGCCAAAATACTAACATTTTGTATAACTATGCTCTGGCCCCGCCCATACTTTAATACCGCTACTGAAAATATGTTCATCATCTGCCAAGCCTTTTCCCAACTATGTTGGGGTCGGCTTCCAATCTAGCCGGATGCAGCTGAATACCAGTATGTTAAATGGAGCGACTGCCAATACGACCTCCACAACCTAGTTACTAGGGAACACGATAACCCTTGGTAAGACTAGTTGTCAGACTTTTGGGCTTCTAACTACCCGTAACGACTGTCAAAGATCTACAAATGACAGCCGGGACCAACGGTTTAACGTGGTTTCCGAGGCACGGAGGGGTCTTGGTATGTAAAGATGGTCACCCATCCACGGACCAACCGCGGCAAGTGTAGCTTAACCTGATCGATCGACCCGTGCGGTTGTTATTACTTGGCCACAAGCTCCTCCGTCACGTCACAAAATGTTGCTAAAAATATTTAATAAGATGGCCGCTAACGGCTACAAAATTCAATTTCCTTACCGTGACGTCACACTATGACGTTTTCCCGAAACGAATCTTGTCCTATATCTTATCAAATTGCTCGAGGCGTTTAGGAAGCGGTAGTAACATACTTATGGACCCTAAAAAAATCCCTTCTTTGCCCTTCCCGTGGCGGGTAAGAATAGCCTGTTATTTCATTGTAAATGGTAAAACGTATTACAGCTTAGCCGTTCTAGTCCCAACTTTAAATAAGATCTTATCTTCTGAATTTGTGGTAACAGGGAAATGTAAATAAGAGAGATTGAGCTGTATATGTGAATATGCGCAACATAACACACAACACATTGGTGAAATTTAACATAAAATGTATGTAAATGTACACGTTGAAAGAAATTCGCCTAGTTGTTAAAAGAAATTCGCCTAGTTTTTCAGATTATCCAAAGTACAAACATCTTTTATGGGGTACTGTGTTAAATGTTACAACAAAATACCTTGTGATATATTACAGTTAACTGAAAGAAAATTTAAAATGCATATTAAAAGTACTCTTTGTAAACAAGCATATTCAAAATTAGAGGATTATATCCTAGATAAGAATGCTTGGAAGCATGCTGGTCTAGCTCCATAGGACAATTTTGAGTCTAGACAAAATCAAACTGGTTGCTAATTTAATTGTGTAATTAAATTTAACAACATTTTTTTTACATTCTGTGATTACTTGAACTCACACACTGACGAATTAGTATCACTTGTAATTTTTTTAGGAATATCGTATAGGTACCTACTTTTACAATGCTTGTAAATATGTGAACACCATGTATCCATTACATAATTATTTATTCTATCATTGCTTCATTTTTATTTTTACCTATTGTGGTATAGTAATCTTATTCCAGGTGCATCGTTTTCACATATAATTATATAATTAATGTATACAAAATATTGTAAAACATTTTAAAAGAGTAACGGTGGAGTTTCTTGCCCATTCTTCTCCATACGAAAACTACCCTTTGGAAGGGGCGACTAGAATCAATTCTATTTTTTGTTTTTGACGTTCAAAAGTGCCTTTTTGTGCCTAATTGAAATAAATTATTTGACTTTGACTTTGACTTTGACTTTGACTTTGTTGTGTTTTTAAGGTTTCCATCATGCGCAAGCGTTGCACTTCCATTTTGCGCAGGGTACGCGCCAGCCCCAACCGCATTCTGAAAACTATAGCTGATAGGTAGGACATTGGATACGCCTACATCTGTGGCATATTAATTAAAAGTTTATGTTGTTTTGTGTGGTAGATTTAAGTACTAACACTAGTTTCTAAGTCGTGTGTATACTTACCAAATAGACTATACTTATGGTTCCGAAATAAAAGATTTTAATTTAATTTAATTAATGTGGCCGGCTCTTTTGTGTTACGTTCCATTTTAGGTTTCACTAATCTGTTCCCGGCTAAACCCGCAAAGCGGACGTAATTACGAAAACTACCAGCCACCAGAACAAAAATAATATTAATTGAAATAAGTTCTATTTTTGTAAAAAGGCATTAGAAACCTAATACTTTTTCATTGAATAGCTTCTGCCCGCGACTTTGTTCACGTGGAAGTCGTAAGACACCACAATGTACTACAATAACAGCCACATTTATAAAACTTCCCTGTATACTACGTACGTTTGTAGTTTTGTTCTCAGCAGCCAAACATACAGAGAGTTAGGAATGGTGACGCGGGAGCAAGCGACGTACAGTTGTCCGTGTGAGAAGCAGCGTGTCCTGAGGTCGACACCCGCAGCCTTTAGTCTCTGCCCCTGTGGCTTGTTGATAATCATACTTATTCATCGATTGTCACGATAGGATGTGATAAGAGTGAACGAGGAAGTTTTTCCAGGATTCCTCTTTATACCGTTTGTGAATGCACAGTGTTAGCGGAATACTCGTAAAACATAGCTATGCACTTGTACAGCGTTTGAATAAACTTGGAAGTTAAAAACTATTTTTAAATAACTCATAAACAAATCTAATATAGGTTTGACCTTAGAAATCGTTCCTATGATTTTATGTAATACGTTCAGTGCCTGGAGCTCTCCTGGAGGGTTCACTCTAGTCACATGTGGGATGCAGGGAGCCTTCGCGGAGGGCTCATTTTAAATGTAAGTTTTCCTTAGCGAATTCGACTGTGAAAATAAAATTAGTTGTATATTTTAACAAGATTTCAAACCTAATGCCAGTGACACTCCTCGAGAGTTAACTTTAGCGCAAACGTCATGCCGGTGACCCTCCTTTTTTTTTTTTTTTTGGTTGGGAAATTATCAAATAACTTCTCCCGCTCTGGATGGAGCGGGAGGGCGTGTCAGACTCTTACTGACTAAAACCCACCCGTGTTCCTTCCGTTGCCATATTGCCGGGGGGCCACGATATCCCTATCGGCCCATATTCGCAGCCATATCGGCCCATATGGAGTCAACTTGCAATATGTGTGACGGCATGACGTATGAGCTCTATGAAAAATTAGTGGAGTCGAAAGTGTTAAGTAGTGCCTATCTTACTTCGAAAAGGCGAATCTGCCTTTATATTTTATTCTGTGGTAAGGCCACTATTTTAAAATACTAATAAATATAATAAATAGCATAACAAAAATTCTCATCGATTTATAAACTCATAATTTATATTCACATGGTTAGCCACAAAACACCGCGAAGCTGGTCAGAGGTTAACAATATTTTATTCACGATATAAAATGTTTTAAAATACAATTAATTATTTCGCAATATCAGCATTTGCATATATACGATGTGCCATTTATTACATGCATTTGTACAAATCTAGCCACCGAATCGTTCCAATTTGTTTGCAGCGAATATTTTAACGCGAAAATATTGCTATTCCTGCTTGTAGAAACGTTCCGCAAAGTGGTAACTTCTATTACTCTTCCGAGGTTGACAGTGTCAGGGTTTCTTTACAATATAATATGCATTTCTCCTACAAAACTTCTGCTACTTATTTAAATTAAGACTTCAAAACAACCCTCTTACCTACTTTGGTTGTAAGAACTAAAGATGTCCAGCCTTTGTATGAGTTTCAAAGGAATTATGTATTTGTATTTCATATTTCTTAGGTACTGCGAATTTAACAATCTTAATTATTAAATAATTATCGTTTAAACTTTCATTTTGCCGGAATACATACAATAAAACAACGTTTTCGTAAGAAAATTGGTGAAACTTGGTTCATAATTATTTTTTCCTGAAAAATAAAATCCTTCTACGGTTCTGCGGGATAAACAAAGATTCTTTAATCAAGTGTGAAAAACCGCTGTAGCCGCGTATTTAATTAGAAAACGCAAGGAGTGAATTCTTTTAATTATGAGGCAAAAAAGATGATTAAAGTCTTGCTTGAGCTTTTTGATTTCTTTATTTGAATAAAATGGAAAGGTCGTAATAAAACAAAACGTTTGTAAAACATGCCAAAACGAGCGAAAAGCAGAAATTCTTTGTCTCGCAATTTTGTAAACAGAAAGCTTTTGCTGGGGTGACAAACAAGATAAGTTTCTATTTTCCGCTCAAAGTCACATTATTGATTGGGGGCGCAATGTTTTATGTTCTCAACCAATTACTTTCAATTCATTTGAGTTTTGTTTTTTATTTAATTCTAATTGTTTCGAGACTTTATTCGTAAGTTCGATTAAAGATCATCTTATTTATTTGACAGAAAACCTTTATCTAACTACACTACGCTATATGTTAAGGCCGATGGGTTCAGTATCAATATCAAACTGTGGAGAATCATTCTACTTAATCACTCCTAATATTAGCCTTACCTAACAAATCAAAAATGTGTTTCATATTTTAAAAGCTTCAAAAATGGTAACTCGTATGTAACAGCACAGCACTCAAATGATGCATGACTCACAAGCGTCGCATAATATATTGCATGTGGGACATATACTTCCCGCTGTCACGTCACAGACCAGACGGGAAGCAAGCTGCTGACACCCACTGTTTCCCTAGTACAACCAAACCAATATTCGACTTAAGCACTGAACAAATATTTTTGTTTCCTTTTTAATTATTATTCCAAATTCGTTGTATTATTTCCACCGTTTTTGGTGCAAGTTAGTCCACAAATTGTTATTAATTACGAAAGTTCCGTATGTCCCAAAAGTAAAGTGAAAAGTAACGTTGCCTTGAAATTTTGTTTTCAACTTGTGGCTGCTGTATAAATACGCATTTACCTGAATTAGCGTATTATTGTGCTGCTGGCTACATTATTTTTAACCTTAAACTCTTGAAAATAAAGATTACAATGGTGTTGACCTTGGTTTATACGGATGGCCCCATTCTATCTACTGAATTTATGAAAATGTAGTAGGTAATATGAGGCCAGAGAGTCATAAACCATGGAAACGTCTATCGTGAATAATGTGAAGGTAAAACTCGCACGCAGAATTTTTCCTTTTCACTGATATTAAAAAGAAGAAAATAATCGCTTACCTTTGGATTCAGACGTTTTCTATTGAGGTTTTATGTCTATCTAGACAAATGCTAGCCGCTGTCAACCTTCCTTCACTATTAGAAAGCTATTGTTAGACTTCTTTCTAGGTCGGTAGGTAATCTTTCATTGTTGGTGGTAAAATATTTAAAGATATTTTTATCGTGAGTCCGATAGTTTTTTGCCCTAATTTTCACTTTGTCAATTTAGCGAAAGTCAATATTTTTATTTTGTCAAATTGCACAGTTACAGAAAAATTAAAAAAAATTTAGAATTAAAAATGTCATTAATACTGCACCATTTTAGTAACATGTCTATATGAAATCAACTTTTTATTGTATAAAAAACTGACCAAGAGCGAGTCAGACCACGCACAATGAAAGGTTTCGTAGTTGGGATGAATTCATCCCAAGGACAAACTTAACATTGTAGTTGAAAAACATGTTCTCAGATACATTCCAACTGCAAATGTAACTTTGTACACAAAATATTGGGAGATAACATAACATAACATAACATCACGCCTTATTTCCCCGAAGGGTTGGGCAGAGGTGTCCCTGTAGCAGGTACACCCACATTTCGCCAGTTATGTTTAAATCCCATGTAATAGGGGGCGAGCCTATTGCCATCAACCGGGCACAAATCCAGACTCCGAGCTGCTACTGAGAAATTTCAGATAGAAAAAGCCAATAACACTTTGCCCGACCCGGGAATCGAACCCAGGACCTCATGCTCAGCAGTAAGACCATAGACTTTTTATAAGTTTTCTTGTAATCTATAAATGTAGAACAATTTTCTGTATTTAAAAAAAAATTGGATCAGTACTTTTGATAAGGGGATGGTAAATTTTCGTCTATTTTCTTAAATATCTATAAAATTGAATATTTTAAAATTATACCGGTAAAGGACCGGCGTCTCTCATGAGAGACGGCACACCCACGCGACTTACATCTCTATTTGTACTTGTTGTAATGGCTATTATCGTCTGTGAATTTTTCTGTCTATGGTCGGATAGATATTCTCGTCAAATAAATCGACTAAAAGCAAAAATATTAATAGGCAACATTTTAAAAAAATGTTGAAAATCACGTTCCCGCGCGGTAAAATGTCAGTCAAATGTCACTCCCGTCCGCTGTAATAATTCGTTTTTTAATGGTTTTTGTGTGTAAATCGTCGGAAAGTGGTGATATTTTCATTTTGAAGTAAATATTACATCGTTTTAGATAATATTCGCACTAAATAACACCTATTTTGACCCAACCAAAAAAGTGTAAACAACCAAAAAAGAGAAAGTTCCCGTCACAGTGAAAGTTGTAATATTTTGTGGTTTTTCTGTATGGATCTGATCCGTAAGTGTTTTATTTCTTTTCTATATTACATGTATCATCGTTTTAGACAACATTTAGAACAAAATAATACAAAAAAATATTTTTTTGGTACGGTGAAAGTTACGTAAGCAATAGAAATTCTAGATCATCAAAAATCTAGATTTTTTGAATTTTTTGTTTTCAATGTTTGTCTCTAAAAACGCTTTTGTTAGATAACTTATCTATCCATAATGTACCCTGCAAAATTTCGTGTGAATTGGTACGGTAGTTTTATCAGAAATCGTTATCACAAAGAACAAAAGAAATAATAACAAAAGCGGGTAATAAAGATAAGTGAACGTTGTTTACAAAGACTGTAACCATTTGAAACGTATTCCTAATCTATTCGAGTAGCAAAAAACATTAACAATACTACTTGAGACATTGTAAAGAAATCCGAGTGTTTGTTTATTTAAGTGCGGTCGTAAAACTGTCACGGCGCGGACCACCCACGGCGACTCAGCCGTCCCTTACCGGTTAAATAAAAAAAATTTGATCCTTAAAACAAGTCCTTTTATTTGATATAACACATGGTACAATAAGCAAACTGCTCTAAAAACGATGAAGGAAAACATCGTGAGGAAACCGGCATGTCCTAGATCCGAAAATTCAAAGACATGTGACATCTACCAACCCGCACTGGGCCCGCGTGGTAGATTACGGTCCACTCCCTCTCACAGAGAGGAGGCCTGTGTCCCAGCAGTGGGAACATTATAGGCTGATGATGAACAATAAGCAAAACTTTTTTTTTATTTTTCAATTTGATCTCGAAAAGTGACCCCTATTTGTGTTTGGGTCACAGAAATTGATATATGTGTACCAAACAACTTAATCGCTCCATTAGATTCGGCTTCATTTTTAATTCTTTTTACCTATTGTGGTATAGTAATTTTATTCTAGGTGCATCGTCTTCACATATAGGTAATATTATTTAACTAATGTACGTGCATATACAAACAATTGTAAAACATTTTAAAAGAGTAACGGTGGAGTTTCTTGCCCATTCTTCTCCATACGAAAACTACCTTTTGGAAGGGGCGACTAGAATCAATTTTAATATTTTGTAAATTTTGACGTTCAAAAGTGCCATACATGGACCTATTTGAAATAAATGATTTGACTTTGACTTTGACTTTGAGAAAATTGGCTGTGACAGACGGACAGACAGACACACGAGTGATCCTATAAGGGTTTCTTTTTTCCGTTTGAGGTACGGAACCCTAAAAACTACTTACTCGTATTTACCAAAAGAAAATAATTTAAAGCGAGCGAAAACAAAATAAAAAGCAGATTCCATCGCTACAGGAAAAATTAATAACTGGAGTCATCGGCAAAAAAATATCGCATAACACACACGCCATTTTATTGAGAATCCTGGTGGTATTTTCGAACAGTTCATTTAACCAAGCCACGTAGTGCAAACGTGTCCGTATGAATTGAGGAGCCATGTCTCATATTTAAACGCGGGTACTACCAATATTTAGTAGTAAATTAGACGATTTTGTAGGCCCGATCCTGGAATTTGTAGTAAAACACTTTAAAAGATACACGACTTTTAAGGTGGCTCCTCAATTCAGACGTCTGAATTGAGGAGCCACCTTACAACTCTAAAACTAGCCGACGGATATTTTTGAAAATTTGGTAGGATTTAGTAGTACTTATGTGTAATCTCTACAAAAAAAATGGGTTTTGTACGGCTGAATTTGAGATAGCTACAATGTTTTGATTTTTCATAAAAATCCATAAATTTCACCGCGCTGTTTCTCGAAAAGTAATCAACCAATTATAACATATTTTTAGTATAATTTAGTAGTAAATACGTTCTAATTTGTAGTATAAAAATAAAATGGAAAACTACATAATTTCGCTAATACAACACATTTTATGTGGCTCCTCAATCCTGACGGTCTGTAGAAAATATATGTGCGTAGCTACTAAAGTAGTTGATCAAATCGGATAACAATAGCACCAATATTTAGTAGAAATTTCTACTAAATATTGGCGTAATCCAACATTTTGTACATTCAGTATTTCAAAAGATATTAAAAAAATAAACATTCCTTAACAATTTAGTGTGGTACAAGAGCCCACGACCAAAACCATGTCACATCGTTTTACGGCCAAAACCGTATAAAATCGTTAGTTTAGATGATTCTGAACCGATTCGATGGGAAGTACCGGTCAGAAACATTCCAGTTTTACGGGAGCCCATTTCTGCTTTAAAAAAATAAACAGGCAGTCGGTTTCATCACAATATGTCTGATATTTAAAATGTATAATAGGTTTCGTAATTTTATTACGAAAAAGTTTGTTTTCAGACATTTTTGCGTGTCAAATGTGGACTGAGCGCATTTTCAAAAATGTCAAAAAATTTAACCTATCTGTCTCATAGCAACCTGGTTCAATTGAAAAGTTGTCTGATTAGTAACGTATTTTTTTCTTCTTTTACGTACCTAATCAAAAGATTACGGCAGGTCAGTGTCAGGTTGTATATTGATCAAAAATAACTTTTCCATAAGAGATATTATGTTCTAATGGAACAAATCTATCTTACGGAGATGTATTAATGATTCAACCTACAAACTGCAAAAAATATAAGAAAATTTTAATGCCGGTGGCTACAACTGCAGAAGATTCTGAATCCAAAAATTTTTGACATTTTCCGCTTCACGTCTGACCTAAGTGCATTTGAAATACCTATGTAAAAAATAATACTGAACTGTTTCATAGCAATCTGTCTGATTTTCAGAATGTAGTTGATTTTAGATACCGAAAACACCATTTTCTGAAACCAGTATATGCAGTAGCGTCACACCCAGAAGACCGTTTGAGAAAATCTAAAATGAGACAAAAAATAAAACCTATAGCAACCCGTCTGAAAATCTTGTATTCAGGTGAACATTGGCCAGTTGATGCGAATAAATCATTTTTCAAAATAAATCGTTTTTACGTACGATTAATAAAGAGCTTACCCGAAACCATCAAACTGAAATTAAAAGGTTTTTTTAAATAAATTGGACAAAAGGAATCTGGGATAACGTCTGAAAATAACTATTTATTGAAATAAAATTCGTCATTCTTTTTTTAACTGTCGGCCTCTTCATCGGTGTCGTAAGTGTAACAAGCACCGCGCGTTATCCGGGTGACTCCGAAACGTTCTTTCTGTTTTTGGAGTTATATAATACGATATTTAAAATTTCTGAAAACAGATTTTCAGTAACTATAGAAAAGATTTAAAAAAATTGAACCAGGTTGCTATGAGAAAAATAGGTAGGTTACATTTTTTGACATTTTTTGAAAATGCGCTCAGGCCACATGTGACACGCAAAATGTCTGAAAAAAAAACTTTTTTGTAGTAAAATTACTTTATTTAGGCAACCAACAGCGATACATAATAGTATGTTACAGAATATGTGTTACTAATAAGTAAAGTTTTAATAAGTAAAGTGTTACTAAAGAAACCTGTTATTATAGGTTTGTAATTGTATGGCTAATAATAGGTTTCCCTGTATAACTAGGCTATGTATAAAACATGCGAACGGACTGCTTATAAATATTTGAATTCAAAAAGTGCAACTTTAGTAAATAAATAAAGTATATCATAAATCAAACACATGTCCATAACTTTGCGCCTTTCATTCAGTGTTAGCAGACTATGTGTTCGACAACTAGTTTCATAAGCCATCGGAGGTTTACGGAGGCAATAGTTAAGATGGTTAATAAATTTTCTTTGAACCCGTTCTAGTTGTAAATTACGAAAACTATGTACATTTTGAATATCAGGGGGCTTACAGGGGGCTCATAAACAGTATTATTTTAATATTACTTCAGTGGGAGAAAGAGATAGCTACGAGTATATAGCTAAAGAGAAGCTATACGACCTGTAGACCTGTAGAGCATCTCTTTCCCACACAGAAGTAATATTAAAATAATACTGCTTTATAAGCAGGTGGTAGGCCCCCAGGCATATTGTGATGAAACCGTCTGCTTATTTTTTTTTTGACATAGCAGAAATAGGCTTCCGTAAAACTGGGACGTTTCTGACCGGTACTTCTAACCGAGTTGGGTTCAGGAATCATCTAAACTATTGATTTTATATGGTTTTGGCCGTGAAACGATGTGATATGGTTTTGGTCGTGGGCTCTCGTACCACACTAGATTTTTAAGGAATGTTTATTTTGTTAATAACTTTTGAAATACTGAATGTACAAAATGTTGGATTACGCCAATATTTAGTAGAAATTTCTACTAAATATTGGTGCTATTATTATCCGATTTGATCAACTACTTTAGTAGCTCTACGTACATATATTTTCTACAGACCGTCAGGATTGAGGAGCCACATAAAATGTGCTGTATTAGCGAAATTATGTAGTTTGTTCATTTTATTTTTATACTACAAATTAGAACGTATTTACTACAAAATTATACTAAAAATATGTTATAATTGGTTGATTACTTTTCGAAAAACAGCGCGGTGAAATTTATGGATTTTTATGAAAAATCAAAACATTGTAGCTATCTCAAATTCAGCCGTACAAAACCCATTTTTTTTGTAGAGATTAAACATAAGCACTACTAAATCCTACCAAATTTTCAAAAATATCCGTCGGCTAGTTTTAGAGTTGTAAGGTGGCACCTCAATTCAGACGTCTGAATTGAGGAGCCACCTTAAAAGTCGTGTATCTTTTAAAGTGTTTTACTACAAATTCCAGGATCGGGCCTACAAAATCACCTAATTTACTACTAAATATTGGTAGTACCCGCGTTTAAATATGAGACATGGCTCCTCAATTCATACGGACACGTGCAAACTACATTCTTTGCTCACACCACAGACGTAGAGAAAGACAGCTATGACAAGCTGGCGTTCTCTTTTCACGATGGAATTTCGGAAAATGAGCAAGTTTTTCTTTCGACTTAGTTTTAGTTCCGTCTCCCTGTGCTGACAGTTTTAAACAATTAAATTATGAAAATTTTGTTTAGTTCCCCCGTACGAAAAATACGCCCTTTGATGTGGAGTTGCGGACAACAGCCCGTATTACCTTACCTATTTGAGTTGACTATTTTACTTAAATTCAAAATATTTCGTTTCTTTTTTGCTCAAAAACCTTTTGGCAAACTTGCGAGTTCTACGTTATATCTGTGTTCACACACAGTTTGTTCAATACATACAATATCCCAAGCCATTATCGATAGAAAATTGTTTAATGGGCGGCACTGATTGGTTAGCTGAGCTGGTTCAGCTCTTAGGCAATTCCAATATTTAAGCTTCGCGCACTTTGTTGCTTTGTTGTGATAAGGGAATCTTTATTGTGCCCTTTGTGTCGGCTAGCAATCCTAAATAAGCATTGTAACTAAACTGTAGTAGTGTAGGTGACTTGTCCTAAACTAACATTCATTGAAATGTAATTTGTACATTGTATTTCTCTTATTTGTTTCAAATTAAATTGCAGACTAAAAATGGTGTTTTACTAGTCAGCAGAAAAGTTCTAATTGAAAATATATTTTTGAAAGGTCGTTACGATTTCCAATTGTTAACCTTTTGCAGACTAAAATAATACAGTGTTGTAAAAACGAGACTTTAGATTCTGTTTTTACTTCATTTCCATTTAAATTTTAAACGGTTGAATAGAAATTGAAACCGTTTAGATATTTTCAGACTGAATATTTTGGCAAATCTCATTGATTGTTTTCAGCATTTTGATTTAAAATTAAACTAAAAAGGTTTTAAAGAGTGACGATACTGCAGAAGTTACTTACGAGTTCTACTTGGTCAAGTAAGCTCCGCTGCAGTCCTAGCTCACAGAAAAAGATCTTCATAAAAGTACTAAATAATAACCATAATACTCTTTTAATTTGGAATAAAGAGCCATTTCCATATATCCTTGAAACAAAAGCATCGCACAAATAACAACACGTAGAGCACGGAACACGGAACGCAATATTTTAAAACTGAACAAAATGGAAAACTACTGCGAGGTAACACCGTGAACGATTAATATCCTCTTTCGTTCAGCTCGCTGGTCTGAGCAAACCTAATGAACGTAAACAATGAAATAACAAAAGATGAGTGAATTGAATTTCCCGTCTTTTGTCAGGCCGCACAAATTGGCTCCTCTGGTCTCACAAAGGGGCTCGCTAGTGTTAGGTTTAAATTTGACCGGCGCACTTTAAGGCCATTGGCTTTAAAAGCCGAAAACTCAATTAATGGTAAAATTGGCTGCGTGGTTTCTGAACACGAGTCGTGTCGACTGGGTCAAGGATCGAGTTCGTCGTGTGACTCGTGTGCCACTTCAAATAGTTTTGAACGGCGTACAATCGTACATGCAGATAAATTTTGTAGACCTTTTTGTTTTGTATTTCGAACAGTTTCGAACGCTGTAGTTGGAAAAACTACTAGTTTTAAATTCTATAATTTTTTGATTAATTTATTTTTTTGCCAATTTTAATTTGACTCTTTGATTTTCATTTGTTTTTTTTATTGTAATAAAATTTACTTTTAATATTTGCATGCCTAATTGGTAGATTGTACAGGGATCTCAACATTTTGTGAACACCTTCATTTATGTACCTACTCTCAAAGCGAATAAATGATTATGATTATGATTATGAACCACATAGAAATACCAATGTCTACCTATTCTTAGCTTAAGTCGAATTTCACGTGTAGATTAGTAATTTTACGTATAAATAGATAATTATTTACACGTGAAACTATCAACGAATAACTAAGTTTGTGCAACTAGTTTCGTAATGTAAATCCGGCTTTAGAAAAAAAACTGGGTACCTACCTACCTTATTTAAACGCAGCTTTTATATGGAAACCGCATACTTACCTCGATAGTAATAAGCAATTAAGTATACGTCAGACATTACATTCAAAAGTAATTAGTTCTTGCATTATTTACGTTTCTATTATGGTTCATAATTAACGTAAGTTAAAAAATACATATTTAATTACAAGATAAAAAGTAAGTGTGGTGGCCCAGTGGTATCCGGCCCGACTTACGAATTGTAGGTCGTGAATTCGAACCCAGGAAAGCACTTTACTTTGTGTACTAAATTGTATCATCACTGGGAAATCGGCATGTCCTAAAATAAAAAACTCGAAGACATTACAGCCCACTTCCTCTCTCAGAAAGGAGACCTGTGTCCCAG
Organism: Agrochola litura; assembly: GCA_949152395.1. Classification (NCBI taxonomy): domain Eukaryota; kingdom Metazoa; phylum Arthropoda; class Insecta; order Lepidoptera; family Noctuidae; genus Agrochola; species Agrochola litura. The sequence continues at coordinate 19,234,858 of OX424493.1, forward strand.
CAGTAGAAAAAATATAGGCATCTATTATTACCTAAACCAAATAGATTAAGTAGATACTTACTATTATAGGCTAATATATGTACTTAGTACCAAAATACCTATCAATCATTGATCGTTATCATCAATAGGATATCGATTCCATTGTTTAGGACTTTAGGAGCATTTGGTCGGTTTCTCATTATTATATTAGTAGGTAGGTATCAAGTAATTTGAATAATGACTTAAGTGCCCGGGAAATGATAGGCAGTTATCAATTAAACTATGAGGCACATTCAGGATCTATACTAATAACGTTCCAATGCAAGTTGAATGTATAAAAAACCGGCCAAGTGCATGTCGGACCACGCACAATGTAGGGTTCCGTAGTTGGGATGAATTTATCCCAAGAACAAACTTAACTTTGTAGTTGAAAAAAAAAATCTTTCATACAGAATGTATGGGAGAACATGTTTTTACAACCGCAAATCTAAGTTGGTCGATTATTACTCGTTAACTTGTAAAGCCTACTCAGCTGTGATAGTTTTCCTTTTAAATAATGAATTTAATAATAATGAATGTTGTGATATAGATATCTAATAAGTATGCTATATAATGTTAAGTTCCGAATATTTTAACCTAGTTATAAGTTAAATGTAATAATACTTGCTGCGCCCTAACAGGGTCATGACATGTACTCATAAGTTTAAGCCTAGCCTGTAACTGAGTGTACATTGTGCAAAAATAAATAAATAAATTCGTTATATAAGCTACTGCCGTGAATTTTTTCACATATTTAAAAACTACCATTTAGCTGGCAGGGGGGGGTGACTCTAACAAAAATTTGCACTTTAAAGCTTAATTTCGCAAACGAATCTCTGAATTCAAAAATGGTGTTAATACATTCACAATTTTTTTGAAAGACCTTTCCAAGTCCACACTAAGGGACAGAAAAAAAACGCATCCCCACTTTACGTGTAGGGGAGGTACCCTAAAAAAATATTTTTCATAATTTTATTTTACCACTTTGTGATTAATATGTACACCCATGCCAAATTACAACTTTCTAGTACTAACAGTCTTGGAGCTAGACCGCGGACAGACAGACAGACGAACATGAAGAAACTATAAGGGTTCCTTGTTTACTACGGAACCCTAAAAAAAGCATTATTTTTCTAAGAATCTACATGTTTGAAATTAAATAAATTGAAATAATAAAATTTGCTTTGATATGAACTTACACTTTACAGTTCTTTAGACATGTAGGCCTAGAGAATTTTAAAAACATAATAATAAAAAAAACAAAAATTCAAAACCAAAGACACCGACTTCCGAAATTAAAGTTATTTTTCGTTTTGTAGTGTTTTTTTGAAAGTCGGTTGATTTTTTTAGGAAAAAGTTTTTTTGACAAAATTTATCATGTGATACCTACACAGAACATCACGCCTTGTTTCCCCGAAGGGTTGGGCAGAGGTTTACCTATGGTAGGTACACCCACATTTCGCCAGTCAGGTTTAAATCCCACGTAGTAGGGGGCGGGCACAAATTCAGACTCTGGGCTGGAAAAACCCCAATAACACTTTGCTTGACCCGGGAATCGAACCCAGGACCTCATGCTTAGCAGTAGCGCTTGCGACCACTACACCAACGAGGCAGTACTTAACTAGAATACCTATCTATTCTATGAATTTTCCTTTTTTACTTAAAAACCTCACGTAAACCTTCATTTTCTTTTTAATCCTTAAAGGTCATAACACACATATCAACTCGGAAAGAGATCGTCACCGTATCGCTGCAGTTCGTGAGCTTGTCCCGAGGCGAGGCGATTACGTTACGATTCCGATTAGAGTGCGTTGCAGTAGGGAGTTTCATACAAAGAATACTGAATGGCTCGAGTTGATACGGTGACGATCCCTTTCCGAGTTGGTATGTGTGCTATTTCCTTTAGTAGGTAATTTACGAGTATCACGCCGAAAACAATTGGAGAATTCAATTTCAAGTTCCTATATTTTATGTGGTCTCAAGAAATTCGTACACAACTTTGAAACTTCGAATGCTTTAAAACTTTAGGAAGAGAAGCGTACATGCGAACTCGGGAAGCGTACTTGTAAGTTATGTGAGGAGCTACTTGCATGTTTTTATAGCTTACTTAGTTATGCCAAGAGTTGAAGCCAATTTCCTCGGAGTACGTGTTTTAATAACGGTTGCAAACATCCTGTTGATTTTTGTTCTAGATTTCACAGCATAAGTATACCAAAGAGAGTCTAACCTAGAGGTGTGCGCAAGACTCTGTCTAGCAAGACTTTCGTTTCAAAAAAGATTTAATTAATTCGAAGGTGACATGGAAGAATCAACAATAACGTCCGTCAATCAATTACACGACGATACTAAGATCGTCAGCCGTTTTCTGCAGCAACAGTTTTCTTTTACTTCCTTTTGAAACGATGACTTTTGGTGCGCGGTGCCGTGTGTTTTGCGATTAACACACGGCACCGCGCACCGCCGCGGTAGGCGGTGAAGCGGATCTCATGTCGCATTGGCCTCTAATAAATCCGTTGATGCCTAACACACGTACACCGCCCGACTGCGCGGTCGAGCGGTGCTCTCACCTTTCACCTCCGCGGCGGTGAGCGGTGCCGTATGTTAAGCGTCTGAATTAGAAAGTACCGATATAGATAATTAAGAACAAAAAATCTGGAGGATTAATATAATTAATAAGCAAATTGACTATCAACTTAATTGTCCGTATGTTCAAATACAACTATCTTTCTTTGACAGTTGTAGGGAATGGCTACAACTAACAGCAAATTGACATAAGGTGTCAGTTTTCTTAACAATTTATTTCCCTGGCTGTACATAGGAGTCTTACTAGGTAATTTAACAGTCTTTACTGAAGTGAGTCCTCAACTTTCGGATTACGACACTACATTTTTTTTTTTTTTGTATATTCATCTGTTTTCAAACCAACCTTTTTGTCATAGGAACTTCACCTTCGTGGGAACAGTTCGTGAGAGAGTCTTTAGTGCAGGCAGCGTGGCCCGTGGCGTTGGTCGCTCCACCCAGGCGGGCCCTCACAGTGGACCACCAGTGAGTACCATTTTTTATATAGCAGAGTATGTGGGAGATATGTGTGTCCGTTGATATACTGGTTGATTGCAGGGCAAAATGTAGTGATTGAATATACTCTACGTAAAGACGTTGGTAGGTTTGTTAGGAAGATGAGTCTTATAGTCAAGCTATGACTTTTTAAATCTCTAATGTTTGAAAGCAGTTATATAAAATAAGTTGGTCTCAAAATTCTTGCCTTGACTAAATAGGTACAATTTTTTATCACATCTATTCAAAAATAACTAGTTTTTTCTTCGTAAACAGGCACTAAAATTGCTATTTAATCCTGAGGACTAAAAGTTATTTGAATTTGGAATATGGATATTGTTAGCGAAAGTTCCAATCACCAGAGATCAATTACAAACATTGTATGAACAAGTAACAGGCTGTAAGAAGTAAACGGCGCGCGAACCAAATAAAAAAAAAAGTTCGTTAAAAAATAAATAAAATATTTAGTTTAAAAAACTGTAACCCGACTACGGAAAAATAAAAGTGATCTAAAAAGTAGGAAACAAGAAAATATTTCAGACAGAAATCAAGACATAGGTGGCAAAAATGGTCAAGGTAAAGCTGTCGTCGCATGACTGTAGCCATGTGGGTGCCAGGAACACCTACCTACAAAATTATAATGGCATGCGACGACGGCTTTACCTTGACCATTTTTGCCACCTATGTCTTGATTTCTGTCTGAAATATTTTCTTGTTTCCTACTTTTTAGATCACTTTTATTTTTCCGTAGTCGGGTTACAGTTTTTTAAACTAAATATTTTATTTTAAACTTTTCCGTTTTAACGATTGATAAACATTACGACAACGTTAATAAGAGCAAAACAATAGGTCAGTAAATAACCTATTTACTCTTGACTTAACGACACTAATGGCCTGCGCAGACTGGCGGACGGGACGGCAGAGTATTTTAAAATCAATTCAATTTAATACTTATTTATTTCAAATAAGGTACCTATATATTTTCAATGCTCGGTGATCGACGGAAAACTGCGCAGCGATGCTCCAAGCTCGATCATCGAGCATTGAAATATGTACCTTATTTCGATTGGATAAGTATTATATTCAATTGATAAATTTAATATCCTCTGCCGTCCCGTTCGCCAGTCTGCGCGGGTTAATATTGTCAGTGGTAGTGGTAATGAGAGGGAGATTTGTGTGTGTTGTGTCAAAAATACGTATGTAATTGTGCTGCACATATTATACTGTAAGGGGCAACAGGGAATTTTAAAGAAAAGGAAACTAAGGTCCGTTGAAAGGCACTTGCCACTATATTTTACTTAACAACACTTGTTAACATCACATAACAATTGTAAACTTAGCACTAACGACGGGCATCGACTCTCAAACGTTATTCTGTATTCTAAACAATCTTCAGTTTGAATCTTCTTAATAAAACTCGTACTATGATGAAGGAAAGAGAGGAGTCTTGCAAGGTCTGCTGTATCGAGAGTCAGGGTGTCGTGATAATATACGTGTTATACTTGGCGCGCTCACATGTAGTCTGAACACCCGGGTTTTTAGAAGTGAAAACTTCTTTAGACGCGTTGGGCATTTTTGAGATGGGACTAAACCATTGATTTCGCGACACTGTGACGACACCAGCTTTTGACCATTAAAAAGACATCAACGCGTTGATTACCGCGGTGTTGCAGGTCAACCTAGGAGGTTGTCGGCTGCTTAACCGGACTTTACTGTGGCTGCCTCAATAATTTAAGGCCACCAGTCAAAGCAACACCCGGGTTAGCGTGCGCCTCCCTTTTATATATTTGCAGCAACGAGCGCAACGGGGCTGAAAATTAGGTGTGTGTCCACAAGCTTCTCCGCTATTGGCTAATAATATTTAGCTCATCAATCTTTATTTTTTGACAACCAATAACAAGGCCGATTAATAGCAACGGCTTACGAATTTTTGGTAATAATTCCTCGGTCCCAAAACATAACCTTAGGCAATATATCCGAGACATGCACACGACCTTATGTTTCGAACTCGCACGTGTTTCTAAAAGTCTAAACAGGTAAATAATGACGTGTTTAGGTGCAAGCTCGTTGTCCGTAACATATACTAGCACTACGTAACATATATAATTACTTATTTACACATAAATATACATTATTTACTAATTTGTATTGGCTTATCATTGAGCAGAGTCAAGATTTCTCAGCCTCTCTAACTCCGTCAAAGACGCTGCATCGTGAGGGTTGCACAAGAGTTTCCGCGGGTCCAGATCACTGAGAAATAAACCCTGCAATGACTTTACCCTGCTCAGTGCCACGTAAATTTGCCCTCGTGCAAAAATACGTTTACCAACGTCTACAACAGCCTCGTCTAAAGTGCAGCCTTGTAGTTTGTGCACAGTCACACCCCAACACAGAATTAGTGGCAGCATTTTACGCAAAATTTTGCCACTGCCTCTCAAACCGTCGTATTCAACCGTGCTAGGAGTTATAAGAACAGTTTTATTTGTTTGGTTATCTGGTTTGATGGTACTGTCATCAAATTGAATGTGTACAGCTGCAGGAAGTTCACCGGGCTCCAATTGATCTCGTCTAAGAGCTGGCCAATCGAAGCTCTTTACGGTGCCCATCGCACCATTTACGAGACCTCGACTTATATTTAAGTTTTGCCTGAGCATTACTCTTGACCCAATCCCTATTTGAAGCTTATTTACTAAACCTCCGGTCTTGTTGGGATCACTAGGAACGTGCTCGCATTGAGGTTTTCGACCGTAGGTCTTACTTTCTGTGGATGTATCTACCGCTTTGATTTCGTAGATCTTAGTAATTCTTGAAAGAACTTCGCTCATTTCGCAGTTGTACTGATCTACTTGTTTGATTGTTGGGTAGATTCTGACAACATCTTCATGATCATGTGTATTTTGCAATCGCCGACTATCTAAAATTGACAACTGATCGATGGTTAATTGACCAACTCTAATATTGTTCAAAATATCCACAAACGTAGTATCATTACCTTGGCGTATGTTTTCACGCAACTCGGTGAAACTAAAAAGTCTCCACAGGTGAGGCTCCGCTGCAAATTGATCCGGTTGTCTGTAACAGTACGATCCGCCTGATGTCTTCGCTACGGGAGGCAACTGCATTATATCACCGAACAACAATATATTCACTCCACCAAAGAAATCAGAACTTTGTTTAATTTCTTGAAGCCGGGTGTGAATGTTCCTCAGTGACTGATACGGCACCATGGATATTTCGTCAATAATCAGCCAGTTGATGTTCCGCCATTTAACTCGCTCTCTTTGCAGTCGATCTCCGGACAATGGCCGCAGAGTTGTTATGCGACCTTTTTCTATTGGCAATGAAAATGTCGAGTGTAAGGTACATCCACCCACAAGGCGAGCAGCGACGCCAGTCGGAGCTGCTATCACCACACTGTGACGATCTGCAGACAATCTTCGGATTTGTTCTACTAGAAGTTTTAGAGTAAAACTTTTACCACTGCCTGCGCCACCTGTGATGAACATACGAAGTGGTGTGGTGGTACAATCATTGTTCCTTAGTTTTTGACTTACAAGGGAAAATAGCCGTTTTTGATCGATATTTAAACTACGAACCTCTCTTAGAAACTCTTCGTCTGTCATTATCACATTAGTGGGTTCAGTAACTTCTTCATCCATATCAGGAACATCTAAATGAATGTGGGTTTCGGGATCCAAGATGTATGGTTGCTGAAGGTCAGTATTTACATTATTTACACATAATTCTGCAGCGTTTTCTGCAGTAACACGACGAAGAGCATCTTGAATCTCTTCTTCCCACTGGTGCATCAGGTCGATGCTAGAATTCTGCTGTAGCGGGCGTAAAAGAGTGCGTTTAGCTAAAAATGCTTCCTTAGCGCTGTCATAGTCCGCCAATAATTCGTCCTCAACTCGAAATGGACAGTGAGCTACCAGCAAACTATAATAATATGCTTCAGGATCTGAAATCGCGGTGTAGTATCGAGTTCGTAAAACAGCAGATTTATTGCGCTTTCTCATGCGTCCCATTCTGTTTAACAGCGTTATTGTTGGGGCTGATTCTTCTTCTTCTATTTGATACGCATCATCATCGCCGTTGTCATCATCATGAAAGGAAGCCGAAGATAAGGGTTCATAAGTTACAGCAAACTCTCCTAAACTTAAGCCTTCCAAACTTCTCGGCCGATTTTCGTATCGGTCGAAAATGTTTTTAAAAGGTTCAGGACAGTCAGTGTCGAACCGCAGCATTCTGTACCTTTCTTGTGGTTTACATGTGTTAACGAAGATGCATTTTCTTGAGCTGTCTCTCAGCTTTAGGTGACATAATCTGTACGCACATTCCGACGCCGAAACCTGACGATGGCTGAGGAGAGCGCTTTGTACAGCAAATATTTGCTGTTGAAAGTTTCCTCCCCTTTCACGAAGTCTAGTCAGTGCTTCTGTTATTGCTGTCTGAATTTGTGTTGGTTCAGATTTTGCTATATACTTCGCAATATACATTGCCACACCTACCGCTGATACAACAGGTTGGATATCAATATTCGCACGCCACAGAAGTAATAATCTCATGTTATAATTATTAATCATTATTTCAGCTTCATCTCGTTTCAACTCGTAAAACCTACCACCATTCCGTGTAACTTGTTGGTCGTCAAGTATTTTTGTAGCATCTGTTACAGGCCTCGGAAACGCAAATCTACACGTATTGGAGTTGTTTTTTTTGTAACAGGTTGTAGTGTGGTGATGACTTTGCAATCGACAGACTAAATGACGTAATTCATCATCTGCGGGGATCTGACAAGTAATCACGCTGTCTATTAATTCGATTCCTGCCGGTGAATTCAAATCCAGCGGCATATCTTTACACCAGATCAACATATGAACGTGCGGACTACCTCTGAGTTGAAATTCAATCCTCCACCAAAAGTCCTCTACATTACGCCCTAAGACTGGATCGGTGGATTGAGTTTTCAAAACTCTTAGAAGAGCATTTAAACGGAACATGAATTGCCGAGATAAAGTTATAGGATATGACTCCACTAACCGAAGTTTTTCTTCAAAACTGAGATCGTCTACACGAACGTTAGATTTTCCATCTGCCACTAATAATGCATGTAACATGTCGGGCCAATTTAGGTCATTACACGACAGAGTAATATACCAGTGTGGTGGCCCAAGATTGCGCACCATTGCCATTAATTCGCTATATGCCCTGTGCCAGTATGATGAAGTGCCTCGGATGTTCCTCATACATAAATGTATGTTTTGGAATAGATCAGCAGGCTGGACGCCATCTTGCCTCAATCTTCCGCAAACCGACACATTTTGTCTAGCTCTTAGAAGCTCTACCACTGAGAGCGCGTAAAATATATATTCCATAGATTGAAATCGTTGGTCACTGCCCATCACACGTGCTTGAAAATAATCTAGAGATGATACTTTTAATGGCCTATCTTCGTTCAGCCCATTTTTCCCATCCGGAAATAATTTAACCCAGGCCAGCTCTTCTGCCCTACGCTCTACAAGAATGCTGACTGGTGGTGCGGTTTTGCGCTGTATTTCACGGATGGGTAAGACGGCGTCATTATCGTGAATATTTTGACATATTATCTCTGCAATACCCGGTACTGGAATATCAATTGGCATTAAAAGAGTTGTGCTTATTATTTCGCCATCAAATTCGGACAAATTGGCTTGATTTAATTGGCCTTCTTCAATAGTCGCATCATCGACTTGTTCCACCAACTGTGACTTCAAGGTTGTGAGAGAAAATTGAATGTCTCTTCTGGATCCAACTCCTAGGACAAAGTGTAAATGTTTCGATAATGAGTCCAGAGTGGGGAAAATCACAACCATCGCTCGACCAGCACTAGGAGCGATGCGGCCTTTCGGACCACGAGAGTGCGAGTCTATTAAATAAAATTGACCATTTTGTGTAATTACTGCCACGGATATTTCATTGCAAGTGACAATGCAAGATGTGACACCTGGTCTCTGGAACAAATTTTCAAGTCCAGCCTTGATACTAGTGAAATATCCACTAAGTACGGATGATGAAGGATTCACTAAGCCTACTACAGCGTCTACCCCAATATCCAGTGTATAACTATTGTTAGCAATGGTAATGCAAGTTAACAATTCATCTGTGGCTAGATAATCTGGTTGTATATCCAGTTTTTCAAAGCAAATCTTATAATATTTGTCACCAAAAATCAAAACACGATCAATGTCTGAGGATTTCCAGCCCTGCAAAGGATTTGAGGAAGAATATGCGATTGCTGCTGTTGCATTGGCCGTGCATTGCTTGCCTCTGCTTGTCAAACTGAAAATATCACTGCCTTGATGGAAAGAACCTCTGAGAATGAACAGAGGTGGAGATGAGTTGGGTATTTCTTGGTAATGATTCCGAGTATTACTCTCGTCGTCAGTGATTGAAGGCATTTCCACGATATTATGATTAGTTTCGTTAGTCAAATGGCTGAAATTAATTCTGATGTTTGTATATAAATGATTGTTAGCTTGTAACCAATTCAAAGCATTTCTAATGTTGTTTAAATTAACTTCATACTGTTTTGTTGAATTTACGTTATCCAGTTTTTCCACTACAACGGTTAGACCACTATGTTCGTATGACAATGGCAATTGCTCAGCCAACTCTTCAACCTGTTGCGCAAATAAAATGGCCTGCCCCTTAAACCCTTTCTGACCAAGACGTCCGCCCAGTTTGACAACTTTTAAAAATGGTCTAATTCTTGATATTAGTCGGAGCTCCATTTCACTTAGATTTTTTAGTTCCTCGGGAATTGTGACCACATTCATATTATTCCAGTAGGCGGTGGTAGGTATCTTGTTTTTGACAAGATTGGTGTAACACCTATTGCATGCCACAAAATTCTCTGGACAGTCCTCCGGTAATAAATGGCATTGTGTCTTACGCATTTGTTTGGTTTTTGAATTTCATTTGCTTACATACGTGGCACACTTGATCGGCTACTTGTGAAATCGCATCAAGGAATTGACAAGAATCAGTACTAAATAAGTCTCTCTGACGAAAATAAGCATGCCTAGAGACACGTCTCATATTATTTAATCTGACTTTCCGTAAAAGCGGAGACTCTGCGTCCCTGGCCTGAGAGGCATAATCTCTCATCATGTCGAGTCGCAACTCACGTGATTGAGTCGATTCTGCGTCTCTAGCCTGAGAGGCATAATCTCTCATGATGGCGAGCCGCAACTCGCGTGATTGAGGCGATTCTGCACCCCTGGCCTGAGAGGTATTATCTCTCACCATAGCGAGTCGCAACTCATGTGATTGAGGCGATTCTGCTTCTCTAGCCTGAGAGGCATAATCTCTCATCATGGCGAGCCGCAACTCGCGTGATTGAGGCGATTCTGCATCCCTGGCCTGAGAGGTATTATCTCTCACCACAGCAAGTCGCAACTCATGTGATTGAGGCGATTCTGCTTCTCTAGCCTGAGAGGCATAATCTTTCATCATGGCGAGTCGCAACTCGTGTGATTGAGGCGATTCTACATCCCTGCCCTGAGACGCATAATCTCTCATCATGGCGAGTCGCACCTCGCGTGATTGAGGCGATTCTGCGTTTCTAGCCTGAGAGGCGTAATCTCTCATCATGGCGAGTCGTAACTCGCGTGATTGAGGCGATTCTACATCCCTGCCCTGAGACGCATAATCTCTCATCATGGCGAGTCGCACCTCATGTGATTGAGGCGATTCTGCTTCTCTAGCCTGAGAGGCATAATCTCTCATCATGGCGAGTCGTAACTCGCGGGATTGAGGCGATTCTGCTTTTCTCATTTCTCTAGCATACTCTCGCCGAGATCTTAGTCTTTTTTCTCTGGACAGAGAATCTTCATGCGCACGTGCGTCTGCAGAATATTCTTTTCTATGTTCTAGCCTAGACAATCGTGATTGAGAGAATTCACGTTTATGCCAGGCAGCTACTCTCTTTTTCATTTGGCATAATCTGATTTCTCTGCGTGTTGGAGACTCTGTAGCTCTTTGATTCGACATGTTTTTTTTGTTACCTTCCCCCCTTCTTTTTTTTGTATCAGTTGACTCATTTCGACGCTTTTGTGCGACTCGTGTTGCTTTTTTAGTTTTTTTTGAAAGTGTCATTATAACGAAAAAATAATAATTATATGTATAAATTACAAATTTTATTACAATACTTACATACAATTTTTTACACGCATAGACTGTACAGGACCTAATCTAACAATAAATTTAAAATTATCTCAACATATACAAATTTTTACACGTTTAGAATTTTCAAAGAGAAAAAGTCTTTCCTAGCAAGAACAACCGACCGACCACTATTGTTATTATTACTTTTAAACAACGAAACCAATACTGCCATACGACTTTGTGAGACAGAACTCGATTGAGGAAAATATGTAGCCGAGTATTATGTATCTTATAACTAAACAATTACACTCGGAGAAAAAGTCTTTCCGAGCAAGAACAACCGACCGACCACATTTTTCTATTTTTATTATATTACTTATAAACAACGAAACAAAACAAACGAAACCAATACTACCAAACGAATTTGTGAGACAACTAGAATGAGGAAATTCAATAGATTTTATAATATGACAGTGACAAGCAGTATGACACGCCATAATGAATAAATGTACCTACCTAAGTCGAAAAAACAAAGAGGCCACATAGCACCTCCGTCCCAAATCGTTTAGTTGTCAAGTTCCGAAGGGTGTTTCGGTTTTACTATTCCTCTCTTGGTGCTAAGGTAGTGTCATGACAAATCATTACTATTTATTAAGATTTGATGAACTGCACGTTGGTATCATTTTATTAATTTATTCACGCTTTTTATTATTGTATAATGTTACAGCCGCGCCGTACATAACGCAGTCTTGTTTTTGCTCGTTTTTACCAAATTAAACATATTTATTTACTTAGACAATATAATACATACATATATTTGTAATGTGCTCATCAAGACCTTTCTTTTGATACCAAACATGTAATGATTATATCAATTAATTTTTTTTCGAGCTCAAAAATGGACGTTTAAAGTCCACTATATTAAATTTAGAGAAAATTTATATAGACTATGTCACCCGGACCATTATTACAAATCTATTGATACCTCATTTATCAAAATCGGTTCAGTAGTTTAGGCGCTACGGTGGAACACACGTAAAAGCAAACATACATACATACATACATACAAACATACAAACATATATACATAGACTGCTAAAATCATAACCCTTCCTTTTGGCTTTGCCGTAGTCGGGTAAAAACTCGCGAAATGCATTCCGTTTTCGTTCGTAATTGTTTATAAAAATAAAAAATAAATAAATAAATCCTTTATTTCAGACCATGTCCATAATAATTACAAGTAACGTTACAAAATGTGAACACGAATAAATGATTTCAGGATATTTGAATCCTGTTTATCCGCAATTACCTGAAGGATGCTGTTAGTGCTACCCCGGACTCTGCTTAATAACGACGCGAGCCGCTTGCGCACGATGGCATGAAAGCCGTCTACCCTGGCCTCCGCAAACATACCAGAGGCACTACAAAAGCGGGGCAGCCCTAACAACATCCTAAATCCATTGTTATATTGGACACGTAGGGCATTAAGCGGCCTCTGCGGATACCTAAACCACAGGCTGCACGTGTAGAAAGTCTGACAGTAGGCTCTAAATAGTGTGACTTTAACTTGGTCACTACAACGCGCAAACCTGCGGGCCAGCATATTACTTCTGACCACCAATGCCCTACGTTCCCTTTCTATGTCAACTTGGTCGTCAAGGCCCTCGGTAACGTAATGTCCAAGGTATTTGAACTGTTGTACCCGCTTTAGTTCAGTACCATTCAGCTTAATCGCAGGTACATTTGACGGACACTTACCGGAGGCCCTGAAGACCATGTACTCACTCTTCTTACAATTATATAATAAACCATGCTTATGGCTATATGTTTCACATATGGCTAACAACTGTCTCATTGCGCCTACAGTCGGGGTCAGCAGCACCATGTCGTCCGCGTAACTAAAGTTGTTCATACATACATTGTCGACCCAGCATCCCACTCGTGTGCTGCTGAGCCCAACTATAAGCTCATTCACATACAGGTAGAAGAGCTTGGGAGAACTCAAACCACCTTGTCTCACCCCGCACTCCAACCTGTACGCGTCGGAGAAGCTGTTCGCCCATCTAACATAATTTATCTGGTTTTGGTACCAGAAACGAAAAATCCGTTGCACCTGTGTCGGCACGCCGGTCCTCTTGAGTTTCTCCCATAATACGTCATATGACACGAGGTCAAATTCGGATTTTACTTAGTTTTCAAAATAAATTGTGTGTCTCCCTCAAGTAGTGAGAATGAAAGTATTATATTAACTCTCGCCTTAATAAAAAAATAAAATAGTTGTTTGCTCCCTAGGCAAACAATATTTTAGCTTTTGTAAAGCTGACAAAAATATACTTATTTAGCGAATTTCATAATGTCAAGGTCCTTAAAAAATAAACATTGTACTCTTATGTAACATCAATCTACATTTACTTACAATAAGTAACAAAACTCTTTCCAAAAATAATTTAGAAATTGAGTGTGATAGACATGTAGATTGATACCTCATCTTACGACAAACGTGTCGCATTTACCACAGCCGCAAACCGGTGTGAATTCTCAAAGAATATTACAATAATATTTTGAAAATAGGTTGCGAGTCGCGAGAATCGAGAAATAGCGAGCATTCGATTTGTATTCCGATACTTTGACGAGGCAAATCGTATACACGGTACACGTGTGAGATTTTTAGGAAAACACGATTGAATGGAATCGGTGGAGCCGTAAATACAGCTGTACAATGTCAGTGTTAGTCACGTGTTTTTCATGAAATCTTTAACCGCGTGTGGGAAACGGACACTACAAAAAATGCGATGATGATGCAACAATTTTGTACCTGCTATGGGTGAAAAATTTATCCCTAGTTCCGTACCTATTTTATTTATAGGTATTTTGAGGGTCCATTGTGAGCTTAGTAGGTACGATAAGGTACGTGAGAACATCTGAATAGGTTTTGTTCCCAGATTAAAACGTCGCGTTTCATAAGAATTTGGGCACTCTTGGCGATGAGGGTATACATGATTTATGAGACTCACTTGTTACCTAGATTGTACCTTTTAATATAAGGGTTCATGAAATATAGCACAGGGTAAAATTAATCCTTTTCTGTGGAGGAACAATGTTGAAGAAAATTCAGGTGTAACAGACAAATCCTTTTGAATTAGTAATGATCTAGGAGATTGTTATACGTATGAAAATATTAATATTTTGTAGTCCCGAAGGTTCTGACGTTATTCTCTATTATAGAAAATTATTTTACGTAGAATTTAGACGATTAATTTTCGTAAGTATCCCTTTTTTTTTTTTTTTTTTTTTTTTTTTTTTTTTTTTTTTTTATTGCTAAATCTGCTCGCGATTCCCGCCCCGGGCGTCTCCTCCTGCGGCGGTTAGGGGCGTGAGGGCGCGAAATTTGCCTCTCCCTCACGCGTTCCGCCTCCTCCTTCACGAGCATTACCGCTTCGCAGAAGGAGGTGACGGCCTGCCATTTCCTCTCGCTCCGTACCATGGCCTGAACCAGGGCCGGACGCGAGAGATCACCGCCGCCGATCGCCTCTACGAGGACACGGCGTTGCTCCGCCCTAGCCGGGCAGACCTCCACCGTATGCTCCACCGTGTCCTCAGGCCGATCCACACAATGGTGACACCCGGGTGTTTCCTCCCGCCTTATCCTAAACAGGAACCTCCCGAAGCAGCCGTGTCCGGTGAGGACCTGCGTCAGGCGGAAGGTGAGGACGCCGTGGCGTCTCTCAAGCCAGTCCTCAAAGAGGGGTCTTATCGCCGCCATTGTGGTGTGCCCATTCGTAAGTATCCCTGTAGGGAAATGATACCTAATAAATAATGATAAAACAATTTTGAAGGAGACATTCTGAATGTACCTAAGTACCTAATTTACCTAGGTAATCATCACATGAATGTTAGAATATTCCAGCTATGTGCAATGCGCATCACTAATTATTGTTTGTACCGTTTCTAATTACCTCAATTTAGTTAAATACACGTCAATTAGGTTGCACAGTATTTAATGGCCATGGTAAACCAACGCGTTAGTTTTTTAAATGTGTAACATCTATCTCTATATCTATCTATCTCTATCTAATCAAATCTGTGGGAGTGATATTGAAGTGTGTCACAGTAAGCCGGGGAAGCGCGCGCTATTTCATTTGACCAATGAGCGCGCGCGGTGTTAGAGTTGGCCGTCAGAAACGACTTTGACGAGGCCTCAGCCCCTTTATGTTGCTTATTACCAAGGTGAGATGTCCGATATTATACATCATAAATGCGACTACTGTAAGGCTCGCTCGTTCTTTTTGTATACTACCTTACACTAGGCCTTACTGTCCCACAGCTGGGCTAAAGTTTCCCTACTTTCTTTGTGACGATCACGATTATGCGTAAATTAATGCTGTCAATTTCCAATATATAGGAAAGACATCTAAGTTTTCTATCTTCTTTAATCTTCTTCGTGGTGTACCGCCACCTTCTTGGTCAGCCACTGAAAACTGTTTGGTTCTTTTTTCAAAAGCCCATCTCAGACACAAATCAGCATCGCTTATAATTTGTTTCCTTTATTTATTTTTTTACTTGTAGTATAATTATGATGTGTTGTGTGCCTTTTTGTCTGTGCTAAATAAATGTATTTAATTTTTTTTATTTTCTTTAGCATGATCGTGATCTCTACAATATTGGCGATGAACAGAGTATGTTTCGGTGTTTCATCTTAGAACAATGGAAACTTCGACCTCATCGAGTGTTCAAATATATTTTTCACGTGTAAAAATGTTTGTTAAAAGTAGAAAAAAAATCACATATTATTTAGCCACGTCTCGCTGTTACAGGACACAAACTCTGAATTTACATTATTTCTGTATACCCTATTCTCTTTTTCCAATTTAAGTTTACCAAATACTGAGACAAAATAAATATTGGGAGCAAGTTCATGTTTCAGCGCCTGAAACGAAACTTTTCACAGATCGCATCAGTGTAATTCATGAACTTAGATCAAAAAAGTTGGAATACAAAAACTAAACCGGAATCATCACTTTGTAATCTTACTACGATAAAATATAGCAGGGTGTAAGTTTCAGCATGTTTTTATTCCCGTCTAGTAACTTGAGAAAAACAAGACGAATGAGTTTGTTTTCTTGGTAAACAATACAGTAATTTATGATCAGGATTCATGCAGATGGAATATCACCTATCTTGAAGGTAAATAAATGTTCAAAATGTTCTACTGCCTGCAAGTTCGTGACTGCATCAGTTTTTCTGGCATAAAGTGTAACTACGATTGGCAGGCAAGATGGATCACATTGTAGACTAACATGTATTGTTTGAATTACAAAAGTGTCCACACACCTGCACTTCTGAGGACCTAAAAATGCCAAACCTAAAAATGCGATACCTTTTTTTTTGGGTTGGAAATGATCAAATAACTTCTCCCGCTCTCAGCGGGAGGGCGTGTCAGACTCTTACTGGCTAAAACCCACCCGTGTTCCTTCAGTTGCCAGTATTGCCAGGGGCCACGGTAACCCTTCCGGACAAAACCGCAACACCGGCAAGCATCGGCCCTAGCGGACCCCGTCAGTTCTGCTGACATCTCTTTGAGGCGTGCATGAAAACCATGCTATATCTGATGCCGCGATTGGTGCGGCCACTTAATTTTTTTACCATTGACTCGAAAAGAAGAAGAAAAACAATAAACAAATGTGAATGCGTTTAACCATTCAACTAATATCACCCTCGGGAAAAGACAAACTATATTCGTTATCAAAACAAATTCATGAAAATTTAATCAACCTTGTGTAGCATCATGCGCTCAACGTATTTATTTTCAACAAAGTTAGAATTTATTGCTCTCCGCACCTGAACTGTCGAAATAGTTGGAGGTCTGCTTCCCCTCTAGGGAGTAAAACACGTGCAAAAACAGCTGTACTGACCTAATTATACATTTAGGACAAACAAATATTAATTTCGTACACGGACAGGGACGTTGAGGTTTTCAAACCCGCGCGTTTGTAAATATAGTCAAAATAGCTTATGCAAACTGCAACAAATTGTAACGGAAGGTATAGGTACATACAATTGAAATCTCAAGGGATTACGAAAAGTAACTCGTTGAATTCCCGAGTGAACCCTGAGGGCTTTCAATTTATATGGTACGATGTCTACTCGCAAAAATGTTGCTGAAATCAATAAAAGTATGGATTCCTTTTCAATATTCTTTCTTTACTTAATACTTATATTTTACGTAAATAAATACAATAATAAAAATACACTTAGGCGTCGAAGTCCTTTTGTTTTTGTATTTATTTGTATAGTTAATTAGTTAGTAATTGAGTACCGCACTGGGCCCGTGTGGTGGATTACAGCCCACTTCCTCTCACCGAGAGGAGGCCTGTATCCCAGCAATGGGAACATTTTAGGCTGATTATGAATTGAGTACCTAGTGTAAATAGTAAGTTGTGTTAAATACTATAAAAAATAGGTTTTTGATAAAATATGTGGTGGGGATAAACAAAAACAATGTGTTGCCTGCAAGGTTGAATGAACTAACGATTGGCAAATTATAGCAATCGTCGGAAAGGATCTTACGACCCTTTCCTTCCTACAAACTTGACTAAGTAAGGTCTCTAGTGCCAATGAATTATTTATGAACAGAGATACATGAAAATGTTCTAAGTAAGTAGCTCATCTCGTTTAATACGATCAGCTATTCAACATGGACATTATTTTGGAATAATATGACGTAGGATTTAGTGGGTTATAAAATATAATAGACGTGGAAATATTTAGTACCTAACCTGTTCCGCTTAGCTATTTCTAAAGAGCCATAAAAAACCCTGAAAGATCGACACGTGTTTCAACGAGGCATCCTCAGGATGACGATTGACTTGTCGCGAACTCGAACACGGCGTGTTGCCGTGCAGTTCAACTTTGCATTCAGCGCTCAGTGTATCAACATGCAAGGTCACGCCTGAATCAGTTAACTTATTAGTGAGTTGTGTCTAAACTGATTTGCATTTGCTAGCAAAGAAGCGGCCATTATTTAGCCATCGGTGAGCTTCCTAGGAGCTACCAAGAGACTACTTCAAGACCATGAGCAGTGGCGATCTCTTGTCAATTATTATTACAATAATTAGGTATTATCCTGTGATCACCAAACCCTCGACCAAGCGTAGTAATGTGTGTGTGTGTGTAATGTGAATGTATTATATTTATGTTATTGTATATTTATAACGTTATCTATGTGCGTATTTATAGTAACTTGTATGTGGATTTTATATCTGGCAACAAAATATTTCATTAATTTTTTTTTTCATTTCATTTCATAGTATTTTTAGGTGTGACACAACTTAAAATGTTCCAATAAAACTGTTTTAATTTCTCCTTTCAAGAAATGAACTGTTTTGGGAAGCCAAGTTGTACGATGAAGTTGACACAAACAGATGCAAAAGTTTCTAAACAAATAAGAATAATGAAAGTTAATTTCAGAACAGACTGGCAAAAAATATTCAACGAATCAACGAACTTATTTTTAGGCAAACTTTCCAACAAAAACAGCAGTTCAGTGACATTACAAATCTTGAAATACAAATTACTTTGGTACATTGTCGTATCTTGGCTTGCATTCAAAGCGTCATTTATTTACGATCCCATTGAGACGTCTCAGCTCAACCTCAACTTCACAATGTTTCATGCTAATCCCCAATTTGTTCACGGAGCTGCAGACATTGTTGTTAACAATTTACTATTCAGATGTAGTTCGCTGAAACGCTACGTGCAGTCACGAACGGCACTGAAATTAGGTGTCTTATGGACGTTGGGCAACACTGGTCGACAGTGGGCGACGTGTCTGTACTACGTACACAGGGACAATTCTCAGGGGTGCTGAGCACGGACGTTGCGGCTAACCGACGTCATGTGTGCGACGCCGCCAGAATGAATGTACATAACGAAGTTATTGCACTATTGTGCAAGTCGCCACAAATGTCGTATGACCGGAAATTATTGTAAGAAAACCAATATTCTTACAATAGTTTCGATGTCTGATTTCTTGAGGTTTCTTAAGCTATGGTTTCCTAAGAATGCGGTGGCCACCACATAGAGTCCGCAATTTACCATCGAATGACGTCACTAAAACGTTATTTTATGAAAGTAGGTTTTTTGAGACCGTAAATTCAAAATCCGTTGCTATAATTTTTAGGGTTTAGTAGTAAACAAGGAACCCTTATAGCTTCGTCATGTCCGTCTGTCTGTCTGTCCGCGGTCTAGCTTCGAGACCCTTAGTACTAAAAAGCTGTAATTTGGCATAAGTATACATATTAATTACGCCGACAAAGTGGTAAAATAAAATTATGAAATACTTTTTTTTTAACCCGTGGTGTGGGGTATCATTGGAAAGGTCCTTCAAAAACATTGTGAGTTTGTGAAAACCATTTTTGGATTCAAGAATCCGTTTGCGAAATATTAGGCTTTAAAGTGCTAATTTTTGTTAGAATCAAGTGTCCCTGCCAGCTAAATGGTTGGTTTTGGGTGTGTGAAAAAAATTACAGCAGTAGTTTATATAACAAAATTAAAAAGAAAACTATCACAACTAAGTAGGCTTTACAAGTTAACGAGTAATAATTGACCAACTTAACTTTGCAGTTGCTAAAACATATTTTCCCATACATTCCTTATGGGAGAACCTATTTTTCAACTACAAAGTTAAGTTTGTTTTTGGGATAAATTCATCCCAACTAAGGAACCCTTCATTATGCGTGGTCCGACACGCATTTGGCCGGTTTTTATGATAGCCGTCACTGTGGCCGTAGGAAACCATAGCTTTAGGGATGTTTTCCCATGTCCGCTACATTTGATTATTTTTCTAGTGTATTTAGTTCAAAAGAATCATTAACGTATTCTGGCACTATGCAGAAAAAATTACATAAGACGAAAATATATATTTACAGTATCCTATTTGCCGTCATATCTTCGTAGCTTCCAAATTCATAAACAAGGTATCTCTAATCTGATTTATCCTAATCGGGCACGGAACGCGATAAATTATTGTGACACGTCTAATAAATATTTATGAGCAGAAATTGGGACTAAGTAATTTTAACAGGATTAACTCCTATACGTCTTCTTGGATCATAGAAATAGTCCAAAGACTGAACAATATGGCTGATTGATTATTATGGCATCACGGGAATTAGAAGCTGTAGGTATTATTTAAGTGACTACGTCATTCCTGTCAGCATTGTCTTTTAAGGTGTAGGTACACACAGTATTAAATATTATTCTCTTGTATTTTTTTTTTAGTGTCTACACACGAAAACCTTTGTGCCGGCGGGTTAGCCGGGCTTCAGAACGTTGCAAGTCCGACAACTTTTGTTTAAAACGTGTCCGGCAGCTAAGCTTAGGGTTGAGCCGCCGGGCCGGCGGCGGCGTGGCTTTGGTGGGACACTTTTACTTAGGCTACAATAATGGTAATTTTATATCTACCTGAGTAAACAGTTATGAAAAGTTCGCAACTTTCTTGGGTATTTACTGTGAAAATTAAAAAGTTCGTTCCAAATTGGCTAATATTTACTGAATAAAGTATCCAAAATTTTGTAAAAGAAATTGAGAAGTTTAATTAATTAAAAAGTCGTATTGTAAATATTGTAACTAGCCCGTTTAATTAAGGCTAAATAAACGTAAGTCCATCAAAGATAGCACGAATTTTAATAAATAGACCTAAAAAACAAGAAAAACTTTGAGGCAAAATCAAACGAAATAAAGTACCGAAGTTTACCTATAAATATACAGGGTGACTGGATCTGGACCCGCCATAGCAAATTCGCAAATAGAGGAGGTCATTTACTAATTATTGAATCATACTTTCCCTAACTAAAATTTTATAGTTTGAGAGATATGTCAATTTTTATACTCCATTGAGATTTTTTATTTTTATTTTTTTTGTCGGTAGTCATAAACATTTGTGATTAAAATACGTCGGAACTTCCCTCAAAATAGGGTTAAAAATAAGAAATCACGCTCAAAAAATTAAAAAATACTTTTAAAAAAAACTTTACGATCAAATTCGACCTGAAATGGTATGTAAAATGTATGTAAATGTGTGTAAATATGGTTCATTAATTAGTAAATGACCTATTTGCGAATTTGCTATGGTGGGTCCAGATCCAGTCACCCTGTATACATTTACATACATAAATTCACGCCTTCTTCCCATGGAGGTAGGCAGAAACTATAGAACGCCTCCTGCTACGATCCTTACATACTCCTTTTGCCTCGTTTACGTTCATACATCTGATACACGCACGCCGGTTGCGAGTACTACGCACCTGACCTTTCTGAAGAAAATCACCAATAAGGTCGGTATAATATGTCCTCCTAAGGCGTTCCCGGGATCCCGGCGTTTCAAGTCACATCTGCCTTGTAAATACATTTTACATCTCTCATATTCGGTAACTAGGTCCTTATTACCCCCAAATGGGGCTTGTAGGTAACCAATTAGCGCTCTAGGGTAATAATGTAGTTAGAAAAGCCCTAGGGCGGTAAGTAATTAAAAAAAACTCTTCACTCTTTCAAAAAGTTCGCGTACATCTAACCATCATACTGGCAATAGACATCATGCATTCAGCCCAATGACAAAAGAGGTCGCTTCGCTATTCAGCCTTGTCTTCGTATGAGTATAATAGTCATCAATTTTAAATATCGAACGGCGAAGCTCAATTTCGTTCTTGAAAAAAAAAATATTAAAAGAAAAGATGAAAAAAGGCGGGAATAGAAAACTTCCCTAAAGGAGAATGCTCATGGATGTATGGAATCCCGTACCATGTTGCATCAAAATCAAACTTCGTTTTTTTATAGACTACACTGATCATATGAACTCCTACAAAAGTTATTTTTGAAAAAAAAACCCGGGTTTTGGAGTTATTTTATAAAATCCAAAATAACCTAAAAACTAGGTTATTTTTTTCGACGCTTCCTAAGACCTATTTTAAATAGACACGTTAAACACGAACGAACATTATTGCTCTAAAAATAGCGTAATCCACTAATATAAGTAAGAATTACGAGTTATTGCAACATAATAGCCGCGCCACAGGATGCGTGACTGAAACTCTTGAGATTTGTCCGACCTTTATATTGCCAATACTGTGAGCAGATCTGCTTACCTGAGTAGGAGTTATCCATGACTGTAACAAGTTAATCATTGGAGTAGACGCTTGTTCTAATGAATGTTTAGGTTGGTTTCTGGGTATCAAAAATGAACAATTGATACATCGTCGAATTTGCCGGTTGACTGACGGTATCAATCGGTCGACCCCACGACTCGCCATATTTGCACAATACACAACACAGAAAAAGAAGTTAAAAAAATACATACAAGTTCTACTTCTCAATGCACAATTCAATAATTATCTAATATAATCTCAAGTTCTCAACTCTCAAAAACAGTACTCGCTAGCGCAAAGATAGTTGGTTCTTGATACGTCAGTAGAGTACAACTAAAAATGTCAAATCAATGCACAGACAATGCACAGATTATAAAGTAACTAGTCGGGATTTGGGGATGTAATCAATAAACAAAAATCTTAAGGGTATGAAAATCGGTTTGTGTCAATTAGCAATAAGCCAAACTAAATCGATTTAGTGTACTTAATTGTTTGATTTTACTTAATTGTTGCTGATAATCAAAGTAATCAAAGCAAAAACATATAATTCGTGAAATGTTTTTCAAGCAAACATTATATAATTATTTATTACACAAAAAAAACTATTACTGGTTAGTCGATTCATCAAAAATCAATTCTATTGCATTCTACATCTCTAAGACTGGCTATGAACAGCCAATTTACCATAGATAAAATAATGATAATCATACAATTAGATTCCATTATAATTATTCTAGTTTTTTTTAATAATGTAGAATCGGCAAAGTATTCTTTTTTACAGTGGTCATGACGCTTTCAAAAATCAAGGGTTAAAAAACGAAGGACGCCAACGGTTGTCATAAAATGTTATGCTTGCAAACAAGGCATTTCGTAACATCTAATTTGTTGACAAGTCGACAGACAAGGGGCTGTTCATGTGAAACGGAACGTCAGTTATAGGGAGTAAAACAGTATCCATACTTTTAATCTCAAAAGTAAATTCCCTTTTCACAAATCAAATCCCCGACGTGTAATATTGTAAAAAATTATGAAAGTAATTACTATAAAATTTTGGTCTTGATGCGCGAGACTTTTTGGTACCACTTTTGGTCATTGTCCTTTGATAATTGTTCTCATTTCACTATAAATTTTAACTAATAAAATGTTTTATTCTTGTAATGCCGGTTTTTTTCTACTTACCTCACAATCGAGATGTAAAGCAGAGTAGTTAGCTCGGGTGTAAGCATCAATTGCACCCTCGAACTATAGGCGCCCTCACTGCGCTCGTGCGCCTAAATATCTCGGGCTACAATTTATTGATGCCTTACAGCCCTTGGCTACTAATCTACTATTGTTAGTTGCCTTTTATTCATCCTCTCAACATGACCAAACCTTCTCAACATACCTTTTTCCATTTTTGTCAGTACATCTTCTTTTAAATCATACCGTTGTCCTATCACAACATTCTTCAGTCTATCATTCAATCTATAGTCTTTTACAATTACGTTCGTATAATAAAAAAACTTAGTTTGTCACCAAGAATTTTCCGACATCCGGCTACGGAATGCTAATAGACTTTGCCCAAAGGAAGATCACCCCTGTCTCCATACTTACCTACAATTCAATGGGTTCCAGAAAGCTTCACGATCTGAAAATACTTTCCATAGTAATAACTTTCGAAGGTCGGTCTCTGTTTTATTGTAATCTAAGTTTTAAGGATTAGATAATCCAATTCTATCCTCTTAGCTGTTTGGAACATAAACTCAAAGTAATTAAATTTACTTTTACTTCCTTTTTAATAATTTAATGTTATTCTTAAGAAATACGTTTACTTCCACACTTCTAAGTTATTAATAGAATCTAAGTAAACGTTTTGACTTGGAAATATTTTTTTAATTCCGTGGAAATAGAAAATTCTTAAGTAATTATTTGAGTGATTGTTTCCTTAACAAAGTGAAATGCGACGTTAAGACATTCTTATCGCTGTTATTACGTCATTGTTAATATTATAAAACTCGAACAAATCCAAGAATTCACTTAGCATTTATAACACTGTAACATGGAGAAAGGACGTAACCGTCTTTCCCGACGTTTTTTCCGTTTTTCTCATTTCTTTTCCGTTTGCAGCTAGTTAGTAATTTCCGTTAGAATGTAGGTGAATACTTGTGTCTGAGCAATCTTAAACAAGGTGAGACGAACATCTTAACCTCGTCTGACGGCCTTCTCGAGTAAATACTTTAGTCAATGAGCTCTTTTGGGAAGCTCTTGCGCTGTTCACTTAGAGCTCCTATACACGGGCCATCGACGATGAGTTACACATTGTTCGTTTCCGCTACAGTACAACCTGTGAAAAGAAATTGCTTCTTTATGTTGACTGAATGTTGGTTATGTACAGTCACGAGCACTAATATGTATACACAGCACAATTCAAAAGCGATTTTCTCGTGGATTAGCGATTTCGATGTTGAGATAAGACCTATGTCATAATAGTCATTATCTTCCTGCCCTCGTCCCATGTTACACAACTCGTTTTCTTTTTCCATACTCCCCTGTCAACCGTCACGCTATCATTCACTCTCTTCTCTTTCATTTCATTTCTCACACAAACCAGGCATCTTTTCTTTCCCTTCCTCTCCCTCTCTATCCATCAACATTTATATTCATCACTCTTGCCCTTCTCTTCACATTTCGCCAAACGATTTCAACTTTTCTGTCACTGGTGTCTCAAACTTCCCCGTGTATACTCATTTCTTTCTTTATCCATTTTCTTCACACCATACACATCCTCAACATTCTCATCTCCGCTGCTTGTAATATTTTTTTATCCGTCTTCTTCACGGCCCAGCATTTCCACGGGTTCCAAAATACTATCTTCTTACATATACCTAATTACAATCAATACAGTAGAAGAAAATTTCTTTTAAAGTTGCTAAGTGAATATTATATTAGTGCTCGTGACTATACATAAACGTCAATCAGGCCATAGTTAAAAGGCTCAGAAAAAAGTTATAGTTATAAAATAGAATGTGTGGAGCGGTTTCGTCTGAAGTCCTTAATCAAAGCCTCCATTGTGTGTAGCCTGTTCGATGGCCATATATTGAGGTAAAAGAGGCGGCTATTGTTTCGTGGATTATCCGCAGCGAGCTCGTAAAAGGTAGAAAAAAGCTACTTACTCGCCGCAGAGGAAACTTTAAAAGCGACGATTAATTGCAAATTGCGATCTCCCTGTAGTTAATCTGTTTCTGTGTGATTCTTACCTACTTTTAACCATTAAATAGCTTTCAAAGTAAAATAATATTAAGTGTGTTTGCTAAGCTCTTGGAGTTTTGATTTCGATTTTCAAAATTGCTTGACAGGTAATTAATTTTTTGTAGGTACTTAATGGATTTACAGTTAATAGAGTATTTTATTCCGTGAATTAATTTGTAATTAAAATAACGTCTTACAGTTTATTACATAACATCACGCCTGTAATATCGATGGGTTAGACAGAGGTGTCCCTATAGTACTCCCACATCTCACCAGTTATGTTTAAGTCCCACGTAATAGGGGGCGAGCCTGTGCCATCAACCGGGCACAAATCCAGACTCCGGTTTCCAACCTCATGCTCAGCAGTAGCACTTGCAACCACTAGACCAACGCCAGGCAGTTTATTAATTCAACTTTATTCAGGAATTGGAATGATGCCTAATATTCACCGAATTTTGGGCTCCGGGGACTAATAAATAAACGCTAATGTTAGTAGATATTTACAAACTTTCCATGTTATCTGTATAATAACACCTCCGGGGATATTGTTGATCATGAATTTATAATCATGTTTATCTAAACATTAGTGCAATAGTTTAGATGTGTCGTTAGGTACAACTAAATACAGTATTTCTATTTTCTTAATGTCCCTCGGTTAACATCGGATTTCCGAATTCAAAAGAATGCAAATTTCCATGTCCATCGATTATTAGATTTATCGTGTTTATTAATTTGAATTCAGAACTAAGTTCTTTATTGTTGTTTTGTTTTGATTTCCGTGTCAACTATATAGAGCTGTAATACTATTTTCCTATCTGTTGTGCCTGCGACTTTAGCGGCTTTCCTCCCATTTTTTAAATAAATTACGTTAAGTTAAAAAAAGTATTAACAACTCCAAGTCTTCCAAGTCGATTGAGTGCGTCGGTCTGTACCAAGTGCAAAGGGCAACTGATAGAAATCCTACGACTGACGAAACACGAGGTTTGCCGAGGGACATTAAGAACATATTTGTACTGTACCTAGATAGCTATATAAATCTTTTGAATTCGGAGTTTAACATTTGCTGTCAGTTTTGCTTCGCTGAAAGCAGGAACACTAATGTGATTGCTTTTAGTAAGATCTACAACATTTACGTTACAATTTAGTACGAACAAAACGCTTTCCAAAGTCTGTGAACTTTTAAGTTAAAACTTTAGGTAATTCAAAACAGTTTTAGGTAGGTGTTATTTGCTAAGTTCCTAATCTAACCTATTGCAAGTATATTCTCATGACGGTTTTAAAAACATAAAGTCTAATAAAATCCTTTTTTCCACTTCCTGTTATTTTCATTTAAACGAATATCAACTTTAATCAAGTGTAAATTACTTTGATTTCAGAATGACTCGTACTAGCGAAAAAGTCATAAAAATGTTTGAAGTTGTAGCAGAAACTGAACTTTATGCGTCGAAATTAAAGTGGTTTTTCTGAATCATTTGTTTTCGATGTAATACCAATATCTGTCCCATAAGTACACTAAATACATAATGTATGTAACCTAATACATACAAACGTGTTCACAATTAATCCATGTCAGCTACTGTTAGTTAATTAATTTGGTAATGTTGTCAGCAGAATGTTCATTTGATAAATTACTCACATATGCACGGTTTTGTGTACCATTTTCTGGCCTCTTCCACCAGTTTGCTACAACAATGGACCTTAGCGAAGTGTGAGAGGCCTCCCAGCTAATAGACGAGGACCTTATAAATAATAGACGGCTGGCCATGTCTGTCGAAGGACCAAATGACCGATGACCGGTGGAGCAAACGAGTCTTGGAGTGGGACATATCGGCAGCAATGATATTATAAACTATAGATACGTTACCCGCGCTCTATAGTGGCAAGATGAATGCAAGGTATTTACCGGACTTCGATTTAGTCGCGTACCAACCAGTGCCGCGGCTGTACGTGATATTAAAATAACTTGTATGGATAACTTCCTAAAAATAACAAAAAAAAAATGCCGTCCTGTGTTTATAGGAAATGTAAAAATTATACTGCAACTGTGAAAGATAAAAAAGTATCATTTCATGCGTAAGTATCAAGAAAAATGTATTTTATTTTATGTTTTTCGTTGCCTTCTAATGGCGGCTGGCGCTTGAGGTAAGTCACGTGCCGTTAGGGGTAGATGGGGTACTTTGCATCAGTGTGTGTAAAACCTAATATTGCGTTCCAGGTATTTTGAAATTAAATGGTTTTGTTGACTAGCTTATCTATCCGACCATAGAATAAAAAATCCACAGAGGACATTAGACTTTATTTGAGCGTACAAATAGAGATGTAAGCCGCGTATGTGACTTGCCAAATGGCAACAACGGTCCTTTACGGAATTAGAACATTTTGTAGCGTATTGGCAACAACGGTGCCTGAACGTGTAAAATGTCCAAGTAAATGAGAGGAAATTTAATTGTAATTTAATTTAAACGATTGTTGTACTTTTTATTTTAAATTTTTAATTATTCACATTTTTTTATAAAGATTTTTAGGTTTATAATATTGTATTTTGTTTTATTTTAAGTAACAGTAATTACCTACTCTTGCGAAATACTGCATTCATATTTAGATCGAAAATAATATTATTTTACCCGTAAATCTACTACCAGATCAACACGAGAAAATCGAGTGTCCATTTATTCCCCATATTATGCCTCCTTTTGTACACGTTTGGCCAATGAGCATGCACCACAGAATGACAACGTAATTAAAGAAATATATTTATCTCTCTCTAACAACAGGAATTCCGCAGATGACATTTAATTTTCTTTCCCTTTCTTCGTGCGTTTAAGTAGCTATCTAGCTACCGATAGTATTTACGCTGTTTTCGAGTGCCATGATGTTCATCCATAACGCGTCTATTTATATTACGTCATTGATCGGCAGACGTAGTGTGGGATGTCCCCCAGCTAGTTGGATCGAAGACCTTCTTAAAAAGATGGCTGGGGTAGATTGGATGCGGAAGGCAGAGGACAGGGTGTTGTGGCGCAGTCTGGGGGAGGCCTATGTCCAGCAGTGGACTGAATTGATTGATGGACTTTAGCATTTTTCAAGGAACGACTACCAGTAGCGATGGGTCGTTGAAGGTTTTTCCGTTAACGTCGATTTACGTTCGTCAACTAGTTAAATTCGTCAACGAGTTAACGTGCACTAATGTCAACTTACAAAGTAAACCGTTAATTCATTCAACGGTTTTTATTCAACGCCGCGACGATCAACGAGTTGAACTAGTCTCTGAGCTACATCTACTGACCTGATATAATGCTAATTTTGAAACATTTTGATTCAATTGTGAAACGTTTCATTGATGGTTCTACTTAGTTGACGAAAGCGAACTTCATTTCTAAACGAAAACAAACAAACTATAAAACCAGTATGCACCGGTTGCTCTCAGGCGGTACGAGCGGCGCGCGCCAGTCCAATATCGTCATACTTTTTCAAAAATCAACTCTTTCATGCGTTACCTACTTAAAGAGTTCAATTCAAATTCTATGACATGATCATCGCTTGCAATGTATGATGTCATTTTCAACGGAAGTTTTTTAATTTGCTCAGTTCGTTGCGTTTGCGTTCTCGAATTTACTTGAATAAATAAACGAGTCAAATTCATAAACGTCGTTGACAAATTCAACTAGTTGATTCACAAACGTCGTTGACGAATTCAACTAGTTGATTCATAAACAGTTAACGTTAATACGTTGACAGGAAAATCAACGGTTGATTCACCTAGTTCGTTGGTTCAACGCCCATCACTAACTACCAGTCGACTTCTGCAACCCTCTTAAGTAAGTACCTCCTTTAAGGTTGAGAATCTAGACCGTGATAGAGCAATAGTGCTGGAGAACTAGTGAGATTAATATACATATACCTTCAAAGCTTGTTACTATGCCCTATCAAGACCGATCTTGTTGTCTATAATACTGCTTTAGAATAGTTTACGTAGGCTGACGTCGTCAGCCATTCTCTTATAAAAGTGAGTCGCTATACTCACCGCCAGCCCTAGCCCTTGATCGGTAGAGCGAGATTGTCTTTCGGCGCCCTTTGATAGACGCTTTTACTTCACGTAAATTTTACTTCGGTTTCATGTTAAATAAATAACAAAAGTTGATTTTCAAAAATCAACTTTTATTACAAATATCAACACTGAATGATTTTTTATTAAATTAAGTAGCTTTATAATAATTAGTATACTGCTGCTTCTTTAATATTAAGAAAGCTTGCGGATTGAACCTACGGATTTTTTAAATCTGGTCTGGCTGCACTGCTCCGTGCCTCTCAATAACGCCATCAAAATTTTATTTTGCGGATTTTTTTTATCGCAGTTGGTCGCTCCTCTTGCTCAACTCCAGGACAGGCGCTGGATACTCTATCTATATCTATTCTATATCTATAATAAAACAGTAGAATCCGGTGTCTGTCTGTTTGTTTGTTCGCGCACATCTCCGGAACTACTGAACGGATTTTCATGTAGTTTTCACAGTCAACAGAAATTAATTTGGAGCAGAATTTAATTTAATTAAAATCGTCATACAAGACGGAATTCTGTGTACATTTTCCGAGAGTAACTTAACAAAAATTACTAGGCTTGCATGAATTCACGTTCAGTTTATTTTGAGTACTTAAAAAAAAAGCTATAAGGATATGTATTAAAACAGTAGAATCCGGTGTCTGTCTGTCTGTCTTTTTATCCCGGTAGTACGTTCCCGTGGGATAATTTCTGACATCCACGCGGGCGCAGCCGCTGGCAAAAGCTAGTTTTTCAAAAAAACTCGTTGTCTTCAGAGGTCAAAATTGTTAAGAAGGTGAAAAGTAAAAAAAAAAAATTGTACGAGGAATTACCCTGATGATTTAGGAATTCTTGAAGGCGTAGACATAATGGGCCTGAGGCTCAGTGTCTTTGTGAAACTATTCCATTTTGACACGAGTTGTTACTTAATATTGCCTGTAGGATGGTTTACTTACTAAACTTAGATTGTAACAACGCTAAAATAATTTTCTGGCTTCACTAAGATATTTTAGCTGTACAATCTAAGTTTAGTGCGCTTAAATTAATTTTACCCTCCCTAGGTATTGTATTTCCCGGAGGCTAAGCCCTTTTACACGAGTGATTTCGTAAAGGCTATGAACCGTAACATTTAATTTTTGTATCTTAGTGTAGGTATGTTTTTTGAGTGGTGAAACCAATGTTTTTTTAAAGTCGCTTGGAATAATTGAATAATAAAAAGTTATAGGTCTGTGTTTTTGGACTGCATTAGGAATTTCTCAGTAACAGCCCGGAGCCTGGATTTGTGCCCGGTTGATGGCAATAGGCTCGCCCCCTATTTCATGGGACTTAAACATAACTGACAAAATGTGAGTGTACCCAAGGGTAGGTACACCTGGGCACGCCACAATTGCGGCGATAAGACCCCTCTTTGAGGAGTGCTAGAGAGGCGCCACGGCGTCCTCACCTTCTGCCTGACGCAGGTCCTTACCGGACACGGCTGTTTTGGGAGGTTCCTGTTCAGGATAAGGCGGGAGGAAAAGCCCGGGTGTCACCACTGTGTGGATCGCCTGAAGGACACGGTGGAGCATATGGTGGAGGTCTGCCCGGCTTGGGTGGAGCATTACCGTGTCCTCGTGGAGGCGATCGGCGACGGTGATCTCTCGCGTCCGGCCCTAATTCGGCCATGGTACGGAGCGAGCATTACTGCTTCGCAGAAGGAGGGGAGGTGGCGGAATGCGTCAGGGAGAGGCAAAATTCGCGCCCTCACGTCCCTAACCGCCGCAGGAGGAGACGCCCAGGGCGTCGAGAATCGCGAGCCGATTTCCGGCCACCGTAGGCGCGGGCTTGCGAACGGTGAGCAATGGGTAACTCACCGCCCGATAAGGACCAGGCCCGGGTCGACGGCGCGTTGTGTTCCACGCGCGCCTCAAAGAGATGTCAGCAGAATTGACGGGGTCCGCTAGGGCCGATGCCTGCCGGGGTTGCGAATAAGATCGAAAAGGAAATCGTGGCCCCCGGTAACATGGCAACTGAAGGAACACGGGTGGGTTTTAGTCAGTAAGAGTCTGACACGCCCTCCCGCTCCATCCAGAGCGGGAGAAGTTATTTGATAATTTCCCATACAAAAAAAAAGGGTAGGTACACCTCTGCCTTACCATACGGGGATTAAAGGTGTCATGTTATGTTAAAACAATAATTATGGTTATACTAAAACCAACATTATTTTCTTCCTCGGAATGGTTGTAAATAACGGTTTTTCATTCCCACAAAGTACCTACATGAGAGAACTGAGAACAAAACATTTCCGTTTTTTCTTTAGAAATTATCAACATGCAATTATTTCTCAAATAGGTACTCGTTTTTGTTTCAGATGGAAATTGAAAATTATGGAAATGAAGTCGGACATTTTCTTGTTTTTCTTTCCACACTGCTTACTTGAACAATGTGTTTTTGAATTGAAATATTTTCATTCGTATTCTTGTTCATTGAGGAGATTATTTATGCAATTCATGTTTCAAATTGAAATACGAGGTAGTTGCATCTGCATAAATTGATATAAACTTCTAACTGTGCCCCCAGCTCGGATCTGTTTGCGTGGCCGAATATAATCCAAAACCTTTACCACAAAACGTAATAAGAACGTATATTATCTATGAATAAAGACAATATAATCGGGTAAATCGTATAGGTACACACGACTAAATATCAAGCTATAAATGTCCAGTATAAGCTGACCTCACATTGTTCGGAAATCCATTCGAGATCAGCTTATACTGGAACTGTATACCTTGATATGTAGCCGTGTGTATGTAGTTTTCAAGTTATTAGCACACTAGCGACCTGGCAGACAGAAATAAAAAAAATAAAAATGGATTATGTATTTACAGCCACTTATTTATCAAAAATCTTCTTATTAAATAGATACAATGTTTCTGAAAGATGTGGACTAAGTAATACGACTTGTGTAAGGATTACTAATTAAGAAACTGAATCTCTAACAGGTTGGTTTGAACTGGATTTAGTTTCCGCGAACAGTGGTGTTCAACTTTCAAAGTTCGAACTGCTGGCAACCAACACTATAGATAGGTAATAATGTAAGAGCACCTTATATTACGTAGTGCAGCGAAGGATGATAAAACCATAAGGCGTGCTACAGTCGGCATGATTCTGCACGATTCGGAAAAGCTGCAAGCAAAAGCGAATGTAAGTATATTTGTCGCCCGGCCTGTGCCAAATTTTGAACATACATAAGTGTAACATCCCTAACAAAAAATACAGCA
Source organism: Agrochola litura (assembly GCA_949152395.1). NCBI lineage: Eukaryota > Metazoa > Arthropoda > Insecta > Lepidoptera > Noctuidae > Agrochola > Agrochola litura. The sequence continues at coordinate 19,267,746 of OX424493.1, forward strand.
GAATTTAAGAAAAAGATAGATTGCAGAGTCGATTTCCCCTTCGCTCGTCACTCTATGTCGAACTCAATAATGATTCAATCCATTAACCTACCTAATGATCAAAAACATCCTAAAAAGTTTTTACATATTCTACTTGACAAACAGGAGAAATACAAAAAAGGCTTGCAGCTTGTAAATTGGAATTTCATCCAACCCTACCGTTCATAAACTATTTATTTTTAAAATAATTTCCACATTTTCGTGTAAAATAACCCCAGGGTAAATTATGAAATCAACACAAAAACAAACACTATTAATGAAACATGAGCTCTGTATTTCACTAATGTAGAGGCACTTTCGAGCGTTAACCCTAGTTATGCGCGTGACATTTTGAGGCCGTCAATTTTATGCCTATCGGGAACATTTCACTGAAATGTTTGTGAGCGGGATTATCGTCTAAAAGCTTACTTTATCAACATGCGAAGGGTTTGGTGACTGTTTATAAGATGTTGTGTTTAGGTAGATATTTTTGCCATAGGATGTAGAGTGAGTGCTATGAGAAGTTAGAACAGTGGTTCCTAACCTTTTCAATATTGTTACCCCTGTGACCTATTAGGAAAACTGATTTTACCCCGACCTTAAAATGTTATCAATATAAACAATACAAGCTTATAATTCTTACGTAATTTATATTTAAATATAAACAATGAATTAAGTAAAAATACAAAGTTAGTGTGGTTGGTATTAAGTAAGGTTTAGTTTAGCTTAAAGCGCATCTTAAGTCATGTTCCACATTGAAACAGTTTCTGGCCTTTGTTTTCAGTGTACCTAACCGAAGTTGAAAAACCACTCACACATCTATAGGTGGTTGCAAAGGGTACTTATAAGCATTTTTAAAGCTCTGTTAGCTATTAACAGGATATTCGGCACCAGCTTTGGTCCCACCAGATTAGGTTCTTTGTTACCCCCACAGATTAGCTGATTTACCCCCGCGGGGGTAATTACCCCCAGGTTTGGAACTCCTGGGAGTTAGAGAAATCAGAAGAGGTACAAAAAGAAAGTCTTGAAATACTGACTGATGTCCGAGAACTTGTTAAAGTTACTTTGTGGTTACAATTAGGAATATTAAATCGTTAAAGTTAAGTTCTTAGATTGTTCATAAAATAGTTGTTACCTACATCTAAGTAGGAACCTACAAAAGCTCGTCGTGTTTGGCAACGGACATTTATGAGCGGAAATTATGGACAAAAAATTTAGCAAAAGAGCCATAACGGTGAGTTATTTTTCATGATTAAATTGCATAATACGCCTATTAAGAAACTTGTTAGGATTTTAATTTGTTTTGTGCTCTGGTGAGTTCTAAATTAATCCTATCAAGTAAACCTTATTGCTCGGTATTTTTTATTCAAATAAGGAACCAAAAAGTCACTCGTAAAAACACCATAAAATTTTTAATTTCAAAGTACCTATATCTACGGCTACATAATAAACAATCTATATCTATACTAATATTATAAAGAGGTAAAAGTTTGTTTGTTTGTAAGTTTGTATGTAGGGGGTAATCTCCGGAATTACAAGTCGGATAAAAGAATATTTTTGCATTTGATAGCCCAATTCTTGAGGAAGGTTTTAAATCCTCGCGGATAAATTCGCGGGTAGAAACTAGTATTTAATATTTTTAGTAATAGTAGCAGTCCACATCTGTCGCATGTCGGAGCAGCAATACGCAAAAACCAAATAACAAGAAACAAGTACGCGGCAGGCTCAGAAAGAGATGGTGGAATTAGCTGAACTCCTTAAAGGATTGGCCCGCAATCGCAGTAGACCGGGAAAAGTGAAAAGAGGGAAGAAAGGCCATTGCCCTGCAGTGGGACAACGTAGGCAATATAATATATAAATAGCATTCCAAAATGATCCAACTTTCTACACTTCTTTCATTTTTAAAAATAACACCGAATTTTTGTATTTTTTCAAATATTTTATTAATTTACCGTCGCACCGGGAAGGTTAAGAATATTTATGTGGATAGGCTTTATAGACTGAGGACAATCTTAATGCCCTCAGCTGAGGATGTAAGTTAAAATTTTCAGATAGGCAGGAGGCAGGTAGGTAATACAAGGAAAGGATTTTAAGGTCGTGTCGGGTCGTAAAAACATGAAGTACTTACCTACTTGCCTAACTTTAGGCCCTAGTTAACTAAATTATGGATTTATTTTGTCATACAATGTTCGTGCTAAATTTATCAGGTAATATGTTAACAAGTTTAGAAGTGCCTAAGTAAGTATTTTTAATTAACCATTGCTACATTGTTACGATAGTGTGACATGTTATCGAAGTGTCGTGCAAATAATTATAAGTGTTTGCATACAGTTGAAAAGTTTAATCAATAGCCATAGAAAAACATGTTAGACAATATAATGAAATGTTGTAGGTACTTGTGTGAATTGAATGGTAGTAAAACACTACGTAGGCGTTTGCAGTGCCATCTGTCGCAGTTGTCGCGAACTAACGTTGCAACGGAGCATGCACTCGCTGCGACTGAATCGTAGTGTCAGACTAAATAGGTAGAGCGCTGTAAATCTGCGACGGGGTCATAACTTTTGTAAATAATAAACCAGGAACATATCCATAAATATTTTATTTGAAAGTTTTATGTACATTTTTGAGAGGAACAATAACGATTGCGTGAGTAAAAATGTTCATAAATAAGTCATGTTAGATAAAAGTATGAGATATTGTGATTTTCCTTATCTACTGCTTGACTATTATGTCTAATTTATTCCAACGCAACCGATTAGAAAGTGTAATATTTACAAGCAAATATAACAAAAATATTTGGGCTCGTCCGGGATTTGAACCCGGGACCTCTCGCACCCAAAGCGAGAATCATACCCCTAGACCAACGAGCCGCTTATGATAGATTGTAAAATTGCTATGTACATTCTCCAATAACAAAACAGTTATCATTAGATTTGTCACGCATTTAAAAACTTGTAAACACGTTTAATTACAGATACACGGAACGGTTTCATGTTATTAGGAATTGATGACGTAATAAATTATGTGGATGTCAGAATAAGAAAAGGTCAAGGTTTCTGTTTATTTATTTTTCAAATCTAACCATTTCTGAACAGTAGGTATCTTATATCACACATTTGCCTTCGACAATGTTAGGTTTTTTGTTCAAATGTAAATTAAGTAGTTATCAGAACTGATATTGATCTACTACTGATAGTGGTAGATATACTTAGGTACCTACTAAACTAAAATACCGATATAAAGTAAGTATAATTGTGAAAAATTATTTATGTCTCCCGATTCTTTTCTTACTTTATCAGAATCGATACCTAACGAAGATAATGGATTAGGTAGGTAGGTAGGTACTTACGGTATAAACTTGATTGGCTAAAAGGAAGTTGTCCAAAATTAGCTTGTAAGCAAGTAGACCTAAATGAAATATGTTAAAAATTTACAAAATTCAATATTATTGTAATTAAAATCATCATCTTTTCAAATAAGTGTGTGCCACAAACAAAAAAGAAACACCTAAGTAAATATACTTCGGTTTCGGTTCAAAGAATTTATTCTCATAAAGAACCTCACATAAGTAATAAATGAGAAATAAAAAAAACATGCATTAAGGTAACATAAAGACTCCGTGAGTCGATAAAAGGAAAACAGAAAATATTTAGCCTATATAGGCTTCTAAAAATTCAGTCCAAGGGTTTAATATCGTCCATGCATTTTCTAGCTAAGTGTTACAGTGTTTCTGAAACATAAACTTTTAACAATTTTTAAAAATGTTTAAGTTTTTTTTGCGTTAAAAATATTATCTGGCAACTTATTATAAAATGCTTCGTATATAATGTTTTTCTTTGCGGACTTCATTCATTTATCAAACAATTTTATTAACAGGTTCTCTGTTAAATAAATTGAGTCCAGCCTTTCAATGACTTCGTCGGAACGCGTTCATTCGACACCGATTAGAGCTGTGTTGAATTTAAACGATTGCATTCGAAACCGCGGCTTTAAATTCAGTGGGTGGACAATCTGTTTTCACGTAATTATAAGTACCACCTACTTACCCTAATTGCGTAACTTATTTTCGTAAACAATTTTGCCAAATTTGTTTCATTTTGACATTTCAACAACATTCATTGCGTTATTTACGTTGTTGAGCAGATTTTTTTTCCCAATTTATGAAACAATGGATGGTGATTGTGTTGTATTACGCAATTAGGGTACTGGTTCATATTGTTTATATAAATGTATATGTCGCAGGGATATTGTCAAACTAGTGATATTATTTTAATTGCACGTAACTTTGTCAACCGCATCCATTTCTTACAATTTAAAGGGTTAATTTCAGTGACATTATAATTTCACTGGAACGCTGTAGTGATTTTTATAATAACCCTAGGTATATTATTCAAGTTTCTAGTGAGTAGAGTCAAGTTTGTAGTGGGATCTTCGTGTGTTTTGATTGGTCAACTCTTCTTCATCCGCCTTTAAGATCTGCATAAGAACGTGTAGAAGTTTATTCATTTAATTATAAAAGTAAGGCATGACATTGGAAACGGATCAATCATTGACCGTCTCACAATTTAACGGGCTTGCACATACAGTGAAATTGTGAAAATATTACTGCCTTGCAATATCACTGCGTGGGTCCAGTGGTATTATAATGTCACTGAAATGAGCCCATTAAATTGTGAGAAATGGAGGCGGTTGACAGAGTTTCGTGCAATTATCACTGGTTTGACAAAATCCCTGCGACATATACATAAAATACATAATCGGCCTATAATGTTCCCACTGCTGGGACACAGGCCTCCTCTCTGTGTGAGGGAGTGGGCCGTTATCCACCACGCGGGCCCAGTGCGGGTTGGTGTTTATCATCTTTATATGCGTACTATATTTACGGCACTACCATTTAGGTACCTCTTAGATGTGTAGAGAGAATACTTATGTATCTAACTTTCTCTCACCGCAAAGTACCTAAGCAACTGGTCTACCTAAGATATATTGCTAATATATCTCATACTACAATGAGCAAGTAATCTTAGAGCAAGTACGTAGGCTATAAATTACCAATTAGCTTCGCAAACCGCTGTAATTTAAGTGATTTATGCTGCTAAGTATACGAAGGACATAAATATGAGAGCCTATTATAGTCGAATTGTTGTTTTCTATATACTGTCATAATTTTTTCATAATATTATGGAATCTACCAATGAAAATCAGATACGTCGTAACAGTCTACTAATGAAAATAGATACCTTTATGTGGTTTCGACGCAAAGAGTAGAGACGACTTTTACTTAAGTATTGACACGAATATAGTTAACCGTATAGCTATACTTAGTTCCCCAGATTCGAGTGCTTAGCGATTCCATACGCTTCGACTCCCGAAAACTCGTATTTCATTTTAGTTACTTACACAGAGCAGCTACAACACTTATAACATAGTATCCCCACAGTTGATCCCAGTGCAAGGGTCACGAATTTATGACGTGGCGCCTGACCCAATAGAGCAACTAACTAACTCGTCGATCACGCTACGTGTTATTGTGTAATAACACTGTTCTTATATTAGTAGGAGCTGTAGTTAGTGACGTCAGAGCACAGTAATTTACACAGAGTACTTAACTACAACACTTTGTAATACAGTACCCCCACAGCTGATCCCAAGTGCATGGGTCACGGATTTATGACGCCACGCTGACCCGATCCAGCCTCGTCGATCACGCGACGGGATATTGTGTAACAACAATGTTCTTATATTAGAAGGAGCTGTAGTTAGTGACATCCATAATAAGTTATGGGTAGCCATTAACGCCCCGGAAAAAATTTAAAATATGTGCATATTCAAAATATGAAATTTACTGCTATAAATACTAATTTTCCGAGAACTTATATGCGAAAACAAATTAAGAAATGACCGAATAAAATACTGAAAATTCCGAAAAATCAATACGGAATTTGCTGTTGTAATATTTTTCAAACATACAAACAAGCATACACCATGCATGCAGCAAACAAGCGAGCATGCAATATGCAGCAGGCATGGTTTCTGTCACGGATCCGGCGCTGCGAGGCTCCGGCGGTCCCTCGCGAGCTTATAGTCGCAGATGGTTTTAACACTCACCACCGCAGCTTCGGCTTGCTGCAGCCACAGCCGCGGGCGGTGAGCGTTATAAAACCACCTGCTCCTCAGATCGCGGGCCGCCTCGGCCCTCCGCGCCTACGCGGGCTTAAATTACACTCTAGGGTTAGGGCAGACAAGACTACGTGGAGTCGGTTTTGCAGCGATTCGTTTCTTTTGTAGCACAACATATTGACTTTTCGGAAACTTTGTATTTTTTTCGGAAGTTCAGTATTTTTTTTGGAAATTTAGTATCTAGTATTACAGTCAACCACAGATTTTCGGAAGTAATTTTTTTTTTTTTTAGTTATTGTCGGGCCTATGAAAATAAATAAAATCAGCACCATAGTTGCGTAACACACGATCAGTCGCAATCTGAATCATTTTGAAGGATATTGCTAATCTATTGGTTCACATGTTCGAAAAATTTGTCTGCTCTGCTACGTAAATAACGCAATGAATGTTGTTATACTGTCAAAATAAAACACATTGTGATTGATTCGGGTGAAGCTTTTTCAGGTCCGTTTTCATCTTTGCAAACAAACTTCATCCAAATCCTTCCTTAGTGCACTTCTACACCAAGCATTGGCAGTGTCAATCTTCAGTGATTGGTTTGGTTTTATGTCAGTTAATCATAGTCAAGTCATCTGTTTTACACGTACTTAGAGAGAAGATAGGGGATGTAGTAGTATAGGTAGAGTGGTAGACGATCTCCTCAAGTCTATTCAATCCTTTCAACTGTCATTAACGAGACACAATAGAATTTTAATTGTTACCCACCTCAATGAGGCGTCGTGACAGATGATGAGATAACAATTACAAAAATTAGTTCTAATACACACAATTATGATGGTCTATATAGATGGAAAGATGAATTGCAATTAATAAAAACTGTTTTAAATTTTTTGAGCATTAGAACGTTCTGCGGAGTCGGCGGTGACCCATAGCTTAGGTAGGTACTAAAATGTTCAAACATTGTCGGACACAGTTTACCTTTTATCGCTCGAATCATTAACAAAACAATACGTCGATATAAGTAGTTAAGTCATTAATGAAATTGATATTGAAAGTATCGGATATTGGGGCAAAGTAATAGATGTCTATCTACTACTTATATTTAGTAGGTATTTTAGTATTGCGTCAATAATAATCACTAAGTACCTAATTATTATTCCTGCATGTGAGTATGTGTGTAATAATTTTGCAAATAGAGCCTCCATAAAAGCTCCTTGCAGCCCCTGTACTGTATCTGATATACAGCCCAGAAGCCCTGAAAATATGAAACAGCATGCAATACTGCAGATTTTAATATTTATTAAGTACCTACATTATAGAAACCTTCAAAGTATCCACTCGTACTGTTTCTCACCACAAACTAGTTACACCCGTTACAGGACAGTTAAATATAATTATGGTATCTTCTTCCATTGAATATACTTTCATTTCATTCCCGAAAACTTTGTTTGACAACATCACCAATAATCAGATTCGTGATTTTGCCATTGCTATGCAAATAGAAATCGCATATTTGATTTCCAATTTCGCATAGACCACGCATATCCCTCATACTTCCACATACTGCAAAGAGTAGTTTTTAAATATTAATGTTCATACATCATACGCAGATGCGATGTAGTGGGATGAGTTTCTCTGACGTATGAAAACGTTGCATAATTCAAAGAGATATAACTGCCTTTATATCTGACGGATGGGTCAGGTAGGTATTTAATTGTGGAGCTATTTCAGTCCACTGATAAATAGATAGTGATCCGGACTAGCTATGAATGCCATTGTTAAATGATATTGAACAGAAGTGTCCCCATTTTGTATTCTGTGCTTGTTACCTCCGAATGTAGGTACAGTTCGATACAAACTTAATGGCGGCTCGGAAGTGTGCTACTCGCTGCGCAGTACCCCACCCCTCACCCCCGCTGACCCATGAATTCGTTACTGCGCAACGACTCGTCTCATGTTCCGATCCACCATTAAATTTGAATCGGGGTGTACCTAGTTTGAACTTCAAACAAACAAACGAACGTACCTACATATTTCTGTGCTAAAACACTTTCATTATAAATTCTTTACTTACCTACCGACTTCACGATTTTCAACTAAGTACGATAAATCTTTATTTTACTTTCACTTGACTTTACCCTTAATCATGACAAGCTGAAGGCTATAATAAAAGGCCGGAATCCCATCAAGATTAATATCTATAGAAAAAATATATCAGAAACAAAAAATCTTGATGTTTCGATATAATCCCAACGATTTATATGAAAATGGTCGCCCTTGAGTTTGATTTATCGTCCAACATCCTGAAGCGGTAGAGGAAGATCTAAAAGGCAGAAACATTAATATAGGTACTCGAAAGAACTTCAAAAGAAGGTTGGTTGATCGCTGATAATTATGCAAATTACTGGAAGAATGTACAGCAGAATGATTGAAACAAAGTTCCAAAGAGGACCGCAAAGACTCGTTACGACTACTTTACATAAAGAATCCTTTTAAGTAAATAAGTTATTGAAGTCCCAAGTGCCGGATACTCTAGATAGGTGAACAATTTGTTATTCGAAAGTCTTTATATATTTAGATATCGTTCAGTGCAAACGTGCTTACATTTTTGTAGTTTGTTTAACGATGTATGGTCCTTGAAGTCTTTTATGCAACTATGTACTAGAAACTTTTCCCTCGTTACGAAATTCTTTATTGATTTTATCGCATCTAAAACAGGAAAACTGATTCCCAAATACCTACGCTTTTCAGTTAAGTACAGGTAAATAGCAAAATCTATGTATGCTAAAATCGATTAAGTAATTAAGTAACGGCAACCGAGCGTTGTGGCTATGGCGTTTTAGTTCCTAATTTCGTGTGTACCAATTTTGTTATTCAGTACCTAATAAAATTATACGACACACCTACCTAGCAACGATTCAGCAAAAACATGTTTACATTACAAGCTCAGGCAAATTTCGTGTTACATAAAACCTACATAACATAGGACTTGCAATAAATGTTAAGTTATTTGTCTTAGAAATTCAGCTTTCCGTTACATATTCACGAAAACTGGTTCGTTTTATAGTCTAATCTAAAATATTCGTAAAATAAGTATTAAGTATTCACTTTGAGTAAAAACAAATTATCTTGGTCCTGAATTACTGACGAGATTGTAATGTAACGTAAATATTGTACATAATTTATTTGATACTGATTCTTAGATGGATTATGTACGCTTATGATCCCTTTTGCATAAATTATGAACGAATTTTAGATAATAAGCTGGAGTACTTTGTTTTTGTCTTAATTTTACTGTAAAATGTATGATAATTTGTACAGGCCTTGGTTCTATTCATATTAGTATTTGCTAATGAGTTTTGCTAATCCTGTGGTAGGTACCTACCTACCTACTGACACTAATGAAACTCTACCTATCTACTTAGGGCTGGTTGTTCCGAAGTCAGATATGTTTTATCCGTAGATAGGTGACAATTCCGTAACTTTTTGACAAATATGTCGCATTGTCAGTTATCCTAACTATAATGTTATAAATGCGGAAGTGAGTTTGTTGATTTGTTACGCTTTCACGCTAAAACGGCTGAACGGATGTGCATAAAATTTGGCACATGAGTAGACCATGACTTAGGTTAGGACATAGGATACTTTTTATCCCGATATTCTAACGGAAAAATGAACGGAAACGGATTGAAAAGGGTATGCTCAGATGGTTTGAGCATGTTGAGAGGATGAATGAAAGGCGACTAACAAAATGTATTTACAAGACTGATGTGAAGGGAAAGGCCGGGCGGGGATGCCCAATGAGGACTTATACTGGCCTTATTGGTGATGTTCTTCAGAAAGGCTAGGTGCGTAGTACTCGCAACCGGCGTGCGTGTATGATCAGATGTATTAACGTAAACGAGGCAAAAGGAGTATGTAAGGATCGTAGCAGGTGGGAAGAAGGATCGAGAATTCGAGATTTATGCGGGTGAAACCGCTGGGCGCAGCTAGTATTAAATACGCCAGAAGTATCAATAATTTAGGTATCTTCTTTCATCGGCAAGAGCCAAATAAAAATAGTTCATGCAGTGGTGAAAAGTTCAGCCAGTTAGCTAAGTTTACAGTCGAGCTAACTGTTTAAAACACGCCAGAAACGTTGAAAAAAACAATGGCACTCCGGGAGTGCCGACAAAAGTAAAAACTTGAACAAGATCGCCTTGGTGGAAGAAAAATACTTGTATAGAACAATTGTCCGCAACCTTATCGAAATAAACGCACAATAGCGTTTCACAAAAAGAAAAAAAAAATCTTCCAAAACCTTTAAAGTAAAAAGACTTGCATAGAACATTGATCCGTAACTTAATATAAATAAAGAGCACAATCGCGTTTGCAAAACCTTTAAAGTGAAAGACTTGCATAGAACATTGATCCGTAACGTAATATAAATAAAGAGCACAATCGCGTTTACAAAAAAAAAACTTCCAAAACCTTTAAAGTAAAAATACTTGCATAGAACATTGATCCGTAACTTAATATAAATAAAGAGCACCATCGCAAAATTGAGGTGTCGGTAAGGGTGTCGCGAGTTCAATTGGTTTTTCCGATGTCAAAAATGCCCAACGTGCCTAAAGATTTCACTTCAACAAAAAAAAGTGGTCACTTGCAAATGCAATATAGTAGGTAAACCTCTGCCTATCCCTTCGGGGAATACAGGCGTGATGTTATGTTATAAATTGTCGTTTTGTATGCCACACTGTCAAAAGTTTAAAATTATTCCTCGGACAAAGATATCTGGCGTTGGAAAAATCAGCTGGGTATTATTAAAACTATTGTTAACTAGTACCAGTAGGTATAAACAGAGCCCAATACCTAGTCGTGTATCCAACCGCAGATTTATGGCGGCGCTGTTGAACGTAACGCTCGTAAATATTTTACATCTTATGCGAAATTTATTGTGGAACCCTCTCCAATATCTTGTAAACAGTACCTACTACTAGCTTCGTTTTCAGTTTTAATAAAATGGATCGCCAATATCACGTTTTTTATTTTCTTTCGAAGGAAAAACGCAGTTTATTTTATACTACCTTCCGCCAGCGGCTTCGTCCGCGTGTTATCTTTATTAATTATAGTCTATATTATTCAGTGATTATATAGCATTTTACTGGTGAAAGAATTTCTTAAATCGGTCCAGTAGTTTTTGAGTTTATTCATCACAAACAAAAATTCAAACATACAAAAATACAAATGTTTTCTCTTTGACTTGAATTTCTATGATTATCTTCTTAGTACCTGGTCGACTGAGCTCTGCTCGGGTGAAAATAGATAAACATATCATCCAGGCCGAAAGGGACATTGTGGCCCCCCGGCAACATGGCAACTGAAGGAACACGGGTGGGTTTTAGTCAGTAAGAGTCTGACATGCCCTCCCGCTCCACCCAGAGCGGGAGAAGTTATTTTATAATTTCCCTACCAAAAAAAAAGGTATACCAACGTGGTATCACACTCCCGAGGCTGTGAAAATAGAGAAAAAAAAATTTCCTAGATATGAAACCTAGCTAGATCGATTTTTCCCCCCGCTTTGCAAATAATGTACGGGTATGATGTAATGTAATCACGTTCTCGAAAACGGCTTGACCAATTTTGATGATTTTTTTATGTGTTTTTGAGTGGGTATTTGGATGGTTTAGATTCACGATTGGACTCTGTAGGTGACAGGACAGCGTTTGTCGGGTCCGCAAGTACAATATAGGTACATATAACACAAATAACTTTTTACACTAGGTACCAAATTAAAAGCCTTACTAACTTACTATACAAATAAAAACAAAAGGACACTTAGGTATCGAAGTACTCGTCCGCATCGCTGTCATCCGGAAACGTGCCCAGAAGATTGCCAGCCTCGTTGAGTGGCAACGCTAATTCTTTGGCCAAAGAACGAGCCAGCCTTCTGTTCAAGTGTCGACCAGTCGGAGAGAAATCTCCTTAAAAGGGTTCATTATTTGTATTCTGTGCTTAAATAGAGACTTAGATAAAAATGTAACATGAATTCCTAATTTAAATCGCTGACGTTACCAGATACCATAATATATGACGTCACAAGAACGGAGATTTTTTATACTGTCACAAAACGTAACGAGATGCCAGAAAAAAAATGATGGTTGCCAGTACGTACGCGGATGAAGCAGAATAATTTATGAATCCGATCAACGAGTGTTCGTTACCGGTTACCATCCGTACGAGTAGCAGATCAAAACAGGTTCAATCAATTTTATATCCACCTGTCAAAGGTCGTGCTTATTAACCCCTTTTTGAAATGAAAACTTATTTAGGCGCACTTGGCGCATTTTCTGAACAGTGAACGAAACTGAGCCATCACGCTCGGATCGGTGACGCTGAATCGGATATACTCGGCTCCAGTTGGTCGGTGACGCTAAATCGCGTATACTCGGCTCCAGTCGTAAGTTATCGCTTTTAGAGTGAGGTCATAACTACCCTACCCTCTTTTTGATTTGAATTACTAATCTAAAATCGTTTCTATTCAACTTATATTTTTTGATTCGAATGTAAGTGTTGCTGATATAAAATATATTTAAACAGAGCTCAAGTTTCAAGGAGTTATTTCCCAGCTTCAGTTCTTAACTTGAGTAATTTTATTATCGTAGAAAGTAGTGAAACAGAATAGCAAGCGTGGATTACGGAAAAGAAATAGCTTTTCGTGATTCAAGTGAAACTAAGTTAAGCTGCAAATGACCTCGTTCTGTTTTATTAGAACTTTGGATTTAAGGGATTTATAGACGATCTTTTTGATGAACCGTTAAGTATTGGTATGATAGGTGATATATTTTATTTATAAATAAAAAAAACGCCTCTTATGCCTCATAACATTTTTAAAAGGTACTTGCTGGTTTGTCGGAATATACACAACTATTTGAATAATTAACAGTGTCTAGATTGTAGGTACCTACATGATGGATTTCCATCATTAGGAGACAGACAGGCACCTAAGCCTCGAGAGAAGATGAATAACCAGGTATTAGTTTCATATATTGTCCACATTATGCGCATAAATTAGGTACCTAATAGTGCAAAATCGACTAGAATAACTTAGTTCTTGAGAGATTGAAGTGGTACCTACGGTCAAATGTAGCATCTTTACTTTCTAAGAGCAACTTTACCATTGAGTACTGTCTCGATGATAAAAAATGTGTTGCCGCCATTTAAAATATTCAAAGCGATACAAAAGTAGAAAAATCGACTATTTGTAGCAGATTTTTAATAATCGAGAGATATTTAAGTACAGTACTCACGTGTAGTTGCTCATGGAAAGTAAAGATGCCACAGTATAATATTAATGAACCCAAAATCGGTAAAAGATTCCCAAAATCAACAAGATCCTAACTTCACCTCCTACCAATGTCAAGGTCGGTCAAGTTTCCATTGATCGAGCCTTCAATCCGATTGTGTTTTGCTAAATCACCGCAGACGGCAAAATGGCGGCAATGCTAGTTCTTGCGTAAAATCGCTCGCGAACAAACTTTAGTTGGTCGTACGTACAATGACAAGGATAAACGAGCTATTCAGGCATCGTATTGTTACTTTTTAAGTACAATTCTTTTTATATCTACATTGATAGCGATTTATAGCGACGGTTAAAATGGGAATTTTTATTTGATTTGAAACTCCTTAAATGCCGTTTGGGGAATAAGGAGGCGGAGAATGTTCTTTTCAGCTAGATGGACGACCGATGACCTTAAAAATGTGACAGGAAATGACCTGGATTGGGTACGCCACAATTGTGGCAATAAGACCCCTCTTTGAGGAGTGGCTTGAGAGGGGCCACGGCGTCCTCACCTTCCGCCTGACGCAGGTCCTCACCGGACACGGCTGTTTCGGGAGGTTACTGTTCAGGATAAGGCGGGAGGAAACGCCCGGGTGTCACCATTGTGTGGATCGCCCGGAGGACACGGTGGAGCATACGGTGGAGGTCTGCCCGGCTTAGACGGAGCATCGCCGTGTCCTCGTGGAGGCGATCGGCGGCGGTGATCTCTCGCGTCCGGCCCTGGTTCAGGCCATGGTACGGAGCGAGAGGAAATGGCAGGCCGTCACCTCCTTCTGCGAAGCGGTAATGCTCGCGAAGGAGGAGGCGGAACGCGTGAGGGAGAGACAAATTTCGCGCCCTCACGCCCCTAACCGCCGCAGGAAGAGACGCCCTGGGCGGGAATCGCGAGCCGATTTCCGGCCACCGTAGGCGCGGGCTTGCGGACGGTGAGCAATGGGTAGCTCGCCGTCCGATAAGGACCAGGCCCGGGTCGACGGCGCGTTGTGTTCCACGCGCGCCTCAAAGAGATGTCAGCGGAATTGACGGGGTCCGCCTGCCGGGGCTGTGAATAAGAAGGGCTGAAAGGGACATCGTGGCCCCCGGCAATAGGGCAACCGAAGGAACACGGGTGGGTTTTACTCAGTAAGAGTCTGACACGCCCCCCCGCTCCACCCAGAACGGGAGAAGTTATTTGATAATTTCCCACCCAAAAAAGAAAAAAAAAAGGGCCTGACCAGGATGTGGAAGGCAGAGGACAGGGTGTTGTGGCGCAGCCTGGGAGAGGCCTGTCCACAGCAGTGGACTACAATAGGCTGAGTTGATCGATTCAATTTTCTTTTTGGTCACGATTGCAACTAATAAGCTCACTGATAAGCACGATGGTCGTAAATTAAACCTTCTAGTTTATCATTAAAAATATTGGTGTAGCATAACGACCCTATTATTTAGGTCTTTGCGGGTTCATTACAAGCATTAATTTTAATTATAGAGAAGGCCTAGTTACTTACTATGGGCCGTTAGTCTTTGGAATACCTACCTAACGATGAGTTGCTTTTTATTCTAATTGAGATAAATTCGGTTAAATTAACTGGGCGGTGTTCTATACTACGTAAGGTAAACGCCCCAGTAAACGTGAAGTTGTGAACTTTACATGACTGTACTACCTGATTCTACAGCTGATGGAAAACGATTTAGTTCTACAAAAAAATATGATTACGATGACTGTAAAAGCCTAAGGGCAAATATCACCAATTTAATGAAACTGAACGCGCTCAGCACATCTAAACCGCATTCAAGAGCTGTTAGTGTCAGAATTGTTGTGAAATTTTAACACTGACAACTCTTGAACGCAGTTTAGAAGTTCTGATCGCGTTCAGTTTTATTCGTTTAATATCCGTTGTTTCATTGATGAAATCCACTAAGTAACTAAGGTCCATTCGAAACGCAAAGTGTTCTGTAAGTGGCTCTTATCCCTAGCAGAGAAATTCTCTGGATGATAAGGATAGCTGTCATCAAGGACATGACAGTAACTTATAATAGCGTAACAAAAATATATTGAAGCACTCATCGCTGTTATAGTTTGCGCAGAGATACTGTAATGTGTTTAAGAGTAGGTAGGAACCTACTGAATTGTTGAAGATCCGAGCGTGGTAATTTTGCAGGCCTGTCGAGACTAACCGAGGCTTCTCATCAGGAGTATCAGGAACCATAAATGTACAAATCACAGGCGGCAGGCTAGGCGTAGGAAAAAGTCAATGTTTGAACACAAACAATGAACTAGACGTATGAAAAAAAATCGTATACAGAGAAACCTGTATGATTGGTATGTAGGACTTATCCCACATAGATTGGCTCAAAACTAACGAAGCGTCATCATCATCATCATCATTTCAGCCGAAAGACGTCCACTGCTGAACATAGGCCTCCCCCAAGCACCTCCACTTCGACCGATTCTGTGCTTTCCGCATCCAGCGGATTCCTGCGGCTTTCACAAGGTTATCGGTCCATCTTGTGGGAGGCCTTCCAACGCTACGTCTTCCGGTACGCGGTCGCCACTCCAGAACCTTTCAGCTCCATCGGCCATTCGTTCTGCGAGCAATGTGCCCTGCCCATTGCCACTTAAGTTATTCTTCGGGCTATGTCGGTTACCTTGGTTCTCCTGCGGATCTCCTCATTTCTGATTCGATCACGTAGGGAAACTCCGAGCATAGCCCTCTCCATTGCCCTTTGGGTGACTTTTAGCCTTCTGATGAGGCCCATTGTGAGCAACCACGTTTCAGTAGGTACCATAGGTCATCACTGGCAACACGCACTGGTCAAAGACTTTCGTCTTGCGAAACGAAGCGTATACCTACACAATCATCAGCCTACAGCAGTCCACTGCTGGACATAGGCCTCTCCAATTGCACGCTATTCAGCTTTATTCTCGGCAACTCTCATCCAGCTACTACCAGCCACCCTGCAAAGATCGTCGCTTCACCTAGCCTGGGGGAATCCTACCTTACATTTGCCGATCGATCTCTACCTATCCCTTATACATAACATAAATATACAGGAAGGCAAGGACATCGTCGTGAAAATTGTTACCATGGATTCTGTATTACATGATTCTGAAACAAAAAAATTTTTCGTCGGTTATTTAAAAACAAATCAGCTGTTTCATAGAAAATTGGAAACCTACGCGGTCAAAATGTAAGGAATAACAATTTTTTTTTAAACTAATTGACGAAAACGCAGGGGGATTCATAATCATGTACTGAATCCATGGTAACCTAGTTTTCGCGTCGATCTCCCTGTCACCCTGTACTATAGTAAATATTAAGGAAATCCTACCACCACATAAACCACACGGAACACATTAATCTAACGTCCTCATTAACATCAATGAATATTCTGGGGCTCGAATATAAAGGAGTCTACTTTAGCCGGACAATGACTTAACGTTTGCTGCTGTGCGGATAATGTTCGCATTACCTAATTGCCTTTCTTTAAAATCGGATATTGTGGATAGTCATGAAGATAGATCGGTTTCAGACCTTTTGGCAGATACATTAGATAATTTATGGATAGGTGTGTGGTGTGGTTACAAGGGTCAATAAATCTGCCTAGTCTTTTCCCAACTATCTTGGGGTCGGTTTCCAGTCTAACCGGATGCAGTTGAATATCAGTATTTTACATGGAGCGACTGCCTATTTGACCCTCACAACTCAGTAACTATGGGTAACACGATACCCCTTGGATTAGACTGGTTGTCAGAGTTTCGGGCTTCTGACTACCCGTAACGATTGTCAAAGATCCACGAATGACAGCCGGGACCAACAGCTTAACGTGCTTTCCTAGGCACGGAGGAATCACGGTATGTTAAGATGGTCATCCATCCACGGACCAACCCTGGCAAGCGTAGCTTATCCTGATGGATCGACCCGTGCGGCTGTTATTACTTAGCCACGAGCTCCTTGTGGGGTTACAAGAGTTATGAACGAAAATTCGCCTCTGTGTCGTTGTGCTAGTGACCGCAAGCGCTACTGTTGAGCATAAGCTCCTGGGTTCGATTCCCGGGTCGGGCAAAGTGTTATTGTGTTTTCCGCCATGAATTTCTCAGTAGCAGCCCGGAGTCTGGATTTGTGCCTGGTTGATGGCAATAGGCTCGCTCCTTATTTCATGGGACTTAAACAAAACTGGCGAACTTTGTGTGTACGATAGGGTACACCTCTGCCTAACCCTTCGGTGATTATAGGCTTGATTTTATTGTAAATGATATTTTTTTAAATCATTTTGCATTTTTTACTCAAAATACCTTCTTTTTTTTGTTTTTAAATTATCAATTAACTTCTCCCGCTCTGGGCGGAGCTGGAGGGCGTGTCAGACTCTTACTGGCTAAAACCCACCCGTGTTCCTTCAGTTGCCCTGTTGCCGGGGCCATGATCTCCCTTTCGGCCCTAGCGGCCCTCTTTGAGGCGCGCGTGGAACACAACGCACCGTCGATCCAGGCCTGGTCTGCTCAATATACCTAAGTACTTTGATGAAATAAACTTCCAGTATATTATTATACTAAAAATTATAGTATATTTATTATCCACAAGCAATATTAATTAGGTACACAAACTATTTCTAAAGCCGCTCTTTTGCCTAGAGCAGTGAGCTGTTTTCCATAGTTAAACATAATACCAGTATGCATAAAATACAAAACACAATTTAAATATTAATAACTGGGTTAATACACAAAGTAAATTGATTACCTTATTCATATTCAGCACCCTACTTCATCCGATTATTGTAATTTAAGCTTTTCCTCCACTATGTGCTTAGCATTCTCATATATAGTAAATTATTACAAGGCAATTTTGTGTACACGTAAATAAAAGAAGAGATATCTATCTCGCAGGCCGGTAGAGCAAGATAATTTGATACCAGCCGCTTACTAAAGGCTCAAATATGAAAACGGAACAAAGCACGATAGTCCTACTTTTTATTCCATCGCAGTTTTTCTTCAGTGTTTTGTTCGCAGGGCTTCGAAAAGAGGGCGATGGACTTCGAAATGAAGAGAGCTACCGAAACTTTTTGTAAGACTAGGCTCCAGATGTTGATGCCACATTCCTTTCATAAGAGGATATGAATGATGGATCGCACTTTAAGCATTATTCTGTTTGTTGTGTGAAAGAGGACATCTAATCTAGAACAAAGTTTCAGTCATACAACCGCGATGTACTTAGCTATAAAATTACTTTATATTACTCGGCTCGGCGACGTGGGATTACTTTCCTTTACCATTAAATGTTTCCCAGTGGAAGGTCGTAACTCTAGTCATTTTGCACTCATCACGGAGATAAATTATCTTGAACTAAAATTGAGTTAAGGTGCTATACTATTTTATGTGCAGCATAAATGCATTGAACAGAATTCTATTCTTTTTGTTGTGATCGACAGAACTCGCATCACTCGCAATGGAATTTTCACATCGATTTGAATCGTTTTCGAATGCTCGCAGTGTAGAGTAAAATTATCGACGCACTTCTTTAGGCGTCGATCTGAATGGTATGCCATTGTCAAATTGCAAAAATGTAGGCTGGGAAGACGCGAAAATATGAATGGGACAAAGGGACTCCAGGGCATGATGAATAGTTCGGATGTTTTGAGATAAAAGCCTTCCTGCATAATCATCTGTTTATAAAAATCTTAAATTCATTTATTCACTGATAGACAACGTAAGTGCTGGCTAAACCGCTGGGTCTAGAAGTATGAAAGTGATCACTAAGGAAGGATTTTTGAAAAATAAACCCCTATAGGGGTAAAACAGCGGATGAAAGTTTGTACGGAAGTTCGTCATTCTTGCCGATGGAAAACCCCATCGGGCACGCGGTTTGTTTTAAGATAAAAGCCTTACTGGATCATCATATTACATAAAGCTTCAAAAAACCGACATAATACTATCAGGCAGGATAAAACCCATTGATATCTAAGGTTGATGACAACGTAACAAGGCGACCGTGTCATCTTTAAAGAAAATACGATAGTCGACCAACTATAAATTTCCTCTTATGCGCTTAGCTGGGGATGCCTCGGCGCCACCAATGTCCTTTTCTTTATCCAACAAAGCTAAGGTGAAGGAAAACATGGAACCAAAAATTCGAACACATGTGACATCCACCAACACGCACTGGGCCCACGTGGATATATAACAACCCACCTCTCTCACAGAGAGGAGGCCTGTGTCGCAGCAGTGGCAACATTATAGGCTAATTATGCTTAGGAAAATAAACGTACCACTACGTGTAAAAACGTCCCACAAAGATGAATGTAGACACTAGACATTCGCGAATGTATCTAAACATCTACATTTATGCCTACATAATAAACAAGGAATAAATTCAACACACCTTACACAGCAACGCGACATGATTACAAATGTTGATACCAAAACAGTGGTCCCCTTGTACCAAGTTACCCTATCTTTTACGAGCAGCAGAAAATTTACGACTACTAGAAAGAGATAACGTCTGTACAGCCTCTCTGTGTTTTTGTTCTCAACGTAAGGTGAGGTAAACAACACTACTTTAATGCATTGTTTTTTTTTGTATGGAAGAAAAGATAATAATGTTATTGGGGTTAGCCGTGTTACCCCCGAAGGCATGGAGAAAAACAAGTTCGTATTTTTGTTTCCTTGTGATTTCCTTGTGAGACTATTGTTGGCTTAGGTAGGTACCCAAAAATATCAGTTTCAAAGAAAATTAATTGGTTTTTGTTTATTTCGAAATCCTCAAAGATGTATCTAAAGCCCTATACAGGGCGGCAAAAAAAAAAACTGCTGTTCCATACATTTTGACTGCGTAGGTACACTTTTCAATAAAACAGCAGATTTTTTTATAACCGACGTGAAATTTCAACTCAGGAGGGTACAGAATTATGTACTGAACCACCCTGTATACTTTGTATTTAGCTAACGTCATCTTATTTCTTGTTAAAAGGACAAACATAATGAATATTTATGGACAATGGCATGAAAGCCATCTAATCCTTTTAACTACATCTATTCCATTTGTGTGCCAACCGCTTCAAGACTTACCTACAAGATTACTACAACCAAATCTAAAAAGGAATGTTCGAAAGGAAAATGGCAGGTCTATATTTTTTTCCGACACTGATGTAAAAACTGTTCACGCTAATACCTATACCTACGTAAAAGGGAGCGAGCTTCTCATCATAATTAACTCATCAATCTCCACATCGCCCATTGTTGAGCGAATGAGCGCAGGCTTTCTCGCGCCCGTCCCGCTCTCGTCCCGCTTACGTCCCGCTCCCGTTCCACTCTCATCCCATGCGCTTCCCGCTCACGGCCCGTAGCCAATGTCGGGCTCCTAACCATTGTTTCAGTGACGTACAAGCGTTATACCAGACACCCAACCAGATAGCCAATATGACAAAAATAATAATTGAATTTCGCAAAAGTGGAAATAATTTAATTGGAAATTGGATTTTCATGTCGGATAACATTCGCGATAGGATTACGTAAAGTGCCTTTGCTTTCTAGATTGAGATCTTGGTATTAGTTTTCTTTGTATTAAATGGGCGATTGCAAAGTCGTGTCACTTTATTTTTAAGCTTCTAGCTGTTCCGACTAAACCTTTACATTAAAGTATTCAAATTAGTTGTCTAGTAACTACGTTGTCTTACGCACAAATTCTTGAGAGATTTCAACGTTCAAGAGAGAGTTATAAAGAGACTAGTTACCTAGTCTTTAGACCAGCTTAGAGGATTAATTTTATGTAGCTCGACTCTAAAGGCCTATTCAGATATAAGCGATAGGTATCGCTGCGGCGCTCGCCTTCTGGTTAGTCATTTTGGACCAGTTTCGCTACCGAGCGCGACAGCGATATCGCTTTAATATTCAGTCGTAGACAAAATGTAGTACAACCAATGTGTTTAGAGTAATTTGGTATAATGTTCTTTAACGCAGATCTAACGCTTGCGTATCGATTCTTTTATATCCTTTGCTTATTTCAAGTACAAAATAATAAGAAAAACTAGTATTTTGCTTCGAAGGAGACATGTAAATAATAGGACGTGCCAAATATTTCGGTTCCTTAACAATGATGGCGTATTTAAAAAAGTAAAAGAAATAATACTTTAATTAAACAACTAATTATTTTGTAAAAAAAATACAACTTAAAGTTAAAGGGAATGCGCTAAGGTAGCCCGAGGAAATTAAAAAAAAATCCGTTTTTTTGCAATTTGCAGGTCAGTGTCAGGTTGTATGTTGATTAAAATATGATTCGGGACCGTAACAAATATGGCTTTACAAAATTATAATCATTAGAATAAGCAATACAACTCCTTAAGTTATAATTGGCCTCAAATGTTATGATTTCATGAAATAATCCCTTAATAGGGTAATATGAACTTAGAGTTGTACCTATTGATTATTTTTATGATTATAATTCGATAAATAAATATTTGATACGGCCTTACTAAAAAAAGTACAGTCGGGTAATTAATTCGATATTATTGTCGTTAGTAATTGTTATTTCTCGTAACATTTTTCTTTCGTTGTCCTTTGAAAAGATAATGATTTTCCTTGACCGCCCTTGTATTTGTTCTGACTATAATTGATTTTCCTTTTCTTTACGTATCCAAATCTTTATTATTTAGTTTCCGTAATTATTATTTTTTCCGGTCACAGAAAGTGCCAATCTTTGTTTTTCCTTATCGACCAGCTAATATGTCCAGTATTTTTTTTACTTTGACAGGTCACGATGACACTGATTGCAAAGACGAACGTCAACAGGAAGTCAAATTCAATACTTTTGAACTTCGTTTCCTATTTCGACGTGTACCAAATTACACTGGCCAACTTTTTTAGTACATATATATAGATACTTTTGTAACATATTGCTATGTTTACGACCCCGACATCTGCGTCCTATATCGTAAAAGCCTTTTCGTTTACATACACCCAGTTATATTAAACTTTCAAGCCTGAAATCCGGAAGTGTTAGAGAAAGTTCTTGTATCTACTTACGCAACAGAAAAACTGTCATAGGGAGGCCCGTATGTCTTAGAAGTTAGATAACAAGTAGTAACTTTGAGTGGTATATAGGGCACAGTATAGTATTTTTGAAGTAAAAAACTTCTTTAGGCGCGTTGGGCATTTTTGAGATGGTACTTAAACCATTGATTTCGTGACACTGTTCCGACACATTTGACCATTAAAAAGACATCAACGCGTGGGTTACCGCGGTGCATGGAGTAATAGACATAAACGCGTTGATTACTGCGGTGCCGATTTTTTTCCAAGTTTTCACTTTTGATGGCACTCTCGGAGTGCCACTGTTTTTTATTCCTAGTTATTAGTTCTTGTGATCCACTTGACATACAAGATCAGCCGATCTGTTCGCTAAAAATCTCACCGTGAAAACTTAGGTGAACTAAACTGTCAATAGTGTCAATCTCTAGCATCAGGTGAAATGACAGCTCACTTGAAGTTCACTTCACCAAAGTTTTTTGATTTTTTCAGGACTAGGTACCGACTTTTTCACAGGTCTCATGGTGGTGCTCTGAAACTAGGCTGCGAAGTTCGTGTACACAAATTCGATTTTCTTAACATTGCACTAAAACCCCGTAATATAACGTTAACCGTTTGTTAAATATTTCTGCTAAATTGAGGATTCAACCAACAGTAAATGTTGAACTGACCTATACAACGTTACACGTGGCGCCATCAGCCTCATTTTCAAGAAACTACTCAGAGATTGCTATCATTTGGTGATTTCCAGCGACATTCTCCCCAATTTATATGTTAGATTTAATTTAAATATGTGTTTCTTGTTACTAGGTTATTGTTCAAATTCAAATTCAAAAGTCATTTATTCAAACTAGGCTGAGAATCAGCACTTTTCGAACGTCAAAATTACATAAGACAGTCCCCCAAAAACGCCCACCCTTCTCCACTTCCTAGTGCTTTAACTGGGAAGAAGAAGTGGCGCAACGAACTCCCCAGCAGCACAGCTGTCTGTTCAGTTAGAAAAACTTGATTCTATACAATAGTAGGTAATTATATTCCAATTAAATATAAAAATGAAATAGCTACAGATAAAACAATTAGGTATTTTCTTATCATTAAAATATTACCAAAAATCAGCGAAAACGTAATGACTTATGTAAGTATGCACACAATACCTTATTTACCCGTTTGATATTTTGATATTAATTTATATTTCATTACGAACTCAAGAAATCAAATCAAAAGCCTCAAATAATGAAGCCAAATATGAAGAGAATATTTAAATCTAATTTGAAATTTAAGCAGTAATGAAGTTATGAATCCTTTTCGGGTCGTCATCTTAATATCTTTCTATTATAAAATGTACAGTCACGAGCATAATTAAATACCTTACACTAATGTAAGATGTAAAAGCGATTTTTTCCTAAAGTATTAATTACTAGCTTCTGCCCGCGACTTCGCGTGGAAATTGATAAAATATAGGCCATGTTACTCACTGATAATGTAGTTTTCTATAAGTGATTTTTTTTTTAAATTGATTATGTAGTTTTTGAGCTTATCCATTACAAACTTTACCAAATTGTTTTTTTTTTATCTTTACAGTATTAGTTTACATTATTTTATGGTATTACGAACATAGTAATATTTATTTATTAAAACTTTATGCACAAGTATAAAAAATACTGTACATAGGCGGACTCAATGCCTGCGGCATTTTCTACCAGTCAACCTTAGGGTGATGCAGAGACAAAACGTGGCAGGTGCAACATAGTGAAGTTAAAAACTGAAAGCTCTTAACAGGTGGCAGCACAGTTGTAATTTGTACGTCTTTAAAACCGCCATTGTTGTATTTGTTTACTTTTATGTCGATCACAAATTATACGAAAACTAGATAAATATGTATGAGACTAATAACGTAACCATACTATTATTACTATTATGTTTTTTTCTAAAAGTTGGAATATTATTTGACAAGATGAAGCTTTGAATGTTGCGTAACTGTAAGGTATCTATGCTTGTGACTGTACCTACGTGGTTCATTAAAATGAGGTAGGTATCATTAAAAGATTATGTGAATATGTCGTAGACATGTCGTGGGAAGATTAAAGTTATAATATAATATAATATAATTTATTTAGGAACATAAAGGTTTTGAAGTACATGAGGGACTTACAAAGTATACATTATTAATTACGTGGTGTAGGTACAATTAATTGTTGGGTGAATCGCTACTCTCCTAGCTAGATCACTGAGTAATACTCGTATGTATTTAGGAGAGAAAAGTTTTTTCATGTAAGTAGTTAATAGGACATGTTCTTGTTATAGGTAATCGTGTAAACGTATCCTAAAAGTTTCTTACATGACCAATCCAACTAATATTATAAATGCGAAAGTGAGTTTGCTTATTTGTTTGTTAGGCTTTCACGCTAAAACGGCTTAACAGATTTGGATCAAATTTAGCACATGGGTAGACTATGGCCTGGGTTAGGATATAAGATACTTTATAACCACGGGATCGAGGCTTATGCGGGTGAAACTGTGAGGCGCTGCTAGTTACTGATAAAACTGATTTCGGTAGGAAGCTAAAGTTTATCTAAAGTCCATTTATAACCTTGTTTCCAATTTATGTTATTTCCACTTAAACAAACATCAACTTTATGCAAGTATAAATAAAGTTGATTTTAGACTGACTAGTACTGTTGAAAAAGTCATAAAAAATATAAAGTTGTAGCGCAAACAGAACCTTTTGTGTAGGCCAGTTGTTTTTCCTAAACTCGTGTTTGTTTACATGTTTGGCAAATAAATTGAGAACGCAGATTATCTATATAGCCCAAAGGCAAAAGAGATTTTGTGCTACAAACATAGTAGGTTTGTTAGAAGAATATACTGTCCTCATCTGTTCGTAACGTCATCATTAATCAAAGTCGAAGTCAATGTTTTTGAACACCTTACGCATACGTGCCAAGTGTAATTTGTAGGTACAGTCACGAGCGTAAATACCTTACACGTACGCAGAATTCAAAAGCGTTATTCTCGTGAAATAAAAATTGCAGCGTTGTTAAGTATCTGTGTATAGCACCACACATCTTCAATCTTGGTATAGTTTATTTATTTATTTAACAGTTTATGTACACGCATATAAACAGACAAGAAAAAAGGAACAGAAAAATACGTACAAAGGTGATGCTTATTTCTAAAGAAATCTCTTCCAGCATACATGCGATAGGAAAGTAGTTAAAGAGATGTAGACAACGTGTGTATATAATAGTAGAAGAGAAAACAGAATACACAAAATAAAAACTTAACTATTCACTAATAACTTAACTGTATACTAATATAAACATAGAATATGATATATACTTCCTAAATACATATCACTAAAATAGATGTAAACACTTAATGGTTGTGGGCTTTATAGGGGCAACCTTGTTCTTTGAAACTAAAACATGAACGCAAACTGTTCCATCGACTGCTACTGTTCTCACGCATTCAGAAGCGTCTGTAAAAGTATTAGCTCTGTTAAAGAAGCATTGGTACAAGATACCCAACAACTTTGAAAAAAGACGTATTTCATAACAGTATCAGGGATAAAGGTTTCGATAAATTCGATAATACTATGTTCGTAACACCATAACATATCTATCAGTACTTTAGGCGAAAATTGCAATAGAATTTTGCGAAATTGTTAGCTATTTAGGCTTGTGACTGTACCTACTGCTTACACGTGTTTGTAATCTGTGCATTGTAAAACAACACTCCAACAAAGTACAACGAGATCTGCGGAAACTCGCAAACCTTTTTTTTTATTTTTTATTATTCCTCTAATGAGTAAAAGGCGGAGCTGGCCGGGTTACGAGCAAACAGCCAGGACTAATTGGTGATGCGACTAGACACTTGACACCCCTGACCGGGCTACTAATGTGTACCCGTACATGTGTAAAACACCTCCACGTTTTCCGTGTAGGTACCACAGCAACAATACTCGCAATATATACTACGTTTTTTATTTTTATTTGCCGGATAACGGAAAATTTGGGAATATTTAATTTGTTATCAGATCAGTGCAAATAATGTAACAGCATTCTAAAAATGTTCGCTGCCAGACCGGACTAGCGTGCGGAAAAGTCCGAAAGGGATTCCGCAGCCCCTAGCAACATGGCAACTGAAGGAACACGGGTGGGTTTTAATCAGTACCTAAGAGTCTGACACGCCCTCCCGCTCCACCCAGAGCGGGAGAAGTTATTTGATAATTTCCCACACAAAAAAAAAGACCGGTCTGGCCCTTTCAGGGACATTGGGTGGGGACAATCATAGATACATAAATAAATAATTCATGAAAACTAACAATACTAACTTACTTTAAGCACCATTGTTACTAACACCAAAATACTAACAAAAATATGGACCTTATGGTATGAAATGAAGTTTTTTTTTAATGTAAGATATTCAAAGTTTTGGTGCTAACGTGTTGGGATGTTGATACTTATAGTCAACCCAGTGATACTATTTTTTGCTCATTTCTCCAAACATTTTGGTTTATTTATTAATAATGGACTGTTTGTTAGTGTTCGTATGCCAAAGTAGCTAAAAACATTTTTCATTCAATAAAATTATTCAGTACCTTTAGTAGCCAACTGTACCCGATTTTTACGAGATGGATTCATAATATTTCATTAATAACACGAACGAGAATGTTGTTTTAAAAAGGGTTAATTGGGTTTGATCATGCACGAGTAATTTGTTCAAACTCGAATTCGCCGTAACACAATTTAGAACACTCAAGGCTTACTTGCTGTAAGATGGAAGTTAGTGGACTGAAAATGTTATTCTAACATCACACCTTGTTTCCCTGAAAGGTTGGGCAGAAATACAACCTTACTTCCCCAGTTGTTTTAGTCCCGTGTAATAGGGGGCGAGATCTAGATAATAGGGAGGGGGGATCTTTGACAGTCGTTACGGGTCGTCAGAAGCCTAAAAGTCTGACAACCAGACTTACCAAGAGGTATCGTATTACCGAGGTACTGGGTTGTGGAGGTCAGAGAGGCAGTTACCTACTCCATGTAAAATACTGGTATTCAGCTAAATCCAGTTAGACTAGAAGCTGACCCCAACATAGTTGGAATAGGCTAGGCAGATTTTAATAGGGGGCGAGTCTGTTGTGTTGTTAATCATAATTCCCAAAATAATGTTCAATATCCATATTGCTCAAACTAATAAGCGTAGTACAGTCATTTAGATTTTTTTTATTTCCATACATAATTTAGTACGCTTTCAGGTTCAGGCAATGGAGAGGGCTATGCTCGGAGTTTCCCTTCGTCATCGAATCAGAAATTAAGATATCCGCAGGAGAACCAAGGTAACCGACATAGCCCGAAGAATTGTCAAACTTAAGTGGCAATGGGCAGGGCACATTGCTCGCAGAACGGATGGCCGATGGGGTCGAAAGGTTCTGGAGTGGCGACCACGTACCGGAAGACGTAGCGTTGAAAGGCCTACCACAAGATGGACCGATGATCTTGTGAAGGCTGCAGGAATCCACTGGATGCGGGAACCACAGAATCGGGCGAAGTGGCGGTGCTTGGGGGAGGCCTATGTCCAGCAGTGGACGTCTTTCGGTTGAAATGATGATGATTCAGGTTCCGTGACTTGGTCAACTCATATACGCATAATTAAACAACAAACAAAACACTATTTGCTGTATTCAGCTCAATATATTGGCTTATAACCTATTTATCACTCGGCACGCCATTGAGCACTAACTTCAGTGCTGAACAAACAATTTAAATAATTCATAAGTTCAAGTTCTCGACGTGTTACGGTTCATTCATCATTTCAGAGTTGAAGGGCTCTTCTTAATGTATTATTCTGTCCTTCTGGAAGCGTCGTTAAAGACGACTAGGGAATATTTTCAGAAATCTAGCGGCATCTTTCTAAGATTTAATTACAACATACTCCAATTAACAACTTTGCTAATCTTAGTGAAGGTGTCTGTAAACGGAATTAGGGGGATTAACACTATCAAGTAATAAAACCCCCACAGACGTTTACGTACGGTATAAATGATTTTGGAATCATTTTGTGGCGGGTGTAGCATGCTACGGTCGTAGCAGCGTAGAGCAAGCGCGTAGCACTCGCGTAGCCGTAGATACGTAGTTCACGCTTTGGATTCTATTTGATTATTCGTGATATATGATACTGATATTAAAAACCGGCCAAGTGCATGTCGGACCACGCACAATGTAGGGTTCCGTAGTTGGGATGAATTTATCCCAAGAACAAACTTAACTTTGTTGTTTAAAAAAAAATATATTTCATACAGAATGTATGGGAGAACATGTTTTTACAACCGCAAATCTAAGTTGGTCGATTATTACTCGTTAACTTGTAAAGCCTACTCAGCTGTGATAGTTTTTCTATTAAATTCGTTATATAAGCTACTGCCGTGAATTTTTTCACATATCTAAAACCAACCATTTAGCTGGCAGGGGGGGGGGGACACTTGACTCTAACAAAAATTTGCACTTTAAAGCTTAATATTTCGCAAACGGATCTCTGAATTAAAAAATGGTGTTAACACGCTCACAATGTTTTTAAAAGACCTTTCCAACGATACCCCACACCAAGGTATAGAAAAAAAAAAACCATCCCCACTTTACGAGTAGGGGAGGTACCCTAAAAAATAGTATTTTTAATCATTTTATTATACCACTTTGTCGGCATGATTAATATGTATACCCTATACCAACTTACAACTTTCTAGTACTAACAGTCTTGGAGTTAGACCGCGGACAGACAGACAAACAGACAGACAGACAGACGGACGGACATGACGAAACTATAAGGGTTCCTTGTTTACTACGGAACCCTAAAAAGGTAGGTGTACCAATCGTCGAGGTGAAGGCCAAGTATCAAATCCATAAATTCCAATATTTAATTAAACAGAATGAATTTCAACATAAATCGTCTTTTGTTTTATTATATAAAAGTAACTAGGAACAAGGGCAACTCGGTTACCACCAATTACAAAACAATCTCGCTTAGAGGAACCATTTTCCCAAACTTGTTTTTCATTGTTACGAAGCAATACAAAAAACTTTTCCCTGTATACATAGCACTATCTAAAATTAGCGATTGGGTCTTTGCACCTAGAGAATAGGTGTCAAAATTGAATGATCGTGACCATCGATCTTGTAGATTGAGTTTCCTACGATCCATCAGAAGTGATTGGAATGAATGAAACCTACCAAACGAACCCTTTTCCGTAATGATCAGATCGTATATGAATAACTGATATACTATAGATGAAAACCTTGGTTACGTGACTATTATCATTAAAAATGTATATAATTTTTATTGGAACGCGCACAAAGTTCACGGACATTCTTTGTTTTATTTTTAATGACATAGAAATTATAATTCGTGCCTTCATCATCATCAGCCTATAAATGTTCCCACTGCTGGGACGCAGGCCTCCTCTCTGTGAGAGGGAATGGGCCGTAATCCACCACGCGGGCCCAGTGCAGGTTGGTAGATGTCACATGTCTTCGAATTTTCATACCGGTTTCCTCACGATGTTTTCCTTCACCGTTTTGAGAGCACTGGTGATGAAATAATTTACTCAAAGTAAAGCGCCTGTCTGGGTTATATACATACAACTCGTAAGTCGCGGCCGTTACCACTGGGCCACCACTGCTCTCGTGTATATAGATTCTCTAATTCGTGCCTAAGAATTCGTAAATACAAACATATTAAGAAACAAAACTTATTGGATATAGTAATCGGTGTTGAGCTTGCATTAAAAAACTCATTATATAGTTTGATCTACATAAGTAGACATAAGTACAATATAACCTCTCGTTCTAACAAAATAAATAAATTCGCACTTTCCATATAAAAAAGAAGGGTCCGTGTGTCCAATAGTCGCAGGATCCAGATAGCCTTGAATAAATAGGGAGGTATTACAGTGAAAATTTATTCAAGCCCCTGATACATTGCTCGAATCCGTCTGCAATACGGGTAGATTTGCTTAGATCCAGTAGATACCTACGAAAATTCATTTGGAAGGTCTAATGGACCTTGAACCTTACAGGTTTTAGACATATAAACAAAATTACTTAGTACCTATTCGCTGAGTTTCATTTATAATTTCGTAAAACCACTTTTCTGGAAGCGCCAATAGGTAAAACTTTGATTTTGTACTTAGAAAATTAGTTTTCCTTTCGTTCCTGGAATATAAATGTTACTGTTTTAGTTCTCTTAAATTTTAGTAAACTGATATTTAGGTTATTCTTTTGAGAATTTAGAATTTCCATTAAGTACCTAAGTAGTATAAGAGCTACCGAAATTACCTCGCCCACTCATCGTAATTTAATAATAATAAAATAAGACATTGGCCTTGTTACACTGAAGATGGACAATTATGTAAATTACGAAAAAAAACAGTCCTCAAAAAGACAAATTTACATTTAGTAGGTATAACATGGAGATAATCCCAACTACTTACCTTTTTTGTCTGTCTCTGTCTTAAACCCAGCTTAGTCCGTGGCGACCTAATTAAAACTTGTAATTAAAGCTTTACTGTCCAGAGTTCGTAAAAAATGCGGCCTTCAATATAAATAATGTCTGCAATGTAACGTCCAGCGCTGTGTAGTTTCATCTCAAATTATTACTATGAAAGATAAAATAAAATTTTATGACGCGCAGCGGCATCGTGATGATAAAACTTAAAAGTTATCGTTATGATGACATACACAATAAATTGAAAATAGTGACTGCGGAATAATGAAATGTTAGTAAAACTTTAATGTGTGCTTTATTTGATTATAATAATGCTTTTTACAATCGAGTAAAAACAGTTATGATATAGGAATAGTAGATTAGTAGCCAAGGGCTGTAAGGCATCAATTGCAGCCCGAGATATTTAGGCGCACGAGCGCAGCGAGGGCGCCTATAGTTCGAGGGTGCAATTGATGCTTACACCCGAGCTAACTACTCTGCTTTACATCTCGATTGTGAGGTACTCGTAAGTCGAAAAAACCGGCATTACGATACCTCTGATACGTTTTTCATCCAAGCAAGTATGTGCAATCATTAACAACATGAAACGAGGCAAATCTCCAGGACATGATGGTCTCAGCATTGAGCACCTGAGGCACGCAGGTCTCCATTTGCCGCGAGTCTTGTCTATGTTCTTCACAATGTGTATTAGTCATGCATACCTACCTGATGATCTAATGAAGACCACCGTAGTTCCCATTGTGAAGAACAGGACAGGTGACATCTCGGACAGAGGTAATTATCGTTCCATTTCTCTTGCGACTATAATAGCCAAGGTGTTGGACGGTATGCTTGATTCTTGCTTAAGTAATTACATACATCTTCATGATGCACAGTTCGGGTTTCGCCCCGGACTATCAACTGAAAGTGCTATTTTAAGTCTCAAGCATACCGTTCAATATTATAAAGATCGCGGTACGCCGGTGTACGCCTGTTTCCTTGATCTCTCCAAGGCGTTCGATCTTGTCTCATACGATGTGCTCTGGAGAAAGATGGGAGACAGGGGTATACCCGCGGAAATATGTGGGCTATTCCAGTATTGGTATGGTAACCAAGTCAATCGGGTGAAATGGGATGATACAGTCTCTGAGCCGTATAGGTTGGAGTGCGGAGTGAGGCAGGGTGGTCTGACGTCTCCCAGGCTCTTCAACCTCTACGTGGATGACCTGATAGTCGCACTCAGCAGCATGCGTGTCGGATGCAGTGTTGATGGGGTTAGAATTAACAACATCAGCTATGCAGACGACATGGTGCTGCTGGGTCCGTCGGCGGGAGCAATCAGTCAGATGCTTAAAAGTATAATTTAAAAAAATCTGAATACATGGTCTTTGAGGTCAGCGGCAAACGCCGTGGAGAAGGACCCGAGTTGCTTTTGAACGGGTCACCAATTAATAGGGTGTCAACTTTTAAATACCTAGGGCATTGTCTTGCCGCTGACCTCAAGGACGATGTGGACATTGAGAGGGAGCGTAGGACTCTTGCGGTCCGGAGCAATATGTTGTCCCGTAGATTTGCACGGTGTACAGACCAAGTGAAAATAACACTTTTCAAGGCTTATTGCCAAAGTTTGTACACGGGCAATCTATGGGTCAATTATACTAAGAGATCGCTGGATGTACTGCGAGTCCAGTATAATAATGCTTTCAGGATGTTGTTGAGGCTGCCTCGTTACTGTAGCGCGTCAGAAATGTTTGCGCAAGCCCGCACCGACGGCTTTTATGCAATTATACGCAAAAAAACGGCGTCGCTACTGAGGAGAGTGAGGGGCAGTCAAAACAGCATCCTGAAAACTGTAGCCGAGAGCTTCGGCTCTCCGATTGTCCATCAGTTTGTGCGGAGGTTGATTTTTACTAACACTAGGCAATAAGTTATTTTTTTGTATGTTACTAACACTATATGGACATTTTGTGTCCGAAATAAAACAATTTGAATTTGAATTACAAGAATAAAATATTTTATTAGTTAAAATTTATAGTGAAATGAGAACAATTTTCAAATTTTAGGGAAGTTTTCTATTCCCGCCTTTTTTCATCTTTTTTTTTTTCAAGAACGAAATTGGGCTTCGCCGTTCGATATTTAAAATTGATGACTATTATACTCACAAGGCTGAATAGCGAAGCGACCTCTTTTGTCATTGGACTGAATGCATGATGTCTATTGCCAGTATGATGGTTAAGATGTACGCGAACTTTTTGAAAGAGTGAAGAGTTTTTTTTTAATTACTTACCGCCCTAGGGCTTTTCTAGCTACATTATTACCATAGAGCGCTAATTGGTTACCTACAAGCCCCATTTGGGGGTGATAAGGACCTACTTACCGAATATGAGAGATGTAAATATCTTTACTATTGAACTGATGAACCAATTAATCTTTTAATGACTTTTATTAATGATTAATGATTATTGGCTTTGATAGTAGATACATAAATGTATAACAAAGGTGTTCAAAAAAGGTTAAGATCCCTGTACAATCTACCAATTAGGCATGCAAACATTAAAAGTAAATTCCATTACAAAAAAAATAATAAAAAAACGATAAAAAATCAAAATTAAAAAAATACCTGGTTAGGTATATAATCTACCTAATCTATACTACTTAATAATAAAGCTGAAGAGTTTGTTTTTTCATTTGTTTGTTTGAACGCGGTAATCTCTGTCGGATTTGAAAATTATTTTTGCATTTGATAACCCAATTCTTGAGGAAGACTATAGGCCATTAAACACACACGCTACGACCCTAGGAGCCGAACAAAATGAAAAAAAGAAACGCTAAGCGAAAACGAAGTAATAGCGCGGGCGGGCGATGCGATGCGACGCGGTGGGTCGGGGAACAAGACATTTCACGCGGACGAAGTCGCTGGCAGAAGCTAGTAAAAGAATAAATAGTAGGTATTCATTTGCAGCCTGTGGGTCAACTTTACTCAACGGGCTGCACTGAGAGTGCTGCTGTGGCTGCCGTGGCGTTGTAGTGCATCAGGGATGTTTACGGATGATGCATTGATGGTTTTGCCGCCATTGTTAGAAAAAGATGTGCATCCCTGATGCCACGTGTTCGCGGCAGCACCAACAGTATTCTCAGTGTGTTCGCAGATCGGTGGGATTCCCCGATGTTGCGGAGATGGATGCAGCTCCACGCTGAATTTTAATTTTATGTTATAATCTGTGTAGAGCAGTGGTGGCTCAGTGGTGACGACCGCGACTTACGAGTTGTATGTCGTAGGTTCGAACCCAGACAGGCGCTTTACTTTCTGTAAATTATTTCATCACCAGTGCTCTCAAAACGGTGAAGGAAAACATCGTGAGGAAACCGGTATGTCCTAGAACCGAAAATTCGAAGACATGTGACATCTACCAACCCGCACTGGGCCCACGTGGTGGAATACGGCCCATTCCCTCTCACAGAGAGAGCCTGTGTCCCAGCAGTGGGAACATTATAGGCTGATGATGATGATGTTATAATTTGTGTTTGTACCTACTAACACTAGATGTTAAGTAAAATTGTTACTAACCCTATGGACTCTGTCTGAAATAAAAGTAAGTATTCTATTCTATTATTATTATCCCTTACAGCTAAGTTTCAGCCCCTGCAGCTTGGTTTCGGCTCAAGAGGGGGCTGTGAGGCTGCCGTGCATGCCCTTTCCACCTTTTTGAACTCCAACAAATGTGAGGTTATCCTCAAGGTTGATGTTAAGAATGCCTTTAACTCTGTTAACAGGGACACTTTGTTGGCTGAAGTCAAAAAGGAATTACCCGAAATTTATGGTTTTATGTGGCAGTGTTACAGGTACCCCTCTAAATTACTATACAAGGACAATGTTTTGGAATCTGCAGTAGGATGCCAACAAGGTGACCCTCTCGGGCCAGTCATTTTCAGCTTGGCTATCCATCCAATTATCCAGAAACTAAACTCAAAATTTAACGTGTGGTATTTAGATGATGGAACGCTAGGAGGTGATGTAGACACCGTTTTGAAAGACTTACAACTCCTCAAACAACAATTTAAATCCATTGGCTTGGACCTTAACCCATCAAAATGCGAAATTTTCCTTTCTGACATAACTGACAGACAATTGACCCTTGATAAATTTAATGCAATAGCCCCACAAATCAAAATTTTGGAAAAAAGTTCACTTCAGCTCCTAGGTTCCCCAATTTTAGAAGACAGTTTTTCTCCTTTCATCGACGAAAAAATCAAAAACTTTAACGACGTCTCGGACAGACTCTCCAAAATTAATTTACATTCGGCATTCACCCTGATTAGATACTGTTGTTTTGGTCCAAATTTTATATATTGTCTACGCTCTTCCCCCTTATGGAAGCAGTCACACCTCTTGGACAAAATTGACCAAATTATTCGCAGCACATTAACATCCATTTTAAATGTGGCCCTGGACGACCGAGCGTGGCTGCAAGCTACACTACCCATCCGTTTTGGTGGCCTCGGCGTCCGCAAAATTACCAGTATTAGCTTACCCGCGTTCCTGTCCTCTGTCCACAGCACTGAAAAGTTGACCGGGAAAATTTTAGCCCCCTGCCTGGTTAACTCTGAAGTGTCGTGCTTGACCGTTGCGGAGAACGCCTGGAAAGCGACTTGCCCGAATACAGATCGGCCCGTGAACCCATCTTCCCAGAGGCAGTGGGATGAGCCGCTCTGCAGGTTGGTACGGAACAATCTTATTAATACGTCCACCAATACTGCTGAGCGTGCCCGCCTGCTGGCTGTAGGTGAGTGGGAGTCGGGCCTCTGGCTTCAGGCGCTACCGTCACCCAACATAGGCACTATGCTGGGTGACACCACCTTCCGGCTCGCTACCTGTCTGCGTCTGGGTGCTCCTTGTGTGGCTCCACATCGCTGCCAATGCGGTGAAGGTGTCGACTCTCTCGGACACCATGGCCTATCCTGCAGTAAGAGCGCAGGCCGGATAGCACGGCACGCCAGCATCAATGACATCATCCGTCGTGCTCTTGTCACCGCCGGAGTGCCAGCTGTTTTAGAACCCAATGGCTTGGCACGCGACGATGGGAAGAGACCAGACGGAATGACCATAATGCCTTGGAAGGTAGGTAGGCCTTTGGTGTGGGATGCAACGTGTGTCGACACCCTTGCGCCATCCCATCTTCCTAGCACGGCGAGCTGTGCTGGGGCTGCTGCTGCAGGTGCGGAAAACCTCAAACGGCGCAAATACTCCAATCTTATTGGGACTTATATGTTTGAGCCGTTTGGGGTTGAAACACTAGGGCCATGGGGTCCGAGTGCCCACCTTGTTTTTCAAGACATCGCCAAGCGGCTGGTCGACTCTTCACGTGACCAGAGGGCTGGCCTATTCTTTGGTCAAAGAATCAGCATTGCCATACAACGTGGCAATGCTGCCAGCCTTTTGGGCACTTTTCCTATTGACAGCGATATGGACGAGTTTTTTGATGCCCTATGATCATTTCCCCGCCCTTTTTATATGCTTGTACATATTATTATTTTAAGTCTGATCGTTTTTAAATAATGTAAATACTTAGATATAATAAGAATTATATGTTAATTTTCTGTTCAATTGTAAAATATATTAATAACTAGCATTCTATTAAGTATTACGAGACGAGGTCTAACTTTAAGTGGGTATTACACGTTTCTAGAAATTTTAACAAACTAATTGCTAAAAGAATTATTTATCCACCCACACACGTCCTAAAAGCTTGTTGAGAAAGGTTAAAATCATTACCAAATAAGGGTTGTCCTCCACTCAACGAGCGACACCTGACGATATCGATTCGCACACTTGATACATGTAATTTATACGGTGTAAGCGACGTCAAACATTCAAACATTTACATGAATTCAGTGATAGGTAGTACATGAATGTAGAAGCCTCAGAGAAAAATATTTAAAAAAAAACTGGCTACTCGGTCAAAATGTAGGGAACTGATGATTTAAAAATGGCAGATGTGAAACATCGAAATTATTATGTTGGATAAAAGGATAGTTTACGACAGGAAACAAATATGGCGACTGTTGGCGTGGTGACATGTCTCCACGCCAACAGTTGGTCTGACCCGCCGCTATAGATGTTTCACATCAAAACAAAAATTAGTAATAACAGCCTATTACAGACTGTCTTATTGCAGGGCAAAGGACTCTTCTCATGCAGAGAAGGCAAGAGCATTGAACCTACAAAAATTTCAACGCTGGTGTTCTAGAATCATTTATTGAATTCATGATAATATTTTGTGTGTCGATTTCTCTCACACCCTTAATACTTAACCCTTTTTAACCGACTTCCAAAAGGAGGAGGTTCTCAATTCG
The DNA here is from genome assembly GCA_949152395.1 of Agrochola litura. NCBI lineage: Eukaryota > Metazoa > Arthropoda > Insecta > Lepidoptera > Noctuidae > Agrochola > Agrochola litura. The sequence continues at coordinate 19,305,032 of OX424493.1, forward strand.
TCTGTATGTTATTTTTTTTTTGTAAGTTTGTTACGCGATTACTCCGCCAATTATGAATAGATTTTGATGATTCTTTTTTTGTTTGGTAGATCATACTTCAGAGGTAGTCCCATATAAATTTTATTAACTTTGCTTGGGTAGTTTTGGAGTTAGCTTCAATTATACGTATTTTTTCCCACTTAGTATGTAGATGATATGATAACTTCTTGTCACTGTTATTTACATAGCAGGTAGTAGTATTCGAATTTGTGTGGGGTAGGTACCACAACTAAAAAGTGAGAAATAAAAACTTTTTTTACAAAAAAAAAACAACCGACTTCAAAAAAAAAACACTACAAAGTGAAAAATAACTTTAATTTCGGAAGTCGGTGACAAAGAACGAAAATTCAAAACCAAAGACACCGACTTCCGAAATTAAAGTTATTTTTCACTTTGTAGTGTTTTTTTTTTGAAGTCGGTTGTTTTTTTTTTGTAAAAAGTTTTTTTAGAAACTGAAGGACCTAGGTACCGCTTTTAAAGAAATCCTGAAGCCTTGAATACGCGTTCTCTTTAATAATACCTAGTTCCAAACTCAGCAAATACTTAACTGGAAGAGAAAATCGCTAGGTATTGTTACAGTCGTACTGCGAGAGTTTCACTTCTCCGTTCTACCAACGCGCGTTCTGTGTACCGAAGTCTTAGGTAACTCTATCGATTCTTTGAAAACCTGTTATAAAATAAGTGAGGCAATGTTAGTGGAATAATAAAGTAAATAGTAAGAAACCCACTTACAAACCAGTGTCATCCATTACCGAACAACGGGAGCTCTATTAGTGATAATATGTTAGTGGCCGCGCCAAATTAGATTTGTTTTCGTTGATATACAGGGATCGTTAGTGAAGATGGCACTACTAAGGAGAACTTAATAAAGGTTGCTGAAAACACGGTCACTTAGGATCGAGTTCATGTAGATACCATAAAGGGAGGTACTTAGCTACTCTTTAATACACCTTGTAAAATTCTACTTTTTAAAATATACCGGGTAGCATCGACGCGAAAACTGTTACCATGGATTCAGTACATGATTCAACCCGCCTTTTTTTTGGGTGGGAAATTATCAAATAACTTCTCCCGCTCTGGGCGGAGCGGGGGCATGTCAGACTCTTACTGACTAAAACCCACTCGTGTTCCTTCAGTTGCCATGTTGCCAGGGGCCACGGTATCGCTTTCGGACTTTTCCTCAACCCCGGCAGGCATCAGCCCTAGCTGACCCCGTCAGTTCTGCTGACATCTCTTTGAGGCGCGCGTGGAACACAATGCGCCGTCGACCCGGGCCTGGTCCTCATCGGACGGCGAGCTTACCCATTGCTCACCGTCCGCCAGCCCGCGCCTACGGTGGTCGGGAATTGGCCTGCGACTCCCGACGTACAGGTCGTCTCCTGATTCTGAACCCCCCTGCGTTGAAACTTTTCGTCGGTTATTTGAAAAAAATGTGCTGTTCCATACATTTTCACCGCATAGGTATTGCACTTTTCTATGAAACAGCAGATTTTTTTAAAATAACTGACGAAAAATTTCAGCGCGTGGGGTTTCAGAATCATGTACTGAATCCATGGTAACAGTTTTCGCGTCGATGTCCCTGCCACTCTGTATTAGGATGGATGAAAAGCATTACCTACCATGACATTACCAGTATTAGTAAATAGGTATTAAGTAGGTATCTACTTAATACTTATTTAGGGCAGATTTTTCAGTAGTCAGATAACTTTTATCTGAAGAATAAATATGACAGTTTGACATATTTTCTGTACAAAAGCTGCCAAATTGAAATATTTATTCTTTAGATAAGAGTTGTCTGGACTATTGAAGATCTGCCCTAAAGGATGTTTTCCATCAAACGGCTCGCATCGTATCGGATCGGAAAGGATACGAACGGATGCGGCGACAGCCGATCGCGTCCGGCAGGATGTCGACGCATACGATCTGCTCCGTACCGTCGCTTGTGAACGTATCCGTTTCTGCGCCTAGTCAAATACTTAGTTTCATTCCTACCGTGTTGACGTGTTCTAATTTTGGAAAATAGTTGAAGTTGGCGAACGGAGCCGATCGCGCGTCGCAGCATACTTTCGGCTACGGTCGCGTGTCGCGGAAGACGCCCGCGGTCAAGCTGCTGGTGATTTAATATCGTTTAAAGATTGTAAGATTCGTTCCGATCCGATGCGATGCGAGCCGTTCGGTGGAAATCATCCTTTAGTATCGCTAGTAAACTTTACCTTCTAGGTATTTAGGTATGTCAATAAAATTCAAACTTGCAGTTGTTTCATAAAAGAGTTTAAAATTAATATTCTTATTGGGTGGAACTGACATTGTGCCATATTTGAAATTCATAAAGTCATAAACATTTTAGTATGAAATTGTTATAGGTAGGGGCTATTATAACAATTGGCAGAAATTTTCCCTGCCTTTTATTATTTGACCTCATCGAATAAATCATAGCTTTTGGGTAATTGTATTATAGTTACTCGTCAAAAAACTAACTAGCGAAACTTCACGTACGCGAAAACTGTTACCATAGATTCAGTACATGATTATGAACCGCCTGCGTTGAAATTTTTCGTCGGTTAATTTTTTTTTTAAATCAGCTTCTTTATACATTTTGACCGCGTAGGTATTGCACTTTTCTATGAAACAGCAGATTAAACCGGGTGGCAGGGACATTGACGCGAAAACGGTTACCATAGATTCAGATCTATGGTAACCGTTTTCGCGTCAATGTCCCTGCCACCCGGTATTAACACCGATAAAAAAGACATCGATTAAGACTGTAAAGCCATATTCTAATATTTCATAAACATTTTATGCACAGTCTTTTTATTCCTTACAGCTGAGCTGCAAACAATATCGGGGCTGCATGATCCCGTCGAGTGCAAACCTCTTTCTGATAGAACCAACAACGAAGCCGGGATCCAATATTTTTAAATATCTTTGCTAGGATCAGTCTTGAATTATATGCATAACGCAAAGAAGCTATTCAATTTTCAAATAGGATAAATTTGAAATGCACACTTCACTTCACAGCAGGTACAATCTTTGGCATTTAATAAAGAAATGAAATTATCGAATACATAAATAATATGCTTTCGTAAAGTTAGTATACGAATTGACGAGGCGATCACTTCTCATTTGACCCCTTTCCTTAATTTTGACAATAAGAAAGCTAGTTTTCTACACAATAAAAATTACTATCGAAGTCTATTTTAAAATCAGGTGAAAGCCTCCAAGAGCTGTTTCTATCATTTGTATAGGTAGGTATTGTGAAGCAAATTGTGGCTATGGCGTTAATTAACAGTAGAACGAGATGGAGACTGTTCCGATTCGCTCCACCGCACCCAATCATAGTAATCTGAGAGATGGATAGGCCACTGCATAAATAAAGCTCTCTACCGACTGGAGGCAATCAACTTTAGGTGTTAATTACGATTTCTGCAATATTTAATTCGAACATAACTGCCTGTAGTTAATTTCCGAAGAGTTGAAAGTGGTGTCTAGAACACGACATTTTGCCAGCTATTTACCTACTTGTTATGTGCCTGTTAGAGAGGCTTGTGGCTAATAAAATAATAGCCGCACGGGTCAATTGATCAGGTTAAGCTACGCTTGCCGTGGTTAGTCCGAGGATGGGTGAACATCTTTACATACCAAGACCCCTTCATGCCTCGGAAAGAACGTTATGCCGTTGGTCCCGGCTGTCGTAGATCTTTGACAGTCGTTACAGGTAAGTAGTTAGAAGCCCAAAAGTCTAATAACCAGTCTTACCAAGGGGTATCGTGTTACCTAATAACTAGGTTGTAGAGGTCAGATAGGCAGTCGCTCCATATAAAATACTGGTATTCAGCTGCATCCGGTTAGACTGGAAGCCGACCCCAACATAGTTGGAAAAAGGCTAGGTAGATGATGCGTGTTATGTGCAAATGTGTAAATTCGAAACTTCACAACCGTGTGCCGGTTAAGCTACTCAAATAACAAAACATGATTAAATAATAATGATTGTAGGTATTACTTGACTAGCTTCAGTTAGGTAGAAAATGTAAAAGTTTACTAGGTAGCTAAGTAGGTGGATACTTATAAGAGAATACATTATAAATAAGTGCCAATCTGATGTCTCCATAACGTTGGCAAGCAAATTGGATAGATAAGTAACGTCTCAGTCCCAATTTCGTTTAAAACGTCCTGAAATTTCATTCAGATGCAAATTATGACTAACGGTATCTCGGAAAGCCGATGTTCGACGTTAAAAATAAGTTGTTATCTCACAAAAAATCGGTCGGCGTTCGGTAAGGCTGTTTTTTTATTCGGAAAAACACGTTTTGCGAAGCCACTACATTATTGGTGCCATACAATAACTTACTGAAAGTGTAAAAAACGTTGCTAGGCTTTCATACAATAGGTATGCATAAGCAGTGGTGGTTTTTTTTTTCAACTTTCGTACCAAAACGTAATCGATTTGTCACAGGGTAAAAAATCTTGGGGGTACAAGGAACACCAAAAACTACATATAAATCTAAATTCTTATAGACCCATAGTATTTATAATGTAAGCAAACAAGTAATAAATTCTATTTATTACCTATAAGATCTTGATCTCGTTACTAACGGCTCTATTCCGGAACCTAATTTTGGTACTTATTCTATAAGGTACAGTCAGCGTCAAATAGTTAGTGACACTCAGGGTATTCAAATAAATAGACGCAACCAAAAGTCAATAATATCGGTACAAACTAAGTTGTCTTATTGTTGTCAACAATATAGTCGCTCAAAAGGTCGAGACGTTTTAACGTCATATAGATCGGTTCAGTCAAACCGCCATAAATATGGTTACAGTCATCCCGCCAATGGTATCCAAGCATTATAAGTATTCAAAAATATGGAACACATTAGAAAAAGTGGGATGACTGTAACCATATTTATGGCGGTTTGACTGAACCGATCTATATGACATTTTAAACGTCTCGACCTTTTGAGCAAATACATTGTTGACAACAATAAGGAAACTTTGTTTGTACCGATATTATTGACTTTTTGGTTGCGTCTATATAATTGAATACCCTGAGTGTCACTAACTATTTGACGCTGACTGTACACACGGCTACATATCAAGCTATACATTTCCAGTTTAAGCTGATCTCGCATTGCATATGGATTTTAATCAGCGCCTGTCACTACTCCATACAAGTTTAGACGTGATTAAAAACTTGCCTACTAAAATTACGTCAATTTACGTCAAGCGCTGATTAATTTGACAGGACTAAACTAAAATTTATCTTCTGTCCTTTTCATAATGAAATAGAAAGAAAAAGATGCACTGAACTTAAATTTAGTTTAGTTTGTGAACATGGGAATCGGCACTAGTGTTTCTTTTCCTATCATTTGAACAACGCTTTTTGGTAGAGATTTACGTGTATACCTAATTCAAGCGTCGTTGAAAATGGCAATCATTGTGGGGGTCTAGTACCTCCTGCCGGGATTGCGGGGAAGTCCGAAAGGGATACCGTACCCAGAGCGAGAGAAGTTATTTGATAATTTCCCACCCAAAAAAAAAAAAAGGTAGGTACTAGACGCTTTTTTTTTTGGTGGGAAATTATCAAATAATATCTCCCGCTCTGGGTGGAGCGGGAGGGCGTGTCAGATTCTTACTGACTAAAACCCACCCGTGTTCCTTCAGTTGCCATGTTGCCGGGGGCCACGATTTCCATAGGGAAATTCGATTCGATTTTTCTTCGAACCCCCGGCAGGCATTGGCCCTAACGGACCCCGTCAATTCTGCTGACATCTCTTTGAGGCGCGCGTGGAACACAACGCGCCGTCGACCCGGGCTTGGTCCTTACCGGACGGCGAGCTACCCATTGCTCACCGTCCGCAAGCCCGCGCCTACGGTGGCCGGAAATCGGCTCGCGATTCCCGCCCCGGGCGTCTCCTCCTGTGGCGGTTAGGGGCGTGAGGGCGCGAAATTTGCCTCTCCCTCACGCGTTCCGCCTCCTCCTTCGCGAGCATTACCGCTTCGCAGAAGGAGGTGACGGCCTGCCATTTCCTCTCGCTCCGTACCATGGCCTGAACCAGGGCCGGACGATCTAGTACCTACCTAAGTACAAGTATTTGCCGTAAATATTGTATTTTCAGGAGAGGATATCTGAAAGACTGCGTCAATCATATTTGCCTTATAAATAATGTAGGTCCAATCAAGGGCGTCGCTAGCCGATGGCCCAGGGGGGGGGAGACAAGTTGACATATGGAGGATGGCAAAAGTATGATTGTAGGTACAGTCAAAATTCAAGAGCATATGAAGCTTTACACTTGTAGTGCGACTCTTATAACCTCTACGGCGCACAATGGGGCTAAAATCGACGTTGGTGAACATTTGATTTTTAACCGACTTCCAAAAAGGAGGAGGTTATATCGTGGGTTAAGAACTAGAGTAGCGTAAGGGCAAAATGACAACTTCACTGGAGAGCCGAAAAACATTTCAAATTTACCTACCGTAATTTTATAGCTCTTCTATGGCAAAATCTACAGTATTTAGATATCTTATTTTTATTAATAATAAAGCTTTATTTATCGGCTACAGAATAGTGTAACTTTTTGGTCAATCAAAAAACGTTTTTATTTTAATAAAGTTTATTTTTCAAAAAATGGTTGACATACGTCATTTTGGCTGTTACATAAATTTAATAATGTATGGAATACAACGGAACGTCCGTTAAAATGGCCTTAAAAATAGTAGCGAAACTCTTCTAAAATTAATAATCCCTCGTGGCTACTTTAAAAATAATTATTCGTGGTCGACCTGCAAATGGCTGTAAAAATCATGATAATTATGTTGAAGGAATAACTCCAGATCGACACAGCTCTTGCAAATTGTACTTATCTGCTGATATATCATATAGCTATTGGACCACTGTAAGCTTTTTGCAAAATTACTCTCGACGAGGGCGAGGTTGCTCTTTGGCCCCTTCTGAATATCTTAATTTTTTTGAAGTTTTCGCTGTCCAAGTCATATTTTTAAAATAGATATGTCTGGGTCGTCCTTGTGATATTGAAGCCATTTGATTTTTAACCAATTCACAGTCTCCTCATCAGTATCTGTTTTACAGTTCTTAATCATAACAGTTTTCAGTTTTTTCAAATCAAAATAAAAACTTTTTTACAAAAAAAAAAAACACTACAAAGTGAAAAATAACTTATATTTCGGATGTCGGTGTCTTTGGTTTTGCATATTCGTTATTTGCCACCGACTTCCGAAACATAAGTTATTTTTCAATTTGTAGTGTTTTTTTAGAAGTCAGTTGTTTTTTCTAAAGTTTTTTTTCTCGCTTTTTAGTGGGTTGGTTTGTAATTTATCTCAGTTATAATAGCTTAATATCAACTGCTCATCACCTTTTACAAAATATTGCTTACCCCGATGAAGGGACTTTAATCGTTGAGGAGTTCTCCTGGTACTTCACCATCAGCTCTGTCTCCATATGCATTGTGACGAGCATATATTTCTTGGCAACCAAGTAGTCGAATCGCAATCGGTGAAATACTGTTTATTGAGTTGTTCCGGTGGCCATTTGTGGTCTTCACCATCAGTTCCACCTCACCAAATGGTGCTTTCCGAGAGCAACTGTACGAGTTACTATAAACAAGGAACGTTGAGGAGTTCCCTACTACCTTCGTTTTCATCATCAGACCCCTAATGATAGTCACAACCCATCTAGGTGTAAAGTTCTTATCAATACAAATTAATCAAGCCCAAACACCAGGTAATTGCTGTAAATCGTTGAGGAGTTCCCTCGACTGTCTTTCGGCTCCATCATCAGATCGACTCCAGACCTTCATTAAATAGTAGTGCTTTAAAATACTTAATGAAAAAATTAGCAACCGCACTAGTCGCCACTACAATTTTCGAAGGTTTTTGGTGTCAAATTAATGTACAGTAGTATTAGACGCGAAAGTGAATCAGACCAACACAGATTTATTACGTGAAGAACGTATATAGCGTTTACACGATTATTGACATAAAAACTGATCGCATTACTTTAATTATTTAGTGCCATAGTAGCGTATCACACCCTTACGTTTTTTTGGCACTGAGAAAAATGACGGAAGCGCACGAAACAAGGTCCCATAAGCAGTAACGGTTACTTTACGCTTATTTGGCACGAAACAAATCTAGCTTACATAATCAAACTTTCTGCGTTAAAAACGTATGACAAGATACGTTATTTAAGCGATTACAGTGAAGGCATATTCGGTGTCCTATTCGCTTTGTAATTCGAGTTTCGATCGTTGTGCTCGTAACTTTTTTGACAAAATAATGTCAAGATTATTGTAAGTAGAAACCATAGATATAAGAAAGAAGTATTTCTATGGTAGAAACACTTCATTTTGGCAGTAAGCAAATATCTTTTTTTTTTATACGTTATTTTTGTACTAAGCAATCTACACACTACATCGCTCCAGTTTTTTGGCACATCAAGGGGATTAAAAAAGCGAACGGTGAAAAAAAAAAATTTTTGAATTTTTGGCCTTACGCTACTCTAGTTCTTAATCCACGATATGTTCGTCGCGTTTGTTTTTTTATGTATGTCCACCGATTTCTCCGTCATTTGAGGACCGATTTTGAAAATTCTTTTTTTGTTTGAAAGGGTATGCTCCCAAATTGGTCTCATATAAATTTTATTGACTTTGCTTGGGTAGTTTTTGAGTTAGCTACAAAATAGGTACGTATTTTTTCCCACTTAGTACCTATTATGATATGATAAGTTCCTGTCACTGGTAGCAGGTAGTGGTATTCGAATGTGTGTGGGGTAGGTACCACAACTAAAAAGTGAAAAATAAAAACTTTTTACAAAAAAAAAAACAACCGACTTCCAAAAAAAAACACTACAAAGTGAAAAATAACTTTAATTTCGGAAGTCGGTGGCAAAAAACTAAAACACAAAACCCAAGACACCGACTTCCGAAATTAAAGTTATTTTTCACTTTGTAGTGTTTTTTTTTTTGACAAATCAGTTGCAACTCGGTGGGCCGGCAACCCGGGCCTGCCTTATCGGACGGCGAGCTACCCATTGCTCACCGTCCGATAAGGATCAGGCCCGGGTCGACGGCGCGGTGTGTTGCACGCGTGCTTCAAAGAGATGTCAGCAGGACTGACGGGGTCCGCTAAGGCCGATGCCTACCGGGGTTGCAGGAAAGTCCGAAAGGGATACCGTGGCTCCTGGCAACATACAGGCAACTGAAGGAACACGGGTGGGTTTTAGTCAGTAGGAGTCTGACACGCCCTCCCACTCCGCCCAGAACGGCAGAAGTTATTTGATAACTTCCGACCCTAAAAAAAAAAGTTGCTACTCGGTAGTCCCGATAGGAACTGAGAAAAATAACAATTTCCATATTATGAATTGGAAACGTCGTTTTTCACGCCCCGTTCCCGGATTAGACCCCGTTTAGGAGCTATGGAACTTTAAAAAACCAAATAAAAGTCAAATAAACAAATAAGTATGTGGTTCTTTGTATTTACTTAATTTTTTAATCTCTAGGGGGGGGGGGCAGCTGCCCCCTTTACCCCCCTTGGCGACGCCCTTAGGTCCAATCTGTCTCATCTGTCAAAGATTTATGAGCGCGCTACTCACCACGCGGGACATTTTTACTTAGATCATAGACTACCAACTAGTCTCAACTACACAATATTAAAGAAATAATTAACTGATTGTATTATTTTCAGTGTATCAAAGCAAAAGTGGACCTGGGTGAGTTTGTTTGATTCCGTAGTGTGCTTTGCACTGACACGCTTTTTGAAATGAAATAGACATGATCAAGTTCGATTTGCAAAGCGCTTAACGATATTGTGCATGCAATCGAGATTTTAAAAAGAAACGCGCGGTGAGTGTAACATGTGGCCGATGTCCCTTGTTACCCTCCAATCTCTATAGGTATCTATCTAGGATAGAGGGTACAATAGAGAGTGCGAGCCGTGTTCAGTGTTCCAGGCCAGTGCATCTTCATCAGTCGCCGCGGCCGCCCCACTGCGAGCGCTCACTCAAACTTTGCTTGCTGTGTAAATTAATAAAAAAATGAGCATTTTAGATCAATTAGATAAAAATAGTGTGCCTTGTGTGATAGTGGTTTTAGTGATAGTGGCATGATTTAAATATATATTTTGGTGATGTGGTGTTGATTTTAAAATTAAATAATAAATGCAGTTAAATAGCAAGGAAATTAGTTCAATAAAATATAATAAAAATAAATAAGTGTACAAATAAATTATTTGATTTATTGCAGTTTACACAGGTTGTCACACTGGATTTGATTTTTCAGTTGGTAAATAATATATTATCTCAACATAGCTAGTGTACAAATAAATAATGAGCTTTATTATAGTTTACACAGGTTGCCGCACTGGTATTAATCTCTCAGCTGGTAGTAGTTTCACTACACAATCAGTACAGTAGTCAGTACCAGCATTATCCGTCCACCTAGCACCTAGGAACCCAGTTTTCAGGCATCCAACACACATTGTCTTAGACTGATAAACGGGAGCTGTTTCATCCAATAACCTTTGTTCCTTTGCAGATTTTAGTAACTCTAACATATATCTGTTACTGTTCTTCATTTCTAGTGTAGACACACTGTCATGAGTCTCTCCGCAGTCGTATGGATCCTCCATGGTAACAGGAACATGCAGCTGAGGGAAGAATGTGGATTTCTTATAGAACATTGCCTTAGTCTTGTCTCTTCCAACACCTTTTGGAATTCTACCCGGTATTGGCAATCCTGCTTTGGCTAACTTGGCAAAATACTTCTGTATTCTGCTCATTACTTGTATTGGAGTCCTTGTTCCTAGTGCTTGAGCTATTTTCTTGTATCGTCTTGCTTCAATAGGCTCTTCAGGGAAGATTTCAAGTAATTCTTCCAACCTTTTCTGCTCTTCACAAGACCATAGTTGATTAAATGTTTCGGGTTTACTATCTGTGAACTTTCGTCCCCTAACTTTAGTACTAGAATCTAGATCATCTTTATTTGGCTTTGTGTCCCTAATATCATCACCGTCCATTGTAGCATCTATTCCATAGCTAGTCCAGTCAATGTTTGGTAGATCAGCAATACTTTGTCGGGGAGGGAAGTTTGGACTGCCTGCTTTCATTTCGTTTAGAAAAGACAGCGGATCATTTAGTGCCCTATTTTGAGCTTCTGATAATTCTTCTATGTCTTTCAATGCCTTCACTTTTTGAGCTTCTAATTTGACGATAAACTTCAGCAAGTCACAGTAATCTTTATTCCCGCGAAGGGCCAGGTGGTCCGTTTCGAAAGCGAATTCTTCATCTGAATCCATGTTTTCAGAGTCTATGTTATTCATGGTTTTATCTAAAAGAAACAATTTAATATTCAAGAGCAAGTCTGCTATAATTTTATAACAAAATGAGTGTTAGTTCCGGTATGAAACTGCCGGGTAGTCCAAAGAGGTTGAGTGTAAAAATTAAAAACAAACTAAATAGTGTGCAACAGAAAAAATGCAAACCTGAACACAGGAGCGCTTCTCTTGAAGGATGGTCTGGCCGGTAAGTAAGTATTAATAAGAATTTAATGATTTTGTTAGTATCATGTCTGTTTTCTATTTATTTTTCACAAAAAACTCCGCGATTTCATCGTCACTTTACGACTAAAACGTCAAAATTATTACGTTCCGAATCTCCATTGCATTGATACAAGCTAGCTAACGTTTCTGACAGTAACATCAAACAACTAGAATACGTATCATTAAAACTATATTAAAATGGAACCGAATTGAAAAAGGTCTATGCCTACTTCTGTTTTACTAAATAGTAATCGTAATTATTTATACAAAAAATTGGGGTGCAAATCCAGACCAGGTATTAAACAGGTACTGAACGCACACACGAACATTGTATTTTGCGCCCTCTAGTGAATATAGTTAGAACTTTTATGCCAAAGGCAGTCACTCGTCTGTAAGTTTCAATAGATGTCGCTGTTCATGCAACAACAAGACTTGTTTTATAATGAGAATGATAGATGGAGCTGCAACACGTTGTTCAAACAAAACAAGTTAAATATTAGCACAGAGGGCGTCTCGTAGGTAAGTCTTAGTAATTTTTTGTAAATTGGAACACATTTTGTTACAATTCGACATTTTAAATTATTAAGAGTCAATCAAGCTGCAGTACAGACCTGTGTAACATCGTACCTATTTTCCTAAAGTACGAAACAAAAGTTGGTATGTAAGAAACTAGATAACTCTATTAATAGACGTACCTCGTACCTACCTACATTATAAAATCAAAGAAATTAAAAAAAATCTGAAAGCTTCATTTTGGTAGGAATTCACTGAAGAGCGTGCTTCCTTCCGCTCACGTAGGACAAGGTAGACATTCGATTATGACTTGGTGAAATCTGTCACCACCACGAAAAGGGTCCCGCAACCCTGTTCTAAACTCGTAATAACTGTGCTCATGTCTAGCAAATTAATTTATATGTGCCAGTTCTCACTAATTAATAAGTGACCTTATCACTACGTACCTACCTAACTAGTGCCTAGCAGTAGGTAGCTACCTACTTTTTCAGTTACCTAGGTAAATGAAAAAAGGTAGCTAGTGGTGATTATGTTTTACAGGTGCCTACTTACCTTAATTCGTCCTACCAAAGTAGGTACCAATAAGCTACCAAATAGGAAATTTATATCGAGCTTTATCGCCATTTGGTGTTTTATTTAATTTAATTTAATTTATTCATAAACAATATAGGTACATTGTGTTGAATCCAGGCATAACATGCAATTTACATACAAATACAAAAGACAAAATACAACCCTACTTATTATTAATTAGGCTAGGTTAGGGCTTCACTTATTTGCTTACGTGGCTGTCACTACAGTTTGACCTACCTACCTAAGCTACATTTGTCTGTCTGTAATGGTAAAAGCAATGTCTTCTTAGGGTCTTGGCAGTTACAGTTAATTCCAAAAATTCTGACGACCGGTTGGTGAATAGCTATTCACCAGCCGATTGTCAGAATTTTTGGAAATCGATTGGATTCGAAAGCATGTTCTACCTGTGTAGACTTCTGTTTATTTTTAAATACCTAATTTTATTACCCAATTAACAAGGTGGCAGTCCTCCAAATGCTAGGCGAGTCGATCATAACGCCAGCATTGTTGACGATGACATCGATCTGGTTGAACTGAGCAAGCACGGAGTCGAACGCGCTCGTTATGTCCTCTTTCTTGCTCACGTCGCGTTTACCAAAAATTCTGACGACCGGCTGATGAATAACTGCCAAACCCTAAGAAGACATTGCCTTTGCCATTAGTGGCCTATCCTGGGCATTCCTGTTGCTTCAGACAACGCTATTTCAAGCTATAGGTGACTTTAAATGTTCTCTAGTTGCTGAGTAAGTTAAGCAAAGTATTATTACTTCATAGTCAACATCTCGTCATATTCCTGCGAACATTTCTTTTCCTATGTATTATTTTCGAACAAGTTACTGTAAGGTCACGGGGCTTAACACTAACTAAGTAGGTTCGTGTCATATAAAGGTGGTTTCCACTCGGTTTATCAAAGGCGTTGTAGGTCAAATGTAGGCGAACGACGAGAGAACAATCATGTCGAAAGATTTCAGTAATATTTATTAGGTGCTAATTAATAACCCTAAGTGATTAGATAGTTAAGTACCTACGTCACGAGGATTTGGCTTTGTGTAGGTAGATACCTGTCTACCTAATCTGCCGAGCTAATTATTTTAATCAGAAGGAATAATTAATTATGCAGGTAGGTAGGTATTCATAAACTACTAACCTACCTGCTCCACGTGCTTTTTACTCGACTACGGCAAAGCCAAAAGGAAGGGTTATGATTTCAGCAGTCTATGTTTGTATGTATTTTTATATATATTTTTAGTTAGAAATAGATTATTTGTTCTTCATGATATTTACCCACTTAATTATTATTTATCTACTAACTGAAAGAAGTTACCTACATGGCTCCTGAAATACAATACTCTAACCTGGAGCCATGATCTCACATTTATTCGTCAACCTGATACGTTATTGCCAATAAATAATTTAATTATTTATTGTTATTTCCTATCTAATTATTATGTCGATGCCTTAGCTGAACTGTCCTTCCTCAATCACTTTACACTTTAGAAAAAAGTCATAGGTACCTGAGTAACTTAACTCAAAATGCAAACTGAACACTTTCAAACACATTTATTTCCAATACCTTTAAACATGCATATCAATATTATATGAATGAGATCTTTCCGAGGTGTATCCGAAGAATAGTTCGTGGTCTGGACAGGTGCCAGGCAAGCGATTGTCTTCTAACTTACCAACTTAAATGAAGACTGTTGCGAGTCAAGTTTAAGTTGAGATTACGGCAACATTAAACTGGAACGGATTTCATTTAAGTTGAGCTTTTAAACGAGGTTACCGGATTTATGGTAAGGGGATTAAAATATAATGTAAAAATATTTTGAGCGTAGTCTGGGGAAGAATGCCGCTGTTTTAAGGCCAAAACAAACAATATTTAATAATAAATAATAATAATAACTTTATTTGCATCATAAAAGTACAACCACATACATATTTTGGTATTTTAAATATTTGTTAGGTTGACACTACAAACGTGAATAAATACATTCCTGCACTTAAATACTAACCAATAATATGATATCATATTTCTCACCTTTCTAACGTGTTATAAGTCTTGTGTACTTACATCACATGATAATTATTTTGTTCGTATTCAAGCACTAATCACTCACCAACAATTACTAACACTGATATTGTTATTTAGGTTGTAGCATTCGATTCACACTGTCCTCCGTAGGTACTATTTGAAACTGTATCACGGTAAGACAGTCTTCCTCTTACACAATTAACCAGTTCTAAATACAAATAGTATTCCACCATTATTTTAACAGTATAATAATTTAGTATCTATGATATTATGTTCAAATGTAAACAGGTACCTATCAGAACATCTTGCATTATCTACGAATAGAAGTGATCACAATGGAGGCAGTGTTAAAATAAATGTAGTATATGCAAAGTTTACAGACAATCGTTAGATTTTTATCCTAAAAGACTTAATTATTATTTTCGTGGGAAGTAACAACTGCAGACACAAATAATAAGTTTAGAATTTTAGATTTTAATCATACGTTAATGTTTAAGCAAGAGATATGAATAAGTGTGTGTGAGTGTGATATTATGTCGTCAAAATTGGAGTGGACTGGTTTAACTAGAAGTAGTATTGGCGGGAGGTAACCTATCGTATCGTAGTCTTCTGATTAAGTTACTAAAACAACGATTTTGAATTAAAAAAGGTCCAACTGCAAGTACCAGACTTAATTCTTAGAAATTCCCTTACGTCAGATCTTGAACTAAATGCTTTTTTATTCATAGACCCTACCTACACAAATAAAAACAACTGCCCATCTATAAGCTCTAAAGGGTTACGAAACCCACTCGATGAGAGGGTTCGCCGGTCGTCTAGATATTTCCTTCCATAAGTTACGCAATATCCTTTGTATCTACTTATAGTCTCTAAAGGGATGCGAGTAAAAGACACGGAGCTTTCGAGCTATAATTGGCAGCAGTCAATGGGGCTATTTATGGTATATGGTCTGCTTTTAGATCTGGTAAGACATTTGTATTTTAATTTGTAAACTTGAGGGATCGTTTTCGTTTTACTTATTCAGATGAGTTGCGTCATTGTTTTAAACTAATATGCGTGTTGGCAACCTGTGGTTTCCTGTATCCAGCAGTCGGTTTTACCTCTTTTCTTGTTTCTTGTTCAAAATATTCTTCTTGCTGAGCGGCAATGCCAGTGGATCCGGCATTCCCGGGGTATGGAAATAGGGTTGTATCCCTTCAAGCAGACCTACATTCCCGAACATATCGCTGTTAAAAACGATAAGTACCACCACAACACATTTCGGGATAGATACCTATTAGTATTTAGCTCACTACAGTGAAGCGAAACCGTATGAAAGATTTTGAATAAACAAAGAGCAGAATATCAAAGTATTCTCTTTGGGAGAACCTAAATAGAATTGAAGCATAAAATAATACAAACTTTAATTCTTGCCATTCTTGGCGGAAACTCGGAACAGATGTTTTTTAAAAGAGGATTGCTTTTATGACCTACATTGAGAATCTTTGGTTTTGCTGAATATCTTTACTGTTCACGAGGCGTATGACGTATCTAACGAAGGAGGAGGTGGAACGTGTGAGGGAGAGGAAAATTTCGCGTCCTTACGCCCCTAGTAACCGCCGCAGGAGACGCCCTGGCCGTCGGAAATCGCAGGCCGATTCCCGGCCACTGTAGGCGCGGGCTTGCGGACGGTGAGCAATGGGTAGCTCGCCGTCTGATAAGAACCAGGCCCGGGTCGACGGCGCGTTATGTTCCACGCGCGCCTCAAAGAGATGTCAGTAGAACTGACGGGGTCCGCTAGGGCCGATTCCTGCCGGGGTCGCGAGAAAGTCCCCTGAAATCGTGGCCCCTGGCAACATACAGGCAACTGAAGGAACACGGGTGGATTTTAGTCAGTAGGAGTCTGACACGCCCTCCCGCTCCGCCCAGAGCGGGAAAAGTTATTTGATAATTTCCCAACTAAAAAATAAAAAAGAAAGGCGTATGACATATGAAACACCGTTTCTGTATGCCGACGAGACGTAGATACCTATCATAGGTCCCCAATCATTGGAAAAAAGATAAACGCAATAAGTACATAAGTATTGGACAATGAACATATTATATCATCTCTGCTTATTATCACATGGCTTTTGCGAGCCTTGAGAGCATTAAAAGCGCAATGGACGCAGAAGCGGCGGGACGTGAGACTGTGTTTTGTGACATTTATTAACACACAATGGATGAGCCAAAGAGCAGTGGTGGCCCAGTGGTAACGGCCGCGACTTACGAGTTGTAGGTCGTAGGTTCGAACCCAGACAGGCGCTTTACTTTGTGTAAATTATTTCATCACCATTGCTCTCAAAACGGTGAAGGAAAACATCGTGAGGAAACCGGCATGTCCTAGAACCGAAAATTCAAAGACAAGTGACATCTACCAACCCGCACTGGGCCCGCGTGGTGGATTACGGCCCACTCCCTCTCACAGAGAGGAGGCCTGTGTCCCAGCAGTGGGAACATTTATAGGCCGATGATGATGAATGGATGAGCCATTGACAAGTGTCTGTGCGCATTGCTCTTTAATTTGCTGGAGCTGTTATTGCGATATTTAGATCAGTACCCTAATTGCGTAACTTACCTATGTTCGTAAACAATTTTGCCTAATTTGTTTAATTTTGACAGTTCAACAACATTCATTGCGTTGTTTACGTTGTTGAGCAGATTTTTTTTTCCAACTTATGAAGCAATAGATTAGCAATCTGTTTCAAATCGAAACAGATTGTGATTGTGTTGTATTATGCAATTAGGGTACCGGTTTTTGAAAAGCTTATAAATTCGACTAACACGCTGTCATATCTCATGTTAACTGCTCAGATTAGTTGGCTGAAATAATTGTTATTTATTTCTCTATATAACAGCTTGTTAGTTAAATTCATCAGCTTTTCAAAAACCGGGATGTTAGTTTAGCTATAGTCCGAAACAGTACAGTCAAGCTGTACTGTTTCACTACACTAGTTTCATAATGTATTAGATCTAATTTGCTGAATTGTTCATACATTTTTGATTTTCGTTAGCCTTTACTAAAATAACGTCACCTCACAAAAGATCGTGCTCACTTGACACCGTTTCGGCTCTCTTCCCCTCCCCTCCACATTCCCAATTTTATAAGACTTCTAAACAATCTCCTTGTTTTCTGTAAATATTACCATAATATGTTCCCAAGAAATCATGTTGCACACCCACGCCCATTAATTGCTGTAAAAACGTTTGCTTGAACGGGATAAAAACTACGGTTAAAGTAGAAAACCAGACATACCTACTTAAACCCTACTTAAACGGACGGGGCAAAGTTGGAATAAATGCAGGAATAAAAGCTCTCAGCACTACTCACCAGCCTTGGAAATAGTTACAGTTGGAGTGCATTTATTACCTACCCTGTTTCGTTTATTATCTTTCCCTTGCATTATGAATAAATGGGTAAAAGAAATTCGGTTTAAAGACATTTATTTCTCAAAAAAAAAAGAACATCACAGTTCACTTAACATATTGAGAAAAATTTTCTTGAAAGAAAATTTAGAGTTAAAGGTGACAATCGATTCTGTTAGTGTTGTTTTCTGACGTGTTCTCCTAGAGCATTTTTAAATATATATATGGTGTAGGGTTTGGGAATTCCTGACAATTTCAAAGTCCCGGGACACGAGACAGCCTACAATCAAAGTCCCGGGAAGACTTTTAACAAAAAAAATGTTTTTAAGCTATTGCATAGCTTTTATCGCGGGCTTTGAGCGCGGCGAACGAATCAAGAAATTCCGTAACGTAACGAAAATAACGTAACGAAAATAAAACCTAACACCCTCCCACTCCGCCTACCATGTAATGACGGTTCCCATGACAACGTGATGTTGTCATGGGAACGTAATTTTTGGTTTATGTCATCACGTCATCATCCCAAGTGTAACGTTGACAAATAGGAAGTATGGAGGTTACAAATGCTATGCAATAGCTTTACCGCGGCAGCCCCCGAGTGCCACACGTTTTTTTTTTAAGAGGTGTTATACTTTTTTGAAGATATTTAATTGAGTTAATTTCTGGTGAAACATATTAAAAAAAGGATTTTTGTAAAAATCTACATTTATTAAACAGAAAATTAAATCTTAATAACTTTAATGTTAATTTCAGTCTTAATAATTGCTTTGTTTATTTCTTTTAATCATACACAGATTCACTTTTAAGCAGTTAAATCTTATAGTTATAAAACGAACTAAGTTAAAAATCATACTAATTCTTAATAGCTTTACTATTATCTAGTAATTCTAGTATCTAATCATTGGTCATAATCACAACATTGTTAATTCTCATAATCACAGATTTGTTTCATAATTAAATAATCAAAATATAAATAGTAAAACAGACTTATAAAGTTATAAATCAGTCTTTTAAATAATCAACTAACACATTAATTAGACTTCTTTGCTGATTTAATAAAATAGTCTTTTAAAAAAATCAGAGCGTCAACAGCTTTGTCCGACAATCTGTTTCTGATTTTTGTAATAATGCCACCGGACAAGGAGAACACTCAATCGTTTTCAACAGATGTCGGTTTAATAGTGTTTAAGTCTTTATACAGTAACAATTTCAACAATCTTGTCTCGTATCGAGTCTCGACCCGAAAGTCCCGGGCCTCGAGACAACATAAATTTCGAAAAGTCCCGGGATTTCGAGACACGAGACGTCCCGGGCCCCAATTCTAATATGGTGTCACTATTGGTTACATCATCAGGTAGTTTATTATACAGTTTTGCTCCCCGTACAGTATTTTTTTTTCCATAGTTATTTCTGGGTGGTCTCAATTCTAGTTTGTCTCGTCGTCTTGCGTTGTATGTGTAAGTTAAATTGTGAAATTAACTGTTTTTTTTAAGTTTAATAATTGTGAAATTAATTAATTTAACCAGTTGCTGCGGTTCTTGATAGTTTGATTCCATGATACCTACTACAGAAAAAAACCGTTTATAACGACTTCGCCAAATGACGTATCGGTTATAACGACTATCGGCTATAGCAACCGTTATTTGACGGTCCCTTCGAACTCGTTATAAACGGTTTTTACTGTATATTTTACTTCTTCTGAGTAAATAGGTACTATCAATGCCAGAGAGATAATGACTAAAAAAATGTTTTTTTGTCTGTCTTGTAGATTATTAAAAATATTGTACACGTATTTTAAATTTTTTTACGTTATCTAAAGATTACGGCGATACATTGCGTTAAAATGTGCCATGACGTCACGAGTGTGTAGATTTATACTTACTTGTGACGTAGTGACCCCAATTCCCAACTTTAATGCATTTTATCCAAGTAAATTTTTATTAATATGATAAAGCAAAAAATACGTATCTAATATTTTTTTGTTATCTGACTGATGGAATAAATAGAATTTCTTTTTTTTAACCAGGCGTCATCCCTATTAAAGCTCGATTATGCAACAAATTAGTAACATAATTAAATTTTTTAATCCTTTTTATCTATTTAATTACTAATTCTTGCAGCAATTTTCGTAGAAGTCCAGTTTCAAATCACACCAGCAGCGTAGTATCATAGTCACGACATTTAATTTACTTATTTAGCGCATATTGTTGCTACCTAATCGACTTACCGTCGAAATTCCATCGGACCACTCTGCTAATTGCGCCGGAGCATCATATTAGCCTATTACACTGAGATGGGATTAATTAATAGCCCGCGAGAGCTTAAAAGGTGACGTTAGCCTGAGATCATTATGGTTCATTGGTCTACTGTTGTTCTCGTGTAACTTTGCCGTAGTTTTAGGATAGTGTGCCAAAATATTTTGTAAATTTTGCTCGTTGTTTTATGTAAAAAAGCGTTATTTGAACTTTATGCACTTTAAAGTATTTTGGCACACTTTCCTAAAACGACTGGCGACTAGCGTACCTACTATAGCATGATTTTAAAATCTGGCAGTACATGAAATCTACTCTAACGGACAACTGTAGTAAAAAACAATAGACGTATATATTTAGTAACCTATTCCGCTTAACTATTCCTAAAGAGTCATAAAAACCCTGTAAGAAATCGACACATGTTTCACCTCTCAACGAGGCATCCTCAGGATGACGATTGACTTGTCGCGAACCCGAACACGGCGTGTTGCTACGCCGAGCGCCAGACGCAGAGGGAGTGTTTTCTATTGTTTTATAATGGATTTCCGCAAGGTCACGCCTGAATCAATTAACTACCTAACTGTAGTAAATATCTGTGGTGTCTGGGAGACACCTGATAACTCCATTTTCGTCATTTTTTAGTTTGGTACTATATTGTTATTAAAAAAATCAATTTTATTTTGGCCTATTGCTGATAAGTGTAACTACTCGTATCATAGGAGTGGGAGAATCGTAGCGGTAAAAACGTGACTATTCATGATTTTTTATTAAGGGTTTGTTACAAATTCGATAACTAAACTAGTCATGATATTATCAAACTTATTTGGACTTAACAGGTTTCTCCCAGACACCACAGATATATTAATCCTCATTTTAGAATAAATCTTCCCACATTTAATGTTTAGTTTTTCTACCCTTAAGAATCCTACTCATCAGTCATCTACCTACTTACAACAAAAACATAAGAAAATAAAAATCTTGACACACACAAAAGGTTGTAGGTATTTTGATGTTATGTTATTTGTCATGCATATATTTTTGTTTCTTCGACAAAGGCGAATTCCATTACGTTTTGTGGGGCAAAAGGGTTTTTTATTATGTGTGAGTATATTTGTGGCCGCAATTCCGTATCAATCTGGAATTATACCGAATGCTTTGGAGCAGGAAATGAAAATCAAAATGTAGCCGTCAGGCGTCAACTCACTCACTGCCGACATTGCTCTTTACCTATTTACTTAGTAGTACTTGATTCAAATATGACTACTGAATATGAAATAATGTAAAGAATGTTCCTTTATTTAATTTAACTGCTTTTTAACCGACTTCCAAAAAGGAGGAGGTTATATGTTCGTCGCGTATGTTTGTTTTTTTTTTTTTTTTTTTTTTTATGTATGTCCACCGATTTCTCCGTCATTTGTGGCCCGATTCTTTTTTCGTTTGTTAGGGTATGCTCCCAAATTGGTCCCATATAAATTGTATTAACTTTGCTTGGGTAGTTTTTGAGTTAGCTACAAAATACGTATTTTTTTCCCACTTAGTATGTAGATGATATATGATAAGTTCGTGTCACTGGTAGCAGGTAGTGGTATTCGAATAATTATGTGTGAGGTAGGTACCACAACTAAAAAGTGAAAAATACAACTTTTTACAAAAAAAAAAACACTACAAAGTGAAAAATAACTTTAATTTCGGAAGTCGGTGGCAAAAAACGAAAACACAAAACCCAAGACACCGACTTCCGAAATTAAAGTTATTTTTCACTTTGTAGTGTTTTTTTTTGGAAGTTGGTTGTTTTGTTTTTTGTAAAAAGTTTTTTTTCGTAATTGTTTCACCACTTTTGACCAAATCTGCCTAGCCTTTTCCCAACTATGTTGGGGTCGGCTTCCAGTCTAACCGAATGCAGCTGAATACCAGTATTTTACATGGAGTGACTGACTATCTGACCTCCACAACCCAGTTACCCCCATGGCAAGACTGGATAACAGATTTTCGGGCTTCCGACTACCCGAAACAACTGTCAAAGATCTACAAATGACAGTCGGGACCAAAGGCCTCGATATGTAAGAGATGGTCACCCATCCACGAACCGACCTCGGCAAGTGTTGCTTAACCTTTGATCGATTCGTGCAGCTATCAATATTTAGCCACGAGCCCCTCTTGACCACTTTTGACAACAATTCTCAGTAAATTGAAACTTCACTATGGTTGAAACTATCTAACGGTCACAAAGACAAAAAGAGCTTGTCGTATGACGTGCAAGAGTCAACATCAAGAACATCCAACTCTCGACCATTAATACCTAAAATATCTAACCACTAACTTAATAAATCGGTTAGGACTGTGAGTGCGTTTGCTTTCTTTAATATTTTGAATTTTTTTTCTTTAATTAATTATTTATTACCAAACTGGAATTAAAAAGGTACGTAAGTAACGCATTTAACGGGCACTCGTTAAACTATTCCGTGCAAACAGGCACCTTTACTGCCTACCATAAAATGGCCATATGTTACGGAACTATGTAGCAAATGTTTCTACGAGGCACTTTGAATATTTCAGCAATCGTTTGCAAGTTCTGTAGGTTTTTTTTTGACCCTTGTTGCATTGTTGAAGTGAAAAGTTCTTTAGGTGCGTTGGGTATTTTTGAGATGGGAAAAAAAAATTGAACTCGCGACACCGTTACCGACACCTCATTTTTGTAAACGCGATTGTGCTCTTTATTTTAAGTTACGGATCAATGTTCTACACAAGTATTTTTCTTCCACCAAGGCGATCTTGAGAGCCACTGTTTTTTTTTTTTTTTGGCTAGTCATGCCTACTATACTATCCTCCATAAACCAGCCTGTTTGGTCCTTATCAAGCTGAGGGACATAGAAACTCCTCGACACATCAATGGTCTTTTCACCTCCATAATTGAGGTCTCCTTGACCACCGTAGACATTTTTTTTGGCCAAGCATGAGCGTGAGTAACAAATATAACGTAATATCGAACGCTTTTAATATTGTAAACAGGTACTCACTTCGCACATAACATGTCTTTATTTAACAGTGGTGGTCAGTAGCAGCGGTCGCGACTTACGAGTTGTCTGTCGTGGGTTCGAACCCAAGCAGGCACTTTACTTTGTGTAAAATTAATTTATGGCCACTGCTCTCAAAACGGTGAAGGAAAACATCGTGAGGAAGCCGACATCTACTACAACCAAAAAAAATTGAGGACATGTGATATCCACTAACTCGCACTGGGCCCGCGTGGTGAATTACGGCCCACTGCCTCACAGAAAGAGGAGGCCTGTGTCCCAGCAGTGGAAATATTATAGGCTGATTATGCTAAGTCTTTATTCATATCGAAGGATAAACCTAATTGTGTTTGTTGCAAAAATTTAAACCAACATGCTCATAGGATAGTTGTAGCCTTGTTTTGTGCGTATGTAAGTTTATGTGTGTAGAGTCGTACAAAACAACAAACATTGCCAAGAAGTTTTCATTCATATTTTACTTATTTCCTTACGTTGAGCTTAAAGTTGTATCTAGATATGGGTATTTTGAACAAGTTTGCCAAATCAGACTAGCGGGCGCCAAAGAGTCTAGTAAATTGTTCCGTATTTTGGTTCTTCTTATTCGTAGATAAAAGACTGACTTTTTGAAATATGTGTGAACATAGCAAAACTCTTTTATTTATGGGAACATTTAATGTGTTTGTCGAGTCTACCTCATAACGACCTAGATAGATTTTATGATTTTATTTACGAATTGGAGGTTACTTCTACGCTACGCGCTACGCTATGGCGTAGCGTAGCAGTACGCTATGGCGTAGCGTAGTAGTACGCTACGAGTGCTACGACGATTACATTTTTGACAATGTTGCTTGAATTTTAGCTGCTACCTATATAGAGCCATGGTTATGCATGATAGGTATAAAAATCAACCTCAAACTCAAAGCATTTATTTTAATTAAACCAATTACAGGCACTTTTGAATTGTCAAGGGGTCGGTCTGTCAGAAAGATGAAGATAGTTGCCCATTCCAAAGCGTAGTATCCTATAGAGAACAACGGACAAGAAACTCCATGGACACTCTTTTAAATCAAAATATTGTTGAAAAATAACTTTACATCAGTCATGCTGATCGTATCTAAGCCAATTTTGATTCAGTCGATAAAAGTCCAACTAAACGGGTTAACGGTTGTCTACATTGTAACCAGCATGTGAAGCCTTTCATACAGTAGCTTATTGGATTGTAAAATCACGAGAGCTACCGAAGTGACAAGTTGCACATAATATACTATAGTGTTGGGAATCAGAAGTGAAATAAGTTAAAAAATAAACAATCTTTAATTCCTTTAAACCACAGTTTCAAAAAAATATCAAAAGAAACAGCAGACGATAATGGTCAAGTAGCACGTCCGTTCCGAGCGCCGTTCAAGCAAAAAAAGAACGTTGCCGCACCGCGCGGCTCCTTTTAAAACCTTCCATCGGTTGACAGCTGATCGTCTGACATCTTTAAGACGTCACCTCGCCTGTCGTTACCAACACGGCCTCTCCTGATGCTCTGACGTCCTCGTCAGGTCCAGAAGATGGTCCCGCCTGATCTGTAACAGTGCCTCCCAATAAGACGCTTGAGTCTTCATTATCTCCTGTTATTAGACAGTCGCATTACATAAAAAGACAATAGATGTAGAAGCAAAAACATCTCAGATACATAAGAAGTAATGCGCATTACACAGTAAAATATCATGACACCAAAATCTTAGCTAAGATTCAAACCAAATAAGTAACTTGGTCACACTGCAAACAGAGGCACCTAGTTAGCGTGTCACAGCGGCTGTCGGCACCTAGTTAGTATACCGCCCAGACTTCTACAAACACCGTAGGCATAGGCTCTCAGTTTGCATACCTCCCAGTGGCTGTCGGCATAGGCATCTAGTTAGCATACCACCCAGACTTCTATAAACACCGTAGGCATAGGCTCTCAGTTTGCATACCTCCCAGTGGCTGTCGGCATAGGCACCTAGTTAGCATACCACCCAGACTTCTACAAACACCGTAGGCATAGGCTCTCAGTTTGCATACCTCCCAGTGGCTGTCGGCATAGGCATCTAGTTAGCATACCACCCAGACTTCTATAAACACCGTAGGCATAGGCTCTCAGTTTGCATACCTCCCAGTGGCTGTCGGCATAGGCACCTAGTTAGCATACCACCCAGACTTCTACAAACACCGTAGGCATAGGCTCTCAGTTTGCATACCTTCCAGTGGCTGTTGACATAGGCACGTTGTTAGCATATCACCCAGACTTCAAAACAATACTTGCCTTCGAAGAAGGCAGCACATGTCTCAGGAGTCCACTCACCCCTCCAGGGTACCATGAACTGTGCAGCAGCATATGTGGTCTTTCCATAGGCACCAGCCGGAAGTTGCAGCTCATAGCGGCCATGTTCCAGGACTCCAACTACGCGGTAAGGCCCGCGCATACCAGGATCAAGTTTCCCCGTGGAGGTTGTCGGTTTTTATTATCACGCTTGTCTTGATCGGCTTGATATTTGCACAACCGTTCGGCCGTCCTTTATCTTCGCATCTCCCGTAGCGGCTCACGGTTTGCACCAGACGATTCGATTTTTCCTTTGCTAACTATTACCCGTTTTAATCTAAAATTGAAAGCATGAAAACTAGTTTTAACTTGTGGGCGAATGAATCTTTATCCCACTTCTGATGTTGGGAATCAGAAGTGAAATAAGTTAAAAAATAAACAATCTTTAATTCCTTTAAACCACAGTTTCAAAAAAATATCAAAAGAAACAGCAGACGATAATGGTCAAGTAGCACGTCCGTTCCGAGCGCCGTTCAAGCAAAAAAAGAACGTTGCCGCACCGCGCGGCTCCTTTTAAAACCTTCCATCGGTTGACAGCTGATCGTCTGACATCTTTAAGACGTCACCTCGCCTGTCGTTACCAACAATAGTCATAATGGTTCACTCGAGTGTGACAACTTATGCGATGATACCCACACATGCTCTGAGATCTGACGAGGTTTAGTCACTGCAAATAGGTTTTAAAATATACGAGACTAGTATGTAAGTACAAATACTAGTAGGTACAGTCGAACCTGGATAAGCGAGAGTTCAAGGGACCGCGATCTCTTTTTCGCTTATGGAGGTTTCTCAGTAACTCGAGTTTCTAGCTTATAGGGGTACAGCAGCGGCCTTTCTCACTTATAGAGGTTGACGCTGGTTGGGAAAGGTAGAGAGGACAAAAAAATGTTATTTCCGCGATATTTAAGAATGACTCATAAATAGCAGATGTTAAATTACACTCGACTGTCGCTTATAGAGGTACAGTAGTGGTCTGTCTCACTTATAGAGGTTGTGGCTGGTTGGGAAAGGTAGAAAGGAAAAAAAACATTGTTATTTTCACGAAATTTAAGAATGAGTCATAAATAGCAGATGTTAAATTACACTCGACTGTCGCTTATAGAGGTACAGGCAAGTAGCAGTCTCAATTATAGAGGTCCACGAGTGTGAATCGACTTTCTCTTATAGAGGTTTCTGTTTCTCACTTATAGAGGTTTTAGGCGGTTAAAATAACGGGACCTGGCAATTACTCTCATTTATAGAGATTCTCGCTTACCCAGGTTTGACTGTACTTTCATTAACTGTCTCATTGGTTTCGTTGTTGCCGACTGTTATTGGTGACGATTTTAAATTTTATTCCTAGTAGTTTTTTTATTTTTGTTGAAAAATCGTAAGTACTGTCAATTTATTTGAAATTATAGTGACCAGCTCAATGTCATTGTTCCTGCTAAAGTACACCACTGCCTGTCTCTTTTGGTAATATCCAGATGACATAACATCACGCCTTTATTCCCCGAAGGGTTAGGCAGAGGTGTCCCTATAGTACAGTAAGCGCTCAAAAGTGCATGAGCACGCTAAGAGTCGTATTGCTGTGAACACGCGGTATAGCTCGTACATTTGTATGTGTAAACAGTCAGACGTCTGTGGTGTGAGTGCCGTACACACACCACAGAGAACGCAGTATCGTATCGTCACGGTTCGCGGGCGCCGCACTTATATTTCCATAACTTTTGTTAGCACGCATCATACTCGTACGCGTGACCTTGGCCAGTGTATCGCATTGCTAAAATTCGAAAGTAAATTATATGTGCAGATAGCAGAAGGCGTTAAGCGTTGGTCTTAGATTCAAGATGGCTAAGGTTCTAATCTCGTAAATCACAGCGCTGTTTTTGCAAATATTATTATTTTTGTTTGCAATAATAATATTTTTAAATATCCTGCCTATTTATTAATGTTGTTATTGCAATAAAGGGTTTAGAATAAAAAATGCGTGATATGTTATAATAAAAAATAAAAAATATTTATTCGTTATGTTTATTTTACTTAAGTATAGTTATCAAACTGCTACAATTATTTATCATTACTTCACCTGAATAATATGTGAAATAGATGTCTAGAAACTTAGAAGCAATTTGTATTATTTTGACATATTTAAATTTTGAAATGTTTTAAATTTTAAATGGATTTTTTGCACCATAAATATAAAGCTTTGATCATGGTCTAAGTAATTAAGCAATAAATAAGAATATTAGACTACTTAAAATATAAAAAAATCTACTAACAAATTTATTGATTTTAATGTTAAAGGCAGTTGTTCATATTAATTATTTTAAACTTTATTTGGCTTTAGTAAATATTGGTTGGTATTGAGGTTATAGCTTAAGTATTCATTTTCTTTACGAAAAGAAGATTGAAACTAAACCTCAAATTTTAATCCTAAAATAATACTATTACTAAAATAATATTAAACAATTTCGGTATATCTGCAAGAAATACGACAAACACCCTATTGAAACGTGCTTAAAAAATTCGTTACCATAAATTCATGCAATAACGAATCTGTTGTAATTAAGTTGGTACGGTCAATATTTTAAGGTCAAAAACGGTTTTCTAGC
Source organism: Agrochola litura (assembly GCA_949152395.1). Classification (NCBI taxonomy): domain Eukaryota; kingdom Metazoa; phylum Arthropoda; class Insecta; order Lepidoptera; family Noctuidae; genus Agrochola; species Agrochola litura. The sequence continues at coordinate 19,333,333 of OX424493.1, forward strand.
TGGTCTTCAGTGATGCAAGCCTTCAGAGTGCACGGCGAACGGTTCATAATGACGTGTTTTTAATAATTCAGCAAAATATCTCGTTGGTATGAAACCATTTGTTTCATTCACTATTTGACGTCGCTGCTACTCGATAATAAGCCCCTTCCTCATATCTCATAACCGTCACAGTATTTCTCTAGAACAAAGAAAAACATTGTTTTTATTACACATAATACCTAATTATTTATTATTCACTAATCGAATTAAACCTCACAGTGAATTTAAAACTTTAAAGGCATCTTCTGTCTCAACAATACCTCTGTACTATCAACAATACCCTTGATTAAGATTTATGTTTAGTAAAATATAAATGATAACACTCACACTTAGTCTGGTTTTATTAGATATTCACTTCACTTTTACGCAGCGCAATAATATTCTCTGATCTGATCTGATCTCTTCAATATATTTTATGCCTGCTTTTTGATAATAATAACCACAACACTGCGCTAAATGCTCGTCACCAATATTATCACGGCACGAACCAACAAAGTTCTATTAATTGAATACTTGTAACAAACTGCATCTACCCCACAGAAATCGAAATAATTTACTTAGTTTTTTGTGGTCTACCTGCTAAACTTTAATATTTATGTGAACAAGACGAATGAAACTAAAAACGAATGATGATTATCGAACTAGTCATTGGTTGCAGACAAAGTGAGTGTGTGTGTGTAATGTGCGTGTCTACAGTATTGTAACAACTTATAAAAGAAGGTCGTAAGTCAAACCGAAGCGTCAGTCTATTGCTTTGTGAGATTGCTCATGGACTTTTGGTCGGTACTGTACATCCACATTTCGCCAGTTATGTTTAAGTCCCATGTAATAGGGGGCAAGCCTATTGCCATCAACCGGGCACAAATCCAGACTCCGGGCTGCTACTGACAAATTCCAGATAGAAAATCCCAATAACACTTTGCCCGACCCGGGAATCGAACCCTGGACCTCATGCTCAGCAGTAGCGCTTGCGACCACTACACCAACGAGACAGTCCCCACGTGATGTGTAATTCTATTATTTATTTTCTTGATAAAAATTGCGATGTTCAGTAAATCGGTACGTTGATCCCATATTATCTTCTGGCAAATGAACAAAATGCCTCGTGTTGTTTTACGTTTCCCGAGTTTTGAAGCACTTTTCAGGGTTCGTTTTCGAGTTCAGCCAGACAACCTTTCTAAAAATATATAAAATAAATTTTATCGAATATCTAAAGGAATACCCACTGAACTCCAAATATTTATATTAGGTTTTATAAATGCTGCCGGTATTTATTAGGTACCTACAATAATTTTAGGGTCACCAAAATCGTTTCGAGTTTCAAAATGAATCAAGTTTTTGTTATGTAATTTAAACAATTATAACAATTTTAAGGGATATTCCTTTTGTCTATACAATAATAGGTAGGTTAACTATGGCAACTTTTTAAACTTACTTTCATAAATTTTTCAGAGCTGGGCGTGTGATACCTACCTACGTATATTTGGCCGGGGTGCTCTAGCTTAGTTACTGCAACGAACTCGGTTTAAGCGTGATTGTTCACAGTTCTAACGTAACCTAACTCGCTTGGTCGGGGTACTTTGGCTTAGCTACTACGTAGAACTGAGAGAAAAGGTCAGAAATAATATAAAAAAAACGAGTGAGTAGTAGTCGCATATGATGTATAACATCTGACATCTCACCTTGGCAATAAGCAACATTAAAGGGGTGGGGCGTCGTCAAGGTCCTTTCTAACGGCCAACTCTAGCACCGCGCCCGCTCGTTGGTTTAATCAAATAGCGCGCGCTTCCCTGGCTTCCTGTGATACACTTCCGTCCCTTCTCACGAAATCACTCCTACAGATTTGATTATTTAGATTTTGTTGTAAATAAGTTTTTAAAGGATCAACTGAATATTTCCCTACAAATAATCATATTAGGTATGTAGGAAGGGTATGTATGTACTATGTGTAACACACGAATGGCAGTAATTGCGCTGTATTGCCTCGTACCCCAATCGGTTTTTGCTGTTTGTACCATATTGAGGTATGTATCCTGTAAACAAATCCTTGTGGATCGACTTATTCTGTTCCGGAAATGTGCCCTCGAGATAACGCCAAACGCCATGTTTAGCTCTGCGAAGGGGAAGTGAAATCATTTCACTTTCCCGTGGGCTAAGGGCGTAACTGCTTATGGCATGTAGAAATCCAATACTAGCTTTTACACGCGATTTTACTCATGTGGAATTATTATGTTCGCCCCAGGGAAATGTATGATTTTCGATTTATGCAGACTTAAGCCTGATTTCCACGGTACGATCTAATTGCCTTTGGCATAGATAGATACCATTAGTTCAAAAAACAATAATAGTTACACTGTCTAAACAGTGTTAAGACGATGCAAGTCATTTACCGCTCAAATTTTATTGTATGCAACATGCAAGAAACTTGCATCGTGTAAATGTGATGATTTTTTTATTTTTTATTACTTGATGACTAATGGTTTTTTTTTTAATGATTTTGGGTCATTTGAAACCTCGGTACTTCGTTTTGTATTCAACATTAATACAAAATGGTTTTAGTTATGACACATTTGCACTCACAATTTTATGGGCTATGAATTCATACATATTTAGCTTTCATATTTGTTATTTTGAGATATAACGATGTCTATAAAATTTTAAAGTACAATCGTTTAGGTTTAGAGGACGTAAATACAAAGTAAATGCATAATCATAAAGTGCCAAAGGCACCAGCAGTGGCTGTGTCTGGCTTTGATGTGTCAGCCAAATATCAAATTCGGTTTGGTTAATTATAACAATGTACGTATGTGGGTACAGTTTACTTTCATATAATAATATTCTAGAGACTTACATCTAAACACGCTTAGAATTTCTATCCACATAAACTATCTAGTTGCTGAATGTACTTTCTATCCCCCGTAAGCTCTTATAACGACCCGCCACGGGGTTGTGGTTCTTGGGAATTTACTATAATTACCGAGCTAAGTAAGCCATTGTTAATTGTAGGACTCAAACAATATTCATCTTCTCTTTGTGATACAAGTACTCATTATACACCTTCTTAATAAAATGCTTAAATTTATTCATTCACTGTCAAACGACACACAGCATTAACCGGCTCAAAAAGCATAGCATTTCGCACAAAAGGTCCTTTAACGAAAGTGAGCACTAAGGACGGGTATTCGAAAATTCACCCCAATCAATCTGCCTAGCCTTTTCCCAACTATGTTGGATTCGGCTTCCAGTCTAACCAGATCCAGCTGAATACCAGTATTTTACATGGAGCGACTGCCTATCTGACCTCCACAACCCAGTAACTGGGTAATACGATACCCCTTGGTAAGACTGATTGTCAGACTTTCGGGCTTCTGACGACCCGTAACGACTGTCAAAGATCCACAAATGACAGCCGGGAACAACGGCTTAACGTGCTTTCCGAGGCACGGAGGAGTCTCGGTATCTAAAGATGGTCACCCATCCACGGACCAACCCTGGCAAGCGTAGCTTAACCTGATTGATTGACCCGTGCGGCTGTTATTACTTAGCCACGAGCTCCTCCGAAAATTCACCCCCTAGGGTGTAAAATAGGGCATGAAACTTTGTAGAAAAGTGATTTTGCAGGATTATTTACGTTTCATTATTATTAGTAATCGAAAGAAAACAACTTGCTCAATTCCTTGAGAAATCACACGTCAACGCGGTTGACAGTTGTTGTTTCGGTTAACCAAACACAACATTCACAACCACAAACATTACATTAAACAGCCAATTCTGATCAGAAGCCATTGATATACTAAATATATCAATGTCAGAGGCTGATCAAAAAAACCGAACATCCGCTCCTTAACGCACAAGAAAACGTACAGAATCTGCTACGAATATTTGTAGGTAGGCACTGTGATGAAACTAGTTCAAAAATCGTTTATTGATATAATGACGTCACACGATGAATGGTGCGGCTTTTGGCGAGGGTTCCGTGCATAAAGCGTTCGTTGACTCGACCCGGCGACCGAGTGCCAGTGTCAACATCTGCAGCGGACATTTCCACTTTAGTTGTATAACTAAGTTATATTTACGAATAGGTACTTTCCCTTAAGAGGAAAATCTTAGCTATATTTGGCCAAAGGCAGGTATAATTTACTACAAAAGCTAAATCCAGTAGTTATCTGTATCGGCTGTCTAAGCAGCCAGATTTTCCAGAATTTATTTTGCACCACTGCGAATGCTGCACGTTCAGATTTCGAATCATCCGAATCGATTCGAATTCTGTTCATCAATCGACTAGCGATTATGTTTTGAGGCGATCAAAATCGACTGGTTGCTGGCTGGACATTGATCGACCGAAATCTATTTGTACAACTAGCTGACCCGACAGACGTGTCCTGTCCAAATTTCAATTATTTCATACAAAATTCACATAAAAAAGGCACTTTCAGTTTTCCCGAATTCTCCAACTTTCTCGGCAACTTTTCATATTTTTCTTTCCGTAAGAACCTGATATACTATTACGAATATATAACAAAAAATTGCCAAATCGGTCCAGCCGTTCTTAAGTGATGCGCTTACCACCGAACAGCATTTCATTTTTCATTAAATAGAAGATAGATTGAGAACAGTCTTACTTTCTTTTTCAATTAAAGCACCTTTTGTCAATTACTTACGAAGTACAAATCTCTGTCTAGATTGCTTTACAATGTTATTAGTTCACAGGTGTTACATTTATCTTGAGTCATAACGACCTGCTAGTGGTTTCTTACGACTCCCATGGGGATACGGCGCAATCCTCATCGTAATAGGACCCAATGACCTTGAGCTTGGAGCGTTGCTAACTGGCAAGAAATATTATAGAAGGACTCATATTGCACTATTTTTTTTATTTTTTATACAGGATTTTTATACTTTTCGAATTCCATAGATATACGCATAGGCTATTTGGGTAGCTTCAATGTTGCAAAGGGGTCACGCTATCACGTCCTGAACGCAGGAATCTGCTGGATGCGGGAACCACAGAATCGGGCGAAGTGGCGGTGCTTGGGGGAGACCAATGTCCAGCAGTGGACGTCTTTCGGCTGAAATGATGATGATGATGATTTGGTTCCATGAAAATAATCTTGGTCAAACTGAAAGCTGTCAGCTGTTAATTGTATGGGAATTACTTATTATTAAAACATATTACTTATTATTATAACATCAACATATTACTTATTATTATAACATACAATTACTTATTATTGTAACATCATTATTAAAACCCCTCTCCGTTTTACGAAGACAATTACATTTAGAAATCTTATACATTAAAACAAGACAACCAAAAAGCTTACCAGCTCCTGAAACAGCCTCATTAGTCAGGCCTTGAGCGGTCCGTTTCACTTCCAAAGTCGCCTCAAATCTGTCAACTTCAGAACGAGTCCTATTTTTTTCTGTTATATTTCAGCATTTTTACAGTTGAAAGCACGTGTATTGTTCTTATTTGAATACTAGCGATCCAGCCCTGCTTCGCATAGTTTTTACGACCTGACAAAACATCGAGTTTTCTTTATTAAATACAAGTAAATATTAATGTATTAAACATATAAAAATTCCGGAATAAATTCTCTAAATGATCGTGAAAACTACATTAAAATCCATTGCGTGTTTTAGAATAACAACGCGGTCACACAGACAGAGACGAAAAGCGACTTTGATTTAAAATATGTATTTGTATTTGATTTCTAAGAAATAACTTGAAAGGTTCCAATACCAGGTGTATTGGAACCTTTCAAGTTATTTTATTTCAATACAGGACACAATATTTCTTACTTTTTCTCGAGTGTATTATTTATTTCCTTATCTTGGAAACAGTTGCTATCGCTGTGGTGCGATTGGAAACGTTTACAGTAGTTGAAAGGGCTTCGCGGCACGTTTTTAATTTGCAACAGCTCAAAGTTTGCAAGTTCTGAGATACTTGTACCTGACTAGAAAAGTGTTTTATTCTTTGCAAGGTCCTATAAGTTGAAATCTACTTTCAGACAGTTTTTATGAAAGAAAACTTATATAAACAATTCTTATTTGAATGGTACCTCTTTCGCTTCTCGTTTAAAGCATTACGGTATCATACCTACTTAAAGAAATCTGATAATTAATTGATTCAAGCGTGACCTTGCGAAAATACAATAGACGTGGATATATTTAGTAACCTGTTCCGCTTAGCTATTTATAAAGAGCCATAAAAAACTCCTTAATAGCTATTTATAAAGAGCCATAAAAAACTCCTTAAAGAAATCGACATGTGTTTCACCTCTCAACGAGGCATCCTCAGGATGACGATGGACTTGTCGCGAACACGAACACGGCGTATTGCCACACCGACCGCTGAGCGCAGACAGCGAGTGAGTGTCAGCGCTCGGTTTTATAAAGAAATCTGGTAAATAGTTTCGTAGAATATGAGACTTCATTCTGTATACAATTGGCTAAAATAAGATTGTGTAGCATTTTATGTAGTTAACCAAAAAAAAACTTACTATTTCTGTAATACCTTTTACCCTCATAGTAAGAGAACGATATTCCTATGGGTCAAATTATTATAGTATAAACATTGAAAAGTTTCCTTTTACGCGTAACATAGACTCAGATTTATGTAAATTGTTACAAGCTTATGTTATGGGTAATGTTATCTTCCATTATGTAAATATTTTCAATGAAAAACATACCCGCCCTGGAGATGATGGTAGGTACATAATATAACTTCTGTATTACATAAATATGCGTAACTTGTACCTAACTAAGCCTTCAAAGTAAACATAGGTAGCTACTGTTATTGATATTATCTAGACCTAGCGATCAGTTAGTAAGTTATCTTAATAAGATAATACGGGTTTCAGCATACTAAATACTTGGAAAATATTTTCACTATAAACAATTATTATAAAAAAAAGTTCATTTGCTTTTTGTTTTTAATCTGACCGAAATTAATAACCAATACTTCCGCAAATGAACCTCAATATACGCGTCCATTAATGTAAGCAATTACCGTCGTGATTAAATTGTACGCGCTTGTGACGATGGCACTTATGAAACCCGCCATGATATATAGCAGCAAACTTTACGCAAGTTAATGTGACAACAGCGCGTCAAACTAAGCCGCAAGCGTGCGCTATACTATATCGCTTGTGGTGGGACATGAGACGCGGTGGAAGGCGTTCCGACGTCGCGTAGACACGGCTACGGGGTCGTACCGCATAGTACTGCGCCGAGCTCGCTCAGTCGGCGAGAAGCGCTCCATGCGACACGACACCGCCCCCGGCGGTCGCTCGCACCTCGCGTCGGCGGAAAACTTCTAAATAAACATCCCGATTACTTCGCAAGATACTTCCGATTCTATCTCCACCGCCGCGGCTGTCGATAAAGTTTCAAGTTCTTCAAAGTTTTGCTGCACTTTCTGTCATCGCGATAAAACCAGGTCTACCTCCTCGCGTGATGTAACTACTACGACTTTGCCCCATTTACTAATGCGATTGTTTCTCCGTGTAAGCCACTCTTATCGCCCGCCGTCTACCACATGATATAAACTCCGTGATTAACTTTGTTCGTGAACTGGTACATCACTAACTTGCGCCGCCTGACAAAGTTTAATTGTTCGAGTGAATATTTAATTCGCGTGTTCTCGGTGGCGTCCGTCCGTTATAACACCAAAAAGAAACTTGAACCACAAAAATATTGAAGAAAAATATGAGTGTGACGTTGAAAAGTTTGCGTTAATTTTAAGACTCCGGTATACGGCATATAATTTGTTTGAGTGGTTAGTTGCGGGCTAGTGAGCAAGTTGCAGTTTTAATGCATAGAGAAGGCAATCTCGACGTCGTCATACATTTGAATGAGAGAAACGTTCGTAGTGTGGTCTCCAGCTGAGCCATTAAAGTTCTCGGTGCAGCTGGGCGATAAAAACATCGTAAGATTTCGGGGTTAGTTGTAAAAGGAGTACGTTGGAGATTTGATGTGTTGAGTGTGGAGGGTGGTTAAGGCTGGGTGGGGCAGGGGACCCGGATGGTGTGCGATGGTGGCGCCATGCTGTGCCTGGAGTCGCTGATGGCGAGGTGGCGCGAGCGCACCGCGCGGGAGGGGGAGCGGCGCGCGCGCTCGCGCAGCCTCTGCTCCTCAGGCGCCGACGGCAGCCTACTGCAGTTATTGCATAGGAGAGCTAGCAGTGCTATGTAAGTTGAATACTTGCTCAAAATAAAATTTTATGGGTTTCCTCTTTCCTTCGGTTCGATTGGGAATTAATGATTTCCATATTCGACCTTTTATTAGAACTTTTCCAAACACGAACGAGCTTCGAATATTTTACAGACTAAATTGGCAGTATCTCGTTACTAGCAACGGTGCATCATAAAGTTTTCATGCATCGTATAGTCACAAAAAGATTTGAACTATCCGATGAACATATAATTTTTTACGAGACATCCTAAAACCACTGTAAAAGTTTTAAGAACATTTTGTTACTACAATATTATGTCGCCATTTACCATGGATAGAATAAAATTGCAGTTATCAGAGTATGCCTATAATAGGAAAACAATATTTATTTCTATTATTTTCCCCTCTGATTGTGCGTTATTCATCCTTAAATACCTACCAACTATGTATTCAATTAAACAAATCGTGTTTATTGTTTGGTATCAAAGCAGTAGGTACTTTGATACTACACTATTATGGTGCAGAAATATGGATTTTACTGTTTAAAATTACCTACTAATCGATATCGATTTTCATTCAGTTTGTATTATTTACAATAGTCATATTTCCAGGAAATGCTTTATACCTAACAAAGCATTTCCTGTAAATTTTATCGGCAATGCCACCCTAACACTGCACTAAGCTACTCAGCAAGCGTTTCATTTGAAACTGATGCACGAATGTCAGTTCATACAGCCAGAATTAGGTAAGCTTCTTCAAACGCTGTTATTGTTTACTTTAACATTAATTTCATGACCAGCTTCTAAATTTCCCATGTCATCTAGTCAACCATATTCTCCAATTCCCTAATCTACTCTTAACCCCCTGATAATGCTGACTACTGGACCCCCGAGAACCCATGACTACTGACCCCTGAGTCAGATGACGTTACAAAGGGAAGATATATTACCAATAAATCACATGCTGTTACTCCCAAATACGTTTCAGTCAACGTCAAAAACAAAAAGATATTTTATGTGCCCCTTCTCGCTCAATGTGTCTAGCTAAAACTACCTAAGTTAGCGAACAAAAACAACCGTAAAAGGTATTACTCCAGTTCTATTCAACCCATTATGGGGAAAAAGAAAGAAAAACTGTGTAATCCGGTGCGTGGACGGAAAGTGTATTACAAGATTTTTAGGACATTCTATCCCTTCACTCGTGTCGAAGACCTTGGGAAGGCGTTAGAGGGATCATCAACGCTATTGTGTGCCTTAATGGTTATGCCTTCCTGTTGGCTTTATGTTAGGTACTATTCAATAACAATAAAAAAATGCTAAACAAATGGCCCATACACTAGGATTTCAAGCACAGACTTAAGGTTTCTATAAATTATTTGCACGAATGCTATCAACACGCAGTAATCTTCGCCTTCAATCAGATAATTAAAATGCCTACTGAAAAACCAAAAACGGTAGCTCTTATCAGTGAATAATAATAGCTTGCAAATGTTACAACACGTTGAAATGTGATTCTACCAAGTAATTAATGATCTAGGCCTAAATATAGAGCCATTGTGTCCGAATCATTTATAACTATAAATCTTCATAAACTCGGCACCCCTGACCTTACTACACAAATTAAAGATTTTTGATATTTTTTTTCTTTTATTAGACGCTTTCTTTCAGGGCCAGAATTGGTTTAGCCATTCATTAGATCAAGCCTTTCTCACGTTGCATAATTACCAACACTGCTTATTTGATAGATTTCGTTTTAATTGTACTAAGTACATCAATCATTATTTTCCCAAAGCAGTAATGTTAAAGTAAGTATTTACCTTTTCTGATCTCCATAATTGTAGACAAGTTGTAAATAAAAAAATAACAATTCGAAACCGAGACAGATTTCTATACAAAATTAAACAATAAACAAAGCAAAAGAAATAAGACAATCCCCACTGATTAGGGGGAAAATAATATCATAAAATATACCATTTGCTTATCTTTTCACAAGTTGCGTGGGGCTAACTAAGAAAAATAGGTTACTAGGGTGCCGCCTACCGCCTGCCGAGTTGCTCAAATGCACTTTGTGTTGGTAGCTTTGGCACTGGTTACCCTGCTTAGGCCCTTAGTGAAAGCGCTGATGTGTAAGCGTGACGCAAAAGTATTACAGTGCTTTTATAAGAATGTGTGAAAATGGACTTTCGGTACAGCACAATTTTGTTGCTAGACAACTTTAGAGATACCTAACACTGATTGGAAGTTGAGACCTGTCACTGATATTGTTTTTAAATCCTATTACTGCCTTTAAATCAGTTTATTTGGGAAGTTTCAGCTTGGTTCTTTCTATACTCATAATAATAATAAATATTATAAAGAGGTTTGTATGTAGGGAGTAATCTTCGGAACTATTGATCCGATTCCGTATTGCCGAGTATCATAGGATTATGTTAAAACAAGAAATTTCACGCGAACGAAGTCGCGGGCAGAAAGTAGTTTTCAATGTTTTTACTCTCGATCAGCTACATACACGCGCACTTGTCGCACTTGTCTTTCCACGTTGAAAAACAGGTGAACGTGTACAAAGTGTTTCTTTAACGTGAGTATCAATTTAATATATTTTTCACTCCTCTTGCTCAAAAAGGCCGTCATTGTAGAGTACCAGAGCGGGGAAAAAATAGCATTTCTTGCTCTAGGGGAAAAAGTAATTTCTTTTTAATTTTTGTCTGTTCCAACGAGCTTTGAAAAACGAAAAAGTCTTTATTCTTATGTAGAATAATCATGATTATGAACTCGAATTATTACTGGTTCACAAAAAAAAGAAGAACATTTTATTTTTGAAAATGGAACTAAATGCGGCTATCTCTTCGGTAGAATGCGTGCATTGAGTTGCGGCTACAGAAGAAATAAAAAAGACGTTGGCGCCAAATCTTTAAAAATTTTCTCTAATTACGAATTGAATTGGTGACCGTAATATAATTTACAACAGTGAAAACGTCATCATCTAGTGAGAACATCTTCACAGAGGACTGAAATTAAGTTGCCGGAAAAACGTCTCGTTAAATATCCAGAATTGTACAAATTGTACATTTAAATTAAATAAACTACCTATTTAATATTTTATTGGATTATTTTATTTTCTCGCAATCGTAGTGAAAAATAGAGTGTAACACACGGCGCTAAAACCCATTATAACTCGGTTTCTATTTACTCCCTCGCTAAAGCTCGGGAGTAAAACTACCTCGTTACAATGGGTTATTTTAGCCCCTCGTATAACAATCTACTATTGTGAATATTCTAGTACCTACTTTACTTGTCTCAACGATGCCTAGACTACCACAGATACTAAAGGCATAGACAAGTAACTATTGTTACGTCGGGTGCAGACACGCGGACTACTTATATTTTATTTTTAAAAGTCACTTATCTATTTTTATTTTATTTTATTTAATGTTTATTTCTGTATCTATCTATCCGTGACATCACTGTGGGCCCTATCAGAATACCAGCGCTGCGACATTTATTTTTTAAATGTCGCAGCATATGCTGAGATAGGAGCCTTTTGGCCTCGTACTTTTGGCCTCGTGCTTTTGTTTTAATGATACCTTGTTTTTTTTTTTTTAATTTTTTTTTTATTAATGTTTTAAGGTGAAGGTGTTTAGTTTAATTTTGTGATTCCCTGTGCGAGTCTCAATAAATACTTTTTCTTTCTTTCTTACTAAAAAAAAACTTATTTTTATGGTGTTATTTTTTTATCATCTATGGACTTTATACTACTGCGGGTTAACGGGAACGCCCTTCTTTAGTTAACATACTGTAAAACCATTCATATCAACACTTGTGCTTTTAAGTATGACACACGAATTCATAGTTAAGTAGGTATGACTCATAATAAATTTAGGTGCTCCACATAATGTATCTACCTATGTCATACCAACAGCGTGTTGCATGTCTGTTTAGGATATCAATCAGTCATTGTTCTTATACAAACAGGAAAACTAAATTTTAAAACCTTAGTATTTATTACTTCCCACAACTAATAATTAGCACCTATTAATTATCACGTACATACATTAATTTAATTGACTACTTCAGTCGATGGGGCTTTAATAATTGCTAGTTTTATTTTCATAATAATATAAAGGAATACTTCGAGGCAATTCTAGGCAAGCGCTACTGCTGAGCATGATTTCCTGATCCTTCTCAGTATCAGCTTGGACTCTGTATTTGTGCTCAGTTGATGGCAAAAGGCTCGCGCCCTATCACATGGAACTTAAATATTATTCGCGAAATGTGAGTCAAATTCAAATTCAAATTCAAAATATATTTTTTCACATAAACCTACAAGGGCACTTATGAAACGTCAGAAGCTAGGTGCACGGTTCCAATTGGTCGCTTCCTATGTAGAAGAGCCGGCAAGAAACTCCACGGTTACTCTTTTCAAAATAAATGGTTTCAACAATGTTTTCAAATTACAGTATTAATAGGTATAGGAGGACAGTGTAGGCCTATCAAAAAGTACCAGGTACTTAGTAAAATAGAAAATGGTCCACAAGTCTACAACCTACAACGTTGATGTTACAGGGCGACGTTATCGCTCAGCGATAAAGCCCATAAAATAAAGATGAAAAAAAAAAATAACCTACAACGTTCTCACATTCACAAAATCTAAAAGAAAAGAATCTATATAAAAGATTAACAAAATAATAAAAATAAGGACCTATTTAAATCAAATTACATGATTGCCACTACAGCTGTAACAAATCTAATTTGATTTCAAAAAAATATTGAAAATTGTATGTATATGAGTGAACTATGTATTCTCCTGCCACCTAACCCTTCGGGGAAAATAAGCGTCATGCTATAGTGGCGGCATCTACATTACCTCATGCAAATTACGAATCAAAGACCTGACGTCACAGAAATCCTGCATCGCGAAGCAGTGTTTACCGCACGATCAACATATATGTACTAACTTTCCGACATCAATCGTTGGACAGTTGTCCGCCAGACACGATACCGCTTTTCTATAGAGGATGAGTAAACTTTACACCCTGTTCCTCATACCTCTATAGTATACTCGTATAAGTATCCGGCTGCGGTCCAAACCCGACTTCTTATGATGTACCAACATCTGTTTGTACAATTTATATGTATGTTCCCTAAATAAGGAAGCACGAAGGTAAACAGGAACGATGGCTGTTAATAAAACATATTTGTTTATAATTTATACGTCGTTAAGAGCCCATTTAAAACCATTTAAGATGTATACGTTATGTGTTTACGTTTAGATTGTTTACGAAAAAAATATGTTTATTGAGTCATTAGAGCCGTTGGTGAGTCAAAACAACAAGTTTATTCGATTTTTAATTGCGTCACATTACTCAAAAACATTTGGATTTAGGCATTCTGTAAATGACGCCGGAGCCGTACCGGCGCCGGACCGCATTTTTGTGAATACGAATGAATATCATCCATGCAACGCACCGCCACCGCCGCGCCGCCGCGGAAATCTCATTATGAGATATTCAGAATTTTTTCATCCTGCGGTCCGGCGCCGGTGCGGCTCCGGTGTCATGTACAGGATTAAGAAAAACACATTTAGCCTGTATTAGGAAAAGCAGAGGTGTAAGTCATACACACCTATACTCCATTTGAAATTAGGTTAGACATTTAAACAAACCTTTTTACAGTCCGTTCAACCGATTTTGACTTCTATTGCGTTAGTGGCATGACAAATAGCCGCTGCAGTAAACAGTTGGTTTTGTAACCACTTTTTTGCTTTTAATGCCATCCTTATGTCTACGGGTGAAGGACAGAATTTTTCAACATGAGATTTTAGACTTTCAGAGACGAGTTTTTTAAACATGGATTGATCAGCCTTTCCGAAACAGGCGTTATATTGTCTTTCAAACGTGAAAAACGACTCTATGACACATCTACAACGGAATAATAGTAGGTATTATTATGACGTGTAAAACATATTGTAGCTCTCAGTTCTGTTTTATCCGTTTTCTTAGCAAATCCCCAAACATTTCTATTACGCGGCTCTTTCGTTAAAAAGTATCAAGACTTTGCAAGCGTTTAATTTCAGGATTCCATTAAAGCATTAGAGGAAGAGGACAGATCTTCTCTGATTCATTTTTTAAGAATTTTATAAAAGTTATTAAGTTATAGGTAAACTCTATTCAAAATCTAGTTTCCAATTGATATTATTTCCACGTAAACGAATTTATATTAAGTTTTTTTTTTTATAATGAACTTGATTTCAGAAGTACTAGTAAGTACTATTGAAGAAGTCATAAAAATATTTGAAGTTGTAGTGTAGCGCAAACTGAACTTAATGCGTGAACTAGAAAGCTGTTTTTTAAAACACATATTTGTTTACATGTTTGGAAACTCAATCGCGAACGAAGTATAGAAATAAAATTGCAGGATTTCCAAAGAATAACTGACGGACACGCTTACTCACGGTGTGTTTGCCATTTAAGACCAATAAACCCAGGTATTCTTACGAAGTTTGCTTTCAGCATTTATACCTACCCTAGATTGTTGGATAGTAGTATCTTCATATAACATTGAAAGTCTCTCACAACTCCTATTTAGCAACGCTCACGATAACAATTCAATAAAATTAAATGACTCAACAAACTCTCTGTATGAGGAAGAGGAAACAAATATTCATTTATAGCAGTGGCGTCCTAGTTCGTGGCTGTTCAAATTAGGTCATCTTGACAAAGAGATGGGCAATGAGATGCATCCCCGCTCCCCAAAGTGAACAAAACAAGATCCCCGCTGTCTCTGAATTGAAACGTACCAACTACTGGATTAGCAACGGTCCTGTATTCATTATAGTCACGCTTTCCCAAGTGGGGTGAGCAGGACTAATTAGACAAGATATATAACGTACAAACCATGATAAACATTGAAATTGAAACCTAATTTCATTTTAGAAGTGCATCCCAATTACGTACCACACTTTCAATCATAATCCGAAGGATTTTGAAGGAAGTTCCTAAAACATTGCTTCAATAATTGTTTTGTATTTACATTTGTCTGCCTAAAAGCTTATTTAGTACAACCCTGTACAAGTGTTGGGATGAAAAAGAATTTATAAACACACTGGCCGAACAGTATTTGATCCGAGAGAAAATCGAACTTGTAATGTAAGATTTACACCGGCCGGCGCCCGTTAGGTCGCAGATTCATCAGAGCGCATTTTACAATGTGTTTTAAAGGAAAATGAAGCTTCTATGAAGTAGTTAAATGTCATATTGACGCAGCAATGTACTCTATTCGTACAAAAGCCACTAACTTAGGTACTGCACCAATAAAGCCATCAACCGTAGACACTACCCCTATATCGAATACATTTCGCCCATTCTTGTTTACAGTTCCGCGTTATCCTTGTTTCGTCCAATAAAATGAGGATAAGTAGTTCTTCTTGCAAGTGTTTGTCTTGTCTGGCGTCGAGGTCCGCTTTCTTGCTCCCGTCCCAACTTTATCTGTGGTAAACACAGTGGTACTAGATCTTTTTAAACGACACTCACCTATCAACTTAAAGTATAGGACTCCAACTTTTTACTAGTTTTTTTAGACGGGTGACGTCAGCGATTTTTTATTAAAAGTCTTAAGTATTAATGAGCGGACTCTCTCTGTCTTACAAAGCAAAAATGTAAAAAAACCGGCCAAGTGCGTGTCGGACCACGCACAATGAAGGGTTCCGTAGTTGGGATGAATTTATCCCAAAAACAAACTTATCTTTGTAGTTGAAAAAGATGTTCTCCCATACGGAATGTATGGGAAAACATGTTTTTGCAACTGCAAAGTTAAGTTGGTCAATTATTACTCGTTAACTTGTAAAACCTACTTAGCTGTGATAGTTTTCGTTTTAATTTCGTTATATAAGCTACTGCTGTGATTTTTTTCACACATCCAAAATCAACCATTTAGCCGGCAAGGGCTAATTTTTGTTAGAGTCAAGTGTCCCCCCACACTTGACTCTAACAAAAATTAGCACTTTAAAGCTTAATATTTCGCAAACGGATCCCTAAATCCAAAAATGGTATTCGCATACTCATAATTTTTTTGAAGGACCTTTCCAATGATACCCCACACAAAGGGACAGAAAAAAAAAAAAATCACTACTTTACGAGTAGGGGAGGTACCTCAAAAAATTTTTTTTCTTAATATTATTTTACTACTTTGTCAGCGTAATTAATATATACACCCATACCAAATTACAGCTTTCTAGTACTAAGGGTCTCGGAGCTAGATCGCGGACGGACAGACAGACAGGCAGACGGACATGACGAAACTATAAGGGTTCCTTGTTAACCACGAAACCCTAAAAACCGAATACAAAAGGATGATTATCTTAGTATATAAGGATCTATTGGATAATAATACACGACCCCCGATAGCTTGAACCCTAACCGTTATTATTTGTGCTGATATTTTGTTTTTTAAATATAAAAGCTAAAGATTTTAAACATTACACACCCTTTTTCTGTCTAGTTCATGTTCATGAATTACAATAGTCCAAAACTATGTAGAAATATGATTGAAAAAATTTATTTAGCAATAACAAAATTTATTTATATTTATTCCAAATCTCAGACTACTCCTACGTCTCCGTCGTCTGTAATTCCGTTCAATTAAACCGTGTTCTGTAATCAGTCAAAGTAGGTTTAACAAGCGTTATATCTAGACGAATGGTCAGACGGCTTTATTACCATAAGCACATGCAATCTACTTTGTTTGCGTCCGCAATCCTCGGCGCGGTCTGCGTCAAGGTAAACACACCGTTCATTGACCAAACCGATAATTAAAAGCTAAGGGTAGGGTCGGCGATAAAACCTGACGACAACGACACGATTGGGGCCCACAAAACTAGGTTTATACCGCCCCTCATGTTCTACTTTTATGCATATTATCTAATACTTATCTTCACACCTGAAATTGAAATCTTTGTGGTGGTGAAAGTTTGTTAGTCGTTATTAGTTATGGGCTTGTGATTAGTATGCTACTTAAGGAGGCATGTTAGAACTAAGAAAAGTGTCTGTTGGGAGAGTGTATTTCTAAGTTAACGACTATCACTTCTCCCATAAGAATGTCTTGAACTTGTCAAACATCTTATATCATTCTCTAGACACACAAATCTTGAAGCAAATATCATAGTCAGACATAGTAGCAAGTACCAGGCATGCAGAACTATCAGGAAAGTTTCAATACTAAGAGAACTAATACAGCGACAGTCAAGTGTTGGTATGTGGAGCAGTCTCCACCAGAACTTCGGCAATAAAGCAGGTCCTGCTCCTAATGGGCGCTTTGACATGCTAATTAAAGTGAATCGCCCGAACATATTTCAATGATAGCTCAAAGTTATATTAAGTTATTCCTAATTTAATATTCTAAAAAGATCTTTTATGTCTCAGTTTTAATAAGTTTTTATTAAAGTGAGGGCAATGGGTCTTGGTTAAAAGGTTATTTACTGGTCTAAAACTAAGATTTGTTAAGATACTGAAGAGTCCCGGCGTGCTCATGTCAAGTGCTCTTAAAAGCTCTTGTTTGATGTTACGGCCAGTTGCTCCTTAATAATATCAAGATATATTGCATTTCGCAGTAAACAATATTTGATGAATTCAATGTTAACTGTACCTGTTAAAGTAATTTAGTAGATTTTTTTTCTTGGAATAATCTCTCAATGGTTTAAAATATAAACAAGTTATTTCGCATTTCTTACAATATAAAGATATCAGTATCTCTTAAATTTAAATTTATTCGCTGCTCGAAATTCATGAGAGATAGCAGGACGAATATAAACTTGGTTGTACATGAACCGTAATTTTAAATTACGAAGCCGGTAAAGCCGCGTGAAACTTTACGTAATAAATTACAGTGAAGGAACACCATATATGTTCCGGATTTTCGAAATACAGCTGCGATGATATTATTTCACAATGATAACCGAATTAATTCATAATTAATTTAAATATCCACCAAAATGTTAATGCAGCTGTCGACTTTCGAATTTAATTTCCAACGTCGAGTAAATCGCGATTGTGTTTTTCTCTTCTGCTTATTATTTAAGTGATTTATGATGAAATCTATTGAGGAAATCTAAATATAACTAGCCATAATCGCCAACACGCAGTTAGCATGCCTGATAAAGGAGGAAAAACAATCGGCCTAACAATCGTACAGTTTATTAATGGCTTATTTATCAATCCTCAGTACTAAATCGCGCGTTGTGCATTTTCATATTTATTTTAAAGAAAATACCCCCCTGTGGATGTACCTGCTACAGATTGTGCAATCCACGAAGACGCGCCCCACTCTGCGATTACTGTACTGTAAGCTGTACTTTAGTACGGAACGGAGCGGAGTGGGGCGCGTCTTCGTGGATTGCACTATCTATACAGGGACACCTCTGCCCAAGCCTTCGGGGAAACAAGGCGTGATGTTATGTTTTATTTGTTTAAAGTAAATATAAGACAATTTACTATCTTGTGTTCTAATCCTAACTAATATTACAAATGCGAAAGTGAGTTTGTTTGTTTATTTGTTACGATTTCACGCTAAAACGGCTGAACAGATTTGGATGAAATTTAACACATAGGTAGACCATGAACTGGATTAGGACATAAGATAGTCTTTATCACGATATTCCCACGAGATCGAGACTTATGTAAGTGAAACCGCGGGCCGCAGCTAGTACAAGATATAAAATGGTGTCTGATGCCTGTAGAGTAGGTATAGATAGTACATCACAGAGTTATTCGGTGTATGGTCAAACTTAGCGTAAAACATCAAACAAGAAAAAACTTGGAAAACAGAATGCCACTATTCTATTCTAACACCAACTTACACCATAAATCTTGGTATAACGAGTGCGAATTCGCAGATATTCCTGTCTGAATTTCAACCTGAAGTCTTTGGATAAAACAAAGTGCTTGCTCGATAAGTTGCTCATACCACAGTATAAATAAATAACAGTATTATGTCTTCATAGAAAACGGCCGAAACGACGCGCTACGAAATCTCAGTGATATTAGTACGCAACAGTCTCGGGTGAGCGGCAGTTATGCACAGACGCGGAAGGATCTACCGAGCGGACGTAGGTAATTATTTCAAGGTTGCTGCTGAGACATAATACTGTTACTTCATTATACTGTGCTAATACTTACCAGTAAGACAGGTGTACATATGTGGACCATAACTCACTCTGACTTTCCCAAGTTTGGCGCTTCTTAGTTAGATATGGAACGCATTTGCATGTTAAGTGCACGTGCACGTAAGAAGTGATTTGTTGGTATTCTAATACGTGTCTAATTTTAGCTCTTTATTTGCACCAGTGACATCTTTTAAATCAAAAATCAAATTAAATCATTTATTTCTTTGCAAAAAATGGATATGGCACATAGGTGTTTTTATAGTAAAGTTCTCCATATTTTACCGTCACGTGGGCATGCAAAGGTTTACATTCCAAATAAAAAATGTAGAAATATGCAGATCATTGGAATTACAAAAAATTTAATAAAAATGTTAGTGTGGTCACAGCAATAAAAAAATATGAAATAAGACTAAGTAAGCGAACCAGGTTCACAATAATTATGTCAATCAGGGTAATAGTATGTCAATTAGTTAGTGAATCATCATTAAAAAAATCGTCAATCGTGTAATAAGTTTTCATAATTAAAAATTCGTTTAGCGCCCTTTTACATTTTAATGTAGTCATATTTTTTTTATTGACTGGATCTTAAAACCTCTTTAGGCGCGTTGGGCATTTTTGAGATGGGACTAAACCATTGATTTCAGCTTTTGACCATTAAAAAGACATCAACGCATTGATTACCGCGGTGCCAATTTTTTTCAAGTTTTCACTTCTGTCAGCACTCCCGGAGTACCACTGTTTTTTTTTCATGTCTTCCTGATATTATGGCGGCGATATAGGACTCTTAGTTAGCAACATAACATATCATAATGCTTGTTTTCCCGAAGGGTTGCACAAAGTTGCACCTAAACTTCACCCACTTTTCGGCAGTTACCCTTAGTTAGGTCGGTTTACCCTTGGTTAGATTTTATTGTTATATACAGGGTGGCAGGGATATCGACGCGCAACCTGTTACCATGGATTCAGTACATGACTCTGGACCCCACTGCGTAAAAATATAACGCCGGTTATTTAAAAAAAAATTGTTGTTCCAAACACTTCGACCGAGTAGGTATTGAACTTTTGTATGCAACAGCTGGCTTTTAAAAAATAACCTATGAATATTTTCAACTCAGTGGGGTCCAGAATCACGTACTGAATCCACAGTAACAGGTTGCGCGTCGACCCTGCAACCCTGTATAACAGTCAAATGTGTTGTTATATCCTAAACCAAATCACAATTCATATGGTTGCCGTAATAAATTGCGGACGGTGAGCAATGGGTAGTTCGTCATCCGATAAGGATCAAGCCCGGGTCGACGGCGCGTTGTGTTCCACGCGCGCCTCAAAGAGATGTCAGCAGAACTGACGGGGTCCGCTAGGGCCGATGCCTGCCGGGGTTGCGAAGAAGTCCGAAAGGGAGATCGTGATCCCCGGCAACATGGCAACTGAAGGAACACGGGTGGGTTTTAGTCAGTAAGAGTCTGACACGCCCTCTCGCTACGCCCAGAGTGGGAGAAGTTATTTGATAATTTCCCACCCAAAAAAAAGCCGTATAAATTAGGAACAGTTAAAATGTGTGGAGCGGTAAGTTGGTTCACGTGAGCCAATTCGATTTCCACTGAACTCCCTCCGCTATACAATAAATACTTACTTCTAAGGCACCGTATAATTTACATAACATAACCGTGCTGAGAAACCGCAATAAAATACAGCTAATCGGCATAATTTGAATAACACAACAATTTGCAGCGGGGAATGAAATTTCCATTTTATATTTTTACTTTGACTAAGATTAATTGATTTTATGATAAACAAATTTTAAAATTCATCATCGGATGTTGAATGAAAATTAATAAAGATACATTTCAGTGCTAGGAAAATGAGCCCGCCGCGGTCAGGAGAAATTTCATTTTACTCAAAGAGCTACTGAAAATTAATTTCTTACTAACTTAAAATGCAAATGTATGGGCGTCAACTAAGTATTTTGTGATGCAAATGGGATGTTTAAGTATGCCTTTGGTGTAAGAAAAAAAGTCAAAAGGTAATTATTAACTAGTGTCGTAGACTTGGCGTAGCCGTCGTAGCCGCGTAGCCGCGTAGCACTTGGTTTACGGGAGGTTAGTTTGCGTGCAATATTTGTACTGTTGCTACTTTTTATACATCAACTTATTTTTTTTATAAAGGTTTCCACGTTCCATGCATGATATTGAGGCCTAAATTATGTATTGAGATATGTTTTCCAAGAATACATAATCCGTGAGAAATTACTATGTTTAGTATTCATTCATTAGGAGTTTTACATTTGAAAAACATTTTTCAAATGAATTTAGGGTTGCTTTTTACGAATTCAAGACATGCGATAACACGAAGTCTTTCTTGGAATGCTATCCGACTTTCTTAAATAAAATAAAACTTTACATCAAAAGATCAGCTTATAAGATTTACGGTACTAAAAGAAATGAATTTTAAATGACCTTGTTCCCACAATGAAAGAAAACTAGCTTCAATTTCAAATTTGACCCGTTCCTCGCTATCAATCACAAAACCGGAACGTTCATAGGTCGGACGTGTTCCGGTTCGCTCCCTGCCCGTGCCGGCGCCGGCCACAGCTAGTAATTACTCAAATCAATAATACAATACGTGCCGACACTCTGGTACTCCGGTACCTTCGATATAATCCATTTATTTTCGAGTCCAGAAATAAATTAAAAGCAGACGTCTTCGTTTGCTTTTTGTTTTAGATGATGGAAAGACTGTCTCAAAATATTGAATACCATTTTTAAATATTACTTTGACACTGAAAAAACAAGTGCCGGCTACTTAGTAGGCACTTGTTGTTTGTTCTATCAACTTTGGCACGTCATTTGAAGTCAAGTTATATTGAAAAAAAGAATAAACAAAACACTGTTATTTTTGTGCGATAAATAAAATGTAGGTTAACAACTTGTCGTTCAAAACTTCAAACAAAACATTTCATGGCCGACATCTTACTAATACCAAATTGTTATGTTTTGCAAAAAGAAATAAATTATTTTGCTGTCACTTTTTTGTGGTTAGTGTTTAATGAAGGGAATTTATATTTCCTTATTTGTGTGAAATATGAAGAACTAAAACTTAAAAAAAATAATTGAACTCAATAATAAACTGTAATAAAGGATGCATTTGTCTTTCTACAGAGTAATTAATAGGTCAGAGGCGACAGCAAAACAGCGCCCATTTAATTTGCTTCAACTTTGGCACAAATTAATTCACGCTGTCATTGTTTTTATCGCTTGCCAGGCAATAAAGGCTATGTTCCCTCGACTTAAAAGTTAGACACTTTGGATTTATTGTATGGTGATGATGTACATATTGGAAGGCCTCCCATAAGATGGAAAGATGACCTTGTGAAGGCCGCAGGAATCCGCTGGATGCGGGAAGCACAGAACCGGTCGAAGTGGCGGTGCTTGTCTATGTCCAGCAGTGGACGTCTTTCGGCTGAGATGATGATGATATTAAATACATGTTATAATTGAATCTTTATTCGGGTTAGGTTAGTAGGCGCTTTTAAAGCTTTAGAATGGCTCTACTAACAGCTTTCGCGTAGGTAAGCGGTCTTCTTCTTTGTGTCGATGGCACGATATTTTACTAATTTTGTCGGCTTAAAACTTCGGCTTCAGGTACTAGTGTTAATAATAAATTTCGCATGTCGAAGGTTTATGTCTTTTCCAACTTTGGAAAATCTATTCCATTTCAAGGACGAAAGCCATTTCATAAAATCACAAATCTTAACAATGAATATGAATTGACCTAAACAAGTCGCAATAATTAACAAGTTCATTTTATTTAACCGTTCATTACATTTCGAGTACCTAATTACATTTCCACTTAAACCTGCCTCGTTGGTCTAGTGGTCGCAAGCGCCACAGTTGACCGATTTTTGCGAAGTATTTTTGGGTTTTTCCGCCGGGAATTTCTCAGTAGGAGCTAGGAGACTGGAGTTGTGGCTGGTTGATAGCAATAGGCTCGCCCCCTATTACATGAGACTTAAACATAACTTGCGAAATGTGGGCGTACTGAGGTACACCTCTGCCTAACCCTTCGGGGAAAACCGGCGTGATATTATGTTATGTTAAAATCCTATTAATATTTTGTTTTAAATTTATTATTTTTAACTGCAGTATCGTTCAAGTACGTGATCAACATATTATATCGGAGTGCAGCAGGTCAATCTAATTACTGAAACTGGTTCAGAGCTGCAACAATCTGCGCTAACTTCTACGTATTACGTTCTGGCAGCGAGTAATGGATTTAGGTAAACAATCCGCTTTCCGAAGTTAAAGTACCGTACGTGAACACTCTAATACCAACTTAATTCTATATTTGTTTAAGGTAGGAATTGCTGGAATATTTTAGAGCAAAAAGTTGACAAACTGTTTTATTGAGGGATTTCTCTCTCTACAGGGATTTCAGGAAAGATCGATTAGTATAATTTATTGACACTAGGCTCATTGTTCTTTCATGCTAACACTGCTGAAGGTCATGTTGGTACACCTTATGTTTTACATAATTAATATTATGTAGGCAGAGATGGAGACTTCGATAGGTAAAGTGTACGAACAATTTTCGCAGTCTACAGATAACCCTTCGTAAATTTCCAACCATGATTCAGGGAAAAAGCAAATCCAATTCCAAACTGACAACATTTTAACATCAGAACGCTGTCGTTTCCCATATCAATTAATCCAGGATCGGTGATTCCTGTGTCGGTACCTACCCACACAAGGATCACCGAAGTTTAAATACGCGCGGTCGCTTTGAACCCGGGTGATTACACCACGCATCCGACAATGATAACCTAAGCCTGCTCCCTAAGGAAACGTCCACGCGACCGCCGGACCGTGAAAAACAGGATTTGCCCTACTTGGAACTTGTTTGCTACTTATTTATGTAACGTACAAGTGTTTGCGGATATTTACAAATAAAGCCTAATGGTGGCCGTGTCTGTACATTTCTACAGCTGTACTGGGTGAAGATACATCATCATTGGTATTAGTTTCCGTGTGTATTGACGTTGATTGAGTGATTATGGTGTACCGTACAAATATGTTCTTAATGTCCCTCGGCAAACCTCATGTTTCGTCAATCGTTGGATTTCTATCAGTTGCCCTTTGCACTTGGTGCTGACCGGACGCTCGCAATCGACTTGGAAGTATGTAGAGTTGTTAATATTCTTTTAACTTAAAATAATTTATTAAAAAAATAGGAGAAAAGCCGCTAAAGTCGCAGGCACGACAGATAGGAAAATAGTTTTACAGCTCTATATAGTTCACACGGAAATCAAAACAAAACAACAATAAAGTACTTAGTTCTGAATTCAAATTATTATACACGATAAATCTAATAATTGATGGACATGGAAATTAGCATTCGTTTGTATTCGGAAATCCGATGATACCCGAGAGACATTAAGAAAATAGAAATACTGTAACTCGGTCTTACGACACTATACATATGAATAGTATTGGTTGCCGCTAGTAAAATATACTTCCGTGTTGCTCAAGAAAATTCCATCAGTTCCTCTAAAAAAACATGTGCAATAGCGATCATTTCAAAGTTATAATAACTCAAAAAGTTTATTTTCATACCAAAGTAGAAATAGCCGCCATTACCCACCTACTCAGAGTTTAACATTAGAATTGACACCAACTCGTGAAGGAAAAACCTCAACGTCAGACGTTATAAATAAATAATAAATATAACTTAGAGCTATAATTGTTTTCGTAAAACATTTATAGCTCTAAATTATATTTAACACACTTCGTCATATTATGGGTAATTCTAATATTAAAATCCGTTCAGACCTTCGATTAACCAAAATATCTTCCATCAAAATTACGTGAGACGACCTTTTTGTTATATAATTAAGAACATATTTAAATACATTTTTGGTAAAAATAGCCATACTTTTTCACTGACATAAAATAAATTTATTTTTACATTTACTTACATTTTACATTTATTTTTGAAATATGTTTTTATTTGAAATGTTTGTCTAGTCAAAAAATGTCTGCACGTAGGCGTCGTAAATGATAATTTAAATCTCCGATCAAATATTTTTCAATACTTAAAAAGCCCTTTGCGTTGAATGGTCCACAAATACAGCTGTGAAACTGCTACCAAGCGCACTGAATTTCACAATTTATTTTTTACTAGCTGCGCTTCGCGGTTTCACCCGCGTAAGTCTCGATCCCGTGGGAATATCGGAATAAAAAGTATCCTATGTATTTACCCATGTGCTAAATTTTATCCAAATCTATTCAGCCGTTTTAAAGTGAAAGCGTAACAAATAAACATATAATTAGGATTTACATACATAAACTCACGCCTTCTCAAGGGAAACTACAGAAAGATTTATATTTTTATTAATGATTAAAAGAAAACTGATATCTAAATAAAGTTACTTTCAGAGACAGCGTATTGTATGTGAAAAGTAACAAATAAGAAACAGTAACTTTACACACTTTTTTTTATATATTCCACTCAAAAGTTCGTTATCAAAGAATTTTATATAAAAGGAGCAACATATATTAATGCGATAAAAGTAATCAATCGTGCTTTCATTAATTCAGACAGCCACTCGAGTGCGGTCGAGTGTCATCAACTGATCTGATAAATACCTTTCAATATTGGTTAATGAAGTGATTTATATTTATGGTGTAATGCCCTTTTATTTAGTTATTTTTATAACCAAAATGTTATTTTTCGCAACATTTGTCACTTATTATTTTTGTTATGAAATAAGTAAATGTCACCAAATCTCCAATAATATAATTTTCTATAGGTAGGTATTTTTGCTCCGTCAACCGTAAATCACGTCCTCAAGTCAAATCCATTTTAGAAAGATTACGCCCAAGACTTTCCAATCAATTGTCGACCCACTGGTTCTAAAATAACATCGAACTTAATCTACATTCTCAATTCCGTTTAAAAATAGCTCTACAGAAGCAACTCGCTACGAGACCAAACTTGAAACGTCCCAGTATTAGTCAGGAGTGAAGCATTACTTTCGCTTGGCAAAAATAGCTTCTAAGTCCGAATTAAATCACACCTCGACGGCTCGCGGCATGAATTTAAACTCTCCAAGTCGTGACACCAATACTTTCAAGTCACCTCACACAACTTTTTCACGCTCGACTTGATAAAAAAGAATTGCTAGCTGAAGACTCTGTTTTGTAACCGTATTTCAGAAAATACATTTAGATTTGTCTGGCGCGTATATAGATATCGTAGAGCGTTTGAAAAAGCGTGAAGACATTTTTGTGCTTCAATGCGAATCCGTGACTCCAGTATTGTAATGTTTATTGAGGGTTCCGGCGTCTGCGAGCTTTTGTTATTTGCGTGAAATACTCTAAACTGTTATACCAATGAACTTATCACATCGTAAGAACAGCGTGGAAGACAAATTTTAAGCTAACGCTCTTCAGCTTGTTCAAGAAGCTTTTATTACATTTATAAATCACAAGAAAGGCGACGTACATCATGTCCTAGGATCTTCTTTAACACCGACTCACAAATACTTGCGGGAAAATTTGACGTAGCACTTTAAAAGTTACATTTGAAGGCTTTTAAAAGTTCCCGGTCAAGATTGATCACCGCTGATCGTCTGATGGTCTACAGGCACGTGTCTGACCTCGTTTGAAAGGCCTTGAAATATTTCTATATCCATTACAGGTGCCTTACTGTAGTATACCTACGTAAAGAAAGGTACGAAAGGCACAATGAGGCCGAAACTGTGCTGCGGTGCGGCAATGTTATAAATCATTTTCCATGTCCCAGCACGTAAATCACTGAATCAAATGTGTTATGTATGATAAATTGTAGGTCATATATTTGGAATTTGTTTTTGTTAATTCATGAAGTGTTAATATTATATGTTGTTGTTTGAATGTGAACAAATAAATATAGAGTCAAGCGCAGGCCCATTCAGCAATATATATAAAGAAAAACAATCGTAGTTATTTATTTTTGATGTGTAACAACTTTCCTCTCGCTTTCCTGCAATCTGTGGGAGTGATTTCGTGAAAAGGGACAGAAGTGTGAAACAGGAAGTCGGGGAATCGCGCGCTATTTGATTTGACCATAGTGCGCGCGCGCTGCTAAAGTTGGCCGTCAGATGGTACTAACCCACTTTCCGAGAGGTTGGTACTGTCAGCCAAGATGTCAGATATTACACATCATATATGACTGTAAGGCTCACTCGTTTTTTTTTATTGCTAAATGGGCCTGTTCTTGACCTCGATCTCGCCTGATGGAAAGCAATGGATAAGTTCTATGATGGAACGAGCGTACCCAGAAGATGTCTGTTCACTCTTGCGTGTTACTTGCTTCAATATAATATTAACAATCAAAACATAGCCAAAGCTTATCTGATTGAGATGGATATTGACTTTATTGTGCTTCTAACAAGTAGGGTGTTTCACCATTGTTAAGAAACCCTTTGGATTACATAAATCGTTTGTTTACTTCATACATTTGGCACAAATATTATGGTCTAACGATGGTGACCGTCAGAATTAGTGAATCGTACCGATGTAATGATGACAGGCTACAAATGTTTACCATATGAAGGCTGTTATTGTGGCGCATGTCCATGGCGCGGCAATTTGACGCCGTTTGCCGCCAAAACGACAAATATGGCCGACCCAGTTCCCGCGTCGATGACTTTGTGACGCACGGCGCCTGCAACCATACTAAAGTAGACATGGTAAGGATGGATGATACGTGTGATAAATCTTCCTCATTTTGCCTGTGGAAATACATCAGGAAATAGTGCCATGGGTCCATACCTTATGCTGGTGGAATGAAACATGAAATGTAACACAAATAAGTCGTCCTGTATGCAATGCAACATAAAGTGTAACACAAAAACTTGTCTAATTTGTTTCAACGTGTGTAGGTTTGCCAGGCACAAAAATAGAAAAGGACACAGATTCATAGTTAGCCGGACATTTTGCCTTGAAAGCCTGACACACTGCTTTTTGGAAAAAATAAACTTTTATTTACGTATTTATTACTGTTAAACGGGTCGATCCAACAGGTTAAGCTACGCTTGCCGGGATTGGTCCGTGGATCTTAACATACCGAGACTCCTCCGTGCCTCGGAAAGCACGTTAAGCCGTTGGTCCCGGCTGTCATTTGTAGATCTTTAACAGTTGTTACGGGTCGTCAGAAGCCCGAAAGTCTGACAACCAGTCTTACCAAGGGGTATCGTGTTACCCAGTACCTAACTGGGTTGTGGAGGTCAGATAGGCAGTCGCTCCATGTAAAATACTGGTATTCAGCTGCATCCGGTTAGACTGGAAGCTGACCCCAACATAGTTGGGAAAAGGCTAGGCAGATGATATTCATTTGAGACTTTCCTACTCTACTCTTCAGTTTATGTTATTTTATTATGAATCACATTTTTTCATACTATCGCGAGTCATGCGTGTCCGCGCGCTTTCGTTCGGCATCTTTTGATGGGGCGGGGTTGATCAAAAGCCTAACAAAAGTCGGACAGGCTGGACTTGTATGAGTTCAATGAATGAGTTCAAACGTAAGCTTTTTAAATTATTAACTAACAAGGCGTATTATTCTGTTAGTGAATATCTAAATGACAAATTTAAATAATATTTTTATAATTTGACATATGTCTGTTTAAAATGTTCCTATTTAATTTATTATTGTATACGAAATTGTGACTAAATACTACCTATTTGTTTATGTGACGTCTTAAAGTATTGACATTTTATTATTATTATTAGCCATATAGCCGTGTTTGGCATGAAATTGTGACATGTAATTTTCTTGACTTTATATTTTTTATTTTATTTTTATATTTTTGCGACATTATGATTACCACAAAAATTTTGTATGCCTTCTGGCGGGACGTAGTATGGACCAATATTTCTTTATAAAACATCTGTATAATTTTTACCCTATGTTCACAAAATTAATAAATGAATTGAATTGAATTGTATATTTGGCCGGACATGACAACCCTAAACGTGTGTTACCTTTCACTAATCTATACTCTGAATTATGACTATTTGATGTCCGGTGTTTTATGTTCGAATTTTTGTGGTTCGATTCTTACACACAATATGTTATGTCAAATATGTATGGCCTACGGATACCTGTTGTAGACATGGACAGGAAAATGTATAGCATCGGAAATGAGTAAAAATACTTATCTCATACTTTTCACTTTTATATTCGACCTATGCTGTCAGATTCATATGTTTTTGAACTGTTGCAAAGCACAATGTCTGGGATGAAGTCTGCATAGTCTGTATATGGCACCGTTATATAATGTAAGTTTATTTATTGTTCACATAAACCTTCCGAAATAAATTTTCTAAATGATGATGAAAACCGCATCAAAATCCATACCGCAGTTTAGAAGAACAACGCGGTGACACACAGACACAAAAAGCGACTTCATTTTATGATAAGTTAGATTAAATTGTAATCACACGAATTTGTGCTTTCTTAATTAGGTCACGAGTCATTTCAAATTCCCTCTTGACTTTCATTATTTGTTATTTAATACTGTACTTAGTAGGTAATTGTGTTTTTTTTTAATAAAGCTAGCAATTAGAATTTAATCAATCAAGAAAGAAAACTCCCCGCTATAACATATCAAAGACTCAATTAATATGAAACATTACATTTATTTGTAATATAGTTAGTTAGTACGTCATTTAATTTACTACCTACTATAAATAGTTAGTTGTGTTAACCCTTTCACTGTCCCATGAACCACATATGGTTCAGGTTGTTTATTAAACTATTGTGCCTACTTTGTGAACAGTGAAATTGTTAAATATTATTAGTATTTTAATATATTTATATGAAATAAAAGAAAAACATATTCAAATCTTCACAATAATTAACGTTGCCTGAGTACCTAAAAAAAAATTTAAAAATTAGTAGTAAAAAATGTGTCTGAAATAACAACAAAGTCATAACATTCTCTCAGTGAAGCCAGTGACGCGACGAATCACTTACTAAAGATGGCACAGAGACGTTCTGTGATAAGACAAGGAGAACACTTAACGCATCTGACGTTTTCCCGTTTATCTGAGTCACGTAATAAATAACAAATCACAAAAAGTAAACGCCACATTTGGAACACATAAATTCCCTTATTTTACTTCGTCGAACGTATTTTGGCTTTTATCAGATTCATTTGAGCAGACTAAAATAAAAGTAACATTAAAACGAGCAGTTTTACACGATATGCCCGTACTGGCCCGCCCGCCCGAACTGGTTGAATCAAGAATAGCCATGACATCACATTTAACTGACAGGACGCGGTGAACTGAGTAATTGGACGAAATGCTGATTTCTAAATTAGCTTTACAGCTTTTGGTCACGCCACTGACTTCAACTGACGTTAAATGTCGTTCACTTATTCTGTACACTCGGCATTTAAGGGTTATACCTACCGACGAACACCTGCACGCTATTTCTGACGTTATCGTGTTAAATATAGGGGTTATAATGGTTTACATAAAGTAGGCGTGTAAAGTAACACTATTGAGGAGCATACACTATTTTTGTCTTACGACTGAAATAATTTATTTAGATTTTGCGTTTTATGATACCGTTTGATATATAAACCTAGACAGGGCAAATTGAATAAAGCGAGGCAAAGCAAATTAAAAGAAATGTTCGCTGGAGGTATAAACTTTATCTTTTGGTAATCTCATTGCTTCTCATGGGCGCCGTAGAAACTACAAAGAGATTTTATCAAGGGCGGCTAACCTGAAATAACAAGAACATATTGCGATAACCAGCCCAGAAAATAGGGAAATATTATGCCGAAAATAGAAAATTATGCTGAAATAAATGAACAAGTACATAAACTACTTTTCTTTTCTTATTACCTCGGCTCGAAATAAAGGTGTTAACAAAGTGACACTTATCGTTCGTGAAAAACAATATAACTCACTTTATAACACTATTTCTTTGCTAACAAATCAACTATAAATCAAGTCAGCGAAAAGCCTTCATAAATTAGATGGCTTACTCCAGTGCTAAGATAAGCCAAAACAAGTTGTTTGTGTCCCTCGATAAAGTCCAAATTTATTTGTGACAAATCACGTATTATTACTGAAGATTGAGCGTCTAATAGCGTTCAATCGAAGTAATCACAGGTTCGTCATACTATTCTATGTTTTATAGGTAAACGTAGTATGTGGCAGACACACTAGCATGACCAAGACACGACCTGACGTCACACAAATTCTGCATCGCGGCGCGACGAGTATGTATGGTCATTTCGCATTAATGGCTTAACAACGTAACATAGCATGCTAAGGAAATAATAAAAGATTTGAAGAACTCACTATTCCATATCTACAGTTCTTTTGACGGATGACTGACGGCCTGTTTCTTCGTGATTCAACAATCGGAGGCTGTTAGAGTAACGTGGAAGTAAAAATATTGAAAACGTTTCTTTTTGTATCAATCTACAAAGGGAAAGTTTTGAAAATAATGTGATTTTTTTTTACTGGATAGAACTTCCATCTTTGTCACCCCTGGCGTCTCTAGACGGAGTCGTAAAGAGCTGTATGACAATAAACCTGACCTTTTGCTAATCGCACGTAAAGTCTTTAAGACCCCATCGCCATTGCCTTGTTAGACCTCTTCACTTTACGACTGTACCACTTTATTGAAATAAAAAGCTTATTGTTTTGTCAACCAAGACGGGATTTCTACGAAATGAGCAATCTAGAGACAAAATCAGAAATTGTTTTTCTCCTAAAATGTTTTGATGGAGAAACGATTTTAGAATTACTTAGAATACTTTCTCTCTGTTATAAGCAACGATGAAAAAAGGTTTATTATCATGCAGCTGTATGCTTACGTTCATTGTTATTTAATTTAGGTAACTTTATATTTTATCATTTTGGCAAATACCTAGCTATATTTTCTCAGTGAAATCATAATAGTGGCTTCAAATATCAATCATAGCTGTAAAATGTTGTAATATCTGTTGCCCTACATATCCTCATTACACTCTCGCTGTAAGTCATCAATTATTCACTAGACGTGTGTCCGTCGCGTTATCAACATTACACAAATTTGATTTCATTATGAAGGGCAAACTGACCCGTCAACACGTCACGATGGTGTCGATAAGCACGTGTGCATATACGTGGTCGAATAACACACGTGCAGGTCATGCAGCATCATCATAATTGCAAAAGCATAATCAGTATATAATGTTCCCACTGCTGGGACACGGACCTCCTCTCTGTAAGAGGGAGTGGACCGTTGTCCACCACGCGGGTTGGTGGATGTCAGATGTCTTCGAATTTTTGTTTCTAGGACATGCCGGTTTCCTAACAATTTTTTTCTTCACCGTTTTGAGAGTAGTGGTTATGAAATAATTTAGAACCTACGACATACAACTCGTAAGTTACGGCCGTTTCCACGGGCCCACCACTGCTCTACATCTCACAGCTCTCTCTACATTGTCATAATAATAAAAAATATTGTCATAATATCAGCCCATAAATCCTGCTGATCATGGGAGTCCCAATGATACATTTTATTTAATACCTTTCCACAGTAGTACTTATGCGGTGTTTTCCATAATACCATCCTCTTGGAATTTTGACACTTTATTGCATTTTTAGAAGCAATTCCATATTATTAATTTTTTTTAAATATTTTATTGGGAATAAAACACAAATACATATAACGATGATAGCTGGAATAGTTAAAAGTGTGGCGCAGCTACCAACGCCCGACTCCTAGTGAGAGGGTAGGTCGATAGATGTGTGTGTGTGTGTGTTTTTGTTCTATTATATATTTTTGAGCTCATATAGGTAAAATGGCGATGTGCTGCTACAGTTGTACGAGGCTTTACATAACAGATTCTATCAGAACGGCGTCTACTGCTAGATCTAACTGGTTCATAATTCAGCTGGGTATGCTTACGGAGTACTGCTTGAGAAATGAACAACTGTCTGACAGTCAGGACCTGGCAGAGAGAGTAAAGTGATGTCGTAGGAATATGTAACACGTTACTTATGTAAGTACCTAAGAATGTGCTTCAACAAGATTTAGCTAAATTGACAATTCGCTCTAAAAACCTGCCCCCGAATAAATCCCCGACATTAACAAAATGTAAACATTTAAAGTGTAGTGGTCCTTTGTCCCGAGTAAGCTTGTTAGCGGTATCCTGAAGGACCATCGGCCAGCAGTAGGGTCACTTATCGGCAGATAGGCCGTGCCTACAAATCGCTCTCATAAATCTCCGAGCGCCTGACTTTGCCCATAAAATAAGTTAGTCGATAAATTGAATGCGGATACCATTTACTGGATACTTTCGATCGCAGTAATCCTGTGGATTTTTGTAACTTGTTATACCTACTCATCCGGGATTTAGGAGGATAGCTTCGATTTTTATTTGGGTTGAGGACCTAGGGTTTGAGTATGGTGTCACTAAGTGAGAAATATGTAGGTTACTTTCGAAAATTGTACTTTTGATATATGTCTTTCTCACAAAGCTTAGTATTGATACAAACTACATTTGATTCGCATCATTCTCGTTTTCTGCGTTTGCTCATAAACAAGCTTTACTTGGGTACTTACGCAAGGGAACGTAAGTCTACAAAATATTCACTTCGGTTATCGTAAAGGAAAACCAGTATTTTCTTACAAAACAGCAAAACAAACGCAGACACCGAGGTATTGACTCTCATATCAGATTAATGATCAAAAAGAACCAGTAAACCGATACCCACTGCGTCAGATATCGATTAACTGTTGAGGTATGTTTGTGAGGCGATCGAGTGCGAAGTGTCTTTTATAAGTCTACACACACGAAGTTCACCAACCAAAGAATAGGAAAGTGTAAATAAACATTTGGGTTTTTTTTTGATTTTGTTTGGACTCTTTGAAGTCTTTGACCCGAGATACGTAATAACTATAGCTACGTAGAAATCATAGCAACGTGAATGCAAAGTGTGAATTCCTGTTAGACAGTTAGTTTCCTCTGTATTTTGGTAAATAGTTATTAAGACACACAACTGGTCATTACTTAGGTACATTTATTTGGATCATTACAGTGCAGTAAGCATTAAGACGTCGATATATGCCAGTGACCTTGAGTGGTTAGCTTGCGTATTCTGTACTGAGCTCACGCAACGCGTCGTACATCCAGCCAGTAATAGGACTCGCCCATCAAGGAGCGCTGTCCCAAATTAGACACATTATTAATTTATTATACATAAAACAAAGGGTATTTTAATAAAACACGTATTTTAAAAGATTAATTATTAAATTATCTTTAAAATGGTGAAGGTTTTAGAAAAATACGCTTGATAGATTTTGCGTGATTCTCCGTTTTTTAACCGCGTTAGACATAACTTTACAAATTAATTTCACTATGTAATATAAACATAGTCTAAAATATTCCTATACTTAGTTATTAAAAAAATACTCTAATTTAACGTATATGTTTTACAAATCATTAACACTACTCGTTTAGACGTGATCTTCAGTATAAAAGCATTTAAGTCGGTTATCGTCGCCTTAACCTACTGGCGTCCCTTGCCACATACAATGTCGATGTAACATGGTCCTAACATGGTCCTAACACGAACTCAACATGACGTCTACATCCCTTACACGACAGATCCACGTGTCATCAATGTCCTAACCACGGCTCAAATACATGCCATACACATAGTGCAATATAGCACATAAGTCGGTAGTTATTATACTTGTGAACGACGTCACGTTTTCATGAAAATTATATGCAAAAGAAATCTTCATTATGTACCACAAAAGCACCCGTAGTTCCAACCCCGTAAATTACGCCTTAAAATACTTACTCTCCTAGTCCATTTTTAGGGTTCCGTACCTCGAAAGGAAAACGGAACCCCTAAAGGATCACTTCGTTATCCGTCCGTCTGTCAGTCTGTCAAGACCTTTTTTCTCACGAACACGTGGAGGTATCAAGTTGAAATTATTATCAAATACGTAGGTCTATGGTTCCTTGGAGCTCTAAAAAAAATCAAGTTTCTAAGTCAACGCAATAAAAAATACGCCCATTTATACGACATATTTTGATGCTCGCAAATAAATCAAAACCTTCAGGGTATTTAACGTTGACCCAGAATCATGAATTTGGCAGAAAGCAAGGTCTTCACAGCACATGTACGTAAAAGAAAAAGTCCGAAAATAGTTAATTTGCAGTTTTATCACACTTTTTTTGTTTTGCGATTACATACTTACATTTGCAGTTGGAGAATTGACCGTGACGTATTTCGATGTATGGGAGAACATGTTTTTCAACTACAATGTTAAGTTTGTTTTTGGGATAAATTCATCCCGAATACGAAATCCTTTATTGTGCGTAGTCCGACACGGACTTGGCCGGTTTTTTAAGATAAAATGGACCTGAAAAATGCTGATAATCCTCCCTCGTCCCTTCGCCCAGCTATTACAGCTTAGTGCATTATTGTAATCTAATGCGACACGGTTCCACTGAAAGCCACAGGGGGCGCTATCGGTCCCTGTAAGATGTAATCGCGGCGACCTACTGAACGAAATGTAATTACTAACCTCATAACTCAACTTTTACTACACGTGCTTGTTTATAATAGGTACAAACATAAAATAATGGTTTCATTACTTCTTGATTGAGTAGAGGTAAAAGTCTAATATAAAGCAATTAGCGCATAAAAGGGTCTAAATTCAATATAATTTAGTTAATGTAGACTGTTTACTCAGCCCATATCATACACCATTCCCATCTTTTTACTATCATTAAAAGTTTTGTGCCTACTTACAATTTTGTATTTGAAATTCTGGGGATGCAATCTGTCCACCGGGCTGTAGATCTAATCCGCTGTTGCTGAACCAAGTTAGGCTGCCACTCCATATCTGAGTTTTCGTCCACGACATAAATTGATCTCATTTGTTATATAAACCTACTCTGTAGTGTAATGTAAATTGCAAATTATAAATGATTAAATAGTGCTTTATGATTCCTAAATTGTATTACTAATATGGACTGTAAAAGTTGTTTGAAATAAAAGTTATATAATTATAATTACGTCTTCGTGACTTGTCAAATTTCCTTCTCACCTTGAACGTCATAACTATATCTGCAACGGAAAACAACATTCTAAACACAAATCATTAATATACAGTAAAAAACGCGTAAACATTCATAATAATATTAAAGCACGGTGTAAATAATATGAATCATTTCACTTTGCCCAACCGTTGTGAACAAAAACAGTAGTTTCATCAAATTCAACGCAATTAAAAAAGTTATGAAACGCTCCTGAGCCTCGGCAGGCGGTGCAATTTAATTATTTAGATGAAAATATTACTCGTCGTAATGTTGTTAGCAAGTTTTTTCTTGATCATAACAAGGACTTCCTGCACTTCACAAATCTCAAGTCACTTTGAACTTCGAAAGCTTTTTACGTGAAATTTTTAATAGACATTTTAATAGAATGGTTGATAAAACTTTCAAAGTTTTTCTTTTTCCTTGTGTCGTGCCCTGAAAGGTCTTTGCGCGTTTTGGAAGATGTTCTTCCACTTGGCTCGGTTCTCGGCTTCTCTCAGGCCAGTCGTAACACAGAGTCAGGTGAGGGCGATTATTTGGTCTGACCAGCGGTTAGGTGACCGGCCGCAATGAAGAATTTTCCCTTCTTATCTGGTTTCCGAAGGACAATGTGACCAAAGTAACTGACAATCCTTATATTAAATATTTATGTGCGGCCCATTCTACGCCAACACTTTCAAAATTATATGAGGTCATACCTAATATTTAAAGAAATTACGAAAACTGTCTTTATTGATATTCTAAATAAAGGCGCTGCCAAAATAATGCATGTGTTGGTACTACCAAACATATATTTTTATATCACATGTAGGTGCAATATTTTAATTTCGTCGACTTTTGTATGAGTAACGAGAAAAACGCTGGTGAGCTATCGTGCTGCAAACGACATATTAATTTGTCGGTGACCGGGTTTAAGCGCTGACGGGCTTAAAACAGATCTACTTAGAAAGGATATTCATCATTTGGCTCACATATAAAAAGCCTTGCTATTTCCTCACAGTAAAATCAAAGCACACGAAATAAGGATAAGAATTTGAAGAATGATGTAAGTCGGCTGCCAAATAAGCCGCACACTTTCATTTTATCTGTAATTACACGATTTACATAAAGGGCCGTCGCACGAAACAAAATGTCTAATTTATACGCACATAAACAGGGCCTTTCAGCCAAACAATGCTTTGTTTGACACGATCAAATGTCAAACACAGTTCGCATGACGCGTTAGATATTATTTCACACGTACGCACGTACAAAGCAATCAAAATGTACATTAAACGTCAATTAAGAGGGTAGAAATTGTGGAATAATTATTGCTGATTGTAATCAGAAATTTTCGCAACCCTTGCTAATTGGAAAAGGAAAAGGATTTTTTTTGGAAATTAATAAGAAGTTTTAATTGGTTTCATTAGTGTTTTCGCTACGCTGGAAAATTGCCAAAATATTCTCTTACACAAATTTTATTACGACCACCTTTTTGCTTTAAGGTCTACCTAAATCCACTTCGGTTGTTCTAAGTTTTGTTGTGAACAGACTGAACAGTGATAAAGTGCCCTTTTTTTAGCAATTAAGAAACTAGAAAATCTTAAAGTAAAGAAACTTCTCTTATTTTTAAATAGACAGGAAAGATACAGATGCCTTACATGTCAACGATAGTCTTAATGTTGTTTCAAAATGGTTCGCAGCTAATAATCTTTTACTTAATGCGAACAAAACTAAATGTATTAGGTTCTCATTACCAAATGTACCTCAAGTAGGTCTAAATATAAAACTTGATGACAAAAAAACTAGATGCAGTAACGGAAACTATATTCTTAGGAATTACTTTAGATTCAAAATTGCAATGGGGCGCCCACATTAGAACTCTTTCAGGTAGATTAAGTTCAGCTGCATATGCAGTACGAAAAATAAGGCAGTTGACTGGTATAGCCACAGCTAAGTTAGTATACTTTGCTTATTTCCACAATATTATGTCTTATGGCGTTCTGTTGTGGGCATCGGCAGCTGACGTAGATTCAATTTTCATTTTACAAAAGAGGGCAATCCGCGCGATCTATAAAATGGATCCTCACGAGTCCCTTAGAGACAAATTTAAAGAAATTGATGTACTGACTCTGCCTTCTCTTTATATCTTAGAAAGTTCGTAAAAACTTAGGACTTTTCCAAATAAGATTTCCATAATATAAATTAATACACGTAGTAGACATGAAATTGTGATACCAAAATTTAGATTAACCAAAACAAGCAAGTCATTTCTTATAAACAGCATCCGCTTTTATAAAAAGTTGCCAAAGTTGGTTACAGAACTTAGCGATGGGAAGTTCAAAACCCACATCAAACGTGTCCTTATTAAGAAAGCGTATTATAAAATTAAAGACCACGTTGAAGACTTGGAAGTTTGGCAATAATTCCTTCTGCACATGTGGCTTCCGTGGTACCTCATTAACGGCATAGTTATGTAAGAGTAACTGCTCCCAAATTACCATGTTTATTTTTATTGTATACATTCGTCCTTGACATATTCATCCTATTATTTGACATTATATACCTACGATTTAATTTCAACTCTTTATTGGTCACATAACAATTATTCAGATTTATTACAGTTGTAATAGCAATCATGTAATTGCGTTTTAAAAATAGGTTTTTATTTTTATTAAATTATTTATCTTTTGTATAGATTCTTTTTTATTTTGTGAATGTGAGAACGCTGTAGGCTTAGTGGATTGTAGATCTGTTGACCATTTTCTATTTTATTAAGTACCTGGTACTTATTGAAATACCTACACTGTCCTCCCATACCTAGTAACACTGTTATTTGAAAGTATTGTAAAAGCCAATAATTTTTAAAAGAGTAACCGTGGAGTTTCTTGCCAACTTTTCTCCAAAGGAAACGACCAATTGGAACCGTGCACCTAGCTTCTAACGTTTCATAAGTGTCCATGTAGGTTTATGTGAAATAAAATATTTTGAATTTGAATTTGAAAAAAAGTAAAGTAAACATTTACTAACATAGATTGCAGGTACAGTAAATAAGATGTGACTGTGTGTGTGTGTGTGATTGTGTTATTGCATGTTATGCTTATACTATTTTAATCAAAAGCATTTCCGTGTCAAAGGACCCATTCCTAGGACGACCATTGAACAAATTACCAGTAGTTTATTAAAGTTAATAGTAGTGTGTTGCTAACAACTCTAATAGCAGCAGAGTTTGTAGTTCAATTACAAAGCGTAAATGTTGGAAACTGTTAAATTGCATTAAACTTTGGAATTCAGCCTGAAAGCAGCTCTAAATGAGACTGGCCTTTGACATCGCTTACCGGATGCGAAGGGTACGTGCAAGAAGTAATAGACTGCCATTATCACTGATACCACCAGTACCAGTTTGCGAGACCAGTTCCATATGACTGCCCGAGTGACATGTCAAATTTTTATTCCGTATTTTAAAATTAATTTTAATTATTAATTAAGTAAAATTAAGGTGTAATTTTATGTGTAAACGTTATATAGCTGCACAAATAATCAGGATTAATGTTTTCCTGTAAATATATGAAGTAAAACTGTGTTTGGTTACACACCGGTAACCTAAAAGCAACAGCTGACGATCGGACTACGGATTTTAAACGGGGAGTATTGCTTTTCTTTTAATTTTTAATAGCACACAATCGTCACTTTAACTATGTCACACGTCTTCGTTAATTATTAACGTAAATAGTTCGCTGATTTAGCACTCAGCATTGGGTCTCAATCGCATTGTTTACATCGTAGAAAACGAAACTTAGTGAAGATTCTGATAAATATAGATCTCAATCTGATCTTTATTATAATTGCAACAATAAAAACGATCACGATCATTCATTTTGCAGTGTCGTTATACTATAATATCAAGTAATATTGTAACTATAAATCTAGGCAACCTACCCACATAAGGAAAAGTAAAATCCTAAAGCAATAAAAGCATCAAAATTTGACAATCGATTTGATGATATAGCTTTGATAATAGCTCTTCAAGCCAATTAGTAGCCTTCCTTATTTCACCACTAATCAACGCTAACTTCTCCCATTTTCCCTTTCATTTCCAACTTTATTTTATTTGTCTGTCTTACTTGTTCTTACCGTTTCTTTATTCTAATTTCAGTTACAAATCCTGAAACCATGCCTGTGATGACCCGTAAGGCTACTGCTCAGGATATGGAGCTTAAATTGAGAACGGCCCTCCAAAAACTTGAAGCATCTCAAGTCCAATGTAATCAATTGTTACAAGAGAACGATGAAAGTGAGGAGGAAGTTAAGAAGATAGTCAATAAAAACTCAAGCCTTAAACGGGAGCTAGTAGACCTACATCAGAAATATCTGAATGTTGTCAATGAGCGCGATCAACTGAAGGTGGTCACGGATGGTTTCAGCAACTGTAGTAACTTGTATGAGGAGGCTTTAAGCAAAGTTAGGGACCTTGAAGATGAGTTAATTCATGCTAATAGCCGTATTATTCAGTTAGAGAATGAGAAAGAATGCACTCAGGTTAAACAAACTAGCCACTTGTATAATGAATTATTAAATACTAATTGTAACCCTCATTCCATACTAACTATTGACCTTACTGAAGATTCCTTGATGAAATATAATTATACAGTTAGTCATAAGAAAATGAAAAAATATGCAAAACTGAACAGAATAATTAAAAAATGTAATCACATTAGGAAACAACAAAAACACTTTTCCAAAAATATTCCACGGAGAAAAGAACGTGTTGATCTAATCAATAAATTAAATAATTATCAAATCAAATTAGAAGACAGCAAAAAAATCTATGAAATAGATACACAGCGCTTACAGTCTGACATACAGGTACTCGAGGGCAGACTTAGTTCCCTTTACATTAAATATGTGGGTTCTCAGAACCAAATTAAAGAACATATTCTTGCTGCTAATGAGTTAGTTATGTGTCAGTGTACTTGTCAGATGGTTTCAAACCCTGATGCTGTCCAGCCTGAGGTAACGGAGGACCCGTCCCAGACTGAGAGTTTGTCTCAAGACTTTATCCTCAACCACGACGCATCTGTTTTAGTACAAAATCTATCTCAAGTGGTACAGCCTGAGTTTGGTAGTTGTCCATCTTTTAGTAGTCATGATAGTTATCATTCAGTTATGTTCTCAGATAGTATAGGAAGAGGTTTAGGTAAATTAATTAGTAACAACCTGTGTTATTCTACTCTAAATTATTGTATGCCAGGGTCAACCTACAAACGAATAATGGCATCTGTAATAGGAAATGTATATCATCCTAAAACCAACATTACTGTATTTGTAGGTAATAGT
Organism: Agrochola litura; assembly: GCA_949152395.1. Lineage (NCBI taxonomy): Eukaryota > Metazoa > Arthropoda > Insecta > Lepidoptera > Noctuidae > Agrochola > Agrochola litura. The sequence goes on from OX424493.1 coordinate 19,375,121, forward strand.
TCTAAGGTAAAAAAAGAAGAAATCACTGACTGTGTAACGGAGTTGTTAAAGTTAAATTGCAGTAAAATAATATTGTGTGCTTTCCCATATTTTGAAAGATTGACAAATAGACAAAACAATTATATTCATATGCTTAATAAGCATATGCATTTCTTAGTTAGTCACTATAGTGACAAGCTTGTATTTCTTGACACCAACATTTTTGTGGAAACGTTAAAATCGACTAGGAATACTGTGTATTTGCCTGTTAGTTTTAGACACATAATAGCAAGGCTATTAGCTTTTTATATAAACTCAGACATATGTAGTATGTCGAAGTCTTGTGTTATTAACACCACAATGGTTAGTAATAGTACTAATAATATGGTGGTGAGCATGAATAAATGTAGCTCAAATGCTATAAATATTTATACAGATTGTACGAAGGAGGTTCCATGTCCCTCACTCACTATGAGCTCACTGCCTGGTGATGACATTGAGGTCATGGGGTCAACTCCGGATAGTCATTTAAACTAGTTTGTAAGACAACAGAAGGTACCAGTAAGAATATTCTTATAACTAACAACAACAAGGTGTCTTCTGGCTCTAAAATAAGTAATTACCAAAAAGGATATCAGCAGAATGCCTTGAAATTATTTCATCAAAATATTCAAGGTATTTCTTCCAAATTATTAGAAATTGAAATGTTTTTAGAAAAAACAAAGTTCGACATTGTTTGTTTTACTGAACATTGGTTAAAAGATTACCAAATGTTAATCAATTATGAGAACTATAGTATGGGAAGTTGTTTTAACCGTAAATCTATGCTGCATGGAGGTCCTAATCTTGATAAAAAACTGTTTAAAATCTAAGGAACGTAATGACATAGTTGGTTTATCAGTTGAACATTGCATCGAACTGTCCTGTGTTGAGCTGGATAAGCATGTTGTCGTGTGCGTGTACAGACCCCCTAATTATCAGAACTTTTCTTTATTTGAGTCAATAATGGAAGATGTCCTAGCGAAACTTGCATCCAGTAACAAAGCCGCAATAATTTGTGGTGATTTTAATATTAATATTCTGGAAAATACTTTAAATAGCAGTCGATTGTTAAGCCTTTTTAAATCATTCAATTTATCAAATATTATAACAGAACCGACTAGAGTAACTCCAACTTCTGCTACTTGTATCGATAATGTCTTCTGCGATTGTGATTATTTAGCTAAAGCCATCGTAAATTATTTGCCGTCTGATCATAGTGGACAAACGGTAACTTTTAAGTTTAGAACACCTTTGCAAAAAGTGCAAATACAATTTAGACCAATAACAACTGGCAAATTAAATAGATTCAATAGTAACTTAAATAATGAGTTAAATGTTCTGGGCCATAATAATATGGACGATGCAAATAAATTGTATGAGGATTTCTTTTCAGTAGTGCACACTGAATTCAATAAAACTTTTGAAAAGAAAACAAAAAATATTTGCACTAATTTTGTATTTAGTGACTGGGCAACTAGAGGTATTAGAATAAGTAGGGAAAGGCTTTTCGAGCTTTATGGCCTTAAGCCCTACATTAACACTGAAACTTTCAACAAGTATGTTGCTACATATTCCAAAATTTTTAGAAATACCTGCAAGATAGCTAAAGCCCTATACATTAGCAACAAGATCAAATCGGCAGAAAATAAAATAAAAACAGTTTGGAAAGTTATAAATAATGAAACTAATAGGAAAAAAATACGAAACACTGATTACACATTGGAGACTTCACGTGGTGCCATAAGCTCTAACTTAGAAGTAGCTCAAGAATTTGTAAATTTCTTTACTAATATACCATCTAAAACCACTGAAGCTTTAAATTCTTCACCCGATGTCTCAATTGATTTATTAAGAGCAAACGTTCCAGGCTGCCCGGTTGAATTTCAATTTAAACATATTAACCCTTTGATAGTTATAAAAGCTTTTCGGCAAATCAAAATCAAATTGACCGAAGATCTATGGGGATTATCTATCAAAGTTTGTACATCCACAATCGAGACTATAGCACCATACTTAGCTTTAATATTTAATTTGTGTGTGGATCAAGGAGTCTTCCCGGATTTAATGAAATACAGTAAGGTTATACCACTTTTTAAATCTGGGGACAGTAAAGACACCAACAATTATAGGCCAGTATCTGTGCTGCCGGTATTCAGCAAGGTGTTCGAAAAGGTAATGCTCAATCAGATGCTTAATCATTTTAACACCAACCAAATCTTACACGATCAGCAATATGGTTTCACAAAAGGATGTTGTACGACTGACGCCGGTGTCACTTTATTAAAACACATATTTACAGCGTGGGAGGAGGCCCAAGATGCCATAGGAATTTTTTGTGACCTCTCCAAGGCATTTGACTGCGTAAATCATGAAACCTTACTCTTGAAACTTGAGCATTACGGACTAGGTAAACTTGCACTCAGTTTAGTAAAATCTTATTTAAATGATAGACAACAGCAAGTTCAAATTAATGGTGTCAATTCACTCGGTCTAAAAGTAGAAATGGGTGTTCCACAAGGCTCGATATTGGGTCCTTTCCTCTTTTTAGTATATATTAATGATCTACCCCATCTATTAAAAAACCAACCTCAAATGGTGTTATTTGCTGACGATACTTCCCTAATTTTTAAGATAAATAGACGTGCATCAAATCTTGACGACGTAAATAACGCCCTACTGCAAGTCCAAAATTGGTTCACTGCTAATAATTTAGTATTAAATGGGAAAAAAACTAAATGCATAAGATTTGCTTTACCAAATGTTAAAAGTAGTGATTGTGACATAGTATTGAATAAAGAGAAACTAGAATTCGTCGATAAAACTGTTTTCCTGGGGATCACGCTCGATTCAAGGCTGCAATGGGGTCCTCATTTAACATCTCTTACGGGACGGCTAAGTTCAGCAGCATATGCTGTGAGAAAAATCCGTCAATTTACTGATGTAGATACCGCGAGACTAGTCTATTTCAGTTACTTCCATAGTATTATGTCTTACGGTATTTTACTATGGGGACGGGCGGCAGATATCGAGTCTATTTTTATTCTGCAGAAGAGAGCCATCAGAGCAATATATGGCCTCCGCAGACGCGATTCTCTAAGGGAACTGTTTAAAGATATTAACATCATGACGGTACCTTGTCAATATATCTATGAAAACATCATGTATGTAAGGAAACATCTAAGTCTTTTCAGTAAAAGAGGTGATAGACACAATTATAGGACTAGAAATAGGGACCAATTAGTTCAACCGGGTTTCAGACTGGCTAAAGTAGACTCATCCTTCATGGGGTACTGTTTAAAATGTTATAATAAAATACCTCCCCACATACTCCAACTGAACGAAACGAAATTTAAATCTTGTATAAAACGCACACTATGCTGCCAAGCATATTATAAGTTGGGGGATTACATCGCTGATAAAAATGCTTGGCTTAGCGCTGGTCCAGCTCCACAAGGGCACATAAATTAATTGATGAGCATTCGAAAGTGTTGTTGCGGCTGATGAAGATTGTAAAAACTATCTTTCTTTGTATAAATTCAATCTCTTTGTATTGTATAATTGCATATCACATGTGTGGGCATTGTGACCACGTACATTCCATAAAGCTACCATTACCTGGGTACGTCTTTCATTGACTTGAATGTGCCCTGGCGGCTGAGAGTGTCATGCTCACTCAAATGTCTCGCTGATGGTGGCGTGTGTGTTGGATCATTGAGTTCCCTTCAAAATGGTTGAGCTAAATGGTGCTGATCCATGCGTCATGTTCGTGAACGGGCGCCGTCAGTAGGGACTGGTCATCTCTTAGCTGCCACGGTTTATTTTAATTTTTGAATTGTTTTTATTTTTGTTTTTAGTTACGGACGCTTTTAACGTGCACGTCTTTCTGCATTGTTCTCACATGTATAATTTCAACATGAATAATGTAACCAATATTTTGTAACAATTTTTTTATTTAAAAGAGTGTCCGTGGAGTTTCTTGCCCGTTCTTCTCCATAGGTACCTACTACGCTTTGGAATGGGCAACTAGCTTCATCTTTCTGACTGACCGACCCCTTGACAATTCAAAAGTACCTGTAATTGGTTTATTTGAAATAAATGCTTTGAGTTTGAGTTTGAGTTTGAGTTTGATAGCCTCTTCTCAGCCAAGTTGTTGAGTAAAAGCTCGCTCTATTTTAGATCGATTTTAAAATATCTTGACGTAGTAGGAAATAGGTACCTACCTAATCTTATCAAAATGGGAAAATCTCTATAGGTCTTAGTTAGGAAGTAAAAGGATCGGTCTTGCCTTCACTTACCTTTATAGTTGGGGGCGACAAAAATTAGACCTCCTTTACAGTTGGGGCAACAAAAATTAGTCCTCCTTTATGGTAGGGGGCAACAAAAATTAGTCTTCGTCTTCCTTTATAATTGGGGGCGACAAAAATTTGTCTTCCTTTATAATTGGGGGCGATAAAAATTTGTCCTATAGTTGTTACTTATCTAAGGAAAGTGAAAGGATTGGTCTTGCCTTCACTTACCTTTATAGTTGGGAGCGACAAAAATTAGTCCTCCTTTATGGTAGGGGGCAACAATAATTATTCTTTTTTTATAATTGGGGGCAACAAAAATTTGTCCTCCTTTATAATTGGGGGCGATAAAAATTTGTCTTATAGGTGTTAGTTATCTGAGGAAAGTGAAAGGATTGGTCTTGCCTTCACTTACCTTTATAGTTGGGGGCGACAAAAATTAGTCCTCCTTTATGGTAGGGGGCAACAAAAATTAGTCTTCCTTTATAGTTGGGGGCGACAAAAATTAGTCTTCCTTTATAGTTGGGGACGACAAAATCAGTCCTTTTACAACAGGGTGCACCAAGAGATTAATTTTCTCAGTTGTTACGATAATTTTAAACAGTATGTTCATCCCGATATTTTTGACAACACTATACACACATCACATAATTTTTTCTACCTTTCTTTCCAATTGTATTACTTTATAATTGTTGTACTAGTGGTCACATATGTACTTAGGTATACCTTACCTAAACACGTATAGTTACGACAAAATTAATTGCCAGTTAATAGGACATCGTCTCAATCGGTTCAAGTGTGCGATTGGCATCGGAGTCACGTCGGTCATAGGGGCAGGTTGGTCGTATCGATTCGCCCAGACCGCACCGATTGCCTCCCATGTCAAATGGAAACTACAAACTACGCGACAGTTTACGGTTTTACGGTTGGCTGTTTTGATTCAGTTCGGTGGAGAGGTTTAAATCAGTTGTTCGAAATTAGTGATTCGAAACGTGGTGTGTTGGGGACTGGATTTCATTTTGAAAGTTGATTCAACTTTAAATATTACGTTCGTCTGAAAAAGTAATGCAAATATTAGACCTACTCAAACTTACTATTGTAAAAATATCACTTATTGTATAAATCAGACTGTCAGTAATTTTCTAACGTAAAAACAGCATTAGACAGCCCCCAAAAGAGTTCATATTTCCTAGAAAACATATATCTACGAGTATGAGAAAAACGCATGGTAATCGTAGTACCACGTTGGTCTGCTACATGCCGGGTGTTGCCACTCAAACAATAGCTCATGACGCATAGTTACAATTCAAAAGTTTTCCACTATGCAATATAGCGCGGCAAGAGTACCAAAATAAACACAAAAATCGCAATTAGTAAAATGTTACTCAGACAAATGCTATTTCTATTTTGAAATCTCATTCCGTATGAATACATTCATTACTTGCTAAAGGATTTACAAAATTCGCACACACAAGCCATTCTGAGCAAGCAATTAACAGTTCCACAAAATTCTTAGAGGCTCTATACAAATTCAATTTAGTTTCGTTTATCGCTTTCAGTCTAATTTCGTTCTAAGTATAACCGTGAAAACAAGTATAGGAGCTGAACAGAAACATAAAGAAGTATATAGTACGCTTAACTATTTGTTTTATTGTGTCTAAATTCGGTTCATGAGTGTCCATTAAACAGAGTACAAGACTTGGGGAAAATTGCTCCCTAGAAGCTTTTCAATAAAGGACACTTCGATTTCTATTAATTTTTGTCATGAACCACAATTTATGGAACATAAATTGGATTTCGTGTGAAAAATACGATTATGATTATCGTTAAAAAATATTGGGGAACAAATTCCAACATTTTTTTTACGTGAACGGTGTTTTGTCCGATAATGGATCGCCGTCGTGGAAAATGATTAAACCTACTGGCTTTTAGGTTACAGCAGTTCATCATCATCTGCCTAGCCGGTCGAGTCTAACCGGATGCAGCTAAATACCAGTATTTTACATGGAACGACTGCCTATCTAACCTCCACTCTAACCCAGTTACTGGGTAACACGATACCCCTTGGTAAGACTGATATTTACACAAATTGTACATAAATAAACATACTTTAATAAAGCATAATCCTGAGGTGTAAACACAGTAATCATTACAGCTCAAGCACCTATTTCGTAAAAAAAAAATCCCTTCGCGAATATCTTGTTAATAATTTTTCCTCAGGCTGAATACTGAGATATGGCGTTAGAAAATTTAATATTTTTTTAGGAAAAGGTGGGAACGAGCACCAAAATGCTTCATTTTTATTCCAGCATTATAATATTATTATTTTATACAAGATTTTAACGCAATATTGTAGTATAAAAAGTTTTAAAGCATCGCAGAATTAAGGTCATATTTAAAAGTAATTTTACACCCGAGCACCAAAGTGTTACTAGGGCTTGTCTTAAAAGGCCTTTTTCCTAATTTCTTTGAAACTCAATTTCAAATCAATCTGTTTTATGTGGAAATTTATGGACTATAGATTGTTTTTGGTTCTCTTTTCAAAAGTGTTCAAACTGTCAATCAGATTAACTAAGGCAGTAAATCAAACAAGAGCTACATAGCCTCTTGGCGAGAAGTGTTTACTGTCAGAAAATAACACAAATTACTAGAAATAAATACAAATATTAATATTATAGTTAAATTACTTGACCTCACACAAACCTATGGCAAAAACCATATCATTTAATGCGAATAAAGTAAGTAAGGGGCCTACAGACTTATTTACTTAACTCCTTTGCTCACAAATCTTTGTCCACCTACCTGAGAACTATCGCAAAGAAATCTCGTTCGTGTTCGACCTCATTTTACGCCTGTCCGTCAAGTGTCACGAAGGTAAGATACGCAACTGATAATATAATAATTCACGTGTTGGTTTACTGAAAACACTTCTTCGGTATCATATTTCTTCGCATTCGATCCTCCCGATTTAGCTTCTGCGAAGTTAGAAATCGAAAAGGTATGAAAAATAAGTGCTTAGCTCCGCGCTGTCGTGTAACCGTGAATAAGTCGCGAAACTTGAGAAGGGAATCAGACATTGGAAATGTATGACTAGATCTAATGGATGTTACATGGATGGCACATTCTAGGAAAAAAACAAATCTTGGTGCGCTTCGTTGCTCTAGCAGTCGCAAACACGACTGCTGAGCCTGTTCTGGATTAAATTTCCAGGTCAGGCAAAGTGTCATTGGGTTTTCCGACAGGAATATAAGTCCGGAGTCTGGATTTGTGCCCGGTTGATGGCAATAGACATGGGACTTAAACATAACTGGCGAAATGTGGGTGTTCTTCTGTCGAAACCTCCGGGGAATATAGGCTTGATGCTAGGTTGGTGGGTTTTAACCATGAAGCAAAAAACCAGGTTTTAACAAAAAACCGTTTATGCATTTATTGAAAAAGCATGCGAAATGTGAAAAATGAATGAATATGAATGATAAAATGTGATGAATAATGTGTGTGATGTGTGTGTGTGTGTGTGGCGAAATGTGGGTGTACTAAGGTACACCTCTGCCTAACCCTTCGGGGATTACAGGCGTGACGTTATGTGTGGGTGTGTGTGTGAAAAAGCATTTTCAATTAACAAATACCTAACTCGGATTTAAAAAGCGATTCGTAGAAACACTTCAATCACAAAAAAAAACATATTGATAAATTACCATGATTTGTCGTAGATGCCTATCGACGGCATGAACTCAAAACAGCTGTCGATTCAACCCTATACCGGCAAAGAGCTTGCATGATCACCAGCAATTAATTTTACATGAGTCGCACAGCCCCATTTGGAAATACCACTAGGTACAGAGGTAGAAAACATTGCATTTGAATTTCAGCAATAGAACAATCGAACCGTTCCGTATCGCAGGACCAGAAATCGCGGTCCTTCACTATTATTTGGATGACGTTTTGATTAACGGTGACACTTTGTTCTCGATAGTTCGATGTGATAGGGGTTCGGAAAACGTTACTAATGTGTTTGCTGCATATGATTAACACGCAATGTTCAGTGACGGCTTACTACGGCATACTGTTTGATGTGTCATGTGCTTAGCGTAATTTCAAGTGATTTCAAACGTGGCAAATAGTAAAATACACCTACGCTAGTAAGAAAGTAGCTTAACGAGATGGTGCAGGCTGTAAGCACACGTTTAATGGCATTTTTTTATTTAATAAAATGTCGTTCATTTGAGTGCGCCTCGCCGTAATTTGTACAGTTCCAAGTGCTTAAGCTTTAAAACTCGGTCGACGAAGACGGTCTATTACTCGCGTCATTTTCTGCCATTTCGTCCTCATTTCAATTCCGTTTAGTTTTTTATTACGGAGACGGAGATGATTCTACTTATCTCGTATATTGTTCCACGGCTAACAATACGTGTATTGTAGTAATATTTGTTTGTGTCAGTCCCCTTTTCACTTTGTGTTATGTTATGATAGAGGTGTTTCTGTCTGTGACAGTCTTTAGTCTTATATTTTGTAGCTTTCTTATTTTAAATTAGATATGTCTTAGAAATCAAAGAAATAAAGGAAGCTAAAGTAAAGAATACATCATAATGTTTATTTACTAGTACCTCCCTATACTCCATTTGAAATAAGATTAGACATTTAAATAAACCGTTTTTACAGTCCGTTCAACCGATTTTGACATCTATCGCGTTGGTGGCATAACAAATGGCAGCTGCAGTAAATATTTGGTATTGTAACCACTTTTTTGCTTTTAATGCCATCCTTATGCCTACGGAATAGAAGTTAGAGTCGGTTGAACGGACTGTAAAAAAGGTTTGTTTAAATGTCTAATCTTATTTCAAATGGAGTATAGGTATTATATGTAAATTGTAAAAATGTTGAGGGCGTGGAGTTTTTCTTTTTTGCGGTATTCTGCACTACTAAGCTATCCTCGGAACACCCGAACACTTTTATCGTTTTCGGAATTCCTAACCTTTTTTATATTTGAATAAAACCTTTAGAAAAACTGAATTCGAAAAGCCGCACCAACAAATTGAGGATTTTCACGCCACGATGGTCGGGGTTAAAAAAAAAACATGTCCGTGAGTTAAAATGCAGCATGTGAGTTTTGCTTCTCCAACAATTTTTGGACGACATCTTTATTACGGAAAGCATTTCAACGACAGGGTAGACAATAATTTTATCTTTTATAGTAGAAAATTATTTTGCAGAACTTACGTCTTCAGTTACAAGTTTTCAGTACATTTTTATGTTCCAAATCGCTTAATTAAAAGTTGTCAACATTCTACGTGGGACCCGAGTTGTAGGTACCTACGGGTATCGAAAAAATCCTTATTAAGAATTATCTGAACAGAAACGCCTACAGAAATACTTATAATTCTATTCAACCGATATCAATCGTTCGTTTTTCATTCATTTTATTTTTACTGGCAGAACTTTGTGACTAGAATAAGATTTTATTCTTCTGTCGAACTTGCTTTAAAAGTGACAAAAATCATAATAAAATTAATAGGAACAAACGTATGGTAAGCTAACTTTAATGTAGATCTACCTAATATTGTAAAAAATACATGATTTATTCAGAATAAAAATAAAAATTACAATAAAATAACCTAACTTAACTAAAATGTGGCGTCGAAATTTTAATCCGAATCGCTGTCGACTGGTATTGTACCCAAGAGACTGGCGAATTAATAACTTCCACGCATACGAAACTACAAAAAAAAACTACTACATTAACCACAGAGTTCTAAAACCTGAATTGCTCTACAAATTACAACTCACGCCATACATACATTTCTGCCGTGCACAATCCACTTACACAAAACCGGTTTTTTTAAATGCCCAGTAAAGTTATAATTGCCTTTTAACCCCTCTGTGAACTGTGCAGTGTGCACTGTGCCCTATGCAGAGTGCAAATCGGTTTACATTTTCATACCTCTAAAAGTTTTCCAACTGCTTCGGAGTAGATTATGGAATATGAGGTGTATGTGGTTAGTTTGTTTTAAGTATTTAAGCTTCTACATGAATTTGCGCCTTAAAGTTTTGCAGTTTCTGTTTCATATTTACTGCGACTACATATTTATTTTAGTTTTGGTTTTATAGATTTTTCGTTACTATACCCTGAAAATATCACTGAAATGAAATGTATATATTCTACAATATTTATTTTCATTTATCATGTTCATGAATACGTTCAAATCCAGTTTATTTAAATCTGAAATGTTCGTCCCCGGGCCATGTAGGTATGTCACACTTTTTATTTTGAATGTTAATAAAGCTGCCGAGTGTGAGATTTAAATCAGGTTCACAATAAATTGGAATACCTATGATGTCCGAAAATCAGAGACTAAATTTGTAAAAAAAAACAATCTCTAAACGGTATATAGGTTATCGAAATAACCCCAGTAAAATATTTTTGTAAAGGTTTCCACTTTGTAACCTTTATTTAAGTAAGCCCGGATCTGTAGATAGATCAACAATATTTCGAAATTCAAACAAAGAACGACTATCGCCTAAGGGCCTATACACACTGCTTTATAGGACGTTTATGTTCCAAGCAAATAAGCATGTATAGCTCCCTTGCCAATTTCCAGGTGAAAGATCACAGCTAGGACAACTTGTATGTCCGGGACCCTTTGTACTATGAAAGGGCTTTAAATACTGGTACTAGCTAACTATTTTAGGGTGGTTAGTTTAAAACTATCGACGGCTTTTAATTTTACTAGTGATAGAACTTGATTTTGCCCGAGGCTTCCCCCGCGTGGTGGTACGAGAACGAATAAGCACCCTGTTATCAAAATCATAGATCTTTATTTATCTCAACATCATATTACAGGCACTGGTTAATAAAGTGAATAATCATAAATAGAGAAAGGAGAAAAAAATCTGCTGTTCCCATTTTGACGAGGTATGCGAACGCAAATGTAGGGAACAGCAGATTTTTTTCCGCGACATCAGATTTGTTCCCATAATAAAATTTGTTCATAATGATGATTAAGAGACGTGTTTAAGTATCGGTCACTAATTACCAGTCACCCTATATATAATATAAGTCTGAAATCGCAGTTAGGTAAAAGCAAAAACTACAAAATTATCGTCAACGTGCGACTGCTAGTCACCACCTGAGGTATGTGAGCGGTGAGACGGGGGAGGGCGCCATTGACAAAGTTGGCAGACTGAGTTAGCTTGGCCTTTGTCTACCTCCCCCATCTCACCGCTCACATACTGGCTGTGGCACCGCTCACAGGCTGTAACTAGCAGTCGCGCACGGACTATAAAAGAAAACTTTACATATTATTGTTTTTGTTAATCATTATGTCCTAACCCAGGTCACGTATATATCACATATTATAATAATTATAATATTATAATATATAATATAATATAATAATATAATATTATTATAATTATAATATTATAATATATGTTATATTATATTCGTTAGGAAGTTACGATATTTAGTAGTATGGATTTCAGTTTTCTTATTTAAAACTTTTTCTTATTTGCAAAGACACATAAAAGTAGCTTTTACATGATAAAGTGTGTGTGTAATAAAATAGGGTCAGTGTTTTAGCCTGAAACTCCTTTTAAAGTCGCTCTACAGTTTCTAAGCGGCTTACTGAACCTACAGACTAAAGTAGTTAAGCTTCGGGAACTAGGATTTATAAGAAGTATAAGTACCTACTTACAATGTGTAGCACTGCTTATAAAACTATCCTTATGTTCGCCTGGGTTTAATAATATTATAAGATTTAGGTATGCATTATGAACTCACTCATTGGTTTAAGAGTAGATAAAATCGACTGAAAGAAACGTCGCATTATTCAATCAGTACCTGGTCGACCGAGCTCTGCTCGGGTGAAAATAGATAAACATATCGTCCAGGTATACCAACGTTCTCGTGGAGGCGATCGGTGGCGCTGATCTCTTGCGACCGGCCCTGGCTCAGACCATGGTACGGAGCGAGAGGGCATAGCAGGCCGTCACCTCCTTCTACGAAGCAGTAATACTCGCGAAGAAGGAGGTGGAACGCGTGAGGGAGAGGCAAGTTTCGCGCCCTCACGCCGCAGAAGACGCCCCTGGCGTCGGAAATCGCTGGCCGATTCCCGGCCACCGTAGGTGCGGGCTTACGGACGGTGAGCAATGGGAAGCTCGCCGTCCGATAAGGACTAGGCCCGGGTCGACGGCGCGTTTTGTCCCACGCGCGCCTCAAAGAGATGTCAGCAGAACTGACGGGATCCGCTAGGGTCGATGCCTGCCGGGGTTGCTTCCTGCGGGGAAGGAACACGGGTGGGTTTTAGTCAGTAAGAGTCTGACACGTCCTCACGCTCCGTCCAGAACGGGAGAAGTTGTAAAAAAAACGGGTGTAACAACGTTGTATCACATTACCGAGGCTGTGAAAATAGAAACAACGAATTTTCCGAGGTATGAGACCCAACTAAATCGATTTTGCGCCCCCGCAAACCCCTTCATTGCAACTTTCATCGAAATCGTTAGAGCCGCCATTTTCGTGAACGTAATTATAAATATATTTAAATATATAAATATTGCTCATTTAATAGTATAGGATACAACAATATAGGTAGATAGGTACTAGAACTGCTGAGTAAAGCCTCATTTAATTAAAATCGTACTTTTAGAAAAAAATGCCTACCAGGCCCAACAAGAAAATAATGCGGAAAGTTTTTTCATTATTCCTCTAAGCTGTTCCCATAAAGAAATTCTTGCAGTCATCAGCCCGACACGGAACCCACTAAGTACTAATTAAAAAGACATGGCGGCCATTCATCTCTTTTTTACCCGACTGCGCGACGGCAAAGACAGGGTTATGTGTTTACTTTTTACTTTCTCTCACTTTTCACAACGACATGAAAGGGTTGAGTCGCAGAATCCTGTTATGTATGAGATTAAAACGGGTAAAGCCATATAAAATCCGGGTGATGTGAGCGGACAATGTGTAAAGTGTGCTGCCAATGCTAATTAACTTATGTTTGTACTGTCAACGTGTTGCTTCGTTAACGCTCTTATGGGGAAAGCGGATATTCAGTTGACACCAACTGGGCATCAAAGGAAAGTAAATAAAGGTTTTTTTATCACATCTATTCAAAAAGAGCTAATTCGTTCTTCGTAAACAGGGACTAAAATAGCTTTTTAATCCCTAGGGATTAAAAATGATTTGAATTTGGAATGTGGATATTGTTAGTAAAAGTTCCAATTACCAATGAGATCAAACACGAACATTGTATGAACAAGTAACAGGCTGGCAAGAGAGAGAAAGTGTGAATTTGGTCAAAATGAAAATCCAAGATGGCGGCTTAGAAATTTTTTTTTTTTTTTGTCTTTGGTGTCGTTTTCATAGTTTTCGAGGGTGCTAAAGCCGATAGTGAGGTCAAAATGTAAATCCAAGATGGCGGCTCTGAAGATTTTCAAATTTATCATCATGGGTATCGTTTTCACGGTTTTTAAGGGTGCTAAAGCCGATGGTGAGGTCAAAATGAAAATCCAAGATGGCGGATGCAAAAATTTTAAAATTTTTCGTCATGGGTATCGTTTTCATGGTTTTTAAGGGTGCTAAAGCCGATGGTGAGGTCAAAATGAAAATCCAAGATGGCGGCGGCAAAAAATTTCAAATTTTTCGTCATGGGTATCGCTTTCATGGTTTTTAGGGGTGCTAAAGCCGATGGTGAGGTCTAAATAAAAATCCAAGATGGCGGATGCAAAAAAAATCAAATTTTTCGTCATGGGTATCGTTTTCATGGTTTTTAAGGGTGCTAAAGCCGATAGTGAGGTCAAAATGAAAATCCAAGATGGTGGCCGCGAAAAATATAAAATTTTTCGTCATGGGTATCGTTTTCATGGTTTTTAAGGGTGCTAAAGCCGATGCTGAGGTCAAAATGAAAATCCAAGATGGCAGCTAAGAAAATTTTCAAGTTTTTTATCATGGGTGTAGTTTTCATAATTTTCGAGGGTGCTAAAACCGATAGTGAGGTCAAAATGTAAATCCAAGATGGCAGCTGCGAATAATTTAAAAATTTTCATCATGGGTATCGTTTTCATAGTTTTCAAAGGTGCTTAAGTCTATAGTGAGGAGTGAGGTCACAATGTAAATCCACGATGGTGGCAGTGATTTTTTTTTAATTTTACTTGCGAAGGAACTTTGTTCCTGACGGAGGTCGGATCATACACGTTTTTTTTTCTCATAGAGGGTGATAAAAAGTAGAGTGTTCACCTCGGGAGCAACACTATTTTAAGCTCGAGTGGCGTACTTTGAATCCCTCGTTGCGCTCAGGATTCTACTTTAGAATCCCTCGCTACGCTCGGGATTCTACTCTAGAATCCTTCGCTCCGCTCTGGATTCAAAGAAACACTCTCGCCTTAAAAATAGTTCTTTGCTCCCTTGGTAAACAATCTACTATTCGTTCATTTGTTTATAACGGCATTATTAAACACAGATTTTTTTACTTTGAACTGTGAAGATATAAATATCCAACTTATGAACAAAAAAGCACCTCTAATATTCGTTTCATTCACAGTGTAAACTAAATTAAAGAGTATAAACAACAGTATAATAAATAGGAGCTAAATTTCGTTGATTCGAACAAGCAAACTTGTGAAGTGTATAAGACAGGCTATTCCATCACCCAGCAACAAAGTAAGTTCTTGTTCTGATCCACTTTTCTTACCGGAAATTCGTTGTTATTTCTATATTGTACCTATCTATTTTCTCTTTGTAGGCATAGTTACGAATTTGCTCCTGATTATGCATGCTTGGAGGCATTGAGACTTTTTTTTTTTTTTTGGTTGGGAAATTATCAAATAGCTTCTCCCGTTCTGGGTGGAGCGGGAGGGCGTGTCAGACTCTTACTGACTAAAACCCACCGGTTGCCCTGTTGCCGGGGGCCACGATGTCCTTTTCGGCCCTTATTCGCAGCCCCGGCAGGCATTGGCCCTAGCGGACTGTCTTGCGGTCGAATCTATGTTTAACTATGGCAACATTGGATTAGGTAGGTATACTTACTAATGAGTATCTATACTTTTCGTCATTTTAAACCAAAATTGAAGAAATTGCCATTCCTGACTAGGTCTAGGTGATAGGTTCCACGGGCATTTAAGTGTTGGTCCGTATGTAAACAAACGTCCTAAAGGAAAATATTATTTCTATAACTATTTTTCTGTAAGTTTTTGTTTCTGTAGTGCATCGGGGATGTTAGCGCTGTTTCGCACTGATGGCTTTCATGCCATCATTCGCAAGAGGACGGTATCCCTGATATGAATGCGTGGCAGCTGCAACGAAATCTTGAAGACAATAGCCGATAGGATCTCATCCCCGCTTTGGAGGTCACTTGTTAAGTCAGTTATCTGACTTACTTTGACTGATTCTGACTTTTATTTCTATGATTTTTAATATTTATGATTTTATAATGAAATTCTGGATTTTAATTGACATTAATAAGAATGTAAATTATTTGAAAGATCTCAGTGAATTTAAAGATGCGACTAATTTATTTTACAATTTGATTTTATGTACCTATTTCTATAATATGTAGTTATTTATTTTAGTTATAATAATTATTATTGTGGCATGTATTTTAATCTTTGATTACTAACGTAATTTATAAGTAGGTATACTAACATAAATATGGATCACTGTATCTAAGATAAATACATAAATTAAATTTGCATTCAGACACAGTCCGGTGGTTCCGTACCTCAAAAGGAAAAAAACGGAACCCTTATAGGATCACTCTCTGTCATGTCTGTCCATCTGTCACAGCCAGTTTTCTTCGAATCTAATAAACCGATTATCAAATTCTGTGACCCAAACATGGTCAGTGTTTGGGTCACAGAATTAAAAATAAAATAAAAAAAAAAAAAAAAAAACTGCACTGCACTGCTAACTGTACTGTGTGACATATCAAATGAAAGAACTTGTTGTGAGGATCTCAAATATTTGATTTAACAATATTAAAATAAATACTTTTAAGATATTTAAGAAAATTTACCATTCGGGGAGAATGGTAAATTTTTCTTATGTCCAAACCAACTAAGCCAAAAAAAATTAAAAAGTACAGATATACTTATAGAGTACAGCAAAACTTATAAGAAGTATATGGTCTTAAAATAACATGGTAAATGACTCAATATTGTCCTGGGTTCGATTCCCGGGTCGGGCAGTGTTATTACGTTTAACTGAATTAAAATATCATTACAACAATAGTGTGAACTACGATACTGCAGCTTAATTAATTAAAAGTATACTTTGAACAACCACCATTTGTAGGTGTATAAATTGATTTCAAAAACTGAACAGCACGAAGGCAATAATTGAACAATTTTAACAGTTAAAATTTTAAAAACCCCTAACACAAACATTTCCTCATTTCTCTTTCCTACTCCATCACCAGACCCTGTTCACCATATAATCTATTCATTCAGACCATTCCAATGATCCCAAACACGACACCTGTGCTGTAAGTTGGGTATCCTGCAAATTCCAAGTGATGCTGCAGCATCAGTTCAAGATTACTATGTTCTTCTAATACCATTGAAGTAACAGAATACTAAATTTCAAATCGATCAGACCTGTGGAAGATACTCACATCATCAACTAGAAAAAATAAAAGCTTTTAAAAAAGAGCTGATAATCTTCAAAAGGCTGAACCGTTTTTGATAAAAACATATCTAAGAACCATCGCTAGAAAATCTCCTTCAAATAAAAAACCACATTCAAAGCGGTTTACCCGTTTAAGAGCTACGGTGCCACAGACAGACACACAGACACACACATAGCGGTCAAACTTATAACACCCCTCTTGAGTTAAAAACAGAGTTAAATTTGAACTTTGAACAATACCTACCAGATACTAGATGGTTTGACCTAAAAACTTTTTGACTAACAACATGTCATTGGTTCGCATTTTGATAAAAATTTGCTTTTTTTATAGCTGGACTGAATAAAAACAACGATTCAAGTTGACCAAGAAAGAAAACCCATTTATCCTTGATACCATTTATTATAACATGCTTGCGTAAATAATAAAATAATAAGACCTAAAAAAAATCACTGTCATGATAACCTTTTTTAACGACCCACCCACGATTAACGAAAAATGGTCTTGTAACAATGTCTTCACAAAAAGATAGGTAATGAACGTGACCCTTTACATGGAAATGTAAGCATTGTAGGATACGTTGGATGACAGAACAAACAAGTAAAAGGATGAAACTGTTGTCACAATATATTACCGGGTTTCACGAATGAGGGTCGCCGATAAAGAGATTAGTTGCAAAACGCTTTGCCCCGCGTGCGGGGATAATGTAATTAGCATAGTTTAGGAATTCGCGGAGTAGGAAGTACTGATAATTGTTTAACGATAGCAATGCAGATACAGAAGTTATGATATTTTTAGTATGAAATGAGACTGAGAGATCAATCTACATAATTATTTTGTTCTGCGATACTTACCTAATTAAGGAGATAATAACCGACTTTTAATGATTTTATACTGTAGATCACGTCGATGAGTAAATCGTCGTCTATGATTTGGAAAAAATATATGTTAAATAAGAGCATTGTTTTAATAACTTAATCTGTGAATATTTTAGATTTTTTATATTACACAGTGTAATTAATTTGTAATGTTATGTCTAACGTGGATAAAAACGGAGAAACACGTAAAAACTATAAAGCGTATTTTTCTGAAACCTTCACCATTTTAAAGATAATTTAATTATTTATCTTTTAGTATACCTGTTTTTATTAAAATACGGTCCTAGATGGGCGAGTCCTATTACTGGCTGGACGTACGACGCGTTGCGTGAGCTCAGCACAGAACACGCAAGCCAACCACTCAAGGCCATTGGCATTTAGTGGCGTCTTAAGTAAATTATTTCACTCTGACTTCTTATAGACTCGTAAACACTTTAGATTACTTTATCGTCTTAAAATCAAATTCAAACCTGAGCAAACCGAGCGCATACTCGGTATGAGTCCCGGTGGAACAAGAAAAGCAGCGTCGTCCTAAAAAAATACAAAAAAATGCGATAATAGTTTCATCCGGCCAGTAAATACAATATGTAAAAAAAAACCCTGTATGATCCGAAAGAGGCACATAGGTACTGCAATTACTTGGGCGGAGTATCGCTGTGTCCTCGTGGAGGCGATCGGCGGCAGTGATGGGAAATGGGAGGCCGTCACCTCCTTCTCCGTCATCTCCTTCTTCGGTAATGCTCGCGAAGGATGAGGCGGAACGTGCGAGGGAGGGGCAAAATTCGCGCCCTCACGCCCCTAACCGCCGCAGGAGGAGACGCCCTGGGCGTTGAGAATCGCGAGCCGATTTCCGGCCACCGTAGGCCCGGGCTTGCGGACGGTGAGCAATGGGTAGCTCGCCGCCCAATAAGAACCAGGCCCGGGTCGAGGGCGCGTTGTGTTCCACGCGCGCCTCAAAGAGATGTTAGCAGAATTGACGGGGTCCACTAGGGCCGATGCCTGCCGGGGGTGCGAAGAAAACCGATAGGGAAATCGTGGCCCCCGGCAACAGAGCAACCGAAGGAACACGGCTGGGTTTTAGTCACACAAAAAAAAAGGTACTGCAAAAACATTACCAAAAAGTTTTTTTTTTTTTTTAATAAAAAGTTACTGCTATTTAAAATTCACATTTTTAGTACCTAAATTACCCAAAATCCATTAAAAATAAGCAAATTTTCAACAGGGGTCATAAGTTATGACTTGTAGACACACGCTAAACGACGGCCGCCCGCGGCCCGCAACCCGCGAAAAAATAGTGTCGATTTTTTCTGAAAATTACCACATATATAGACTCTCAGTACGATACTTAACAACACCCACGCGGATCTGACAGTGTTTTTTTATATATATATATATAAGTCAGTCCTCCAAAAGGATAAAACAAAAGAATGCGCTCTCTAATTCATCTAGCCAGTATAAACATAACTTCCTATTTGTCCGGAAAGCCATGCAAAACAAAATTTTATTGAAAAGTAAAACAAAAGTCAAAAAGCTTGGGCGCAACATATTACGATCCACGAATGAGGCAGACCGATAAAGAGATTTGTTTTAACTTAAAAACATTTTGCCTCGCTTTCGGGGATATAATTAGCATAAATGTGGGCTTCCGCAAAGCAGCGGGTAATGGCTTGGATGTTACTGCAGTGGAGATAACACTTTATTGCATTTATGTTCAAGTCCCTTATGTTTTGACAATTTACCTATGTGTAAGATACACAACTTTCCTATGTGCATAAGGATCTTTTCGCGCGTTTTGACCAAAACCATAACTGTCGCCGCAATCTTGTTTTTAGGGTTCCGTACACGAAGGGTGCCAAACGGAACCTATTACTAAACTAAGCCTCCGCTGTCCGTCCGTCCGTGCGTCTGTCTGTCAGCGGGCTGTAACTCATGAACCGTAATAGGTAGACAGTTGAAATTTTTCACAGATTTTGTTGATATTGCAGCTTTAATCACATCACAAATAATAAAAAATGAATATTTAAATTGGGTGCCCATACAAGAAACCTGTTTTTATCGGCGTTTTTTGCTCGATCTTAATACGGTACGGAACCCTTCGTGGGCGAGTCCGAATCGCACTTGGCCAGTGTTGTTCAATACATTCCCCAAAACAATGACACTAATGTTTACTAACGTTTAAATAAAGGTAGGTTAGTAGCTAAAGCTAATGCCACGATTAAAGAAATCGCAACCCTGTAACTTAGTACTAGTTTTGGCTTATTCCACTATTCCCCCCTGAGAGAATCCCCCTCAGGGGGGAAAACTGGACTCTAATGTAAAAACAGTCCAGAAAGTCCCCTTTTCATTTTGAGTTATTCCACAATTCCCCCCTGAGAAAATCTGCGTCAGGGGGGAAAACTGAACCCTAATGTATAAAAATCCAGAAATCCCCCTTTTCATTTTGGATTATTCCATTTTTCCCCCTTATTTTTAGTTTTGATTTCTACGCTCTTAAAGTACAATTTAATAAACAAAAAAACGGCAGTATAATATTAATCACTTTAATCAGTCTTTTATTTTTCACAGAATTTTGTTATACGTAATAAAATGAGATGAAGAGTAAAAACAAACAAACAGCGATGAGGGAAATCGGTCGATTAAAACAGTTTAAACAAAGTACCTACCTAGAACCCCCCCCCCCCCCCTTAACATCACATATTTCAATATGTAACAATTATCAAGTTTTTCGGCAATTTGCAGAAAGTAACAATGAAGTACAAAGATAAAGAGAAAATATAATACTTATAAAACAATTACTTGTAGACGACAATACGGCTGGCTGACTAGTAATTAGACAGTTTACGAATACTTAAAAAAAAAAACATTATTAGGTATACAACATATATACGTACAACAATAAAAAGAACTATGTAAGTATTGCTAATAACAATCAATAAATCATAATAGGTGTGCACCGAGAATGAACAATCATTATTATTTTTTAGGTTTGACTGAGCTGACTGTACCAAATTCAAGTTGTTAGTATTTGTTCGCACATTAATTTCATGATTTAAAGAGAAGTATCCGTTCGGTAGACTGCCTCATTGGTCTAGTGGTTGCAAGCGCTACTGCTGAGCATGAGTTCCTGGGTTCGACTCCCAGGTCATGCAAAGTGTTATTGGGTTTTTCCAGCAGGAATTTCTCAGTTGCAGCCTTTTTTTTTTTGGGAAATTATCAAATAACTTCTCTCGCTCTGGGTGGAGCGGGAGGGCGTGTCAGACTCTTACTGACTAAAACCCACCCGTGTTCCTTCGGTTGCCCTGTTGCCGGGGGCCACGATTTCCCTATCGGTTTTCTTCGAACCCCCGGCAGGCATTGGCCCTAACGGACCCCGTCAATTCTGCTGACATCTTTTTGAGGCGCGCGTGGAACACAACGCGCCGTCGACCCGGGCTCGGTCCTTATCGGACGGCGAGCTACCCATTGCTCACCGTCCGCAAGCCCGCGCCTACGGTGGCCGGAAATCGGCTCGCGATTCCCGCCCCGGGCGTCTCCTCCTGCGGCGGTTGGGGGCGTGAGGGCGCGAAATTTGCCTCTCCCTCACGCGTCCTGCCTCCTCCTTCGCGAGCATTACCGCTTCGCAGAAGGAGGTGACGGCCTGCCATTTCCTCTCGCTCCGTACCATGGCCTGAACCAGGGCCGGACGCGAGAGATCACCGCCGCCGATCGCCTCTACGAGGACACGGCGTTGCTCCGCCCAAGCCGGGCAGACCTCCACCGTATGCTCCACCGTATCCTCAGGCTGATCCACACAATGGTCACACCCGGGTGTTTCCTCCCGCCTTATCCTAAACAGGAACCTCCCGAAGCAGCCGTGTCCGGTGAGAACCTGCGTCAGGCGGAAGGTGAGGACGCCGTGGCGTCTCTCAAGCCACTCCTCAAAGAGGGGTCTTATCGCCGCAATTGTGGCGTGCCCAGCACGGGGTTGCGACAATCGCACTCTCCATGACGCCATGAGATCCCGCCGGAGCTCTGTCCGTTGTGCCGCGATTTCTTGTGGCATCGGAGTTAAGCCCCGGCGTTTCGCCTCCTCGCGCCACTCCCAGATATGCGCGAGGACCTTTGCCTCCAGATCCCATGGCGGTAATCTGGCAAGGAGGCTCGCCGCCTCGCAGGAGACCGTGCGGTATCCTCGGGCCAGCCGAATGTCCATGACCCTCTGAGACGCCATCAACCGGCGGGCTGGCCGCAGCCTCAATGAACGCTCCCACACCGGCGCCCCGTAGAGGGCCATGGACCGCACGATCCCCGCGTAGAGCCTCCGGCAGGAGGCGATTGGATCTCCTAGATTGGGCAGGAGCCGCTTCAAGGCAGCCCCGGCCCGCTCCAGTCTGGGAGCCAAACGTCGGAAATGTTCGACGAAATTCCACCGGCTGTCGAGGACGAGTGCCAGATACTTCATCGTCGACTCGACACCGATGTGAACCCCTCCCGCCATTATCTGGTAGCCCGACGGTGGCGCATTCCGAGGACCATAAAAACCCATGGCCTCAGACTTGTGCAGGGCCACCTCGAGTCCCAGCTGCCGGATCCTGTCAACGATTGTCGCAACCCCGCGTGTCGCTAGATCGGCCGCCGCCTGGTACGACCTCCCCTGCACCAGGATTAGCGTGTCGTCAGCGTAACAAACGACGCTGACGCCGCTATCTCGGCGCGCAGCACCCAGTCGTATCCGATGTCCCACAGATGCGGCCCCAGGACCGAAGCCTGTGGAACACCGCACGACATCTCTTGCCGGTTCCACCCTCCTTGGTGACCGGGGTAGATGACGGCCCTGTCCGTCAGATAGGCCTCGACCACACGACAGAGGTAGGTCGGCATCCGGTGGTACCGGAGTGCCTCCCTGATGCAACTCCAGGGCAGGGTGTTGAAGGCATTGGCGATGTCTAGAGACACCGCCAAGACGACCCCACCCCGGGCCACAGCATCCCCCGTCGTGAGGGCCCGCACGCGCATGATGGCGTCCACCGTAGAGCGCCCCCTGCGGAAACCGAACTGAATGAATGTGGGTCTACTATATGTACACCTCTGCCTAACCCTCCGGGAATTACAGACGTGATGTTATGTTTATGTGTTATCCATTCGGAATAGAAAATAAATATGAGTTGAAACAAATACCAGTGGTATTAGAACGGAATAAGTCAAAATGTTCCCAAGCTCGCTTCGCTCGCTCCTGCATTCTAGGTTATCTAAGTAAAATATCCGCCGGCGTCCGCGGTAAATATTTTGGCAACCAGCACCGGCGAACAAATCGACGCCCAGCGCCGGTAGCAGAGGCACTCCGTAAATTTTATGGACCTCAGTGGGGATTTCTGGACGTTGGTTTTTCAGATTCCAGTTTTCCCCCCTAGGGGGGATTATCAGGGGGGAATTCCAGACTTTTATTTTTTTGAGTCCAGTTTTCCCCCTCAGAGTACACTTTCAGGGGGGATTTGTGGAATAAGTATTTCTTTCGATTCCAGTTTTCCCCCCTAAGGGGGATTTTCAGGGGGGAATTCTAGACTTTTTATTATAAATTCCACTTTTCCCCCTTAGGGGGGATTTCAGGGGGGATTTCGGGAATAAGCCCTAGTTTTGTATACCAATAGATTTGTATTCACATGTTCCATGTATTTTCAATTCCGCCGGTAGTTTCCAGGACCAAGCCTAGATTTCGTATACGTAATGTAATTGGGCTAAAGGAAAACCTTATTGTAGAGCTTTTGGACTTTGGTTTTACGACCAGCTTTGTATACTACCAATTTAGACACAAACTTTGGTCAACACACTCAACACAATTACTTATTAATGAAAATAAACTGAAAAGCCATGACTTAGGTATATCTAGTTCTTATTTATATACAGGCAGACGACAAGCAAAACTTTTCTGAACGGTTGAACGTACACTCAGCGTTCAGCGCTCGGTGTGGCAACACGCCGTGTTCCCGAACACGGCGTGTCGACAAGTTAATCGTCATCCTGAGAATGTCACGTTGAGAAGTGAAACACGTGTCGATTTCTTTCAGGGGTTTTTTATGGCTCTTTAGAAATAGCTAAGCGGAACACGTTACTAAATATATCCATGTCTATTGTATTTTATAATGGATTTCCGCAAGGTCACGCCTGAATCAATTAACTTCAAATTATTCTGGATTATTCTGGATAATATCCCACCTGCAAACCAAAACATCCTTAATTCCTAAAATATGTATAAGCCCGGAAGTGTGCTGAGCGTAGTTAATGCCACTTATCACGAGCTTCTCAAGTCGTAACACACAACGACATCGTCATCTCCTTCATTTATTCCTGCCGTTCGTTCCTTAACGCCCGATTTACTTTAGGATGTGTACACATGACACGAATTCTTTTGGAGCTACTGCTGCCTCTACTGTTTTACTACGGGATACAAAAGCTATCACTCTCACGAGACGCGTCCGTAACGCGTTATTTTTTCCTTCCTTATGTTTGCCTCCGGCTCGTCACTACCGTTACCAGAGAGCGTAGACATTTGCCTACATATTTGATCGTTCGGAATAGTTGAGACTTCTTAAAGAGTAAGTAGAGATGTCCAATGAAGCGATGGGCGAATGACTAGAAGAGACATGTAGACCGTGTATTCAAACCGCATTAGATCAGGCTCAAAATTGTACCTTCAGAAACCGAACCCTAATCGCCGTCAGCATAGTTCCAGCTTAAACGGCGTCGCTAAGCTTAATAAAGTTTTACGTTTCATTGATCGCAGCGCACTGCAGTCGCCTCGCTACCTATAATAACCATTCATTAAGCTTGGTTACGAAACCTTGTGACAGAACACTATTAGTCGCACTGAACTAAACCTTCTTTGTCTTATCATATATCCCCTGAAGAGTTGGACAGAATCCCATGTAATAGGGGGCGAGTCTATTGCCATCAACCAAGCACAAATCTAGACTCCGGGCTGCTACTGAGAAATTCCAGATGGAAAAACCCAACAACACTTTGCCCGACAACGAGAGTACGCAAGCGCCGAAGGGGACCAGCGAAGCAGGCAATCTTAATTAAACAAACATATTTGTCTTCCAATCCTACGCTGTTGAAGTGGCGTAATACGCGTGTCAAACAAACGCGTCCTAATTCTTCCACTGCGTTAACCTGCCCGGAGGAAGCACTCTGAGATATTGAACGTAACGCGCCTTCATTCAGATCGTGATTTGATAATAAATTGAAGTGTTTAATCCAGCGGGGGTGTGTTGAACTGAGCGGAGGTAATAAAGCGATTTGATACCGGGTTTCGAACATTTCTTTATTCAAGATGAGAAAGGCTGAGGGAGGAAGTGCTGAGTTAAATTCTTGAAAACAGGAATGAAGAATAATCAAAATTAAGTCATACTATATTTGTCCGGCCCCTACAACAAGTACACCCCACATTGAATCCACGAATCTAAAATTAAGTTACGCTCAATATAATTACGTTACGCGAGGCGTAAAAGGCCTACTGCCTTCTCGGTCAGCGGACTTACCCCATTACCAAGTCTGTTACCCCGGTTGACATTTATTACCACGATGCCCCACTTCAGGCATGCAACATGTAAATTTTGACCACCATGTTTCATGAATGTTAAACAGCGCAGTGAAATATGTGCTGCAAATGCGCCCACATTCATGTTCGGTGAATTGATGATCCGAATTAATTTGGGATTAACCCGAATAATTTGTTATATCTGTGACTGTTGGCTCTGCCTGAGTGTAATGTTTTAATTTTTCCGAGACGTTTCAAGATGGCTTCGTAAGTTATTGTTCCGAAATTGCAAGGATCTGTAAATATTGTAAAAAGTATAATAAAATGCCCCCGACCTTCATTTCCAAAACATTGGTCCTTCGAGCCGGATGTAGTTCTATATTTAACACACCGTTATGCACATTGCATGAAGACTGCAGAGCAGCTTTTTTTTTTCAATGCACTTCGATGTTTGTACAAGGTTATTGGTTATACGTTGGCAATTCGTTGAGGGGATGAAGGATAGGTCATTTGCAACCAAATGACCCCAGATGACCCCTATGCCAATGCCAACCATTTTCGAATAATTTGACATTTTATATTTTAAAATGACTGCAATAAAAATATAAAATGTCAAAAGACTTGTAAATTTACAATTTACTGAATTTTAAACCTTCAACCTAGAAAAACTTAAAATGAACGATAACCTTTACTTAAAATACACGAAACATAAATATAGCCTACTGTACACGAACGAATTCTCTCCCCCTATACATTATTCATACGGCAAAACCGATATTACGGTCATTAAGCGTTATGAATGATGGATTAGCAACATACTACAATATGTGCATAACTGCATTATTTTAACTTATTTAATTATATGGTAAAGTTACACCATGCTATTGCGCAGAAACGGGCTTCGTGCAGAAAATAAACCGTGAACAGTTTTCTTAGTTTGAAAAACTAGTCAACTAGAACTTTACGTCCATTAGCTATAGTTCTAGTGACTCAAAGTGAAACATTTATCATCACAAGACTGAAGCTAAGAACATCTGTGTTTCGTACTAAGTAATATCAATACATTATCGGGTTAGCACTTTATTATTTAACTCAAAGATAAGGTGTCACACAAAAGCTGAGTCTGACAAAGTCATATATTTGAACACTTGTTTGAACACAGACATTGATTCCATTCTGTGAATTTTTGTGCTGTTTGTTATGCAGTCAATAAGAATTTGGTTTGTTATACACATGGAATAAACATTGTTGTAATTAGCATAAGCATAATGTTAATATAATGTTATAAAGTTAAAGTTATAATAATGATCCATAATGCTGATTCATGATCCATAATCCTAGAATGTTCCCACTGCTGGGACACAGGCCTCCTGTCTTCAAGAGGGAGTGGGCTGTAATCTACCATGCAGGCCCAATGCGGGTGGGTAGATGTCTCTTGTCTTCGAATTTTTGGTTCTAGGACACGCCGGTTTCTTACACCGCTTTAAGAGTAGTGGTCATGAAATTATTCACAAGCAGGTGCTTTAGTTTGAGTAACATAATACTTTAACTTTACATTACTCTGATAACCCAAATCAAGGACTTCAATACTCAGCACGGGCGGGTGGTTGTTGAAAGCTGCCTGCATACACTGCTGTAAGGATCTTTTGGCGCTCGAATGGCGTGACAGGGGGGCGCTGTTGGTAAACATTTGAGCAATTGTTTTGTCAAATATATTGGAAAAACAAAATAGCGGTGTTAGTTCCTATTTTGACCACGCGCCAAAAAATCCTTGTACAGCTATACTAATGTCTTTTATTGACTACTAGCTGCTTCGCGCGGTTTCACCCGCCTCGATCCCGTGGGAATATCGGCATAAAAAGTATCCTATTTCCTATTCCAGGTCATGTTCTACCCATGTGCCAAATTTCATCTAAATTCAGTCAGCCGTTTTAGCGTAACAAACAAACAATCAAACTCACTTTCGCATTCGATATTTATTAGATTCCGTAACAAATTTTGAACATATCACTATCCAGCCGGTCAAAATTAAATGTTTGATGTCAATTAAATTGGATTTGAGTCTCGTAGATGATTAAAATTCGGGACGAAGGCCCAAACTGAATGGTGTCAGTTAGAGAAGAAAACTATACTATGGGTCTTGTTCAATTTATATTCATTCTTAAAGGGGTGAACGGCATCAAGAAGTATAAGCTTTTTATGTAGTTGCTGACTCGATTTCAACAGTAGATTCGATTTGAGTAAATATGTTAGCTGAGCTGTTACCTCTACGTATATTATTTAACCTTCAATTTTATCGAGGAATTTCAATCAGTAATGTTTCAAGAGTTATCCTTTGCACAAATTGTTAGAAATAACAGAGATACTTTTAGGATTCTGTTCAAGTTGACACTGGACATAAATTCTTGCAGATTCGCTCACATAGGTACCAGACAAATTGCGACTCACGAAGTCACGATGTAATGATAGTACGAGTCTGGCTTTAAAATGTCTGGCTATAACATAAAGAAATTCTACTAGTATAAAAAAGTTTGTAGAATTTAGGTGCACATATAATAATTTTCATATTCTTAAGTAATTTTACGGAAAATACTACTGATTAATTTTCTCTTAAAAAAAACATGTTATTATTATTTAGAATAAAATTATCTCATTATATCAATGAAGCTTAGGCTTAAAATCAAAAATTGGCTCATAACCTAAAATTAAACCTAAATGTTAGATATCTCTGGTTTGATAACGCCTTGCCGAGACAAGATTCAGCTCGGCAACCCGATAATCCTATCAATTACTGATCCATGCACGTAAACCACAATCCTAGCTACGAATCCGACAGTGACGATTGGAAGATTACCTATTGCCTCCATACATTTATGCTGCACCTATTTTCGTTCCTTTCTCAAACAAACCTGGAAATAATTGCACCGGACTTGTCACTATACGACAAAATCCTAATCTCTTAGGGATCTCGCACCCTAGACGGCCACAACTCCGGCCATTCGTAGCCGTCCAGAGTATGGTGTGCGGCTAGTTGGCCGTTGCGACCAAATGCGCGATTCCTATCGGTTTCTATAGTATACCTGGGGGCCTAAAACGGCCGCTTTGGCAGAATCATAATAAGTATGATAATATGATGAATCATATTAGAAGTCACAAACTGATCATTCATAATATTATCTGCGTTCAATTCATATTACGCAATTCATCTGTTTGACAGTTTTGTATAATAATGAAATAACATTTAAAATGTAGAAATAAAAAAATAAAAATAAAATACTGTAAAGAAAAATTTACCGATAAAATTACGGTCTTCATTTTTCATGAGGCAATATTTACACCCATTATGATTCTGATTTGAATAGAATTGAATATGATTCAGCTAATATGTGTCACCATAGAGGAATTGCTAATGATCTGCTGGGAAATCTGAAAATGAATTGCTTTTAGATGAATTGCATAATAATGTGACCCTTTTGGGCCTACTGTCGCGGTTGTGGTCGTGGCCGCCTAGTGCATGAGATCCGTTATTCACAAATTAGTGTTTATACACAATACAACAACCATCTGTTGTACTGAGCGTTTATCTTCATCGTTTTCTCTTTAACATACCCACAATTGGCTATGAGGAAACCGCTTTCCCTTTGCCAACGAAAAGAAACTGTGAAATAAGAAGATGGTAAATCTTCTTTTGTGATTGATTATAAAAGTAAAGAGAAGTGGTTGAAAAGATATTTCCTTAAAACCCACCGTCGACCAAAATCTTAATAAGTCTCGTAATTAGAATATTTCAAGACAGTTTTAATTAAAAGGAAACGTGATGAAATTTCATTAAGCTCAAGTTCAAAGGTAGAGTTAAAGCATTTTGTGTTTATAGTTTTACTAACTTTTGCCTGCGGCTTCGCCCGCGTGGTTGTCGGAAAATATCCCACGAAAACGTACTACCTGAATTAAATGTGATAATTCAGGTTATAAACTATCTGTGTGCCAAATTTCATCCAAATCCGTTCAGCCGTTTTTGCGCCAATCCGGAACATACACCAAGACAAACACAAACGATAAAAAAATCTTCGTTGCTATTTTATTGTATGTATAGATATAGACTCCTTTCTGCATTTGATTTAATGTGAGTTTAATTGCTGTATAGAGGTTGATAGGCAAATGATCTATCTACCTTGGGATTTCGATCAGTATTCTGATATGCGTACATTTCCTGATACTCTGCCCGTGGGAATCATCACGAAATTACCTGTTATGAAATGCCAAATAAAACACTATATGTGGATGTGTGCAGCAAAACTTATCTGGTGCTATCATAAGAGTGGGATTCCGTGATATTGTGAATGTGAATCGGGGATAATCGACCGTAGGTACTCACATGTGGCATTGCCGCATAGGTATGGATGGTATCTAGGTAAATTACCAGTAGGTGCAGCAAACGGTATCGAAACAAAGAAGCAGGCTGGTTATCGGCATTTAAAAGCACGATTTAAAACCGCAAAATGTACAATAAAGTTACAACCAACCATTTACCTACAAAAACTGTATTGCCCATCACTCTACCGTATTCGATAGTTAAAACTCAAGCACTCGATATTATTGCGTTCCTCTGCAATATTGTATTCATTTTCCCTGACTTTGTATGTACGTGCATGGATGACGAGTTGATTTCCTGTGTCTGATCCATCTAATAATAATAATAATGTTTATTTATGCAAAATAATACATAGACATAGGTTGAGCACAGTAGTAATACTAACATACAAATACAATATACAAATTATACATAATTAGTAGTAGTAATACTAACATATAATATACAAATTATACATAATTGTTCGTACAGAAGTTAACAAGGCTACAAAAAAATCCATATGACAAAAAATATAAACTCTGTCTCTCAAACTAGGAGGCCTGTATCTTGAGAGACAGTGTTCGGCCTGATGGTTACATAAATCAAGTTGTACCCTTTAAAAGTGAAGTAGTGTCGATCTATCTGTGATTATAAGGTTAACAACATTATTTGTAAACATTTTAACTGAACATACCTGCAGTTGTGATTAAATTAAATTAAATCTGTTTGTAGTGCGCTAATTGTATGTGAGGGTAGGGGTGAGTGGGGGTGTGTTGGTGTGTGTGTGTTGGTGTATGTGTGACGGGGTATGTGTGGGGGTGTGTTGGTGTATGTATGTAAATATATTTGAGATATGTGAATGTTTGTGTGTTTGTGTTGCTGTTACTTTTATTAGTGATTATGTCAAGCGATGTAAGTTAATAATGATTCTGTTTTAAAATAGTCCTGCTGAGTAAGCCATTCTGTAATTTTAGATTTAACTTTAAATTTATTTAAGTTTATTACGTCTAGTTCCTTCTGTATCTTTTTGAAGACGTGAATACTTAGAACGTAGTATTGGTGTCTTGCAAACGAGGTTTTGTGTTGTACACCTGGGGGAACATATGTTCGCTTCCTTGGATCAGACGGAGGCAAGCAGCCATGTATCCTGAGAACAGATCGAAGAACATAGAGCTGTCGAACAGTCAGGACTTGACAGTCAGCATATAATAGGGTTGTAGGGTATCTATAGGGTTTCCTTGTCATGACTTTAAGTACAGCCCTTTGAGCCCTCTCTACTCTCAGAAAATAAGTCTTTGCTGCTCCACCCCATACAGTTATGCAATATCCCATTATTGATTGGCATAAAGTGAAATATACCATTTTGAGAATTTCGAAACTACCAGATTCTCGGAGAGATTTAAAAATGTGAATGAGACGAAGTGTTCTAGTTGTTAGTGTATCGAGTTGTTTGTCCCATCTTAACCCATCGTCTATATGCACGCCCAGGTATTTAACACTATCAGTTCCAGCAATAGTTGGACACGAGCACGATATTTGCTGGTTCTGACACGAGTGAGCTGTTATGGCGAAAGTATTTGTGGGTTTGGTGTTACGTCGGATTGCAAAAGGTAGATAATAGGTTTTACTCAGATTTAGTGTCAGTAAGTTCTGATTTAGCCAGTTCATTATTGAGGACAGTGCAGTTTCCGCCTTTATTTTGACATCTTCCCACGTAGTGCCATGAACTAATAGCGCTGTATCATCAGCATATGCATAGATCTCACAAGCTGGGATCGACATTCTACACAGGTCGTCTATGATGATCTATTCACGTTGTGTGTAATATCAGCAATAAATAGAAAGTATTTCGCTATGAGCTTTATTGAGTTATCTTGAGTTGAGTTATAGATACTTATCTGTGCTGAAATTGATTTATTTTGTTTAGGCATCTGTTTGTGTACAACCAGATTCCTAGACAAAATAAATAAATTAACTTACCTTATATGATATCGGTTCCAGCTAAGTGTTACTTTTCTTTCTTGGTTTTTGTAATTTCTATAGAAGAACTATACTCCATTTCAAATAAGATTAGACATTAAACTAAACCGTTTTTGGAGTCCGTTCAACCGATTTTGACTTCCATTGCGATGGTGGTTTGACAAATGGCAGCTGCAGTAAACAGTTGGTATTGTAACCACTTTTTTGCTTTTAATGCCATCCTTATGCCTACGGTATAGAAGTCAAAATCGGTTGAACGGACTGTAAAAAAGGTGGTTTAAATGTCTAATCTTATTTCAAATGGAGTATAGACACTTGTCTTCAAGCTGGTAATAAACAACGGAAAAAGGTCACCTTGATCTTGGTAGTCTGAAATTGGCTGACGGCTTGTCATGCTGCAACGATTTTTTATGTTTTAAACTTAGCGATTTTTCAGCAAAATTCTTTTGAAGGAGTTAAGTACCTACACACAAGTTATTGAGCAGCTTACCCGGTAAATCATCAATATTAATATAAGCATTTCTAATTTGTGTATGATACTCATCCCTGTTTTTCGAAACATTTACTCGGATGAAAACTGATTGATGGTATAGCTTCGTGAGGAAAATTGCTGAAAAGCAGATCAGCAAAATAAGCCTAAGTATTTTATTTTTAAAACCTCGAGTTGGCAATTTCCAGGAGTGAAGTGAGATGAATTCTTTACTATATATATACTTATATTTTATTTATCGAACGTCTTAAACTTTCTTTTGAATAAAAACAAGTTCGAGTTAGTGACATTACTCGTATATAAAGAACCTTGAACACGTTCCGTACACAAAAGGCATTGAACAAAAGCAGATCCTTCCTGAAATTGAACAAGGAAGAGTTTCTAGGGATCCGGGATAGTTTTTACACTCCTTTGCAATCGCCATTCACGACTGTTTGTAAAAACATTCAAATAATTAATTTCATACGTGGGATTTTTCTTATGGGAGATATAATTAATTTTTTACGTGCGATTTTTGCTATGACGGTATATTCAATCTTTCCAGCTATTGTTATCGCTTTCAAAATCGATACAGTCAGAAACATTAACTCTTACTACAGCATTCTACTATACATTTGAATGAAAATCAATACTTCGTGCAGTAACACCGTAAAATGACAACAACATATATCCATATTTTCTCTTCTTGTTCTCACACACTATTGTCTACATTTCTTTTTCATTTCTCCTTTCGCAAGTCTGCTGGAAGAAATTTCTTAAGGAATAAGCAGTGCCTTTGTACTCTAAATTATAATAATGTCGTTTCTCTATGTGTTTTCTGTGTGTACATAAATAATAAAATAAATAAACATCAAATATTCTTAATTTTGTGCCTGACTTGAACTGCGATGGATGAAATAAACGATTTCTTTAAGCTCCGTAGAGTTTATAATAGTCTGCCTCTATACATCGGATGAGTAAATTATTCCACGTGAGAATTTTCTAACTATTTACCTACACTACCACAGAAAATGACACGTGTTTTCCTTAATTGTCGTATTGTTATCTCTAAATTGTTTAAAAAATCTCAACGCTCTCTGATATCGTCACAATATATTAAAGCAATACTATTCATGTATGTAAACCTAGTAAGCAGGATTGTAAAACACCACCAATTGGTATGCAAGCGAGCCAACGTGGCGTGGGTACTGGAAAACCAATGAACAATATACGTTTGAGACACGTGTGAGGGTGTGTGTGTGTGTGTGAAAAAGGGTAGAATTTTCAGATTGTAGGTTCCGCCACTCACTCGCATCTAATTCAAAATTCAAAATCTGAGAATATTGTGAACAATAAAATAATATTAAAGAAAGAAAAAAAAGAAAGAAAGAAAAGAAACAGAAGAAAGATTTACAAAAAATTTGACCGGCAATTTTCAGACCTTTTGCATTAATAAATAGTTCATTAACTCCGACACTACAAATAAACTAGTACGGTCTGAAGAAAGTTGTTTATAAGCTTTTACCTAATAAGTTGAGCAATAAAGTGGGAACAAGAAAAGTCTATTAAATATTGTTGTTCACACCATCGGGCGTGATCCGTTTTGTGAAGCGTGGTTATCCCATTAAATGACTTTGTACATCTACTCGGTACATAATATATTATTGGCATTTATATCATAAAGTGGGAATGATCGCTTTTCGTGGAAATTATGATATTACAGGCGGTCTTTATGGTTTTATGGGTTGTAAATATCTTGTGTTATTGGATAAGTATTAGATAGGTAAAGGCCTTTTTCTATGGAAGTTGGTCTTATAATGAATCTAGCACGTAATATTATGTTGAACCTTCTTATAATGGATTAGCTGTTGACCACAGCTTCGCCCACGTGAGGGTCGGAAATTATCTCATGGGAACGCACCACCGGGATAAAAAGTATCCTACGTCCTGACCCATATGTGCTAAATTTCATCCAAATCCGTTCAGCATTTAAAGCGTGTATAAGTAACAGACAGACAAAATTTCGTATTTATAAAATTTTAGAGGTATGAGGAACAGGGTGTAAAGAAAAGGGAGGATCCTCCGACCAGACGGGTGTTGTGTCTGGCGGGCAACTGTCCGACGTATGAAGTCGGAATCTATCGCTCGGTAAACTCTAATTGCGCGATGTAGGATTTGTATGACGTCATGTCTTTTATGTGGCGGTGTAACCGCTACAATAAGTACCTGAAAATAGGCTCACATTTGACCACTCACTAGACCACCTTATGTTGAACTATGACGTGGTACCTAGAGTATTGTCTGATTTACATCCAATGATGGTCTAATCTAAAACATCAAGCTTGATTAGCTGAGTCTATACTGTACCTACGACTTTCATGTCTTACGTTGAGAATTTCGGCGACCTACGTAAACTTTAATGGGGCTCCACAAACTTATGTAGGTACGTTAAGACAAGGATATTCAGTCTGAGATAATATCAGGTGGATGTATGACAAAGTAAGGCATAGTGCAGATACATAGCTTATGTAGCTGCCCAATGTTACTTGGTATCTACGTAGTAGTGTTGGGCCCTTGACATATATTCGGCAGTCGGCTTTCCCAGCTGTGCTCCTTTAAGCTGCCAGGAAATACTGGACAACCTGTATATACCTACCAACTTATAACATAGTTCTGCACTCTTCTACAAAGTTACAATTATACTTAGTTGTAGTTTCAAAGCTTGACGTTGCCTTAAGCATAGAATAACAAGCAGTTCAAGTAAACAAATTACTTGTTCACTTAATTTGACATTTTATATTTTAAAATCAATTAAATAAAAACAAAATGTCAAATGACTCGAAAATTGTTGACATTTGCATAGACGTCAAAAGCGGTAATTTTGTTGTAAATGACCTCTCCTACATCCACTTGACATATAACCCTGTATTTTTACGAAATTATGAACGAAAAAATTATGAAAATTGTTTTACTTTTATTCGATATTTAACGTATATGCCTCGCACTCGACGGCAATTCGACAAAAACGCAGCACATTTGTATGGGCCCAGTATCGTTTCCCTGTCGCCGCATTTTCAACGAGCGTTGTTGTGCTATATTTTTTGTGTCCCAACCATGATTTATGTTCCGAAGCTCGTTACGATGTGGGAAGGTATCGAGGATTGCCTTCTACAGTAACGGTAGTCTATGATCGATGTCAGGAAGTATTTGTTGTCGAAATTGAATATACTTAACTTATTGATGTCTACGGTTCTACTTGCGCGTTTGTTTTGTATTTTTCATTCAAATCAATTGATTTTGGATTCAAATTGAGCTCTTATTTAGGTATCATTGAACTGAGCACTTAAACTCAATCATAAATTCCTTTTCAAAACTTTTGAATCATAAAATGAAAGAAAAGAACCGTTGAACATTTTACTGTAACCATGAAAGCTCATGACAGTAATAAATATAGGTAAATCGGTCCTTTTTGTAATTAATTTAAACAACCCTTGGACGACAACAAATAAAAGGACGCATATCTTTCTGGTAAAACAGGAAACAAATTTATTTCTTTTAAAACGTTTTGATTAATTCTACCTCATAAAAGCGACTTTGTAAAAATAATAATTTGGACACTTTGTCATTTCCATATATTTGAACAAAAATTGTCACAGTAAAATATTCACTTTCACGAGTTTCACGAATGATTACAATGTTTTTTTTTTTTGTATTTTTCTACATATCATAACATCACGACTTGTTTTCCCGAAGGGTTGGGCAGAGGTGTACTTGTGTATGTGTGTGTGTGTATTTAATATGAGAAAATATGGGTTATTAGGGTGCATGTTTTTGGGGGCTTAGATTCTTACAAAGACATTTAAATATTTTTTAAATTCGATGGACAATAGCTTCACATACCTACAGGTCACTACGTGTATCTAAGAAATGATTCGCCTTTCGCAGAAATTATTTTCCTTCCAGGCGTTTTCCCGACTCATTGCTTGAATCTTCCTTGCAAGAAACTGGACGTTCTTCTACGTAATAGGTAAAGCAGATATACTTTGAATTACTAAAGAAAGGTTTTTATTTAAAACAGAATGCCATTGACATCTGCTGTGATCCCAGATAATTATAGCAAATTTTTATTCATCTAAGTACGATTTTTTTGAATTCATATAAAATTGTTGATTGTTCATTTGTTTCCAAATTTTATTTTCATTTTAAGAATTAATTAAAACTTTTTGCTGTGCCCTACAGGGTTCGTAATTGTACCTTAGTTTTAAGCTATTGTAACACCTTTAAACATTATGGAATGCAAGCGAAAAGCAAAGCGTAGTAGTTGCTATGGAGTAGAAGGGGCAAGAAATACCGCGTACACTCTTTTAAATGAAAATATTGATACAAAATATTGGTTAGAACAAGAAAAACGTGCACGTTAAAAGCGTCCGTAATAAAAAAATAAAAACAATTCAAAAATTAAAATAAGCTAAGCAAAGAGATGACCAGTCCCTACTGACGGCGCCCGTTCACGAACTTATTAGATCGAAACTTAAACCAGCAACTTGAACCGTCTAATCAACTACTTGAACTAAACGCGACTAATTTCTAAAATCAGATGAACCCATCACACTCTACTAAAGCCAATAGACATGTAAATTATCTTCTTCTTCAATGACAGCATTGACAGCTAAGTAATCTCTTGGCATTGTATCCCATACCTGCTTGTTATTAGTTACCCTCGAACATGACGCGCCATGTATCCGCATCGTACCGACGACACCACATTCATCACGACATTTCCTATTCGTCATCATCGGTTTACCTGTGGACTAATACAGCTAGAGTTTGTTAGTAACGTGAAATGTAGCTATAGCTATCTTAGTTTGCTCTGGATAGAAAGAAAATAAAGATAATTCGTTTATTTGCGGTAAACATGACGCAAAGAAAGATAAAAAACACGTAAATAACAAATTGGGGAAAAATATGCGTCTCATCCACGCAAAACGACCATCGCTCAGCATAATGCAGCGACTCCATGCGAGACAGAGCCCCAGCGCTGGTTTTCAGCGACAGCCGACGCTGGGATAGGTGATTGTTACTTGAATAATTTGTATTGTATGCCCCGTAGGTGTTCGCTATAATGGAATGGATGCACCGATGGAATGCACCGTTGCGTGTTCCATTTACCTCTACGAATTACAGGCAAAATTCATTTATAGTGCGTGCAAGTAGCAACTTTAATAGCATGTGCAAACGGCATGATTTTGATCCATTCATAACAAGTGTGTCCTCGGCCAGAAAGTGCCTGAGCCTTGACTTTTTTTATTAAGATTTTGTATGTTCAGGTTTTGTTGAATATGTAATGTCAATTTAGTTTAAGCTTGAATGTTATACTGTTTTTTTTTCTCTCTTCTTTTTCTTTGGTAGCTGTGTTGTGTTGTTCACACTCCTTCTTTCCAATCTGTTTTTAGAAGTGAAGACTTTTAATTGGCTGTCAGTCTCGCATACAATTTTTTATTCTGTTTGTTTTAGCTGTAAGTCATGCATAGTTAATAAATAAATAAATAAGTAATAATGCACTGATGGTGACGAGGTGTCAAAAAAGCGCGTCGCGCGGTGCGTTTTTTCAAATATTTCAATAGCATGCTGAGATAGGAGCCTTTTTGGCCTCGCACAGGTCTTCTTTTTTGTTTTCACTATTTTGCTAATTAATTTTAATGTTCTTTTCTTAGATTGCTATTTTGTTTTCATGATTTTGTTAGTTTAAATATTCTTTTTTTTGTTGTTGTACAGACGCCAGCACATCAAGCTACCCGAAACTGTCAAATTTTCCCAATCAACTTTGAACCTTAATCATTAGAAATAAAGTTGAAAATCTATTAAATAAATTTGACAGATTGTAATAGCTTGATGTGCTGGCGTCTGTACCTATTTCCAGTGCGTGTCCCAAATAAAATATTTTTCTTTTCTTTCTTTTTAAACAGATTTTATCGTTACCTTAAAATAACATCACGCCTGTAATCCTCGTAGAATTAGGTGTACCTACCCACATTTCGCCAGTTATGTTTAAGTCCCATATAATAGGAGGAGAGCCTATCAACCGGACACTAATCCCGACTCCGGGCTGTTATTGAGAAATTCCTAATGGAAAAACCCAATATCACTTTGCTCGACCTGGGAATCGAGCCTAGGGTCACTCGCGACCACTTAGTCAATTATACTATCACAGTTTAAGTAATACTTATAAAGTTCTGGGTAATGTGCGTGAATTAAAAATGAATAAATAAATACATCGCTTTTACTTATTTAACCAAAATGCGGCCCCACAAGACCCTAGCAACGTGAAAAACGCAGATATAAGTAACAGAATTGTACACTCTCTGTGTCTCTTAGTGGAATCCTAATCATATTAAAGATACTTACTCCGTATTTCCTTGAATCAGATTCATATTCCAAGCACTAAACCTACACGAGCAAACATCGTATTCGAAACGCAGTGACCGTGTCTCCCGGGTAGTAGCAACAATACGCATATTGTCAACCCGGAGTCAGACCCAATTAGAGCTTGTACCATTGTGTATATAGCAACCAAGATAACTTTCTTTACATACTAGATACAGTACTGTGTCTGTGTCTCACACTAAGAGCGTATTCAGATGGGATGGATCTCGTCCATACAAAATGTACATGTATCCTATATACAGTGTACTTTGTATGTACGAGAATTGACAATGCGTAGGTCATTTGCAAGCTTCTAAATTAATGATGATTTGTCCTTGGCTGGATAGTCTCCGAGTAGTGGCACGGGTGAGTGTTACTAGCATTTAATATCAAAATAGTGTCGTTATTGCTAAGATGCGGCGCCGTCAACATAATGTGTCAACATCGTGTGTGGAACAATTTGTATGAAAACTTCACGTAAATTGTTCTAACGGTCTCGCGTCATACCTGTCAGCCGGAGCCTGCACTTGCACAGAGGATCTAAAATATATGTACCTACAGTTGTACATACTTTTACAGTATTTCTATTTTCTTAATGTTCCTCGGGTATCATCGTATTTCCGAATACAAACGAATACAAATTTCCATGTCCATCAATTATTAGATTTATCGTGTATAATAATTTGAATTCAGAACTAAGTACTTTATTGTTGTTTTGTTTTAATTTCCGTGTGAACTATATAGAGCTATAAAACTACTTTCCTATCTATCGTGCCTGCGACATTAGCAGCTTTCCTACCATTTTTTAAATAAATTACATTAAGTCAAAAGAGTTTTAACAACTCTATATACTCCCAAGTCGATTGAGAGCGTCCGGTCTGCACGAAGTGCAAATCCGACGACTGACGGAACACGAGGTTGCCGAGAGTCATTATTAAGAACATAGTTTGTCTGTAAGGATCTTTCGGCGCGAGCCCAAAATCGAAACTAACGCTGGTGATGTTAGTTTCTTGTTTCACACAATACAATTTCACAAATGTTTACCAACAATAACCCCTGTCAATGTCACTCCAGCGCCAAAAGACCCTTGTATCTGTACCATTATCCTTCCCAGCCTTGGTTCGGTTAGGTCATGCTCCAGCATAAATCAACGTTACGAAAATACTTAGTATACGCTAAATACAAGACCTATCTATAACTTAAAATTACTTGTTTCTCTCATAAACCAAGTTTTCTTTCTCTGCCTGATGTTTTGACAGAAAGCGGAAAATAACGTCTTTATTCTGAAGTTTCGCGGAATAGTCAATCAAGCAAATACAAATTTCCGCCGAAACTGCTAAAGTAGAACGGTGCCTTAAATTCTTGGTAATTTCCACGTATACCGGTAATAATAAAATATGTAGGTTAAGGCACCGGTCCCACCGGCCACAAGTATGACCGATTTTCTCGCTCCAGAAACACAAAAGATAGTTGGTTCCGTGTGAGTAAAACAGAAACATGTATATTAATAGTCGATCGCTGACTGTTCACACCGCCGCCGTTTCAGTGCGGTTAGTGAATAGGGTACCCACCTCTCCCGGAATTCCGGGAGTCTCCCGGAATTCAGCTAAGTAAATTTAAATCTCCCGGCTGCCGGTAGGAATTTCAAACAAACTAAATTCTCCCGGAATTTTATATTTACGCGCGCTTGCGGAATAATTGTGAGTGGCGATAATCATACGACCGCTTGGTATCGCGCTAATAGATAATGCAGTCGCAAACTCGCGAGTCGCAAACTCGCGAGTCGCAAACTCGCAAGTCGCAAACTCGCAAGTCGCGACACTCGAAACTACTTTTTGTCCATACCTGTATCAAATGCCGCCTGCGAGCGTGTTTTTAGTAAAGTATTCGATATAAGGACAAAAGGAAGAAACCGCTTAAGTGCAGAACGTGTCAAGGCAGAAATCCAAAAGTTATTTAATTTTAAAAGAGCGAGTTTTTTTTTTCTTTTTCAAGTCAACATTTTTTGAAGTCTCTACGTTCAAATGAAAAATATAAGTTCAAAATAAAAAAAAGTTTTAAAAATTCACCGTTTTTTTTTCTCCCGGATTAGACTAACAAGAGGTGACCCTATTAGTGGAAGTGCTCAGGTGCAGTTCGGACAAGTGCTGTTGAAATCAGTGCTCTGAGTGGAATACCTCCTTGTTTATCTCAGCGACAAGAGCTATCAGAGAGAGTACACGCTCAGCGACGCTCGCTTTGCAGGCAGAACACTCGCTGAGAGAAAGAGAAAAAAAATGTACATAAAAATGTTTTTCAAGTGAAATCTTCTTTAGGCGCGTTGGGCATTCTTGAGATGGGACTAAACCATTGATTTCACGACACTGTGAGGACACCAGCGTTGATGTCTTTTTATTGGTCAAAAGAACCATTCAAAGACATCAACGCGTTGATTACCGCGGTGTCGATTTTTTTCAAGTTTTCAATTCTGTCGGCACTCCCGGAGTGCCACTGTTTTTTTTTGCTTGTATTTTACCTAACCTGCATAGGTAGGTATGTGTGTTTCTTTTTAGTTTGTATATTGTTCTGTACAACGCCTTGGGATTATATTCTGTAATGTTATGCATGAAATAAATACGCATACCAGCGAGTAATAAAATTGCTCGTCACCGTCGGGTACTCTCTGCTCGTTGCTCGCCAACTCCTTTTTAGTTTCGATGAACGAGAAGCGAGTAGAGATAGTTCTCTACTCGCTTCTCGTTCATCGCCCGCAGTGGGACAAGTGCTATAAGGTAGGATTCATAATATAGGCATCTATAGGCAGTATAGGCTCCCCTCTAGCTAAAAATAACCCACTCGACTACTTCAACCCTTTCTGTAGACGTCTTGATGCTTTTGTTTCTAAAAACAGAAAGGTCAGGTAACCAGAGTTGACATCACTGGTCATCGCTCTGACTCTCGGATTAAGTTTAGAACAGTTTAGACGGCTATCGTATGTTTTTAACCGGCTTTAAAATAACTGCTGAAGGATGAAAAGAAAAAATAAAAAGAAAAGAAATATAGAAAAAAAAAGAAAGATTGATTGATTGATGTAGGTACTCAATTTGTTGCTTCAACAATGAAAGGGAATGTTTTGAAAAAATATAGCCGCAAATATGAGTTACTTCAATAAAACTTAGGTATTCACTTTATTCAGGCCTTTTCAGCACCTCCGAACAAGTCCGCGTTCTATTTTCAAATTAATCTGATAGATATTGCCATTCTGCAGACTATGAAACAGGCCTTATCTAACAATATCTATATTTTCTATACATATTATAAATTTAATTCGCATTTCGTGTCTGTCTGTGTGACCACGCGTGTTCTTCTAAACTACGCAACGGATTTTGATGCGATTTTAATCTTATTTAGAAAATTAATTCTGACAGGTTTAAGTGTAGAATACAATAAGTGCCTGGGCGACCGAGCTCTGCTCTGGTGAAAATAGAGAATGCTCATTTAATAATATAGGAAGGTTCATACTAATCCATGTATAGTACCTACTTATTCCAAGCTACCATGATAGTAGGTACTCGTACTTACTAATTCCATGCTGTCATAACATTATACTAATGTCATTATTCTAATGTCATTATTCTAATGTCATTATTCTAACGTCATTATTCTAATGTCATTATTCTAATGTCATTATTCTAATGTCATTATTCTAATGTCATTATTCTAATGTCATTATTCTAATGTCATTATTCTAATGTCATTATTCTCATGTCATTATTCATTATCTTGTTCTAAACTTTGGGCGACCGAGCTCTGCTCGGGTGAAAATACGGAGAAAACAAATTTTCCCAGATATAACACCTAGCTAGATCGATTTTTCGCCCCGTAAACCCTTATATTGCAAGTTTCATCGAAATCGTTAGAGCCGTTTTCGAGAACGTGAGTACAAATATACAAGGTAGAGACGACATTACGACCATAAATTTAACGACGTATATCTAATGACGTTCTTAGTCCGCATACGAAAATTCCATCAAATATATCCAATAGTTTAGTCACTATAGCTAGTCAAAGATTGGTAAAACCCATAGTTGGCACATCACTACTATTTAGTTTGTTTGAAAAAATCACTTTTTTAATTTCGATGCTAGGAATTATTTGATGGTTCCAAAATACTCTCATGTATTAGTATTGCCGATGTTTTCATTTTATTGTCGTATTGTTGTCTCCACATTGTATACCATAAAACTAGACATTTTAATTATTATGTAAAATCAACATATACCAGTTTTATATACACATTGACATTGTTGAAAATTATATTCAAAATGACATGATTACTTTGTAAAGTATTATATTATTTTAATTATTGTGAATGTGAGGACTATGTGGATATTATTTTTATTTCTCTGCTAGTTTTAGTGATGGTCTGGCATTTTGAGTAGTTTATGCGGCCTACCCAAATGTCCTTTCTTTGGTATTGTTCGTCGTTTTGAGCTCCTTATGTCCTGAGTTGAGCTCTACGATTACTGACAAATGCTTGCACTGACTGGACAGGTCCACTCAAATCTGTGTGGTTCTTTCCTCAAAAGACCTTTTCAGACACTTATCTACATGGTCCTCATATGGCCTGACCAAACTTATGTCTGGACTTTAAAAGAGACTGCGACCTCTGAGTTTGTTTCGGCCTTTCTTCTCAGAGTAGTCAGATAGGAAACGCAGAACTCATCTAGCTTATTTTTTTTTTTTTTTTATATGACGTGTAAAAGTGATTCTAATATCCTATTTACAGAATAAACAATTTCATTTCATACAAATATTGCTCGTTTAATAGTATATAAAGAAATCTTCACGTGTAAAAACCGTGCAAAGTAGGGGCAGGTCGCTGGTATTATTACAAACAAGGTTGAGGTTCTATGTATGTGGTTCTATGTATGTCCTATACAGTAGGTATTTGTGTTCCGGATATTAAGAAACGTTGCTTCGGTTATTCATTCGCTTGGAAACAGGTTTAGCGGAAGGAGATTAACGAAAAAGATTTACCGAGCAAATGTATAGGTGTGGCCGGAGAACGTTTTGTTCGTAAACGACTTTAAAAGAAAAACCGTGATAAATCGCTGCGTTGCTGTTGAGTACGGAGTACTGCGTTAAAGAATAATAAATTCACCTATAGTTGTCGCATTTTAGCATAGCAATAGCGGTCATTGCCCTTTCCTTAATATCTCTGCGTAGGAACCCAAACAATAAATCTATGTATGGTATTTCGTTATTGGAATATGTTAAAGATCACAATAGATATTGATTCAAGAGAATAACGGACTTTAATTCAGTTTTATAAATAAAAAATGTAGACGGGTCAATGACCTCTATTGCCATGCTAAAACGCGGCAACTATAGTCACGGTTATCATAAAATTAATTTTAGCATCACTGCATCACCAGACATACATGCTTTTTTACCTATTATC
Source organism: Agrochola litura (assembly GCA_949152395.1). NCBI lineage: Eukaryota > Metazoa > Arthropoda > Insecta > Lepidoptera > Noctuidae > Agrochola > Agrochola litura. Next base: position 19,419,102 of record OX424493.1, read on the forward strand.
AAAAATAAACGTTTGTTATATTACTTTGTTTAAAAATAATATGAGTTTCTGACGGCCACGTCCATATGAAGAGTCCTTAAAACGTTAACTGTTTAATTTCGTTTTCAGATCGTGAAAAATAAAAGGTCATAAAACTCTATATACTCCTTCTTGCGACGCTTTCAATTTCATAAACCTGAAAACCCTCTTTTCGAAAGACACTGTCTTATCCTTCAGAAAGTCATATAGACAACATAATAACACTTTACACAATGTAAGATTTGGAACGTGTCGCCAAAGAAGTTGAGTCCCCTCTCTACATTGAATTTGAGTTGCGTCGAGAGCCATCTGCCGCGAGGGTCGCGGTAAGCGATATTTCAATAGCCCCAAGAGAGGTCACCCAGCACCAGATCAATGCACTCCAAATTATTGGAAAATTTTCACGAACAGCAAAACAGCTGAGCTAAATGAAAAGTATCTTAGCCAAGAAAAAAATTAAAAGGTTAGCGTCTCTTCGGACTTTAATGAAATAACATCGTAAGCAGATTTTTTATATCTTCATAAAAAAAAAAAAGTTAAAGTGATATTGATTATCGATACTTCATAACGTTAGGTAACGATGTAGCAGTTAAGGTTCCGTACCCGAAGGATATCTATCTAAGCCTCCGTTGTCCGTCCGTCCGTCTGTCTGACAGCGAGCTGTATCTCATGAACCGTAATAGGTAGACAATTAAATATTTCACAGATTGTATATTTCTATTGCCGCTATAACAAAAAATAAATAAAAATAAAATAAAGTACTTTAAAAATTAAAGGGGACCCGATACAAGAAACGTGTTTTTTTTTACTAAAGTATTTAAAAAACACTCCGGGAGTGTCGACAGAAGTGAAAACTTGAACAATTTTATTGTAGGAAATGAGGTGTCGGTAACGGTAACGGTAACAGTGTCGCGAGTTCAATTATTTTTCCCCGTTTCAAAAATGTCCAACGCGCCTTAAGAAGTTTTCACTTCAAAAGTTGTGTAAATATTGTACGGTGGTACGGAACCCTTCGTGCTTGGCCGGTTTTCCACATTTCCTGTTTTTATGTTAACGTAGGTCTGTATCTGTAGGTAGGTATTCAACGTATCATTCGCTTCCACACCAAATTCACGAGCTCATTCGTTGCATTGTTAAAGCAAATATAGAAATGCTGACTCTAATCATCATACACGTACTGTGTGCTTTTAATATAATGTTACTTAAACAAATGAACAAAAATACTTGCTGAACCGAATGAAGTTGCAACAGAACCATAATATTTTGTATTATTTCTCCTTGTTTAATAATGTTATTATAAAGCAACGCGATGTTAGTCTAAAATTCAGACCAGAATAGAAATAAATGAAAGAAAACACTGAGAACGTAAAGTGCCATTTAACAGACAAACAAAGAATATGCTTCATATTCATCTAAGACTCGGAAAAGCTGCTATAAAACTTTCTTAATCAGTTTTTCTTTGAAGAACCTAACAAATAAGGTCTTAAATACATACTACATTACATTTTGCTACCAACAAGTCTAACCACAGATATAGATTTACCTAGATAACGTAAGTATCACGATCTGAATGAAAACCAAGCGTGCCATTTTTTGACTACCTACTATGACGTCATAAGCACTAGAAAACGTTTATTTTATGGTTTCTCTTCGCATTAGCACAGTTTTTACAATTTATAACAGCGTAATTAACCATTTTCAATTTTTTAACTGACTTCCGACAAGCGTGGCACCAATGCAGACTGAGCGCGAAAGTGGTAGCTTACGATTATTGTACGTAAGCTGGGCACGAAAATGGCACGCGAAGTAGTTGCTCTTGCGTTACCTAGGTATATCTATATCTGTGAGTCTAACACAAAACTCATCTCACATTCGAAGTCTAGAAATTCTATTCTATAGAAGAAAAACAAGGTGATAAAAACCTAGAATCGTCAATAGAATAAATTCCTGCTTAGCTCCTCCACAAGCAGACAAACAATTGTTTTGTACGTAAACAAGGTTCAAGACACGTATAATACGAAACGACGCCGACGGACAAAATGGACCGTTTCCATTTGAAACACCTTTCAATGAAATTAGGAGCTCTATCTTTTTCATTAGACAAATGGCTGGTGTAAAAGGTGCATTGTTTAAAGTGCTTTCAGAGTTTAGAAAGGGTTGTTTCGTTTTAGATGATTATAAACTTACATACCCATGATTGCATTGAAACGTGGTCGCTCACAATGGGCCTTATTAAAAGGCTAAAAGTCAACCAAAGGCCAATAGAGAGGGCTTCCCCTACGTGGTCGAATCAGAAAGGAAGAGATCCGCAGGAGAACCAAGGTAACCGACATAGTCCGAAGAATTGCCAAAGTTAAGTGGCAATGGGCAGGGCACATTGTTCGTAGAACAGACGGCCAATGGAGCCGAAAGGTTCTGGAGTGGCGACCGCGTACCGGAAGACGTAGCGTTGGAATACCTCCCACAAGGGGAAGTAGTATTTGTCATAGGTAGTATTTGTATAATACCTTCACTCTAATTACGTAGCACACTTTCAATCACAAACGGAATGATTTTGAAGAAAATTGCTAATACATTGCTATATTTGAAAAATTCGTCTTCTCAACAACGTAAATAACGCAATGCATTTTGTTGAACTGTCAACTGAACTGATGACTTTTGACTTTACCCTTTGTAGCAAACCCCACGAGAAAAGAAGGTGCTATCTAAATATTTTTTACCTATTTGACTAGCTACCTTTCACTCTATTATTTACTTCCAAACTCTGAACGAATACCTATTGTGTCCTCATCACGAGGCAGTCAACAACTTTATCTTATTGAACTCATAAGTTTTAACTTTACTTCGACGTCAACTATAAGCTTGCGAAGGAGGAGACGGAGCGCGTGAGGGAGAGGCAAATTTCGCGCCCTCGCGCCCCTAACCGCCGCAGCAGGAGACGCCCTGGGCGTCGGGAATCGCAGGAAGATTTCCGGCCACCGTAGGCGCGGGCTTGCGGACGGTGAGCAATGGGTAGCTCGCCGTCCGATAAGGACCAAGCCCGGGTCGACGGCGCGTTGTGTTCCACGCGCGCCTCAAAGAGATGTCAGCAGAATTGACGGGGTCCGCTAGGGCCAATGCCTGCCGGGGGTTCGAAGAAAACCGATGGGGAAATCGTGGCCCCCGGCAACATGGCATAGGAAGGAACACGGGTGGGTTTTAGTCAGTAAGAGTCTGACACGCCCTCCCGCTCCACCCAGAGCGGGAGAAGTTATTTGATAAGTTCCCACACAAAAAAAAAAAAAAAAAACTATATCTTTTAGGAACAAAGTACGTCCTCGTGACAACAGAATTGACAGGTAGTGTTTGTGCCAATAACATTTAGAACTATCAATGGGTGATGATGTAAAAATAATTCGGAAGCTTTTATATCGACATCTGCTAAGATAAAAATCGGCCAAGTGCGTGTCGGACCACGCACAATGAAGGGTTCCGTAGTTGGGATGAATTTATCCCAAAAAAAAAACTTAACTTTGTAGTTGAAAAATATGTTCTCCCATACCGAATGTATGGGAAAACATGTTTTTGCAACTGCAAAGATAAGTTGGTCGATTATTACTCGTTAACTTGTAAAGCCTACTTAGCTGTGATAGTTTTCCTTTTAATTTCGTTATATAAACTACTGCTGTGATTTTTTTCACACATCCAAAACCAACCATTTAGCTGGCAAGGGGGGGGACACTTGACTCTTACAAAAATTAGCACTTTAAAGCTTAATATTTCGCAAAAGAATCCTTGAGTCCAAAAATGGGTTTCACAAAATCATAATCTTTTTGAAGGACCTTTCCAATGATACCCCACACAATGAGTTAAAAAAAAAAAACATCACCACTTTACGTGTAGAAGAGGTACCCTAAAAAAAATGTTTTTCATAATTTTGTTTTACCACTTTGTCGGTGTAATTAATATAAACACCCATACCAAATTACAGCTTTCTAGTACTAAGGGTCTCGGAACTAGACCGCGGACAGAAAGACAGGCAGACAGACAGACAGACAGACAGACGGACATGCCGAAACTATAAGGGTTCCTTGTTTACTACGGAACCCTAAAAAGCAATGGATTTACCCGCTGATTTCCTTGGCTGCCCCCTAAACCCGTTTGAGCAATTGTCATTCAAAGTTTATGATAGGGTTAAGGGTAATAGGTAAATCTGTTTAAGGCCATTTAATTTGAATGACCTTCCCTGACAATTATATTAAACAACTTTATTACCGCTATCTGCATGGGTCAGATTGCGGTAATAATACGGCCATACTCCATGACGAAGGGAATCTGAGTGTCATCCTACTGATAACTTGGGAAGTCCTAACATACCCCATCAACATAATATAAACGATATTGTTGTTATTACTATGAATAAATAAATGCAGATGCTCGTATGTAAATCTGTACAATATGAATCACTTATGTACATGTTATCTCTCCGTTTATTTTCCATAGCTGCATGCAAATGTATTCTTTATTTTTATAGACAGTGATGAATGGTTATACAATATATAGCTATTAATATACCTACATACATAAGCAAGAATAAGACATATCATATCCTCGAGTCAACGGTGATTAGAAAATCAGGAGATGACATGCCAAATTCACGCTTTAAGGGATTACACCATCGCGCATCGACGGGGAAAAGGATTGGTTTCTCCAAATAAATGTAATTTCTTATCGATGGTGTATATTTCTCAGCTTATTGTCGCTAAACACACCTACCTACATATCGTCGCTCGGTATCTAATACCGCGAATGTGACATTTTAACTAAAATAAGATTTTTGTTTTATTTCATTCTACACGTTAAAATAAGTGATCATGCATTAAAAAAAAACGTAAAAAATTTCACATTCGCAGTATTGGATGCCGAGCGACGATATCACTTTTACCTGAGTTGTCCATTTTCCACGTGATTTCGCCTTTCTGGTAAATTATAAGCCAACACTGACATAAGTAGCATAAAGAATGAAACTCGTGTTAGTGTAATTTTTAAGCCGGATTTACATTACGAAACTAGTTGCGCAAACTTAGTTGTTCATTGATAGTTTCGCGTGTAAATAATTATCTATTTTGACACTATCAATGAATAACTTCAATAAATAACTAAGTTTGCACGACTAGTTTCGCAATGTAAATTTGGCTTTAGAATTTCGTTAATTAAATTGATTAATTACATTATGCCAACCCCATGCTATTTTCATTGTTGAGTAAAAAGGCTTAAATACGGACGTTATTAACAGATTACAGTAATGATGTTTACAATAAAATATTTTCAATTTAAAATAAATGTAGGCAGTAGAAACTAAGCTCATAACGAGAACCCGAAGACGTCATTTTAAAATCGCATCTTTACCAGGATTTGCTATGTAAAAAAGACGGAAGCGCTTAGCTTTTATTCTTTTTCCCTCTTTAGAAAGGACTTAATCCCCTCTCTCATTTTATCGGTACTATAATCAAGTACTTTATGAGATAAAATCTGTCGCCAGTACTTTTTTAGCTTTAAAAATAAACACTATAGCGGGCGGAGGTCTGCTATAACGGAGGAGTTCGTACTCCTCCGTTATAGCAGACCTCTGTAGCGGCTGCATTCATTTCAAAGCATTTCTCTTAAAATGACCCACAACCCACCACAACAACCCTACAACACGGCAAATTATATCTGCCTTTCCACAAAAGTGTATTGCGACATGACATTGATTGGTTTGAACAAGTGTCTATGTTTTTGTGGTAAGATAGACCCTACATTTCTTCTCTTAACACACTACAGCATGTATTCAAGCTCCTCTTCACATTTATCTCTCAGGAAATTGAAGGCATTCCTTTGAAATTTTATGACAAATGTAAGTTGAGAAGGATAACATCGGGTGTTGAACGTCTGTTCGTCCGACCGGACATGACGAAATTACGACCTGTCTCGGTGGCTATGACGGAACACTACACAGGATTTATAAGGAACACATGTCTGTTACTTTTATATTGGAGATCAATCAGCTTCCATAAAGTTCTGGAAGAAAAGAACTACCTAGGTAGAATTAAAAATCATCTATATGCATGAGAAAATTTCTAAGTTTCACTAAGAGAAAAGGAATAAAACACTTATCTTACTAAATTTTAAAAAATCATCCGTAGCATTAATATGCTAATTGTAAATCTATGGATATTTATGTTTTAGCATAACCCATTTAAACCCAGAAAAATAACAAAGTTCTCAGTACTGACATTGTTCGAGTGCCTATACACACTTTTAAAACTAATTACTTTTCTATAGAAAGTAGGTATCAAAACGCGTATTGCGTTTAAAGAAAGTCTTGGTCCCTCACGTCCTTACGTCACGTGAACGTCAATCCCAAGATTGCTTTCCTTTAATGATGAAAGAATACCCTTTCTTTTATCTAGATTACAAAAGGGGATACTTGGTTTTCAACTAAAATACCGCGAATTAATTGCGTATAAGAATATCTAGGTTTAATGCACCAGTAATAAAATAAGTAGTAGTAATAAATTATATCCAAAATTCATTAGCGTAACTCTACCTCGAAAGATTATGGTCGGATAGTGTAAACTTTTCTTCTATTTTTACCTTCTACTAACAGGCCACACTAATATTTCAAAACCGTTTGCGTTATGAAAACATTTAGATAGAATTTAAACTTCGTTTCGGTATTACATCACCTACTGCGCAACTTGGTGAGGTGAACGACATTCAAACGTCCTAGACTCGTAATGATAGCTCGGCTAACTAAAAGTTAATACTGAATGAAACTCCGAACAAAACGATCTAAACATTATTTACTCCGACAGCTTCTAATCAACGGCTCCTAGGACTATATAGCAATGCATTTATTCACACACGGTACGATTAGGAATAATTGATGTTTCTAAGAAAAGCTGGCAATCGATGAGAAGAAAAACCAGACTTAAGGTGAATCCGCAAAGTAGTGACATTCAAATTTTCTTACGTTTTTTGCAATTTGCAGGTCAGTGTCAGGTTGTATCTTGATAAAATATGATTCACGACGGTAAAAATATGTATTTACAGAGTTATAATCATTAGAATCATAATAGTAGATTGTTATACGAGGGGCTAAAATAACCCATTGTAACGAGGTAGTACTCCCGAGCTTTAGCGAGGGAGTAAATAGAAACCGAGTAATAATGGGTTTTAGCGCCGTGTGAACGCGTCTACTTATCACTGCGATTGCGAGAAAATAAAATAATCCAGTACAATATTAAATAGTTTATTTAATTTAAATGTACAATCTGTACAATTCTGGATATTTAACGAGATGTTTTTTCCGGCAACTTAATTTCAGTCCTCTGTGAAGATGTTCTCACTAGATGATGACATTTTCACTGTTGTAAATTATATTACGGTCACCAATTCAATTCGTAATTAGAGAAAAATTCTAAAGATTTCGCGCCAATGTTTTTTTTTTCTTCTGTAGCCGCAACAAATGTACTCTGTGGCCGCAACGCAATGCACGCATTCTACCAAAAAGATAGCCGCATTTAGTTCCATTTTCAAAAATAAAATGGTCTTCTTTTTTTTGTGAACCAGTAATAAGTCGAGTCCATAATCATGATTATTCTACAAAAGAATAAAGACTTTTTCGTTTTTCAAGGCTCTTTAATTACTTTTTCCCCTAGAGCAAGAAATGCTATTTTTTCCCCGCTCTGGTACTCTACAATGACGGCCTTTTTGAGCAAGAGGAGTGAAAAAATATTTTCACTCCTCTTGCTCAAAAAGGCCGTAATAAGTAATTATTTTTTAATTTTTGTCTTTTCCAACGAGCCTTGAAAAATGAAAAAGTCTTTATTCTTTTGTAGAATAATCATGAGTATGGACTCGACTTATTACTTGTTCACAAAAAAAAGAAGAACATTTTATTTTTGAAAATGGAACCAAATGCGGCTATCTCTTCGGTAGAATGCGAGCATTGCGTTGCGGCTACAGAAGAAATAAAAAAGGCATTGGCGCGAAATCTTTAAAAAAAATCTCTAATTTAATGCTTAAAACAATTTTATTTAATTTCCGATTTCTGATATTCGACATATTAATTAATCGAGTCGATCAAAATTGAAAAAAAAATCGTTTGGCATAATCGTTTTCGCACATCATTACAATAAAAAAAAAAATGGTCGGCGATTTTTAACACAAATTGAGTAGTGGTAATGAATATTATGTGTTATTGGACCTGTGTTCGTATATTACGTTAAGATCTGGGCATTTTCTAGTTGTGTATAATATTTTTAATAATATTTGTCACATTTTAAATCGTATCTACATGTGTGTGTGTGATATTTGTGAAAAGTTAAAATGTAAACTCACACGATTGGCGCGAAACTTCGACTTTGGATATCAAAAACTTAATTACCACAACTTATTTAACTTGAACAATGGATGAACTCGTCAAATAATTAAATGATGTAGTATTCACTGCCCCTGTGGTGGAGTTTGGATGTTCGAAATCCCCAATTTTTATGTTTTTAGCCTCGACCTCGACTGTCATCAAAATGGCGATAATCGCATTTACAGATTTGAATTTTATAAAGGTAAATTAATATTGTATTGGATTATTTTATTTTCTCGCAATCGTAGTGAAAAGTAGAGTGTTAACACGGCGCTAAAACCCATTATAACTCGGTTTCTATTTACTCCCTCGCTAAAGCTCGGGAGTAAAACTACCTCGTTACAATGGGTTATTTTAGCCCCTCGTATAACAATCTACTATTATTTGAATTGAAATACATTTTTTTATATATATATATTTTTTTTTACTCATTTGTTCTCAAATGTCATTTCATGAAACAATCGTGCTTTGCGATGCGGCCCTAAGAAATAATACGTCGGACCAAAAAGTTTTTAGTAACTTCGCAGTTTTTCAATGTAAATTTCACTTGCCCGTTCGGATGTTGCACGTCAGGTGTTCGGAACGTGCAATCAATCAAATCAAATCAGCGTACCGCATCTGCTGGACTCTCAACCTCGAACTGCCTGCGCTTCAATCCCCCGAATAAACGTCATAGGTCACGAAGGGCTAACTTCGCAGATACATTGAATTCATTAAAGACCTGACCTTTCGGAACCAGTTAGATGCGTGTTAAAGTTGTCAGAGTGGTCGGGATTGCAATTAACTCGCAGGAAACTAGCTCTCGAAGTGTATTCGAGTTAATTGGGGCTCTAAATCTGACTGATGATATCTATTGATGCTCCCCGATAGTTCACTCTCCCTATGGTAACTCGCTTGAACTTTGTGATGTCGAACTATCAGGGAGACATTAGCTCGGTCTGCGTGGAATGGATTCGAATAAATTACACTTTGGCAATGCGTTGTAAAGTAGTTTATCGGGTCTGTAGTGAACATTTTCGATTTTATTTTATCAGACGGAGAAAATAAATGGCGAATTAAGTTATCATATCTTCGTTTCAGTTTAACATGGAGTAGGTACGATGCTGAGATTATAAATTGGCGTTTATTTACGCTATCAAATATTGAACACAAAATTTATCTCTTCTGTAAACCAACACGATTCACGGAACAACCTTTTCAGATTGGTAGGATATATAAATCCGAAACATTATGTTTAACGTCCCGAACGTCGAGAACAACCAGTGAAAAATTTGCACGATATGCACTTTGCAGTTCTACGTTATCTGAACCAAAGTTATTTGCAAAGTTAAAACGACGATTTCGGAGAAGTTTTAATGTTATTCCTTTGTACCTAACGTAAGCTTAGATAATAGTAGCATAAGGTATTGCGATAGTGAAGTTATTACCTCAGGAAAAGGCGAAATTAACGCTTTAAAAGTTATTTTGTCGTTTTGCTAAGAGCTACAATATTGTATTGTTTGCGTGCATTTGTATTTTAAGCGTGTCTCTTTTGATCGAGATAATTACACAGCATGCATCAGAAAGGTGTGGTCACATTTAAAGTTGTGGTACAGATCATCAAACTGAACGACTTTCTCAATGGAATCAATATTGTAATCGCGAAAAAATGATCAGCCGTCCCATACATTTGGGTCGACTAGGTATTGAAGTTTTGTATGAAACAGTTGATTATTTAGTTTAGCTTGATGGTCTGTAGTACACTTTTTAAGAGGAGGCTTCCGAAATTGTATGTTATATTGCATAAATATTCTGAAAAAGTCACGCATACAATCAAAATGGAACTTTAGTATATGGTTTATTGGATTTTTTTCTTTCCATATATAAGACAGTTACGTACCTAATTGGAACATTTTCGCTCGATTAATTTTTATTCGAAAATCATGTCTTTAATGATAATGATCATAAATGATAAATGATTTTATTTCTGTAAGAAGGTTTGTACAAACACTTTTACACGTCAAACGTAAGATATTTTTTCTCTAGATCAATGATTACTTTAGTTATAAACGAAATAAGAATTGAGACTTACGACATTTAGTTTCGTGCTCGAATACGACCAAAGAGTGCAGGCGATATTCAACTTTATTACTGATGTGTTAGCGTTTAGTACATAGTGGAGTGGTGGTATGCATGGGGGCGGAGTTTGCGTGGACATTGACTTTAGAGTGCCTGGTCTTAATTTGACCACATCTTTCTGATACACGCTTTGTGCTAGATTAGTCTTAAACACATGTTTATATTACTTTAATAACCATTTATTTTGTTTGTCTTCAGATCATCGGCAAGCGAGTTGATCTCGAGGCGCGGCGTGTTTTCTAGAAGACAGTATGGATCCGTTGAACAAGTAAGTTAAGTTCATGCCTTTTTTAAGATAAAAAAACTTTTTTACAAAAAATACAACCGACTTCCAAACTACAAAATGATAAAAATTACGAAATTAAAGTTATTGTTGAGGAGTTCTCCAGGTACTTCACCATCAGCTCCACTGCACCATATGAATTGTGACGAGCATCAATTGTCTACCAACCATATTAAAGTATCGACTCGCAACCCGTGAAATACATCTTATTGAGTAGTTCCGGTGGCCATCTGTGTCCTTCATCATCAGTTCCACTTTACCAAATGGTGCTTTACGAGAGCAAATGCACGAGTTACTATAAAAAATACCCAAATCGCTATAGGTGTGCCTATAATATTTGAAGAGTTTCCTCAATTTCTCCAAGATCCCATCATCAGATCGTGACTAAATGACAATGGGACCAACTAGAAAGTATACCCTTTCAAACAAAAAAAGAATTTTTCAAATCGGTCGAGCCGCCTTCGGGGAACATGCATAAAAAAAGAAAGATTCAGACGAACTGAGTACCTCCTCCTTTTTTTGAAGTCGGTTAAAAATTTTAAGGCTGCAATATCATATCAATTGAAACGACGGCAAACCTATTCTATATCAAGTAACAATGGCTTCGGTACAAAGTGGCGAACGAGAGGTCATGAATTAACCCGACCGTGAACCCACTTTTAGTTGGTGAATTGCCTAGAAAAATAATAAAAGGTATTGTTTAAACTCAAACTCAATCTCAAAGCATTTATTTAAATTAAACCATTTACAGGCACTTTTGAATTGTCAAAGAATCGGTCAGTTAGTCAAAAAGTTGAAGCTAATTGCCCATTCCAAAACGTAGATCTCTATGGAGAAGAACGGTCAAGGTTTATAAGGCAGTGCCAGAAACCTTCCAGGAATTAATTATTTGGAAATAACACAAACCTTTTACTGACATTTGACACAGCTTTGTCAATTCATTCAGACATTAAAACTAAAAGACAATTTGACGAGGATCCAGTGGGTACATTTTCTATGCAGGAAGAAGAAAAATATCTAACTAGTTTTAATTAAAGCCTTTGTGAAAGCCTCCGCTTTTTCTCTTAGTTAAGCTCACTTTAACTTACTAATCAAATTGAATTACTGAGTAGTTACACAACCTAGATGCCTATTATTTATTACAGTGTTTATGAAAAAATTTAAAAACGATTTTCAAGAACGTGAAATCTACAAACTATAGACTGCTTATCTTTTTTGTGTACACTAGCGTTTCTTTCTTGGTGATATTTCGCAAACCTCATGATTTCAACATTTTAATTTATAACAGGTCGTTTTTGAAGTAAAAACTTCTTTAGGCGCGCTGGGCATTTTTGAGATGGGAAAAAAAATTGAACTCGCGATACTGTTACCGACACCTCTTTTTTGTAAACGCGATTATGCTCTTTATTTAGATAAGATTACGGACCAATGTTCAATTCAAGTATTTTTCTTCCATCAAGGCGATCTTGTTCAAGTTTTCACTTCTGTCGGCCCTCCCGGAGTGCCTATGTTTTTTTTTTCTAAATCTCTTTACCATTTATTAATCGTTTGCGGCTTGTTATCTATAACAAGCCGCTTTTCTAGCTTAAAAAATGGTGAAGGAAAACATTGTGAGGAAACCAGCATGCCTGAGAGATATTTCTCGACAGCATGTGGAGCCAAGTCCCAAGAGCCCTTGGGCGGCTTTAAAACTCTGACACCAGGTTAGTCACTAACCACACGAAAAGAAGAAGAATCGTTTTGATTAGTATACTGGCATTGTCAATATTAATCAGAATTCAGGATATGAAACAAAGTTTACCAGTAAAAGATACACAGAACAGGTAAGATGTTCAGTGAAGCATTCAAAGCGAAGTGTCGGATACCGCAGAGTAAACTGGTAAATGCCAACATTTTCAGCGTTACAAGTTACGGCTGCTGTATATAATAGGTGATATACGAACCATCTCCGTAGGAACTGAAACGGACGATATCTTGTTGGAAAATATTTAATGTCGAAAATGTTCTATGGTTCTAGATGTCTTCTTGCTAGAATAGAAAAATATCTAAGTATTTGTATGCTCACTTGATTGACACGAAAATAACAAGGGCTAAGTAGGTATCCTATATGAGGAAGATAGAGTTAAATGCTACGCGCTTATTTTCTTTATGATAATGGAACTTTTCATCAGTAGGTTGAAAATAATTATACCTACTACTAGTGATCCGCCCTTGCTTCACACGGGTGCAGTCTATATACTATTAAATGAGCAGTATATGTATATATAGGTATACATTTGTAATTACGTTCTCGAAAACGGCTCTAACGATCTCCATTTTGCAATATAGGCGTTTCAGCTTAACGTACTTTCCGAGGCACGGAGGAATCTCGGTATCTAAAAATGGTCCCCCATCCACGGATCAACCCCGGCAAGCGTAGCTTAACCTGATGGATCGACCCATGCGGCTGTTATTACTTAGCCACAAGCTCCTAGGTAGCTAGGCAGGTCCTTAATTAAAGACAAATAATTTTATTTTCAAAGATTGACAATAAAAAATTCCATTCTCAACAGAGAACGTTAATTCTGCTGTCAAAACATTTCTCAAAGAGTTTAAATTAGGTTGGTAAGAACCACTCGAGTGACTTAAATAATGCATTAGCTACGAACATCATTCGCTTCATTATTGCATATAAACTTTATAGCGAAGAATATCAAGTTCTAACAATGTACATTCATTCTAAAATGTCTGAGAACTCCAATAAAATAAATATATGGAGTGACTGCAATTCTCCGACGTTGGTAAACGGTAAAACTAGTGGTACCGACTCTGACCGTTCAAGTCGCATTTTTAAGTTTTCATAGCTGAAATATTTTTGAAGGACGTTCTTATATTTTTAGGGTTCCGTAGTAAACAAGGAACCCTTATAGTTTTGTCATGTCCGTCTTTCTGTCTGTCTGTCTGTCCGTCTGTCTGTCTGTCTGTCTGTCCGCGGTCTAGTTCCGAGACACTTAGTACTAGAAAGCTGTAATTTGGTATAGGTATATATATTAAAAACGCCGACAAAGTGGTAAAACAAAATTATGAAAAAAAAATTTTAGGGTACCTCTCGTACTCGTAAAGTGGTGATGTTTTTTTTTTCCCATGGTGGTATCATTAGAAAGGTCCTTTAAAAACATTGCGAGTTTGTGAAAACCATTTTTGGATTCAAGGATCCGTTTGCGAAATATTAAGCTTTAAAGTGCTAATTTTTGTTAGAATCAAGTGTCCCCCCCCCTGCCAGCTAAATGGTTGGTTTTGGATGTGTGAAAAAAATCACAGCAGTAGTTTATATAACGAAATTAAAAGGAAAACTAACACAGCTAAGTAGGCTCTACAAGTTAACGAGTAATAATCGACTAACTTAACTTTGCAGTTGCAAAGACATGTTTTCCCATACATTCCGTATGGCAGAACATGTTTTTCAACTACAAAGTTAAGTCTGTTTTTGGGATAAATTCATTCCAACTACGGAACCCTTCATTGTGCGACACGCACTTGGCCGGTTTTTCGATTCATATCATGCGATATTTATTCCAAATCTGAGTCATGTTCTAGACCTTATTTTTTGTCGTAGTTTGTTTATTTAGCTTTGTGACGAGCGATTATTACGAAAGTTTGTGTTTAATTTATTTTTGTTTGCGTCTTATTCAGGTAACTGGGTTAACATTCGTCTAGATAGACCTTTTTTATTGTTGGTGTTGGGTAAATTTGAAAAGAGGCCTGCTTTGACGTAAAATAATTTAGGCATAAAAATATGTGAACAATACTTATACTTTCAAACAAACGTTATAGACCCGGACTCCATCAAAGCGGAGATGTACAGAGATGTCCGAAGCGGAGACGAGAAAAGATGTTTTTCAGCTAGGGTATATCTTAGGCTAAACTGGAGTGGAGATGTGTGCTGGCTAGAGCGAAACTAAGCTGCGTGCGGCGAGCGTTGAATGTTAACGAAATTACGGCACCGCTCACTGCACGCCGCTCACATCTCTTCTTGTCTCCGCTGCGTGCCGTCACCAGCTTGCAAGGCACATATCACATCTCCGCTGTGTACCGCCGCCCAGCTCAATCTCAGCGAAGCACAGCTCACATCTTTGCTTCGATCGCGCCGTACAAATATGATACATCTCCGTTCAGTGGTATCCACTGAAACTGTGTGGAGACGAGATGTGTGAATAACGAAATTCTATTGGTTGTTTAAAACACATCTCCTCTCCTCTCATCTTATCTCCGCTTTGGTGGACTCCGGCCCAAAATCTAGAAAAAAAGTAGCAAAACAGGATTGTAAAGCTCTCATAAAATCTCACGAAATAAGTCAACTTTAGTTATTTTCTTAACTCAAAAGGTAGCTTCAAATTAATTTCTCGCTGAGTCTCGAAGACGAAATAAAAAGCAAAATTTTTAATATCATAGAATTAGAGAAACAAAAAATTGTTTATGATGAAACATCGTCAGACAACACTGTGAAATGGTTCTAATTAACGTTTCGTTGAACGAAAGTTCAGAGAAGTACAAGTTTGTACAAATAATTAGCTCGGCTTGTTAGCAGATTGAAGTTGGACTTAATAAATACACGTGTAGCCGCCATTACTACTAACGATTCATTGTGATATTGCCCGAACTGCACTAATAGCAATAGTTTGTTCATAGTTTTCGTTAAGTTAAGATATTATATTTTTATTTTATATATTAATTAGGTACAAGTTGTTATTTCTGTATATTTCATTTTAATTCTGAATAAACAGATCAGATTTTGCCTGAATAGCAGTTAAATAACTTCGCTTCTTCTTTCTTAAAACAAAACTTTTATATCACGAACTTACTTCTTCAACGTGATCTTTTGTCTGGTCCTCATTGGTCTAGTGGCCGCAAGCGCTACTGCGGAGTATGATGTCCTAGGTTAAATTCCCAGGTCGGGCAAAGTGTTATTGGGTTTTTCATCTGGAATTGCTCAGTAGTAGCCCGGAGTCTGGATTTGTGCCCGGTTGATGGCAATAGGCTCGCCCCCTTTTACATGGGACTTAAACATAACTGGCGAAATGTGGGTGTACTATAGGGACACCTCTGCCTAACCCTTAGGGGAATACAGGCGTGATTTTATGTAGATTTGGAGTAGGTACAAACATTTGATTGATTTTAAACGGCGAGCTTTCTCCATATAAATTTACTCACTTCACTCACTCTCTCACACTTTCACTTTACTTCACTCTGCGTCCAGCGCTCGGTGTGGCAACACACTGTGTTCGGGTTCGCGACAAGTCAATCGTCATCCTGAGGATGCCTCGTTGAGAGGTGAAACACGTGTCGATTTCTTACAGGGTTTTTTATGGCTCCTGAATAATTAAGCGGAACAGGTTTACTAAATATATCAACGTCTATTATATTTCATAAACTTGTCTTCTTGAACCGAGTTTCACATCCTTACAAGACTTAGGTATTCTCTGACTCTAGCAAGTTTTCACAAGCACGCCGATAAGGAGTAAAGTAACTACTATAAGCAGTACCTACTATGCATGCTTGCATGTTTTCATGAAACTTCACCTACTCGTAACAAATAGTGGCAAACTTCGGTAGGTTACCTAGATGCCTGAATTCAAGTGAACAGATAACTCTTTTGATAATAAAGTTTAGTCATAGGTACACACATACATAACATCACACGTGTACCTGTAATACCCGAAGGGTTAAGCAGACGTGTACCTATAGTAGACACTCCCATTTCGCCAGTTAGTTTAAGTCCGCTGTAGGGGGCGAGCCTATTGCCTAATTTAAACGTAATGTTTATTTTTATTTTACTTTTTAAATCTTTATTAAGGGCTTTATCGATAACTTCACCCTGTAACATCAGAAAAATAACTAAACCTAAAAACACTTTTAATGTTTCTAAAAATGTATATAAATCACTTCTAAAGCCGGTAGCACCAAAAGTAACAAACTGTATTAGTGTAGGGCGCTGTTTATAAAAATAAATCGAGATTTTTATCGTCCGCCCCACACGTTTGTTATATTTAGTTTCTAATTACAAGCTTACAATATATCCTCTTTGTTGCGGGGTTATTAACGTGTGCCTTTTTATAAACATATATATAGGTATTTTTAGGTTAGAGGAAACTGTTATGAGAATAGTTTGCTCCCTGTTTTTATAACATACTTAGCTCCTAGTTCATAAAAGGTTACTAAATGTTGGTAAAAATGTCTGACGCCCAGTTCCTGGAACGGAAATCATCATCTGACTAGCCTTTTCTCAATTATGTTGGGGTTGGCTTCCAGTCTAACCGGATGCAGCTGAATACCAGTCCTTTTTACATGGAGCGACTGCCCATCTAACTTGATAACCCATAACAACTGTCAAAAATCAACCTGCCTTTCTGGAACGGGAATGAACACAATAATTTGCCAACAAAGTATTATCAAGCGCGCGTAACCTTCTTTGATTGGTTGACTGAATTATCAATAGCCAATCGGAACTCTTGACTTGCGTTTAATTTTGACACGACGATATCTTTCGTTCCAAAAACAAGCACCCCAAATGCATAATACACTTTGTGTAACAATTCGAAGGATTTTGAAAGTAATTCCTAATCCATTGTTTCATGTTTGAAAAATTCGTCTGCTCGTCAACGTAAATAAAGCAATGAATATTGTCGAATTGTCAAAATGAATGGCATTATGATAGGGATGATGCCTAGGTAAAAAAAAACAATTCTATTTAGTCCGTCAGTCAGATAATAAAAAATGACACGTATTTTTTGCTTTATCATATTAATAAAAAATTACTTAGGTAAAACGCATTAAAGTTGGGAATCGCTACGTCACAAGTAAGTATAAAATCTACATACTCGTGACGTCATGGCACATTTTAACTCTTTTTTAACGTTAAAAAAGAAAAAATACGTGTATATAAAATAAAATTATTAATCTTCATCCCTATTGTTAGTGTGTTACGCAATTACCCTACGAGTGTAATTGACGGGCAGGTATAATAATACCAGTGGCACGGCCCTAATAACGAATAGAAAAACCTGATCGGGTTTACCCAACATTAACTGGAAGTTTCTACACCAAAAAAAGCGAATTTTGCATTACTAGAATAATGATCCATTTCAGGGTCCGAGGGGTTTTTACCCGTTCTTGTTAGGGCTGAACTAATGAGGGAAACCATTAACTTTTAAAAATAAATTTAATATTTCGAAATCGCCATAATTAAATTTATTGAGCTTTAGATCTAAAATTGGATTTCCAAAATATAACAAAAGAATAACAATGGCCAGTTTTCAATACACTGTCAAAAACACCAGGGGTAGTGGTGCATGCAAGATTGCAGCACTATGGGGCAGTGAGAATAACCGTTTTTAACCGTTATTCCATTACTGTTTATCGTTACGAAGTTGTTATTTTTATAAAACATGGTATCATGCTTGTATTCTCCTAGGGGCTATGCAAACGTGTGTAGTTCATCCACATTTGACGAGCCTAGTGCCATCAACCGGGCACAAATCCAGATTTCGGGTTACTAGTAATTAATTGATTCAGGCGTGACCTTGCGGAAATCCATTATAAAATACAATAGACGTAGATATATTTAGTAACTTGTTCCGCTTAACTATTTCTAAAGAGCCATAAAAAAGTCCTGAAAGAAATCGACACGTGTTTCACCTCTCAACGAGGCATCCTCAGGATGACGATGGACTTGTTGCGAACTCGAACACGGCGTGTTGCCACACCGAGCGCAGAGTGCAGACTGCACACAGCGCTCGGTGTGGCAACACGCCGCACTAAATTTAACCACGTCTATTGTATTTTACTAGTAATTTCCAAATTACTACATCGTTATTTTAACATTTCAAAATAAGTCTTTGATATTTGTGTTGCTGTTGTGTTATAAATGTCATATTCATAATTATTTATCAATTTGTAATCGAATTAATGTATGGAAACAATTAGTTGAATGACAAGCATTTCAATGTAATAAAGAAAATTGCTTGTAACACAATTGATAATATCACGTCAACGTGTATCAGCTGTTGATGAAATGAAAGTTTTCAGTGTTATTGTTATTTGTTCACCGCTACCACCACTGGGAGTGATATGAAGATTCAAATGACGTTTTTTCGACGAACATTGTTTCAAAAAAAATTGCGAGTGGTACGCCAGCTCGAAAACCGCTAAAACGAATGACGTTATCCAAACTACCGACTTCTAAAAATTGTACACAGTTATGTACATTTGTACAGACAGCGTCACTATCTGGGGACCCTTCAAGTTTTAAAATATTATACTACTATAACATTGAATTTGTTACGACTATCATGAAGAATACTTTTAAAAAGAGAACGGCTTGTAGTGAAATCGAACCAACGCAGCGCCCAATGTCGCCATTCAATCCGAGTTCAGTTTTGACCATTAGCCAGCGAGCTCGTTTCGATTGCAATGAATTTGTTATTTACTATCGTCCGTTCAATTCATTATTTTTTTAAGTGAAAACTTGTTTAGGCGCGTTGGGCATTTTTGAGATGGGAAAAAAATTGAACTCGCGACACCGTTACCGACACCTCATTTTTGTAAATTACGCGATTGTACTCTTTATTTATATTTTGTTACGGATCAATGTTCTATGCAAGTATTTTTACTTTAAAGGTTTTAGAAGTATTTTTGTAAATTGTTCAAGTTTTCTCTTTTGTCGGCACTCCCGGAGTGCCATTTTTATTTATTTTTTATTTTTTTTTCATACGGTCTCTGTCTAATATCTAATTGATGGTTGTTGTAATTTGAGGATATGCGAATGCGGTATGCATTAGTAAAGCTACGATTCTCATCAAATGATTTTATTGAAGATATCTCAAATTCTAACAAAATACTAATGTTTGTGATATTATGTGGCAATAAATATAGCATACCTAACCTGCTATTAGATAAAAGATTATTAACTTTATTTACTAGTTGCTTTTGTGTGAAATTTATGAAATTCATATTGAAAAATAAATTAGAAAAGAAGACTAAGCTTTAAAAAAAAAATTGTAAAAGAAAACTACATTTCTAAGAATTGAACCTCCAACCATATCCGCTTCAAGTGATCTCATAATACCTCCGAGCTAACTTGACGGATACCAACATTATTTAAATGTTCTTCTGTATCTTCTCTTGTCGATATACTCTATAGGCTTAGTTAATTAAATAAAGATAAACAAATCGTAAAATGGGTATTTGATGACAATTTCTTGTTTAAAAATACGATAAAAACAAATTCAATTTATTTTAGATTTTACGATAGTTTCTTCTTTTATTAATGTATGTTACCTATTATCATTTATTCTATGTAAGTGCTTGCGCATAATTTTTTGGTTAGATTTATAATAATAACATAATATTTTGTAATCTGTCTATTGTAAAGAGCCCAAACTCTAAACGTCAACGAATTATAACGTTGCTAAATTTAAGAGCACAACTGTGATGTAGCAATACAACTGAAGTGAAAGGTATTACGTTTAGACGGTTACTTGACAGCTGTCTCGTCACGTGGTTTTATTGTTTACCTTTATTTAATTACCTAAACTTATGAAGTATAATATAAATGTTTTTTATAAAAATACAAAAGTTGTTTAGCAGCTACGTTGAATTTGAGCTGTCTGCTGTCTACGTGTCTTTTGCTGGGGTGGGGTAGCTAGTTGATGAAGCTGTGTGTACATTCCGAGAATTGTGGAACTCTTTAAAATATTAATTTATAATTTAGGATTTTTAAAAAGCCATTAGTAACTAAGTCTATTTACAACCCCCAAAAGGAATCAATATCTTCAATTATTCACGGCCACGCAAAGTAAGTTTACGCACTGTATGACGTTTTTAATGATCCTCAGAATATTTTATGAGGCAACTTTGATCATTTAAATATGCGCTCTCAAAAAGCTCCAGTCACAAAGCCCTTTGTTTATCAGATATTCAAAATTAAACTTCAGTGCGCCGAAAAGCAGATGCAAAATAAATAAAACTGCTCATTTTCAGCTTACTTTGTAATGAATATATTAGGTATGTAGATACGAAATGCGAACACCGTACAAAAGCGACTATAGTTTATTATATATATTTATTTATTTCGGATCAGATCCATAAGTTGTTAGCATCTTAACCTAATGTTGTAAAAACCACACTCTATATACAAAATTGAAACGACTGACACCTACGTGTGCAGCCGTATCCAGTGAGTCAGCATGGGGCTGGCTTATAATGGCTACTACCATATGCCAACTATTGTCTTGACTTTTGCGGCACTGTAAGGGTCTTTATTTAAACGCTTTCGTGATAGTTTTACGGTTTTATTTTATCAGAGGCCCTAGAAAATACCATCATGCAGCGAGGTCACGAGAGGAACTCCAAATACAGAGGCCCTAGTGTGAGTTTCTTTTAACCATCTCGACTTTAGGCATCGACCGCGTTCGGCGCTCCTATTGGCCCTTCACTGACCTTCACTGGTGAAGGGCTAATCGGAGCGCCGAACGCGGTCGATGGTATTTTCAAGACTAAGAGCTTCATACGAAGTAGAAACTAGTCCGCCAAATCTAAATATACTTATATAAACATGAATCCCTATTTCTCTTGGTCATAGTATCACGCGTAAACGGCTGGACCGATTTCGCTAATTCTTTTTTTTTTTGTTTGTTATTGTCAGGAGAAGGTTTTTATGAAAGAAAAAATGAAGAAAGTTGCGCGGAAAGTAGATTGCGGGTCGCTAGTCCGAAATAAAATCGTGATAATTTCTAGTTGTGGTCAACTTCCTATCCTATCAGATGCTTCTAAATATCAGTATTTTACATTAGAGTGAATGCCATTTGACTTAAACTGGTGTTTCTCATAAAATAATTGGGGAATAACTAGGTATTTCTTGAGATCCGATGTCAGACTTTCAGTTCACAGACTTCATTTAACAATAATTGTTTATGTACCGTAGAAAATATAAAGCTCGCTTGATATACAAGGTTAAAGACACCCGAGCTCTTTGAGGCACGTTTAAGTGTTAAATATAAATCGTTAGCACGATGATTCAGTTCAAAAAGGTCTATATCAATTCTACAGCCTTTGTTGTGTGATAACTGCTCACAATGGCGCATTGTTCGTACTTGTCCCGCGTTACTATTATATAGACACTTTTGGTTTTGTGTTAAGTTTTATTGCGCTAATAAAGCCAATGCGTAGTTGTGTGGGCTTTAAAGGTCTTCAAAGTAATTACGAGTTTGTCTATATAAAAGGGTCTTCAAATCAATGATGGTAGTTGGGTCTATCTTCTAAATTAAATTGTCGATAATGGGAAATGGTATTAACGAGTTTATTAATTGATTCAAGGAAAATAATACGCTTCCAGCCAAATTTTACGAAAATTTTCAAATTTTCGTTTATATCCTTTTCATAATTTCGAAATCGCAGATAATTCGATTAATCGCTACAGTGAACACACCGCTATCCAGTTTAAGAGGAATTAATTAAAATAATTTTAATATTTATATATACGTCAGATTTTATGTTAATCTCTTCGTAAACAAAAAAAAATCGCTAAAGCAATCACAGTAAGTCCACGCAGTCAGGATTACGCACAATAAAT
The DNA here is from genome assembly GCA_949152395.1 of Agrochola litura. Taxonomy (NCBI): domain Eukaryota; kingdom Metazoa; phylum Arthropoda; class Insecta; order Lepidoptera; family Noctuidae; genus Agrochola; species Agrochola litura. The sequence continues at coordinate 19,441,515 of OX424493.1, forward strand.
TCTTCGTAAACATTTTTTGGACAGTTGATCCCTTATTCTTGGCATCTCAATTTATCTGAAATAAACGCGAAAAGCCAGCAGTGTGCCTGAAGGGACAGATAAGCAAATAAATAGGCATGACATACAAACAACTATTGAGTTTGAAATACGGCGAAATAAAAGCCAGTCCTCTTTTCTATCTCTGTGTGTTTTTGAGGCTGATGACACGTTGATGTGACAAGTTAATGTATTGAGAATTAAATTCATATTCATTTATAAACCTTTACGAGAATTTTTGGTAAATTCATGCTCCATCTAACTAAACTATAAAATGTTACTCAGCTGAAGAGACCAGTATGTAAACATAAACAGCTTTATAAATGCTGATATTAAAAAATATAAGTTCATATGTTTTACAATTGGGATTGTTCAGTGTTTAGTTCTACTTTTAGGGGAGCAGAAAACTGGTTGTGGATAATTTTTTAATAGAGAATTTGGACTTCAAGCCTTAAAAAGGTGGTTTTAAAGCTTCAAGTCCAAATTCTATATTTCACATCACCTATCATCACGCCATGATTCCCCGAAAAGCTGGGCAGAGGTGGTAACGAACATTTCGCCAGTTATGTTTAAGTCCCATGTAAAAGGGGCGAGCCTATTGCCACCAACCGGCCACAAATCCAGACTCCGAACTGCTACTCACACATTCTAGATAGAAAAACCCAATGACACTTTTCCCGACCTGGGAATCGTACCCAGGACGGTCAGACGCTAGACCAATGAGGCATGTAAATGTAATAAAACGTTTATCCATAAGCAGTCCTCTGCTTCCCTATAGGTAGCCATACATTGGTATAGAATGACATTACAAATTCCTATTTACTACAAAAATGTCATACCCCAGTTACATCCACTTGACAAGCCCTATTAGGAAAGTGCTGACCGGTCAGCACTAGTTGGGTTGTGCCCTAATGATACACAAGTACCTAAATAAGGGGTTTAAAGAGCACTGTGGAGAGCCACGAAAATAGGTAACAACTGAAGTAATTCCAAAGTTATAGAATATAACATATGATACATACATACATACATACATAAACTCACGCCTTCTTCCCATGGGGGTAGGCAGAAACTACAGAACGCCACCTGCTACGATCCTTACATACTTCTTTTGCCTCGTTTTTTTGTATCATAATATTGTAAACATTAATAATGAACGTCGTTAATCTAAAATAGTAAGGTCTTTCGATATGTAACCCACAAGTGTATCTATAGGAAAACTAGTTTTAGTTATTAAATATGTGTCTGAAAAATAACCTCCAGTTTTTAAATGTTCAATGAGGATTATTAACATTAAAGAAGTTAATCGCATTATATATTTAGCCAAACTATAGTTTCAATGATTCTTCTCTATCATTCAGAAAGTATCAATCATTCTTCAATATATAATGTTATTTATCTTCAAGTAGCGTTCATTTGTTCCACCCTGTAGGTATATTATAGTACTAGCTACGCCTCGCGGCTTCACTCGCAATAAGTCTCGATCCCGTGGGAATATCGGGATAAAAAGTATCCTATGTCTTTACCTAGGTCATGGTTTATGTATGTGACAATTTTTTTCCAAATTCGTTCAGCCGTTTTAATGTTAAAGCGTAACAAACAAACAAACCCTCCTTTGTATTTATAATATTATATTATATAAAGTTAGGATTCTGACAGGATATAATATGTCGTTTGGTAGTGACATATCTATTCACATCCAGTCCTCGGAGGCAATTTCCGTGACGTCAATTCGTCAATTCACAGGATAATTTTCCTCATTCTTGCTTTCCTGTAGCAGTAGGAAAAAAAACCTTTTAGGAAACAGTTTTTTTTTTTCGTTTTTGGACGAGTAATTATTTGCAGGACTGATATTACGTATCCATTGCTTTAGAACAATTTAATTTAGAGAACGCGGTTTTAAAATTTAAAATAAAATGTAGAAGTCTACTTTATGATATACTCGTATTTCAGGATAGTCTAGCAAGAAAAACGAACGTTACAAGACTATCAAGACATTATGAAAAATAGAACAAGTCGAATATAATTAAGTAGTCCTTTTTTTTTTTTTGTTCGGAAATTATCAAATAACTTCTCCCGCTCTGGGCGGAGCGGAAGGGCGTGTCAGACTCTTACTGACTAAAACCCACCCGTGTTCCTTCGGTTGCCCTGTTGCTGGGGGCCACGATCTCCCTTTCGGTTTTCTTCGCACGCACCCCCGGCAGGCATCGGCCTTAGCAGACCCCGTCAATTCTGCTGACATCTCTTTGAGGCGCGCGTGGAACAGAACGCGCCGTCGACCCGGGCCTGGTCCTTATCGGACGGCGAGCTACCCATTGCTCACCGTCCACAAGCCCACGCCTACGGTGGCCGGAAATCGGCCAGTGATTCCCGACGCCCAGGGCATCTCGTGCGGCGGTTAGTGGCGTGAGGGCGGCAATTCAGTAGTCCTCACTTCGTCTCCCTCAAACTTCACTTGTTTTCGCAAACGTTCAGACAACTCTTGTTTCATTACACTACACCTCTAGTTGAATACGTAAGTTCAGGTTCATATTAGAGAAACAATTACAACTACCAGTAGGTACCTACATGAAACCTCTCGCGCCAGCGCAAACCTAGAAGCGATTACGTTCAACTTGAGACTTGAAGCTTTTAACGCATTGTTGATTTCCTAGAGAGTAATGCTTTGAAGTGATATTTAAAAGGAATTCAAATAACAAATGAGTAAAATGTTTAGAGAAATAAAACGTTTAAATTAATGACTTACTTGGAAAGCCTCATGTAACCTTCTTTGTAATGATTAAATGAATTATTTTATTAATTTCCATCAGATTTAAGTAGGTTCATTGCCTTAATTCCGTATAGCTTTCGGAATAAATTTAAAAAATATATATATATTGGCGATATCTTCTTTAACCAGTGTAAGACTGGTTGAAGAAGATATAGCTGGAAGGGATATCGTGTTACCTAGTAATTTGCCGTGGAGGTCAGATAGGCATTCGCTCCATGTAACATACTGGTATTCAGCTGCATCCGGATAGACTGGAAGCCGACCTTAATATAATTGGGAAAGAGCGAGGCAGATGACCTCTTTCGACAATTTTTTGAAGCAGTCATTGGAAGGTATTTAGTAAGCACTATACTTGACAAATAGTGTTCGCCTCTACCCAACATTTCGGGGAAAACCAGCTAATACCTACGTATACATACCACTGTATTGCGTAATTAAATTGACTAACCGGTTCAGAAATTTCGTTTATCATCAAAGGGTAGCTCAAGAACGTTACACCGATCAATAGAGATCATGGGGATGCCCAGAACTAATTAGTCAATTAATTTGACAGGTCATTGGAGCGTATGAGACAATCGGACCATGATGTCGGTGACAATGTGAAGCTCTGGTGATGTTATTAGTCGCACTGCGATCACTGTAATTGATAATTATTTAATTGTTGGTTAAGTTAACAAAGGTTGTTACTGGGTATTTTAGAGTTATAGTGATGCTAATTTTATTCCAAAAAAAGCGTATTTTTTTTTTTGCTTGTGTTTTTCTTTGTGTAATATAATATGATTAAATATTGATTTAATTATATTATATTTAAACAAAATCGATTTGGAAGGACATTAAGCAAAAAAAAAAATACGCTTTTTTCCTTTGTAGGCTAAAAACTCTCACTTCAATAAGTGAGAGTTTTTAGCCTACAAAGGAGATGAAAATGTTGGGCCCAAGTGTAATAAGTTGAGATATGATCTGCTCAATTCTTTGTCTGGAAGCGGAGAAATATGATAAAGATAGTTTTCGTGAGATCATCGATTATAGTAATCGATTACACAACTACAAAAAGAAAACCTACCCACTAGGTAGCACTGGGTAATATAGTTAACTCAAAGTAATTAAATGCACTATATATACTTTTATACAATATAGTGCATTTAATTTAAATAAAACATCATTAATTACTGAAAAACCAAAATAATGATTATCAATTTCATATCGATTAAAATCAGTTTTATTTTTTTGTCTATGTCACTGGCAGTACATATTCTGCACTGGCAGACCGACATTGACAATTTGACACTAGACATTAGTGGTGGGTCATTCTCGAATTTTTGGCGACCGAAACCGTTTTCCCGACGGCGAAAACGGTTGCAGAAAACTGTTAAAGGACGAAACTTTTCCAATAGAATTGCGTTTTCGTCGTACGCAGTTTCTTAAAACTATCAACGATTTGAAATGTATGAAATGGTTTTTTCACATCACGAACGACAGCATTGACAACTGGTAATACATTACTGACTGTATTTCATTTCAAAGAATTCACTTTTTAAGAGTTCACTTTTTATTGGAAGGACTGTTTTACGAGTGTGATAGATAGTTGAATCATTGTACCCGACTGTATTTTTTTAGATGTAAAAATCGCACCAAGTAATTCGAAGACTGGTTTGTGCAATGAAGACTGTTTGAAGTTGAACTCAGGACGTAAAACGGTTTCATCACAAAACGGTCTTTGTAAACGGTTCGTTGTCGCAACGCCCATCCCTACTAGAACTAGACAGCTATCACTTATTTCGTGTTTTCGGATGTCTTTGAGTGCTTTCCCAATTATTTTTCATTTTCAACGATCACTGCTTTGATTTTTACGGATTCTGACCCTGCCTACCTTGTATTGTACGACCCTTGCTTTCACACTGGACACCGAAGATCGCTCACACGATTGACTTGGAATTGTAATAATGGATTTTAACGCGCCGCTTTGTGGAATGGATATTGTTGAAACTATGGATCGCTATGTGAATTGTGGGATAGCAACTAGTCACTGCAATACACTTATATATGTATGAATCTATAAATTCACACCATTTACATCTCGTTACTATTCAGGCCCAAGAGTGTATGTAATCGTTTCAGTCTCCTTTTCAACAGACCCGTCATGGGTTTCATTTTAGACCTTCAGTTACATACCTATAGAAGACCTCACAAAAGAGCTTAATTGTCCTTAAGGGTTCATTAGAAAACCAGTGGCAGACAGCATCTGTCTGGCATTAATGCTGAAATGAATCTTTTTGGCGCAGCCTATTGTTGTTAAAACATTATTTTCACTTTTCATTTTGTTATTTGTATTTTGTGTTTCACGAACTGTGTCCAAATAAATGTTTTTCTTTCCTTCTTACTTTCTAAATGCGGAAGAAATACACGAAGAACCTACAAACGTAACATAATGTCCAATACGTTCTCTCCTACGTTACAAACCTAGGAGAGAAGTGGTATTGACTCTCCAACTCCCCAGTCACATGTGTCGATACAGAGTGTTTACAGTGTGTCGAGAACTCGACCAGCAATTTTACTTCAATGAACGGACTTACAACGAATAGTCCGTAAAATACATCGTGTTCTATAAAAATCTTGGTTTATACTTGCAATCGAAACGACCATCCAAAAAAAACGTGTGGCACTCGGGGACTGCCGCGGTAAAGCGATTGCATAGCATTTGTAACCTCCATACTTCCTATTTGTCAACGCTACACTTGGGATGATGACATAAAAAACAAAAATTTTACATGGTAGGCGGAGTGGAGGGTGTTAGGTTTTATTTTCGTTACGGAATTTCTTGATTCGGTCGCCGCGCTGAAAGCCCGCGATAAAAGCTATGCAATAGCTTTAAAATATTGAGAAAATTTTATTTAAAGAGGATGCAACTGCGTCATTTTTCAATAGGATTATTATAACATCTTCGTTTGTCAATCTTTATTTGTGTCTTATGTTCTCAAATGGACGTACTGTAGTATGTGTATTATGTTACATATGTATACATATGTTATTTATTGGAAAATTCAAAATAACTAAATCTCTAGAGGAATGATTAAAATACTAAATAACAAAATCTATATTGGATGGAAAGCTAATATGTCATAATTAAAGCATATAATTACACTAGAACTAATTTGTTTTGAAGTAGTAATTAGTACGACTGAAGCCTTTCGCTTCAATAATAATATGTTCATGAGTTTACATGTGTTCCATTTAATCGGGTCGCTTAGTCGGAATGCGCTTGATTAATACGTGGGTATGGGTACCCAGGGATTTTCTAAATATATGTTTTTCTTTGAAGGCATACTGGCTGACTAATTGGGTTACAATTTTATTAAAAAACACTCGATGAAATACCGTAACTGTATTGTGTTTCGAATATTTTGATACTTGAAATATTCCAATTATGAAATTGAAAACCGACATACTTCAAATATTCCGGCTTATTCGTAGGGCTACGCTAACCTAGTAGGTAGTATTACGAAGGTACCAATAAAGGTTCTAGATTCTGCACAATGGGTCGTCGTTTTCATTAAATTAGAAAAAACTAACTTACTTGTAAGAGTTCTGTCAAAAGAAATCATTTGCTGGGGTGTATTTTATTATTTTATTGCAGACGTCACGTTCGAGAGAACTTTATAGTTTCGAACTTTGATTGCAATTAAACAAAACACAATGGCTGTTCTTATATTTCACGGACCATTGTTTTTTAGAGTTACGTATGGTTTCGCCACAGTACAAATAAGTAACAGTATTCTATCTTCATAGAAAAGGATCTAAATGACGCGCTTCGAAATCTCAGTGTAAGTACGCGACAGTATCGAATGCGCGGCAGTTACGCGCGGACGCGGAAGGTTTATCTGCCGAGCGGCTGTTGGTAATTATTTCAAGGTCACTGCCGAGATTTAATACTGCAACTTATTTATGCAGTGGTTTCGCTTTTAAAAATATACCAGGTACTTATTATATTTTTTGGGTTAAACTAAAGTAGCTCGCAGGTGGCGTTCTGTACTTTCTGCCTACTCATGGGACTAACCCATGGAAGGAAGGCGTGATTTTATACATATATGTAAACTATATCTAATAAAAATGTACTACCTATATTAATTTTAATGCATTCCTACGAACAAGCGAAAGAACAAATTAACATAACAGGCCAATCATTCTCATACTTAGAAACGTCCACATTCAAGTCGTAATCTGTCAAACTTGTCAAAAATATTGGTAAATAGATTTTATTTTTGACAGATTGCGAATGAGATGCGAATAATTAAATTAATTAATTTTTTTTGGTGGGACATTATCAAATAACTTCTCCCGCGCTGGGCGGAGCGGGAGAGCGTGTCCTTGTTGCAGGCATCGGCCCTAGCGAACCCCGTCATTTCTGCTGAAATCTCTTTGAAACGCGCGTGGATCATAACGCACCGTTGACCCGGGCCTGGTCCTTATCGGACGGCGAGCTACCCATTGCTCACTGACCGCAAGCCCGCGCCTACGGTGGCCGGGAATTGGCCTGCCATTCCTGACGCCCAGAGCGTCTCCTGCGGCGACTAGGTGCGTGAGGGTACGAGATTTGCCTCTTCCTCACGCGTTTCGCCTCCTCCTTTGCGAGCCTCCTCCCATGCCCTCTCGCTCCATATCATGGCCTAGACCAGAGCCAGACGCGAGAGATCACCGCCGCCTGTGTCAGGCGGAAGGTGAGGACGCCGTGGCGCCTCTCTAGCCACTCCTCAAAGAGGGGACTTCTATGTTCTATGTTATGGGGTTTGGTTTCCGCACTTAATCCGTCAGGTGGACCATTGTGCGTGGGCCATGGCGGCCGTTTGGTGGTTATTCCAACCAGCCTACCTCTCTCCAAAAGTTAATTAAAACTCCTGGTCTGTTCAGAACATCAGTGAAAGATCTGGGTGACCCGAGGGTTTCTGTTCTAATCTGAGTAACACCTGTGCATTCGAAGAGCACGTGCGCGACGGTTTCCTCAGCCTCCATGCACGCCCTGCACAGAGGACTGTCCGTTATGCCTATTGTATAGAAGTGTTTGTTTAGCGAGCAGTGTCCCGTGATGGTCCCCGTCATCAGGCGCAGGCCATTCCTGTCAAGGCTTAATAAACGCCTGGTTAGCCTGCTATCCAAGGATGGCATTACTTCCTTAGGCTGCCGGTATCGAGGTCCACCAATTCTCCGCTTGGGTTTGGGTGAACTCCTGTAGCCACCTGCGTATTTGGTTGAAGGGAATTGGCACGATAGGCTCGGGTCCACAGACTGCTGTGCTAGATCCTCTTCTAGCAAGTTCGTCAGCAGCGTCGTTACCTAGCGATCCGCTGTGTCTCTTTATCCATTGCAGTGTCACCGTATTGCGGCTAGATACCGTTACTTGTTCTAGTGCATTGTGACATTCTAGTGTTAACTTTGAAATAATATATTTTTTCCGTAAGGATTGGAGAACTGAGGCGCTATTGGAGAGTATACGTATATGAGTGTCCGTAACTCTCCTGGCTTCTATGGCGTGGGCCGCTTGTATGATGCCCACACACTCCGCCTGATAGACGGGATATCTTTATGTTGGTCGTGTGAGAAGACTCCAACTCCGGTTCCGGAGTTGGTCTTTGATCCGTCGGTGTACACTCTCAGCTCTTTTGGGCCTGAATAGTCACACTGTCTTCAGTAAGTATTATGTTGTAGTGTCTTTGAAAGTGGTGTGACTTCGAGGCTTTGTCACAGGGTGACGCCATCATTGGTTGTCGTTTGATCGCATCTTCCTTTATATGTGTGTGCCTAACCCTGGAGTCTTTGCTCAGAGAAGAGGGGACTTATCGCCGCAATTGTGGTGTGCTCAAGGGAATTGTCCCTAAGATTAAATTTTTTAAGATTTACAACAGATTTAAAGAACAACGTGGTTTCAAATAAAACCAATCAATTAAATCTATGTTTATTTATGCACACAGGTTATAATGCTAAGATGCTAAAGTTTTATAGGTACACACAGACTGCTTGAAACTTAATCGGTACAGTTTGCCCGGTCTAGCATAGGTAAGTGCTCTAATACGATATCCCATTTATCCCTATCAACGACCTAAGTACTGGAATGATCTAAGGCCTAGGTTGGCTAAAAGCATAACGCAGCTTGCAAGGGATAATCCAGGTAATAAGTCTGCCTAATGCATACCTACCATTATTAAAGGTAAGCACTGGTAGCCTTTATTAACATTCACAAAGTAATCTTAGACTCCCTAATATTACAGCATAAATATAAAGTTTATAACTTTTATAAAATATGTATATATCATGCTGGAATAAAAAGTGACTGCCTCGTTGGTCTAGTGATCGCAAGCATGAGGGTGAGCATGAGGTCCTGGGTTCGATTCCCGGGTCGGGCAAACTGTTATCGGGTTTTCACATCTGGCATTTCTCAGTAGCAGTCCGACTTACACATAACTGGCGAAATATGGGAGTACTCTATAGTACTCTCACTCGCCAGTTGCTATGTACACCTCTGCTTAACCCTTCGGGGAGTACAGGCGTGAGGTTATGTTATGAAATAAAAGGAAATGAAGCTAGGTGCTCTCATTAAATTATGAATCTTTATTAACCTCTATATGTATATATATCTGTCGGAGACGGGTATGTGACTCGTTATTATCAGCGATATTTTAACTACTGCACTGTTTTTACTGTTGGTTAATGCGCAATAGAGAAACAGTTTGCAGTTCAGATCACATTATAATTTACTATGAAATGAATCACACTAGCTAAATTATACACACATTGGGTGCGACGGCGTTTATTAAAATCACCAATTAACAAAATGATCACAAATTACAACTAACACAATAACTGAGCACCACGAATCGAGAACAGTTCCGCGACGTCTTGATTCCAATGCGACCAGAGGCTGAATGCCCTCCTCGCAGTGGCCTTAAACGACTCTGTAGACATCACGACTCTGTAGAAGCGCGCCTTTTTTGGGGTAGGTAGATTACTCTTGATGTCGCCAGTGGCGCGCTTGCGATTCGTTTCGTGTCCGTACTAATGACCGGATCCGATATATCTATACAGGGTGTCCAGTAAATAGCACGACATACTGCAGGGGGTGATAGCTTGGGTCAATACCTACCAAAACAACACAATATATGTTCAGCAAAATCTTACGGATTTACAGTTATTTTTTTTTTCCGAAATATCGAAAAATCTCTACCTTGAAACAGATTTTTAAGCATCTCATAATGAAAAATTTCCTTTTCTAGTTTTTTTTTTACATCAAATTATTCGTGAACAGTTACTTTACTCATTGATAAGTCTTTTTCTATCAAAAACAAGAATTTTTCCAAGAAATTGTATTTTTTGTTTAAATTTTCACAGACCGATTTTCTTTTCGCATAATTTTGTAAAACTGTAAATCCGTAAGATTTTGCTGAACATATATTGTGTTGTTTTGGTAGGTATTGACCCAAGCTATCACCCCTTGCAGTATGTCGTGCTATTTACTGGACACCTGTATATATAAAATTCTCGTGTCACAATGTTAGTTGCCATACTCCTCCGAAACGGCTTGATCGATTTTTATGAAATGTTATATGTATATTTAGTAGGTCTGAGAATCGGTCGTAATCTCTTTTTTATACCCCTAAGTGACAAGGGTGGTCCACCCCAAACATAAATAAATTTATGTGGCAAAACAACGTTTGCCGGGTCAGTAAGTTATCATATATTTATTCATTTTCCGTCGGCCCGTCTGTCACAGGCATATTCTTAATCAACACACAACTCCAATGAAGAAAAAAAAAATTGCAGTCATGAGGACTGCCGACTGAAGTGAAAACTTAAAACTAATATTAGCGCCATCTATATTATATAGCCCAGCACTACGCGAATCCATAAGTTTACCCTCTACCAAAAATCAGACAACGCGCCTAAAGAAGTTTTCATTTAAAAAAGAACAATCCATACATAAACACAAAAAATATCATCAAGCCTGTTTTCCGCGAAGGCTTAGGCAGTGGTATACGTATACCTACACTAATCAACTCACTATCCTAATTTAATTTAGGAAATAACAGCTTTTATAAGTTTCAAAAGAACGGGTATCTACAATATCACACCTAAATCTTTGCTGTTTTCTGCTTTGATTAAGCTCAACTGACACGATGTTTTAACTTCATTGTTTGTCGTACACTATACGCTTGTTCGACAAAATAAGCATCATTAATGAGTTTCAATTAAGCGTGTGCACATTCACACCAACTCCGCATTTTAAAGTTAATTTCACGCCTCAGTGAGCATTTCCCTTAATCACCACAAAATTTACTTATAAAGTGAACAGTATAGCTTGTCCACTCTCAAATGACGCGCCCCGCTATGCGGTAGCGGGGCGCGTCATTTGAGAGTGGACAAGCTATCACTGCAAATTATAACAAACTAAAAAAAAAACAGTGGCACTCCGGGAGTCCCGACAGAAGTGAAAACTTGAACAAGATCGCCTTGATGGAAGAAAAATACTTGTACAGAACATTGGTCTGTAACCTTATCTAAATAAAGAGCACAATCGCGTTCACAAAAAAAAAACTTCCAAAACCTTACTAAACTACCAAAAGTAAAAATACTTGCATAGAACGTGAGGTGTCGCGAGTTCAATTGTTTTTTCACATCTCAAAAATGCCCAACGCGCCTAACGAAGTTTTCACTTCAAAAAAAATATGACTGCTTCGTAATTGAGCAAACAAAATAAGCAATATCGACTTCAATTTCCTTTGTTTCAAAGAAATCAACACTACTTTTATCGGAAAACTTCATAACTGTACCAATAGAGGTTCTATTCTCCTTTGTAGGTACCAAGAAATGAAAAAGCAATATGTTTATGAATTTTCATTTAGCGACGCGGGCTCCTCGAAGTTTTCACTTACCGCTGTGACCTTTAGAAGTTTGTTTCAGTTATCAAACTCGTGCAAAGGTTAGGTAATCAAATTCTGGAATACGTATGATCGAACATTTTATGTGTGACTTTGCAAGCAGTAATGATATTTTGCGAGTAAAGTTATTATTTAAGATAGTTACTTAGGATGGTAGAATAGAATATTGTTTATTGTTGTTGTAGGTGGTTAACTATCAAGAAAAGTTGGTAAATATTAAAATAGTATCTCTACAGCATACATTACGACACAACTTAGTTGTAGTATGAATATGAAAATTTGCATTCATTCATGTCAATTTTATTAAGTTTTTTTTGTTAAGTTATTGCGTTTGCGTGAAGATCATTTTCACCTTAAGTAGTAATAAAGATTGATGATTAAGAAAGCGCATTCAGTTCGGATGGTGATCGGTTTTACGAATTTTGCCGATGCTACATCTAAGTAATTGTGTCGTACTGTATACCTCTGGGTACATGGATAGGATAAACAGAAAATTAAACTATGTTCCAAAACTATTAGGTACTAGTAGTACCTAGTTAAGTTATTAACACTATGAACGGGATCACGATTATTAACTAAACTGGCCACTGACACAAAAAGCGGTATAAAACTCAATAGGTTCTGGCTTTGGAAAAATGTTATTTAATTACCTTAGCCATAGTTTTACCAATCATAGTTATCATAACATAAGTTTCAAACAAATGATTAAAAGAATTGAAAGCACAAACCTAGATAATTATACTTACGACGTTACATCCTCAAGATTTAATTATTACTATGTAGTTTCACTTCTCAATGTACTAGGCGTCGCACATAATTTTTAGAGCTATGGAAATAAAAATCAAATTATGAAATTCAAATTGGTTCCACTACATCCGTCGACCGCAGCGCCATCTCGACGTAACTCCATTCCTTTTTTATGTGCGGGCGTCGTAACATCGCGTCTTTTCAAAAATTTAGATTTAGTTAAAATATAGTGTGTATTTTGTGGAAAAAACGTGTTATTATGGGAAAACGAAAAAGGGAACGTAGTCATTCGAAAATTCGACGAAAGATAAAGCGTTTGGAGCGAAAACTACGTGTTTCATCGTCAACAAGTAAGGACGAGGAAGGTTAGTACCTACATGTACACATCTTTATGTTGTTCCTAATTTGAATATCGTAGCCAAATAATTGGTGTATCTTTATGAATCATTATAACTATGCACAAATTTGTCTAAATATACTTTTTATTCGTTTTGTCGTTTTGCGATAGTTTTTACTGTCTACCTTCATTTAAGGTAATTTTTTAATTTTGTTGAAAATTGTTCTTTGTTGCTTATCACGTTCATAATAAGGATTAAGTTCGTATGTTTGGCGTTGCGTTTGGTTATTTTCGACTTGTAAGTATAATTATAGGTCCTAACTACGATCGTAAATTCCTTGAGTTCTTGCATCTACATTAAGTTATACTCCGTGACGTGAGCACGGCTGATAACAAATTAGTCTAGTGGCGTATCGGGAATACGTACAATGACTTTAAAATGTATACAGACTGCATACAGCAGCTAGTTAAATAAACAGTCGAATGGCGTAACGTGAGTACGTACAAAGACTAAAAGACAACACTGTCAACTACAACAGTTGTTCTTTTTCTTTTAACTTACAGAATATGACCGTTATCACTCAAGGTCGCCAACACCAGACTCACTACGGTTGTCTTTGTATTCAGATGAATTAGAAGATAATATTCCAATCAGATCTGGCGTTGTAGTCCCCGCTAGTCCACCGCGTACCGGCGATGCTACAGATAATGCAGATGCATCTATTTTGCTCCTTCAGGACCCTGGTCCTAGCTCAAATGAGGTCCCAATAGCTGATTCCGAGGTTTTACCGCCTGAAATATTAGAGGCGCTAGGAGATTCAACGGGCAAAGAAGAGGTCTTAGGCCCGACTATAAATGAGGAGATTTCTAAACGTTGGGGTAGGATCCTTGTAGAAGGGTTGACTAAAGACGTGAAGGAAGGTACTTTAAAGAAAACTTTAACGCCCGAAAACTTCACTTTATCGAAAGCGCCAAAGCTTAATTTAGAAATTTCTGCCATCATAAGTGACAACATCAAGCATCGGGATAAACTCCTCGAAAGAGCTCAGAATCAACTTGGGTTGGGCATTGCTGGTCTTAGCAATATGGCTTCGTCTCTAATTAAAGAAGACCACCCAAAGGTGGAAATCTTGAAAAAACTGTCAGAAGTCAGTAAGATATTTCTAGATTTACACTACGAGAACTCACAACACAGAAGAAAGTTGATAACTTCTTCACTCGATAAAAAATTTACCACTACAATAACTGATATAAAAAGAGATTCATTTCTATTCGGAGCTGACCTTGGAGAAAAGATTAAGGCCACAAAAACAGCAGAAAAATCAGGTCTTCAAATAAAGCGCAGCAATGCTAGCGTTCCTTCCACATCCAGACAACAGGGAAACTGGAGAGGCCCACCCAGGTTTCAATCAAACAGGGGTACCAAACCGGGTGGGCAGAAGCCGAAATACACATCCAATCAAGGACACTCGACACAGCAAGGTCGAAGGCAGCCAGCTGCGAATCGAGCCCCTCCTGCCCGGAAGATGGACTACAGAACTCGCAGGAACCAGTAGAGGTAATAGTTCATGCGGGTAGATTGCGCCACTATGTTAGCAACTGGCAAGCAATAACCAAAGATCCAATAGTCTTAAACTATGTCAAGGGGTTAAAAATTACTTTTGATGAGCTTCCTGTTCAAAAATTTGAGCCGTCTAACCCAAGGTTTAGTAAAATAGAGCTTGAGCATTTAAAGATGTCTATTTCAAAATTATTGTCTTCAGGGGCTATTAAAAAATGCCGTGATGTGCCTGGCCAGTTTATTTCTAATATCTTTTTGATTCCTAAAAGCGATGGGTCATTTAGGTTCATTTTAAATTTAAAATGTCTAAATAAATTTATCAGCCCGGAGCACTTTAAAATGGAAGACATTCGTACTGCTACTAAATTAATCAGTAAAAGATTGTTTCATGACAACTATGGATCTACAGGAAGCATATTTTTTAGTGCCCATTCACAACTGTAGTAAAAAATATCTGCGATTTAGATTTCAAGGTTCTACTTTTGAATTTCAGTGTCTCCCTTTTGGCTTGTCTATAGCACCTTTCGTTTTTACGAAATTAATGAAGCCAGTGGTAGTTCATCTTAGAAACCAAGGGTTACTCCTAGTTGTTTACTTAGATGATTTGTTATTTATAAATAACTCTTTTAATAGTTGCCTAGAAAGTACAGCAGTAGCAGTACAAGTTCTTGAGAGATTAGGCTTTATCATTAATAAAGAAAAAAGTAGCTTGATACCAAAACAAATTCAAAAGTTTCTAGGTTTCAAAATAAATTCACAAGATATGTGTCTAATGCTGCCAGATATGAAACGTCAAAAAATACTTGACCAAACAAAACGAATTGCTAAAAAAAGGTCTTTAACAATTAGGGATTTTGCAAAGTACCTAGGTTTACTCTGCTCGGTTTGCCCAGCAATTTCTTACGGTTGGTTGTATACGAAATGTTTCGAACGCGAAAAATTTCTAGCTTTGAGTAATTCTAAAGACAATTATGATTGTGTCATGAACCTTTCGCCCAATCTTAACTCAGAGTTTTCCTGGTGGCAAAATAATATTTTAACATTAAAAAATCCAATACGTAGTGGTAGGTATGATCTGGAAATCTTCTCAGATTCATCCCTTACAGGTTGGGGTATATATTGTAACGGAGTACGTGCTCATGGTTTTTGGAGTGACACAGAATCTAAAGAGCAAATAAATCTTTTAGAATTGAAGGCAGCTCTTATTGGCTTACAGTGCTTCACTAAAGATCTATATAATAAAGAGATTTTACTTAGGATCGATAATACTACAGCTATAGCTTATGTAAATAAGTACGGGGGAATTCAATATACACACCTTAATAATATAGCTAGAGAAATCTGGCAATGGTGTGAGCAAAGGAAACTCTTTGTCTTTGCGTCTTATATCAAGTCTAAAGAGAATACAGAAGCAGATCACGAATCTAGACGATTAAATATCGACATTGAATGGGACTTAGCATTTTCTGCTTTTGATAAAATCACAAATACTTTTGGAAACCCTCAAATAGATCTATTTGCCACACGATTGAACGCAAAATGTAAAAAATACATATCGTGGAAACGAGATCCTTCAGCGTATAACATAGATGCGTTTACAATAGACTGGTCGCCTTATTTTTTCTACGCGTTTCCCCCGTTCTCACTGATTCTTAAATGCTTAAGAAAAATAATTACAGATAAAGCCACTGGGATTGTAGTTGTACCTTATTGGCCTAGCCAGCCATGGTACCCACTGTTTTTATCTCTTTCTCAAAACCAGGTTATTTATTTGGAACCGAGTCCCTCATTGCTTTTATCACCTTTCAGAACCCCACACCCTCTTTGGAAAGGACTTACCCTGGTGTCGTCAGTATTATCAAGAAATCGTACGTAAAACAATCGTTACCAGATAATGCTATTAAAATAATAATATCATCGTTAGCTGACAGCACCCTTAAACAATATAATGTAGTTTTAAAGAAATGGTGGGATTTTTGTAATACAAAGTTGATAAGTATTTTTGATAACAATATTCCTAATATTCTTGAATTTTTGGTTAATGAATATCATTTAGGCGCAAATTATTCAACCCTCAACACGTGTCGTTCCGCACTTGCATTAATACTGGGTAAATGTATAAGTCAAGACGATCGAATTATAAGGTTTATGAAAGGAGTCTATAGGACCAAACCTTCCTTCCCTAGATATAAATCTACATGGGATCCTAATCTTGTATTAGATCACCTTTCAAATTATTATCCATATGAGAACCAAACCTTGGCCTCTTTATCCAAAAAATTAGTAGCTCTGCTCGCATTGTCAACTGCACAACGTGTGCAGACGCTATCGCTTATACGTTTGTCTAGTGTTGAAGTAAGTAGCGCGAGGATAGTTATGGATATAAATGATCTGATCAAAACTTCGGCTCCTAACAGATCCGCGCCTCATTTAATTATACCCTTTTTTCTGTAATAGAGAACAAATCTGTCCGGCAAAAACATTGTCCGCGTATATTGAAGCCACCAAGAATTATAGGAGCTTACCACTAACCGATAGACTTATTCTTACTACCAAAAAACCAATCCATAATGCTAGTGCCGCAACTATAAGTAGATGGATTAGAAACGTGTTAACTGAAAGTGGTATTGATACAGGGGTGTTTACGGCTCATAGCACCCGCCACGCTTCAACCTCGGCGGCTAGTCGCAAGGGGGTTTCTGTAGACATAATTAAAAGAACTGCAGGTTGGTCAGGGAACTCTTTAACCTTCGCTAAATTCTATAATCGTCCGATAACAGTGGACGAGGACAACGCATTTGCGGAGGCAATTTATAATTGCTAATTTAAGGTAACAACAATGATTGTTCAATAATAATACCTACCTAACATTAGGGGTATTAATATTATATCCTAGGTTACATTAAGCAGAGGATGCAATTTTTGTTTATTATGATTAATGTATTTTTATATATACCTACTTACGGTTTAAGTATGTACTCAATAAATGTTATTTATATTTAATGATTTCATATTTTCGTGTTCATTCTTGGAAAAAACCCTTACCAATCTCGTTTGAATTAAAGCGCTAAACATCTACATAGTAATAATTAAATCTTGAGGATGTAACGTCGTAAGTATAATTAATGGTTAAACGAACTTACCTTAAGTGATGTTCGACCATAATTATACGAGACGTTACATCCGAAGAGATTTAAAGTCCCTCCCGAACCCATAAACTAAAGCCCATCAAACAATTCATCAAACGAGAGTAACGTCTCTAAAATTGAATGGAGTTACGTCGAGATGGCGCTGCGGTCGACGGATGTAGTGGAACCAATTTGAATTTCATAATTTGATTTTTATTTCCATAGCTCTAAAAATTATGTGCGACGCCTAGTACATTGAGAAGTGAAACTACATAGTAATAATTAAATCTCTTCGGATGTAACGTCTCGTATAATTATGGTCGAACATCACTTAAGGTAAGTTCGTTTAACCATTAATTATTCTACAATGGTTTTGCTATTGGGTAATAGTACTGGTATTACTAGAAAGGACATAGTGGATGGTGTGGACACCTTATTAAAGTTAAATATAGGAAAGCTAATGTTGTGTGCTTTACCTTACTCTGATACTTTATCAGATTACGAAAATAATTATATTTATAAGTTGAATAGTATTATTCACAGGCTGACATGTTGTCATAGTGACAAATTATTGTATTTTGACACTAACAAGTTTGTTAGTGGTTTTAAGTTAACTCGGAGAACTTTATCTCTGTCTTGGGAATGTAGACATATGATTGCTATGTTGATAGCACATAATATAAATGAGGTTATAGCAAATATAACAAATTGTAGTATTAGTGACGAGTCTGTGTTGTCTAGTTATACTAACAACATAGTAATTAATTCTGAAGCATCATGTTGTACGAAGGAGGATCCACCTACAATACCAACATCTTTGGAGGCCACTACCAGTCAGATAGGGTATTCTCTTCCTGCTGGAACTCATACGGGCATTCTAGACTCCTCAGTTGTAGTTGTGGAGTTCACTCCGGATAACTTTTTAAACTAGTTAGTAAGACAACAGAAGTTGCCCCTTCAAATAACCAATTATTATTAGAGAATAATAAAAAGGTATCTTCTGGCAATATTTTACATTATAATAATAATAAAAAACCAAAGGGGGGGCAACATACTTTAAAATTATTTAATCAAAATATCCAAGGTTGCTCTTCCAAATTACTGGAAATAGAATTGTTTTTAGAAAATACCAAGTTTGATGTCATTTGTTTAACAGAGCATTGGTTAAAAGATCATCAAGTAATGTCAATTAATTATGAAAATTATTGTGTAGTTAGCCATTTCAGCCGAAAACGTATGATACATGGCGGGTCATTAATATTGATAAAAAATTCTATTAAATCGAAAGAAAGAAAAGACATTATCGGACTGTCTGTTGAACACAACATTGAATTGTCCTGTGTTGAGCTTGATAAGCATGTTATAGTATGCGTATACAGACCTCCAAGTTACCAGAATCTATCTATGTTTGATTCTGTAATGGAAGATGTACTAAAGAAACTTAGTGCTAGTAGTAAGTCAATAATCATATGTGGTGATTTTAATATTAATTTATTAGAAAATAACTCGAACACTATCAGATTATTAGGTCTTTTTAGGTCATTTGATTTGTCAAATGTTTTTATTGAACCAACCCGAGTGACAGCTTCTTCTGCCACTTGTATAGATAATATATTTTGTAATTGTGATTACTTACATAAACAAATTGTAAATAAGTTGCCATCTGATCACAGTGGTCAAACAGTAACATTTTGTACCTACATGCCTTTACAAAAAATTCAAATAAGGTTTAGGCCAATTACATGTAAAAACTTAGAGAAATTAGATAACTCTTTGGCAAGTAAATTATGTGTTCAGAGTTTTAATAATATTTTTGACCCTAATGAGTTTTACGCCGAGTTCTTTTCACTATTAAACAAGCAATTTATTGACACTTTTCCACTAAAGACTAAAACTATTTACACAAAGTTCTTATTTAGTGATTGGGCCACTCCAGGTATTCGTAAAAGCAGGGAAAAACTTTTTGAACTTTATGGCCTAAAGCAACATATGAATAATACAAGCTTTCATCAGTATGTCGCAAAATATTCTAAAACTTTTAAAAGTGTGTGCAAAATAGCTAAAGCTCTTTACATTAGCAATAAAATAAAATCAGCTGATGATAAATAAAAACTACCTGGCAAATAATAAATAATGAAACAGGTAGGAAAAAACAGCGTAATACTGAATTAAATTTAGAGACTGCACATGGCCCCATCAACTCAGATGTAGAAATAGCTCAGGAATTTGAAAACTTTTTTGCTAATGTTCCCCTTAAAACTACCGAAAATTTAAATTCATCACCCGCGCTTTCTGCCGCCTTACTTAGAAATAATGTAAATGCATGCCCTTTAGAGTTTAGGTTTCAGCATACAAACCCCCAGGCTGTTATAAAAGCTTTTAAAGATCTTAAAATTAAATCAACAGAAGATCTATGGGGAATGTCTGTAAAAGTCTGTAAATCTATCATCGAAACCATTGCGCCCTATTTAGCTTTCATATTTAACACCAGTGTAGACCAAGGAGTCTTTCCGGATCTCATGAAACTCAGTAAAGTAGTTCCATTGTTCAAGTCCGGTGATAGTAAGGAACCCAACAATTATAGGCCCGTGTCAATTCTGCCAGTTCTCAGTAAAGTGTTTGAAAAGTTGATGCTTAATCAAATGTTACGTCACTTTAATAAAAATTCCATCTTTCATGAACAACAGTACGGTTTCACCAAAGGGCGTTGTACCACTGACGCCGGTGTCACCCTAATAAAGAACATTTTTAATGCCTGGGAAGAAGCACAAGATGCCGTTGGAATCTTTTGCGACCTCTCGAAGGCATTCGATTGCGTAAACCATGAAACACTTCTGCTGAAACTAGAACACTATGGCATTAGGAATACAGCTCTTGATTTACTAAGATCATACCTGAAAGATAGAAAGATTAAAGTTCAAGTAAACGGCGTAAACTCGTTGGGGTCTGAAATTGCAATGGGTGTTCCTCAAGGTTCGATATTGGGTCCATTCCTCTTTTTAGTTTACATAAACGATTTACCCCAATTACTTCAAAATCAACCGAAGATGGTGTTATTTGCAGATGACACATCATTGATCTTTAAAATAGACCGACGGTCACAAAATCTTGACGACGTGAATAACTCTATTCTTCAGGTCCAAGATTGGTTTACGGTAAATAATTTGGTACTTAATGAGAAAAAAACCAAATGCATTATATTTAAATTACCGAATGTTAGAAGTAGCGAATGTGACATCATATTGAATGGAGAAAAACTGGAATTTATTCATCAAACAGTTTTCCTGGGAATCACGCTAGACGAGAAATTACAATGGGGACCTCATACAACATCTCTTGCGGGGCGGCTAAGCTCGGCCGCTTATGCTGTTAGAAAGATAAGACAGTTAACAGATGTAGAAACCGCGCGTTTGGTCTATTTTAGCTACTTTCACAGTATTATGTCATATGGCATTTTACTGTGGGGTCGGGCTGCTGACATTGAATCCATCTTTATTTTACAAAAGAGGGCTGTCAGAGCCATTTATAATCTATGTCGTCGCGAATCTCTCAGGGAACTATTTAAAAAGATTAATATTATGACGGTACCTTGCCAATTCATCTATGAAAATATTATGTATGTAAGGAAAAATCTGCATCTTTTTCAGAAAATAAGTGATAGACATAATTTTAATACTAGAAATAAAGATAAAATAGATCAACCATTTTTCAGATTATCCAAAGTACAAACATCTTTTATGGGGTACTGTGTTAAATGTTACAACAAAATACCTTGTGATATATTACAATTAACTGAAAGAAAATTTAAAACGCATATTAAAAGTACTCTTTGTAAACAAGCATATTACAAATTAGAGGATTATATCCTAGATAAGAATGCTTGGAAGCATGCTGGTCTAGCTCCATAGGACAATTTTGAGTCCAGACAAAATCAAACTGGTTGCTAATTTAATTGTGTAATTAAATATTACAACATTTTTTGTTTTTACATTCTGTGATTACCTGAACTCACACACTGACGAATTAGTATCACTTGTAATTTTTTTTTTTTGGGAATATCGTATAGGTTTTACAATGCTTGTAAATATGTGAACACCATGTATCCATTACATAATTATTTTTTCTATCATTGCTTCATTTTTATTTTTACCTATTGTGGTATAGTAATCTTATTCCAGGTGCATCGTTTTCACATATAATTATATAATTAATGTATACAAAATATTGTAAAACATTTTAAAAGAGTAACGGTGGAGTTTCTTGCCCATTCTTCTCCATACGAAAACTACCCTTTGGAAGGGGCGACTACAATCAATTCTATTTTTTGTTTTTGACGTTCAAAAGTGCCTTTTTGTGCCTAATTGATAAATGATAATGATAAATTATTTGACTTTGACTTTGACTTTGAATAAAAAGGGATCGGTAACTTGCTACGAAATCGTAGCCACGTAGCTCAACAGCTACGCCGTAGCAGACATGCTACGCAAAACCCCTAACTTTATTTCTGCTGGTAGAGATAAAATGTTGACAATTCAATTTGAAAAAAATTTGATATAAATCCATTATTGATACTAATTATCGATAACCCTTTCAATGCTCGTTTCAGTGTAACGTGTGCGGAACTTGTGCATGGCAGATATTCGAATTCATTTTCATCCGACAATATTTTTTCATCACAGCAGTTTGGTGACCCAATTATAACAGCACAGTGGATGAGCATCTATCGTGGATAAGGGTTCCATATCCACACAGAATAAAATATCTGTTTGGCCTCACGACTTTTTACCAGTTTGGATTTTTTATAATAATTCATTTATTTTCAGACAAAGTCCATAAAAACACATAATTCAATAACATGTCACTTAAATCAAATAAATTTAAAATACATACAAATGACAATCGAAACAAGTTAAATTTAAATAAATATAAACAAATGTCATCCAAAACGAATAAAATAAAACACAACACAGAAAATTACATAATACGAGGGGACGCGCTAATATGAAGCTGCATCCACCTCTGTAACAGGGGGAGATCCTACCGCTCAGACAATACCTTCAGGATGCTGTTCGAGCTGTTTTGTAGTCGACTTAGTAGCGAAGCGCTCCGTTTCCTTATGATCGCAAAAAAATCATCTGTCCGCGCCTCAGCAAACATAGCCGAGGCACTACAACACCGCGGGAACCCTAACAGCAGCCTGAAAGCATTGTTACACTGTACGCGTAGTGCGCTGTACGCCCGCTGCGTGAAGTTGGTCCACAGGCTGCACGTATAAAACGACTGACAATATGCCTTAAATAAATTGCTTTTTTGCACGCGAGACTTCTATTCGTAAACGAATTCAAAATGTGAGGAACTTAATTTTCACACATAACATCACGCCTGTTTTCCCCATAGGGATAGGCAGAGGTGTACTTACCTACAGTATACCCACATTTCGCCACTTGGTTTTTAAATAACGATTAATTATTAAATATGGACCTGATAGAAACAGATTTTAATGACTGCTACCGCATTGTTAAGGCAACTCTGATTAAACTTACGGGTTTTGCTGCCCAACCATCTTATTTATATTATAATCCCCAACAAAGTCTCATTCAGCATTTCTGCAGTGGACGCTAAAACTAATTGAATTTGAAACAAACAAATAAGGCAATTATTTTGTTGAACCAACAATACGATGCTAACTTTCAAAACTAACGAACTAAAGTGTTGCGACACATTTTCGGAATTTAACATTGAAATAGGTAAAACCAATATCGTATTTCCAAACAAAAACAAGACTAAATAACATGATTTGTGGCCAGAAATTATTGTTACTCTCTGAGTAATTCTCAATATTCTTTCATACTTTCTGAACAAATTAAAGTTTATTTATAAGAGCTCTGCTACAAACCTTCTAGAGTTCTAGACTCTAGGCTTGTTGTTTCTCCGAACCGACGACATAAGAGTGACAAATTAATTCCGAATCGTGCTTACACAGTCACAAATCTTCAACTATTTCGTCTTATTATTTTCTAAGAAGTTAATGTAATTATCTAAGAAGTAAATAAACGTAATGACTGATACTACTCATTCATTAGTACCAAGCTCCAAAAGGTGAAAAAAAAAATTCATGTGACTTTAATTTTATGTAGGCACGAGTAGATCAGCAAATTTCATGAACCAGACTTGGTTTAACTAATCTATATCTAGGCCTCCCCTTTTTTCTGCCACACTTCCCGGTTAGGTGCGTCCCTTCATTCAGGTGTTTCCCACGATTTTGACCCAATGCGCTTTTGGACGATCCTGGTTTGATTGGCCTAACCTTGGCATAGCTTTACTCCATCGCCCATCTCCGCGTCAAACTAGATATCCTGCCCAATTCGGCGCATCGCCCTGTCCCCGACGTCGTTGACTTTTGACCGACTCGGTCTTGTAGGGTTATACCAAGCAATGCTCGCTCCATGGCCTCTTGTACTACTCGTATGCGTTGGACAATCTCCTTTGTGAGCGTCCATGTCTCGACACCGTAGGTACATATTATAAATTAAAGACGCTTTTCGTGTCTGTCTGTGTGTCCGCGTTGTTCTTCTAAACTGCGCAACGGATTTTGATGCTGTTTACGCCATCATTTAGCGAATTTATTCCGGAAGGTTTATGTGTATAATACGTTAATATTAAACTTACAAATAATAAGGAAATCTCGATGTTTTGTCAAGTTGTAAAACCGTGCAAATCAGGCTAGTACAAAATAAGTAGCAAATGAACATTTTTTTTTAGGTACCACAGCGAAAGTGGCAAAAATCCCTTACTTTTATACAGGCTGAAGGGATAAAGCATTCTTTAAATTTTGTGGTTGTACACAAGGATTTATGAGATGTAGGTCGGCGACGCTTTGTTAAATGTGTCTAAAATTTTTGCATGTTAATATAATTCAGTGTTTTCAGGTAGAGGCATTGTACGTTTGGTTTTAGATATAGCACTTCTATTTTCTCAACCATATTTTATTCAACTTGTTTTTATATTAGCCTAGTTTTCTTAAATCTTACTGTATTTTGGTAAATGTTTGTTCGGTATTTTTAGGTAGCGTATATAAAAAGTAATTGCTATGTAAAGTTCTTACGATAAAAGTGTTGGTAAGTTTGCACATTATAACCCGGTAAATAATGAAATGCAAAAAGTTTCATACAACAAAAAAACCAGCTTCAAAACTTTATCATAGTCTACTTACAGTAAGTTACTTTAATTCCGTTTTATAAAACATGCTTTGCAAGAAGATTTATACTTTGGAAAAAATGCTGAGAACAAGCTTACCCACAGAAACTCTCGAAAAGATTACACATTGAGCTAATACAGAACAAGTCTTTAATTTTAAAACACAATGTATGTTGTTTAGGTACTACTTGCGATTCTGCAGAACAATAAAGTACTTAAAGTTTTATGACAATAAAGCCTAGATTGGTATAACGCTATAAGTTAAACGCAAGTTTTCAACTCAGCAAAATACTTCACAGTATCTAAATAGTTAGCTCTCACAGACCACTTACTATCTAGATTTATTAACAAACTTTGCTTGTGAAGTGAAGGACTTAAGTTTGCTAAATAATAAAATACCGATAGTTATGATGGAGGAAAGATAGCAATAGAATATTGAAATAGTTTCGGTTACCTACGTGTTCCGGATTGTGTACGTGACGCAGCATACCAATGATGTACCTGTGATAGTTTTCAAGACTTGAAATGGGTGTATTATGTATTGTAAACTTGGTTTTCTATTAATGTTAAATACTAGGAGCCTTATTTCAAATGCCTTCTATAAATGATCACATATGTTGTTGCTGCCTTCTTACGAACAGATTTTAATGAATGAATTATGAAATCAGATATTAATGCCGATCTGTCCATAGTAATATATTTATGCTCGTAACTATACGCGTAATACTATCTAATCGTGTAAGAATCTACGGTACCTCTACCTACTGAGAAATATCGCTAAAATCGTTTTCTATAGTGGGACATAAATACGATAGCCAATAATTGCGATCAGTTCTATTTTGCAGGTCATTGTTACCACCTTGAATAACCTAACTTAACCTAACTATGTATGTATTCTCAATTTCGTGACAGCATCAAAAAGGTAGATTGTATCAGCTAAGTAGGTATCAGTAATTATGGGTATTCAAAGGCACCTTGATCCGTGACGACGTGACAGACCGCTGTTAGCCGTATCGTGCATACATTGTATCTCTTCGTCACGCCCTTTCCGCGAAGCCGCGTGACTTTGCAATATGAACTGACCCTTATATTGAGGCCGACGGTTGCGCCCCAGTTTTTCAAGAGATGTATCGAAAACCCAGTTTGATGGATTTTTGCACGAAAAAATTATAATAGGCTCTCAGAAATAGCCCCGGCACGCGGTACAGGAAAATTGTTAAAATAATGTATAAAAAAACGGTTAGCAGTTGTAATACCGCATGGATGAACCTTTCTGATCCTGGGATATGTCAGCAAATCCTTTTTTATCACATTCAAAACATACCCTTTTTTATCCATTGTTTGTTCCTCAACTAAATACATAGTAAAATTCAGCCGATATCGGCATCCGTTATTCGATACTGAAAATCCTCTACACTCCACAGATTATATTAAATCGGTATCCGAAACTCGATCATAAACAATTTGGTAACGTTTTTTTCCCGCCACGTTCGCGCGCATACCATCTGTCAAAATTCGCCACTAAGTACCGTATCGATGCACATGTTATGATGAACAATGTTTCTGAAAATGGCGTCGCGTTCATCGTAGCATATTTACCAACTGTACTATCTGTTTATAGTTATTGGGAGTTATTGTAGCGCGTTGCGCTACTTGCCAGGAGGACTTGACATTAAACAGAACGTATAAGCTGGCCTGAGGCAGCAAATTACTACAAAATGTAGGTTAAATGTTATGTGTGTATAGCAGTATAGATAATTGCAAGTAGTTCCGAGATTTTCCTTACATGTTTACGAGACCAGAATAAGAATTGAATTCAGTCATGATAGAATAACAACCCATGATTTTTGATTAGGTACTAACATCACAACCCCGTTTCACAATCTCCGGGGTACCATAGAGCCGGCTAAGGGATATTAAACCATAGTGCGATATATCAAACCGCGATCACCAACGCCCCTAGGGCCATTCGTTATGGCAGTTATGGCGTCTTTATGCGAGGCCTACTTTCCGTGGAATACGATTTGATATATTCATTTTTGCTAACAATGAGTCAGAAAGGGAAACAGAAATTGTTCTCATCCAAATTCATACAGTGACTTAGGTAAATATACCTACGACAAAGTTTTATCAGAAGCTAGGTATAAAGCTTTTTGCACCTAGCTTCTGACGTTTCATAAGTACCCATGTAGGTTTATGTGGAATAAAATATTTTGATTTTGATATTTTTTTGAGTAATTCAATTCAATTCAAATTTATTTATTTTGGGACAACTAGATCCAAAGGATAGTATACAAAAAAAAACTTAGAAACTATTGTTAGTACTTAAATACAATTACAAAGGACAACACTCATTACATACATTCTATACACAAATGCCCCTGTGCTGAGACATTCCGCCCCGTCTAAATAACGAGATCATCAGATTAACGAAATGCCTCAACACAGGTGCACGTACATCTTCAGCTATAGTTTAATGTATAGTAATGTAATGCTATAGTTTAATGTAATGTAATGTAGTAATGTGGGTTGTTCAATACTAGTGTTCCTGATTTCCTATCAACCCGCCAAGTAAGGTCTCGTCATCTCGTGTCATAATTTGGTTCTCGTCAATAGCGTAGCGAGTTGAGATCGAAGTCACAGCTTCTTGCTTATTCGTTGGGACAGTTATACCGTTTTAATGAAATAGTTTAATTAGCCTTCAAATCTGTAGGGAATATCACCATAGCTCTTCTACTATGCGAAGTACGAATATAGTCTTGTTATTGGTCAAAATATGGATTAATTAAGTCCACCATCGGATCCTTATTGTTGCAAGACCACCAACAGTAATGACAGGCATTGTTTACTTGATTATATTCAGCGGCTGAATAGAAAGCAGTTAACCGAGGGATCTAGTATTTGGTAGTCAAACTATTTAATACAAAATGTAAATAGATATATAGTGATGTTTCCATTAAAGCTGTGATCTTTTAAACGTATTTTTTTTTCAAGAAGTTTTCAAACCTTGAATTTGGTACTTGAAAATCAAATAAGTGTATTACTTTCAGAAGCTTTTATGTCAAGCACAGTTCGTTCATAAAAATGAATTCGCTTCAAGTTTAATCATTCGTAAATAAACTCTTCACACAAGATTTTGTTTAATGTGGCGAAATACGAATCACTCCCTTTACATTTCGCGGATATCTTTATTTGTAATGATTCTTTTTATTACAGAATAATGACATGTAAGATATTCATAACGTCATATTGGCCTTGCCTCGGGAAACGCAATCAAATATTCATAAGAATGAGAAATTTCGAATAAATTGTATAAGCCCCTAACGTTCTCCGTTTATGTAAATTGATTTTATTTGATTTTGAAACGCCTACTTCCCTTGTCGGGTCTTCGATCCGAGTTGAATTCTCATTAGTCTTGATTGATTACGATCGACGAGCAACTGACCATCATGCCTCGACTTATATAGAGAATCTGCCCTCAAATGTTAAGCATCTATTTTAGAACAGATTACCACAGGAGCATTAGGAAAATTAAACCTGTCAGTCAAGATAATACTATTTCTATCCGTTAAAGACAGACTGATCGTAATTGTGACAAGATTCGCTAATTTAGATTGAGCCAATGCTTAATCCTATCCTATCCTACTATAATATTATAAACGCGAAAGTTTGTGAGGATGGATGGATGGATGTTTGTTACTCTTTCACGCAAAAACTACTGAACGGATTTGGATGAAATTTGGCACACAGATAGTTTATAACCAGATAGGATTTTCTTTTCATCCCGATATTCCCACGGGATCGAGACTTATGCGAGTGAAACTGCGGGGCGCTGCTAGTTTAATATAATGTTGACGTGCTATCCTGATTTACGACATGTAGGTGTTATCAAAGAGTCATTAATATCGGCTTGCATTGCGGTAAACACGAAAGTGGAACAGTGTTTTTAATTTGTTTATGCTGTATTTGAAGGAGGTTAACGATGAACATTGATACTCCTTTGATGCACTCGTTAAGTAGAAGTGTTTTTTATTTTAATTTCGCATTCCGCATACATTTTTGCTTTTGTAGGTGAAATATAAGAATTCTTCTAACTTGGAGAAAGCTTTGATTCATTGAAACGATTTTTTGGAACGAAGTTCCTTATCGCGCGTTGCGGAAGGGGGCTAGACGGAAAAAATTAAGACCAAAAGTTGTAACGATAGTTTTTTATTGTGTAACGACACTTTTTTTTTTAATTTTAAATATCTCGGAAACGGCTGGAAATATCAAAGTTTTGATAAAATTCCCCCCCCTCAGCTAGAACCTACATTCAGTTAGACCCCTTAGACCCCATTTTCACCCCCAATATCTGTAATTTCTCAGCTAGAACCTACATTCAGTTAGACCCCTTAGACCCCATTTTTGACCCCCTTTTCTTTTGACCCCCAAAATCTGTAATTAAGTATATCTTACAACTCTCTTATATATATAACCTCCCCCCGAACCCCCCTCGATATCCTCCCGCAGCCCCCTGATCCCGATACACCCCTTGCACACCTCCCCCCTTTTAAATTTTAAATATCTCGGAAACGGCTGGGAATATCAAAGTTTTGATGAAATTTCCCCCCCCCCCCTAGTACCCTCCCTCTCAGCTAGAACCTACATTCAGTTAGACCCCTTAGACCCCATTTTTGACCCCCTTTTCTTTTGACCCCCAATATCCGTAATTTCTCAGCTAGAACCTACATTCAGTTAGACCTACTCTTGCCGCGAGACGGGAAACGATTTTTATAGTAGGTACCTACGATATAAAAAGTACTTGGGTATTCAAATAATAATGAATACAAGTTATTTTCATCAGTTCCAATAAAGCCGTATCTACGACCAGTATCGTATATCATAATAATACAAACATTTTGGAACTCATGAAAGTTTCAAACAGTCTTCATCCGCATGATTGAGTTTTTCCATTCCTATCATCCAATTTGAAAACTTCGTAGTCTCAGGGATCAAGTAACCAAAATAGAAGCGAAATTTTGCTGGGAGGTATTCATTTTTCTTCTTTTGAATATTATATATTAAGGTACTTATTTATTTTCATAAGTATTTGTTTTTCTTTTGAGGTCAAACAATGTGAAAAGTTTGTGGTATTTCGAGTTTTTGATTGGCATAAGTATGGCCATTTTGGTTTAAGTAGTGATAAAAAATTTAAGAGAATTGTTTTCAGTAGAAAGGAAAATAAACAAATTATTCAAAGTATAAATCTTATCCCGTTTGCTTGCAATAAGTATAAAATCTGTAAAAACTTTTTACACTTTCATCGTAAGACAATGCTGGCCACAAATATTTCAAAGCATTGTTTTTAAAAATAGAATCCTGGTAATTGGCGCTAAAATAAAGTTGGGTGCAGCAGGGTGCTAAAATTACAAGTTTATACGGTTTATTAACAGATCATTAATTAATTTATTAATACTCAATCCCTACTACGTGGTATAGGTCTTATTATTATTTTTACATATACCTTTTTTTCAAGATAGTTCTTTGGTTCAAGTGGTTCTTACGATCCATAAAAAGCATTGAAAAAGATAAAAAATCAGCAGTCTTTTTAGTTTTTGTGAAAGGTTTAAGCTTTTCTTTAAACAAATAACTGTAACTAGCCCAATTGTCAAGCGTGTTAATCGTAAGCCCCTCCGTTGTAGTGCCTCAGGCATCCTTCATGTACAGCAACGGACGCCTGCGGGCGGACGTAACTCGACAAGAAGCTAAAACTTTCATTAGTAACCCTTTGCGAATAATTAAAAGTGTCAGTCATTAATAGTGGTGTTTGTTTCGCAGCTGTCGGCGTCCGGCGACCCCGGGGCCTTGGACGCGGTGGCACGGCGCTATCGCCTTGAGAACGGCAACTCGCTGGGGGAGAAAGATGAGGTAAGAATTAGTTTTCTATCTGTTGGAAAATCTTCGAAAAATGTTTTAAGCTCCTTCAGTTTAGTTTGCGGTGTGATTTTCATGACTCTGCTTCCATGTTCCAATTCTAAATATTTTTTTTTTTTTTAAATTAATTTAAAGTTTGTTTCATAAGCCATACATAAGAAGAGAAAAAGGTTAACAATGAATTTCTTAAGTAACTAAACATACATCTTAGGTCATTAGTGTTTAAGTTCTAATTGCAACGGTATTTTAATAATGATTAACATTAGTGTTTCAATAGTAAATTCATTTAATATCAATATTCATACGGAGTATTCGGAAAATAATACGCAAGCGTTTTAACCCTTCCCTCAGGACAGAGCTGACTCATTTGGTAAAATCGTTCCCCGAGCTCACTTAATAAATCACAATGACATAACGACCGTTACTCATTCACCATGTATGTAGCAAAAATGTAGTCTTTAAAAACATCCATAAAATAGAGATGAATATTTTATCAGCAAAAATGTTGAACAGCCAAATGAAGGCAGAGCAAAAATCATTGTGGGCCTTTGTCAAAAGTTTATTGCCAAATATCCGGGCAACCCAGCCTCATATATGTTCAGGAATTTGAGTAGGGTATATCATACATGATTACATATATTATACATACATCCTGCTTTAGAAGCCATGTGTTGAGCGAGCAATGATTACTTATGAATAATATCGCATGTTATGACGGATGTAATTAGGGACATCGGTGCAGCTAACAACATTACACTTCTGACTTTTCGGATTCATGTGCGTATTGTAAAATTATCGCTTGCTTCAAAAACGGTGAGGAAACCGGCACGCCTGAGAGATATTTCTCGACGGCATGTAAAGCCAAGTCAGAAGCCCATGGGCGGCATAAAAACTGACACCAGGTTATTTACTTGTGGCAGCATCTACATCGCCACACGTGAACTAGGCATCAAAGATCTGACTTCACACAAAATCCTGTATCGCGCAATTAAAGTTTACCGCGAGAGCAACATATTAATTACTTTTTGACTTCAACCGTTGGGCAGTTGCCCGCCAGACACGATACCCGTCTGGTTGGAGGATCCTCCCTTTTCTATGGTGGATGAGTGAACTTAA
Source organism: Agrochola litura (assembly GCA_949152395.1). Taxonomy (NCBI): domain Eukaryota; kingdom Metazoa; phylum Arthropoda; class Insecta; order Lepidoptera; family Noctuidae; genus Agrochola; species Agrochola litura. The sequence goes on from OX424493.1 coordinate 19,473,244, forward strand.
CACCCTGATCCTCATGCCTCTAAACACTAACCACATGAAAAAGAAGAACAACATTATTTTCCACCATTTTTCATTATTTTCCATCATTTACACACACATACATAAACTCACGCCTTCTACTCATGGGGGTAGGCAGAAACTACAGAACGCCACCTGCTACGATCCTTACATGAGGAGTATGTAAGGATCGTAGCAGGTCATGCTACTGTAGCATGACAACCATAAAAACTGTTTTCTACGGGTTTTGTCGACGGAAGAATAGACAAGATTGCGATTGTTTATCTGTCATTTTGTTTGTCAAGAAACAGGTTTTGTCGACGAAATACGTCGACAAAACCTGTTTCTATTGTGGTTATGCTAAACGTGCTAGTCATACACGCACTGTTTTTTTAAGTTTTGTGTTTTTACAGAAACACTTTTTTTTTAACTTTTATCTTTTTAACACTTTTTTTACGTGAGTAATATTCACAAATTACAGTCGCAAAAACTTTGGAAAAACTAGAACCCTACCTCATAACTTATGCAAAAAGAATACAGAGTCGACAGATGTTTCAGAGATAAATTTTACTAAGTTTAGAAGCCACAGTCATTTAATCGTTGGAATAAAACTTTACGACGTTTAAACGCAGTTGGTTCAATGACACCTTTTTATGAGTTAAAGGACTTTTAAAGGCGTCTGTTGGAGATTATTCAAGGTTGATTTTATTCAAGGTTGATTTTATTCTTATCAGTTCGTTCCATTGTATCAGGATTTTTATTCATTAACACGTAGTTGTAAGCTCTAAGTAAGATTTATAGAAGAAACCCTAAAAGTTTCAAAGTAACGTTATAACTAGGTACGGAATCCTTAAAACATATTTAAGACGACATGTTTTACCTACTAGTTAAAAAAATGTTGTGAAAATCACAAAAGTGTCGTTACAAAAGATAAAAAAAGATTTTTCTATTAAAACTCTGTCAGTTACGTAGCTTAGTTCACGGGAACATTGAAAACTGATTTCTATAGAGTAACATTCTATTCGGCAGGAGTGTTTTTGAAAAGAGCTTTTTACATAGTGAGTTGCTGAAAAGTTGAAAGTTACATTGCGTTAAAATGTAGATTTTTAATTAAAATATTGACCTTTTATGTACGTTAAAGAGAAAGTTTTACGTAGGTAATTAATATTTTAGTACTCAAAATATTGGTACCATTTCTGAGAATCTTTCACTTTCATTTCTGATCACAAAGAAAACGGAAAATGCCTATCAGTAAGCAGATAAAAAATCTTTCTGAAATTAGAAATAAAAGAAAACGAACCCAAAAAATATAAAATGGGGAACTTCGAATCAAATAACCGCAAAAAAAAAACATATTTATTATCAGTTTTCCTAGGAAGAACTGCCTTACATCAAATTAATATGTTTTCTGTTTCTTCACAGTTATTTGGACCTCCGAGCGCGCCTGTGCTGGAAAACCCTGAATTTCAAACACGATGGTACTTCAAGTATTTTCTTGGAAAAAGTGAGTATTCATTCATTCATTTTCTCTTGACTTCAGTAACGACCTACAATTTCTTTAGAAATTAATTCCATCTTTTGAAATCAAAAGATTCCCTAATTTTCTATCAATGAGAACTTACTGAATTGGAAAATCATGTAACCTTACAATTATTAAATATAAATTAAATAGAGTGGATATTAACAATGGGAAAAATAAAATAAATAACAGTGAGTCGTTAAAAACTCGCATTCTTTCATTGGAATTTTCCACTCCACTGAGAAGCCAGAGGAAATAAGAAAATTATTGTAATTTCCTTTGAGTTATCCACTTACAAAGAAGTTATGTTTAGTGAATGAAATTGAAATAGCGAAGCTACTGTCCCTTTGTTTCCACGGTATTTCAGGATTGGCAGAAAACTTGATGGTTTTCATTCAGGAAGGAATTTTCGCCCTGTTCTATCCAGTCAACTGAGTAAAATATCCTGTCTCAAACATAGACACATAATTATGACGTCGTGTTCGTCTAAATTATACTCTATTCAGGCTTCTTTTTGCTGAATAGGCGGTACTAATGAACTCGCGACGACAAAAATGACAAACATGTTTGGGTAATATAATTAAACTAGCAGCTGCGCGCGCGTGGATGTCGGAAATTATCTCACGGGACCGTACTACCGGTATTAAAGTGTTCTATGTCCTAACCCAAGTCATGGTCTATCGCGTGCCAAACTTAATACAAATCTGTTCAACCGATAAGACGTCATGAAGTGAAGAAAGTAACAGACAAACAGAATTACTTTCCCATTTATAATACTACCTAATATTAAGCAATAAGCAGGCACTAAATTCAACAACATAAAAACAACATAATTTTGTTTGTAAAATTTTGGCATGGTAAGTATATCAAAACTAATCCATAGGTACTAATATGGATTAGTTTTGATATACTTACCGTGCCAAAATTTTGTAGAATTTAGTGCCTGCTTATTTCTGACTTGGTTGATATTTGGTTGATTTGGTATTATATTAGACTGGTTTAATGATACAAAATACTATGGTTTAAAGGTTATATTGGATACTGGTTATATATATTAATTGGTAAATCTAAGCTAAATTAGCACTAAGATGGTTTGATCTGGTTTGGTTTGAATTACGCGATTGGTATCCGAATATGTACGAACTAGTAATAGTTGCGATACATGCATCTATGGAACATATACACACGCAGACAAAAGTGTCGAGCTGTTCGGTTGCAAATATTGTACCGAACATATGTGTTGATTTTTTTAGATGGTATTCATTTATTGTTTCAAAACTACGTTGTGTTTGTGGGGGTGGGGTAAAATGTCAATGTCTGTTTCTAGTGCATTTCATAAGAATAGAAAATTCATGACCCGTAAGGGGGCGATGACAAGAATAGTTCTTCATTTAGTGTACTTTCTCGTCTAGTATAGTTTTTACAAACTTAGACTGTGACGCTCAGACGAAGTTTAACCTTTTAAACAAAGTTCGACGAAACCGCTTGGGATAAGTATTTATAAATGGAGAAAAGCTAACGGTTCACTTAAAAATAATGTAGGGAACCTAAGTCAATATTATTTTTATAAATATAATAACTCTTAACATGAATGAGTCGTTGAGCTCCGTTGAGCTCTACGATTACCGACCAATGCTTGCACTTGATAGGTCCACTCAAATCTGTGTGTTCTTTTTTTCCTCAAAAGACCAATTGAGACACTAATCTACATGGTCCTCATATGGCCTGACCAAGATTATGTCTGGACTTTAAAAGAGACTGCGGACCTCTGAGTTTGTTTTGGCCTTTCTTCTCAGAGTAGTCAGATACGAAACGCCGAATTCATCTAGCTTATTTTTAATATGACGTGTAAAAGTGATTTCGATATCCTATTTACAGAATAAACAATTTCATTTAATTAAAAAAAATTCTTACTTACGACTTTACGGTTAGCCTGGCAACACCTAACACAGGTCTTGGTATGCACCAAGACCTGTGTTAGGTTAGGTTAGGTTAGGTTAGGTACCCCCATGGAAAGGTCCCAAAGATGGTCAACCATCCACGGACCAACGGCAGCAAGCGTAGCTTAACCTGATAGATTGACCCGTGTGGCTGTTATTACTTAGCCACAAGCCTCACTGGGCAAATAAAAAAAAAAAAAACCAAAACACAACAAACACTGACACACTGTCACTGTCTCAATAAATACTTTTTCTTTCTTTCTTTTTTCTTTCAAATCATTTGGAAAACAAGTAAAATTAACAAAACATCACGCCAGTAATCCCGAAGGTTTAGGCAGAGGTGTACCTTTATAATAGTACACCCACATTTCGCCAGTTATGTTTAAGTCCTATGCAATAGGGGGCGACCCTATTGCCATCAACCGGAAACAAATTCAGGCTCCGGAAATCCCTGTCGGAAAAACCCAATAAAACTTTATCCAGCCTGGGAATCGAACCCAAGACCTCATGCTCAGCAGTAGAAAGTAAAGTCGTTAGGTAGTAGGTAGGTACTTACTTAATAAGTACTTATTGATTGCAAGATGGCAGCCACTGATAGATTATTACCTATTTGGCTAGTAACTTGACTTTCTCCACATAGGAAGACGAAGACGAACGACGGTAAAACATACTCGTAACATAAGGTTCAGTTGAAAACCAGCGTCAGGCACTAGCATTTATGCTGTACTGGGCCTATTTGTCGCAGCCGTGAGGCACACCATACTGTTTTAAGCATTCTCTGTATTTTTTTTTTTTTCTTTCTTTCTTTTAGGAAGAACTTATTTATAAAAACCATTTCTTACTAAATAAAATAATGATAATAAAAAAAATCTTGTGTGCTGTTATTACATCAGTTTATTTGAGAATGAATTCTGTCATGTCCCTACAACAATAGCGAGCCGTTCCAACAGCTGTTCATGACAGTGCCCACCTTTTGTTATCAAGCGGATTATTTATTACAGTTAACGATTATGTTTCTCCAGCGAGGCACTTCCTGAGGTTAATAACTTTATATTAATGTTTTATATAATTTTCCATTGAAATCTGAACCAAAGAATATCTTACCAACTTTCATAGATTTCTGTTGCTAGGTATGTTTTTCATAGTCAAGTCTTCTAAAACAAACTTGTAGATTTAACGAATGAACCGTCTAGATAGGTATCCCTTTTCCCAAGTTTTCCTATCTGCAGAAAATACAGATCCATATAAAATCCCGAACGTTTTACCGCAAACTCCGTCTCAGTGGTTCACGTGAAAAATTGCTATTCCCGTTTCTAGTGTGTAATGGTGATGTCCTCAATCAATGTCCAGGCGGACATTTATCGATACATTCACTCGATAAATCGCTTCATTTATTTCTGAAGACATGACACTCTAATCGAACGCATATTGCAATATGGCTGAAGATTTATATCGAAGTGGATTAAATGTATAAGTTGCCATCGTGACTAAAACAACATTAATTCTAAATGTACTTGGGTACGACTCTCCAACAAAATGTTTTAATCATTTGCACCATAAAATCTTAATATACTAAACTAGAGCACAGAAATTAATTTGGTACTAGTCCCACCGGACTCCTTCCAAAATAGAAACATGGCTTCCAGTGCACTAGAAGTCGAGATTGTGTAACTTGCATGATACATGCGAGTCCAAATTGAGCATCTCCGTCATTCTGAGAGCCCAATTTTGTGTGCGTCGGTGAATCATACATATTAGACATGACAGCAAAATACTGTGTTTCGCTCTGGAGAATATTCTGTGTTCCTCTTTCGGAAGTCGTTACAATAAATATTACTCCTCCTAAAACAAACAAATGAAGATGGGCCTGTATTTTTTCCGATGATAGAACATTAACCCCAGGTGTCAAGATTTTTTATAAACAACCCTAAGAGCGTGTTGAACGCAATCAGAGTAGGAAGCAGGTCGTTTTCATCACCAGCTATAACCGGTATAAACGCCCAACTTTATCGTTCTTGCGTGACGTAATCATGCCGTCACGAATCGTTGAAACTTCTGCTTTTGAAGCTTTATTATCTTCACCTTGTATCTTTCACCGAACGGCGAACATTAGATACTCTTTGTAGACCATTCAAATTAATTTCAGCAAATGTTACTAATTTCAGGGCAACGACACACGTAGTTAGTTATTATGCCTAGTTTTTAACAACAGTAATTGAAGTAGTTGCTAACTTTATTAGTATGCGGGTCTTAACAGTCAATTGTTTAGCTCTTACTTCAATGTCTACTTCATTTCAACTTCGCAAACATTCTTCACTGTCAGACAAACAATCGATATTCTAACAGCTGGGAACCTTACAACACTACACTTTACGTTTCGAACTTTCTTCTCAGAGTAGTCAGATAGGAAACGCTGACCTCATCTAGTTTTTAAAATATGATTGACGTGTAAAAGTATTCGTACAAATCCACTTACAGAAATAAAATCATTTACATTTAATTAGTGCCACAAAAGTCTTAGTAAATACTGTATTATGCAAAAATCTTAGGATTGTTTATTTAATTGTTTAAGTAGATACCACCTACACTAAATTACATCTATTAATACAGTCCAGCCACCGAGAGAATGCGTTCTTGACACCTGTCAGTTCCATACTAACGAATATCTGTTTTGCGAATTTGCTCCTTATTACTACTAGAAATTGTCCAACTGACAGGTGTCAGGAACGTATTCTCGCGACGGTCGGACTTATTAAGTACATTAAATATTAGTTTAGATAAACCGATACACGGTGTCCCATTCGATCGGTACTCGATATACCTATTCGCAAACATGGTCTGCTATAAATGAATAAGTAATTAAAATTATATCGAACACTAAGTATGTAAGATAATAATAATAAATAAAATTGTTTATTTCAATTACAAAAGACACAATAATATTGGAGATCACCTTTTAAGCAAAGGAATTGCTTGTGTTAGGAGACTGCGCGCTTCCACTTACTATTATCTTATGCAATTGAATGTAGACAATGTAAACATGCAGAAAAACCGGCCAAGTGCGTGTCGGACTACGCACAATGAAGGGTTCCGTAGTTGAGATGAATTTACTTATCCCAAAGACAAACTTAACATTGTAGTTGAAAAACATGTTCTCCCATACATCCCAACTGCAAATCGTCGCTCGGCATCCAATACCGCGAAAGTGACATTTTTTACGTTTTTTTTTTAAATTGCAGGGTCACTTATTTCAACGTGTAGAATGAAATAAAACAAAAATCAGATTTTCGTTAAAAATTTCACATTCGCGGTAATAATCTAAACCTTTAAACGAGCAATTCTTGTATTTATGTACCTATATATAATCTGAATCTCGGAAACGGCTCCAAGAATTTTTATTAAATTTAGTATGCAGGGGGTTTCGGGAGTGATAAATCGATCCAGCTAGGTTTCATTTATAGATAAAGTCGTTCAAAAAAAAATGGACATCCAGATATTTTTCTTTATTCAAGTAACAAGGACTCATTGTGTTAGTAAACTTATGAACTATGTTAGCTTATTTTACCAGTTCACTCAGAAAGTTTTGCGACTAACAGTTTTTGTCTATAGGATACTGGCTAGTTTTGATGTCAACTATGACTATTTATTACAAAAAAACATATCATTCCAAATTCGAAATTCCCTCCACATTTTTTTACGAGCTAAATCAAAATACTCTGTCTTACTGAAAACTGGATTTACAACGAGAACATTTTCGCGCGATGATTTAGTACGATTTCAAATGTCGACTAAATGGTGTTCATAGAAAAAAGCCCTTCTAAAGCGACTGTTTTCCGCTGGTTTAATGAATTTATGTGTGGTCGAGTAATTTTGGCGGACAAAGAAAGAAGTGGCCGCCCTATGACGGTTGTTACATAACAAAACGTGCTGGCTGTGAAAAATTTAATTCAAGAGAATAGGCGAATTACATATGAAGAGGTTCAGCATATATTGCCGATTGGATCGGGAAGTGTGCATGAAATTCTACACAGGCATCTTCGGTTATGGAAGATAGTTTCACGCTGGTACCGCAAAATCTAACGCAGGCTCAGAAGGAGGTTCGGGTAGAATGGTGCCGAGAAATGATAACAAAATTTGTAGCAGGCTCGTCTCGGCGCGTTTAAGATATCATTACAGGTGATGAATCTTGGATTTATCAATATGATCCAGAAATTAAGCGTCAGTAAACCGTGTGGCTGTTTCAAAATGAACCAACGCCTACCAAAGTGAAGCGAGCCAGAAGTGCAGGCAAAATTTTGATCGCAAGTTTTTTTTCTTTGCCGGGTTATCTGGTATCAGTACCCTGACGAGATCAAAGGAGCATCAATGCTGAATGGTATGTTACCAAATGTTTGCCAGAAGTTTTTACTACTGCAAGCAGCAAGCGACCGAACACTGGCCTCCGTGGGCTACTGCTTCACCACGACAACGCGCTGGCTCACTCGGCGCTCAAAACAAGGGACTTTCTGGACAGCACACCGATCATCCTCCTTACAGTCCTGATTTAGCTCCGTGCGACTTTTTCTTGTTCCCCAAAATAAATCAACTCAAAGGAAAACAGTTTTCATCACCTGAAGATGCAATGGCTGCATTTGAGAAGGAGATTGGAGAGGTGTCTGATGCGGACTGGAAGACGTGTTATAAAAATTGGTTTAGACGTATAAAACTGTGTATAAACGCCAATGGAGAGTTCTTTGAAAAGATATAATAAAAAAAATTATAACCTGTAGTATATTTTTTTCTAGTATGACAAAACTTTCTGAGTGCCCCACGTAATCTAGTTTAAATTTATTTCACCCCATGGGAGATGGCACTGTAGTGATTGATGTACATGCAATCCAGCCTGCTAGCAATCTTTTTTAGGACATTGTTGGAGCTGGCCCGTACTCTGCGCACCAGGGATGCACACCTCATTCGCATCGTTGCGTAAAAGCAATTAATATGTGCGTCCGCGAACATTCCCGATGCGCTACAAAAACGGGGCAGCCCCACCAATACCCTGAAAGCGTTGTTGTATTGGACACGAAGGGCGTTGCACGACCTTTGGGTATATCTAGCCCACAGGCTGCACGTGTAAAACGTTGTACAATAAGCTCGAAACAGAGTAATTTTGACTTTTTAAGTGAGCAGCGTACAAACCTGCGAGCCAGCATGTTTGCCCTTACCGACAACGCTCTTCGTTCCCGCTCAATATCGAGTCCGTCATTGAGGTCAGGGGTCAATATATGACCAAGATATTTAAACGTAAATACTCTTTGTAGTGGAGTCCCATTGAGTACTACAGGTGGTACATAACCCGGTCTACCCCCAGCCTCAAAAACCATGATCTCCGACTTATTGGAGTTATACATCAAACCGTGTGTTTCATACTGCTCACATTTGGCGACCAATTACTTTCTGAGACCACAGATTGACGCGCTCAGAAGCACCATATCATCTGCATAGCTAATATTATTTACACAAATACCATCTAAATAGCAACCCACTCTGGTGCTGCTGAGCTCGCCAATCCTGGCTCACCCCGCATTCCAACCTGTATGGCCTGGAAAAAGTTCCAGCCCTTCGTACACTATTAATCTGGTTACTATACCACAATTTAAAAATGTTTATAAGCTCCGTTGGCAACCTATCCTTCTCCATCTTTCTCCACAATACGTCATAAGCAACCAGATCAGAAGCCTTGAATAAATCTAGGAAGCTAGCATATATCGGCATCCCACGCTGTGTATAGTAAGTATGTGATAGTATGCTTAATGCACAACACTGCACTTTCTGTTGACAAACCACGCCGAAACCCGAATTGGTTGTCATGAACACTTACAGTTTTATTTATTTGTGTATTAAGTAGACGGTCAAACACTTTTGATATTATGATATTATAGTAGCTAGAGAGATGGGCCTATTGGATGCCGAGCGACGAAATGTAAGTTTTTACGCACAATATTGAGAGATTTACCATGTTATTTTAAGACCATAGACTTCTTATAGGTTTTTCTGTAATCTATGAGTAAAGAGCCATACTATGTATTTTTTTTCAAATTTTTCGGTCCAGTAGTTTCGGAGATAAGGGGGGGGGAATGGTAAATTTTCATTGAATTTATTCAATATCTTTAAAAGTGTTTATTTTAAAATTATATAAAAAATATATTTGAGATTCTCGTAACAAGCCCTTTCATTTGATATGTCACACGGTACTGTTAGCAAAACTTTTTTTTTGAATTTTCTTGTTTGCGCCCCAAAAGTGACCCCTATATTCAAAATTAATTTATTTACGTTACTTATTCGTGTTTGGGTCACAGAAATACATATGTGTACCAAATTTCAACTTAATCGGTCCATTAGATTCGGAGTAAATTGGCTGTGACAGACGGACAGACAGACAGACAGACAGACAGACAGACAGACACACGAGTGATCCTATAAGGGTTCCGTTTTTTCCTTTTGAGGTACGGAACCCTAAAAATTAAATAAATGGGTAACTTAAAATTATACAAAAATTCAAGAGTGAATGATTTGCAAATGAATGAGCGTTATGCATAGAAAAAGGGCCAAGTCGCGCGTTTACGTGTGATTATGTGTGAGTATGGATGAGAGTGTGAAGAGTGAGGGTGTGTAGTGTGTGAGTTATAATTAGCATATTTAGTTATATGTGCTATCCTTTAATATCCTGCTCAATATTAAATATAAATACGAAAGTGTATTTATTTTTATTAGGTATTTATGTGTTTGTTTGCCTATTACGTCTTTACGCCAGAACGGCTGAAGTCGGTGTCAAAAAACTAAAATACTGATCCAAAGACACCGACTTCCGAAATTAAAGTTATTTTTCACTTTGAAGTTCGGAAGTCGGTTGTATTTTTTGTAAAAAAGTTTTTTTAAATAAATTCTGGTTGTTTTTGTTGAAACGTAGTAATTTAATCATCATCTGAATATTTGTACATCATTTTTGATATCATCATCATCATTGCTAGCCTTGTTCAACTTACTGCTGAATATAAGCCTCCTCCCTTTTGTGTCATGCTTCCCTGGTCTGTGCGAGTCTCATCCAGATCTCCCCTGCGATCTTCTGTATATTTTTGCTATACATTGCCTTATTTATTAAACATGGTTTAATTTTTACGACTGTTTAATTTAGACTACGCTGTCGAAAAAAAACAATATGGAAATTCCAAACAATATGAAAATCAGCATACGATGGTAAACAAAACACACTGAGGTTTTTGTTTATTGTTTACTCAATCAAGGCCAATGTTTTAGCCGATTAGATGCCTTATTCATTGTTGTTTTATTTTCCCAAGAGAATAATTAAATGTATTACCTATGGGGATGTGTCTTAAGGCGACGATAACCGAATTTTAATGATTTCGTACTGAAGATAGTCAAAGCGAGTTGTGTTAATGATTTGGAAAAAATATGTTAAATTAGAACATTTTCTTAATAACTTAATACAGGAATATTTTAGATTATGTTTATATTACGTAGTGAAATTAATTTGTAAAGTTATGTCTAACGCGGATAAAAAACTGAGAATCACGCAAAATCTATCAAGCTTATTTTTCTGAAACCTTCACCATTTTAAAGATAATTTATTATTGATCTTTTAGTATACGTGTTTATTAAAATACCTTTTGTTTTATGTATAATAATAATGCATCTAATTTGGGACAGCGCTCCTTGATTGGTGAGTCCTAGTACTGACTGGACGTACGACGCGTTGCGTGAGCTCAGTACAGAATACGCAAGCAACCACTCAAGGTCACTGGCATATATCTGCGCCTTAAAACTGGAGGACCTAATAGTTATAACGACTACTTTGATTCGATAAAGTCTAAGACATCAATACGCAAAAAAAAGATGGAAGCTTCGCACACGCGGTCCATAAAGTACACTGGAGCCAATTTTATTTTACTGCTATCTAATTGGTAGGTACAGGCTTGGTGTATAGGTACAGGGATATAGATCTACTACAGCTATGTTAGGTTACACGACAGACACGCGTTTCACATAGCACTGATATTAAATTCCTTGAAGCGTATTTACTTATGTCCTAAAAGGAAAATGAGTTTTATACAACAAAATAAGTGTGTCGCAGAGCCTAGGTCAACGACAGGGATGTCCACCGAACCTGAAACAATGAGGTTACAGCCGACGGCGGCCACGTAATCCACTCAAACTGAACATTACAGTTCACTCCTATATGCTATTTACTTTATTTGTCTCTACCAAAAAGGCTGTTGCTAAAGTACCTACAATAAATTATAATGGTACTATTGGTACTAAAATTATGTCACTTATCATTTTTACGTCACTTATTGGTATTACTATCAGTTAAGTCTTCCGTCAATCGTAATCACTGTAGATTATAGGTACAGTATATTAACGAAAAAATATTACCATTAAAAAAAAGTTTTTTTTATGGTAATATTTTTTTCACTCCTCTTGCTCAAAAAGTCCGTCATTGTAGCGTACCAGAGCGGGAAAAAATAGCATATCTAGCTCTAGGGGAAAAAGTATTTTTTGTCTGTAATCAACGAGCCTACAAAAACGAAAAAGTCTTTATTCTTATGTAAAACTAGCTTTTTACTACCGCATACCGGGATAAAAAGTTTCCTTAAAAATTCAGATTGAACAAATTGTATATTTTTTTAAATTAAATAAACTATTTCATATTGTTTTGGATTATTTTATTTTCTCGCAATTGAAGTGAAAATTAGAGTGTAACACACTGCGCTAAAACCCATTATAACTCGGTTTCTATTTACTCCCTCGCTAAAGCTCGGAAGTAAAACTACCTCGATAGAATGGGTTATTTGAGCCGCTCGTATAACAATCTACTATTTTTATCATACATGGGCGCTATACAATAGCGCAATAGCGGGTTAACGAGAACGCCCTTCGATAGTTAACATACCGTATAATACCTACCTACAAACGACTGTTTTATTAATCGCATAATAATTACCTCAATCCCAATTAAGCCTAATTGGAAACGCTTTACGGATTTGATATTCATAACTTCGGGCATAATCGATGTGCAATACAGTTTGTGGTGGTCCTTTAATCCGGTCCATATACCGGAAGTTTTAAACTGATTAGGGAGGTATATAGGCTGCTACATACAGTGCCGGCGGCACGGATCTTTTGCCGAACGGCAATCCTTTGTGCGAGATGCCGGGCGCACCGCGGCTTGCCCGGCTGTTTGTAGGAGCCTTAATTTTCATTTAGACTGCCTTGTTGGTCTAGTGATCGCAAGCGCATCGCAACTGCTGAGCATAAGGTCCTGGGTTCGATTCCCAGGTCGAGTAAAGTGTTATCAGGTTTTTCCATATCAGGAATTATTCAGTAGCAGCCCGGAGTCTGGATTTGTGCCCGGTTGATGGCAATAGGCTCGCCCCCTATATGTTATAGAGGACTTAAATATAACAGGTGAAATGCGAGTGTTTCTATAGTTACCTACACCTCTGCCTAAAGGCTTGTGCAGACCAGCGCAACACGCGACGCGACACAAAAGCACCGCTCGCACGTCGCGCGACGAGCGGTGCCTTTGTATCGCGTCGCGTGTCGCGCTGGTCTGCACAAGCCTTAACTCTTCGGGAATTACCGGCGTGAAGTTATGTTATATTATGTTACTTATATGTAATTTTCATTCTCCAATGTGCACACACACGTCTCGAACAAATTTTTCTGGAGTGTGTATACTAAAATAAATTGTACACTAAAGTGTGTGAAAAGGCAGTAGGTCGTATATGAAATAATATAATGCGTACTCACAATAGAAATAAAAGGCGTATTTGATCTCAAGCTCTAAGCCAGCATAAAGGCTCCAAGTTATTGAATTCCTTTATCAACAAGACTTTTCATACGTACGGTCTGTATGTTTCGTATATATCTTTATAAATATGTAGGTACTTATTTTTATTGTTCTCAATTTAAAACAGAAAACTAATGTGTATCTTTGATGTATATACTTTCATAACATAACATAACATCACGCCTTGTTTCCCCGAAGGGTTGGGCAGAGGTGTACCTGTAGTAGGTACACCCACATTTCGCCAGTTATGCTTAAGTCCCATGTAATAGGGGGCGAGCCTATTGCCATCAACCGGGCACAAATCCAGACTCCGGGCTGCTACTGAGAAATTCCAGATAGAAATGTAACGTAATGTATATACTTCCATGTAACAAATATTAGACCAAATCTAAATAGTCTATTTTGAACTCGCTTTGACCCTCGTTATTCTAGATATATGACTAAACGCTCACGAACCTGCCAACTTCACATACTGAAACTAAAATTCCACATAAAATGTATAGGTAGGCATAAACATAAAACCTTTAAAATATTTTCCATTTTATTTATATAGTCCATGAAATGCCTGGAATTTGAAAATGGAAACGTGAAAATCACTTCGTAGCGTTGATGTTAGAATTATCCGATAAAAATGGCGATATTTTCAATCTGCTTTGGCTTGCTATATGAAACATGCTTTGAGTGATTTTAACAAAGTATTTTTTTCATTTTTATAGACTTTATCGAATCGAAGTAGTCGTTATAACTATTAGGTTCTCCAGTTTTAAGACACATCGCCATAATACATTTATTTATTCTCTTGGGAAAATAAAACAACAATGAATAAGGCATCTAATCGGCTAAAACATTCGGCTTGACTGAGTAAACAACAAACAAAAACCTCAGTGTGTTTTGTTTACCATCGTATGCTGATTTTCATATTGTTTGGAATTTCCATATTGGTTTTTTCGACAGCGTATAATCTAATTTAAACAATCGTAAAAATTTAATTTTTTTTTCATAAATAAGTCAATTGTATAGCAAAAATATACAGAAGATCGCAGGGAAGACCTGGATGAGACTCGCACATACCAGGGAAGCATGGCACAAAAGGGAGGAGGCCTATACTCAGCAGTAAGTGGAACAAGGCTGCCGATGATGATGATATCAAAAATGATATACAAATATACAGATGACGATGAAATTACCACGTTTCAACAAAAACAACCAGCATTTATTAAAACAAAATTACTATCACCTACTATATAGGTATATTACGTTTAGTGGCACTTCCCGAAATTGTTTACACGGGTCCTAGGTAAAGTTTACTTTCTTGATAGAATCCAAAGTCATCGTACGGTAGGTGTCGGTTCTTGGAATATAATCCGAAGTGGCTAACTTTACGGTTTTATACAGAAATCTATATTTGCTCTTACAAACTTAGTGTTCGATATAATTTCCATTACTTATTAATTTACAGCAGACCAATGTTTGCGAATAAGTATATCGAATAGGTAAACCGTGTATCGGTTTATCTAAACTTCTAAACTAATATAATAAAGAGAAAAGATTTGATATTTTGTATCTTTGTTTATGATGGATAAACTTAAAAATTTCTTTCATCTATACAAAGCTATATTATCAGCGAGACACATGACTTTTTTTAAATTAGAAATCCCTACGTAAATTGCAATAATGTAACCCAAGGTATAAAAAATTTGCCTATAAACGTCATTATTTGGCGTGAGCTGCGAAAACGATTGTTATTATGATACATAAAATAATACAATAATACCCACAAAAAAGTTCGCGAGGCTATGTCTAAGTCTACAGTTAAGTCACAATAACCATTTACTGTTCAAATTAGTCAATCAAAACACGGGTAGAATCCATATGCAACTAGTTTCATACGTTTATAACCTGGATTAACACATAGGATTTACTACTTTTAATCCCGGTAGTACTTTCCCGTGGAATATTTTCCGACATCTACGTGGGCGAAGCCCCGAGCAAAAGCTCATTCGGTATATATAAGTACAGGATAGTTATAAAACCGAGTTTCAGCATTCCAGTTGCATCGACAGTCATAATATTCTACAATCATAAAACATTTACAGTGCATCAGAACTACATCGGAGTGGATGGATCCAGAGAGCCATACCTGCTAAGTGTGGTGCAGGAAGGTGGCGCGGGACTTTTACGAGCCATCCTCTTCAATAAAATGGTGAGAAGTACTACTTACAGTTACGGCACGCGCCCTTCAAGATTTCAATCACTTTTATTTCGCACGTCAGCTCTAAGTTATAACGCCCTTTATCGCCCGGACAATAAAATTGGAAAAAATATTACCCTTGATATATTCAGACCGACTGCTTTAGTTCCAAATGGTCTCCGTGACAGAATAATTAATTTATTGGAACTTAAACCGTAAAGTACTTGATTTTATCTTTATTGATTGCTTTACGATTTTAACAATTGGCGAATTAGTTAAACTTATTTCACTACGCTTCATCATCATCATCATCAGCCTATAATGTTCTCACTGCTGGGACACAGGCCACCTCTCTATGAGAGGGAATGGGCCGTAATCCACCACGCGGGCCCAGTGCGGGTTGGTAGATGTCACAGTCTTCGAATTTTCGGTTCTAGGACATGCCGGTTTCCTCACGATCTTTTCCTTCACCGTTTTGAAAGTAGTGGTGATGAAATAATTTACACAAAGTAAAGCGCCTGTCTGGGTTCGAACCTACGACCTACAAACTCGTAAGTCGCGGCCGTTACCACTGGGCCACCACTGCTCTCACTGGGCCACCACTACGCTTGTTTAACACCTTTTACAAGCGTAGTTTCTAAGATGTACTATAAAACTTGAAAGCTAGGAAGACAGCGTTAATTGAAGTGCTCAAAGCTCTAACGAACAATGACAGACTTGTCATAAAAAGTTCAGCTTCTTGATCTATAAAAATAAAATGCATTTATAGGGTGCCCATAAGATATATCTGCCGCCAAGTGCTTGGAACAGTGGCGGTGGACAGGCGCCGACGAGACCAACAGTCAAGCAGATTCTGGGACAATTCCCTTCAATGGAACGAGTTGATAAGGTCCCAAGAGAGGTGAGTTAAATTACACTTGAAACTACCATGTTTTAATGATATCTTTTACAAACATGTTATGTAATCCTTTTCTAATTTAGATAACATGTGCCGAATTACAAAAAGATGTTCTACTACTGGAAGAACAGGAAGGCTCTGTAAATTTTAAGATAGGAGTAATGCTAATGAAACCCGGGCAGAAGACTGACGACGAAATGCTTTCCAACGGTAAATATAACACTAAATATTAAAAGCAAAATTTATTTCTGAGAAAGGACATTTAAATGTTGAAAATCTTTCAGAGAAAGGTGACGAGAAATGGGACAGATTTATTACACTTTTGGGAGATAAAATTCGATTACGCGGCTGGAACCGTTTTCGAGGGGGTCTGGACGTCAAAGGTAACATTCATATTTCAATTTGTTAGAACTTATTACGCAATAAACAAACGGTAGAAAAAGTTATTTTCTTTGACCCTGAGGCTTCAGCGAAGATGATTGTTTTCGCAATAAATCCGACCGAAAACATTCGTCGAAACTCATATACGTTCACTTTTCGGAGTATCGAATTAAACACGAGTTTTAATGAAGCCCAGAAAGTGTAGCTCCAGCACAAAACGTTAATAAATTGCTTAAATTCGTCATATCAAGACTCATCTTAATTGTGTCCGTTGTAACAGGTGACATGACTGGCAGCCATTCCATTTACACGATGCATCAAGGACACGAAATTATGTTTCACGTCTCGACAATGTTGCCGTTTTCCAAGGATAATAAGCAACAGGTGAGCGTCAAAAAATAATAATAGGGAGCATTTACCTTAGCTTTAATGATAGTGTGTTTTCTAATGAAATTTTTCGAACCGTTCATTTCTTTTTGTGAATATAGCACAGGTAATCTTCACCGAAAATTTAGCTTTTCGACGTTTCCAGTTATCTGTATCGGTAATTTTTTTTATAATGAAAAGCCTCAAAGTTCTCAAATCTGATATATAAACTTCAGTAAACTTAAGCCGTCTAACAAAATCAGCTTAACTTACTCCATTAAACTTTGGGTCTATAGATGCGTCTTTCACAATTTGTGAGGCTTTTTTCTACAAGATGCCATATTATAAGATTCATATTTTAAGATTTACGAGTTTGTGATGAATAACGTTATTATACTGTGACACCCTAGTTAAACTTTGTACTTCGAAATTCGTTTACGATCTCAGAGATAGGATAGATAAGTCGCACTGCGGCGCCTCGAGCTGGTGCTTTATGTGTTTAGAGGCCGTGCACGAAATCGCCTGTTTTTGATGAATTCTGTTCATTATTTGTGAGAAAAGGGAAAGAATTTAAACAAAATTATTTGAGATTTGAAAAAATCGAGTCCTCTGGCATGTGGCTAAATGGGATTTTTGGAATAAATTAAGTGTTTATGGAAAATCACTAAAACTCGCAACAAGTCCAAAAATGACGCGAGACTGACGATTGATCACCTTTTCACAAGAAATTAGTTTTGATTGTATGGTGTACTTGTACGTGGCTGGACCACTTTTTACAACTTTGATACAAAATAAATATTTTGAGCACGGAGCCTTAACTGGTTTAATAATAAATTATTGGCGTCTAGCAAGTTTAGATACAGTAGGTAAAGAAAAATGAATGAAAATTGAAATAATATTAAGTTTTCTACCGAAAGATCGCTACGCCACTGTAACTTTCAGAAAATGTTATGCAATGGTATGTACAATCAGCTACAATTAAGTACCCAATGTGAAATATGTTTTGTGGCTACACATTGATACAATATTATGGAACAAAGATTGTAGAAAATTAAATAAATTCTTGTCGATGTTTACATCCTTTTGAGGTTGACTGTACTGTACCGTCCACATTTCACGCACTTCGGCAGTAATTTCGGTTGTTTTCTATCAATACGAAGCCATTCATTAGTTATTGACGGCGGTCAAATGTTTGTACTATAATACAGGGCTAGAACTAGAACACACTTATCAGCGGAAACACAACCGAAACAACAATGAACAGTGTACTCTCTAGGACTGTAGAGTGTAGGTAGATCAGCAAGGCCTAAATTTTATACTACAGTTCGGCTCCGTACAATTTAACTGGAATCATGAAACTTCGGTTTAAAGTAATTGGAAATCCAAAACCCAATTCACCCTTTTGTACCCGTTAAATGTACTTAGTCATATCGCTGCAACTTTGTAAGTATTCATTACAGCTGGAGAGGAAGCGCCACATCGGCAACGACATCGTCAACATTGTGTTCACAGACGACTCGATGCACAATACATTTAATCCGCAGTGCGTCAAAAGCCATTTCACACGTATCCTTTTATTATCAATATTTTTCAGTCTGCTGCATGCATATGTATTTTTATTGCTCACTTATAGAGGTCGCCGTTGGTGGTAGGTACTGAATTTTTTGTGTAAATATTGATTTTACTTTTGAATATATTTTTGTGTAAATATAAACAGAAAAAACCGGTCAAGTGCGTCTCGGACCACGTACAATTAAGGATTCCGTAGTTGGGGGAATGGTCAATTTTCATCAATTTTCATATATGTAATACAAAAAAAAAAATTGTTTGCAAACTATTTTTTTTAATTTTCTTAATTTCCTCCCAAAACTCCCATATTCAAAATTAATTTAGTTACCGTCCGTGTTTGGGTCACAGAAATTAATATGTGTACCAAATTTCAACTTAATCGGTCCATTCGATTCGGAGCAAAATGGCTATGACAGACAGACACACGAGGGATCCTATAAGGATTCCGTTTTTTAATTCGGACGTACGAAACCCTAAAAAGGACACTAATGTTTAGAAAAACAATAAAGTTTTCTGTGTTAAAGCTCGCTGTTCTTCTAACCTAGTTTTTTAACTGATGTTGTGGTTCTTTAATAAGTCTTTTATCCAGCAAGATGTGGATGATATTTTCCTTAAAGATACAACAGACATATTCGCAGTAGTTTCAGAGGTTGAAGAAGGATACAAACTGAGCGTATACAGTGACGATACAGTTCCACCGTTTGGGCCCTCGTTACCTTGTCCACCGATATTCAACGATCCACAACTATTTAGGGAATTTCTATTGGTGAGTTAACTTTTACAGGTATGTACAAACGCCAGCACATCAAGCTACCCGAAACTGTCAAATTTTCCCAATCAACTTTAAACCTTATGCTTTAGCGATAAAGTTGAAAATCTATTAAAGAAATTTGACAGATTGTAGTAGCTGACGTCTGTACCTACAGATAAGTCAATTATTGCCAACAACTTAAAAAAATACATGCGATATTTATTGCATCTCAATTCATTCGTAAG
Organism: Agrochola litura; assembly: GCA_949152395.1. Taxonomy (NCBI): domain Eukaryota; kingdom Metazoa; phylum Arthropoda; class Insecta; order Lepidoptera; family Noctuidae; genus Agrochola; species Agrochola litura. The sequence goes on from OX424493.1 coordinate 19,492,951, forward strand.
TAAATTATCTCGTGTATATCTTCAGCCGTCCAAGCATTTGGTCTCTGATCTTTTTCCTTTGATGATTTCCTTTCTAAGAAATATTGTTTTACAATATAGACTCCAAAACACAATTCAAAATCCCCAGGTAAAGTTAATGAACGGAGAGAAAGCGGCCTTCCAAACGCCTACATTTGCATTGAAACGACAACGAACCCTGGACTCGCTCATAAGGGACATCTACGCGGAACACTGCTCCGACCATAAGGTGGTAAGTTTCACTTTGACACGCACTTTTTACTTTTAAACGTTCTTTGTTTACTTCTTAGATTAGAAATTTTGATTAGTCTCTCCGTTTAGGACATATTTGTGCGAAGTTTTCTAATTAGGGCAGTGATTACTGCCCCTGAATCTAACATTCTGAAAAGCAGAACCTTGTAATATTCTGATTATTATAGTAAATACAATTTATACACGTTGCCGTAAGTGTTCCACGTCACGCTTGAAATTTAGTTAGCAGCAGGTACCACTTGCAAGTATTTGTTGGAGTATATTTTTGCGCAGCTTTCTAGTTAGAATCTAACAATGCAGTGAAGCTTTTAGTATGCTAAAGAAGTTGAGCTTCTACTTATAGAACTACATATTGTACTCGTTTAAAAAGTTTTAATAACATCGTTTCATGCACAAAGAAGATTTCTGTGTTCCGTATATACGCTCATTTTAAAAACACACTTGTTATATTTTTTCGCAAACACGTTTTGCTTACTCGTGCATTGTTCTAAAAATATGTTTCTCTTTCACTTCCAGATCATATTCATATCATTATCATCATGCCTGTGAGGAAGGGCTTGCCAGAGGCATAACTGTTGAATACTTGCCAATCGAAAGTGTGTCCATCAAATCCCAAATAAAACGCGACGAGCTACGACAGATTCGGAAAATTAATGGGCACGATTTTGCGACAGTTTCATTGAAAGCTGCAATGGAAGAGTCACTTTCACGCATATTCGAGCGCTTAACACTATGCTATGCAAATTTTCTGAAAGAAAAAAAACCTAATTACCTGTTACGACGTCCTTCTCCCCCTCCACCATTTTATAATTTTTCTCCCCATTTTCTTTTTTAATAACTAGTCATATTTTCAGCCAATGCTATCTCGTCGAGCGCTATCAGACGTCTGGTCGGGCGGCGCAGGCGCCGGCGGCGCGGGCGCAGCGCGGACCGAACACTTTTTGCACGTGGGACAGGCCCTCAAACTTGATGCGGTGTTGCGAGGCGATGCTCCCACTAGTCTTGTATCATCAGGTAGCTAGTCTGATATCCGATTTTGTGAAATGGAATATATGTATCGAATTCTTCACATATAATCCTAAAACTAGGAAAAAAGACATATAGTTTTGGTCAGATAGGTAGTAGTTGCTTGTTGCGGATCTTCCAATTTGAGCACATTAATTCGATACATTTTCACATTTTGTGTTATTATTCGCATTAGTTCACATTAGCCGGATTTGTTGTTGTAACAAAATTAATTGGTTCAGGATGTGGCGGTTCCCGGAGAGCACCATGGGAAGGCAAAGTTTGGCGTGCTGCACCACTCCCAGCCACGCCTGTCTGTGCCGAACAACTGGCAGAGGGACGCCTTCTACTATCTACTACTTCAAACACATACATTTTAGAAGGTACGTACTTTTTATTGCATTGAATTTTCCTGACGTTGAAGATAGTTAGTCCAACATCTTATAATCATAAGACGTTTCCCTCGAGACTACTCAGCGACACTCAAAGAAATCTATCTATGCTTATTTGTAAAAATGCGTCGTCTTGTCACTCTTCTTTTGACTGTCAGCTTCAAGGTACCTCAAGGCCCAAGTCGTATTATGTTTCAGATTTTGTTCACACGAAAATCTTAACGATATTTGAACTTTTAAACTTTTGTCCTTCAAACAGAAAGTGGGACAACTCGAGTAGTATTAAGATGGGAAGGCTGCGTTCGAGCAGCTCGAGTCAGCGAGCGAGCCGGTCTGTTCCGCGTGGGCGCGCGCGTGGTGGCGGGGGGCGGGTCCACGACCGGGGGCGCGGGGGGCGCGGGGCTGTACGCGCTGCCGCTACAGGAGCTGTGCGCCGGCGCCTGGGCCATGCGACCACTGCAGGACTGCAAGCATGCGAGGCTTCCACGGACTAAGACTGCACATTATTTTGATCTACTAGATACGGGTATGTGTAACTTTTTTCTCAGCTATCTACTGCAGTCCAAAAATGGACAACATCCTTACCTCCTCATATCAATGACAAAAGCAACCTACTAATCGAACAAAGTCTAGCATAGACTCTTTGAGACGGTTATGGCTCAGGCGGCAATCACTTTGGCCAAAAACAACCCGGAAAAGTACACACACACATACATTACACACACACACCGCAGTACACACACCACACACACACTGCACACACACACTGCCACACATACACACGCTGCTGACTACATTCTGTGATTGCTTTTTAGGTGAAGGAGGTAAAACAACATTAGCGGTAGCAATTGGTAGAAGAGTAATGCTTATGATTGAAGAATCAAAGACTGACAATGAGATGGGTTTCGAATATACACATATCAAAGTAAGAAGACTTTTGGACAAATTCAACCTTTTCTCTAAAACAGGATTTATAAAATTACGAATATTTTGTGTATTTTCAGGATATCCAACTAAGTGAATCTCCTATACTGATCAAGCTTATGGACGGAGAAGTGGGAGTAATTGTAGTTGGATACAAGCATCATTGGGAAGTTTTAGAATCTGGGACAGGCCAGGTAAACCCTTCCACCTTGAAGTTTACTAAGAAGATCTGAATTATATTGACTCCTTTTAATTTCGGTATAATATTGATACTTTGCAGGCAGTGAAAAGAGCAGAAAACTCGGAAGATAGCGGACCCCGTCGTGGAACTCTTGTCAACGCCTTACGCATAGGAGATGAGAGAGATGGACAGATTGTTTTATGTTATAATCGTAAGTATTCTTCTAATAAATCCCAAACATTTTCTTTTTATTTTATTTAGCACAGAATATCAAATAAATTAAAAATGTGTTTTTACAGATACGTGCCATTTTGAAAGACTAACAAGTAAAGGACTGGAAAGTGATAGCGAATATGATTTTCACTGGACAACTGTGCCTGCAGCAGTAGGTAAGGCGAAACAACATAATATATTTTTACATTATTCCTACAATTTCTTAAAGAGCCTCAGCATTTACGACCTCAACATGAATATGAAGGTATTTCTCTCCTTGACCAAGTCTCCGGTTACAATCAAATTCTACGGCGTCCATAAATCTTCGTAATAATATACCTCGATGATCTTACCTATTGGTTAATTTCATTCGTATCATTTACTTCAACATTTTATCGATTAATTTTGTTTCAGTATGCGCTTTCCCCTACATTATGGCATTTGCCGAAGATTTATTAGAGATACGACTAGTTGCTAATGGATCCTTAGTACACGCAGCTTGCATACCTGGACTGAAATTGCTTTGCGGGCGAAGAGTAAGTATCAAACTTAGTAAATTTTCTAATAATACATTAACTCTCTTTTATCTAGATACGCAATTCTAGCTAATGTTTGTTTTTGTGCTCATTTGGCGCGTTAGTCAATTTGACGTCCTAAACCATCCTAAGTCTTGCAAAAAACAAGAGAAAATCCCAGGCTTTGTCAGACATTTGATAACTATTAGCTCGCCTCGTAGGCCGCTTATTCATAGATTGTCGAGTTAAGACTTTGTTTACTCAACAGCGTTTTGGTAGATCTAGGGGTTACGTTCTGCTTATGTCAACTTGAACTGTGACTGAACCGTGAACATGAAGAAACTTCTATATCGTCAGTAAAAGTAGAAAGCCTACTTTAGTAAGACACATTAAGTTTCAGGATATATTCTATGTGGCATGCGCACCGGAATACGTGCCTTTGAGTCGGGAGATAGATCCGTGCCTCAGCCTACACGACGAGCTCGTCAGGCAGATGAGCAAACAATGCGGACCCTATTCTCTCGATGAAGATGATAATCATGATAGGTAAGCAACGATATTACCTACTTCCCATAATTATCGTGAAAATTTGAGTTCGGAGGTTTAATTTTATTTGAACGTCAGAAGACCAACTACTTGACATCACGACAGATTCTTAAGAGTGACAAATTATTATATCTCTGATGGAATGTGTTATGGATATACTCGTATTATGTATAGAGGTCAAACAAATATAATTTCTAAGTGTCGCCTACAGGGTAAGAGTATTGATGTCTGAAATACAGATATTTTATTGATATCTAGTACAGCCACAGGTGTTCAATATCTGATCATAGAATTAAGTGTATCACCATATTATTTAAATGTCTGTATATTTTTGAACAAATAAATTATTCTATTCTATCAGACCAATCATTTCTAGAAGTTCATAATTAAATTGTTAGCAGCAAAACTTCTAATAAAATTCTGTTAGCTTTTCGATCTCGGTTGAACTGATTAAATTTTCTTAGAATCTTTGAGGAAAGTAACTCAAAGAGAAAATGGGACGAATGAGAATAGTATCTTCGGCCAACCGTACTTAAAAAATCCAGTTTTCTTATTATCCATTTTTTTGTTTACAGAGGAGACCCCTACAATATTAACCGCACTGGACCTTCGGAGAATAACTCAGCGTCAAGCAGAAGCAGCTCGATTTCTTCTGAACAAGAGAACATTAGACCACCACTGACACGAATGGCTCCGATCTCACCACCCACTTCTCCGCAAGGTTGGTAATTTCAAATTAGCTATAGAGCTTATATATTTTTTTTCTTCTTGATGATAGAAATTTATGATGCTGCAATAAATAAGCTGGTTGGAGCGGGAGGGTCAAAAGATACACAGTTTAATGTTTACTAATCCTAAGAATTCACAGACGAGAAAAAACAAAAAGTATTTAAATAACTCTAATTAGTTTATGTTTATAATTTCCAGTACTACCAGAAAACAGTGGGCGGTGCGTGCGCATCTATAAGATCCCGCAGAGCAACCTGAGCGCGGGAGCATACCAGCGACAGTCGGTCTCCGCCGACCAAGTGGTCACATCCTACTTCTCTGACAGGTATAGTTGCACTACGAAAAACATCCTTACTGCTACGACATAAAGACGCTGTCAATATCAAGTTGCCATGGATGTAATGGAAGTAGTACCAAATCACTAAACTATAAAAATACCCACAATTATACGAAGTTTAGGTGACAGTACAATCTTTTAACAAAAGAAAATCGTTCTTTTTCAGGCCAAATAGTATTCGGCAGAGATTGGCGGAACTGAGACTAGACAGCAAATCAAGAGGAGGAGGTGACGATGAAACTTTATAAGTGATACGTAGATCACCAAACTAACTTCGTAGCTTGTTATCGAATACGGAACCAGGTGCACAATTTTAAAATATGAGTAGCTAGATATACAACCATAGGTACCTATAGGTATTGAGTGTTAAAAAGTTGTCTACACACGACACAACTTTCAGAATTGCAAATATTGTCATCGATAGTCTAAAGAACACTGTAGAAAACAAAGTTCATGTCGTGTACAGCCAACTTAAAATGTCTAGATAAAAATTATAATATAATGAAAAATATTTTTAAATCAAGTAGAATCGTTACATGTAGACATAGTAAGAGTAGATATTAGAGGGATACTTTTGAATGGCAAAGATGTGATATAACAAATGAGTGATGTGTAGTGAACAAAACTATATTTCGTAGAGCGTATGGACAAATTAGTATGAAACTATTTTATGTTGACTACTATAATATTCTATCATTGTTGTAATATTGGAGATCTATCAGAAATAATACTTTATAACAATATATGTATATTTCTCTTCCCTGCTATTGAAAATAAGAAAAATAAGAATCATTTAAATATCTATACAGTTAAATTAATTGCTCTGCACAAAATATATGCTCAATATAAGGGAAACATACTGTATAAACAAAATTATATTTAAATTTAACAGTTATGATTATGATGTAGTTGGTCGTTCGGTGTTAAAATAATTTATTGGATAAGAAATTTTATGACCTAGCAACAATTTTTACAAAAATATACAATGTACAGTGTAACTACAGATACTATGTAATTCAAATAAATAATATTTATAATTAAATGAAGAATCTCATGTTTTAATGTAATATTCTAGTCACTTGACTTCAACATGTAAGACAAAAAAGTGATGTAAAATAGTTCTCTTTAGGATTAAACGAATTATGAAGAAATGATTATAAATATTATCTTTCGAGAGTCAAATTTGACACCAGAAAAGAAGTGCCATCCAAGTATTTGGTTATCTTTCTAGACTTAATAGTGTAAAACTGTAATATTTTGCGATGCAAGAGAATTGAAATCTTATTTAAGTGTTAATACAGATTATCTTCAATGTACATAGAGAAGTAACAGTAGTGTTAACATTTCAATGTACCTATTAATTAAAGTTACCTGTTTACTTGTATTACAGAAAATCTAGTAGTGCGTTGAATGTTTCGATGTCGTGCGAAAATGTATATTACTAACCAAAGAAAAGAACCAAACTGATAGTCATAAGTTTAAATCATAAGAATTATTATGAATGCTGATATCACATGAGAACTAAAATTGTGTGTACAATATGTAGTCATAAAGTTTTGTCCAATTGAAAATGAAATATATTGTAAAACAGACAAGTCTTTTAGGATGTAAGCTTTTCGATAGTAAATTATGTAGATCTACTTTATACGGGTGGCAGGGACATCGACGCGCAACCTTTTATCGTAGATTTTCAGTACATGATTCTGAACGCCCATGCGTTGAAATATTTCGTCGGTTATTAAAAAAAACCGGCAAAAAATTGGTATCATTTTTATTGGTAAAAAGATATGGGCAAATTTAGATTTTCGCGAAAACTTTTTGTAAGTATCAAAATTTACCTTAATTTCCATTTTTTTTTTAATTTTTCAGCATTTTCCCTTTATTTGTACTGTAAGACCTTGCTTTAAACCAAAACGAGCGAGCCTTACAGTAGTCGCATATGATGTGTAACGTTAAAGGGGGCGAGGCCTCGTCAAGGTCGTTTGTGACAGCCAACTCTAGAACCGCGCGCGCTCATTGGTCAAATCAAATAGCGCGCGCTTCCTCGGCTTCCTGTAATACACTTCCGTCCCTTTCACGAAAGCACTCCCATAGATTGCCAGAAAGCGAGAGAAAAGATGTTACACATTAAAAAAAAATACTGTTTCATACATTTTGACCGCGTAGGTTCATACATTTTTTATGAAACAGTTGTTTTTTTTTTTTGTCTACGCTAGGAGTCTAGATTCATGTGCTGAATCCATGGTCACAGTTTGCGCATCGATATCCCTGCCACCCTGTATAGATCCATCTTTGTTTCTTAATTATAATAATTATGTATGTGTCCCAATAATGTATGTTGAACTTTTAGTGTAAATAACTAAAAATAAGATTGTAAATGTTTTTATAATGTTTCTCAGTTTATTATTGTGCTGTTCATAGTTCCCACTTCGACATAGGAAAGAGTTACGAAGAATTATATAAAGAATCATATAAAATATTATATAAATGTATTAAGCAGAATATTGGTGTATCATAAAAATATTTTTATTGCCATATCCAAAGTTATGGAAGTACAATTGCCTGTGAGAGATATTTGAATACCTCCAAAAGAAAAATTCTAATGATGTTATAGTAGTTCACAAGTTTATTAAAGATCTATATTATATTTTAAATGAGAGTTTAAATGTCGCATGGACATTAATGACAAAATGCATATTCGACGCATTTAGTTATGAAAATGCATGCGTGTTATAAATGTACACTTTTAAATGCACATAAATCTAGTTTCAGTATTGGTCAAACGAGGTATTTTTTTACTAATGTACATGCGGCTTAATTTTCTTAATCACCTGTTTCAACAAAATGTGATATTGTGTGAAACAAAATAAAAAATTAGCACATTGTATGAAATTAAATTTATTGTTTATATCATATACGTAGACAAAATTAATGTATATTACTATAATAATACTTCATAATAAACCTGAGATACTGAACAAATATAAGTGTAATATAATTAAAACAACTGTTCCAGGTAACAAAATATACCTACTTATATATAATGTAGGGTTTTACTCTGTTATTTTCTCTGAGGTTTAAAATAAATGTCTGTTCAGAATCTGGCATCTCTTTTATTTTTAGGCTACAAATACACCTAACATTAAAGCTAAGTAAGTCGTTCATAAATCTAGTCGAAACTAATTAACACAATATAATAAAAGTTAGACTTTAAGAACTGCACTTAATTAATAAAAATTATAATATTAATAAACACTACAATTAACTACAAAAACTTGGGCTGCTGTTTCAAAGCAGTTATGTCTAAAAATCTAGGCATCTCACCTGGCATTTGCGACGTTGACGACGGTGATATACCTGAAAAAAAAAGAATGGTTAGATAAATACTTATAGCATTTGGACCAGGGGTTCCCAAAATTATTTTGTCTACTGCCCACTTTGAGAATAAATCATTTTTTCACCTACTTATACAAATCGCCCCCCAAGCCTCTACACAATGCCCCCATTTTTTTTCTGGGTCTCTTACCGCCCTTTAGGCCTGCAGCGCCCACAAGGGGGCGTTATCGCCCACTTTGGGAACCAGGTATTTAGACAATGTCTTTACCATCTTATCGTTATCTCATCATTAGACGGAGATAGTCACGGCCTTCAAATTACGGAAAACTGAACGTACAGCAAACTGCTTGGCCTCAAAACTGGTGAGTGCAGAATATTACCAAGGAGGATGCTGATGGCCTTTTTTTCCCTAAACCACCGCTTTAATCTACGTTCACAATTTATTTTCCACACATGTAAACAAACACGAGTTTAAGGAAAAACAACTGTTATGCTTACACATAAGGTTCAGTTTGCGCGACAACTTCATATTTATTATGACTTTTTCAAAAGTAATAGTCAGTCTAAAATTAACTTTATTTCCACTTACATAAAGTTGATGCTTGTTTAAGTGGAAATAACATCAATTGGAAACAAGAATTGAAATAGACCTTACATAGCTTGAGTGCAGTGGTAATATTTGTTTGCTAGGAACTGCGCGTCTGCAAAATATAATTATAACGCCAAATAATGTATTATCGTACAGCATTGCATACCTTGCAACAATTTATGCCTTTCCATATAATTCCTGGTCGCGAAAGACATGTCGATAGGCGCAGGCATAGGTGCAAGCCTGGGAGCCGGCCTTTGTTGTGCTGCTATAGGAGGCCCATTGTTCAAGTACTTTGCAGCAAGCTGGTTCATCTTCAGACTGGTGTCAGTGGACGCGTAGATGTGCGGTTGATGTAGCCCGAGGGGATCGTCGCCGAATTTAACTCTGAAATTAGGAAATAAAGTATAAATAAGGAGGGATTTTCAATTATGCTTATTGTTACATTTACAACCATCAGTGTGAGTTTGGTTAAGAAGTAGACCTCAAAACTCAAATGTTATTGCACTCATGAGGTAAGATATTACATTCAATAAGAGACAACTTTGTTCAGTGTTGGATTCCAGGCAACCAGAACTGAAATTCTATACCCCCATTTACCTTTTAGTAACACTAACATTAGTCTTGTCAATCTGCATTTGCACAGTCTGCATCTGTTGTCTTGTATTTCTGTATAGTGCACTGGCTGAGGATGGCATATCTGAATCCTGCAGCATGCCATTGACATGAGTCTGAAAATTACAAAAATGGAATAGATGTAAAAAAACGAGTTTGAGTTCAAATAGTAGGTACGTATAAATATTGGTGTTGATATTACCATTACTTTGTTGTAATAGGTCCATCCAACATTAGATTGATCATCACTTCCTGCATCAGAACTGAAAAAAAACCCATAACTTATAATCTCATAACTTTTTACAAGATTTATACTGTTGCTGTTAGCCCTGGTTAGCCGGGGCGGTTTTAATAAGCGGCGATTTTTTTTCCGCGTAATGGGTTTTTCAACGCTCTGCATAGCGCCGAGAGTTGAAAAGCCAACAGTGTGTTGCGCTGGGATGCGCTCTAGTTGGATTCTCAATGCTCGACTCAATATCGAGAGTTGATAATCCAAAACTTGGCTTACATCCTTTTTATTACTTCTTTGTGCGAGTAGTTCGTTAATAACAGCTCAAACTTCAAATTGTGGCATTATATAAGAGTGCATTACAACTGAAGTGGAAGTCAAGCAATCGACGAAAAAACTACGCCTGAATGCCTGGAGGACCTCCACGCATTCTCAGGCGTGTTTTGTATCTCCAGGGGGTACAAAACACGCGACGAGTATTTGTTAGGAATTTGTATTACATTTTGCTTCACACCTTCTGCATGTGCATTATTTTGCGGATGGGTGCAGCAAACTGTATCCATGGAAAAATAGGCAGCAGCATTTTCAAATAAAACAAAATATAACTATCAATAGTAACAAGGTGATGATGAAACTCACTCGCTATAATCTCTGATATCCAAATACAAGCTCTGTTCAGGTGACATGTGAGGTGTAGCATTATCTATTTGAACATTATACAAGCTCAACTCATTCAATGTTTTCTCATCATTCACACCACCTGGTCCCGGTATACAACCATTAGTTGCCGCATTTCCTTGTGCCTCAAACTCTGCTCTCATTGTTTCTCCCACAGGTGCAATGCCATCCAAAAAGTTTGGATTAGGAGACTGTCCCTTAGACAGAACCTCTTTTATACTTATTTGGGACCTGTTACACTGAATTTGAGCATTGTCATTTGTTTTCAAAATTTCTTTATTGATTACTGTTGAAGTGCATACCATTTCAAAACTGGTCATGACTCCTATAGATATTTTGTGCTGTTCATTGCCAACAGTCTCAATAGCTACATTTTCTGTAGTGTGGCTTTGTGCAGGCACTTGTGTCTGTTGACTGGTGGAAATGAACTTGTCCACTTTCTCTTGCAGCAGTTGTAACTGTTCATTCTGGAGCTTAATAATCTTGAAAAGGTCAGACACAGTTGGTTCTCTCTTCTCTTTACAAACATTTGTCTGTTTTTCGACCTCCATAGAGTCTGACTTCTTACTCTGTTCATATTTTTCTATAGCCCAGGTTTTTTTGTCAACTGCATTCATTTTTGGACTAGTTACCTGGTCCATGTCACATGTATTATATTGGCATTGTCTAGGTGGTGTATGGTTGCAACACGAGCATCTGCTGGACAGTGAAGGCAATCTACATGGACATTGAGTGTGTCTGCAAGTATTTTGAACAATATAATTGGGCGAACACTTAGCCAAGTGATGCTGAGTTGTTTGTTCTTTTATCATATAGTGTGCACTTGGTGAAGCAATTTGTTTAATGCAATGATGACAAGTACAGTCTAAATCAGCAAGACTACTAGGCTGTGGCACATTTTTTTTTAAATTTTCAGGTAGATTAATTGCTGCCATTTGCATTATTTCTGATTTCTTAGTAAAAGGATCATTTTCTTTATCTAAACTTAGATTACTTAATTGCTTTGGTATAGGATTCATATCCAAATGGAATTTGTCTAAGTTGTCCCTTTTTATAAAGAAATCATTATCTTTGATAAGCACATTAGGAGGTTTCACCGTTTTATTCCCAATCGAAGTTTGCAGTTGGGAATTACTTCGAGGAACATATTTCATAGTATTAGCTTCAATAACATTAGGATTAACATCTGCAGGCTTTAGGACAGACCTACAAAATGTAGGTCTTCGAGGCTCGTGGTAGGAAGCATCAAGCATACTTAGTTCCAAGTCGTTAGACGGCGACCAGTCAGGCCCCTTCTGATAGCCTGGCAACGGCGTTTTGTTCATTATTGGATACGGGGAACTATTGCTACATTCAAACAATTGCACTGGGTCATTACTATAAGGCAAAACCTTCGGGTGACTATAAAGGTCAGGTATGTTGGCATGTAACTGCCTCTCAATCAGAGGACGAGGTGAGTGGCACTCACGTTCGTTCATGTTGATGGATTTAAAAACTTTAACAGGACTCTCAAACCGAACTTTCTTCATTAAGTCAGTCTTTTTTCAAAATACACCACGTAACTTAAAAAATATATATTAACAATCACTTTGTAAAAACATTACCAATAATCACGTAACATATTTGATTAAAAATCTTATCAAATTATACTAAAAATTAATAAAAACCAATTCCCACGTAAATCGTACAACAAACTTTTGAAAATACTCGAATTGTTTATGACATTGACAGATTGTTTGACCACTTCACTTTGACAAAGGCCGCGTTCCGAGTTAGTATGCGTTTGCACCATTGAAATAGAAAGATATGTCTATGGTTTGCACATGTCTATGGTTTGCACTTGTCTATGGTTTGCACTGGCGAAACATCACAACAAAACATGTTGAAATCTCTAGTTCCTGTCAAAAATTGAATGGAAAATTGACAGAAAATACAGAGACTCCAACATTTTTTGTTGTGAATATTTCGCCAGTGCAAACGCACAGCAAACGTACAGACGCCAGCACATCAAGCTACCCGAAACTGTCAAATTTTCCCAATCAACTTTGAACATTATGATTCAGCGATAAAGTTGAAAATCTATTAAATAAATTAGACAGATTGTAGTAGCTTGATGTGCTGGCGTCTGTACAGTCCAAATTCACAATTATTACTCAATAACCCTTAAATTTTGTGACTATTAAATTTGGTTGGATTCGCGATATTATCACTTTAAGCGTAACTCGGAATGCGGCCAAAGACTAACCCTGTGTTCCGAAATGCGCTAAAAGTGATATTATCGCAAATCCGACCAAAAATAGTCACAATTATTACTCAATAGCTCTTATTTTTATCACTCTTATCGCATTTCGGAATGCAGGAAATTTAATGAGCTATGCTGCTTTTTTTTTTTAACGATGGCCTCTCGCAGTTTTGACCACTAAGGTCTTGGCTGCTTAACCGGACTTTCCTGTGGGTGCTTCTACACTTAGAGCCTCCAGTATGCTGTATTCCGAAATGCGATAAAAGTGATGATATCGCGAATCCGACCAAATTTAATCAACTCTTCAATAAGCCCTTATATTTTGTGACTATTAAATTTGGTCGGATTCGTGATAGCATTATTTTTTGCGCATTTCGGAACGTGGGGTGAACGAGGTACTAGATACAGTCTGTGCGAGGTACTGTTATTCCTTTTTATATTTTCTTATTCATTTACATTTTTAAATATTTCTTAAAATGAAAAGGATAAAAAAACATTTAAAAATATAAAAAAATTGAGTTCCGCCGGTGTCGGGAGCAGGGTCCAAGCTACCGGTGGTTAGGGCTGCAGAGACAGGAACCTCCTCACAATGCGAGCCGTATCGAGGAGTACTGCCTTCTGAATCAGGCCCTTGATACAACCGCCTAACGAGAGCTTCGAGAGATGTTGGTCGAGGCTTTTGTCCATCAGGCCATTGGCCGTAACGACAATCGGCACAAAAATAGCTGAGCTCACATTTCACATAACGACAACCTCATGTGCTAAGTCGAGATATTTTGTTTCTCTTTCTCAGCTTTCACGAGGTTCCCGTCATGTGGAATGGTAACATCGACTATCATTACGCGGCGCGCTAATCGGTTATCACCACTATATCAGGCTTATTGGCAACAATAGTCCTGTCAGTAATGATAGACCGATCCCAGTATAACGTGACACGGTCATTTTCGAGAACTGGGTCGGGCACATACTTATAATACGGTGCGAGGAACTATTATTATAAAAAGCCCATTGCAAGGCAAAGCCCTTCCTAGATTTCCTACTCTCTTTCCACTTCTCTTTATTTAAAATAGAACTCGTAAAATAAATAAAATATAATATAACGGTTGCGTTCTTGCCATTGGCTACGGAACCCTAAAAATGAGTTGGTTTATCTCAAAAAAAGAAAAATAGTTTTACCGGTGTAAGGCTAGTTTCCACTTCCAACAGTTCCAACTATTACTTTCCTCTATGGTTCCAACCAACTTCGAGGTTCGAGTTCATCTGTGTTCGAGTTCAGAAACAAGAAATTTAAACATGGCAACATTATTACAAACTTCAAAATAATATTTTTGTTTTGAGGTTATCGTAAGAATCATATTTAATGTAAAAACTGTAATCAAATCAAAATGAACGGGCAACTGCTAAAAGTGTATAGCCCTTTAGTTTCAATAACTAGGTCAAAAGGCTATAAAGCCCCTGGTGGAATCCGATATCCAGGGGGCATAGTATATTATCCAAGGTATGAAAACCTTTAAAGAAACTGAATGTTAGATTTCATATTACATTTCGTACGTGTAACCAAGTATAACATTTTCAGACATCCTAATCACAAAGATCCAGAAGTAACACCAGCTAAGTTATTCAGAGTTGAACGAATCAAACCCAGCAAACACCAGACACACTGGCTAAAAGATATTCTTCGGGAATTTAACATTTTGGAAGAAGTGAGTTAAAAATACGTTATCATCACAAAACACTAGAATAAATATATATATAATATTAGTAACTTAATTAATCACTGCTCAAATATTCAATATCCCTACTTTTCATTGGTCCTAGTTTTCAAGAACCTTTTAGGGCTGAAACTGCGTTATGCGGACGTCCGCGCGGTTCCATACAAAAGTGCTCCGTTGCGGGGGCAAGCTCGGGCGTCCGTCGCAGGGAAGCGGGCCCAGCGCTCGCGCCATGTGTCCCGCCTCCGTGCGACGGACGCCCGCCCCCGGGCACGCGCGTTGCCCGCCAGCAGTGTGACCAGCAGTTTTGCAATGTAATCCTATACTATTAAACAAGCAATATTTGTATATAATAAATACATATGTGTAATCACGTTCTATATTTGTAAAACGGCTCTAACGATTTTGATGAAAGTTGCAATATAGGGGTTTACGGGAGCAAAAAATCGATTTAGCTAGGTCTCAATGTTTAATATCTGGGAAAATTCGTTTTCTCCGTATTTTTTACCCGAGCAGTGCTCAGTCGCCCAAGAACAATAATGATATTAGAATTAGGATATGGTAACTTGGAATTAGTAAGTATCTACTATCTTGGCAGCCAGCATGGAATTAGTATGTACCATCGAAGAAACCCATACCTATACACTGTAAGGACTATTTCTGTTTGCAGCGCTCGGCCACTATAGTAACGGTTACCTATGAAAAAAAAAGGATTGAGTTGTATTGTTGTGTTGAAAAATGGGATTTTGTTTTCAAATTGCTTAGTTATAGGTTTCTGCGATGGTACATACCATACATGGGATTGGTATAAACTATCCTTTAATATTAAATGAGCCTTATCAATTTTTGACCAGAGCAGAGCTCGGTCACCTAGGTACTAATATATTAAGTTCTCCATCGAACTTATATACACAACACGTTGAAATTGAACTAGCAACACTGCGTAAAAAATAATCCGGTCTCTGCGACGGGGGCCGTCGCGTTCCCACGGAGCTCGTCCGCGTGTCCAAGCGCGTTGACACGCGGCGGGTGCCGTCGCGGGCGCCCGCTTAACGCAGTTTCAGGCCTTAGATCCAACATTTATTAAATGGTTTATCTAGAGACCCGCTCAATCTTAGCACGGGTGCAAATTACATATGAAGACAGTATTCTGTTCACAACACATTGTGCATAAGTTCTAAGCAGTATTTAAAAGTATTTTTTGTATGTATTTATTTACATAATTATTATTTATGTAGCCTATGTCCATTTGGAATACTACACCTTTCAAATGTTGCAAGAATTTTTCAAATAGGAGTAGTGGTTCTGGAGATTATCCTCCACATATACACAAAGTAATAAAATTCACTCTCTTTATAATATTAGTTTATATAAGTCTGATTAGCAAGGCTTTCGCTTATGGTAGGATCAGACTAATAAAATGAATTATCTTTCTTATTTTCAGTGTGGAAATCATGTTAGTGTAGTGAAAAATATACCAGAAGTGAATTCAAAGCTTTGGAAAATAAAGCATTTAATAAAGGTCACACCTATTGAATTCCCATATGGAGAGCCAACCAAAGATGATATCAATTACACTGTTCTGATGGAAAACGGCCAATGTTTAGTCACCAAGAAGTTGATCCCAAAGCAGGAACAAATTGAAGCTTTGGAACAATTTGAAACTAGTAAAAAGAAAATGGATGGAGATACATTGAAACGAGATTCAAGATATAAGTGGAATAATGCATTTGCTGGAGGATTTTAACTTTATCACTCAGTAGATTAGTTATTTAGCAGATAAAATATTAAAAGTTATGTTATAATAAATAAAGTTATTATTTCATTAAAAACCTGTTTTACTGATTGTTCAATATCTCATAATTTTGCAAAAACTGATAAAATTAGACTAAAAAAAAACAGCATATATTTGTTTTATAAAAACAATTATTTATTCAAATTACCAGCTAATTACTTCTAGAACTAAAACAGTACTACAAATTACAAAACAATTATACAGATTATTCAGATATCCGCATCAGGTTTATCAGCACTCTTTTTATTTAATAAGTAGTTAAAATGTTCAGGACTTTTGAAGTAATTCTCTAATATTATCCCATGCTTGTCACCAAGACCAAACCTGGCATCACCCCAAGAAACCACAAAAGTAGGATTCAATTTTTTAAACTCCTTCAAATTAAATTGATGCTTAGTTATATTATTGAAGAAATGACCTCTGAATACTGCTAAATATTCGTCGCCGTCTTGATACAGCCTGATAACATATTTTGATATCAATTTTTTTACAGCAAAGTGTAATGCAAGAAATGCTCCAAGATATACAAAGCACTCCATAGGGCTGTTAGCAATAACTACATTATCACCGATTGTTACAGGGTTATACGCATCAGATTTATCGTACACAAAAGTACCATAGTAAAATGAGCCGGCCGCAACAATAGACGTTGATAAGGTTAAATAAGTGGAAGCCCATTTTAGTGCTGTATCCATAGGTGCTTTATATATCAGCTGCCATCGTTTAGATACATCATCCTTTTCTCTCCACATGTTTTGTGTCTCTATGAAACGCATAGGATGATTTGAGACAAATCTAGCCGAAGCTGTCTGAAAAACTTTAAATTGTTGCCTTTCGGCTATACGTAGTAATCGCAAACAGTTCATTTTGCTGGCACTTTTATAACTAACAACTTAATATTTCAGCAGTAATCAAAGTTCTATTCAGTCTTATTTTATTTACTTCGCCATGGGCATGTAAATTTTTTATGAGGTTACTTTTTCCGACTGTCTGACACCTCCTCACTGACAGTGACAGCTGACAGTCAGTGCCAAGCAAAACATTACAAACAGCCAGTGCTTCCACTTTTAGGGAAAATTACAAAATAAGCATGGTTTAGGGATATTTTATTTTGATAGGGATTTAGGGAATTTTGGGGAAAAACTGAACTTGAGTTGGTAACCATATTGCTTAAGCTATGCAGCACCCAATGGTGCAAGAGATTCAGTACTGCCGATTCTCTTGCACATCGAACTAAACTATCACTAAAATTCCTTACTTTTGACTACTATGAGAATCTCAAAGCTATTCTGCAAAATAAATTCTCTAAATTTAAAAATAATTTTGACACATCCAAATCGAATTTGACAATCGCGACTCCACACGTGATACTTAACGTGAATCTTTTTAGAGCCCAGTGGTCTCGAACCTACCGATTTTTCGGTATTTCTACCGAAATGGGAATAATTGCTCTGGCTCATGCTGACGTTCGGCTCAGCTCTCACTGGCTCACGTCCCGTATGTCCTCGAGCCGGGGGTTCTTGTTGCATTAATAAATTATGACAATGTGTCATGACATGGAAGTCTGGCATCGTTCAAAACAGGTTTTTTTGTTCAGATTAATTTTCGAAGGATATCTTTATTTAAGTATACAATGGAAAATCATTCGTCCGTCTCACTTACTCATTTATTTGTCAGTCTTTGTTTGTTTTGTTTTGCAATTTTATGCACAATCACACTATTTTTGTATCTACATTCGCTTTTTATTTATTTTTATAACTGACACAAATTTATTTTATTTATGTATACATAAACACGTTACATTAAAAAACTGATTTACATCCGTCACATCACCCAGCGTCAGGCACTTATTGTTGTTAGGCATTTTTGCTGAACTGGGCCTTTCTGGCGCAGCTGTGAGGCACACTCTCCTGCTAATTTCTTACATCGCTCTTTACACTTTTTGTTTGATTTTTATTTTTTTTATCTGCTGTTTAATTATATTGTGTGCTTTTTTGGGCTGTGCTAAATAAATGTATTTTCTTTCTTTCAAATACCGAAATGCAACGATTTTTCCACGATTTCAGAGAATAACAAAGTCAAAACATTTCCTGATGATGTAGAACTATTTTGGGCTGAAGTAAGTTTACTAAAGCGTGGCGATGACACTCAAATGTTTCCTTTGTGATCTACTTTCGTCTTTATTAATATTTTATCACTGCCTCATTCATCCACCAATGTTGAACGCATATTTTCGCATGAAAACAAAACAGCGAAATAGGCTGTATGCAAAACGACTCTTTAAATAACGCTTGTGTACTTGGAAATTAATTCAAAGATGACCGCGTTTATGGCCAAAGAATATTGGTATAATCCTAAAGATTGTAAAAAATAATAATTAGACTCATCCTACTACCTACTCCATAGGTTTAGTTATGTAGTTCAATAAAGGTAAACAAATCGTTAAAAGGGTTTTTGAAGATGACGCTTTCATGTTCAGAAATACGATAAAACTAAATTGTTATTTTTGATTTTTACAATAGTTTCCTCTTATAATGTTACCTTTATCATTTATTATTAAACTACTGTTCGTAAACGTAACTGCTTGAGCACATATTTCTATTTAGATTTAACTAATTATAAAATATTTTGTAATCTGTCTATTGTAAAGAGCCCAAACTCTAAAACGTCAACGAATTATAACGTTGCTAAAATGAAGAGTACGACTGTAACAGACTGTAACGTAGCATGACAGCTGAAGTGACAGGTATTACGTTTAGTCGGTTACTTGACAACTGTCTCCTCACATGGTATTTTTTGTTTAGTTAATTTTTTGATAAATAAACGAATTTGATTGAATATTGTATTTTTTTTGTCATATACCGACGTTGGGTACAAATATGTATACCGATTTTAGAGGGCAGCTCTACCGATTTTGTACTATGACGTTCGAGACCACTGTTAGAGCCGGAGGCGCGCAGGGCGGGCAGCCTCGACGTGTTTTACATGGAATTTTTCACTTTTTGTATGGAAATAAAAAAAAATATTACCTACATGTGGAGTGTTAGGGGTTTAAAGGTATTATAAAGGGGGTCGAAATTTTCATTATTTTTGCGATTGGACTGTTACAATAAAGGGTAGGTACTGGTTTGTTTTTGATTCTGCATCGCGAAAAGGTCGCAGAACTATAGCGATAAAATATTTTTATGTGTTCAGTGCTATGTTAAATGCAGCGAAAAAGTGTAAAGTAATGCTTCGGCTTATCTGATCTTCAAAATTTATGAATGTTTTGTAGGTATTTTATGTTATTAATTATGTGGAATGATGTGTTATTATTTATTATAATCATGTTCCATAGATCAAGGAATTTTGCAAACAGCCAGCCAGCTAGCAGACAGCTGCTCCTGCTATTGTGATAAAATCATAGAACTTATTACTGAATTGTCGCGTTCAGAAACTTTAAATTTTACCCAACAGGGGAACGTTTTGACCAGACTATGGCGAAGCCTAGGAAGCAGGGACTTGAAACGTTACTCAAAATAACGTTACGTGAAGTTCCGGTAACGATAATTTGTACCGTTCCACCAGGATCGTAACAAAATTAATTCATTGACTATAACGATACTAACAAACGGAACGAAATCTTAAACTGTTTAAAAACATTATTAAAAATATATCGTTATTAATATATCGGTATAACGAAATAATAACGTTATTCATTTCGATACGCAAAATTGCCAAAAAAAATTGTGAACATGACACTATCACATGAAAATAAAAGTAGGTAGGTAAGAATAACCATTCATTCACAACACTGTCTGTAAAAAATGAGCACTTTCATACGAACTTATGTTTGAATACGGCGGTGGCTTACCACCAGCCGGCCGCTGGCCACTGTAACGGGGGTGGCCGGTGGTGGTGGTGGTGCTGGGCGACGACAGAGCGGTGGTCAGCGAAAAAAGTTCTTAAGAATAACGTTATACAAATGAATCTGTAACGTTATTACAAGTGGATATACGCATAATGTTACTGATACCTATAACGTTACTTAAAATTTTGTTCTACAAAAATGATATTCATAACGTTTTTTTTTTGTAACGTTATTAATATTTTTAGGTTTTAGTATCGTTACAAAATTTGGAGCGTTATTAGATAACATTTTGTGTATCGGAACGAAATTAATTTCGTTTTCAAGTCCCTGCTAGGAAGAGTTATGACATAGAAATATAAAAAACAGGAGAAGCGGCATGGCAGTGTCCGAGAGCCATGATCAAAATGCTCAGGCAAATGGCCGTCTCCGCGAACTAGTGCGCTTTCGACCGCGATCGTATAAGCCGCGCAGATAAAGAAACGATTTGTAAATGGCGGCGGCTAGTATAGACGGAGCGAGCGTGTGAGCGAGATAGCATGAGAGCGGACCGCCATGTGAGCGAGATAGCATGAGAGCGGCCGCCATTTACAAATCGTTTCTTTATCTGCGATAGGTACAGACGCCAGCACATCAAGCTACCCAAAACTGTAAAATTTTCCCAATCAACTTTGAACCTTATTCTTCAGCGATAAAGTTGAAAATCTATTAAATAAATTTGACAGATTGTAGTAGCTTGATGTGCTGGCGTCTGTACCTACCGTGTTGTTCAGTGGTTTCTTGTAAAAATCGAAGTCAAACTAAAATCTTTATAAATCATGAAACCATTTATCATTTAACAGGACAAGTATTTTACTATATTTGTATTGAAAATCATGAAAAACAACAAATCGTAAAATATTTCTTGCCTTTACTACGTTGTTTTTGTTTTCATATATCACAGCGACTGTACTATTTTTGCAGCAAATACATTGCATCTTAACCACTACCTAAGTATGTCGCTTTCTAATTGGACAAGCAATGTTAAAATCAGAAAACGATACTTTAGTTATACGGTTGCATCGCGTAGTACGGCCGCTGTATCTTGCGACGAGCTAGTGATGTGCTTGTGCAGATCAACTAACATAGGATATCGACAACAATGTCGATTGTTTTATGAATTTATATTACTTTGAAAGTTTATTCTTCAATTTGTCAACAGTTATAGCCTTTTTTTTTGGTTTGGAAATTATCAAATAACTTCTCCCGCTCTGGGTGGAGCGGGAGGGCGTGTCAGACTCTTACTGACTAAAACCCACCTGTGTTCCTTCAGTTGCCATGTTGCCGGGGGGCTACGATTTCCCTTTCGGCCCGTATTCGCAGCCCCGGCAGGCATTGGCCCTAGCGGACCCCGTCAATTCTGCTGACGTCTCTTTGAGGCGCGCGTGGAACACAACGCGCCGTCGACCCGGGCTTGGTCCTTATCGGACGGCGAGCTACCCATTGCTCACCATCCGCAAGCCCGCGCCTATGGTGGCCAGAAATCTGCCTGTGATTCCCGACGCCCAGGGCGTCTCCTCCTGCGGTGGTTAGGGGCGCGAGGGCGCGAAATTTGCCTCTCCCTCACGCGTTCCGCCTCCTCCTTCACGACCATTACTGCTTCGCAGAATTAGGTGACGGCCTCCAATTTCCTCTCGCTCCGTACCATGGCCCGAATCAGGGCCGGACGCGAGAGATCACCGCCGCCGATCGCCTTCACGAGGACACGGCGATGCCCCGCCCTAGCCGGGCAGACCTCCACCGTATGCTCCACCGTGTCCTCAACAGTCGCCTGGCTCGTTAACTTGTAGAGCCTACTTAGATGTGATAGTTTTCCTTTTAATTTCTTTATATAAACTACTGCTGTGATTTTTTCACACATCCAAAACCAACCATTTAGCTTGCAAACAAAAATTAGCACTTTAAAGCTTTATTTCTCAAACGGATCCCTGAATCCAAAAATGGTATTCACAAACTCACAATGTTTTTGAAGGACCTTTCCAATGATACCACTCACAATGGGTTAAAAAAAAAAAACACCACCACTTTACGTGTAGAAGAGGTACCCTAAAAAAAAATGTTTTTCATAATTTTGTTTTACCACTTTGTTGGCGTAATTAATATGTATACCTATGCCAAATTACAACTTTCTAGTACTAAAGGTCTCGGAGCTAGACCGCGGACGGACAGTCAGACGGACATGATGAAACTATAAGGAGGAACCCTTATAGTTTCATACGGAACTTTACTACGGAGGTTTACTACGGAACCCTAAAAAGAACCATTGAAATCGAATCTCATAAGGCGGAGATATCCAGGCTCTCCCTATATGTTGCCCCATTTTGGAGGAAATAGTCCTCCAATCAAAAATCCCCGACGACTAAAAATTCCAAAGAAATCGTCAAACCTGTGCACCAAATTTCGTCCAGATCGGTTGTAAAATACGACCTGGGGGCCTACCACCAGCTCAAAAGCAGTGTTATTTTAATATTACTTCAGTGGGAGAAAGAGATGGAGCTATACGTCCTGTAGAGCTTCATCTCTTTCCCACACTGAAGTAATATTAAAATAATACTTCTTTATGAGCTTGTGGTAGGCCCCCTGTAAACGAGTACGTACAAACTGCCATCCAGAGACGCTTCGCTCGGTACGCTCGCTCGGTCAATTAATAAGTATTTAAGAATCAAAGACTTGTAAAAGACGCTTATAATTAAGAATATGGTACAAGTATGAATGGTCAGACATATTATCAATACAAATCAAGTATAAGCTGACCTCGCATTGTACGGAAATCCAACACTAGTTTGTAAGCTCCCAATTGTACTAACAAATATGGATGTAATCGTGCTTAGATTAATCTGAATAAAATGATTATTTATTTTTATTTATTTTATAAACTAGAAATGTATAGCTTGATGTGTAGCCGTGTGTAAATCCGTTCAGTGGTTTAGTCGTGAAAAGGTAACATACAGACAGACAGAGTTACTTTCGAATTTATAATATTAGTACGGATACGGATTTTTTATTTATTTGCGAGTATCAAAATATATCGCAATGGCGGTATTTTTTTATTAGATTGACTTAGAAGCTTGATGTTTTTAGAGCTCTATGAGACCGACCTACGTATCCTTACATATTATAAAACACAAGACCCGCGCCGCGTTTGTCTGTTCATTTTATATGTCACACGGTTCAGTTTGCATTTTTTTTTAAATTTTCTATTTGTCTCCCAAAAGTGACCTATTCAAAATTCATTTATTTACGTTCATATGTGTACTAAATTTCAACTTAATCGGTTCATTAGAATCGGAGTAAATTGGCTGTGACAGATGGACAAACAGACACGAGTGTGATCCTGTAAGGATTCCGTTTTTTCCTTTTGAGGTTCGAAACAATAAAAACAATGGTCAAAATATTAAGTATAAGCTTATATTTTTTTAATTTGTACTATCACAACCACAACATGAAAACACTAATACCAAACGCTGTGTTTAGTGAAATGCATGCAAAGCTCGTGATCTCTTATGTCTCCCCACAACCCAGCAGGTTTTCCTTCGAAGTACACTTGATTGAAAGTAACCGCAAGAGCACCCTTTGGAAATAAACTGTCGGAGACTTGACTAATGAATGATGTCACTTTTGAAAATTGGCGATCCTTGCAAACATTATCGAAGTCGCCACATTGCCCAAGATGAAATACTCTGGAGCCAGCAACAGCTATCATAAAAACATTCCCTAACCATTTCTGCTCGCCCACATATCTGATGGAGCTGTCCCAGTTAAAATCGTCGTAGTAACAAAACATGTCGCTGTTTGATTTCAAGGCGTTCCAAATGTCCCTGTTGAAGGCTATGCCTGATCTAGGGATTTTGTCTGTCCATGTTTCTATCGAGATAACCATTTTTTTGTAGTTAGATAATTCAGGTGTGAGAGCTCCCAAACTCAACAACTCACAAAATGGACAATACTCCCATCTAAAATGTCTAAGCAATGTGTTTACGTATAGAAAATCTTTAGTCACAATATCGCCTTCTTCCAGAAATAAAATGGTATTATTGAATTGCTGCGTAATTTTTATATTGTCAAAAACCTGGTTGGCTCCCCACCACCAGTGATGCTTTGCCTGAGCGGCCTCTGGATTTCTGCGTTTTGAATTTTTGCAGACATAGCCTTCAGAACAGAACTGATCATCTTTCCCAGGGAATACACTTGGGTGCAACTGTATTGAGTATGGATAGAAAATTTGCATGTATCTGGCAAATTTAACTTTTTTGATGAGTTGGTTCATTTCATAACTGAAGTAATCATGGGAAAAGATAAGCAACGCTTTATTAATACCGCTGGCATCATTAAGAGACATCAACAGCTGTTGAAGATAAAACACATTCGAGTGCACTTGTATCACCACGATGTTCGTAACGTTGCTGATGCGCCCACTTTTTTTATTGTACACTGTCTGCTCCATGTTTATCTTTTTAATTATATCTTTAACCTTGATTATCTGTTGGATAACTTGTACCTTGTTTCTAAACAGTTTGTCCAAGTCATCCGTGACAGTGATATTATCAGGATCTTCTTTGTAGTTCAGAAGAAGGTCTTCCCTCTGTTTCTTTACAAATAAGACTTGTTGGTACACTCCATAAACTACTGTACAAATAACAAGGATAAAAATTAAGATGTACACGCGGGCTATTTGCTCTGGATTTGGATACATGGCTCCAACTTATCGAACATTAATTTAGGAAACAAAATCTATAAAAAAAAAACTGAATTCCAAAAAATTACATTATTATTTGACTCATGCCATGGACTCATTGCCATTGAAACATTTGAAAATAATATTGACCAAATGATTGATGGAATAGACAAGCAGATACCTACAAAAAAACGAATTACTTGTTTGTGGGTTAAAATCCGAAAAAAGGATACCTACCCTTAGATTAATTTTTTATCACCTATAGCACTTTTCGGTCGCAGAATCTTCAAAACACTAACAAGTTGACGCAGTTTCGTAACTGCTTCGAAACACGGTGACTGTGTGGGGTTTAGTATCTATGTATGTGTGGTAATGTGGTTTGCACACAATTTGTACGGAAAACATTTCAGTAACTGTATGTAGTCTTTGTGTTCACACGTTACGTAATCATTTGTGTAGACTTATTTTTAATATTTTTTAAACACTTAGTGTTCAGTTTGTAACATGCGTACAATCGAGTAAAAAATGTGTAGTAGCGATGTAGTCACCATGTTACTAGAACAATATCTTAAAATTCATATTTACACGAGGTGTCGTCATCTTACGCCATTGTTACTGAACAGTATATTGCTAAAATGTGAATAAAAAAGTCATCATAAAGACACTGTTTCTCAAACTGTTTCGACAAGTGATCAAATGATTACAGTTGAAAATTAGTAAAAAACCGAAACGCTCCAAATAGAGCGCACGTACACAAGCATTTTACAAAAAAAAAAAACTAATAAAATTGTTTGAAATTAAAGTTTCATGGGTATTTTATTTCATTTCTAAATCTGAATTCAAATTTAATAAACCTTTTCTAATTGCTTTACAGCTGGATGTTTTCTGTTGTTTTCACGGTTTTTGTGGTATTTGTAAAATTATAATTATTTAAAAGGTGATATTTCATGAAATGGCCGAGCGAAATTTTTGCGAAAAAATGACTTGAAATACCCAACACTATGTACGCTATTTTATTTTTATTTATCACTTTACTAGTCTGTAAGTCGTTTTTAATTTACTTTACTAACAAAAATAATACCTAGTGAGCCACCTAGCGAGACTGAAGACCGATGATAGCAGAATCGTATCCGCCAAACCTGAGCTGTTGAGAGAGATCGAGAGTTTCTATGGACAGTTATACACGTCAACCCCCGTTACGAATCTAGCAAACGACCCAAGAGCTAGATTGACCAGACACGACTTGTACGAAATTAGGATGGCTCTGAAGCAGCTTAAAAACAACAAGGCGATGACGGAATTACGGCCGAACTCCTGAAGGCCGGTAGAAAACCCGTTCTTAAGGCCCTCCAGGAGCTTTTCGATTCCGTCATACTCGAGGGTCAAACGCCACAGGCATGGAACAGAGGTGTGGTAGTACTCTTCTTTAAAAAGGGCAACAATGCCCTGCTTAAGAACTATAGGCCCATCACACTTCTGAGCCATGTCTACTAGCTGTTTTCAAGAGTTATCACGAACCGTCTCGCGCGCAGGTTTGACGACTTCCAGCCTCCCGAAAAAGCCGGATTCTGTAAAGGCTTTAGCACCGTAGACCACATACATACGCTGCGGCAGGTTATACAGAAGACCGAAGAGTATAACCTGCCTCTCTGCTTAGCGTTTGTGGATTACGAGAAAGCTTTCGATTCGACCGAGACATGGGTTGTGCTACAGTCTCTTCAACGGTGCCAGATCGACTATCGGTACATCGAGGTGCTAAAGTGTCTGTACAAAAACGACACTATGTCAGTGCGACTCCAGGACCAGACCTCGAAACCTATCCTTCTGCAGCGAGGTGTGAGACAGGGAGACGTTATGTCTCCGAAACTGTTCACCGCTGCACTGGAGGATGTCTTCAAGGTTCTGGATTGGAAAGGGCTAGGCATCAACATCAATGGCGAGTACATCACTAACCTTCGGTTTGCCGACGACAGTTATCATGGCAGAGACCATGGAGGACCTCAGTACAATGCTTGATGACCTCAGTAGAGCCTCCGAAAGAGTGGGTCTTAAAATGAACATGGACAAGACAAAGGTTATGTCAAATGCCCATGTAACACCCACTCTCATGAAGATCGGAGACGCTACGCTCGAAGTTGTGGACGACTAATCGGAGACGCTACGCTCGAAGTTGTGGACGACTATGTTTACCTAGGACAAACGGTCCAGCTAGGTAGTTCCAACTTCGAGAAAGAGGTCAATCGTCGAATCCGACTCGTCTGGGCAGCGTTCGGGAAGCTACGCAATATCTTTTTTCTTTCACACATTCAAATATACTAACATACAAACATACAAACAGACATTCAAACATTCATACATACAAACAAACAAACATACGAACATACAAACATTTAAACATACAAACATTTAAACATTCAAACATACAAACATTCAAACATTCATTCAAACATGCAAACATACATTCAAACATACAAACATTCAAACATTCAAACATGCAAACATACAAACATTAATTCAAACATTCAAACAAACATTCAAACAAACATTCAAACATACAAACATTCAAACATACATTCAAACATACAAACATACAAACATTCATTCAAACATTCATTCAAACATGCAAACATACAAACATTCATTCAAACATGCAAACATACAAACATTCATTCTAACATTCATTCAAACATGCAAACATGCAAACATACAAACATTCATTCAAACATTCATTCAAACATGAAACATTCAAACATATAAACATTCAAACATTCATTCAAACATGAAACATACAAACATTCATTCAAATATA
Organism: Agrochola litura; assembly: GCA_949152395.1. Taxonomy (NCBI): domain Eukaryota; kingdom Metazoa; phylum Arthropoda; class Insecta; order Lepidoptera; family Noctuidae; genus Agrochola; species Agrochola litura. Next base: position 19,520,629 of record OX424493.1, read on the forward strand.
CAAACATACAAACATGCAAACATATAAACATACAAACATGCAAACATGTAAACATACAAACATACGAACATTCATTAAAACATTAAAACATAAAAAAATACAAACATTCAAACATACAAACATTCAAACATTCATTCAAACATGAAACATTCAAACATACAAACATTCATTCAAACATTCAAACATACAAACATAAAACATTCATTCAAATATACAAACATACAAACATGCAAACATATAAACATACAAACATGCAAATATGTAGACATACAAACATACGAACATTCATTAAAACATAAAAAAATACAAACATTCAAACATACAAACATTCATTCAAACATTCAAACATACAAACATAAAACATTCATTCAAATATACAAACATACAAACATGCAAACATATAAACATACAAACATGCAAATATGTAGACATACAAACATACGAACATTCATTAAAACATAAAAAAATACAAACATTCAAACATACAAACATTCAAACATTCATTCAAACATGAAACATACAAACACAAACATTCAAACATACAAACATTAATTCAAACATTCAAACATACAAACATACAAACATTCAAACATACAAACATTCAAACATTCATTCAAACATACAAACATACAAACATTCAAACATACAAACATTCAAACATACAAACATTCATTCAAACATACAAACTATTATTCAAATATACAAACATACAAACATGCAAACATTCATTCAAACATTCAAACATTCAAACATACAAACATTCAAACATTCAAACATACAAACATGTAAACATACAAACATTCATAAAAACATTCAAACATAAAAAAATACAAACATTCAAACATACAAACATACAAACATACAAACATTCAAACATACATTCAAACATACAAACATTCATTCAAACATACAAACTATTATTCAAATATACAAACATGCAAACACACAAACATTCATTCAAACATTCAAACATACAAACATTCAAACATACAAACATTCAAACATACAAACATGTAAACATACAAACATAAAAACATTCAAACATAAAAAAATACAAACATTCAAACATACAAACATGCAAACATTCATTCAAACATTCAAACATGCAAACATAAAACATTCAAACATACAAACATTCATTCAAACATGCAAACATACAGACATACAAACATTCAAACATACAAACATACATTCAAACATTCATACAAACATACATTCAAACATTCATTCAAACATTCAAACATACATTCAAATATTCAAACATACATTCAAACATTCAAACATACATTCAAACATACAAACATTCATTCAAACATTCATTCAAACATTCATTCAAACATGCAAACATACAAACATGCAAACATATAAACATTCATCCAAACATTCATTCAAACATGAAATATACAAACATACAAACATTCAGACATTCATTCAAACATTCAAACATACAAACATTCAAACATGCAAACATACACACATACAAACATTCAAACATACAAACATACAAACATTCAAACATTCATTCAAACATTCATTCAAACATGAAACATTCAAACATATAAACATTCAAACATTCATTCAAACATGAAACATACAAATGTACAAACATACAAATATACAAACATTCAAACATACAAACATTCAAACATTCATTCAAACATTCATTCAAACATTCATTCAAACATGAAACATACAAACATACAAACATTCAAACATACAAACATACAAACATTCATTCAAACATTCAAACATACAAACGTACAAACATTCAAACATACAAACATTCAAACATTCATTCAAACATTCATTCAAACATGAAACATACAAACATTCAAACATTCAAACATACAAACATTCAAACATACAAACATTCATTCAAACATACAAACGTACAAACATTCAAACATACAAACATACAAACATTCATTCAAATATACAAACATACAAACATTCAAATATACAAGCATTCAAACATTCATTCAAACATTCAAACATACAAACATACAAACATTCAAACATTCAAACATACAAACATTCAAACATGAAACATTCAAACATTCATTCAAACATTCAAACATACAAACATTCAAACATACAAACATTCAAACATACAAACATTCAAACATACAAACATTCAAACATTCAAACATACAAACATACAAACTTACAAACATACAAACATGCAAACATACAAACATATAAACATTCAAACATACAAACATTCAAACATACAAACATTCAAACATATAAACATTCATCCAAACATTCATTCAAACATGAAATATACAAACATACAAACATTCAGACATTCATTCAAACATTCAAACATACAAACATTCAAACATTCATTCAAACATTCATTCAAACATGAAACATTCAAACATTCATTCAAACATTCAAACATACAGACATTCAAACATACAAACATTAATTCAAACATACAAACATTCAAACATACAAACATGCAAACATACAAACATTCATTCAAACATACAAACATTCAAACATTCATTCAAACATGCAAACATACAAACATTCAAACATACAAACATGCAAACATACAAACATACAAACATTCATTCAAACATTCAAACATACAAACATTCATTCAATCATTCAAACATACAAACATTCATTCAAACATACAAACATTCAAACATTCATTCAAACATGCTAACATACAAACATGCAAACATACAAACATTCATTCAAACATACATTCATTCAAACATACATTCATTCAAACATACAAACATTTATACATACAAACATACAAACTTCCAAACATTAAAACACAAACATTCATTCAAACATACAAACATTCAAACATTCATTCAAACATTCATTCAAACATGAAACATTCAAACATTCAAACATACAAACATTCATTCAAACATACAAACATTCAAACATACAAACATACAAACATACAAACATTCATTCAAATATACAAACATACAAACATGCAAACATTCAAATATACAAGCATTCAAACATTCATTCAAACATTCAAACATACAAACATACAAACATTCAAACATTCAAACATTCAAACATGAAACATTCAAACATTCATTCAAACATTCAAACATACAAACATTCAAACATACAAACATTCAAACATTCAAACATACAAACATACAAACTTACAAACATACAAACATGCAAACATACAAACATACAAACATACAAACATTCAAACATACAAACATTCAAACATACAAACATGCAAACATATAAACATTCATCCAAACATTCATTCAAACATGAAATATACAAACATACAAACATTCAGACATTCATTCAAACATTCAAACATACAAACATTCAAACATTCATTCAAACATGAAACATTCATTCAAACATTCAAACATACAGACATTCAAACATACAAACATTAATTCAAACATACAAACATTCAAACATACAAACATTCAAACATTCATTCAAACATGCAAACATACAAACATTCAAACATACAAACATGCAAACATGCAAACATACAAACATACAAACATTCATTCAAACATTCAAACATACAAACATTCATTCAATCATTCAAACATACAATCAAACATACAAACATTCATTCAAACATACAAACATTCAAACATTCATTCAAACATGCTAACATACAAACATGCAAACATACAAACATTCATTCAAACATACATTCATTCAAACATACATTCATTCAAACATTCAAACATACAAACATTTATACATACAAACATACAAACTTCCAAACATTAAAACACAAACATTCATTCAAACATACAAACATTCAAACATTCATTCAAACATTCAAACATGCAAACATACTAACAAAAACATTCAAACATTTAAACGTACAAACATTCATTCAAACATTCAAACATACAAAAATACAAACAGAGTTTAAACAAAATTATTTGTGATTTGAAAAGTCTAATTCTTTGTTTTGTAGTGAAAAGGGATTTTTCAAATAAATTAAGCATTCGTGGAAAAACACTAAAATTCGGAACAAGTTTTCCAAAAATTGACGCGAGTCTGACGTTTGATCGTTTCGTTAGAAGAAACTACCTACTTCTGATTTTAAAAATTAAAAAATATCAACATTATTTGGTCTACAGTGTAAAATAAAATAAAAGTAAATAAAAAACGAAATCATTTATTATCCTTGTCGGCACGGCGAGGATCGAACTCAGAAATCAAAAGACAGTGTCTACTCTGTGCGGTTGTGTGAGTTATTTGTGATATTGTGTGTCACGCATTTATAGGAATGCACACCCATTGATCCGCATAGCCACGCGAGCACTTATATAAACATTTAGACGCGAATAGTTTGTGTCTTTCCCGAGACACTCAGCGGCGCAATGTGAAGTTGCTTCAAATTTTACGCGACAGGTGGAGCTGAATTATGATTAAAGATTTTTATTGTTGATAGTAAGTACTCGTAGATAAAATAATATTTGATAACAGAACAAGATTAGAAATATTTATATTATCTGATTTAGGTAGGGTAGGCAGTGTCTTTTTGTCTTTATGAAACGCTCGCCGCTGTGTATGTTTGACTAGTGATAAAAGTAGGTACACTCAACTTGTATTATAAATACTCAACCTACCTGTGATTGTTCTTAGTTTAAGTAATTATATCGTATACGATTTTTGTAAAACATTTATTTTATTAAAAATTAATCATGCTCATCAATTTTTTATCCACCGACCACAATCCTTTTATATGCGACTGTACCACCTAAAAATTACTATTACACCGTTTTTTTTCAGATGGTCACGCTCAAATATGAAACGGTCGCTTTTTGGTAGCCTCCGTAATTAAGTCGGTTTATAAGAGAATTGCCGACACTTTGTTTTTTGAATAACTTTTATTCCATCCAGGATTTAAAACAAAATGAACAAATTCGTTACTGCTTTTTATTTGTTTGTAAATGTACTAGTTTACGAGTAAATCGATTTTTTCTGATTCTTAAAAACAATTAATTAAATCGATATGAGATCGATATTTGTTGATGAATCGAAATACTTATGTTTGAACAAATTAAGGCCTATAACTGGTATTTTTTTCAAACTTCTGCGACGAACAGTTTTCGAGATTTTGAAAATCCCAAAACGTTACCCCAGCAAAATCTTGAATATCTCAAAAACTATATTAATAAGATGAACAAATTTTGCTATTGGTATAAATTTACAACTCATCAAAAGCTATCTTTTCATGTACCTACTTGGTTCTAGGCTAAATGTCTTTTTTGAAAAACATTTTGCTGGGGTAACGTTACTCCAGCAAAATCAGTTTTTCTCGAATAACTTCGAAAATATAACTTGAACAAATTTTGCTATACCTACTTGAACAAATTGTAACTAACTATGAACTAATTATCTGTAATGCTCTCATTTCTCTAAGGCGCAACATTTTGCTGGGGTTACGCATACTCAAATACCTACGTAGATCTATGTTTCGTTGAAGCTCTGTCGTCCGAAACCGACGAGACCCCAACAGGCTCGTACTAAGCGAGTTTCCAAGACTAACGAAATATAATAAAAGCTGCCTTGCAATGTGTGTACGTTTATATAATAAGTTACCAAATGATCACAAAAATTTAAACACTAGATTATTTAAAAATAAAGTTTACGAATGGTTATGTGTTAATTGTTTCTGTAGTGTTAAAGATTTCATTGGCGAAAAATGTTAATGAACAAGTCAAACCTAGTGAATTATATTGGCAAAACATGTTTTGTTCTAAATTGTTCTTTTACCATCTTTTTATACCGTGTTTTATGCAAATAAATATATGACGGCGTTAGCAATGGCTGAACACTATGATACACCAACTCAGTTTAGTATTTCACTTTTACAATAACTAACACAGTAGGTACAACACTAATAACGTTCACGCACTATTTTCTAAGTTCGGGCAAACTGACAGTTTCGCATAAGAGAAGTGTAGGTCTGTCTTCATTCGAGCAATTCACAAGACTGACCCGTCGTTCGGTAATAACTTCCCTTACCACGACTCTGTCCACATGCCGGCCGCCCCCTCTAGCGAGCGCGTCACGTTGTTTACCCTCACCTTAGTACTACAATAATCAATTGAGAGACTATTATAGTTCAAATTTCATAATCTACGACTTGTATTCTTATTCTTAAAAAAAATCAAGCTTCTAAGTCAACGTAATAAAAAAATACGGCCATTTATGCAACATATTTTGATACTCGCAAATAAATCAAAACCTACAGGGTACTTCCCGTTGACCTAGAATCATGAAATTTGGCAGGAAGCAAGGGTCTTACAGCACAAGTAAAAGGAAAAGTCCGAAAATTGTTAACTTGTAGTTTGATCACATAAAAAAATAATGTTTTGCGATTACAAACTTCCATTTGCAGTTGGAGAATTGACGTATAGCGATGTATGGGAGAACATTTTCAACTTCTCAACTACTAAGTTTGTTCTAGGGATAAATTCATCTCAACTACGGAAACCTTCATTGTGCGTGGTCCGACACGCACTTGGGCGGTTTTTTTATACTAGATTAATTTTACGGATTACCTACTCAGTTTTCTGATGAGCGTCCATAATATACACGTAACAGACATGAAATTGTGATACCCAAATTTAGATTAACTAAAACAATATCCGCTTTTAAAACAAGTTATAGAAGAAGAGTCGGTTACAGAACTTAGCGATGGAAGTTCAAAACCCACATTATACACCTAAAATTTAATTTCAACTCTTTACTCGTATTAGTGGCTTTTGTGGTCATGATAATTATTCAGATTTGTTACAGTTGTAACAGTAATCATGTAATTGCCTTTAATTAAAATAGATTTTTATGAATTTATTTATCTTTCGTATAGATTCTTTTCTATTTTGTGAATGTGAGAACTCTGTAGGCTTAGTGGGTTGTAAATTTTTTGACCATTTTCTGTTTTGTTAAGTAGGTACCTGGTACTTGTTGAAAGACCTACACTGTCCTCCCATACCTACTATCACTGTTATTTGAAAATTTGTAAAAGCCAATTATTTTTAAAAGAGTAACCGTGGAGTTTCTTGCCGGCTCTTTTCCATGGGAAACAACCAACTGGAACCGTGCACCTAGCTGCTGACGTTTCATAAGTGCCCATGTAGGTTTATGTGAAATAAAATATTTTAAATTTGAATTTAATGATTTTTAAGTTTTGGTATCAGTCAATTTGTCGAATTCAACTTAATACAGTCTGTGATTCCTACAGTTGGTTCACCATGTAGTTATTTTGCCCCTAGTGAGTTTTATTGAAGATAAATGTTTTATGTAGGTACCTAAGGTCTATTTATAACCTTGTTTCTAACTGATGATATTTCCACTTAAACAAACATCAATTTTATGTTAGTGTTAATAAAGTTGATTTTAGACTGACTAGTAGGTACTATTAAAGTCATAAAAAATATAGTTGTAGCGCAAACTGCATTACAGTTGTTTTTCCTAAAACTTGAGAAAGTCTAACCACTCTAACTTCAGCCGATCCTGTAAAAATCTCACCTGAAATGACAGCTCACTTCATCTAAGTTTTCACGGTGAGATTCAAAACAGGAAATTACCAGCACAGTTAGGAAAATGTCAACCAAAACATGTGTTTGTTTACATGTTTAGCAAATAAATTGCGAATACAGATTACACTATGTCGTAGCTGTTTGTTAACCTACGATAAAATAAAACAGGATTCAGCAAGTAACATTTGTTTTTTTTTTTAGTTAAAGCTTGTTTAGTTGACTCTTGACAAACTTTACTAATGCACATTTTTATCAGGGTTACCAAGAAACAAACATGAGTGTAAAATAAATAAAAGTCTAAAAATGTATATAATTTATTTATAACTTGAAGATTCGATTCACGGAATAAAAAACAATACTCTTTACATACAGATTTATATACAAAAAGGTGCGTAACATAATATCGCTCATTTGCGACAAGAACGTATTACCTGCTAAAAGTATCATTTTTTAATAATAACGTAGAAAAATCCGCCGTGTCGCGCTCTACTTGCTACTAAAACGCTATATTTCTAGCACCAATAATAAGCGAAATGTGAAAGAAAAAGCCAACGCGTACCATTGTAGCACTGTCTCGCACAACCACGAAGTTCGTTTCAACATCGGTTCACGTCAGTTTAGTTGTTCGTTGCAAAGAGTAAAGTAATATAATGTCAGTTGCATAGACTTATATTTATAAATGAGAGTCAGTTGTTCCCACCCGAAAGTGACATGCTCTGTGCCCACCCGCTCGAGGAGACAAGTGTTGCGTGGTTGCGCCAAAAACGTGACAACTTCAACCTGTCACGTTTTTGTTGTAAAGGGTGTGTTTGTGCTTTTCTAATTAATATTGTTACGTCTTTTTTGCTACTAAAGTGTGACATCGTAATTTAAATCGTTTTTCTGTAAGAAACCATATTCGTATGCTAAAAATAAGGTAACCTTGTTGTTTTTTTTTTCAATAAACTGAAATTAATTTGTAATAAGTTGTTATACTACGATATAGATGATGATTTGAAAAACAGAATCATTTTGTCATCATTGGTTATTCACACATATCTCATTTTTGAAGAAAGTTTCTTGTATTTCAGTTACAATACATAGAAATGTTGCATTACAGATGATAAGAACATTTTTCAGATGGAGTCACGTTCCAAAAAATTCTAAACCTAGTGGTCAATACCAATACTGTTGAGGGAAATAACAGACTTGGTAAGATAGAGAATTATTTAGAATAGCTCTAGTCCTTTCGCTGTTTTTTAGGCTTCCGTAGTAAACAAAGAACCCTTAGTTTCGTCATGGCCGTCTGTCTGTCCGCGGTCTAGCTCCGAGACCCTTAGTACTAGAAAGCTGTAATTTGGCATAGGTATACATATTAATTACGCCGACAAAGTGGTAAAACAAAATTACGAAAAACATTTTTTAAGGGTACCTCTCATACATGTAAAGTGGTGATGTTTTTTTTTTTCTTTTTTAAACCCATGGTGAGGGGTATCATTGGAAAGGGTCCTTCAAAAACCCATTTTTGGATTCAGGGATCCGTTTGCGAAATATTAAGCTTTGTGTCAAGTGCTAATTTTTGTTAGAGTCAAGTGTCCCCCCCCCTGCCGGCTTAAATGGTTAGTTTTGGGTGTGTGAAAAAAATCATAGCAGTAGTTTATACGAAATTAAAAGGAAATCTATCACAATCGACCAACTTATATTTGCAGTTGCAAAAACATGTTTTCCCATACATTCCGTATGGGAGAACATTTTTTTCAACTACAAAGTTAAGTTTGTTTTTGGGATAAATTCATCCCAACTACGGAACCCTTCATTGTGCGTGGTCCGACACGCACTTGTTTTACCTCTGATTTTGTATCGCAGTGTTCTTTATTTTCGTTAAAGTAACGTTGCTATCAAAGGTAAAATTATTGTGAAAGAGCTGCCGTTATTAAATAATATTTCATTGTTAAATAACGGTTAGGTAACTAACCTTTACGAAAAATATACTATTTTTTCATAATTGTATAGGTACGATCAATGTTTATCTAACTAAACGCAATTTTATTTTATAATTTTAGAAAATGTAACGGCAAACGAGGAAGTTCCAGGATGCTCCAGGCCTCGTTACGACTTTAGTTCAAGTAACAGACCTTCTTTTTATAAAGATATAATTCATTTTATGTATTACATACTCACTTTCCATTTTTTTTTTCATTATGCTATCCTTGATCGCATTGCTAAATTATAATTACAACATAATAAATTTAATTTTATTATAGACTCCGACGATTCAGTGAAGGACCCTAATTATCAAGTAATTCGGGAGAAACGTAGAATTGACCTTTCTAGCGAAGATGATAACGAGTATGAAAACGAAAACAGACCTACTGCGAAGACTGTAATGCATGTAACTCAGACTGAAGACAGGGTAAAAAATGAGATAATAATAAATACAATAAAAAACTCACCTTCACCTATAGAAAAAGATAACATGAATGACAGAAACAACATAGAAAATGAGGAAAGAATGAGACAAGAGACGATGAATGCAATAGAAAGTATAATGCCTGCAGACAGAGTTACACCAACAAACGACACCCAAGAGAGCATACCAATAAATTTACGGCACTGAAAACCAATCAACATCTACATCAGTAGGCATAGAGACCACTGAAGATCCAACACCTACAAAGAAAGGGAAAAAAAAGACCAGTAAATGAAGAAAACTGGAAGAAAACATCGCAAAAAAAATTAAGAAACTGTGGATAGTCATACGTTTCAAATATAACTAAAAAAGTTGTTCCGGTGCGTCAACTGGAAGAAAGAGAAAAAGCAACGACGGAAAATATTGAACGATTATTGGAATTTAGGTCAGATTGAGAGAAGCTATGGAGTTTCATAGCTTCTTCTGTTGAAGACATAGTTCCTAAATGCCGCTATGTCAAGGTGGACCCTGAAGGTAAGGTGATGGAACCTAAGCGAACCAACAATAATGCTTTTTACTTAGTTTCACTAAGCAATAAAATCAGGGTATACAAAACATTTTTTAAAAGTACGCTGGCAATCGATAATCGTCCTATAACTACTGCATTTAAGTAAAAGGAATAAAGAGACAAACATAACAGATACTTGAAAACGACGTTCGTTTTCAAGTATCTGTTATGTTTGTCTCTTTTAAAAATCTTTTAAAAATCGCTCACAGTAGCGAGGATGTAAATGTAGTATTCTACTCGGATAATTACGCGGGTCAACAGAAAAACAGGTTCATGGTCGCCATGTACCTTTTGGCTGTCCAAAAGTTTCCAAGCATTAAATCTATCACGCACAAATATCTGATTAGAGGACATACACAAAACGAAGGAGATTCGGCGCATTCACAGATAGCAGAGAGAAGTCAGAAGAGAGTTACGAAGTGGACCTATGTATACCCCAGATTCATTTATTGGTGCAATTAAATCTGCTCGTAAGAAAAGTGAGCCATTTCAAGTTATTGAAATGTGCTTTGAAGATTATTATGACTGGAAAAATGTTTGTAGTCAAATGAGTTTTATTATACAGAAAGATGATGAGAACATTCCAGTTAAAATCACTGAGGTAAAGATAGTAAAAGTTATGAAAGAAGATGCGCGGGCTATTTACTTAAAAAAATCGTATGCAGATGAAAATTATAGAAGGGCCATTGTAATAAAAAAAAAGGGAAATGGAAGTTGATGTTAAAAAAGCATATACAAGAAAACCCGGAATATCTGAACAAAAAAAGGCAGATCTGATCAACAAAAACATGATTCCAAGGTACTACAGATCATTCTACGAACCCCTGTAATTTTTTTAATTTTTTTTCTTATGCACCGTGAAATACCGCCCTATTTGATGATAGCATGGTGGATTTTGTGTTAACGTAAACGATTTTTAATAGTTACCGACTGAATACTAGCTTTTTAAGACAAGTAGAGTCAAGGTGTTGATTGAGTTTTTATAAATCAACTGCAACGTCTTAGGTTGCAGTAATTTACGCTTCAACTGCATTGTAGTTAGTATGTAAAAGCTCTATAAGTTAAAATTGTTTATTCTTAGATGTTTATTGTTCGAAGTGTGTATATTTGAGTTTATATGAGTATTTGTACTATTCAGTTACCTACCTTTGTCAAAGACAATGTTAGTTATAAATCGTAATATTATTGCTGTAAAGAGACTGATTATTATTAAAGTACAACAAATTACCTCAATGCAATTTATTCATGTAACGATATTGCTGTTACTTTATGCTAACAATTAAATAAGTTTTGACTACAACAGCGAGTTTTAATCAATATGTTTCGTACATTTAGATCATTTTTTATCAGGTGTAACGTGATATATATTTATATCTTGCAATTTTTTTGATATTTTACTGGAAAAACGTAACAAGTGGTGCCATATTTAAAATAAACCAAAATATTGTATAGAAATTAGTAAGATAATTATCTGAAAAAAATATGCTGTGAAAATAGGATAGCTAATGAACATTCCTCTTACAGAGTCTCATATTTGAAACCTCACAATTACAAAGTTATGGGACTTCAAAACTTTCAAATGCATTTTCTGAGAAACCAGGTTATCTGACTTAACACGTTCTTGTCGCACATGAGCGATTTTGAAAACTTAAAATATATGAATAAATTATATCCCGTGAAATAAATGTAACATAAACAACAAGTGATAAAAATAATATAAGTTACTTTTGTGATAGTTATAAAATATGACAACTCTTTCTTAATATATTATTATTTTGAAATAATTAACATTTGAAACTAGATGACCCGACAGACGTCCTGTAAAAATTTCAATAATTTATACAAAATTCCCATAGAAAACGCACCAAAATTTACGGCAACTTTTCAGATTTTTCGTACCGTTATAACCTGCTTCGGACAATTACGAACATTTTAAAACAATAAATAGCCAAATCAGTCCAGCCATTCTCAAGTGATGCGCTTACCAACGAACCAACGAACATCATTTAATTTTTATTATAATAGTTAGTTATTCCAGTCCTAGCTCAATTAGCATTAAAGAGAACTACTATTAAAACTGAAACATTTAATTATTCAGTTTAGACATGAACTCTTGAAAATTTACACGAAACAAAGAATAACTAAGTTGAGGTACATGTATTCTATGATAAAAGTTAATTGTTTAAATTATTTAAACAATTATAATATAATATTATGGACAGCTGACCTAAAATAAAGTATCTACCTACCTATACTCCGTTGGTTTGGTAGTTAAATAAAGGTAAACAAAAAAAAAAAAACACGCGACGAGAGAGCTGTCAGGTTAACCGACTAAACGTAATACCTGTCACTTCAGTTGTCATGCTACGTCAGTTGTACTCTTTAATTTATCAACGTTATAATTCATAGATAACTTGTCATAATGGGCTTTTTACAATAGACAGAGTACAAAATATTAAATTAATATAAAAAATCTAACAAAAAAAATTGTGCTCAAGCAGTTTCATTTACGAAGAGTAGTTTAAGAATAAATTATACAAGTATAACATATATTAATAAAAGAGGACAGTATCGTAAAAATCTAAAATAAATTTAATTTAATTACAACGTATTTTTAAACAAAAAAGTGTCTATAAAAGCCCTTTTTACGATTTGTTTCATTATCAACCTATAATGTTCCCACTGCTGGGACACAGGCCTCCTCTCTGTGAGAGGGAGTGGGCCGTAATCCACCACGCGGGCCCAGTGCGGGTTGGTAGATGTCACATGTCTTCGAATTTTCGGTTCTAGGACATGCCGGTTTCCTCACGATGTTTTCCTTCACCGTTTTGAGAGCAGTGGTGATGAAATAATTTACACAAAGTAAAGCGCCTGTCTTGGTTCGAACGATTTGTTTACCTTTTTTTAATTACCTTAGCCAATGGAGTATAACAACGTCGTCTTACTCAATTCCATTCCTCATTTGTAAAGATTCTATTTGGCGGGTGCAAGGAGTTACCCGAGTTCGCATCGAATTGGCAGTTCACCACCAAAGAAAAATTTCTTCAAACAGGTACTTTCATACACCATAGCTATATATGCCAGAGGCCATGCGAACAACTTTGAGGCCGAGACTACAAAACTAGCTTTGAAAAATAATTTAACTAAACTATTCAACCAAAATAGATCAGTAAATGGAATATAACACACATTAACAAACCTGTAATAATATTATACACACAGCCAACATAGTTATATTACTTTTGGCTTAATAATTAAGTAGGCTTGTCAAAAACTATATCTCTATTCTTTTTCTATGACTATTTACAATAACACTGTAACATTCATATTTTCAGGTTAATCTTTTATAGCTATCAAAACAATAATTTCATACCTTACGGTTTCGACGTATTGAGATCGATACATAATTAAACTTAATCTATTGTTTTTATATATATTATATTTTATGTTTAAATGGAAAACGTCGAAGTATAGGTACCCTTATTAGAAGATCTTTTTGTATGACTAACAAAGGCGGTGGAAGAGTAAAATAAATCAATCAGTTACAGAACGAAAACACAGATTGGTTCTTCTTTCAATTAATCGTCTATAACTATTTGGTAAAAGCACAGAATAATACAGAAGTCGCACTCCGCATTTTAGGTATGAATCTACAAGTACGCGGCGGGCTCGTCTTGTCGGGCCAATTCAGTGAGCGTAATGTAGTCAGAAGATACAAGAGTTACGCGATAGAGAGACAACTTCTAGGTGAATATAACTGTAGGTAATTAGCGCGGTGCGACCTGAATTGCACTTTATTTGTCGGAGCAAGAGTCGCTTTTTATTTAAATAATTTTGCGGAGTGAATCATCAGTAGTAATCTGTGGTAAAGGTATGTAAAGTCAGGGAACCTGATTGATAAGCAAATTGACTGTCAACCGAAATTGTCCATAAACACAAATGTTACAACTGTAATTCTTTGTCAGTTGCGCGAAATGGTTATGTTAAACACGGAAAATTGTCGTAGTGTGACAATCGGCTTTTAGAGGCATACCTCTTTAGGAATTAAGAAGGAGGAATTTTACACCCTGTTCGTTATAACGAACAGGGTGTAAAATTCACTCATCCTCTATAGAAAAAAGAGGATCCTCCGACCAAACGGGTGTTGTTCCCGGCGGGTAACTGCCCAACGATTGATGACAGATAGTCAATGTATACGTCGTTCACGCGGTAAACTACATGCGCGATGCAGGATTTGTGTGACGTCAGGTCTTTTGATGCGTAGTACGCATGTGCTCAATAGTCTCTCCTGACAGTAATTTTTTAACACACTAGCTGACCCAACAGACGTTGTCTTGTACAAATTTCAATAATTCGTACAAAAATCCCATAGAAAAAAGGACGTTTAGTTTTTCCCCAATTTGAAAATTTTCCGGCCATTTTTCAAATTTTTCTTGCCATGTAAACCTAATTGGAACTATTAAGAACATTTTAAAACAAAAATATTGCCAAATCAGTCCCGCCGTTCTCAAGTAATGCGCTTATCAACGAACAGCATTTCATTTTTATTATATAGATTACCGAATTGCTGAAAGAGGAGTCTTATCACTTATCAAGAGTCGGTATTCCGCGGCTCGTTGACGAAAAAGAAGAGAACTCAAGAGTTGATTTTGCAATCGGAAAATGTATCATAGTTAGGACTTTATTCAGGTTGAGCTTAAACTGTTATTAGAAAATGTAGGAATATTTTTTTCCACATTTCTAGTACTTTTACTCCGCGGCCTTTTCACTGGACTATCTTTAGTACTTTCGTACTTGGAAAATAAGTAGTGTGCAAACGAATCGTCTCTCCCCACATCTCCTTCCTTATGTGGCACATTTTTATTTTTTGAATAATTTGATATACTATTACTAGCGTTTTTTAAGAGATTAGTATCAACTTTATCATTATTAGTTTTGTAATAGCTAGTGGTATTTTCTCGTTTATCTTCGTTTTCCGTTGCAGCATCATTGGAAGGTTGTTTTCTTAAACTCTCGGGCAATGACTCAGATTTTAACTTGACTAGAGTTGTATTGACGACTGAACAATCAATTTGCATCAGTGTTACGTGATCATTCAGCAGAGAATCTGAAATTAAAATGACTTGTTAGAAAACTTCGATACAGGTAACTAAGGATTTATAAGTGGTTCATCAAAAAACCGGCAAAGAGCGTGTCGGACCACGCACAATGAAGGGTTCCGTAGTTGGGATGAATTTATCCCAAAAACAAACTTAACTTTGTAGTTGCAAAACATGCTTCAACGGTCATGGTCAATTCTCCAACTGTAAATGTAAGTTTGTAATCGCATTTTTTTTTTATATGATAAAACTAAAAATTTACGATTTTCGGTCCTGTACTTGTGCTGCGAGACCTTGTTTCCTGCCAAATTTCATGATTCTAGTCTAGGTCAACGGGAAGTACCCTGTACGTTTTGATTTATTTGCGAGTATCAAAATATGTCGCATAAATGGCAGTATTTTTTTATTGCGTTAATTTACAAGCTTGATTTCTTTAGAGTTCCAACGGACCACAGGCCTACGTATTTGAAATTAATTGCAATTGATACCTCGACGTGTTCATGAGAAAAAGGGTCTTGACGGACTGACGGACGAACAACGAAGTGATCCTATAAGTTCCGTTTTTCCTTTTGAGGTACGGAACCCTAAAAATGAACCTTATGCTAGCTAACATTTTTTTTCCCTTTATTATAAAGAACCTGGTTCTTAATAATTAATTACAATCTAGCCTATAAGACTAATAAGCAATTTTAATCTAACTTAATTTTTTACGTAATGATTATTTTAAAAATTAGAATAGTGTTGATTGTACTTTACACAAGTTCGTTCCACTTTCTTAGAGTCTGATATTTTAATATAAACACTTTGTTCATGTGTTATATGTGTGTCATTGGCACTATTATTTCTACACTTTTTACACTACACTAACTCAAAAGGTTTTGCTAACATGAGGTTCATTTTTGGAGAGCACGACAGAGAATTTCGTCAACTCACCATTGCCACTCCTAGCTGGTAAAATTAGCGCCATTTTCGGTGGTCTAGTAACATTATGTGATACGGCCGGCAACAGTAAATGTTCTCCTTTACCAAAGCCCACAATATAAAATGTATCATCCCGCCTATGTAGTGCTTGAAGTAACGCATTCCATTCGCCCATGTCATCCATATTAAAATCGTTTACAGCTTTCCTTATAGGTTTTCGATATAGTGTTTCATAGTCTATGACTGCGTTTTCTGCGAAGTCTATTTCTTTATTCCTCCTCAGTCGGCGTAATCGCGATTTATCTCTGATCGTTTTCGCCTGACTCCTTACGCTTGGGATTTCGACGAGATTGCCGTCTAATTGCAGTTTGTTGAATAGCCTGTAAGTTTCTACTAAACCACCTGGAAATTTAAATATATGCAGGTTTAGTAACATTTAGCTGATAATAATAATAGTATTTGCACAAACAGATATAGATGCTATTCCACCCTAAGCCAATGGTTTAAGGCATCAGTGAGTCTCAGTCAGAGAATGTCAAATGCATTTAAAGACTAGATAAAGAGTCTCTCTGTTCGGTGCATTTGAAATTTATACTCCAGAACTGATGTGGCGATATGAGACAAAGGAATTGAAAAAGTTTTTCTATAAAATGAAAAACTTTATGTAAGCCACACACGTTACACAAAATTGTAATTGCACAAGTATACATTAACGTGTGTGGGATGAATTAGCACAAGTATCCGAACCATTTGGTGTCACGCTGACTTGTGCAAGTCTAAACTTGCTCAAGTATATCGTTACGTGTGAGGCCTGCATTACACGAAGTCGAAGTTTCGGGGCTCATCTATATAGTTACACCAATATTAAATTTAGTTTATACAGCGTGTATCGGAAATATGTGGTCATTTTTGAGGCTGGGAATGCACGTCCGATTGTTTCATCAGATAGTCTGATTCGGCTATCGGAAGGCGTTGGAGCTATTATTTTGTTTGAACATTCAACACACGTCCGATCCGATAGTCGAATAGTTTGCATTGTTCTGATAGCCGTATCAGACTATCGGATCCAACTATTTGATGAAAAAATCGGACGTGTATTCCTAGCCTAAGGGTACAGAGCATCAAACTAAATAATTCTCTCCATGGGACCAACATCGCAATCGCGAAAGTAATAATCAGCTGTCCCATACAAAACTTCAACAACTACTTGACACAAATGTTTTTGATTAGTAATGCCAAATAACTTTACTCCCGAGTTCATAAATATAGGGGTAAAAATTTACCATTAATCTTTTCTTCACTAAGGTAAGCTTGCCGTTTTTTCCTCGGCACGTCATAAGTCCAGTTCAACGTCTTGCCGCCTCCGATCCATCGGTTCAGCTCGCCCGCTATTCGAATGCTCTCAGTCTGATTTATATTCACGAAGTCCGTCGCTTTCACCGTCGCGTTCTGACAATCTGTGACGTAAGTACCGTTACTTAAGTCATCTGTAATTAATTTTCGTTATTAGAATGACTTATGTAAAACTCAAGGTGATTGAAAGATTTTACATTTGATATTGAATTTCCAGTTCTGCATAGAAATAGCTAAAAATAATTGTTTTGACGTCTTTAACATTTTGTAAACGACTTTAATAAAGGTCACAATGTGAAGTGGAAATATACTAACAGGTTTTATCGCTTTTGAAACCATTGTGCTCCTTATAACAAAGCAGATAAGGTTGATAATTAATTTACTTATTTGTCTTCGTTGTTAATTGTGCACTTTTATTATTTATCATTTTATGATATTTATTTCAAATTATTTGACCTATGATGCTAAACTTCGATTTTCAAGAATATGAATAATGTAGGAAAAGGGTACACACCATTTGCGATATCTACAGCAGTGTCCTCTGACCACAGAAGATGTCTTGTGTGATGTGGAGTGGAGGGCCCGACAAAAGGCTTTGTGTTCCATCTTCAATAAAAAACATGCAAACATGAGGAAAATCGCAAAAACACGGATTTTTTTGGGAACGATACAGCAGGCAGTGAAGCGCTTAACGGCTTCATTACGTGCTGCTCATTATCAAGCGAGGAAAAAGGACTTTTTAATGGTTCTTTTTACAACCTTAGAAAATTATAAGGAAACAACATCATTAGCATTACTCATACATAACTGTCATAACTCAGCTTCCAGTTTCTAAAACAATTGTGTTTTGTTCTCTGATATTGATCTTGAAACTATTAAAAAAATGTTTCACTGATCAAGAAACTGTACAAATGAGGGTAGAAATAAAAAAAAAAAATATATGACTCTGAAGTCCCAAATATATTCAAGGCAATGGCACGTATAATTTTTTCGGAGGCAACCGGATGGCGAGTGGTAATCTGGGTATTGAAGTGATACCGAACCCCCCCGTACCGTCCGAATGGACGGGGGCGGAGATATGGGGACGGAGGCCTAACATTTTTTTTTTTGACCTGGCATTCACAATTTAAGCTCTATTATGTGCAAGGAATTTGTGTGTATCAATGCCATCCGGTTGCCACCTCCTAACATCGTTATAATTGAAATAATGTATATTATTCTTGAAACTCCTTACCGATGATTTATCATCGAAAATGAGGGTTAATTTTATCAAAACCAGATAAAATTTTACGTGCCATTGCTTTAACTAATAAGAAACAAATATGTGCGTTTGCACGGTTTTAGTTTACAGGAAAGCCGTAATAAATGGACATCAATCAAGTAGTACAAATGACCTACCCTAAAACATTCCAATTTAGCGAAACCATGAAGACCATAGCAAATATAACAGCTATATTCTTCTTCGGTATCAGAAGTGAAGCATCGAGCCGCGGCATCTGTGGAAACACAACACATCTGTATTTGACGACCAAAGTAATTAATAAAGTCATTAGGTAAATAGGTATGCGAACTGGAACAAGGTGAGATTGTCACAAACACACCTGTATACACATCTTTATATTATTTAAACAGAATTTAATTAGCTGTATTAAGGCTCTTTCAAACATGCGCGACACAAAGGCACCGCTCGCCGCGCGACGAGCGGTGCCTTTGTTTCGCGTCGCGTGTCGCGCCTGTTTGAAAGAGCCTTTAAACTGTTCTGAACTTTATGTACTTTCATATTATTAATCTGCCTAGCCCAATGGCCGGTAAACCGCGGCTCTTTGGCCAATAGAATGCGGCTCTGTACAAATGACGATGAGTGCGAGCGTAAATACGATAAGTTTTATTCAAAATTCAAACTATTTTTTTCAAAGATTCTTTTCAGAAGTATTTTTACCAAAAACTAACAGTACCCTAATTGCGTAACTTATATTCGTAAACAATTTTGCCTAATTTGTTTCATTTTGACAGTTCAACAACATTAATTGCGTTATTTACGTTGTTAAGCAGATTTTGTTTTCTAACTTATGAAGCAATGCATTAGCAATCTGTTTCAAATCCAAACAAATTGTGATTGTGTTGTATTACGCAATTAGGGTATAGGACATTGAAAATTAATCATTTACTCCAAGGTTAACTTCTTAATAAGTAAGATGCCTTCATCATATTATTATCAGCAGATTTATGATGATGATGAAAGCATACTACTTCTTAGCAAGTTAATTTTAGGGAGCGTTGTGGAGTGAAAGAGGATGGGAGTTTTAAGGATTAAGAAAAGTGTATTGAGACATTGGACACACAGAAAGGATTGGCTCTCATAAGAAATTTTATTCGTTATATATTTGACTCTATTGGCTAATGAGTTTGCCGACCAGTCCTAGCTTTTTCTCAACTATATTGGAGTCGGCATCCAGTCTAACCGGATGCAGCTGAATACCAGTTTTTTTTTACATGGAGCGACTTACAAGTGATTTTATATTATGCCAGGTATGAAACGAATGTCGTACAATTTTCCTGATAAGCAATTGAATTATATCGTGTCAAAGGCGATGAGGAAAAAATTTGCGTACATTTATCAGATTATAACGGTGGTAAAACCATGGGCTAAAATATTGTTATGGAATAATGAAAAACTGCAGAGTGAGATATGAGTGAGATATCGTGAGTTCGAATTTCGAACTAATGCTTTACTCACGAGTGTCCCACTCCTAAGCTAAGCTTAGTCGAGCTAAAAAAGAAATCAGACGAAAATCGAACCTTCCTTTTTTTTAAAGTCGGTGATAAATGTACAGTTGATATTTACCTTTCGACCCCTCCCACTATTTTCAAGCTGATCTCTTAATAATTTATTCTCTAGTCGCAACCTGGCGTTCTCTTGCTGTGCCTCAAACAGCTGCTGCTCCAAAGCAGACACATACTCTTTCTTTTTCTGTCGTGATTGACATGCAGATTCCCTATAAAATAGAAACAAGAGTAATTGAAAAAAAAACCCCAAACTGGTCCAATGTTGGCTCGTGCAATTTCACATAGATACATGCAATGTGAGCCTCAAGTCAATAGTATAAAGCATAAAAGCCAAATGCGTGTAGTGTTTCACTACTTTATAAGATGATGACTCACATTTAGTTATTATATTACTTTCGTTTATAATAATAAGGTTTAATGTAACTAGTTATACAAGGAAAACTATTATCAAAATAAAGGTCAAGGAGATTTTTTTTTGTTGAGTAGAGTTCACAAACATATTTGCTTTTTTATTATAGTTATTTTTGATATTTCTATCCATCGTCGTATATTTATTTTATTATATTTTGTTCTTGAAACACCGATAAAAAAATCCGAGGTTACAGTCTCTTTTAGACTATCTTTGTCAGATCTTGTGGGGACTATGTAGATTAGTGTCTGAAATGGTCTTTTGAGGAAAGAACCACACAGATTTGAGTGGACCTGTCCAGTCATGAATAAAAATATTGATATCCTCACCTATTCTTAATCATCCTCTGTTGCTTCTTGATAGCTCTGACCTCAGCTTCACTGAACTTCGAGAGGTCTATTGTAGGACTCTTTGGACATTCATTGTCTGCATTAGGGGGTATCACATGGTTTTGTACTATGTTTGGAGTTGTGCCATTGGTTGGTACAACCAGTTTAGGGTTGATAACTATATTGCTTGTAGGTGAGGTGACCTTAAAAGTAAAAAAAAACATTTTATTTGTCTACTGATACTTAATCAACTATCCACTTTAGCGATCTCACGCACTAGACGGCCACGACTCTGGCCAGTCGTGGCCGTCTAGTGGTATAGGCCTGTGTCCAAAAGATTTATTGTATGGTCTGCGGCTAGATGGCCGTTGCGACCAAGTGCGCGATTCGTATCGGTTTCTATAGTTTACCTGGTTGCTGCGGCCACTGGTCGTGGTCGTTTAGTGTAGGCAGGTTATGATTAACCATTTGTAATAGAAAGGTTGCAATCGAATTTGAACTTTTTCATGAATTCACAAGCTTTCACCATAGTAGACATCAATTTTGTCAATGCTTTCGAGGTTATAAGATTTTGAATAAGTATGACCCTGAATCAAATTTGGTGTGTACCATCGAAGAAACGCATACTTAAGCAGTTTGAAAACAAAATCCCGTGCACACGACCCTTTTTTTCCTAGGTAAGCGTTACTATATCGGCCGAGCGCTGCAAACAGAAATAGTCCTTACGGTGTATAGTTATGCGTTTCTTCGATGGTACATATACAAAAAATAAACTGGTTCTCATCACTTTGTTATGAAATAGCATTCATTGTAAGTCTTTTCACATTAGGGCCTTCATCTAATTAGTAAACATTGCATTTGGATGTCAGTTGTTGTTGATGCCATTGTAAGATATAAGTACAACATGTAATTGCATTCAAATTATAATATTTGATTGTTGAAATATTAATTTGAGTACTAAATGTACTTCTCTTGTTTTAAAATGTATAAATAACCAACCTGAACTTGATGATCCTTGGCACCATTAAAGGTCTGAGTCAGCGGCGATATGGCAATCTTCCCGCCCATTGTGCTCTCTGCCGGGATCACAACACTGGGGGGTTTCGGCACTACATTGGAATTCCTCTTAAGTATACTGGGCACTTTCTTATGTTCTACTTCTACCATCAACTTAATCTGACCATTTACTAATATTTGCTTATCGTTTGGCGAATTATACGTGTTTTCATTAACTACTTTGAAGTATGCATTTTGTTGGTAACCATTTCCTGAAAGAAAAATATAATTTCACTTATTACAGAATGGAGGTTGTCTATAATCAGACAATCAGCTGGCAACTAAATAAAAGCCTTCTTACTGATCTAATTGCTTTTTAATAATCATTGTAAATATTGTGATCAAAAATATATTGCCAAACAACACATTAAATATTGATGAACATAAAAATTGTTATCTTGATAATCTTTATAGGTATACAGAAACATGCTCGTAAAGGCAATTTCAAGCCCATAAATAAAAAAATACTACACAACTGCAATTAATGTAAATGCAAGCACATACAAGGTCACCTCACATGTAATATGTTTTTATGTTCATATTGTTTTTTATGTCCACATGCAATGACATTTTCATGTATTGTTAACATTTATAACTGTTATGTAATGCTTATATTACTTTAAAGTTGTGTATAAAAAATACTTTTATCACCAAAAACAGTTTTATTATGCTAGTAGGCTAATTTAGATAAACTCACCTTTGTGTAACTTAGAAAAAGTGCTGCTTAGTTCAGTATCACAGTCTTCAATCTCCATTTTAATACCCTGAAATAAGGACAATCTTTGATACAACCTCCCACAATCCAAGCTTTTATATTTTGTGTATATGCATGCAACTCAAACAAATTATTTCACCAGTGGGTGATTGCTTTTTCACAATTAGTTGCTACGTTCCCAAGAGATTAAAATGTGTCCATGGAGTTTCTAGCCCATTGTTCTTCATAGGAACCTACTATGCTTTGGAATAGGCAACTAGCTTCACCTTTCTGACTGACTCCTTGACAATTCAAAAGTGCCTGTAATTTTGTTTAATTGAAATAAATGGTTTGAGTTTGAACAATGTGATCAGTACCTTAATAACACCATTTTCAATAGCCATAACAGGTCCATTTCTTTCAGGAGATATTCCATTTGTTTGTGTTTTGTGTAAAGGTGGGCTAGCAGGACTGGGAGCTGTGTACAAACAACATTTATTAATATATTACCTTTGTGAGGTCCAGACAATAAATACTTTTGACTTAAAACTGCTCTACTTGATAGGTGACTCAATAGGGTGCGTTATTTGTCTCTTTAGTAAAGATGCAACACACCATGTAATTATTGCACTAATCTGCACAAACAGTGAGAGCAAAGAGATCAAAATAAATATAAGTTGTCTTGATACACAATAATATATGTACCTACTTTGCTTTTTTGGGATCCCTGAGATTATACCTTGCATGATCATTTTCAAAAGAGAATCTAACAAGAATTCATACCAGTTTTTTGCAGAAACAGTTCAATATCTTCAAGGTTCAGGTTATTGGTAGGTTCCTCACTAAAATTTAATGTCCAATCAAAAGGTGACTGAGATGAGTGTCTTACTGAAATGCTACTGGAACTGCTGCAAAAAGAAGAAACTACATAGTTATCTTTCAAGTATTTAATAATTGAGTTTATTTATTTTAGTATGCCACCACCAAACATTGTAAAAAGTATATAAGTGTTAGTACAAGTTTTTCTTCTACAATAAAATTAAAAAGTGAAAGTACATGTTCTTTTGGTCGGTAGGTCGTCTTTTACTCCAAAAATTATGTAAAATCCAGTTTATTAAGTGAAAGTGTCTGAAACTGAAAGTATCTGCAAAACTTACTTTTTGGAATCATCATCACTGCCCGAATCTGAATTGCTGCTACCTTCTGATGACTTGATGCTTAATATAGGTGATATCGGCGGTACCAGACTTGGTGCTGCATCAGCCAGGATCTCGCTCGGCGAGGCGTCTGGCGTATCCAATAGTGACGTCCATTTGTAGTCATTCGATAACAACTGATCAAGAAAATCCTCACCTAAAAATACAATTTATTTGGTACAAAATGCAAGTGACAGTTCTTATCGATAGTGATAAAACACGATACCTATAACTTTCTTGCCTCTACTACGCGATAAAAACAGATTTCCTGAGGCACATGTTTCCAGGAAATCTTTGTTTCTTTGTAACTAATTACGTGCTTTGAAATATAACCGAAAGCGTAGTCAAGGACACGTGCGATCACAAAATACGTTTCAGGGGTCAATAGCATGATTCAAAGGAAATTAGCAACACATTGTTGTTGTAAATTAGCCGGAGCTGAGCGTGAGTTATGAAATCTGAAGTTACCGTATAAGCAGTCTTTATTCTCAATCAATATGTCTGTATCCATTGCAACAATAGCACAGGACCCTTAAATATGCCAATATAATTTATATTACTAATTATTGCGTAGGAATCACACATCACAAACGCACAATAACACGACGGCGATGATATATGTTTTTAATCTGTGTGCAATCAATGTAGCAGGTGCATTTGAATACTTCAATCTTCAACACTTCACTTTTATTTATTTTACTTTTCTTATGTAAAAAACAAAAAGAAGCCATAATAGTACTTATTCTAGGAACAACATTTTGTTTATTAAAATAAATTGCAACAGTTTTGTAAAATGTATGATTATTTTTATTGTAATTTACAACATTTTTTATTTTAGCTCACACTCAGAACGACACTCAAAGACGCCCAGACAGTAACTACGTTCCATTTTTCATAACCAAAAACAGGTTTTTTGACAGTTAAACGTTTCCAAATATACTGATACAATAATTTTTCAAAGTTAAATTCTCTTGAATTATGTAGGTGTAAAAAGTGATAGTGAGCAAAATATATTTTCCAATCTTTATTATTATTTTTTCAATGTAAATGAAATCACACAGCTGATTCCCTAAAAACGGAACGAAATTTATTTGACAGTTTTCTTTGGGCCGATTGATTTGTCGATTCTTGTTTCGATGTATTATTTTAATAATTTTTTTACTCGTTATTCTAGAATGAAAATATAAGAACGATAGATTGAAATTGTTAAGATTTCACGAAATAGTTTTTGCTATCACTTAAAATGGGTGTATGAATGAGTTTAAGGCACCGGTTGCGAAAATGTCTGTCCCTGACGAGCAGGACGATTTCATATTTCGTCCACAGCAGCATTTGGATGCAAAATGGTTAAATCCTGATTTACAGGATGCGCTACATAACCCTGATGCTCTGTGCACTCTGTTCAACAGTCTCTTGCAAGATAGAGAAATATGTTTCGACGCCGGAAATGGTCTCGTAAATGGTGCTGGTGTTACAGCTAAACTTGGTGACAGTGGAAAATATTACTGTGGGCTGAGGGTATGTGTATTTTCTGTTGCATTTATTTACTTAAAATCATCGATTTACATCATCAATGCTTAAAATTGTAAACATGGCACTTGTTTACTTTTAACAACTGTAAATATTTAATTAAAATGAAAGAAACAAAGCTAAAACATAAACATTTATTTTACCCTACATAGATATTGACCTGCACCTGTTGTGATGGTCTCTGTGGCCCACACTCAGGGTGTGCCTGCCCACCCTGCAGTGCTCTGTCAGCAGAGGAGGAGCTCAGAATCTCTATACAATCTAAGCAGGTGGCACCATCACCCTCCCACCAGATTATTGATGATCTGAAGTGGAAACAAGATCCAGGTATGTTTTCTGAACATACTAAAATAAAATAAAATCATGACCACATGGTTCCTTTGTTCTTCTAATAATT
The DNA here is from genome assembly GCA_949152395.1 of Agrochola litura. Classification (NCBI taxonomy): domain Eukaryota; kingdom Metazoa; phylum Arthropoda; class Insecta; order Lepidoptera; family Noctuidae; genus Agrochola; species Agrochola litura. The sequence goes on from OX424493.1 coordinate 19,546,883, forward strand.
TATTTGACAGATTTCACTTTTTGGATCCCTTTGATGTTATGCCAGTAACAAACCTCTGTATTCAGGTCCAGAATGTCTGCAAAGTTTAATGGAGGCCCTGATCTGGGAACAGCGAGTGAGAGCAATCAACACGGCTGTTAGCTGTCCATTTATATCTCAAATCCGTCGACTCATTGCATTGTGCAACAGGCATCTTGTAGCTGTTATAAGGTTATTTAATTTTTATGTTGTATACTCAAAATTTTATTTCGGTATGTTTTCAAATTGAAGTCATTCATCATGTCTTATGACAAAGACATGAGGTTTAAAGTCAAATGACTAACAGATTGTGGCATAGAAATACTTCTACTTTACAATAATTTCTTTTTTCAGAGATCAAAGTCAGAACAAAGAAGTAAAAAGAGTAAGAATAGATAAGAAACCACCTCACGCAGTCAGTAACAGAGCATTGAGTAATGTGGTTGGTACTCTGAACAAACCAGGTGATGGGAGTACTGAGAGCCAGGAGGATAGTGAGGAGCAGACTGATGACTCGGAGAGGTAAAAAAAGTTTCATATTGGAAATAAAATCAAAAATGTTTCTTAAAAAAAATACTGGCACAAAACAGACAATGAAAAGAAAAGACGTTTTCCATGTTTCCTCCCTGGAATTCCCTTAGGTTTGGGGTTTGTAATTTAATCAGTTCTAGGTAGGTTCTAGAACAGTTTCAAGGTAGGTAGGTAGGGCATTTCGTAGTTGACCTCTGAGGTCATGACTACTTAACCGGGCTTTCCTGTGGGTGCCTTAAGCTACTACACTTAAAACCTCCAGCCAGGGGTTATTTAACTATCCTAATTAAAACTAGGTGAATGCTCGCTAAGGGCACCCCCTGTGGGGTACGAACCTTGGCTTAGGGCGTCAACCGGAGGGAGGACATCAAGTATGGGACGGGCTGGATCAAAGTTTTGATCATGATTATTAGTCGAGGAATTTAAAGCTATGTGCTCAGCTGCAACAACTGCTAGCACCTCATTATCGAGCAAGGATCAGGGGGAGTATCATTTACTCGTGGACGCGGTCGCGATCGCAAAGGACCTCGGCGGCGAGGTCGGAATGACGGGAGGCGTCTGTTTTTGTACACTGTGCTGGTTTCCCTACTGCTCTCCCGGAGGAGGGTAATGGGGTCGTCAGGGTCGGTAAGGATTCGCTTAGGGCGGCGAGTTCGATTGATACTAGAGGGAGTGTAACTATCGGCCTCGACAACCAGAGGGTTGCGATGTTTGGCGGCAGTATCGAAGTAATTCAAAAATATTGCTGTAATGAAATGAAATTAAATTGTTTATTCTGTAAATAGGATATCGAAATCACTTTTACACGTCATATAAAAAAAAATATTAAAAATAAGCTAGATGAGTTCGGCGTTTCCTATCTGACTACTCTGAGAAGAAAGGCCGAAACAAACTCAGAGGTCGCAGTCTCTTTTAAAGTCCAGACATAATCTTGGTCAGGCCATATGAGGACCATGTAGATAAGTGTCTGAAAAGGTCTTTTGAGGAAAGAACCACACAGATTTGAGTGGACCTGTCCAGTCAGTGCAAGCATTTGTCAGTAATCATGGAGCTCAATTCAGAACTTAAGGAGCTCAACTCGACGAACAAAACCAAAGAAAGGACATTTGGGTAGGCCGCATAAACTACTCAAACTGCCAGACCATCACTAAAACTAGCAGAGAAATAAAAACAATATTCACATAATCCTCACATTCACAATAGTTAAAATAATATAATACTTTACAAAGTAATCATGTCATTTTGAATGTAATTTTCAACAATGCCAATGTGTTTATAAGATTGGTATATGTTGATTTTACATAATAATGAAAATGTCTAGTTTTATGGTTTTATCACAAGGCTTAGCAGAGCGAGCAGTTCAATCCCAAGCTTTTTATCTTCTAAATAATCTGAAATTGTATAGTACCCTTTTTTACAAAGTTTGGTTTTAATACAGATTTTAAATCGTTTAATGGGTAAGTTTCGAATGTCAATGGGGAGTTTGTTGTAAAAGCGTATACATTGACCCATGAATGAGTTGCCTACTTTGTGGAGACGTGTGTGATGTACAGCAAGGTTGTGCTTATTTCTGGTATTTAAACTATGAATATCGGACATTTTCTTAAAATTTGATTTATTTTTGTGCACATACAATAGGTTTTCAAAAATATATTGTGAGGCTACAGTCAGAATATTCATTTCTTTGAATTTTTCTCTAAGGGAATCTCTTGGACCTAGGTTGTAAATGGCTCGAACAGCCCTTTTCTGTAGAACAAAGATAGTATTAATGTCCGCACAGGTTTCCCAGAGAAGAATCCCATATGACATAAGACTATGAAAATAACCAAAATAAAGAATTCTGGCTGTATCTACGTCAGTTATCTGTCTAATTTTTTTAACAGCATAGGCGGCCGTACTTAGCCTTCCTGACAATTTTTCTAATCTATTTGTAAAACCTTTGCACTGTATGGAAGGGTTATGTAAGCATGAACATGCAATACGCAGGATGCAGTTTTATACTGTGACTGTTACAAATAACTTAATCATTGAAATGCAATTGTTTTTTTTTTTTTAGGTTTCACGAAACAGAATGTGAACCCTGTTTTGTATTTGGCTTGGTGTGTACAATTTATACACTGCAATCAATTTGAAAGATATTTCCACTATATTTTGTAAATAACTTGAAAATTTGGACAAAAAACAAAAAAAAAATTGTTTTATACCAAATATTTTTTTTTTTAACGTCATGTATCTTCATACTTTCTTTAAATAAATTTCACTTCTCTTTTCTTTCAAATTGAGCTCATGTTTCTCATCTGCGTTTTTCTCTATGACCTGTCGTTTAAAACTTAATCATACAGAAAAAAAAATCACCTCAATAAATGTTTGATAGGAAAGGTTTATATTTATTACACTTTTCTTTTGCAGTGCTATAGGTCTGGCTCGCGTCGGCGCCCGCGCCGCTCTTCGCTTAGCCCTGTCTCTCGTCCGCCGCGCATGGCGATGCGGTGAAGATGCGGACGTATGTTCAGCGTTGCTCCGTGATGCTCTCGATGCGGTGCGTGCGCTCCCTGATGCGGGACTGTTCGCTGGCACAGGATCAACTCCTGCACCGCGCTCGCAGAAGATATGGGCCGAAGTCGTTGATAGTGCTGCTAAGTTCCTACATCAGGTTGTGATTGGGTACGTATTTTAAATGATGAACTGTGTAATCTATACAGGGTCAAATTAAATTAGTTAGCTAAACTCCGCCGACGTGATGTGATGGGTATCGATATCTAAACATGATAAAGTGAAAAATTAATTAGTTTTAAGTTTTTTTTTTTGGGGTCATCACCCGCATTGTAGTTGAAAACCGGCCAAGTGCGAGACGGACTCGCGCACGAAGGGATCCGTACCAATATCTATAAAAACGGCAAAAAAATCACATTTGTTGTATGGGAGCCCCCTTAAATATTTATTTTATTTTAATTTTATTATTTATTATTAAAGTAAAAATACAATTGAGTATTTTGTGAATATTTCAAGTGCCTACCTGTTGCCATTATTGATATCGAGCAAAAAGGGCAAAAAAATCGCGTTTGTTATATGGGAGCCCCCCTTAAATATTTATTTTATTTTGTTTTTAGTATTTGTTGTTATAACGGCAACAGAAATACATAACTTATGAAAATTGCAACTGTCTAGCTGTCGCGGTTTTTGAGATACAGACTGGTGACAGACAGACAGACGGACAGACAGCGAAGTCTTAGTAATAAGGTCCCGTTTTTACCCTTTGGGTACGGAACCCTAAAAATCAGTTTAAAATACAGTTTTTTTTGTGTATATTTCACAGGTGTGATGGGTATCGATATCTTAACACGATAAAACAAAAAAACTGATTTCTCAACTCAAACTGCAAGTAACAATACTACCAGAAGTCGTTGACCCAAAAAAAAAACATCAAATATTTTTTATATTTTATTTTGTCGTGTTTAGATATCGATCGATACTCATCACGTCTGTGGAGTTTCGCTAGCGCAAGTGAGAACTGCTAACAAGCAAGTGAGAACGCGATAACATTGTTTTCATAAAACTTGTTTCAGGAAATACGTGTTTTTGAGTAAGCTTTACTAGATTGTGAAATAAATGTTTGTCATTTAGAATCTCCATTACATGTGGTAGGTTTCTATGCAGATGTTTTCTTTACTTTTACAATTTATGAGTATATTATGAACGGCCAAAGTTCAGGTAAAAATTGTGCAAAAATGCAGATTTCGGAGGCTTGTACTGAATTTATTTCTCGACATTTTAATTTTTTGGTTTCATGGAAACCTAGAAATAGTGCAAAAGATACCTATTAATTTAAACATTTCAAAGAAAGATGTGTTACCATAATCACGTACGAGCGTTTGTACGAAAAGTATGACGGGTTGGCCGCTCTTAAGCAGCTTTCCTACTATTTTTTTAATAAATTACATTAAGTTAAAAGAGTAATAACAACTCTATATACTTCCAAGTCGATTGAGAGCGTCCGGTCTGCACCAAGTGCAAAGGGTAACTGATAGAAATCCGACGACTGACGAAACACGAGGTTTGCCGAGAGACATTAAGATCATATTTTGTACTGGACATATTTTCGAACTAACATAATTAATTTTTTATTTATCAACAGAGAAGTAGGCTGTAATGTCCCGCAAGGGGATTGGCGGACTTCTCTATGCGTATGGATAGAGTTGTGCGCTAGGAGAGCGGAATTACCCGCGCTATTAAAAGCTGCTGATGTTCTAGTCACTTTACCTCCTCGACAAAAACGTCAACCGGATAATAGGTGAGTCTTTTATAAAAATAAATACCTTTTGTATTTTGGTGTCTATAATTGAAATATAATTGAACAAAAAGGATCGTAGAGGATTTAGGATCATAGACGCACTATCTGAAGGATGAGGATAGAGTGTTTCTCAACTGTCTTCCGGATGAGGTGCAAGTAATCATAACATTGTCCCTGTATGGAACCAGCACGCTTTCAGGGTCATCTCTGATCAACTTTAGGCCGTCGTTTTTATCGTCAGACAATGTAACACAACGGGCATCTGCAAATATTATTTTAATGGTTAAATTAGATGAATTTGAACCTTATCGTATTGAGTTAAAAGCCAAATTAAGAGTCATAGTGAAATAAAACCATCTGTATTTATTGTATGGAGCTTTGCTAAGTCTTCTGTTATTTTAGGATTGTATTAGAAGAATGTACTGCGCCATTGGGACCGTTTCTAAGGCGTATGGCAAAGGTGACAGCGCCTAATCCAATACTCAACAGTGAACCAACTACTGAAGTTAATCTCACAGAAATATTCCTCAAGTAAGTATTATCTATTCTATTTTTTAATTGTTTGTCTTTAAAAAAAACTGTGCTTGTGATTTTAATTTTACTATAAAACAGACAGAGGGTTTGTTTTTTTCTTTTTAAAAATCTTTATGATCTCCATGAATATAATATGTTTTAATATAACGTAATTGTTATTGCTTCAGGGACTTAAACATACCAAGCGGCGATGGATTGATGAGCGTAAGAAAGGCTGGTATTGCCTTACTGTGTCACCTGGACAGACTAGGAGCGCCTTTACTACCGCCCTTAAAAGGCTTTGTTACTGTAAGTATCTTAAGTATAGCCAACATTTACATAGTGGTGCCGATTCCCTTGTTCACAAACTAAACTAAATTTAAGTTCCGTGCATCTTTTTCTTTCTATTTCATTAAGAAAAGGACAGAAGATAAATTTTAGTTTAGTCCTGTATTAATTTGACAGGACTAAACTGTAGAAATAGAAAGAAAAAGATGCACTGAACTTAAATTTAGTTTAGTTTGTGAACAAGGGAATCGGCACCAATATTTAGAAAAAAATAAAACATAAAAATACTGAAACATTTCTTGTGTTATTTTTTTAAGTGTACAGAATCCGCGCAAGAAGTAGTGTCAGTTGGTTCAGGACCACTTCATTTGGGAACTCTAAGGATTCAACAAATAGCGTGTGCTGAGAAATTAGCTTTGTTACTGACTCACGATGGTGCTGTTTACACTCTGCCGTATGATAACATGACGCCGCAACTAGTTCCAGGTAAACTTGGAAAAGTTTAGATATAACTTAAAAAAAAACACTTTATTCTTGAAACCAACAAACAAACAAAAAATTACATACAGAAAAGTGCCCTTATCTCAAGTCCATGTGTAGCTATAAAAAACAGTCATGGGGACTGCCGAAAGAAGTGAAAACTTTGGTATTAGCGCCATCTATATTCTATAGCCCAGCACTACACGAATCCATAAGGCCTCGCGCAATTTGGATGCATTTTCGTACGAATTTTATTCATGCGAACACAGACGAACACGCGCGAACGATCCCAACCTTCCAAGTACTAAGGAAGTGCGCAGACTGAGTGCGAGTTAGTCGTACGTATACTTACTTACGTTTAGTTCCGACCGCGACGTCCGAAAACAATCTGAACTTGTTGGCATTTTTTCGTGCTTTCAATGCGATATCACCGGAACACTACCTATTTGACGGAGATAAAAGTATTCAGTGTGCGCACTCAATTCGTACGACCACGGACGTACGTTTACGTACGATAGAAATTCGTGTCCAAAGTGCGCGCGGACTAAGTTTATCCCCCTACCAAAAATCGCTCAACAAGCCTAAAGAAGTTTTCACTTAAAACACATCTGTATTCATAAATATGAATTTCTTGATAAGTACGTCTGATGCTCCTTGGGAAATTTGCTTTGCTACCAAATTTGATTGGACTTCTTTCCAGCAAGAGTTATCTGAAATTCCAATATTTTCTAAATATTATGTCCCTTCAACAGGTCTTGAAAGTAAAACAATCACGCAAATATCGTGTCACCCCGCTGGCCGGCACTTCTTGTGCTGTTCATCGTGTGGTGGAGTGTGGTCATGGGGATCTGGTGATGATGGACGGCTCGGACATGGTGACACTGCGCCTAGGGATGCACCAGCGCATCTACACCATCTATCTCACCATGAGATCGTGAGAGTTTCTGCGGGTGCTGCTTGCAGGTACTTACGCTTACCTAGCACTAAATCAGTGAGCTTATTGCTGTCCAAAACATGCTTTATCAGGCCATAGGATAAAGCAAATAAAACTGTCTCCAAACAACCCATCTTGGCTCAAATAACTTAACCTATGACCGCCCCAGTCGGATTAATACAACAAATGTTTTTCTGCCCGTGCCGCCTCAGTCGATTTATACGACCGAGAACCATGTTCGTGTTTTGTATTTTATTTAATTGCACGATCTTATTAAATATAAAACCAAGCGGTCAATAGGTTAATTGCTCTGAATGCTGTATGGTTGAACTGCATATTTGATTTGCTTAACAGTTTGACAGATCAATAAAGCTCCATAAGCACAGGCTGTTTTATTTTTTCTTTTATAATTGAGTCACTTGTTTTCAGTGCTGTGATAACATCTCGAGGCGCTCTATACACTTGGGGTCGAGGTGCACAAGGCCGCCTAGGTCACGGTACTATTGAGAACTGCCTCACGCCGCAACCTGTCTCCTTCAACGCACACAATATTGAACGAGTCATCGATGTCGCGTTAGGTAACACGCGACGTTTAATATTACTATAAAATAATAAATAAATAATAATCGATTTGAAGATAAAAAAACAAAATAAAGTGCTGTCAATACAGATATTGGTGCAGTCTGAAGCTATTAGTACCTATAGTAAGAAGTTAAAGCCCTGGCTGAAGGCTTTAATTTATTAAGGCTTCCCAGGGAAGCCTGGTTAAGGAGCCAATAACCTCTAAGATTACTACGACATAAAAAAAAACAGAAGCCCTGCAGAAGTAAGCTGAGATCTAATGAAATATATTTTATATTAAATATTTTTATGCATGTTCGTAATATTGCCTGACTCAAAAGCGATTTCGGTATATTTGGAAAATGGCGGAGCCATTGATGTTGAAGTCAGTTTTACACATAGGTACATACATTCACGCCTTCTTCCCATGGGAGTAGGCAGACACTACAGAACGCCACCTGCTACGATCCTTACATACTCTTTTTGCTTCACGTTCATACATCGGGTCATACACGCACGCAACTCAGTTTTCTTAATATTTATTCCTTCTCTAGGTTGGGGTGAAGCTCAAACTCTGTGCTGTACGTGGGAAGGCGCGGTGCAAGTGTTTGGAGACACAGAGGGTGGAGTCCCGCGCACTCTGACGTCACTATCGGTGTTGAGGATCAACCGTGTTTACACCGGAGAACATTGGCATGCTGCTCTTACTGATGCGTAAGTTATTCTAAACTAGAACTATAACAATAACATTCTCCTTATTTGTCTAATGTAATTTAATACGCCATATTATAATGAGACAAGAAAATTTTAAAATACAACCAGTAAAGATTGTACGCTAAGAAACTCCGCTCTTGAATTTATTGTATCATGTTTTATAAAATGTGTGCCTATTTTGTATCTTAGTCTGGTTAGCAATTTCTTAACAATGCGTGTTTTTTTTCAGCGGCCATGTCTACACTTGGGGAAAAGGCGAAAGCTATCGTCTCGGTCATGGCAATCTCGAAAACGTAAAGATTCCGAAAATATTGGATGCATTACAAGGTAAATAATTATTCCAGAAGTTCTCCTTTGCTTTTCTAGTTTAAGATTATACTAATGAATTTTTATATTTTCTAGGTATAAGAGTAGTAGAACTTTCTCTGGGCTCGACTCACGGCGTCGCTCTGACGTCAGAAGGTGCATTGTACGCTTGGGGCACGCACGAGCGCGCACAAATAACGAGACCGGTGCCGCAACTGTTGCAAGTACTCAACCCTTCCTTTAAGGCTCACGGTAAGTTTATCTGATGAAGATAGCGGGTAACAGTTTTAGGTAGAAATAACTATTCAAAACCTCTAGTATAATTTGAATACCCAATTAATTTATGAAAAAAATATTCAGCAGCTGGCTTATAGGCCTCCCATATCAAGTCAGCACATCTGAAATAGTCCGTTAATATTTTTTTAATACTTCTTCAGGTGTTTCTAGTGGCCCTGCACAGATTTTAGTATGGAGTGAAGAAAGTCCTAGAGATCTGCCATCTTCCTTGCCCTTCGTCATTGATTTATCTGAAAGCACTTTCAAGTAAGTAACTAAATTAGTATCTAATTTTCGTCACCAAATACTTAGAAAATTTACTCATGTAGTTGTACTCTTTTGCAGACTTCTAGAGAGATTATTGAGGATAGTAGTCGAACAAAGCAGCTCCGCAACAATAAAGGAGGTCGAATGTATGGCTATATCCTGCCTGAATCTATTGAGACTACAAGTAAGTGACACAACCAAATCTGTATCACAAACATACATGTTTGTTTTGGTTTTCTTTTTTTTGGTGGCCAGTGCTACATAATTCAATTTTCAAAAATTCCATTTATATTCAAGGTGCAAGCATGGCAATGTTCCCGTGGCCCCGAACCCGATGACATGGAAGGCGAACCTCGTTCTTGGTGCAATGGCGTGCATACTGCTTTGGTCGCCTTAGTGGAAGGCCGAGCGGGGGCGGGGGCGGCGACTGCGGCGAGACGGGCGTTGGCTGCGGCTTGGCCTTTGTTGTTGCCGACACCGCAAGTGAGGGCGCATCATCTTATTACGTTACTGCCTCAAGGTGAGCTAAGTATAAAACTACAATAGAATATTATACGATAGCATATATGTTATATTTAAAGGCAAGTGGTAGGGTACGCCGTAATTTTACGGCGTTTACGCACGCACAAAAGTCTGCGTATAATGTTTTCCGTTACATTAATTAATGTAACAACTTAAGTATTGATAATTATTTCACAAACGAATCAACCATTGTCTACAGGATCAGTACCAGCTAGCGCAGGCGCAAGATTTATGACAGAACTACTAGTTTGGTCTCTACTCGGCGGCGGTGGATTGCGTGACGCGTTACGCAACGCGTTGCAGGCTCACTCTGTAGATGCGTACAATCATCTACAACTTGATGCGTATGTATAATGATTACAACTTTATGGAATTTTTATTGAAGTAAAAAATTCTTTAGGTGCGTTGGGCATTTTTGAGATGGGACTAAACCATTGGTTTCGCGACTTGCTACCGACACCGTGGAGAAAAGACATCAACACATTGATTTCCGCAGTGCGTGGAGTAAAAGACATCAACGCGTTGATTACCGCGATGCCGATTTTTTTTTTTTCTAATTTTCACTTCTGTTGGCACTCTCGGAGTGCCACTTAATTTTTATAATTTATTTTTTATTATCCTCAACGGGGTAACTCTTCGCCTGCATCTCACCTGATGGTAAGTGATGATCAGGCCGAAGGTGGAAACGAGCTTCACCCGGAATCCTCAACCACAGAGGAACTGGCTATCTTACCTCTAACTGCCGAAAACTCAAACTCAAACTCAAACTCAAAGCATTTATTTCAAATAAACCAATTACAGGTACTTTTGAATTGTCAAGGGGTCGGTCAGTCAGAAAGATGAAGCTAGTTGCCCATTCCAAAGCGTAGTAGGTACCTATGGAGAAGAACGGGCAAGAAACTCCACGGACACTCTTTTAAATAAAAAAAAAATTGTTACAAAATATTGGTTACATTATTCATGTTGAAATTATACATGTGAGAACAATGTAGAAAGACGTGCACGTTAAAAGCGTCCGTAACTAAAAACAAAAATAAAAACAATTCAAAAATTTAAATAAACCGTGGCAGCTAAGAGATGACCAGTCCCTACTGACGGCGCCCGTTCACGAACATGACGCATGGATCAGCACCATTTAGCTCAACCATTTTGAAGGGAACTTAATGATCCAACACACACGCCACCATCAGCGAGACATTTGAGTGAGCATGACACTCTCAGCCGCCAGGGCACATTCAAGTCAATGAAAGACGTACCCAGGTAATGGTAGCTTTATGGAATGTACGTGGTCACAATGCCCACACATGTGATATGCAATTATACAATACAAAGAGATTGAATTTATACAAAGAAAGATAGTTTTTACAATCTTCATCAGCCGCAACAACACTTTCGAATGCTCATCAATTAATTTATGTGCCCTTGTGGAGCTGGACCAGCGCTAAGCCAAGCATTTTTATCAGCGATGTAATCCCCCAACTTATAATATGCTTGGCAGCATAGTGTGCGTTTTATACAAGATTTAAATTTCGTTTCGTTCAGTTGGAGTATGTGGGGAGGTATTTTATTATAACATTTTAAACAGTACCCCATGAAGGATGAGTCTACTTTAGCCAGTCTGAAACCCGGTTGAACTAATTGGTCCCTATTTCTAGTCCTATAATTGTGTCTATCACCTCTTTTACTGAAAAGACTTAGATGTTTCCTTACATACATGATGTTTTCATAGATATATTGACAAGGTACCGTCATGATGTTAATATCTTTAAACAGTTCCCTTAGAGAATCGCGTCTGCGGAGGCCATATATTGCTCTGATGGCTCTCTTCTGCAGAATAAAAATAGACTCGATATCTGCCGCCCGTCCCCATAGTAAAATACCGTAAGACATAATACTATGGAAGTAACTGAAATAGACTAGTCTCGCGGTATCTACATCAGTAAATTGACGGATTTTTCTCACAATGCAACATAACAATGCTGTTAACATTGTTGTTTTGGCGACAGACTTAAATAAGATGGTGGTAGCTAGCCAGGCGGACTCAGAACAAAAACAAAACAGGACGAGCTACACCCAATAAAATCAAACAACCAAAACAACCAAAATCCAAAACCACAAAACACCAAAACCAAAAATAAACCAAAATCAAAAAAAAAAAAAACAAAAAAAAAAAATCTAAAAAAAAATCATATCGTATCGTATTCATTATTTAATAGGGAAACTGTTTCAGGGACAATGATCAAATTGATATTGTAACTGGGCAACGTGGATCACCCCCTGCAACTGCAGGCGATGACACTGATACTGTAACAGGTTTGTGTGTTTAAATCATTTCTACAAAATTCTGATAATACATACTTGCTTAGCAGAGTTTTAAAATAATGTATTTTATCATTTTTGTAGGATGCCCAGAAGAATATCAAATAACCAACGCGACATCATCAGATAAAGGAGCATCTGTTCCTTTAATGCACTTGGTAAGTTTGATAATAATTTATAACGTAAGAAATTTAAATATGTCATGTTTTAAGTGAAAATATAAATGAGTTTATTATTCAAACTCAAACTATTTAGTTCAATTAAACCATGACACTTGAATTTTCAAGGAGGCGGTCAGTCAGAAAGCTGAAGTTAGTGATTGATAATTAGGACAGCTAAGCGTAAAAGCGCTTTCATATCATGACATCGCTGATTAATCATCCAAGTAATCAATACCATCTTTTATTTTATTAACAGGTAAAACATCTAATTCGCAACACCTCCTGCCAGACTCAGATGCATATAAACGCTATAATGCACGGCGATACAAGCAAGACGGACGATCCTAAAGGACACGACACCGTCAGTCCTAGCTGTGATCTACTCATACGATTCCAAAGGTAAACAACCAATCGACAAATTGATGTTATTTCCATTAAAAAATTATTAACTTTACCGCAGTGTAAATTAAGTTGATTTCAGAATGAGTACCTAACTACCTACTATTGAAAAAGTCATAAAGGAGAACATTCACCATCTATACATTTTTGGGCTAAATGTGAAATTACCGGCCAAAAAAAAAAATATATATTCCGTTAGAACATGTTATTCTCTTCACTTTTCACTATGGACCAAATCAGTAGGGCCATTCCCTGCGCTGTTATATGAGTTTGAAAAATACTATTTTCAGTATGTTTTAGATAAAAGAATAACAGTAATCTAATTATAGTAATAGCTTACTCTTAAAGTAAGTTACTCTTAAAACGTCGTGAGGAACTGGCATGTCCTAGTCCCAAAAATTCGAAGACATGTGGCATCTACCAACCTGCACTGGGCCCGCGTGGTGGATTGCGGCCCACACCTCTCACTACGAGGACGCCTGTATCCCAGCAGTGGGAAAATTATAGGCTGATTATGCTTATACTATTGTTCTCAGGTTACTATTTTGCGAAGCCATGTGGTTACGAGGGGGTCGAAGTACTAGAGGCGGCGTGCGTGCACTTATCACACAATACATAGAGCTACTAGCTGAGCACGTACAATCTACTCTGTGTTCGTTCACGAGGGCTGTGCATAGAGCGGATAATACGCAGCTTATAGCGTTGTGTGAACTTGTGGGTGCTGATATTGTTGGTAAGGAATAAAATATAATTTATTAAAGATACGAAAGATTTTTGTTTGTGGCTTAGTAATAACAGCCGCACGGGTCGATCGATCTGTTTAAACTACGCTTGCCACAGTTTGTTCATGGATGGGATCTTTAAATACCAAGACCCCTCCGTGCCTCGGAAAGCACATTAAGCCGTTGGTCCCGGCTGTTATTTGTAGATCTTTGACAGTTGTTACGGGTCGTCAGAAGCCGGAAAGTCTGACATCCAGTCTTACCAAGGGGTATCGTGTTACCCAGTGACTGGGTTGTGGAGGTCAGATAGGCAGTCGCTCCATGTAAAATAATGGTATTCAGTTGCATCCGAAAGATTTTTGTTCAAAGTCTTCTGGAGGCCCTGATCCCTTGGTATTTTTTGTTCAAATATTAAAGGCGTTTATTTTGTTGAGGTTTTTTTTATGTTTTGAACAATCGTCAACGAAGAACAATGAATACCTCATATCATCATTTATTATTACGAAATGACGTTTGACCAAAGATTTAAGTGCATCAAAATATTTCTACATTTCTCAGGCCGCGTCGTCAGTGAGCTAGGTGCCTGGGTAGGCGCGTGCGCAGCCCGTTCCCCATGTGGTCTAGCTGACTCAGCAGACTCTCTAGTGAAGATAGCACGCGCTTGTGATGACTCTGCCAAGTCTCTGCCGTCTGCTGCCAAGTTAGACGCTGACCTGCTGGGCTGGCCAGGACTAGTGTCCAAGAAACATCAGCTTAAGAACAGTGTTATTCGCAAGTAAGTAATCCGTCATATAGCTCTCTGTGAAGATAGCACGCGCTTGTGATAACGCTGCCAAGTGTCGGCCGTTTGCTGCCAAGTTAGACGCCGACCTGCTGGGCTGGCCAGGACTAGTGTCCAAGAAACATCTGCTAAGAACAATATTATTCGCAAGTAAGTAAACTATCTATTAGAAATGTAAAATGCAAAATTCATAATTCAAAAGTCATTTATTCAAACTAGGTTGAGAATCAGCACTTTTCGAACGTCAAAATTACATAAGACAGTCCCCCAAAAACGCCCACCCTTCACCACTTCCTAGTGCCTTTAGCTGGGAAGAAGAAGTGGCGCAACAAACTCCCCAGCAGCACAGCTGTCTGTTCAAGTTAGAGAATGATTCTATACAATAGTATACAAAATAACCTACATTATGCAACACAAAACATAATTCAAATGATAAATTATAGGCCATATGTCAGCTAGCACACGCCAATATACCAACCAAAAACATCGAGGACTATACTCAAGCATTATTTAAAAAAATTAAAAGAAAATAAAACTAAACGTAAACAGAACTAAATATCTAAATAAAAGCCTCCAGACATAAAGGGCGTGCCCGCTTACATAAAGCTGTAATTGGCAGTTATAAATGATAAACTAGGACCATCGAGATAAAAAAAAAATGAACAGTTAATTACTAGTAACAATAACAAAACCATGATCAGCAAGACGACCAGTCACCACAAGCAGCACCCGTTCACGAGCATAACGCAAAGATCAGCCATTACCCCCCTCGCCATATTTGAGGGAAGGAGGCAACCCGACCCCCGACGCTACCGCAAGCAATGACATCTAAGGGAGCATGACGAACTTGCTGCCGGTTGCTCAGGCAAAAAATAATATAATCAATTGTCGAGGTCGCTAGCTAACCACAAATTGCAATACAACTCATAACAAAAACATTGTAATGAGTAGATTATGTCAACAATAAAATAAAATAAAAATAAATTGACTCGTTAAAAAATAAATAAAAAATTGAATAATAAATTCAAATAAAATAAACAATTAAATAAACTCATATAAACTGTCAGTAGGTAAGCTAATTCTGGAGAAAGAACATAAACATTGTCTTGAGTTAATCACAGCGACCAACTATTCTTATCATTTAAGTAGTCGTTGATACAATAGTATGCCTTTGAACAGAGGTTGGATTTTACTTTAGTTTTAAACGCATTAAAAGGCAAATCTAGCAAAGAAGAGGGTAGCTTGTTATAAAAGGTTATACCAAGCCCAACAAATGAGTTATGAACCTTATGAAGCCGGTGAAAGGGAGCTCGTAGTTTGTCCTTATTTTGAGTGTTAACATTGTGAATATCACTGTTTTTAGTGTAAAGTGTATATTTTGCCTAATATATAAGATGTTGGCGAAAATGAATTGTGATGCCACCGTGAGAATACCAACATCTTTAAAAAAATCTCTTAGAGAAACTCTGGCACCTAGCTGGTAAATTGCTCGAACTGCTCGTTTTTGAAGAACAAATATATTTTGAATGTCAGCGGCTTTACCCCACAGCAGAATACCATAGGACATAACGCTATGAAAATAACTAAAATAGACTAACCGAGCTGTATCAACGTCAGCGTATTGTCTTACTTTCCTGACAGCATAGGCGGCCGAACTGAGCCTTCCCGCTAGGCTTGATATATGTGGGCCCCACTGAAGTTTGGCATCTACTGTTATGCCCAGAAAAACTGCCGAGTTCACAGTTTCAAGCACCTCTTTATCTAAGACGATGTTGGGTCCTAGATTTCTAACATTTGGTAGAGCGAATTTTACACATTTCGTTTTCTTGGCATTGAGAACTAGGTTATTTGTCGTAAACCAATCCGTAACCATTGAGAGAGCACTGTTTACGTCGTCAAAATCTTGTCTATTCCTGTCTACTTTAAAAATAAGAGAGGTATCATCTGCAAACAGTACAACGTTACAGATATCCTTTAAATAAAAAGGTAAGTCATTAATATATACTAAGAATAAGAATGGACCCAGTATTGAGCCTTGAGGTACACCTAACTGAACTGGTAGCCCGGAAGATTTCACACCATTAACATCTACACATTGGAACCTATTATGTAAATAAGAATTTATTACTTTAAGAGCTTCGTTTTGGACACCGTAATGACGTAGTTTATGCAAAAGTGTGTCATGGTGCACGCAATCAAAGGCTTTGGAGAGATCACAGAAAACTCCAATAGCATTTTGCGAGTTCTCCCATGCGTTAAATATGTGTTTCAGCAGAGCAACACCCGCATCTGTGGTCGAACGACCTTTTGTAAAACCATATTGTTCATCATGAAGAAGTCTGTTTAAATTAAAATGTCTTAGCAACTGCTTGAGTATTAACTTTTCAAATATTTTACTGAATGCAGGTAAGATAGAGATAGGCCTGAAATTGCCAACGTCATTTTTGTTACCCGATTTAAATAATGGTATGACTTTACTACTCTTCATGAGGTCAGGAAAAGTTCCTAAATCAACACATTTATTAAAAGTTACAGCTAAATACTCTTGTCACGATATAGATAGTGCAATCCACGAGGACGCGCCCCACTCCGCGATTACTGTACTGTTAGCTGAACTCTAGTACGGCGCGGAGCCGAGTGGGGCGCGTCTTCGTGGATTGCACTATCTATATCATGAAGTGAACTCAGGAAATAGCTGATGTTCTTGGCTACTTTGGAATGGCAACATTATTAGGCTATATTATAAACTAGCTGCTGCCTGCGGCTTCGCCCGTGTATACAATAATTCGTTTTCTAAAATAAAAGCAAAGCCTAAGTTGCTCCTTATAACATCAGCTATCTGCAGTGAAAGTCCCGTCAAAATCGGTGCAACCGTTTTGGAGATTTGCCAGAACAAAAGCAGACAAAAAATTTTTTTTTTTTTTTTTTTTTTTGTTATAAAAACCGTATATACTTTCATAAGCATTTAGTAAAAAGCTGTTATTTTGATATTACAAACAGACACTTCAATTTAATTTATTTGTATTATTTTGACATTACAAGCAGACACTTAGATAATTAATTTTGATTTAATTGTTCTGTCGCCTGCTTGATGGAGACAGGTATATAACTCTACTAGACTTTCATTTTAAAACCTCGACGATTTCCATGCATTATCATTTTCAAATACAAAATAAAATTAACCATTATTATTTTTATAGATGTGATCTCCAAAACCACACAAAGGAAGGCGGTTCCTGGGTTGTGATAGCCGGCCACGTTTTCGACGTCGAAAACTTCGAGTGCGAGAGCGCGAGTACCGTCGAAATGATAAGAAAACTTCGTGGTTCCGATGCGACGGCCGCTATGAGTGTGGAGCCACATGCTGCGTATCTGTCCAGGGTTACCGAGAAATGTGTGGGGCTGTATGCTGATCAGATATACAGTTATAGATGCTATGTGAGTATATTTAGTTAGTGACTGTAGTTATCAATGTGGTTAAGAAGTAATGCAGTATAAGTGAAAACTTGGACAAGATCGCCTTGGTGGAAGAAAAATACTTGTACAGAACATTGGTCTGTAATCTAAATAAAGAGCACAATCGCGTTTACAAAATGAAAGAAACTTCCAAAACCTTTAAAGTAAAAATACTTGCATAGAACATTGATCCGTAACGTAATATAAATAAAAAGCACAATCGCGTTTACAAAAATGATGTGTCGGTAACGGTGTCGCGAGTTCAATTGTTTTTTTTTTATCTCAAAAATGCCCATCGCGCCAAAAGAAGTTTTAATTTCAAAAATCTTTGTACCTAAATAAGTTTGACAAGGGAAAACAAATAATAATTGTCGAAAAAGTCATAGTTCACAACACTTCATACTTGAGTACCCTATCCTAGATTAATTTACATGTATTGCCACTGAATCAAGTATCTACTTTAGCGTTATGTAGTCCTAGTTGATTTTTTATTGACTGTTGTAATAAAAAAATCTAAATAAAAATCTGATGCAATGGAATTTGAACTTTATCACGTGTATTATTAAGTTGTACATCATTAAGTTGTGTTCCCAAAACTTAATTATCTGAGACTCTGAATTCAAATATAATTAATTTAGAGTTTCGGCAGGATTAAATTGACTAAACGATCATTAAAAAATACAGTAGACGTGGATGTATTTAGTAACCTAAATAGTAGGTTACTAAATATAATAATCCACGTCTATTGTATTTTATAATGAATTTCCGCAAGGTCACGCCTGAATCTATTAACTATCTAAACGATTATTGTTTGTACAGGAAAGTTCAGCAAGTCTCCGCACCTACCACATACTATCAACATGTGCGTTTAACGTAGCTGTGGGTCTGACACAATGCGGCTCACGCCTGGCACGCTCGCTACCAGTACAGCAGGCCGAAAGAGATGCTGCGCCCTATGCCGCCGCTGTTTTTTTGAGAGGAGGCCTGCAGGTTTGTGCTCTTCCACTATACAAAACGATTAAATGAAAGATGTATATCCGCGAATTACAGCAAATAGATTACTACCACCAAACACGCAGCGTCTGTAAATATATCTTGGAAAAAAAAACAATTTTTTATCATGTTACCAAGAACATTGTAACATGTTTCCCGCAAAAAACAATGTAACAATGTTGATGAAGTTGTACAATGTTGTTCAACTTTTGTTTCCCCTGATTACGGAGCTTACGGTCTTACATTTTCACAGGTTCCACAACTCACAAATCCCTTCGACGAAGAAAAAGCTGAGGCTCGCAGTGGATCTTCCACTGGCGGTAACAGTCCGGCCGGAGATGCGCCTCTACCGACGCGAACGTCCCGCCCCCCTCGCCCCCCGCCCCGGGTTAGCGTCGCGCAGTCGTCTGCGAGAGCTGAAGCATTACTACATGCACTTGCTGAACCGAAGTTACACGTAAGTAATTGTATTGCCCTAAGCGTCTAGTGTCACCGGTAGCGGGACGTCACGATCTAATGTTGAGAGTGAAAAAATATATCCATTGTATGGTTTATTTCAATGAATATGTTTACAACTTCTGTAAAAATGTATGTGTAGCGGTTACACCGCCACATACGAACTACGCATCATAGATCAATCCTGCATCGCGCAGTTAGAGTTTACCGAGCGATCGACATACATACAAGATTCCGACTTCAAGCCGTTGGGCAGTTGCCCGCCAGACAACACCCGTCTGGTCGGAGGATTCTTCCTTTTCTATGGTGGATGAGTGAACTTTACACCCTGTTCCTCATACCCCTAAATATGTGCACTTCAGAACAAATAAATAAGTAAATGTGCAGTTTCCCGTTGCCGTGTAAGTACAGTCAGACTGTACACTTTACGTAGAAAGAGAAAAGAAAGAAAATCGTTTATTTATACACAAATTGAGTACCTATTAAGTCGTAATCGTAATCTTCGATCTTTAAGCCGGATTTACATTATGGAAGCTAGCTGCGCATACTAAGGCTAAGCGCGCACTACGAATTTTAATCGTTGCGGATAATAATCGCTAAACTGTGAACAATACCAATATACTAGAGTACGCGCACTGCGAAAAAAAAATCGTTTGCGCGTAGGAATTATGATCATTGGCGATTTTATTTCGCAGTTTGAAAAAATCGCAACGAAGAAAATTCGTAGTGCGCGCTTAGCCTAAGTTATTCATTGATAGTGTCACGTATAAACAGATAATAATTTACACGTGATAATCAATGGATTACCACGTGATGATCAATGAATAACTAATTTTGCGCAACTAGTTTCGTAATGTAAGTCCGGCTTTATATAACGACACGTGATCATTTCGCGCAACCGGCGCAACCAAACTTCCGACACCGAAAAAACAAAAACCTATCAACTCCTTATGGTTTTGATTTTCTAGGATCCACTAGCACTCCATCTTTGGTGGGCGTGTGAGAGACGTGAAGGTTGCGCTCCACATTTTCCACCAGAACATCCGCTTGAAGAGCTGCGTCGAGCGCTGTTAGCGGCTTTATTATACCATGCTGGTCTGAAAGAACATGCGCTGGCGACTGCTATGGCGGGTAAGATTATAGTTCAAGAACATGAAGTCTACCTTTGTACAGTTTTTGATGTTCAACATCTGTAGCGGTGGGTCAGACCGACAATTGGCGTAGCGATGCCGCGCTAACAGTGCCAATGCCAAACCAACGCCAACACCAATGTTGGCGTCGGTAAACTATCATTTTATGCATATTACCTGTACACAATAATTTTGATGTTTCACATCTGCCAGACGTCCCGCGACGCGCATTTTTTTAAATTAATTGATGAAAAATTTAAACAGAATTAATACAAAAAAAAAAAAAATCTTATCGTAAAAAAATTGGCTACCAGCTTAAATGATTGTTTACAATGGTTTATTTGACAAACTTTTCTGAAATAGCAAATAGTGTAGCAGTGTTTACGGTAATGTTGATCGACCTTAATCGATTCAGGATATAAAAATAACTTGATATGTTTTAGAAATGGAAAAAGGCGAAGTAAAACTATCACCTGCGATGTCTGAAATCGTAAAAGCTGTTCAGCAAAGTAAATGGACTTTAATGAGGACGAGACAACAGCTTTCACGTGGTTATAAAGAGGTATGTTACTGATGCAATCCATTAAAATACTTCTTCGAATCTTTAGTACAGGTTTTACTATAGCTTCACATGTATGTCTAGGTATGCGCAGCTCCTCTAGAAAGGGCGCGATTCCTTCTTCACGAAGTTCGCGCAGCCATGTCTCCCGCTGTATCAGCATTGCACGCACGACCGCCGTCCCATCGAGCGCCTACTGCCAAGAAAATATTCCAGAAAGTAATGCGGGCTGCTAAAACGCCTGGATTCAGTAAATGGTAACAATAATAGTTCTGTAGCGACTGTAGCTTTTATTACATCATTGTTTATTGCTTGAAAACTTTTAATACAATTGCGAAATAATTTCGATATATTTTTGTTACAGCTTCGAAACAACGAAAGATCTCAGAAACAGACAAAACAGTCTTAGCAAAAGTATGTTCAAGGCTACAAGCAGCCTTCTACAGGGTGATGCACTCCTCATAAAGTCATCCATTGCCCAAGCTTCAAAAACGCCCGAAGATGCTCCGAGCATCGTAGTCGAACCTTCTAAAGGACACAACGAAACCCCTACAGCCCCTATAAAAGACCAAATGCTTAGATCAAAAGTAACTCTAAAAGTCAAAGACAAACCCTTAGAAAAAGACTTAAAGAATGCGTCAAATAATGACGATATGAAAAACGAAAGTCGTGGCGACAGAGACAAAGGAGACAGAGACGATGTGTTAGACAAAGACAACGATGATAAAACGCCAACGAACGAAATGTCGATTAGCTCGATTAACGATATTACCGATAACTCGATTCTCAAAGAATCGATGGAGAGTGAGAAGCAAGTTATGTTGCTGGCTGATGATCTGAAGACTGATTTGATTATGGCTGATGAAGAAAAGGACGATGATAATTCTGAGAGGAATAAGTTTGTTAATGCGTGGGTTTCGAGACTTGCGTGTGAAGAGAAAGGTAATCCTTTACTTTTCTTTCGATTATTTTATTTGAATACTAACTTCTGCCCGCGACTTCGTCCGAGCTTATAATCTTCCTCAAGAATTGGGCTATCCAATGCAAAAATAATTTTTCGAATCCGAGTGGTATTTCCGGAGATTATCCCTTCCATACAAACTTACAAACAAATTTTACTTCTTTATTATAGTATAGATAGAACTGGCTTTTACGTCTTCGCTCCCGTGA
Source organism: Agrochola litura (assembly GCA_949152395.1). Taxonomy (NCBI): domain Eukaryota; kingdom Metazoa; phylum Arthropoda; class Insecta; order Lepidoptera; family Noctuidae; genus Agrochola; species Agrochola litura. Next base: position 19,568,730 of record OX424493.1, read on the forward strand.
TTTATTCCACAGGAACCGGGCATATTTTTCTTGGTAAAAATTTGCCTAAACCATAATCTGCCTATAATGTTCCTACTGCTGGAACACATGCTTCCTCTCTGTGAGAAGGAGTGGGCCATAATCCACGCAGGCCCAGTGCGGGTTGGTGGATGGCCGGATTCCTCACGATGTTTTCCTTCACCGTTTTGAGAGCAGTGTTGATGAAAATAAATTAAAAATATTTTTTACACAAAGTAAAGTACAATAGACGTGGATATATTTAGTAATCTGTTCCGCTTAGCTGTTTCTAAAGAGCCTTAAAAAACTCCTGAAAGAAATCGACACGTGTTTCACCTCTCAACGAGGCATCCTCAGGATGACGATTGACTTGTCGCGAATCCGAACACAGCGTGTTGCCACACCGAGTATTGAACGCAGAGTGAGACTATGTAGATATAGTTTATACTATATCTGTATAGTCGACCTCGTAAATGCTTGCACGACACACAATGACAAGGTTTATTCGTGTATGTGACAGTTAGATAGTTTCAACCATTGTCAAGTTTCAATTTACTAGGAAACGTTGTCAAAAGCAATTATGACTACATAAAAAGTCGGCTCCTTTACTACGCGAAAGTAGGACAAATAAACAAATCATCAAACAGACTTTCATTAAAAATATTAGTAGGATTCATTCAATGATGTTCTTCTGTTTTAGATTTATATTGGTTGCTAGAAGAGGTGACTCAAGAACAACAAGGTTTGACAATAGCCATTATTGACTTCGTCATGACTGAAAACCCCTGTGATATAGACATACTAAGAAGAGCGTTGTATTGTCAGGTATGACTGCTGCACATAATTATAAACTTTATGCATTTTGGATAAGGTTGAATATTGCATTTTATCGTGAATAACTAAATAAAATTGAATTTCAACTCTATCTTCTAAGTTATATGGTTCAATTTCAGGTACAAAGAGCAGAAATAAGAAAGAATGGGTACTGCATGATCAATAGTATTCTCAACTCGTCACAGACGATGTCTGATAGCGTTAAATACGCGGCCCTCGCCGGTTTATTAGGCGCCTGTATGGCAGAAGCCGTTCCATATATGCCATTAAAACCTACCATACCATTGACGCACCCATTGATTGGCATAGAATCTGTGATACCGTACTCTAAGTATATGGTATTATTAGAAAGGTCTAAATTGATGGATTATATACTAATAGAGTTGAAAGCGCGGGTTTTGGAGGGAGAACATACTCAGGCGCTGCCGTTGAAAATGAGCGCGAATTATGGCGCGCATGCGTTGCTGAATCGGCCTTCGAGAGCCAGGTAAGATTATGTATGCTTATGTGTCATCGCAGGGTCCGTGCTGTGCAATAAATAAGTTGAAATACACCGTTTATAACGATTTCGCTTTAAACGACGTACCGGTTATAACGAGGAAATTTAGAGGACCCAGCATTTCTGTTAACATAGAGTTTGGTTATAATGACTATCGGCTATAACAACCGTAATCCGACGGTCCCATCGAAGTCGTTATAAACGGTTTTAAGTGTACATTCCTTAAAAAATACTTTTTATTTACGAAATCGGTACACTATACAGGCTGTCAGAGACATCGACGCGAAAACTGTTATCATGGATTCAGTACATGATTCTGAATCCCGCTGCGTTGAAATTTTTTGTCGGTTATTAAAAAAAAATCTGCTGTTTCATAGAAAAATGCAATACGTACGCTGTCAAAATGTATGGAACAACAGATTTTTTTTATGCTCCATATATTTAACCCTATATACGATTGATGACTTACAAAATGTTTATTTGTACGGACTATCATGTTTTCTTTCAGGTTCTTGATAACACTTCTATCACTTCTCATAGAGGGGTGTCAAGGTCCAGAATTGGAGCAGCTAATTAATGGTGGAGCTTTAAGCTCTTGCCTAACTTTACTGAAACAAATCGGAGGCGATACATCTCAACTTACATCTCTAATATGTAATGGATTAAAGTCGAAATGTAAGTAACGTCACATATTAGTACAGATGGTTCATTCCACAAAATCATTTAAATAAAAAGTGTCTCTTGCAACGACACAATAAAGTGCAATTCAGGTCGCACAGCGCTAATTACCTACAATTTTATTCAGCTAGAAGTTGCCTCTCTCTTTCTATCGCGTAACTCATATCTTCTGACTACGTTACGCTTGTAGCTTCGTAAATTAAATTATCTGGCGAAACTTCACAAACGATCAATGGGCATCTTGAATACAGATTTTAATTTTCTTTCAGCCGATTGTCTCATAATATTCGAAGACGAGAGACTAGGTGCACGGGCTCGCGGAGCTTCGTTGTCTGGTCCTGAACTAGCTTCATTGATGAAGATCGGTACTCGAGTAGTGAGAGGCAAAGATTGGAAGTGGGGTGATCAGGTAAGCATAAACTATTATTATCAACATAATCTGTGAGATGATTGCCTCGTTGGTCTAGTGGTCGCAAGCGCTACTGCTGAGCATGAGGTCCTGGGTTCAATTCCCGGGTCGGGCAAAGTGTTATTGGGTTTTTCCATCTGATATTTCTCAGTAGCAGCTCGGAGTCTGGATTTGTGCCCGGTTGATGGCAATAGGCTCGCCCCCTATTACATGAGACTTAACATAACTGGCGAAATGTAGGTGTACCTGCTACAGCGACACCTCTGCCCAACCCTTCGGGGAAACAAGAAGTGATGTTATGTTATGTAATCTGTAAGGCTAAGGCCGAAATCCAATGGAAGACGTCTGTAAATCAATCAGTATGTTATCAGGGTCTGGGGCACACTAAACGTTTATTTTCGAGCTCTAGTTGCAGATCATATTTATTAGACCCGTGTTTTTTCCTACTAACCAAATTCCAAAAAGTACAGTATTCTTAGATTTTTAGTAGCTTCAATTCAATGTCAATTTCATCAACTGCCTATAGCCTTGTCTTCTAGTCTAACCGGATGCAGCTGGATACCAGTATTTTACGCTGGTCAAAATGGCCGAAATCAATGTCAATTAAAAAAAAAATTATAACCTCTCCAGTTGTCGAAGTAAAAAGCATCAGATATTTCGGAAATGCGTCAATATCTTCAATTTTATAGGACGGTGTTCCCGGTGGTGAAGGTCGCGTCATAGGTGAATTAGGAGAAGACGGATGGGTGCGGGTGGCATGGGATGCGGGAGGTACCAACTCTTATCGTATGGGCAAGGAGGGTAAATACGATCTCAAGCTAGCCCGCTCGCCGTCACCGCCGCCTTCAGTGGATGAAACTGTGCATGGGACTGGTAAGGATTTTAGACATAGACATAGACTTTGAAACTGCTCTGGTCTTCTCTTCAACTCATTGTCTTTGCCCCATTTAGAGTTTTGATTACTTAAAGAATTGTATTTGGTCTTGTTGTATATAAATCTTTGTAACATGTAACTAACCGCCTCTGTGGTCTAGTGTTGACCACCTGTCTCAGACCCAGAAGTCCCGGGGTTCGATTTCTAGCGGGGGCAAAATTGCTCGGTTTGGTTGGTGGTAGGGCTTGTTCTAAGTCCGCCTGGCTAGCTACCACCATCTTATCTAAGTCTGTTGCCATACTCGCCATAACAACAATGTTATCAGCATTGATGTGTTTCGGCAGTTAGAGATAAGATAGCCAGTTCGTCAGTGGTTGAGGATTCCGGGTGAAGCTCGCTTCCACTTTCCGCCTGATCATCACTTGCCATCAGGTGAGATGAAGTCCATGAGCTAGGCCGTTGGGGAAAAAAAAAAGGTGGCTGGCATGGCTCTATGCTTAGGGCTTCCGAAACTCTCAATCCGTCACTAGTTCCTATGCAAACTTAAAAATGAAGTTTTTTTCTTTTTGCTTGCCCATTCCATCACTTTTATCATGATGAATACTTTTATATTAATTTGTGATTCTCCTACAGCAGCCGTCGTAGACAACAGCGTAGAATGGTGGCCAGTCAGTGAAGTTCGCTCTGCCTGCACGGGTGCTATCCGTGCTCTATGCGCCGGCGCAGGCGGCGCGCTCGCTTCCGTTGGTACAGTCGCCAGAAGAAATATCGCTGCTTTACAACGAAGACTATTGACTTTAGCACATGCACACTCTACGCCGCCACCGACGGCGTTCGCTACGCATTATCATACGGCTTTGGCCTTGTTACGAGGTAAAGTTTTATTAAATTTAGTTTTAAAAAACGAGCAAGCCTTGCAGTAGTCGCATATAACATTTGACATCTTGGCTGACAGTATCATCCTCTCGGAAAATGGGTTGTTACCATCTGAGGGACAACTCTAGCACCGCACGCGCTCATTGATCAAATCAAATAGCGCGCGCTTCCCCGGCTTCCTGTTCACACTGCCGTCCCTTTTCACGAAATCACTCCCACAGATTGCAGGAAAGAGAGAGGAAAGATGTTACATACCAAAAAGTTTTTCAGATTATTAGTCTCTTTTCATTTGATACGTCAAATTATACGCACCCAGTTCGGACCCCTGCCCGATATACAATACAGTACAATTTCAAATTATACTATTTTGCTGTCGACCGACTTGCGTATAGAGAAACTTAATATCTCGTCTATCTAGGTGATATCCAAGGCGCGAGTTTCTTGCTTGCGTACACACCATAAGGATTATAGTAGGCACTGCATATTTACAAATGTTTTGAAAATCTCTGTTTGCTTTTTGTTACAGCAAGTGCACAAAGTCTGGAGATGCGTATATCTCTATGCACTGATTCATGGTTCGAACTCTGCTACAGTATTATTTCGGCTGCTGACAAACCCATCTCACAAGATCTCATTTATTTACAAGTAAGTTTGTATTATTTACTTATTTTCTACATTACTTTTTTTTATTTTTATTCCTCTTATAAAAGGACTAGGCTGCGCCCTGCGGTTTCAACCACAGAAGTCTCAATCCCGTGGGAATATCGGGATAAAAAGTATCTGAGTACCAAATTTCATCCAAATCCGTTCAGCCGTTTGAGCGTGAAGAAGAGACAAACATACACACACACACACTCACACTCACAAACTTTCGCCTTTATAATATTAGTGTGATTTTTTTAAGTCTCAAAACATTAACTCATTACTTTGCTCTGTATAGCTGTCTAAATCTGTCATTTTTAGACGACTTATGTATATATTTTTTATCTCATCATCGGATAGATTAGAGATTTTAAAGCAATATCCTCAATACAATTTGTTTTCGCAGATTCAGTCATTATGGCTTCTCCGCCGTGTATTAGTAGAACACACAGGACCTCCGGAGTGGCGACGGACGGTTGGCGCTCAGTTACTAGCGCTGATTGGAAGATTATGGCTTGAAACTCACTCGTGGGATCCGGCCTTCAAGCCGAACCACCAGGCTATTGGCAATACTGCTGATGATGAAGAAGTTGGTAAGGATTTTTTTACTTGTATTGGTTGAATTTTTGTAGAATATTTTGGCACTACTGAGATATTCCCTCTTATTTATAAAAATTGCTTAAAGTTAAGAGACGTTTAAATGTCAAAAAAATATGATTAAACAGACGCTAATCAATGCTTGACTTTAAGTAACTTTATAAATACGGGGGATTATGTCAAATTTCATAAGTTGTCTCTCTAATAACACTTAAATATAAAATGTCCGTTTCGAACAATACAATGAAAGATAAATGTTACAAAAAGATCTTCAAAATCCCCCACGCCTTTTTGCCAAGAAGAAATGCCTGACTATGCGATCCTAACGTACTCCTTGCCTTCGTCGAAATGAATTTTAAACATTGATCTACTCCAGTTTGTTATGGTAATAATAATACTTATTTCGTGTTGCCCCCTTGTCGCTACGACACTATGTGCTAGCGACCGTTTTCGGGGGCCCATTATTGAGTGTGCAAGTCACCCCCTGCCATTTTATCCGTGTGCATATAAAACATAGATCAGGCAGGGGCCATAGTCCTTCCATAGTTCCAGGTGACCAGTCCACTTTAGCAACCCAAACCCATAGTCCGATATCTTTGTTACCATATCTTATAATAGCCCTATACCAACCGGGGTCGCGCGGGGGTTGTCCTTGGCTGCACTTGCATAGTGCGAACAGGGATAATCGTCGGTTGGTACCTCATTTCATCAAAAACGTCTAAGGGGCCTCTGCGAGTTGGCTTCGGCCCCTCGTACGCCTTCCAAAGGTCCGGGACCCCTGGGTCCCGAGAAATGTCAAATACTTATAATTTTTTTTTCTTATCACAATCATTTTCAACTGCCCCATTTATACAACTCACTAGAAACGTACCTATTACAGACAACAGGTGGCGCGCCCCAGCGACCGCTAGTTACACAGGATCGACGTGTGCTTCGCTAGTACAGTTAGTTAGACAACTACACGCGGCTGCGCAGTGGCATACACCATTAACGACTTTATTATTGGATAAACTGCAGTTGGCTGCACAAACGGTAAGTTCTTATAGATTACTACTACTTAGACGAACGATATAGCAGTGATAGCCTAGTGGTGTGACCGTTCCAAGTCACTGACTTTTCGGATTCATGTGCGTTTTGTATAATTATCCGGAAACCTGATAGATATATTTCTTGATGGCATATGAAGCCAAGTTAGAGGCCCATGGGCGGCTTTAAAACTCTGACACCAGGTTAGTCTCTAACCACACGAAAAGAAGAAGACTACTACTTAGACGGTAAGTCTAGAATTTTCTGAGATTATTTTCCAGGTAGGGGTGGGGTTATAAACTAAGATGGAAGCGCACAGCATCCTGCCACTCCCAAACTAAATATAACCGTAACGAATCTCAAATTCCTCACAAATGGCCGAATATTTTGATTTCGAGCACCTAGGTGACGCTTTTAACCATCAGTGCTGGTCTAATGAACGATGATATCAACCTTCCCTTTTGATAGGTAACAAGCGACTGGCATTGGTGGCCTCATACTAGTCAAGATCTGACGCAGACGATGAAACCGTCACCTCCCAGTCTTGAAAGTTGTCTCATAGGTAAGTTACAAGACACAAACACTAACCGCAAACAAAATGTAACTTTATTTACTGAGACATAAAGTTCTTAATCATTTGCCCTAAACTGAACACAGAGAAATTAAATTTAACTTAAGAGCGATTATCCTAAAAGTTGGCAACGTCGCAAATAGCTGTCAAATATTTACCTGTTTTCATTAATTTGGCAATATTACTGTATGGAAATACGAAATGTGGCTAACTAGCGAACTAGAATATTGCCAAATTAATCAAAACAGCGAAATATTTGACATCTATTTGCGACGTTGCCCACTTTCAGAATAAACGCTTTTAAAGTACTGAGATATAAGGTTCATAATCATTTGCAGCGGGTGCACTAGGAGTGGTTGGTGGTGTAGAATGGCGCATACGATTGGGACAGAAGGTAGCCGCCGGATCACCGTCACGCAATGCGATTGTAACGCAACTATCGCCTCGAGCGAAGATCACTTTAGTACATGATGATAATACTACTACTAAGGTATGTTTCTTTTAGTAAGCAAACTTTATAGTCTACTAGCTGCGCCCCACGGTTTGACCCGCAGAAGACTTGATCCTGTGGGAATATCGGGATAAAAGTATCCTATGTGTTAATCCAGGCTATAAACTATGTGTACCTTTCATCCAAATCCGTTCAGCCGTTTGAGCGTGAAGAAGAGACAAACATACACACACACACACACTCACAAACTTTCGCCTTTATAATATTAGTGTGAAGATCCGGCTTCGAGATAACTACGTTCATCGAATTTTTAATCAAAATCTATTTTTGAAGTGAAAACTTCTTCAGGCGCGTTGGGCATTTTTGAGATGGGACTAAACCATTGATTTCGCGACACTGTTACGACACCAGCTTTTGATCATTAAAAAGACATCAACGCGTTGATTACCGCTGTGCTGATTTTTTTCAAGTTTCCACTTCTGTCGGCACTCCCGGAGTGCCACTGTTTTTTTACATAATATACATTATTAGACATTTTCTTAAACTATCAACACAAAGTTTTGGAGTAAAAGTTAAAAAAAATATAAACCAGATAAATGAAAGCGGCCGTACGAGATCTCTTCCTTCTCTTTGACACAGATGGCAAAAGGACGATTCTAAACTTAAAGTATGCGTTGAATTGAATCCTAAAAATATTGTGTGTATATTAAAAATCACCAGCTGTTATCAAACGGACTTTAAATTTTTAACTCTACATAACATAAACATAACATCACGCCTTGTTTCCCCGAAGGGTTGGGCAGAGGTGTCCCTGTAGCAGGTACACCCACATTTCGCCAGTTATGTTTTTAAGTCCCATGTAATAGGGGGCGAGCCTATTGCCATCAACCGGGCACAAATCCAGACTCCGAGCTGCTACTGAGAAATTTCAGATAGAAAAACCCAATAACACTTTGCCCGACCCGGGAATCGAACCCAGGACCTCATGCTCAGCAGTAGCGCTTGCTACCACTAGACCAACGAGGCAGTCTACTCTCTCACTCGTAATTAAAAGTCTAAAATCCAACACCTTGCATTCATCCCATTGTTATATCATCAGACTGAACTAAGCGGCATTCAGAGCGCAGAAGGCGACCGTCTCTCCTTACCGCTAGGTGGCGGTGAGAGCGCACTACGTGTTTGTGCTGCGCTATTAGGCGCTGGACCGCAAGCCTCGCCTATGCATCCACATCATTTACCTGGTAAGAACAAAAATCCTTTTTTTCTATTTCGTTAGATTTTTTATCTAAAACTAGCTGCCCGCCCCAGCTTCGCACGGGTAGCAAAAGTACTTATCTACGGCGCACCTATCTACCTAAGCTACCTAACTACCCTACTTACCTACCTACCTACCCTACCCTACCTACCTACCTACCCTACCCTACCTTATCTACCTACCGTACTTACACCTATCTAAAACGTTGTCCTGAGAACAACAAACACAAAAAAAAAAAGAATTTGCGAAATCGGTCCAGCCGTTCACGCGTGACCAAGGGAAATAGGGATTCATTTTTACATATATCTATATATAAAAATGAATCCCTATATATATACCGATAGCAGATCTTAAATCACACATTGACATTTTGCCAAAATATATCTTAGAATTTTCTTACACCTAACTATTTCGTTACCCAAACTGAGGATCGCTTTCTGGATTCTAGAGCTCATCATACGACAGTACTAAACGTCATAAATATTGATTTATCAATTATTTTCCTTTCTTCTCAGCTGAAATCGACGTTTACGGACTAAGGAAGCAGCAAATGGAACTGCTAACTTTATGCGCAGTGCGTGGCCTTTTAACTACTAGAACAAGACTACGGAAGGTTCTGATGCAGCCACCAGACCATGCAGGTAAATTTCTTGTAGAATTCCAATTTCCATAACCCTTAAAAATTGAACGTGTTTAAGTCAAATGCAACCTTAATCGTGCATGATATGAAGTTGAAAATCAAATAGCCAAACGTTCGAAAAAAGAAACAAATGAAAAGCTATTATAATATTTCAGGTAACGTAGACAGAGGAACAACATTAGGTACAGAAGGGACCTTATTAAGACGGCTACTAGCGCTAGCTACTCGCCCAAGTCCACTTGCCGCATCCCATACGCCGCGTGAACTTGAATCAGCGGCACTTACGATAGTTCAACAGTTGGCAGCACATGTTAATGGCAAGTATAGTTGGTCTTACATTACTCAGTGGTTCCTAAGCTTTTAAATATTATTACCCCTGTGACGTATTAGGAGAACTGATTTTACCCTGACCTTAAAATGTTATCAATACAAGCTTATAATTCTTACGTAATTTATATTTAAATATAAATGAATTAAGTAAAAATACATAGTTAGTGTGATGGTTAGTATTGTTTTGCATTCAAAAGTTTTTTATGTAAGGTTTAGTTTCGCTTAAAGCGCATCTTAAGTCATATTCCACATTGAAACGGTGCCGGCCTTTGTTTTCAGTGTAACCAACGTTGAAAAACCACTCTCACATCTATAGGTGGTGGCAAAGGGTACCCATAAGCATTTTTATTAAAACTCTTTTAGCTATTAACAGTATATTCGTCACCAGCTGTGTTCCCACCAGATTAGGTCTTAATTATTAGGTTCTTTGTCACCCCCACAGAATAGCTGATTTACCCCCGCGGGGGTAATTACCCCCAGGTTCGGAAATGCATTACTGTACTCGGCCTTAAATACGGCACAATGGTGTCGATTCTCTTGTCACAAATGCCTCTAAACTAGACTAAAAATCACCAAAATTTAGTTTAATCCTGTCAAACGACGATTTCCCATTCTGAAATAGACTAAAATGACACAACTTAACTATATTTTAGTTTGGCAGCACTAAGATGGCACTGAGATATTAGTTTAGTGAAAATGGCAATTTTGCTATTCTGAATTTGACGTTTTTCACCTAAAATTTAGATTTTCTAACTAAATCTGACTATTTTTAATCGCGACTAAAAACGTGTGGAATAAAATTGGTTGTCATGAACTTTAAATTCACAACAACACCTCGACTTCAGATGCAAAAACAGTACTGAATATTTTTTTTTCTTTTGCTTATATCTCGAAAACGGTGTGTCCAATCGCAAAAATAATGAAAATTTCCACCTATGAAACCCTTAAACCCCTAACCCCACTCTACATGTAGGTAATATTTTTTCTTATTTTTCATACAAAAAGTAAAAAAATCCATATAAAACAGGTCGAGGCTGCCCCCCCTGCGCGCCTCCGGCTCTGAAAAGATTCACGTGGTTAGGTATCACGTGTGGAGTTGCGATTGTCAAATTCGAAATAGATGTGTCAAAATTATTTTTAAATTTAGAGAATTTATTTTGCAGAATAGCTTTTAGATTCTCATAGACCAAAGTAAGGAATTTTAGTGATAGTTTAGTTAGTTTAATTCGGTGTACAAGAGAATGGGCACCATTGAGTCTTTAAAAGCTAGGGCTTTGTAGAGCGTCGTCTCTTTCACTCATACATGTGTATAACAGTCTACTTCTAAAGCTCGATATGCCATTCATAACTACATTTTGTTTAGACTTTCGGTATAAAACTTTGTTTTTGAATTGTTATGACTTCTACAGGAGACGATAAAGACCATGAAACGCCACCCGAAATGCCAATCATAGACAAGAGTAATGTAATGCAAATATCTATGGGACCTTCTACTAGTACTGCATCTCTATGTAAGTATACAAAACACATAACAAAACATCCCTAAAATATTTTAAACCCTGATATTAACTTTATATTCGATCTTCTTTTCCAGCAAGAAAAGATCTCAACACATGGGCAAACTCTTCACAAGTGCAACAAGTTATAGAAATGGGATTTTCTAGACACGCTGTATACGGCGCTATTCAAGCTTTAGGTAACAATCATTTTTGCCATTCAAATATTAACTCTATGTTTTTAACTATAAAGCTGACTATTAATTTTACGGTTATTAGAGTCTTTAGATATCAAATTATTCAAACTAAATTAACTCTATTTTCTACGAAATAAAGCTCAATATTCCTTACAGGTGGAACAAGTCTACCCTCAGTAGAATCGTTAGTCGTATACCTTTTAGAATTACCTCAGCAAGGTATGGACGACTCAGTCTTCGAAATGAGACCTTTAAGTGCTAAACCGGAAAAGAAACAGATTCCGTATAGATGGCGCAGTTGTTTCGCCTCTGAAGAAGAGTATGCGCAGTACTTGTCTGACGTCATAACTCCGGGGATGACTGTTCGTTGCTGTAAGGCTGTTGAACCAGTAAGTATTGGATTATATGAGATTTTTTTATTTCGATGATTTCATCAGGAACACACCTTACATGCTTATTGTTCTTCACTAAGGGCTTCAACTCATTTGAGGGCCTACACTAAACTTATTATTTTCTTTGTAGGCCTCCATACTGACCCTGAATTCGCTTTTTGCATCTATTTAATTATGTGTTGCCTCCACCTAAATTTATCTGTCGCTTGGTGGAGACCTTCGGTGACAGGATCACCTGCTAATCTAAACACATCAGCTCTATTTGCCTCATACATTATTTTGAAGATTTCTGACACCGTCACATTTTCTAAAACAGGTCTACTGCCAATTTGTTGTTAGATTGATGTTCTTAAAGTTTCAGCTTAGTTGAATTCATGTAAACGCTTTTGTCAGTAAGTATGCTTGCTTCAGTTATTTTGAGAGATTATACGTGTTTTTTCAGGTTGCTTTAGGCGATGTTGGACAAGTGCAAAAAGTTGAACGTGATATAAAACAAAATGTCTTCTTACACGTAAGTTTTCTGCATTTTCTATATGCGTAGTTTATTTAATTGCTTAGATATATGTTTATATGTTTACTCATTACTCATTCTTCATGTCATTGTTATATCTCATAAATTGAATAGAGAGTATTTGACTTCCTCTCCTCCTCCATCCTTATATTAAGAGGGCGCCCAATGGTCCACTAGCGCCACTCCTTTAAAAAAAATATTATCTCGTGACTGAGAAGGAATTATGAATAACGGCTAGTAAGGACTCTCAGTAAGCGTGTCTAGAATTTTCTAATACCTTTTATAAAGTTTCATATTGAGACACGAAGCAACAAAATTCGATCTAAAGACACAACAATCTAGAGGAATGTGGCCGCTTTGCCACATTCCTCTAGGTCGCATTTAGACAATTTTTCTCGTTCGAAAATCAAAATTCGCAATTCATTGCTCAGGTTGAATGGCGCGGCCTTGGTCGTGTGTTCGGCGTGCGCGCAGTGCATGCTGAAGTGGTATCGGGCACGCCACCCTTTGCAGTGGGTGACCGAGTACGCGTCCGTGCAGCTGTCACCCAGCCGCGGTACAAGTGGGGATGTATTGATCATACCAGCGTTGGAACTGTTACTTGTACGTATTTTATAACCGCTACTTTTGTCACTATTATTAAGTATTAATTAAGTTATATAAAAATATGTCATGAAATGCTCAAATGAGATAAGCCAGTCAGTCAGTAGGTAGGTGGCCTGACTGCCTAAATTGCGCCAGATGTAGTTTCCACTTATACCGCGCCCCTGTATTGTGCGGAACATCTATAAAATAGTGTTACTAATTTCTTTTTTTTTGCAGCAATATCAAGCAACGGACGTGATCTAACGGTGGACTTTCCTCAACAACCAGGATGGACAGGTCAAGTCAGTGAAATGGAACTCGTTACTGATCAATGTAAGTTACCAAACGTCGAATATAGTGTGTCGTTAAATAAATTCCCACCGCACCTTGTAATAACCAATGAATGTATATTCTAGCGAACAGAGATATTCATTCATTCGTTCATTCTTATTCACACAGAGTCTGTGTCCCAGCAGTGGGAACGACAGGCTAATCACTGAGTATACACGGCCTAAATAAAGGGATCAATCAATTTGCCTAGCCTTTTCCATACTTTGTTGGGGTCGATTTCCAGTCTAACCGGATGAAGCTGAATACCCAGTATTTTACATGGAGCGACTGTCTATTTGACCTCCACAACCCAGTTACTGAGTTATACTATACCTCTTGGTAAGGCTGATTGTTAGACTTCTGACGACCCGTAACGACTGTCAAAGATCCACGAATGACAGCCGGGATCAACGGCTTAACGTGCTTTCCGCGGCACGGAGGAGTCACGGTATGTAAAGATGGTCACCCATCCACGGATGAACCCCGGCAAGCGTAGTTTAACCTGATGCATCGACTTGTGCGGCTGTTATTACCTACGAGCTCCTCGGCCTAAAGGGAGAAACATGTTAATTTACTCTTCGTTTGAGCATTTTTTCATTTATCCTGTATTTTTAGTTATTTGTTCTTATAAACAGCGGAATGGGGTGAAAGTGCCGGTGGAACTGCAGTAGGTTGGCGCGGCGCAGTGCGTGCCGTTCGCGTGTCGTCATGTCGACCCGGCGCCGGCGCAAGACGTCTGTTAGATTCGCAACCTCACACGTACTGGCAGAGTTCTAGTGGGAATGGTCAGGTAACTTATTGATATTCATGGTATATTTTGTCACATCCCTATAGACCAAGGAATACTAACCATTATTTTCGAGAAGGTTGATACTGATAGAGTGAGTCGTTTCTAAGTCAATGGGCGAGGAATCCTGACTGACTGACTGTCATAAACCTGAAATTGGATGCTCTTCGGTCTATAATCCAGTGCGAGAATGCCATTTGTCATCTTTGTTGGTAATAAATGCGTAAGTTTTACGTACAAACAACACTAGTGAACCTTTACATAATTTAACTTTTGTGTTTTTAATAAAAATCCATGTATCATATAATAAGTAACGTTTGCAGCACTGGATCCGCGTAGAAATGCGCAGCGGCGTGCGCGTGCGGCGGCTGGGGCTGGGCGTGGGCGGCGGCGCGCACGGGCCGGCGGCGCTGGCGGTGCGCGCGGGCGCCACGTTCGACGACGCCGCGCTGGCGCCGCTCGCGGCCGTGCCCTGCGCGCCCGCGCCCTCGCAGAGAGACAGGCCGCCCGCGCATTTAGCTCAGATACAGCTGTTGGCTGATTGTAAACAGGTTTGTGGATTCTTGATATTATTAGTAAACCTTTGTTTATGACTAATTTACAGCCTTTAAATGTTTTTGGATTGAAGTTAAACATATTTGTGTCGGAATATACCTTAGAATGCTACTTGAATCATGTTTAAACGCGCAACGATATTTTTTAGAATAATACTACTCCACTAATAAGAGTAGATAACAGACAACGGTCAAACAATTTTTCTTACTCTAAAATCTCTTAACGGCTATTTAAAGCCCAACCAATGCTACTAAATCTGTCATCTTGTTTTTTTTTATTGAAAACTTCTTTAGACGCGTTGGGCATTTTTGAGATGGGAAAAAACAATTGAACTCACGACACCGTTACCGACACCTCATTTTTGTAAACGCGATTGTGCTCTTTATTTATATTATGTTACGGATGACGTTCTATGCAAATGATTTTACATTTAAGGTTAGGGAAGTATTTTTTTTTAATCGTTCAGGTTTTCATTTCTGTTGGCGCTTTTATTTTAATGGTGTTTGTTTTTGTTGCAGTATTATCCCTGTATTGAAATCGGAATAAAACAAAATCGAAACGTGAACGCCGATTGCAGAGTCCATGGTCTCTACATAACCGGCTTCAGACCAAACCCTCTATACACTGAAGTGTTACAAGTAAGCGTACAGAATTCAACTCTAACGTACGAGACGTAAGAGCGCGTTTTGACTGTACTGAATGTTTCAGAGTATGAACTTCGTGGCAGAAGATTGGATGGAGAAAGATAACCCAACGGGTGCCGTATCTGCTGATAATAATCCACCAGCGTTACCAAGTGATTGTCCTAAAGTAAGTTTTTTTTAATATTCTTAACGGAGAAGCTCTTAGCTTGCATCTCACCTGATGGTAAGTGATGATCAGGCCAAAGGTGGAAGCGAGCTTCACCCGGAATCCTCAACTACAGAGGAACTGGCTATCTTACCTCTAACTGCCGAAACACAACAATGCTGTTAACATTGTTGTTATGGCGACAGACTTAGATAAGATGGTGGTAGCTAGCCAGGCGGACTTAGAACACCCTGCCACCAAACAAACCGAGCAGAAAATAAACCTTGTTTTCGTTACTTTTTCACCAACAACTTAGTCTTGACATTCTACAGACAGTGCTTATTTTTCAGGTATACGTATGGGGTTTAAACGACAAGGACCAACTGGGTGGTGTAAAAGGCTCCAAAGTTAAAATTCCCGTGTTCTCGCCAAGTCTTAGCGCATACCGCCCTGTCCACATTGCGGGAGGGTCCAAGACTCTCTTCATTGTGTCTCATGATGGAAAGGTAAGTTAACTGTCTTAGGGCAGGCGCATATCTGGCGAGACGCAGCGCAGCGCGGTTGTCACTGCCAAACAAAATATCAACGTTACGTGACTAAAAATAAAGTTGAGAATAAATAACCTGAGACGCGCGCATCGTTCCACTTCGACGCGCTTTCGAGCTAATGGAAGTTTATTTATTTTTAACTTTATGTCAATGAGGACAATGTCGATAATAGTTTGACACTGAAAAATTCTCTGCGCTGCGCTCCGTCATATGTGCCCTTATAATAACTTCATCCCAAGTCTGTCTCGGGAGTCTCTTAGAATCCCAAGAAAACAAGAATTTTCGTACCTGTTAATCAATATTTCCCATAGCAAAAAGTTTGAAACCAACTTTTTCTCGTACAACCTTTCAAAACCAACGACGTCACATTTTATTTCTGACGTTCGATTTTTGCAACAATGCAATCTCTCTCTGTCCTAAGACTTTCATCATGTTATTTGTGGCGTCCGTTTATTTGATCTTCATGTTCAACAGTTATTCGCCTGCGGTGAAGGTACAAACGGTCGACTCGGCCTAGGACATAGCAATAACGTGTCCAGTCCGCGCGCTAACCCGTACCTTGCGCATGTGCTTGTACGACGTGTAGCCGTGCACTCTGGAGGAAAACATGCGCTTGCACTGACTGCTGATGGGAAGGTAAGATGAAAGAACTATTTATTCATTTAGGAGGCTGCATTTCCATCGTCATTCAAAAATCACAAATACTTGACGATTTAAAGTCAAAAGAGTTTTTAAAACTATTTTTCTCACTGAGATATTAGTAAACTACCACGGTCGCACTACCAGCAAAATTCTGGGCTGCCTTACCCCGCGTCCTATTTAAAAGCGATCGTTTCGCGAATACACGATCGTTCGAACATTTTGTTCGGTGAACCTGAACACGTGGTCGTGCCGATAGAGTACGCTTTCCGGATTTCCGATCAAAAAGTGACATGCACGCGCTGTATCTTGGTAAAATTGCACCCTAAAAGTCACAATAAAATTGATTTTGTATGTCTTTTGGCTCTTCTTTTAAAATAATAATGCTCGGAAACTGATTTTAAAGAAAATCTCTTACTCTCCACGGTAGGTAGATTCTAGTTGATCCGTAGTCCTTTGTCAAAAAAGCTCAAAATAATACCTTGATGAACATATCTCTTTAGTCAATCTCTTATTTTAATTTCCAGGTTTATTCCTGGGGCGAAGGCGAAGATGGCAAGCTAGGCCACGGAAACCGCATCACACTAGAAGTGCCCCGACTCATAGAAACATTAGCCGGCGAACGCGTAGTCGGCATTGCATGCGGGTCTGCTCATAGTGCGTGCGTGACGGCGCGCGGCCATTTGTACACGTGGGGCATGGGCGAGTATGGCAGGCTTGGACACGGTGATGATATGACGCAGCTGTTTCCTAAGATGGTAAGGAACAATAATAAAAATACTTAGGTATAGAACATCATAAAGACGTTGGCTAGTGAGTGTGTGGTCGGCATTGCGTGCGGGTACGCTCACAATGCGTGCGTAACTACGCGCGGGCATCTGTATACGTGGGGCATAGGCAAATATGGCAGGCTTGGACACGGAGATGATATAATGCAGCTGTTTCCTAAGATGATAAGAGACAATACAGTTTGATCTTACTTAGTTTATACAGTCACAGGTCTTCTTGATATTATACCGGTTTGATTTGTGGTTTTATAGGTAAAAAAAGTTTAACATCATGGCAGTCGTTTCTTGTTGATCGACCTCAGTAGCGTGCCGTAGGAGAGGCCAAATTGGAAGGTGCCAAAGATCGGTGTTAATGATAAAGATTCGATAGTACAAGTGAATAAGTAACATGTTGATGGTAATTTTTTTTTAAATCGGTGTTCTAGGTGGAAGCCCTATCTAGCTTGAGAGTAGTTCAAGTAGCCTGTGGATCTCGAGACGCGCAAACTTTAGCCTTGACAGCGTGTGGCAAAGTCTTCTCATGGGGAGACGGCGATTTTGGCAAGCTAGGTAAGTTACTGTTAAGAATCTTGAGAATAAAGGTGCTCTTCCGAAACTCTATGAAAACTCTTCCGTAGATGACGACATTCCCGCCTTCTACCGTTTTCATAGAGTTAGCCGACGTGCGCACGGACGTAATAAAATCGCGGCGGGATTTTATTGCGCACTGGAGTTTCAACTCTCGGTGTTAAGCCGAGCGTTGAGAATCCAACACGCTGGGATGCACTCGTCCCAGCGCGTTGAAAAAACACACTGTTGGATTTTCAACCATCGGCGCTAAGCAGAGCGTTGAAAATCCAGTGCACGAAATAAAATCACCGCAATTTTATTACGTCTGTGCTTACGTCGGCTTACATAGAAATCAGTCTTGTCGCTGCGGTCTGTCATTACGATTGACGTTGCCGCTGTGGTTTGCTCTTTCGGTCGGCTTCGGAAGACCACCTTTAAGAAGGATATTTACTTCCTAAACCTTAGACTATCTTAGCAAGCAGCAATACGTGAACCAGGTTCCTCGGTTTCAGGTCGTGGCGGGTCCGATGGTTGCGCAGTACCAATGAATATAGAAAGATTAAATACTCTTGGTGTTATACAAGTGGAATGTGGTGCACAGTTCAGCCTAGCTTTAACTAGAGATGGGGAGGTAACAGTATTATTATCTGTACTTGAATTCAAAATCTTAGATAATTTTAGTGTATTGCCACTTACTCAATTATCCACTTAAGCGTTATGTAGTCTAAGTTGATTTTAGAATAATCATTTTTAGTAAGCCACGACTTACGAATTGTTGGTCGTAGGTTCGAACCCAGACAGGCGCTTTACTTTGTGTAAACTATTTCATATTTTAAAACGGTGAAGGAAATCATCGTGAGGAAACCGGCATCTCCTAGAACCGAAAATTCGAAGACATGTGACATCTACCAACCCGCACTGGGCCCGCGTGGTGGATTACGGCCCACTCCCTCTCACAGAGAGGAGGCCTGTGTCCCAGCAGTGGGAACATTATAGGCTGATAATAATGAATGATATTTAGTAAGAAGGTTCTTAATAGCTGCAATGGAATTTAAACTTTGTCGTGTATGACATTGAGTATGTAGTTCCAAAACTTAATAATTATCTGAGATACTGAATTCAAAAATCGGTTTTCTTCAGCAAACACAGATTAGTGGAACGATGTTTTTTTTTATCTCAGGTTTGGACATGGGGTAAGGGTGACTACTTTCGCCTAGGACATGGATGTGACGCACATGTGCGTCGGCCTACACTTGTGGAAGCGTTGCGCGGGCGACGTGTTATACATGTTGCAGTTGGTGCATTGCACTGTCTTGCTGTTACCAGTGAACATCAGGTAAATTATCCTCAAAATGCTATTTGACCCAAGTGTTTCAGTTTTTAGCCAACTCTATGTACACCCTTTTGATGTGAAACATCTATAGCGGCGGGTCAGACCGAATGTTGACGTGGTGACGCGTCGCCACGCCAACAGTCGCCGACTGTTGGTGCCAACAGTCAACGCCAACAGTCGCCATATTTATTTCCTGTCGTAAACTATCCTTTATGCATATAACCTGTACATAATAATTTCGATGTTCACATCTGCCAGGCGTCCCGCGACGGCTATTTTCTTTTGTTGTTAATGGTATTTTTTCCAGTAAGCTTCCACAGGTCAGTCAATTGCCTACATTTGGAGACGCACTCGACTGAAAGTCGAACAGATATAGATGTTTAACTTTTGCCATTGTTAGCTAACAAGCTCCTATGTATAGCTCGCGTAACTTCACGTACGTTTTTAGTAGCGGAAACTTAGGGCAAACCACTAGTACAATTACTCAGCAAAACATTTCGTTTCCCAGGTCTGGGCATGGGGCGACAACGACCACGGCCAACAAGGCAACGGTACCACCTGCGTGAACCGTCGCCCCGCCCTTGTAGCGGGTGTCGAAGGTGTGCAACGCGCAGCTGCGGGGTCTTCACATTCAGCCGCCTGGTCGTTAAGACCGGCTGCATTACAGACTGATGCTCATTCACCACATATAGCACCGCTACCGTTCCCTACTTTGAAGGATCCATTGGGTGCTCAAAGTCTCGGTAAGTAGTAACTAGGAATTTTATAACCTCAACAGTACTTTACTAAATTACAAGATGATGCGGTAAAAAAAAACCCGTTGGAAAGACTAATCTGACTGTCAATCTGACCACTGGGAAAAACCCGAAATTATGTAAAAGACAAAACAGGACTTTTTCGTCCATTAGCTTTAGGTGTACATGATTGAATACAAAAAAAAAAAACGAGCGAGCCTTATAGTAGTCGCATATGATGTGTAACATCTGACATCTCACCTTGGTAATAAGTAGTGATCTGCCGGATATCCGTGTCCGTTACTTTTTGACGGATCTTGAACGGATCTTTTATATTAATACATTTCATTACGTATATGAAATTTTAAAGATATGTAGCAATGAAATACTGTTAACTGCAATCCAAGTAAAAAAAAAATTAATCATGTTTATTATAATTCAAGTAGATTAAGTATATGCTAATTGAAATAATTGTGTGAGTTAACACATCAATTAAAACTATGTTGTTTTCAAGAACGTAAAAAAATATACGTCATAATTAATATTGAGTAATGGTAAATTGTGTTTCAAAAAGAGTAACTTGGCAGCTTTGTCCCCCAAAAGTCAGTTACGATGAGGATCATAAATAATTCCTGCTGAACCTGAAGAAAGTTGAGATCCGTATCCGTATTCGTATCCGCGGATCACATTTTTTAACGATCCGGCACATCACTTGTAATAAGCAACATTAAGATAATAAAATAAACAACATTAAAGGGGCGGGGCCACGTTATGGTGGACTCTAGAATCGCGCGCGCTCATTGGTCAAATCAAATAGCGCGCGCTTCCCCGGCTTCCTGTTACACACTTCCGTCCCTTTTCACGAAATCACTCCCACAGATTTCCCACTCCACAGATTGCAGGAAAGAGAGAGAAAATATTTGCAGGAAACCGAACAGAAAGATGTTACACATAAAAAAAAACTGCGCAACATTTTTGCGTCAACGAGCTGTAGTACTTATGATTTTTTCTTTCTTTACTTAGTTTAATAGGTTCAATGTTCTAGTTCAATGTCCGATCAAGCTTAGGGGATTTTTGCAAGATTTGAGTCACCAATAACATACTAAGAAGTACCAGCATGTGTTATAATTTATCAAGTGTTTGTTTCTCACCACACAGGATTGTACTCAGAAGAAGTGGTAGTAGATGAGCCTCAAGGGCCGCGAGCGTCACTAGCGGCTGCGGCGTTGGCGTTAGAGCCGCCTGTGGCCGTGCAACATGCACTGTCGTTGATCCTGCTAGCTTTACATATCACGCAGGTAAAACATCTTAATTTCTGTCCCTGGTCTCACTTTCTCTGTCATTATATCATATAACTTAACAAGAATAATAGACCTAATATTTTTGCATATTAGAATTATAACATCCTCAAAAAAATTAGCCCAGGAGGAGCGGAGAGAGCAAAGGAGCAGTTGTGCCCCAGTGGTAACGACCGCGACTTACGAGTTTTAGGTTGCAGGTTCGAACCCAGGCGTTTTCCTTTGTGTAAATTATTTCATCACCACTGCTCTCAAAACGGTGAAGGAAAACATCGCGAGGAAACCGGCATGTACTAGAACCGAAAATTCGAAGACATGTGACATCTACCAACCCGCACTGGGCCCGCGTGGTGGATTACTTCCCACTCCCTCTCACCGAGAGGAGGCCTGTGTACCAGCAGTGGGAATATTATAAGGCTGATTATGCTATTCCAGACTCACTTGTATTGTAATTACATATTTTGCAGTGTTCCAAAATTGTAGCAAAGCTCCTGAATGGACATTTTAAACAACCCTCCTTCTCGTTGCTATTACAGGCACGAAACTTATTAGTTGAAGCATTACGCGCTCACGAAGCGTGCTCAGCCGCTGTGCCCGTGGTGACGACTATAGACACTGAAGATGAAGATGCTGAGGCCGATGCCCGAACGGGAGGGGGCGAAGCGCCGGCTGATAGGGCTACGTTACCGGTAAGTCACATAAAAGCTCGCCATCTGTAATAGAAGTACAGAATCCGATAGATTAATATTCACCGCGTAGAATGCTGGAAGCCTACAAATAGTGATGTCGTTGTTTCGTATAAGTTGCTGTCTACGTACTTCAATAGCGCCGTTTCAAAGTCAAAGTCAAATAATTTATTTCAATTAGGCACATAAAAGGCACTTGTGTACGTCAAAATTTACAAAAAATTTAATTGATTCTTGTTACCCCTTCCAAAAGGTGGTTTCGTATGGGCAAGAAACTCCACCGTTACTCTTAAAATGTTTTACAATATTTTGTATACATTAAAAATGTAATTAAATGTGAAGACGATGCACCTGGAATAAGATTACTATACCACAATAGGTAAAAAGAATTAAAAATGAAGCAATGACAGATAAATTAATTATGTGATGGATACATAGTGCTCACATATTTACAAGTACCGTTCTAATTTTCCATAGATTTTTCACTTTTTGTAAGATACTTCTTTTATACACTTCTTCATTCTTTTAGGGACCTCGCGCACTAGTCGGCCACGACTCCGGCCAGTCGTGGCCGTCTAGTGGTATTGTATAGTGGCCGGCTAGCTGGCCGTTGCGACCAAGTGCGCGATTCGTATCGGTTTCTATAGTTTACCTGCACGCTTAACATGACTACAATAGAAACGGGTTTTGTCGACGGAAGAATAGACAAAATTACAGTTAAATAATCACAATCTAAGATAGTTAATTGATTCAGGCGTGACCTTGCGGAAATCGATAATAAAATACAAGTATGACTCTTTAGAAATAGCTAAGCGAAACAGGTTACTAAATATATTCACGTCTATTGTATTTTTTTCTTTTTGTTTTATTACAATCTGTCATTTTGTCTATTCTTCTGTCGACAAAACCCGTAGAAAACCTATTTCTATGGTTGTCATACTACGCGTGCAAATCGCGGTCGTGGTCGTGGCCGCCGTTCGCGGATCTCTCATACAATTTTTTTTTCAGAGTGGTGCAAGTAGTCCTCTCAGCGGTTCGATATCGTCTCGGCATTCGGCTGTAATGTCATCGAGCGCTGTATCAGTCGCTGCTGCCACAATGACAGTTCAACAAGCTGAGGCGCCTAAGGTAAGTTATATTGATAAAAGAGTGAACCAATAACTGAAACCAATGACTCGAACAATGTACAATCGACCAATATTCCGCAAGCTCACCTTTAAGGCGATAATCGCATAGGCTTACGACTCGATCGCCCGATGCATGCGTTTTGACCAATAGGATGCACGAAGCGTATTTTAATCGTGTTCGTATTAGTAAAATTATGTCTAGAAGTGTGACACTCACACAAACAAATGCATATTGTCTCTAATTGGGTGAAACCAGGAAGGGGTGTGGTTTGCCACTAGCTGCGCTGCCGCAGAAATATTTTCTTAACTGAGCTAATTTTTGTCGACTGTACGTGATGATCGTCATTTATTTCATACAACATGATTTGTCAGCATGTTTCCAGCGAGGCGATACGTGAACGTGCTCTCCGCGGCTGCGAAGCCAGATAACCGCGACTGCGCGACGTATATGCCGCGTTTTCACAATACTGCACACTCGCTTGTCTTGCTCTCTCTTTTACACTCACGTCAATCGCTCTCGTTCCGCGAACGTGGCGAACACGTTGCGCATACGAGGCGTGCTCGCTGCGGAGCGAGCGCGTTGAACAGTCGCCTCGCTGATAACTCGCTCGCAAATCGCCAGTGTAATAAGGCCCTAACGTCTTGCACCACATTTTTCTCATCCGGTGATTGTCTTTTGTTTCTTGACAGTATCCCATAAGTATTCTTGCAGTTGGCGCTAGACGAATTTACGTCACAACTCGGTGAATCTGATGCACGAGCGCTCGTTGACTTACTGAAGTTAGCGGCTGCGGGCAGGATACCTGATTCGAGTAACGCTGTGAAAATTATTACGGATGTTCTTATGGGTAAGTTAAACTTGTGGCGGCATCTAAAAACTACGAACTACTCATCACATTGACGTCACGCAAAATCCTACATCGCGCAAGTAGAGTTTACCGCGCGACTAGCATATATACGACATCAATCGTAGGGCACTTGCCCACCACACCCGTCTGGTCAGAGGATCCTCCCTTTTCTACAGAGGATGAGTGAACTTTACACCCTGTTGGGAAGTTACTGCTGGTGCCATCTATGCACCGCGATTGACAACGGGCACCACCTTCAAATCTCGCGCACTCCGCATAGTCGCGGTGCGCGTCACCTGGCCGTCTGCAGGATCCGCTTCCGCCCACCTCACTCTTCTCTTGACGGTCCCTGGACGGTCGCATGTTAGCGTCGTTCCTTGTACGTTTTTAATATTATAACGAATAAACCTAATTCATTGTAAACTAATAAAATCATATCATTGAAAAGCACCCGCTGCGTTCCGCACACATCAGGACACATAATCTCACCAAACTCACCCTGTTCCTCATACCTCTATAAAATGATTCCAAAAAACACATTTAATTCTTATAATATTTATTGCAAAAATAGCGGAATTGATTTCTGGGAAAAATATTTTTCCAAACAACTAAAAATACGGTTTAATTTTCTACTAAATCGAGCTCATGACTCCTTTGCTCTACTTTTCACTATTATACTGAAATCCCATTGCAAAAACTCCTCCTGTATTACAATAGATGGCCTCTTATTTTTGACACGTTTTTACAATTAAATATGATGTTTATTTGACCAGCTCTCTGCGCAAGTAAACCAGCCGTAGCCGACATGGTGGTGGAAGTATGTGTGTGTGAACTAGAAGAGGCGGCCGCGGGGGGAGGCCGCGCCCCTCCTCAACCGGTCACTGTGGACAGTCCACACCCGTATGCTGACGATACTGATATATCAGGTATGATCTGCTTTTATTTGAAATACTTTACATGGACGCGAGACCATTTCAACACAGAACTTGTAGTTTAGTATTACTAATCTCGTGTAGAATCAAGGTATAATAATGGTTCAGCCTGTTATCAAAAGATTCGCCAGTCAACAAGAGCTGAGCGTCCAAGAGAGAAAATACCGGGCGTATTGTCCATCTTCTTGGAGCCTCACCGCTGTGAAATTACTCAAAACGTTTCACATTGTTGCTTATACAGGCTTTTTCAATAGGGACAAGGTATCTTTGACAGCTGATGGCGGCCATTTTAGATTGTCCATTGGCGCGATTTTTTGACAGATGAGTTATTACTAATTGTAAACAATCAATTTGTTTTTGTTTCAATTCAAATATGGTCATTATTGAAAAACCCTATACATCAATGATTTTCAGTTGAATCTCCACCGCTTCCCATGTGCATGTTAGCGTCACGTTGAAATCAGTGTGTAAACGCTAAAGCAATACAAGACTGTGTTTATCCAAAATGTTCTTTACTTATTGAATAATACACAGGTGTAGTAAAAATCCCCGGCGCATCATCCCTACGTGTAGTCTTCGAACAAGGATGTTCTACGGAGCGTCGCAATGATCCGCTAACGATTTCTGATAGCACTGGGCGGGTATTAGCAACACGATCCGGACGGGAACCTGCGGACTGGGCACAGGAGATCATTGTTAACGGTAAGAAATATAAAAACCGTCCAAGTGCGCGTCGGACCACGCACAATGAAGGGTTCCGTAGTTGGGATGAATTTATCCTAAAAACAAACTTAACTTTGTAGTTGAAAAACATGTTCTCCCATACGGAATGTATGGGAAAACATGTTTCTGCAACTGCAAATATAAGTTTGTCGATTATTACTCGTTAACTTGTAGAGCGTATTTAGCTGTGATAGTTTTCCTTTTAATTTCACATATCCAAAACCAACCATTTAGCTGGCAGGGGGGTGGGACACTTGACTCTAACAAAAATTTGTACTTTAAAGCTTAATATTTCGCAAACGGATCTCTGAATCCAAAAATGGTTTTCACATACTCCCAATGTTTTTAAAGGACCTTTCCAATGATACCCCACACCAAGGGATAGAAAAAAAAAACATCACCACTTTACGTGTCCCCTACACGTAATGTTTTTTTTTTTCACTTTACCTTTAGGGGAGGTGGTACCCTAAAAATATTTTTTTTCGTAATTAATATGTAGGGTATACCCTTGCCAAATTACAGCTTTCTAGTACTAAGAGTCTCGGAGCTAGATCGCGGACAGACAGACAGACAGACATGACGAAACTATAAGGGTTCCTTGTTTACTACGGAACCCTAAAAACTTGTATGAAGAAACTATCTTATTTTATCTTTAAACGTTGGTTCTTCGTGATTTGTAGTTGTGGTAACATTTTAGACTTTGTGACTTTGTATTAGAGTAGTATTTTGGTTAATTCCTCCTGCCCGTCAACAACCGTCTTTTTCTTCCACACTTCTCTATTATTCGTCATCTCGATAGTCCCTCCCTTTCTAGCCATATCATCTTTCACAAAGTCCATCTATCGTTTCTCTTTGGTCTTCCCCTACTCGTATAGCCATCCAAAAAAAACTCAAAACTTCCTGACGATATTTTCCTCATTCCTCCGCATCACATGCCCGTATCATGACAAGTTATTACCATAGTTAATTGATTCAGGCTTGACCTTGCGGAAATCCATTATAAAATACAATAGACGTGGATATATTTAGTAGTAACCTGTTCCGCTTAGGTATTTCTAAAGAGCCATAAAACCAACGAGGCATCCTCAGGATGACGATTGACTTGTCGCGAACCAGAACACGGCGTGTTGCCACACCGAGCTCTGAACGCAGAGTTGAGAGTTGTGCGGTATTACCACACAACTTTTCACTTACCGGTGTCACTTTCAGACTTCCTTTTAAATACGCATTTCTTTTTCTATCCATTCGCATAACCCCACACATCCCTCTTACATTTTCATCTCAGCTGCATGCAATTGCCTTTCATTCATCCCTTTTGTGGCCCAACATTCTGATCCGTACAAGACAGCAGGTCTAACCATTGTTTTATAAATCTAAGTTTAAGGGGAATGCGGGAGTCGCAGATTTTTACCGTGACCTGCCGCCATTTCATCTATCCAGTGTCAATTCTGTGTTTAACAATCCGATCTACTTCGCCATCGCTTTACACGAGTGAACCAAGATACCGAAAGTCGGAGCAAACCGGAAGACGCGCGCCATTTAGAGTACTGTTTTGGTTCTGATCAGTAAATTTCCTATGTTCAGGTGACGAATTACGTTGGAGATTCACGAGCGATGGTTCTGTCAACGGCTGGGGATGGAGGTTTACTGCTCATCCTATGTTACCCTCACAATCTATTACAGTAAGAACTCTTTTATAGTTTAATAAATTACAAAAGCATTTATGAATTTTCAGTCACAGCCAATCAAAATCGGTGGAGAAAGCTTTCTCTTTTCAAAAAAAAGTGGTAGAACTTACAGTCTGGTGAGAAAATGCGTTCCTGGGACCTGTCAGTTGGACAATTTCTAGTAGTAATAAGGATCAAATTCGCAAGACATCGCATTCTCTCGACGACCGGACTGTAGGTCCCGAATTATCATACTACAACTTGGGACATAACAATATCTGGCCTGGCGCGTCATTTACTCCCACCGTCTAGTTCAGTGGTCGGCAAACTCATTAGTCAATAGAGCCAAATATCAATACTATAACGACTAAGATTTCTTATGAGAGCCAATCCTGTCTGTGTGTCCAAACTGTCTCAATACGGTTTTCTAAATCCTTAAAACTCGAGGGTAGGAGTTTTTTTCACTCCACAACGCTTCCTAAAATTAACTTGCTAAGAAGTAGGATTCCTTCATCATCATCATATCGGCTGATAATAATATGATGATGGCATCTTCGACCGGTCGGTTTACCGACCGAAACCCCAACCCCTGCGCATATCTCTAATCTAGCCTCGCACTTATAGACATTTGTACAGAGCCGCAATCTATAGGCCAAAGAGCCGCAGTTTGCCGACCACTGGTCTAGTTCAAACGTGACTTAAACCCCATAAAGTTAATTACATTTTAAATTTTATCTTTTTTATTATCAGGAAAGTGGGTCAGATCGCTACGTCTTATCTTGTCCGTCAGTAGAGTTGGCGTGGAGGCTACTCGACGGTCCATTGTTGGCGGCTATATCAAATGATCATCAGTTGGCGCCGCGCTTGGCGCAAGCGTTGGCCATATGCGCACAGATGCCTACACTATGTAAGTAATATTTAGATTAACCTCCTCCGTGTAAGTCGAGGGTTGTCAACAAACATATTTTTCGAGGAAACGCTAAATTTCAAAAGATATGTTGAGGAAGAACATACTTTTATTGATATCCAAGTTAATTAAAAAAATC
The DNA here is from genome assembly GCA_949152395.1 of Agrochola litura. Classification (NCBI taxonomy): domain Eukaryota; kingdom Metazoa; phylum Arthropoda; class Insecta; order Lepidoptera; family Noctuidae; genus Agrochola; species Agrochola litura. The sequence continues at coordinate 19,596,969 of OX424493.1, forward strand.
TTGCCAGGTTCTGAATTTCCTGAGACACTCCACGGACTTAATTTCTTGAAGAAACTATTAGATATCTTGTCCTTTTAGGAAATGGAAAGCTTCTCAATACGGTTAATAAGAAAACAACTGCATATACTGCTTCAGAGCCTTATTACTTTTTAATTAAAAAAAAAGAAAGAAGACTGCTGAAAAACCATACCTATCTTACTTGCGAAATCCTAAATGAAAATTCTCGTTTAGCATGGCGCGCGCGCGTGTGGTGCGTCCGTCGCCTCCGCGGCGTAGTGTGCGGTGGCAGTGGATGCGGTGCGGGCGCGTGCGAGACTAGTACTGGAACCCCGCCCGCTTTACACCATCTGCCTCAACTGCTACATGCACAGTACGAACACGAAGAGCCGGCGCTCCGTACTGGCACGCATCTCTTACACACGCATTATCTTAAGGTATATTGTTCTTGATTTAAATTGCTTAAAAATGTGCCTGAGAGTTTTAACGAATTTTCTGGGGCTGTGGTGTACTTGAAATTCGCTGAGCTTAATTGAGAAACAATGAAGATGAGATTTGACAGTCTCATAATTTGGTTTAAATTTACTGTAATATAAAAATTGGTGTATTAAATTTAAAAATAACTATCTAACTCAGCCAGTATTCAAAATAAAAGTAATCTACTTTATCATTAGAAACTTATTATTTTGTTATTTTATTTTAACATGCATTTTCTTTCTACAGGAACTGGCCTGGCTCGCATGCGGGCTCCGCATGGATTCCCGTGTGTGCAGCGGCCCCGACTCAGTCCGCTGGTCGTGGTTCAAACGCTACTGCCTCTGCGTCCGCACCGCGGACGCGCTTATACGACGTACGCCATTACCTACGCCTTTCGTCGCGGACGTGAGAAAAAGACTGGCTGATCTCGGAGTTTATAATAGTGATGAAACGACCAGTGAATCGTTCTTCCTGTGGGAAGATAATACCAAGTTTACTAAGCAGCATGATGAGCAGCTTCTGCATTGGGTTAACAAGTAAGTTAATGGTTTTAGCTACTCTGTGGTCGTGTTTTTTTAAAGAACCTGTTTAAATGATTTTTTATTTCAGCGATTGCATAAAAAGGCAAAGTACCTCCGGGGAAGATTCTTATTTGTATCTCCAAATTCTTCGAGTGTACTTCACTATTGACTAAACAAAAACGACATTCATTGATCACCTTAATATGTGCCGAAATTCGAACAACATTATGATGACGCCTTTGAACCGTGTGCCAACAGACATATTGTAAATCTGTATTTGTAAACTTCAATTATTATTAATCGTACGTCCCAGACGTCCAGAAGACTGGTGCGGCTGGTGGGGCGGCGGGTCCCGCGGCTGCGCGGTGTACGGCTGGGGCCACAACCACCGCGGGCAGCTGGGCGGCGTGGAGGGCGCCAAGGTGCGCACGCCCACGCCGTGCCACGCGCTCGCGGCCCTCAACCCGGTGCAGTTGGTGGGAGGGGAACAGACGCTGTTCGCTGTTACGCCTGATGGAAAGGTCTATGCTACTGGTAAGTCTCTCCGCGGGTTTAATAGCCATAATAGCAGAGTACACTCCATTTAGTATCCTGAATTCATTCGGAGTCCTTAATTGCACATGGTGTCCCAGTTACTATAAAAAAAACAGTGGCACTCCGGGAGTGCCGATAGAAGTAAAAACTTGAACAATTTTATTGTGCAGGAAATACTTTTCTTTTTGAAGTCGGTAAAAAAAAAGGGAAATGTCAATCATGTCGTGTCTCAATGCTTGGAATGTCATTAATCCCAAAGAATATGTATCGCGCGTTGATGTCTCTTTAATGGTCAAAAGCTGGTGTCAGTAACAGTGTCGCCAATTCAATTGTTTTTTCCCATCTCAAAAATGCCCAACACGCCCAAAAACACTTCAAAAATTTGCTAAGAAAGTATTTGTACTTTTGCAGGCTACGGTGCTGGCGGACGTTTAGGCATTGGTGGCATCGATTCCGTCTCACAACCAACTCTATTGGCTTCAATACAACATGTTTTTATCACAAAGGTAACATTACATAAAAATCTTCTAATTAGAACCCCGATTTGTGAAACCCTCATCTAAATCTGCAGTAAAACATCTCATGTGTCAACTTATATTATAGGAAATTATCATTTTGCCCAACCAATGACTTTTGATTTTCTGATCAGAGACTTGCAAGTCGAGGGTTTCATAAACAGAGGGGGCCAGCAAGTCATCATCTGCCTCGCCTTTTCCCAACTATGTTGGGGTCGGCTTCCAGTCTAACCGGACGAATTTTACATGGAACGACTGCCTATCTGACCTCCACAACCCAGTTACTGGGTAATACGATACCCCTTGGTAAGACTGGTTGTCAGACTTTCGGGCTTCTGACTACCTGTAACGACTATCAAAGATCTCCAAATGACAGCTGGGACCAACAGCTTAACGTGCTTTCCGAGACACGGAGGGGTTTCAGTATGCAATGGATGGTCACCCATCCACGGACCGACCTCAGCATGGGTTGCTTAACCTTGAAGATCGACCCGTGCGGCTGTTATTATTTAGCCTCTAACCCCTCATAAACAGAGGGCCAGCAAGTAAAATAAATAATGTTTTTAATTGGATGTATTGTGTTGCCAGGTCGCTTGTAATTCGGGAGGAAAGCATTGCCTAGCGCTTTCTGCTGATGGCGATGTTTACAGCTGGGGTGAGGGCGAAGATGGTAAACTTGGACATGGGAATAGAGTGTGAGTATTTGCATATTAAAACGTCATTTCATAAAAAAATATGAAATTATATATTATTATTGGTATTGGTATCGCAATGGTCGACGCCTCAAACAAACAAGCATTGAACTCGTCCAAGCAGATCAATTATTTGCTCATAGTAAAATTTCATTGAGCCACGTAGTTATTAGTTGTGGGTAGGTTAGTTTGTAAGTTTTACTAACATAGTTTCTAATACTATATGAATTGTATGTACCTTTTATGTGTGATCCGCAATTAATGAATATATATACACCGTGAAATTTGAATCACAGTTTTGCTAGAACAAACGTTATTCAGACCATTGTCTGCTACCATTCTACAGCATCCAATAAAAAAAAAAAACAAATTGGTTTTTGAAAAAACACAAAAAGACAAAGTTACATTTCCCTGTAAACAATGCTGTGCCCCATGCGTGGTATCTGTGTTGTAGGGAGTAACGATAATCTTGACATTTTAAACATTGTTTTTTTTGTGTTTTTTCAAAAACCAATTATGATTTTTTTTTATTGGATGCTGTAGAATGGTTGTAGACTATGATCTGAACAACGTTTGTTCTAGCAAAACTGTGATTCAAATTTCACGGTGTATATATGTATTATTATTAATTTACAACATAATATTTTCTTCAGGAGCTACGACCGTCCTAAACTAATAACAGCTCTATCGGGACTGGAAGTGGTAGCGATCGCTTGCGGCGGCGCACACTCTGCGTGCCTGACGGCGCGCGGCCGGGTATACTCGTGGGGCAAGGGGCGGTACGGCCGGCTGGGGCACGGCGACTCTGAGGACCAGCTTGTGCCTAAAATGGTAAATACAAAACATAATTTTAATTCTGAAACCAATTGTGTTTGAGAAGTTATATTAAAAAAGTCAATTGAATAGTCGTAAATTCTCTGAGAGCAGTGGTGGCCAAGTGGTACCGGCCCCGACTCGTTGTAGGTCGTGGGTTCGAACTCAGAAAGGCGCGTTACTTTGTATAAATAATTTAATCACCCCAGCTCTCAAAACGGTGAAGAAAAACATCGTGACGAAACCGGCATGACCTAGAACAAAAAATTCGAAAACGTGTGACATCTTTCAACCCGCACTGGGCCCGCGTGGTTGATTAGAGCCCTGTCCCTCTCGAAGAGAGGAGGCCTGTGTCCCAGCAGTGGGAACATTATAGGCTGACTATGTTATTTAAATTCTCTGATATTTTAAAGTATAACAAGCTACAAATTGAGTAAGAAATCATTTAAAAACAGCTGATATTCTTGTTTTCTTCAGGAGTTATTATTTTTTACTTTTATTATTGCCATTTCTATCGCTTCAGTTAATCTATCCATCATATTGACTTGCTCTCATTTATTTATTCTTCTACTTTAAATATGTATTAATATATTTTAGGTGGATGCGTTATCGTCATACCGTGTAATAGACGTTGCTTGCGGCTCGGGAGATGCGCAAACATTATGCATAACGGACGATGACAATGTCTGGTCTTGGGGAGACGGTGATTACGGGAAACTGGGTAAGATAAACAAAATACATTGTTAACTTTATTCCAATAGCAACATTTAACTGCACTTGTCTTGTTTGTATGGAGTAACTTAATTATTTAATCGTTTTTGCACGAGAAATATGCCATCAGCATTTCCTACCAGTCGGCCTTTGAGTGAGGTATTGATTTTGTCGTATCCAAGCTAAATGATAAGCTTTAATCTTCTCTTTTTAGGTCGTGGTGGTTCAGAAGGCTGTAAGCTACCAATGAGGATAGACTGTTTGAAAGGACTGCGCGTTGTCAAAGTTGAATGTGGATCTCAATTCTCTGTGGCGTTGTGTCAATGTGGAAGTGTTTATACTTGGTAAGTTAGTTTAAAACAACTTCAAATTCATACCAATTCGACAGTCAATCCGTCTGCTAAGCGTGGTGATTATGGCTTTACCACCAATCCACTTTACACAGCATAAAAAAAGCTTATTGAAGCGTTTGGGACGAAAGTTTTGCTTTATACAAATTATTTTACCATGACTATAGTCCCCCAGTTCTGCGTTTGCAATTTATTTGCCAAACATGTAAACGAACATGTTTTAGGAAAAACAACTGTAATGCCTACACATAAGGTTCAGTTTGCGCTACAACTTCATATTTTTAATGACATTTCAACAGTACTAATCAGTCTAAAATCAACTTTATTTACACTAGTATAAAGCTGATGTTTTTAAGTGGAAATAACATCAATTGGAAACTAGGTTATAAATAGACCTTAGTGTCTCCAGGTTTAATTAGCGGACTCAGATTTTAATGTTGATGTGTATACAACAGGGGCAAAGGCGATTACCATCGACTTGGCCATGGCAGCTACGAGCATGTGCGAAGACCCATGCGTGTTACTGGCATGCAAGGCAAAACTATAGTGTCTATAGCTACAGGTGAGTTATGCCTGCAAATCTTAACATCCTAATCTGAAGAAACTAGCTCGAGATGAAAATTCGATTCAAACTGATTTTTTCCATTCACAGCAACTTTTTTTATTCACCTTCTTTTTTTTCTGTGTTCATGATACTTATAATGTTCAAAGTTGCCTGGGCAGTCAGCCCCAGCACCGACCTTACTAACTAGTTAATCAGACTACGACAACTAAAGGTCAAAGGTTACAAATCTAGACCGCTGTAGCCCCTCTGTTCCTAATGGCGGCTGTACAGTGCGCGCCACGAAAGAAGGCCCGCGGAAAATTGTGGAACTACATTTTTTTAATGAAATGATATGGACACTAGCGCCGCGTCAAAGGGCCTTCTTTCGTGGCGCGCACTATACACTCCTGGCCGAGTGATCTCACTAGGTCTCGCGAAAAAGTCTCGAGCGAGGGGCTTCAGCCCGAGTGCGGCCATGTATACTCGCCTAGTTCAGTTGAAGTTGTGAACCCGAGAGGATGGACGCAGATATTGAACTAATTGCTGACGTTGTTCTATGTAACATCGGTAAGCAACACAAGAGACACGAGAATGTCACGCAACTGCTGCGAGATCCTTTGACTCGGCCACAAAAAACCGACGCGGGACGGAGAGCGAGCGAGGAACGCCGAGACACACCGACGCGGGCCGAGCGCTCTCATCTACATTCTCGCAATCGGCCTGTCTCGGTGAACCTCGGCGAGAGTGTACAGCCGCCATAACAGTTCTACGCTCTTCTGTATGACAGCAGCTCTTGAGTATGAAATAACTTATTGATACTTGTAGGGAGTCTCCACTGCGTGGCGTGCACAGACAACGGCGAGGTTTACACCTGGGGTGACAATGATGAGGGACAGTTGGGAGACGGTACCACACTTGCTGCCCAAAGGCCTAGGCTGTTGATGGCTTTGCAGGTAAGAAACTGAACTGCTGTCTTTTTGTATGCTAAGATGTTGACGTTCATAAGTAGAAAAGTACTGAACATGCGACCCCAAAACTTCGGGGTCATATATGATGTACAGTTAGAAAAATTAATAGACACCCTACGTAAATTTGCCGTGTTATAGCCATTTCATAGAAGTGTCGAAGATTGACAGTTGTGATTTGATTATACGGTCAATTTAAGTTGGTAATTTTCACAACTTTAAACGTATTTTTTTAGGGCAAACGTGTTACGAAAGTGGCTTGCGGTAGTGCCCACACGGTGGCTCTGTGTGTGGAAGCACCGCGAGCCCCGCGCGCCCCTCCCGCGCCGCCGCTAGAGTGCCATCTGTTACGGGATCTCGCGCCACAACTCATTTGTAATAGACTGGTGAGTGGTATTTCATGTCTTTATTTTTTTCATAAGTTCGTTCCTGTCTAAATATTATCAGTCAAGACTTCTTTATTTTAATTTCTGTCAGTGTTGTGTAATCGCATCACTACAGTGCATTCATTATAACTTGTCCTGTGACGCGATTGGTAACACTGAATTATGCAGTCTTAGTTTCAATACTATAGAGTTCAAAATGGCGATTGACAGAACATGATGATGACGTCACGCTGAAGTAGTGGCACCAAGTTAGAAGTAAGCGGAACAGGGTGTAAAGTTCACTCACCTCTATAGAAAAGGAGGATCCTTCGACCAGACGGGTGTCGTGTCTGGCGGGCAACGGCCCAACGATTGATGTCGGGGAAGTTATATTATACAGGGTGTCAGAAACATCGAATCAGAATCATGTACTGAATCCATGGTTTCAGTTTTCGCGTCGATGTCCTTGCCACCCCGTATGGTGTTCACGCGGTAAACTCTAATTGCGCGATGCAGGATTTGTGTGACGTCAGGTCTTTGATGCGTAGTTCGTATCGATGTAGATGCCGCCACAGTACCTACTACCAATCACAATCAATCTGCCTAGCCTTTTCCCAACTATATTGGGGTCGGCTTCCAGTCTAAACGGATGCACCTGAATACCAGTATTTTACCTGGAGCGACTGCCTCTCTGACCTCCACAACCCAGTAACTGGGTAATACGATACCCCTTGGTAAGACTGGTGTCAGACTTTCAGGCTTCTTACGACTCGGATCGACTGTCATAGATCCACGAATGACAGCTGGGACCAACGGTTTAACGTGCTCTCCGAGGCACGGAGGAGTCTTGGTATGTAAAGATGGTCACCCATCCACGGACTAACCCCGGCAAGCGTAGCTTAACCTGGTGGATCGACCCGTGCGGCTGTTATTACTTAGCAACGAGCTCCTTAGCAAAGTACTATCAATCACATGACTGCAAAATTCAGTGTTACCAGTCGCGACAGGGGACATAATGAACGCTCCGTAACCGTTCAGCGACTCCCGCTTCCATATTTAAAAACAGATAATTCAAAAGTTAAACAAGCTTAATGTAGTGTCAAGTTTGTTAGCATTACAACTTGCAAAAATATGTTGTTACAGGTGTTACTGCATCAATTCTCTGACCTGCTGTGTCCAAATCTGCCGCTATTGATCCTAGATGGTCCTCTGGATCAGTTGAGGACTCTGTTGTTCTACAGTGTGAAGGAAGCAGCTTTTAGAAAGGTAAGTAAAAAAGTCATGGGTGGATCCAGGATTTATTTCTTAATGAATTTATTTATAAACTATACTGTTTTTGGGACTAATTATTTTTCAATGAAGATACTACTTCTTCAGCGTACATCATTGAAGCAATTTCTTGATAGATATGTATTCAGGCCAGTCCATTCAGATGATTCGATTTTATTTAAACCGTTTGGGGGGGGGGGGTCACGTACCCCTGTGCCCCCCCCCCCCCCGGATCTGCCCTTGTATAAAATGATAATTTTCTGATATTTATGGCACTACGAGTATATTAGTAAGCCAATGTAAGTAAAAACCGATCCCGATAATGTCTTTCAATAATAATATACGTCATTTTAATTTTATAAATACATAACATCATGCCTTGTTTTCTCGAAGGGTTAGGTAGAGGTGTACCTATAGTACACCCACATCTCACCAGTTACGGTTAAGTCCCATGTAAAAGGGGGCGAGCCTATTGCCATCAACCGGGCAGAAATCCAGACTTTGGGCTGCTGTTGAGAAATTCCAGATAGAAAAACCCCAATAACACTTTTCCCGATCTGGGAATCGAACCCAAGAGTTCATGCTGAGCAGTAGCGCTTGCAAACACTCAACCAACGAGGCAGTCATATAAATACGGTTTTATAAACATAGATCCTTGATCGATAAAAGTGGGCACTTTTATCGATTAAGGATTATTGTTTCTGGTCCTTCGAGTCTAACACAAACTCCTTGGTACTTTGAGTCTTGTCCTTCTTACTCCACAAATCAGTAAATAGCGTTTAGCGCTAAATGTACGTTCTCTTTCCGTCAACCGTTTGAAGATGACAGAGACATACGATATTTTAAATATATTTAGCGTCAAACGCATTTAGCGATTTATGGTGCAAGCGAGCGTAAATGTCATAATATCGTTAATAACCCAGGCTATAATGGCAACAATGGTCCGGGAACGACAACACGGGCCCGTAGTAGAGTTGTCCCGCGTGGCAGCCCGGCGAGCGCGGCGCGGCGGCGCGGGGCTGGCGGGCCCGGCCGGCATGCGCTCCGTGTTCGGCCAGATGGTGGCGAGACTGCCAGCGTTGACGCAAGACGCGTTAGCTCTGCCACATCGCGTGTGGAAGGTCAAGTTTGTTGGTACGTATTGGTATAATTTGTGCCATAAATATTGATGCTTTATCGGCCCACCAGCTGTATGGCACAGCCGGCTACATAACTCGCAGTAACGCTATAAGGGATCTCGCGCACTAGACGACCCACAACCAGTGGTCGCAGCGACCAGGTGAGCTATAGAAACCGATACGAATCGTGCACTTGGTCGCAACGGCCGACTAGACGACCACGACTGGCCAGAGTCGTCTAATGCGCGAGATCCCTAACTGTCAATAAGTTACAGGCCAAAATTATGTTAGCACCAACTCTGACAAGTATCGCGTGGGTGACTTTGTTGCCGTATCGACATGCCAATTGTATATGTATGCTGGGTCGTTACTCCGCTAGCAATAACTTCAGAGTGACATATTAATATTATTAGTACATATTAGCAATAATAGGGATGCTTACAAAAAAAAAAATTGTCCGTCTTGTTGATCGCACTGTTGAATGTGTGTGTATATTTGTCTCTTTTTCACGCTCATACGGCTGGACGGATTTGGATGAAATTTGGCACACATATAATTTATAACCTGGAATAACACATAGGATACTTTTTATCTCGATATTCCCACAGGATCGAGACTTATGCGGGTGAAATCGCGAGGCGCAGCTAGTTATTAATAAAAAGTATTGCACACGTATTTTTTTACGTTATCTAAAGAATACGGCGATACATTGAGTTAAAATGTGCCATGACGTCACCGAGTATACAGATTTTATACTTGTGAAGTAGCGACCCCCACTCCCCAACTTTAATGCGTTTTATCCAAGTAATTTTGTATTAATATGATGAAGCAAAAAATACGTGTCTAATATCTTTTTATTATCTGACTGACGGACTAAATAGAATTTCTTTTTTTTGACCCACGCATCATACCTATTGTAATAGTTATTATTCTTTACTATTAGCAAGAAGTGCTTGAGCAGATAAAGTGAAATAAACTAAAATTATATGTATTTAACTATCAGGTGAGAGTGTGGACGACTGCGGCGGCGGCTACAGTGAAAGCATAGCAGAGATGTGTGAAGAGTTACAAAACGGCTCACTACCGCTACTCATGGCCACGCCCAATGGACGTGGAGACGCAGGCGCATCGCGCGACGCATTCTTACTAAACCCCACTGCTAATACTCCGTTGCATTTGAACTGCTTCCGGTTTCTTGGTAAGTCTTGTTATATTTTGATATGTGAATTAACTGTTGCCTTATCCACACGGGCAGAATTCGTGTCCATGATACAGCTTGCCAAAATCGAATGGGAAATTAGTAAAAGAATTTAAACAAATTGTTAAAAACGCTGCTTGTGGGTGACTCAAAACCTACTAGCTCTTGTCGGCATCATCATAAGTCTGCATTACTTAAGTAAAATATTTAGTCCAAATCTCACCACGTCAGACTCTTTATATCGACCTGTACGTTACAGGTATTGGTAAAATAAATACATGAAACTTTGTTTTTCTACTCGCACGTGGTTTCGGTACTTGCTCTCAGCACAAAATTTTATAAGCAAGTAAAAAAAAAAAACTGAAAACAGATGCATAGCATAGCATGTTAAATGTGCAATCTTGTATTGTAGTACGGACGAGGCATACGATAGTAACTTAACACAGAATGATACTATACTACAGTACAACTATGTTCTTAATTTCCCTCGGCAAATCTCGTGTTTCGTCAGTCGTCGGATTTCTATCAGTTGCACTGTGCACTTGGTGCAGACCGGACGCTCTCAATCGACTTGGAAGTATATAGAGTTGTTAATACTTTTTTAACTTAATGTAATTTATTTTAAAAAATGGTAGGAAAGCTGCTAAAGTCGCAGGCACGACAGATAAGAAAATAGTTTTATAGCTCTAAATAGTTCACAGGAAAATCAAAACAAAACAACAACAAAGTACTTAGTTCTGAATTCAAATTATTATACACGATAAATCTAATAATTGATGGACATGGAAATTAGCATTCGTTTGTATTCGGAAATGCGATGATTCCCGAGAGACATTAAGAAAATATAAATATTGTGCCTTTTTATATCTACAGGGTTATTGGTTACATGTCGGCAATTCGTTAAAGGGATGTAGGAGAGGTCATTTGCAACGAAATGATATCATGACCCCGTGGTCAATGTCAACCATTTTCGAGGAATTTGACATTTTACATTTCATTGTCGACATATAACCAATAACCCTGTATTGTTATACAAACACAGGTGTACTAATGGGCATCGCAATCCGTACCGGTTCGCCCTTATCCCTCTCGCTCGCGGAGGGCGTGTGGCGCCAGTTAGCGGGACAATCCCTCCGGCCACAGGACTTGGCTGAAGTGGACAAAGACTTCCTGCCTGCACTACTTTGTATTAGAGATATGACACCTAATAATAAGGTAACAATCTATACACATATACAAATAAATAAAATTGAAGTGTCTGTTTGTAATAATGTCAAAATAAAAGCTTTTTACTAAATGCATATGAAAGTACATACGGTACTTATAACAACAAAACAATTTTTTATTTTTTTGTCTGTCTAACTATTTGTTTGTTCCGGCTAATCTCCGAAACGGCTGAACCGATTTTGACAGGACTTTAGCATTATTTGGCTATTAATTTTAGAGGGTACCCCTCATTTATTAAAATACCTTTGAAAATTACCTACCCAATTAATACTGTCTGTACATTTAATCTCGACTTTATTAATGTAGCCGTGGTAGCTAATTTAGATAAACATATTATCAAAGTTTCACATGCGCAGATGTTGATCTGATAAAATAATTGTTACCTCTAAATAAAACAGGTTTTGACTACTTGCCTTTTCAAACTGTGTCCAGTTTTCGAAAAATATTCTTTGTAAATTATTAATTACATTTTGTTGTTGTAAACAGGAACTACAAAACCTTGAGCTCCCATTCTCAATACCATCCGCGGCCGGCCACGAAGTTCCACTATCTACAAGACACAAAAGAGTCACACCGGATAATAAAGATGAATACGTGCAGTTGGCTCTGCACTACAGGTAAATGACATAGTTAGATTAGATTTGGAAGATTTTATTTTATTTATTTATTTATTTATTTATTACAAACATACGCTACCATAACAGTCTCCCAATTCGGTAGTGTGTAGTTAATTATCAATTAATGAAATAATACAACATAAAAAAAAAAAAAAATTAAAAACATAACACGTGTAACGTTACCCTTGCGAACTCGCTCAGTGAACATGAGAAAAGATCTATTTTGTTGGCAACTAAATTTTTAACCAACTTCCAAAAAGGAAGAGGTTCTAAGTTCGTAGGGGGGAGGGGTTGGCACAACATATCTCTAACTGATTTTAACTGACACTATAAATAAAAATAAAAAGACTTTATTTTACCATAAATTAAAAGAATATCAAAATGTTCACTTAGAAATACAATCATTCAAAAGCGTAAAAACATTTTACAATGAATTAAATTCAATAAAAATAAATAAGGTGAGCAGTGGTGGCGCAGTGGTTACGGCCGTGACCTACGAGTTGTCGTAGGTTCGAACCCTGACAGGCGCTTTACTTTGTGTAAATTATTTCATCACCACTGCTCTCAAAACGATGAAGTCGTGAGGAAACAAGCATGTTCTAGAACCAAAAATTCGAAGACATGTGACATCTACCAACTCGCACTGGGCCCACGTAGTTGATTACGGCCCACTTCCTCTCACTGTGTTCCAGCAGTTGGGAACATTATAGGTTGATTATGAATAAAAATTAACTGTCATAAATGTAAACATGCATTTTGCATGCAGATATTATTATAAATAAAATAAAAATCTTTTGATATCACCGCTGTTTAAGATAATTCTTATTTGTTTTACATCAAAATGTAATTTTTATTTATTATTTCTATAAAACTTTATAACTTAATCATTATTTTACTGACATTATGGAAACAATAAATTAAACTTCCACAGGCTCCACGAGTTCGACGAAGAAGTCCGCGCTGTTCGCGACGGCATGTCCCGGGTGATTCCAGCACCTTTGCTGGCACTATTCAACGCGGCAGAGCTTGAAACCCTCGTATGTGGCTCGCCTGACATACCTGTGCATTCGCTCAGGGCTTCTGCTACTTACAAAGGTAGGATTACCTTACTATCTTGCTTTTGTTTAGGACAGTACCTTTTATTTTATGTGCAAGAAGTATAGACGACGCGTCGTCTCGACGTGTAAAACTACATGGAAGCTTCCTCAACGTCATATTTTTGGGTCTCATTTGGCCAGAAGATTTATAGGACACTTCAGTTACCATAAGGTCCTTAGGGTAGCGAAAAACCTGGCATATCTGTTAAAATTGTGACATGGTTCGGAAAACCGTTTCCAAACGGTGACCTGCTGTTTATCAACATCAAGTTGTGAATGTTTACATTTTTTGGAACGAAGTACTTTAACGCGGCTTGTAAACTTTTAGAAATCGTCACGCTAAAAAGTTTTAATACTTGTGACTGTCTTCTTCTAATTCGAAGAGAAAGAAAGAGAGAGAGAGAGAGAACGTCGGCAGAAAAAAACAAAAGAAAAAAGTATAGTGATTACAGAGTCGTGGGATACAATTTTACACAACGGCCCGAGTACACTGCATACTGCACTGCACTGAGAGAGAGAGAAAGTGTGAATTTGGTCAAAATGTAAATCAAAGATGGCGGCTGCGAAAGTTTTCAAATTGTTCGTCATGGGTGTCGTTTTCATAGTTTTCGAGGGTGCTAAAGCCGATAGTAAAGTCAAAATGTAAATCCAAGATGGCGGCTGCAAAATTTATGTTTTCGTTTTAAATCATACGTGAGAAAGAACTTCGTTCTTGACGGGGGTCCCCCGAGCGCAGACGTTTTAATTTTTTTTTTTTTTTTAACGCTAATCTTCTCGCCCAGGAATCGAGCCAAACGCGCCTCTGGTGCAGTGGTTCTGGGAAGTAATGGAGGAGCTATCTGGCAGTGAACGAGCCCTTTTCCTACGTTTCGTTTGGGGACGGACGCGACTGCCGAGAGCACCACAGGACCCGAGGCAGAGAGACTTCGTATTACAGGTCTGTAATTGTCTTCAGGCGGTCTTTTGCTAATCGAAATACCTATTATTATGCATCTTTCAAGCTCAGCCGTTACTTAACTTCCCCTTTATAATTATGTAATTTCGTTTTAGGTATTAGACAAATACCAACCTCCAGACCACTTCTTGCCTGAGAGCTACACCTGCTTCTTCCTTCTCAAGATGCCGAGATACTCATGCAAGTCTGTGTTACGGGAGAAACTCAGGTAATAATCTCATGCATAAACCATTCTTCTTTTGCTATATTGTGTCTGTCGCCTGGCAGGTAGCTATGAGATATTATGATAATTAATTCCTAATCAATATTTCAGGTACGCGATCCACTTCTGCAAGAGCATAGACACGGACGAGTACGCCCGCGTAGCTCTAAGCGCAGCCGAACGCGTTTCCTCAGAAGAATCTGACTCTGAAGCGGACGCTGCGCCGGCGCCGGTCACTAACCCCCCACCTCTGTACTCACTGACTAGGGCGCCGACGTGGCTCTGAGACCGCGCCGACGGTCCCTGGACCATACATGAGGACCTCGCCTTACTCGCCGCACGACAAGCTTAGTGGAATCAGAGGTTGATGTGATCGGCTTGTTGGTTACCTTTGAACCAAAAAGACAGTTATAGAAATAAATCACTAAGAAGATCTAGTAATAACAAGCGGTAGATTGGTAGTTAACTATTTGTGAAAAACCCTAAAAATGGTGTTAATATATTCAAATCAGTGAAAATTTAAGGTGTTGCTAACTTTGTCAAGTTATAAGTATTTATTTTTGCTGAGATAAATCTTCGATGATAAACATAGGACCAAAAAAGAAAGAAATATGCTCGACTATGTATTTTTCTTTCCTTTTGAAGCGTCTAGTTTTATACATTGTATGTTCGTCTTCGGAAACAATTGATTTAAACTCGCCTATTTGCAATGGGCAGTTGTCAATGTCTTTACTGTAATAATTAAGATCACTGACACCATTTTACACTGTGCACTTGAAAGCATTCATCCTAGTCGAGCCGTAGATATTTATACATTGAAGGACGTTACGCTTCATTGGTATTTTTCCAAATGGAAACATTGATGAAGATATTGGGCAGTTGCAACATACATTACATTGATTTCGGCAATGTCCTCACTTCGAATACTCTAGAAATTACTCATTGTAATCATGATATTTAACCGTAGTTACACTTTTATACTCTATGTTCACTGATAAGTAAGACTTCCTTATATTGTGCATGCAATATAAGTTAACGTTACTCTTAAAGCAAATCGGATTTTTCAATTACAGCATTCCATCCATAGCTTAGGAACGCAGACGCTCGAACGATTTACATATTTGTGTGGACGTGTTTATGTATAATATTGTATACAACGATAGGCAACACTGCCACATTCCATTTTGTCGTAATGTATCGTAACGCTTAGTAATCTTTTACTCGTCGTTTACCTCATAAGTTAACCACTAAAATCAGTCTTTTTTGATTACCTACCCATTTTCACAAATAAATTTTATTCCAAACAGATGTTGCTGAATTTTTTGTTTTTACAAATACAAGCAATATACATTAAGCCCGTGTTTATAAAAGGACTGATTTTGGTGACTTTAGATAATATTTTTAAGGAACGATAAAGCCCCAAAGAATGGCGTTAAAATGAGGGAAAGGAATGTATTGATTGCATTGAACAAAAATGCAGATAATGCGCATATTCAGGTTGCTAACTTCCACACCAATGTTCCTTCTCTATATTGTCCCAGTAGGCCACGTATGAGACTGTGGCTCCGAAAAGGAATACTCTTTCATATTTCTGGACTGAAGTAATGAGAAATCCGGGGAAGTCAGTAGTTTCATGCCGAAACGTTTAACTTCGGAACCAAAACAGTAGTCTTCCTAAGACGAGTATCGATTTTTTTTAACTTTGCTCAGAAATCGGAGCCAAAGAAAAACATCTGTAATAGTTTATGATGTGCAAGAACCAATTTAACAAAAATTGACTGATTGAAGCATGGAACTGTGATGGTATTGGCTGATAGACGAGGGTACGAATGAATTAGATAGGATTTGTAAGAGTGACGCATTTCGCAGATCAAACGTTTTTAAACTAGTCATTTGCTGCAATTTGTATGTAGGACGCCGGCATGATATTAAAAAGTGCATTGTTAACGCAAAATAGCAACATAATCAAAATGCTGCTTGGGTTTTAATAATATAGTCAATAAATACATTTAAACATCTAACGTGTTGCCAATAATTATTTTAAGTAAGCAATTGGTAGAAACCCAATAAACGCAGGGTAAAAATAACTGACAACACTACATGATTACATAATTATGGATGGCAATCTTTTCTCTTGCCATTCAAATTTATTTTTGCCGCGTTTAATCATAATGCTAAAATGTATTGTAGGATCAAAAGTTACAAGTTGCTAATCAGAACAATATTTTGTATTATGAATACACAATGTTTTACAGCGATATAGTAAAGTGTATAGTTAGGTAATCAATCTACACATCTACATTACAAACTCCATCCCCAGCCCATGTATAAATAACTTGGTGAATCGAAACTGTAATGTATTTTAAATCTTGAATTTTTTATTTTAAATAATAAATTCACAGAATAGTTGCTTTGCTAGTATTATTAATCTGTAGGCTTTTGGTGCTAGAGTTTCACGATTAGTCTTAAATTTTTATACTGAAAAATATAGAATGCACAAAATGATTAAAATAAAATAATTACCTATGCAATATGTCCTGCAAAGTCTGTAAGCTTTGTTATTGATTATGTATCTTCAAAATTATTTGAAAAATTACAAAAGTTGGTTGTCTTAGATGATATTTTTATTAATTTCTGCCTCATACATAAAGTAAAACAGCTGTAATTAACAGTTCAGAAGCTGCACACACCTAATGTGTGAAGGTACGATATATTTTCCATCACTGTACCTACATTTTGTAAATCTAATTTATCTATTTATATGAATAATACCTTATAGAAACAAAACAAAAGTATTCTGACTGTGTAGCACTGTACTGACCTTTTTGTGTAAGGAGTTCCATATCATAAATTCACTTATTATTTTATTTGTAGCATTTCCGATTGTCATTTGTTGAACATACAAATATTTCTATAACAACCAAAGAGTAATTAATTAAGAAAAATTACTGTTCATACTTTTGAGATCTGAACTGTGAAGCTTTCTTTGTGATCTATCCTGTGCAGCATTATTTATTTTTTACATGCATATAATACTATAAATACAAATATTTATTTCATTTATGTCTTTTATTGAAATCTTCATCCGCATAAAACATTGCAGCTGGATTATTTGTGCCCTAGCAAATTAAATATATAGAATGGAACTGTTGATAAGGCAAAGTTTTTGATATACATACATATCTGTCACTCGTCTCTAAATAACAAAGACGATGCTGTACAGACGCAGATCCTTTCCTTAAACTTTGTATGCCATATCAAATATCAACAGTACCATTGTAACCACTTTCACAAATATGTGCAAATGAATATGTCTTGGGGATATAGGTAGCACCCAGCTGTTTCCTAGAATTGTTAACAATCCATAGTCTCCTCAAGTGGAATTGATAACTTACTTATCAGTGTCAGAAGGTAACAAATAAAATTATCAATCAAATTCAACAATGAGTTCACATGATTTTATTTACTAAATAAATAACTTACATGTTGCCCTTAATGAAATTAAAAGTACTAAAATGATCACAAATGACAATAAGCATAAAAATGTGGATTACTTCTTCGCCTTGGGTTTGAGTGTGAAGTATAAAATCATAGCGCCCATGAATGCATATGTTGCTTTGGCCGTCTGTAAAAAAACAGAAAAAATATATTATAGCATTTTTTCTAATTACACATTAGATCTGTATCGTATCTGAACATACAGCATGACCTTTGAATAAACATAACATCACGCCTTGTTTTCCTATAGTGCACCCACATTTCACCAGTTATGTTTAAGTTCCGTGTAATAGGGGGTGGGCCTACTGACATCAATCGGGCACAAATCCAGACTCCGGGCTGCTACTGAGAAATTCTAGATAGAAAACCCAATTACACTTTGCCTGACCTGGGAATCGAACCCAGGACCTCATGCTCAGCAGTAGCGCTTGCAACCACTAGACCAATGAGGCAGTCACCTTGGAATAAAATTATACAATAAATATTTATTGAGTAAAATTAGATTAAATACAGGCCCCAACCAAGAAGGTTTTAGCTAATGTGAAGGCTGAGCTGACATAACAATCCAGTCTTATCAAAAATTAATATTATTGCCAGCCTTAAGATTGGAGCCAACGTCAGAAATCTCATTCTTTGTGGACTCCTCTATCAAATAAGTTTTAATGTAGGTATAATTTTGGAAATAATTATGAGTACCTGCACTGCAATATCGGCAAATTTTTAGAAATAATATTAAGAATTTATGAGGTCCTTAGCATATCTGGATCGGTCAGCTTCTTAAAATCTGAGACAGGAACTAAGAATAATTGCAATATATTTATTTACGATTAAACTACAGGAGGGTCCAACATCGCACATAACCTCAAAGTACTTGCTATATTTGTTAACATTTAATTATTCGACTATTAAATACTTACGTTTGCTCTGCCCTTGTTCGTTTGGCTGTTGAAGTATTTGGCCAAGCCTTTAAGCTGGGATTCATCGACAGAACTGTCTCCGGCCATTCTAAAATGAAATAATAAAGATACAAAAAACTGAGTTAATTAATTAAGCACTGGAAATGTTTCAAATAGAAGATTGCACTAATAAATTATTAACTAACGTTGTAAAATATAATTCTTAGCAAGAATTTGTGTGAAAATAGGAATATTACCTGATAAAAAGGTATTTTAATCCTTATGTAATAACGCAAAGTAGGTGCAATTCCCAAAGCCGTGTAACAACTTGGAACTCGATAGTATTTTTAACATAAAAATGACAGCAGATATCCTTAGTCCAATAATGAGAGGAGTGAAAGAGACAAAATAAAACAATGCCAAAGAACTGATTTAGGCCACATTCCGAGTTACGCTAAAAGTGATAATATCGCGAATCCGACCAAATTTAATAGTTACAAAATATAAGGGCTATTGAGTAATAATCGTGACTATAAAATTTGGTCGAATACGCGATATTATCACTTTTAGCGTAACTCGGAATGCAGTATGTCTACAGGTTTTAGAAGTCAAACTCTCAAACTGAACTGTCAAGAGAGTCAGACAACGTTTCGTTCGTTAACTTCCACCACACACTAACCACACTTTGAAGAACTTTGAACACTTTTCAGTGTGGTGTGGAATTTGAAAATATAGAAACACATCTCAGCTGACTGCTGACTGTAAATAACTGGCTTTTGCTCGCGACTTCGTTCGCGTGGAAGTCGTTAGACACAAAAATATACTAAAATAAAAGCAACATTTCCCGCCCGCGCTATGATTTCGTTTTCGCTTTTCGCTCTTTCTGACGTTTTTCTTTTTGCTCGATTCCTAAGGGTTGATGTTAAATAACATAAAACTTTCCAACTGGGCTATCAAATGCAAAGAGATTTTTCAAATTCTGCTACTACCTGTAGGTAGTTCCAGAGATTAGTGTTCAAACAAACAAACAAACTCTTCACTAACACAAAATTTCCTATTAGGACCGGGACACAACAAATTATAAACATTGCCTTCTAAACGAATATTTTATGAAGAAAAGATTAAATTCTTGACGTGAAACATCTATAGCGGCGCCGGCGGGTCAGACCGACTGTTGGCGGGGGGAAATCACAAAAAAAATTGCCTACCTATTTCATCTGTTCTTTATTGTTCTATCAGATTTTTCTTTTCGTTTTTAGTTGTTTTATTTTCAAATAAAAAAAAAATTACCGTTAGCACCAAATAAAGATTTTTGTTTTTTTTTTGTACTTTCTGGCTATTTATTTATTGTTCGATTTAAAAAAAAAAACATCTGTTCGGCCTTCAATATCCACGCCAATTAATTCTTACTTGGCGCAATAGTCACTCGGGCCGCCGCGCCGTAATCACGTAATGACACGGCAACGGGATACGCGCACGTGTTTATTTTTAAACAACTATTAGGTATATTATAAATTGAAATCTATTTCTGTATTGGGACAAAAATACATACATATAAAAAAAATATAATAAGGTAAACGCGGGTGAAGACGTCAGTGACCCAGAAGTCGTCAAATTATCTAAAAACAACAATAGCCCAATAAAAAAAAAGTTTGCAAAAATTGTTGTAACTCTAACTTGCACAGAATCTAAACAAATAAATAATTTATTAATAAAAACGACAAATAAAATGAAAATACAAAAAAGGCATTTTTTTATTTTTAACTAATATCCAAAAATTTTTTTTGATAACTATAAAGTCGACGAACAGTTCAAAAGGCAAAAAAAAAATTGATTACCCCGCCAAAACAAGGGTCAATTTAAAAAAAAAAAACTAAGATCGGACGAAAAAATGTTTTGACAGAACAGTTGACGAACAGTTGAAATAGCAAAAAAAAAATTATTTCCCCCGCCAACAGTCGCCATATTTATTTCCTGTCGTAAACCTTCCTTTTATGCGTATTACCTGTACAGACGCCAGCACATCAAGCTACTACAATCTGTCAAATTTATTTAATAGATTTAGAACTTTGTCGCTGAAGTGTAAGGTTCAAAGTTGATTGGAAAAATTTGACAGTTTCGGGTAGCTTGATGTGCTGGCGTCTGTACATAATAATTTCGATGTTTCACATCTGCCAGGCGTCCCGCGACGGCTCATTTTTTTGTATGTGTTAGTTACGCTTTCACGCTAAAACGGCTGAACGGATTTGGATGAAATTTGGCACATGTGTATACCATAGGTAACTTTTTATTCCGATATACCCATGGGATTAAGACTTATGCGGGTGAAACCGCGGGGCAGACCTAGTCTTGAAATAAAACTTCCATTATGAAGGTAGTCTGAGAGTGCATCATCGGAACAAGGTGCGTGTCTCTAGTTGTTTATTTTCCAGTGTTTTATTCAGGAATTGCAAATGTTCATAATTGTTTGGCAATGAAGATCACCAGATGTGCGCCGGCCGTTATTACACAGATTGCACTTACTTATTTATTTACGTCTTTTTCTTAGGCTTTGCTCTGAGAAACTTGTAGTAAAAAATACATACTGCAATTAAACCCATTGTCACTTTAGTTGTCTGAAAATAAAACAAATTAAGTAGGTATAAAATGAATAGGTATTTTTATATTTTTTTCTTCACACACAAACTTTTTGAAGTCAGCACGGCACGGTCCACAGTTTGCACTACAACCTTAAGCCTGATTTACACAGTGCGATTTAATTGCCGATGGCATACGATAAGTTGAAGCAACAAAAATACAGTAGTAATCAAAATTGCATGGCATAAACAGTGTTTAGACGAAGCAAGTCATTTTGTTGCTTCAATTTTATTGTATACCACAGGCAAGAAACTTGCATTGTGTAAATGGGGCTTTAAGGCTCAAGCAGACCAGCGCGACACGCGACGCGACACAAAAGCACCGCTCGTCGCGCGACGAGCGGTGTCTTTGTGTCGCGTCGCGTGTCGCGCCTGTTTGAAGGAGCCTTTATAGTCTCTTGCTTGTACTCGTGGATTGCGATGATTGGGAACTTGGGAATGGGAGACCTCCGATTTTGGTTGCTGCAAAAAATATAGGCCACACAGTTTCGTTGGTCTAGTGGTCGTAACTGCGACTAATCGGTCTCGAATCTCGGTTCTTTTAATTTAAAGCGTTATTGGGTGTTCCGGTTAGGTAAGAGGAACAACTCCGTAATAGCAGCTAGCCCCTGATCTAGATTGTTTTTTGAGGCGGAGCATAAACTGCCGTCTGCCGCTCCCCGCCAATATATTATGGGGATGCCCTAAGTTAGCCCACGAAATTCAAATTTTGCGGTCTCGAATCTCGGTTCTTTTAATTTAAAGCGTTATTGGGTGTTCCGGTTAGGTAAGAGGAACAACTCCGTAGTAGCAGCTAGCCCCTGATCTAGATTGTTTTTTGAGGCGGAGCATAAACTGCCGTCTGCCGCTCCCCGCCAATATATTATGGGGATGCCCTAAGTTAGCCCACGAAATTCAAATTTTGCCAGCAACATAGGTATTAATCAAATTTTATCGATCGATAATGCTCCAATCCAACAGGGGCGCCAGAACTGTTGTAAAAAAGAAAAATATAGAAAGATTATACATATTTTACCTTTCAACTTGGGGAATACAAACATGATGGTATTTTTAACCGACTTCCAAAAAGGAGGAGGTTATATGTTCGTAGCGTACGTTTTTTTTTTTTCACCTCCGATTTCTTAGTCAGTTGTGGACCGATTTTAAAAATTCTTTGTTTGAAAGGGTATGCTCTCGAGGTGGTCCCATATAAATTTTATTAACTTTGCTAGGATAGTTTCTGAGTTAGCTTCAATAACACGTATTTTTTCCCACTTAGTATGTGGATAAAAATGATAAGTTCCTGTCACTGTTATTTACATAGCAGGTAGTGGTATTCGAATTTGGGTAGATACCACAACTAAATAAACAACAGTGGCACTCCGGGAGAGCCGACAGAAGTGAAAACTTGAAAAAATCGGCACCGCGGTAATCAACGCGTTGATGTATTTTACTCCACGGTGTCGGTAAATTATAATAATTTCCTGTCCCTGTTATTTACATAGCAGGTAGTGTTATTTGAATTTGTGTGCGGTAGGTGTACCACAACAAAAAAATGAAAAATAAAATCTTTTTACAAAAAAAAAAAACAACCGATTTTTTTGGAAGTCGGTTTTAATTTTTTAATTTTGTGCCTAGGTTACTTGCAGTATTATACTCGGAATAATATTGTCACGCTTTGTAATGGCGCTGGGACTAATAGCTTCGGCCGATATATCATCAATTTCAAGTGGTAAGGGTACCTACACATGGGCTGCGAATATGGGCCGATAGGGATATCGTGGCCCCCCGGCAACACGGCAACTGAAGGAACACGGGTGGGTTTTAGTCAGTAAGAGTCTGACACGCCCTCCCGCTCCACCCAGAGCGGGAGAAGTTATTTGATAATTACCCACCCAAAAAAAAAAAAAAGGGTACTTACACATGAACTGTGAGGCCTGAAACTGCGTTAAGCGGGCGTCCGCGACGGGCATCCGTCGCGTGTCTACGCGCTTGAACACGCGGATGGGCTCCGTGGGAACGCGACGGCCCCCGTCGCGGGTACCCGACGCGGAGACCGGATTATTTTATTTACGCAGTATTGCTAGTTCAATTTTAACGGTGTGCATGCACAGTCGTGTCGATGACGAACTTAATATATACATATATATACCTAGGCGACCGAGCTCTGCTGTGAAAATTGATAAGGCTCATTTAACCGCTAAAGGACCGCGGACGCACCGGTGCGTTAATAGTATTTAATAGTACTTATAGTATATTTCATACTAAGCCCATGTATACTACATACTAATTCCAAACTGCCATGATAGTAGATACTTACTAATTCCATTGCATGCTACCATATCATTATTATAATGTCATTATTCATTATCTTGTTCTAAACTTTGAGAAAAAACTAATTTTCCCAGATAAGAGACATTGAGACCTCCTAGCTAGATCGATTTTTCGCTCCCGTAAACCTCTATATTGTAACTTTCATCGAAATCGTTAGGGCCGTTTTTGAGAACGTGATTCTGATTACAAATACATAAATATACAAATATATGCTCGTTTAATAGTATAGGATTACATTGCAAAACCACTGGCCACACCAATGGCGAGCAACGCGCGTGCCCCCGCGCGGGCGTCCGTCGCACGGAGGCGGGATACATGGCGCGAGCGCGGGGCCCGCTTCCCCGCAACGGATGCCCGCGCTTGTCCCCGCAACGGAGCACTTTTGTATGGAACCACGCGGACGTCCGCTTAACGCAGTTTCAGGCCTGAGAGACTCAAGGGAGAGATCTCTCTTTTTGATGCTCGGGCCACACCAACGGGAAACGCCGTTAATTATCACGATGATGGACCTTAATCCGTTGGAATAAAGTCAATCATCGCGATAATTAACGGCGTTTCCCGTTGGTGTGGCCCAGGCATAAGTGATAATTTATAATTTACACAGTGCTTACATTGGCTCTTCCTCTGTTTGTTTGGCTATTGAATATACGGCTAAGGCCTGTTAACTTTGGATCATCGTCTGATCCGTGCCCTGCCATTGTACGTAAATGTAATTTCAACTATTTTCTGTTGTCTCAAAAATATAAAATAAATCTTTGTTATGTAAGTCAAGATGACATTACATGGCATATTTTTTTTTTTATAAAAAATGGCTTCCCTTTTAATCATGGAGGATGGGGCCACTAGAGAAAAAGTTTTCTTACAGGCGTATCACTAAAATGAGACGGTGCCTGAAGTAGCGGCACTGGTGTAGTGAGGTGTCGCGAGAGATCAGTCATTGGCACAGACCTTTCGTCATTGCCCGCTGACGGTCGTCAACGACCCTCCCGCACCGCGCACGCGCAGCTACCATAGGCTCCGTCGCAGTTAAACAGTAGGCCTGTAGTTTTCCCGGGCTCTTGTGTTCCGTTTAAGAAAAATATATTGATAGGGCATTGGGCCGTTAGCATAGTGTGGATAGAGTTTATAAAAACGAAATTATATTTTTGTGCATTTCTTAAATGCGTTTACCGTGAAACCTGGCAACTTTACCAAAGGTTGTTTATTTTGCCGTATACCGCCTTACGAAGCAAAATAATTTGTTCCGTCAAAACTGTATTTTTTTTAACGTTTGTAATACCCTTAAATCAAATTAGAATATTGGATTGGCAACACTTTATTGCATAATACAACCCAGCTCTCATAGAACTGTCATTTTTTGGCGGTTACTTTTTTCCCGCGCTAACTGTGATTGACTTTGAGCTCCAAAACTTTAATGAAAATAAGTGGGATATACTTTGTGTAGATAAGTCAAACTTTAATACCACGTTCTTAATAATATTCTTTAATTAAAACCATGTTAATTTACGACTCTTTAACCAATTTAACATAAGAAATCACTGTTGGCAAATATACAACACAATGCAAAGTTTTAGTAATGTCGACTTTGCCATATATTTTTAGAGGCTAGGGCTATCACAAAAAAGAAACTAAAATAGTGTTATTTAGTTTTTTTTCCTACTTACCACCCCTAATTTTTCTGATGCAACCCTGACAGCTATTTCTATTTAGTTTGAAAAAATCAAAACAAGGCGGGTGAATTTGCCACATTTTGGAAAATCTATTGCCAGTGTAAAATATTATACAACTGTAGTATATTTTTATTGTGACCAAGCATGCGGTAATGATGACTATGATTTTTTATGGTAACTCTTTTAAATTTTTCTTAAATTTCGGGATGGCAATCTTACCACAAGTGATAGTTGACTTTGCCATAAAAGGTTTTTGGACTAAAATATCACGATAGAATGAGAAAACAATAGATATAAGATTGTGTTTCAATAATGCATAAAATTTACTACATATCTCATTGGTTGCTTTTTATAACATCATAGAGTTTTTTTAAGAAAAACTTTTTCAAACTTTTTTACCCACCGTAAAGTGGCAAAGTTGCCAGGTTTCACGGTATTCATTATTGATTGTATTCCTTACAAAACACATCACAAAGACATAATTAATTGTTTTCGAATATTACTGGTTTTTGCATTCAATTCAATACAGAATATAATGTATTTTTTTTATTTCATCAGTCAATGAATCTTTGGATAAAAAATGTGTCAATAAAAATAATATAAGCAAAAAATTTACATAGAGCGAATTCATTAGTAGAAAATAACAACCTTAAATAACAGTACATAATTATTGCAAAAAGACATATATGTGTACTTATCAATTACTTACAACATAATTTCATTCCTATTGGAATTCACAAGCTTAACTAATGATGGACTAGTATTCAATACAATGAGATATATCAACATAATACTATCCGTCATCCGACCATCTTATGTATCAAAAATATTTAATGCTATATAAAATTCATTAATTTGCTTCGTTTTTAATATAAGCCATATAAGTATAAAGGACAACAAACCAAATCACATTTAGACTAATTAAGTACGCTAGCTTTTGAGCTTGTCAAAAGATGTAAAAACATTTATTAATCTCTTACAAATCTCTTTCAAATCACGACAATGCTGTCAATTATTACTAAAAATAGCATACACTATAAAATCATGTTGATATTGTCCTCTTTTCACAGAGAAGATCACAGTTTAGTTAGGACCAGTTGTTTTAAGCTTTGACATTAATATTGCACCATTCCCTACGATTTACCCTAGAGCCACAGCTTGGAAAAATTGCATGACTTGTTGTTTGATGTAGTCACGTATTATAAACCCGTTAGTTCCGCACGTGCTCTAGTTGACCTGAAACACCTGGCCCTGAATGCATAAGTCCACAAGAGTGCACTCTTATATTAGAAGGTCTTCCTCCCAGTCTTCTTTCTGTCTCTCGGACACTGACACCGTGGGTCGCGACAGTTGCTTAAGCTCGTCGTGCGTGCGCGGCGGAATAGGGTTGTCACTGAGATCAACGTACTCCAGGGCGCGGGATCTGGCTAATCTGTCCACATCAATTTCTGTAAATGAGAAAATAATGTTGTGTTAAAAATAGAGCCAAGTTCGAAACTTCTTAGTTAACTGTCTATAGTTAGTGAATTTCCTACTTCTTCTTATATTGCCTACAGGATTTATTTCTAGGTTGTAGCTCTACTACTAAAGACACACACAAAAAGTATGCCAATCAAACAATTACCTTACTATAGCTTTACAACAAAAGTTCAAGTACCAATGATCTGATTGTGATGGGCCAGCAATGTGTGCAGACTGGGGCACTGGAAGGTGATGTGGGGCAGCGCCACGAACGTGTTGTGCGAGATATCCAGCCGCTCGAGACAAGCCAGTGTGCATAGCTCGTCTGGGAGCTTCGCCATTTGGTTGTTGGACAGGTTTAAATCTGAAATTAAGAGATATGGGAGTTAAAAACAGAACGCAAAGAATGAATGGCGAAAGAATTATTGACTTAATCTCAGTTTAGTTAAATCGAATGTGAAATATGACCGTGCAGTGTAAGACATGAACCGAGATCTGAATCAATTTGCTGCAAGTCGCCCTTAGTTATGAATTTTAACTGGCAATATTGGAACACTTTTTAAAACTACTTCTAAAAAGTTGGAGGTTAAGTTTTTCTATTTAACCATTTATTTTGCAAAAGTCCTAAAGAAATGTTTTCTATTTTCTCTGATATGTTTTCTAACTAAATGATTATAATTTAACTGTGGTACCTTACAAAGTTTCAAATACCATACACCCAATACTCAATACCATACACTAGCTAACTATTTATGTCAAAAACATAATTATTATAATAGAAATAATAGTAACCCAAAATGTTAATAAAGTAAAAAGAGATTTACAGCAATCTCTAAATAATGCAATACAAATGCATTTTCTGAAAAAGCAACTGAACATTGATAGTTGTTAACTAAAATAATTAAAACTTGCAATCACCTGTAATTAAACTAAATTTGACTGCAAACTTAGGAGGTATCTTAGTAATAACATTTCCACTGAGATCACAACTCTTGAGCTCTGTGTGTCGCATCAGGTGGTACACAGCATCCGGTACTTGCATCAGCTGACATTCTGATAAATCTGAAAACAGAAAAATATTTTTGTTTAGAGCTTGGCTGTTGCACTGCCATGAACTAAGATAATGTTCAAGTATCAACCATAGATGGTTGTTACACTTCTTACTTATTTATATATTTCTTATCAGTCAATGATAGTGTGATTAATATATGCATAGCAAATATTATTGCAAGATACTTGTACAATGTGTCACTATCAATATATGGGTCTGATTAACTGTTCTTAGATATGATAGTGTGATAAACAAGAAAATGTAACCCCTACCTAGTGACTAATTCCTGTCTCAAGTGCAAAATGACCCAATCATCATCATCATCATCATCATTTCAGCCGAAAGACGTCCACTGCTGGACATGAGCCTCCTCCAAGCACCGCCACTTTGACACAATAGAAGTAGAGAAATTATGATTTCAATAAGAAGTTATTGATACATGAAATCAATGAATCATGTATAATATCAAGCTATATCATAGTCAGACAGTAGCCTGGCAAGATAACCAGGGCCCTTTCTAATAATTTCAATAGAACTGAGTTCAGTAATCACACCTGTCCACTCAAACCCCGTTGGTCTCTCTTGAGAGACGAAACATCCCCAACTGTCAAACCCATTGTCTCTGATCAGAGACAACTCATACATAATGCGGTTGTCGCGGTACTTGACAGTAATAATTTGACATTTTAACCGGGGCTTCAGTGGAAAACTTGGTTATATGCTTGTTTCTCTAATGATATAGGTACAACTTTCTCTTATGACTCTTAAGGAAGTTAGTGTAATAGGCCTACAGTCAGTCACAAAGGTGAGTTTTATGATAGGGATATAAATTAATTTGATCCAGCAGTGTACTTAAAGAAATACTAGGCCTATTAATGTAACTGCCCATCTTGAACCCACTCAAATACAAACTAATTAGCAGGTTAAGAAAATAAAAACAGTTTCTGCCATAAATTGTCTATGCATTTTTAGGACACATTGCAAACTGTTTATTAGAGCAGAAAGTGAGCAGAAATCATCAGTAGTTACGTCATTGACTAGCACAAATATGATTCTAGTTTTAATTACAATTAGCCTTGTGTTTAATAGCTGTTAATCATACCTAGTACTTGAGTTTGTTGAGCGTCTTCGCATTTTAATACCACTCGAGTCACTGCTAAAGCCATTTTTAAATTAAACGCACTACTCTGAATTAACTAGCACCGGCTGCAACTAACTAGGAACGGGAACACGAGTATCGGCGCGAGTTCCAAAAGTTATTTATAAATCCATAAAATATTCCGAAGTTCACACGTAAAGCGCGTAGCTAATAATAAATTTGCATAACAATTTTATAATCGGTATGAAAGGAAACGTAAACGAGGTTCTAGGTTAACTGCTTATGAAAATAAGGCCCAATTGGTATTAGATTTCTATGCATTACTGTAATTTAAATCGTGGTTTCTTTTTGTTTTCGTGTTGTTTGACATCGCAGTTTATTTTGACATTTCGATCAGCAGATTCTGACGTTTAGACAGCTTGACATTGACAATCAGCTGACTGTCAGTTTGCGAAGATAGCTATGAGCCGACGCGTCGGCTCATAGCTATCTTCGCAAACTGACTTTCGGCGCTGAACAGAGCGTTGAAAATCCAGTGCACGAAAAAAAATCGCCGCGATTTTATTACGTCCGTGCGAACGTCGGCTAACTGCTGTTAAAAAACCTTTTTTTACAAAACCAACAGTTTTGTAATCATCATCATAATCATTTAATCATTTGTTAACATAGGTACAGACGCCAGCACATCAAGCTACCCGAAACTGTCAAATTTTCCCAATCAATTTTGAACCTTATGCATCAGCGATAAAGTTGAAAATCTATTAAATGAATTTGACAGATTGTAGTAGCTTGATGTGCTGGCGTCTGTACAATAAAATAGTTGTTATAAAAAAAAATTACAAGCGCGTTATGTTGGTATAACATAGCGCACTTGTAATTTTTTTTTTATAACCACTATTGAAGGCGTACAAATATTCATGGATGTCATTGATACTAAAAATTTATAACATAATTACCTTTAATTATTAAAGGACCGCGGACGCACCGGTGCGTCCAAGTACCCACGCGGCTTACAACTCTATTTGTATTCGCTGTAATGGCTATTATTGTCTGTGAATTTTTGTGTCTATGGTCGGATAGATATTCTCGTCAAATAAATCGACTAAAAGCAAAAATATTAATAGGCAACATTTTAAAAAAATGTTGAAAATCACGTTCCCGCGCGGTAAAATGTCAGTCAAATGTCACTCCCGTTCGCTGTAATAATTCGTTTTTTAATGGTTTTTGTGTGTAAATCGTCGGAAAGTGGTGATATTTTCATTTTGAAGTAAATATTACATCGTTTTTGATATAAATAACATCATGTTATACCTATTTTGACCCAACCAAAAAAGTGTAAACAAACAGATAAGAGAAAGTTCCCGTCAATGTGAAAGTTGTGATATTTTGTGGTTTTTCTGTATGGATCTGATCCGTAAGTGTTTTATTTCTTTTCTATATTACATGTATCATCGTATTAGACAACATTTAGAACAAAATAATACAAAAAAATATTTTTTTGGGACGGAGAAAGTTACGTAAGCATTAGAAAATCTAGATTATCTAAAATCTAGATTTTTTGAATTTTTTGTTTTGAATGTTTGTCTCTAAAAACGCTTTTGTTAGATAACTTATCTATCCATAATGTACCCTGCAAAATTTCGTGTGAATTGGTACGGTAGTTTTATCAGAAATCGTTATCACAAAGAACAAAAGAAACAATAACAAAAGCGGGTAATAAAGATAAGTGAACGTTGTTTACAAAGACTGTAACCATTTGAAACGTATTTCTAATCTATTCGAGTAGCAAAAAACATAAACAATACTACTTGAGACGTTATAATGAAACCTGAGTAATTGTTTATTTAAGTGCGGTCGTAAATCTGTCACGGCCGTTGGACGCACCGGTGCGTCCGCGGTCCTTTACCGGTTAATATATATTATTTATTAATTAAGTATGGTTTATTGTATATTTTTTTTTAAAGAGGTCATTTGTTCCGGAGGGGAGAGGGGGTTTGCCGGTTTGCTAACCTTCACCAGTTCAAGTTAAGGCCTAAAAATGAGGACCTTCTTTACAAATTATTCAACACCTGGCATTTAATACGATAACGCTTGATGGTTAATCGCATTAACAACATAAATAAATATCAATGCCGTTTTATCTGTGTACTTAATTATTAATCTGAGGATATTTGGTACGGTTACGGTTAAAATAATTTACAGAGTTACCATATAACTTTACGCGTAACTTCCGGACCTGTCTCGAGGTTAGCCACCTCCCTGAGATAATCCCTAAGGGTACTTGATCTACTACACAAACAGTGGCCATGGTTCCCGGCCGGTATAATTGATTACAAAACCACCGAGTTCCTATTGTCTTGAGGATTCCTGTAGATCATAATGATACAAAATATACCTGAGTAGAATACATCATTTCGCAACAACAAAGCAAAAACAAATAGGTACTTCTTGTTACAAAGCATTTTTTCTGCGGCTTGATTACAGATATACATTACTTCTTGTTGTCTCTACAAGTGAATCACGTCGCTACAAGGAAGCGTCTAACGAGCAGTGACCTCTCTACAAGACGGTGCTCTATATGGAATAAATTGGTCAGCTAAGGCCAACATGTGTTCAGCTGGCGAGTTCAAGCCGTTCGAGTTTGTAAATCAAACGCACGCGCATGTAAGCGATGTTCTAAATCGATCGCACTCGAATGGCGTCGACTATGGCGCGGAATTGTTACATGTGCGTGCGGGTCTGCGGGTCTTCCGCATTCGCGCATTCTTTGTGCTAAGACGTTTTCCGGGAGCCGATATGGATGAGAATGTGGAATATGATAGAAAACATATTAAATAAAGGACATGTTGTATCAAATTGGTTCTTGGTATCTATCTGGCAAATCCTCTATGAGGTGACGGGTGTCGTAGAGAGCAACTAAAATTTCCTTAACATAACAAATTCCTAGTTACTGATCTGTTTGCAAAGCATAATGATAAGTCTGGTAAATATCCCTGTAGGTACCTACCAGTTTTATAATGTGGTTTAGAGTCAGTTTAAAGGTCGATCTGAAGAAGTAATAAATACCAACAAAGCATTTAACACTGAAATCTCATTATAACGTTAATAAATCTAATAGTCCTGCTTATACTGCGTAACTAATTGGTAAATTATGTAAATTACCCTGATAGCTGTTGAAATTATGTGTCAGAAGGCAGCCTAACTCTTCAATAGATCTATCAACATTATTATCATCAACATACACTGCAATTATATAATTAATTCAAGACACGCAAAAGTTAATTGTAATCCGCGTTCTTGTTCGGGACGCTCGCACATGATTGTTTACTGCGCAAAAGATTTCACTTCTCCAAAATAACACACTAATAATAGATATTACGACTTTGTACGGTAGCCAGAGATGGAGTGATTTTTTCAGTGTTTTTTTCCTCAATGTAAAACGTTTAGCGAGTATTATGAAATATATTACCTGGTGAAAATAGAGAAAACAAAATTTCCCAGATATGAGACCTACCTAAATCGATTTTTCGCCCTCGTAAACCCATATATTCCAACTTTCATCGAAATCGTTAGAGCCGTTTTCGAGAACGTGATTACAAATATATACAACTAGCTTTTGCCCGCGGCTTCGCCCGCATAGATGTCGGAAAATATCCCACGGGAACGTACTACCGAGACTTCATTTCAGAAAAGGTCATTGATTCCTACCGCAGCGCCCGCGTTGCTACGCGTAATTTTGAAACTGTGATATCTTTTAAACTATTCATTTAAATGATATGATTTGAAGGCATATTTTAATCTAAATTAAATTCCCAATTTAAATAACATATTTTTTTGGATAAGGATTAATACTATACCTACCGGTCAAAAAAGCTTCGGAAATGACAATTAAATTTATATCAAATTCTGAAAGATAAAAATGGTTATTGTGGGTCATCCTTAGAAGATAGACATATGCCATCGCCGACTTTTTGGTTGAACTTTTTAAGATGAACAATGCCGTAGAACATAAATTTGATGTATCTTTTCGGTTAACGCAGCGCACGCCAGTATAGCTCCCAGTCGTCATATTTCAGCCAATTTACACAAAACCGTAATTAATTATACACTTAACTTCCGCATGAATCACTCCGTCCATTGGTGAAAACCGTTTGAAAATCCGAGTTTATCGCGTTCAGACAGACAGACAGACAGACTGACGCGGCGGGGGACTTATATTGCTCATTTAATAGTCCTATAGGATATTTTACACGTTATTTATCAAACGTGCCAAAAACAATTGAGTGGATAATTGGATAGGGCTTCGATCCATCTTCGTTATTGTTTAAAATCGGTGGGATAGGGCGCTTATACCATAAAGATTTCTTCAGCAAAGTAATGTTTGAGCGGGATGAAGACGATTACTAACTAACCGTGTCAGTTACCAGTTAGCTAACTTAACTATGATGTAGTTCATGTAGTTGCAAAAAACGTGATTGTGTATCACAACGAATTAATTAACCATATGAAATTAATCTGTGTAACAAAGGCCACTGTTCCAAAGCGGGCCGGCCTCGTTCAGTTTCACAATTTTTACACGATATCTTCGTTTACGAAAGTCGAATGCAACAGAACCCTCATTTGAACCTCGTTGTTGCGTATTTCGCGTAATTATTCATTCGAGATACCGCATGCCATTTGCTACGCTATGCCAGACATGATAAGGTTGGATTTTGTAACGTTTTGATGAATGGGTCGTTAGTCGGTACTTAGTCTCTTGCGGTTCTCTGATGATGTCCTCGAGCGGAGATAAGCGTGAAGATTGGACGTAACTGTGTGACAAAAAGTAGCGGTTGTTAAGAGCTGTTACGTATAGTTAGGAAATGGTTATTAAGGGCTTTATTCACTAATCTACTGTTATAATAGGTATAAGTAGGTAAATTACCATGCAATATTATGATAAATTCCATAGTGTAAGATTCTTGCAGCATCCATAGAATTATGGGTTTTGTTAGTTCATAGTTTCATATTATTTTGTTTTGCTGCAATATTACCAGTGTCCGTGTTATAAACCAATTTTGATGCCAATAAAGAATTTATTATATTATTTTTAATTTTAATTACAGATGAAGGCTATTTAATATTGCAAAAAACCGGCCAAGTGCGAGTCGGATTCGCACACGAAAGGTTCCGTACCTTCGTACAATATTTACTCGTAGCAATAAACGACGAAAAAAATACGTTTCTTGCATGGACCTCCTTTAAATTTTAACTTTTTTTATTTGTATTAACTATTTATAGCGGCAATAGAAATACCACGGATTGCTCCGTGAGAAATACACAATCTGTGAAAATTTCAACTGTCTACCTATTACGGTTCATGTGATACCCCGCTGACAGACAGACGGACGGACAGCGGAGACTTAGTAATAGGGTTCCGTTTGGCGCACTTCGGTTACGGAACCCTAAAAAATTGGTAAAATATGTAACTGTATCTACTTAGTTATAGTTATTGCTAAAACACTGTTACTAACTCCTAGTTAGAGGTGGTTGTACCTTAAGTTATAAAGTTATGCATATATTTACCGCATTTAGCAATATTGTAAACCTTTGGAAATACTATAATGACTCATTCGCATAATGATTAGAAGAGTTACGGACTATCCCTGAATGGTGAATTGGAAAATACCTATGTTATGCTGTAATATGTTATGGAAATAATGAAGTAATCATATCACAAACCTCATCTTGTACGTTCTGTTATGAAATTAAATTATTTTACGATCGATGTGAAAGTTAAACATTATTTTGTAACAAAGATACAACAATATTAAAATATCTTAGTTTTATTGACACAAGACAAGTGGAAGCCATAGTTATAGCAAAGAATACTAACTAGCACGGGAAATCGAGGATGCTTTCGACTATTCAAGAATCGAACAACACGGAACATTTATAAATGGCTCTATGGCTCGGCGCTCTACCTAATCGCTACACTTGACAGATAATAATTAATGATGTCATACGCACTTACATTAGAACAGTTACATTTCGAATCGGCTCCTACAATGATTCTACATATTTGTAGCTACGGTCACGTCGATCCACGTACATAAGTGAAATCTACGTAAGAACAATGACAATAAAATTGATTGCAATGCGCTATCGATTGTTTACGCAAGTACGCACGTTCTCATCACAAGATTGAATAGTGATTGTGATCAATTTAGTAATGATTAAAGAAGCAAGAAGGACTTTATAAGCTTTCTAATTTATTTGCATCTGTACAAAAACAATCTACTTAATAAAAATCATAAATTCTTGAATGCACTGATACTACAGACTGCCTAAAAGGCTGGATTCAGAAGCATGAAATTTTGTACAAGACTTCCTTTCGTAAAGAAGGTGAGCACAAGGAAGGATTTTTGAAAATTCATCCCCAAAGGGGTTAAATAGAGTATGAAAGTTCGTCATTTTCGCTGTTGGGAAATCTCAACGGGGTTGTCTTTATAAAAATGACACATAACAAACTGTTTTGACAATCATTCTCTTATCAATAAACAGCTGATTATTATTCATTTATTAGTCACTAGATTACTCAAATGAATGTAATTTTAATATGGTATTTAAAAAAAATTCATTGAACTTTACTATAATTTGTGTTTGTGATGCACTTTAATTTTGTTTGGCCTCGCCAACAAAAGTGGTAAGATCATGAATTCCTTTAGTTTTCGTACGAATTATGAGGTCAATGTGATTAAAATTAAGGTGCTGTATTAGTTAATGATAGATCATTAAAATAGATGAAGTCTATTTTATCAATGCCGTTGCCGGAACCATCTTCAGTAGCGCAAAAGATTGCTGCCACGATAACGATAAAATTAAAAACAAAGGGAGAGTTGTTTATTGTTTAAGTACCTACTCAGTTATCAATTTTAATTGCGTTTGATATTAGACTTGTTTATTTCCATTTTAATTCTAGTGCAGGAGGGAAAGTAGAATAGATTAATTAAACAAATGTCGTCTGTTAATTTAATTAGAGTTAAAGCGATCATGAGTGTCTTCATCTATTAGTACCTATGTGTAATTCTAATTTCGTAAATGTAGGTAATTCTCATGTCCCTGAACTTCTTTGTATTAGGTAAATAAAATGTGATGTCTATTTTAATAAACGTAACACCTTGTTATGACATTAGATTGGATTTTTAACATAATGTTAAGCCACAAGTTGCTGGGTCACTCTCAATTGTGTGTCACGGCCTTACTTCATTAATTCATTGACTAATTCTCATACTCATAATAAACGATGTTAGTAAACATTTTCCACCTATAGAGGTCATCTTTATCCAAGCTTGACCGCAATTAATTGACAGACGCTCTACTTCTTATAGGATACAAGAACATTATCATATCTTTGCAAATCGATAAGATAACCATGATCATTCATTTACGTGTAAATAATGAAGCTAATGAGGAAGCTGAAATTCGCAAATATTTAGGTTTCTGGATTAGATCGACGAACTTTTCCTTTTGTTGGGCGTTTGAGGAATTAATTACCTACGATTCGCGGACCGGTGTTAGGTACCTATCCGCTCAATGACACTGATAATTTTTATTCATACAGTAAAGTGGATTTGTAGTAGCTCAAATAGGAACTGAGTAGGTAGTTGTTTTTATTATTTTTATCTTGTTTATTATTGTTTCTTCGCAATAAAGTTTCCCTTTGTGTTGTTGTTGATATAATGATGTTGCTCACCATGATTAGATTTAAGTGGATTTATGCACAATGTTTTATTACGCACCTAGTTGACTATTCTCCTGGGCATCTTCACAACGTCCCACAACTCTGATGATGGCGCGCCCAGCCAGCCTGGCACAGATCATCATGGGCCGCGCGTCAGGCCGGTTCCCTTCCTCCGCCTCAGTGGGCACCCTCGCTCCACCTTCGTATTCCGTAGGGGGCCTCATCACTGCACTTGATTATTAACTGTCACTGCACAATCCCTTAGTTAAGTCACTGCTTGGTCACGATTTCCGTGGTCACGACTATGAAAATCTTTTACTAGCTGAAAGAGTCACGAATCATCTACCACCGCAGCGAAACGCGATGCGCCTGGGTCCACGGTAGCACTCTGGTAAAATTCGAGCTCCGCGTTTGCTCCTTGCTTTTATATCGTTGCCAAAACAAAGAAGCGTGGTGCGAGAGGGAGAGCGCAACAACAACAAATGCCCGTCTCACTCACTGTCTGCTGCGTAGTTGACGCAAGTTGGCACTGGCGGAAGCTTGCGGAAATTATGGGAGATGGATGAAACCCCGTCACGGGTTTTGTCCTGTCACAAAGGAAAAGCTGTTTTCCGCTTGGATAAACAATCCGGCGATTTCGTTTTCAGTGGAGCGCTATTGTCACGTCGCGTCGTCAATAAGATCATTGTGATTACTGAGCCCGTTATCTGATTGCATTGTTTGTGGGAATAATCGTTTGAATGCATACAGTTGATCAGCTCAATGTGAAAGGCAGGGCTGACGGTCGAACATGATTTTCCAGCCTAATTCACAACGGGCCATCAATGTGTTACATGTCGCAATTTATTGCGGACACGTTCGATGCGCAAACTTGATTACGATGAATTAAAACGGTTTTATTTTTGAGTCATGAACATGTTATTCAATTTATTTCCTGAAATTGCATCATTTTGAAGTAAAAGTAACGAAATAGAACATACTGCACAATCAATTGACTTTATCTCCTCGGTTTAATTTAAAAAATATAAAAGCAGGTTCCTCTACAATTTTCATAACGGCCTTGGTTCACTTTCCGTCATCGATCGTGATTCAAGAAATCCATAAGAAAGTGTTATAACTATAACTAGGTAATTAATTAGTAACGCTTCGTTCAAGGACCGTAAAAAGATTTCCGTTGTAAAAATCGTGAGGTTAACAATATTGTGGAAGCGGCAAATAGGCCTATTGAATCGACAGGTCTGTTTTGGCTGATTTATGACTGGTCTAAAACTCGTCCAAGTTCAAAGACCAAACTAAAAGTAAACAGTAAATATCTTTAATTGTATAGTAGATATATGCGTTTGATGTAGGTACCTATCCTCATACGTGCAAATAATTGCGTCAATTAAAAACTTGACGTCCATCTGCCGTGCGTTCAACGCACTGCCTTGAAGTTTCGGCCAAAGAGAGTCGTAGATTTTCGCTAGCACTAACCTTGAACGGGTGCCAGAAACTATTTTCTCGACTGCTGTGCTCCGATAATATTATTATTTGCACTAAACTATTTATTTTTGGATAATAAACAAGGAACTTTGAAACAGACCATGTATTTTTCCTTTACTCCAATAATCTTGACATGGAGGCAAAAAACAAATGAGGTTAGTTAGTTTCCCATTATATCGTTAGTCTACGGCTCTACCAGCGTATCTGAATGCCACCTACGGCGAAAATCTTGTTAGTTATTTATCTAATATGTAGTACAGTAATATATAATGAAAATATTTGCATAAAATGTTTGAGTAAGAATTTAGCCTGCGGCTTGTCTTTTCTGCCGTTGACATTCTAGACAAGTTAAGACAGATAGGTACCTAGTTTAAAGTAAAAAAAAAAAAAAAAACATTAATTACTTACTTTGTTATTTTTGTTCATTACATTGTTTTTAATACTGCTCGTAATCGTCTGTCAAACGGACCACGATAGTCATATTTTTTTTTAACGTAGGTTCTTATCCCCAATGAAACTAATTGGTGATCCCAGAAGTTTTGAGCTTAGCTCAAACGCCATAATTAGATGTCATGAAGGTGGAAATACTTAGGTACCTAGCTGGGGAGTTCTTGCTCATAGCTCAATAAAGACAGAAGCATTAGTTAAAAGAGTAATTTATTGTCACGGGTACCTACCTATGCAAATTAGTTCCCATGAAAATTGTAACTGGGTTCAATGGTGTTGCTTTCAAACACTCGGGTGCAACAGCTTCTGAAAAATGCAAACGAACATTGTTTCTTTGTTTCATATCCTTTTCTTTTTCTCTTGGTTAGTGAATAATCTGGTGTCAGAGTTTTATGCCGCCCATGGGCTTCTGATTTGGCTTCACAGGCCGTCGCTCGAGAAATATCTCATATGCATGCCGTCTTTGCTTCATGAAAATGTTATTTATTTTCGAGGCCAATGCCGCTTTTGTCGGATATGCTTTCAGTTTTTGGAACAATTTCAAGAAGGTAGCCCAATTAGATTTTTTGATAATAAATCGATCAACTAGTGCTATATTCCTACTCGGGGCGACCTCGTGTCTGCATTTACCTATTCCTTTTTTCATCGTGGCCCACTTTCGGAAGCAGCTCTATTTAATTTATTGAGCAATTTATTAGTTCACTGGGAGTCGTAAACAGAATAAGTACGGAAAGTTTTTTGTTTGAGGGGTTATTATTGCATTTGGGAAAAAATCTTCTAAATGGCAAATTTTTCTACCAAATTAATTACAGAATCCGTCTGCAGACTGAAGTGCTACAGACACGGATGTATTGTGACCTTTCTTCTCAGTAATTAGGTTACTTTTTAAGAGTCGAACTTGCTGAATGCTATTTATTATCTACGATTCCATATACCTAGACTACTTTTAGCCAAGTGTGGAATGAGCCTTTCATCAACTAAAAAAAAAAAAAAAAACAAAAAAAAAAAACATACAGACGAATTGAGAACCTCCTCCTTTTGGAAGTCGGTTAAAAATAATTTAAATACTTAAGTAGTTATATGAACTCGATGACAAATGATACAGAGTACCAATCTACTACAGATACAATGTATCGTTTTGTGTTTTCCCCTGATTCACGCGTGAATCAGTTAAAAAAAGTCAGATTTGCGGCTAACGACCGAGATGTCGAACAAGTAAGATGACGCAGGTGCGGATGCTGCGTAGGTACGTGAAGTCAAAATCGGTACAGCAGGCTGCAAGTCAGTGGTAACACTTTGACTTAAGAGGACCCTTCCCGATCCATCTATCGTCAACGCAAGCATGGTCGAAAAGCATGTTGTTTCATCTAGCGCAAGTGAGAACTGCTAACAAGCAAGTGAGAACGCGATAACATTGTACGAAAAATAGTGTGCGGAAACTTGTTTCAGGAAATACGTTTTTTTGAGTAAGCTTTACTAGTTTGTAAAATAAATGTTTGTCATTTAGAATCTCCATTACATGTGCAAGGTTTCTATGCAGATGTTTTCTTTACTTTTACAATTTATGAATACATTATGAACGGCCAAAGTTCAGGTAAAAATTGTGCAAAAATGCAGATTTTCGGAGGCTCGTACTGAATTTATTTCACGAAATTTTAATTTTTTGGTTTCATAGAAACAGGCGCGACACGCGACGCGACACAAAGGCACCGCTAGTCGCGCGACAAGCGGTGTCTTTGAGTCGCGTCGCGTGTCGCGCTGGTCTGCACGAGCCTTTAATGTTTATGAAATAACCGCTTCTTTCATCATTTTGGTAGGTAGGTACTTACACTACGATAGCAATTTAATAACTATCTAATAATAATAGAACTATCTAATAAATTGTATCTGTATAGTGTTGTTAGGTGACTAGTGAGCCAGAAAATGCAGAATTTTCTATTTTCATCACTCACGTGTGACACAGGTATTTTTCTTTCATTCTTAGCACAGCATCTAAGGGTGACAGCGGAACAAGAAGGGAGGAGCTGGTAGTTTTCTATCCAATGTCCCTCCTTAGGTACTCTAGAAGTCATCGCTGGAAAACATATTCTTAGGCCGACCACATACATACCTACGGAATTCCGTTTCGAAATATCAATTCGGAATTTCAAATCGGAGAAAATTTCGAACGGGGAACGTGTGATTGATCCTTGATTTTGTATGGCAGCAAATCTGCCTTCGAAATTCCGAATCGATATTTCGAAACGAATTCCATAGGTGTATGTTGTGGCCGGTCTTAGTGAGGCATTGATTTAATAGTACCTAATTATTTTATTATAGAGATAGAGGGTACCTACGTCTCCTCGTTTAATAATTTCTGACTCACATAGATTAGGTTTAGGTCCTGTTCAAATCACTCCTCGACCTCATTAATCGGAATCGGAATCTACTACATGAGCAAGAGGCATACTTAGGTTCCGATTATGTATATTGTCAGGGATCAGGTTTATTTACCAATGTCCTTTCATTATCTGGTGATTCATTATTGTAACTTTAACTACCGAATATCCTAAGACAATCATACCTACCCAACCCACATGTATCGGACACTTATCTAGATGATATCCATCCGTATCCGGCGCACACGCATGGCCGGTGACGCACATAAAATTTTCCGTCGTTCGACCGCTGACATTTCGCAGAAGTTTTTTTCACAACGAAAGTTGAGGTCGATCCTTTGTGCTATTTCAGGAAAAGCTGGACAGAAGCCAGTTCCCTGTTCGGCAGAACATTCGACGCAGTTGGTACACGCGTTCCTTGATCCCTTGGTCCTTACAAACGAAAACGAACCTTTCGTAGTTTGAATAAGAATGAAAAGGTCAATGCCACTGAATTTGTTGTTGCTTTTGATCCCGTTTATTAATTTTCTTTTGTTTATAGCTGAAGTCTGGATGGGAATATTGCCTTGAGACTGGATACAATGTTTAGCTTTTGAGTTAATTTATGTTTTCATTAGTACCATTTTCGACACTTTGTATCAGTCAATAAGAACATTGTAAGTAAGTAAAGTTCTTTGGTATTTTCCTACTGTTGGAAAATCTCTTTCATTTTCCTTCTCCGATTTTCTTTTGTTTGTTATCAAACTAAATGTTAACAGACCACTTCTGTTAGTTCAAATAAAACGAATAATTTTGAGGAGCTAAATAGGAGGAACATGCGTCTCCAGTTTTAGAATTATTGACAATTAGAAACTTCCGGCGCATTTACGTCTCATTGATTTGACTCGTGCCACCATCAAAACTGAAAAGTTCACTTTATCCTTCAGTAAAATTTACGTCTTATTTCGACTTTGTTTACCAAGTCGTAAAAACTAGTTCGTGTGTTGATAGCGTGAATAGTGCGTAGTAATATCATGTTTAGTATAATCCGCTGTCCAAAATAGAAATATTGTAGCTGTTTAACAAGTTTAAATTGACGTTAGTTTTTGTATCAACACGAGTTTTGTTGTCAAGGTCAGTTATGCGTAAATAGATAATTATATTCTTGTTTGAAACGACGTTGATGCTTCCTTAATGATTGCCAAAATAATTGTGCTAGTGTGTGCAAACCCAGACAGGCGCTTTATTTTGTGTAAATTATTTTATCATCACTACTATCAAAACAGTGAAGGAAAAAAACATGGTGAGGAAATCGCATGTCCTAGAACCGAAAAATCGAAGACATGTGACATCTACCAACCCGCACTGGGCCCGTGTGGTGGATTACGGCCCACTCCCTCTCATAGAGAGGAGGCCTGTGTCCCAGCAGTGGGAACATTATAGGCTGATTATTCTTATGCTCGAAGAAGGCAACAAGGAAATGTTTTTGGAATACTTCTGTCGCGTTCCACAATAGCATTGTGTGGCACAAATTGACAGAATTACGACTATAATGCGTTCCTAGATGACTTGACATCGGATGATTGGAGTAATGACTTATGACGTCACAATTATATTAAACAGTTGCTAGTTTATAGACTATTACAGATTGTGCAATCCACGAAGACGCGCCCCACTCTGCGATTACTGTACTGTAAGCTGTACTTTAGTACGGAGCGGAGCGGAGTGGGGCGCGTCTTCGTGGATTACACGCACTATATTCGTAGGCCGTAACTATCAGTAGATAAGTGTGAGTGGCCAGTGAGTGCGGGTCTGGAGTAGGTGGCAATCAGTGAATTCCTAGG
Organism: Agrochola litura; assembly: GCA_949152395.1. Taxonomy (NCBI): domain Eukaryota; kingdom Metazoa; phylum Arthropoda; class Insecta; order Lepidoptera; family Noctuidae; genus Agrochola; species Agrochola litura. The sequence goes on from OX424493.1 coordinate 19,639,613, forward strand.
TGACAACTAGTAGTCAACATTGTTGGGGAAAACTGTACAAATTAATTGAAATGAAACAAGCCATTGCACAATGAACATTAATGTAATATCATCAAGTGGGCGCGTTCTCTGCGCGTTGCTGTGCGAGCTGCGCAGCCGCACAGCAGTGCAGCATGAGGGCGGTGAGGGCGCATGCACGAAGTTCGCCGCCGTTCGAGTCGCCCGCGCTGCTTGCGTCCTCCGCCGATAGTTCTTCTCGAACAGCTAGTAACTGCGAAAGAAATAAATATGATACAAATGTTGTGTAGGGTTCAGAAAACCCTCTTGAACCCTCAAATAAAATCACATTCATTCTAGCGAGGCGGCAGGTTTCTAAACCCAACCCGTAGTTTCGAATAAAAGCAGAAACTTGCATGATCATGTTCATACACGACATTGATGTGCAGTTGCTGTAAACTGGACTATAATAGATGACCTAGGAATAAATCGTACAGTAGCTTCATAAATTACAAGTTGCATCCTTCGTGGAGGTTACGTTATTTTGGGAAGGATTTATCATTATAAAAGTAATTAATTTATGATGAATCAATGTCAAAGAACGAACGATTGATGAATCATTTCATTTCTATGTTAAAATGTTCTGTAAATTCTATCACCAGTTCAATGACTCCATCAATGCTATTTGCTTACCTACTTATTATTGTAGGTAACTGTGCCTAGGTGCGAAAACATGATGCGCAAACGCATTTATTATTTTCTGTAACCACTTTTGATTGATAAAGCTGTATAAAGTCTACAGAGAAGGAGATCATCAGGTGACAATTTAACATGGAACTCCTCCGAGGAATTCCTGCCAGGAGCTGGGGTCTGATGTTCGGAAAATCAAGTGAATAAGCTCACCAGCACGTCCGGCCCTAGCATGGCCGCCACGCGCCAGTGAGTGTCAGTACTCACCATGTCATGTATCTGTTGCGCGGTGAGCTTGCTGGCGAGCTCAGGCGCGCAGTCCCGCGCGGCCGCGAGCAGCACGTCCGGCGGCAGCGCGCTGCGCAGCGCCGGCGCCAGCATGGCCGCCACGCCGCCCTTCGCCAGCCACGTCGCGCCGCACGCGCCGAACGGGTTGCCCGCCTCCAGCGACTGCTTCCTTTACGTCACACGGGCTGCTCGTCAACAAACGTGTAGGCTCTTTCTTTCTTTAACCACTTTGTGTGAGAAGAGTTGGAAATGATTTGAGGATAGTCGTATGTTCCATGGCGACATATTTTTATAGCCAGCAGCAGCGACAGTACTTTGTCAAAGGAGCTGAGCTATTGCAGTGTGGCTTAAGATTCTTCTACGACATTGTATGCGAGTGTTGCGAAAGGAATAAATAAAAAGTATGTTAGATGTGAAAAAGCAATACAGCTGTAGTCGTAGGTACCTACTTAATTTTTCGGAGTGGGTCAAGCAATGGCCCCTGTTCGTCAAAATTTAATATGGGAAGGGAGTTCAAAGAAGAAGGGTAAATAATTGTAATTAACAAATTAAAAGGGCTAGTCAGGGACACGTCCATACGAAGATATAAAGCACACAAATCGAATTCAAACTACAAAATAGAAAAGAAGGTAAAACATCCAATGATCGGAATTTGGTGATTTACTCAACTAATTCCGATCACTGCACATGACATAGGTAAGGTTTATAGTTTGATTGAAAGATTCCAAATGAAAAATTACTAGAGTCTGGTCACGCTAAGTCTGCATAAGTAAAAAAAAACCGTGGAATTTGAAAATCTATAGACGGCAACACCATCTGTCCTACAAAAAAAGAACTTGATACTTTGTTATATTCTGATTAATTCCTGATAAACAATAGTCACTTTAGCACGACGCAGTGTGGATTTGATACAGTTTTGTCATCGTATGGAGGTAGATTGCGCATAATGTATTAGGCAAAAATCAAAAAGCAAAATATCAAAATCATTAGATCTACTTACACGTCAACTTTTCGATGTTTTGTAAACATTGTCGTTTTTTGGTTAAGGACGACATCGTGCTATTCCTTCACATTTTGCAATTTACATATCATAAATTATATAATATCTCCTCTCCCGCACTCTACTTTTAATAGGTTTAACCATTTTTCTACTTTATTTTGTGAAAACAACTTACAGTGTAAGCAATCTGACATTTCAAGTACCCCGAAACTGACATAACTGACTGATGTAAAAGTTTACCATTCATAAAACTTTTTTGGGATTGCCCATTTATTTCATTGCAGACTTAGCGTGGCCAGACTCCAACTCTCGTAGCGACAATAGACACATCAATTTCATATACCTTTCATCAGGTACCTAATAAACAACAAATCTGTTCTGTACGTAAGACAAACGATAGCCTAGTATTCCCATATTGGTTCGCATGGCCACAATCAAGGTGCCATTAAAGCTATCGCAAGGCAGTAACGTCTTTTGTATTATAAAAGTAATAAGGTCGCAAGTACTTGATTATCTCGATTCAGATAACTTATAATGTTTCGTACTAGTTAAAAGAATTATCGGTTCTTGGCGTTGGAATTCAATTAATTTAGCTTTATTCTTTATTAAATTAATGTTTGAAGTGAAAACTAGAATCCTTCATGACGATATTTGGGAAGAAGAAACATTTAAGGCAGTTGATTCTGGAAACGGCAAGGGGCAACAATAGGAATGAAGAGAAAACATAGGTAGGTAACGTTTAGTAAAATACCTTGTGTGTCTTCAAAAGTTGAAGGACATAATGATGTGCGAACTAAAAACAAAGTAAAGTATTATCACGCAACTCTTCAATAGTTTATTTCGCGGTTTCAATTACCGACTTAAAATGTTAAATAGAAATAATAGATCGTCTTGTAGCTATTATTGTAATACTGTGTAAAAGTAAAGGTAGGGAAAGAGTCATCCATTTTGAAAAGCGGAGCCTTGCAATAAGCTCGTGATAGACCAAACTCACGGCTCGAACGACTCAAGCACCCGCATGCGGTTGTCAGTCCGCAACATGAACAATGAAAGGTTTGCTTTACATCTTTTTGGACTTATCAGTACGTTTTTTCTGCCTCTAGTACCTTTGATAATATCCTTAAAGTATATCGCTGATATATTAGCAGCTGTCCAAAAGTGTAAAACGTAATGAGTTTGAGAATAAAGAATAAAACCTTAACCGCATCGGGCACAAGAAAATCGAACTGTGAGTTGGATCTTTTATATGTAAAAAAAAGCAAAAATACAGCTCCAAACAGCACTAAATGTAGGTGCATCAGTGTCTCATTGCTGAAAAGGTGCCGTCAAAAGCTGGTGTCTTTACCGGTTGAAGGCATAAAGTTGTTGAGTTTAACAACACGACATAATGGTGTGCTTAACATACCTGGGTGTATGACTAGGTGATGGTGGTAAGGACCTGGATGAGGCGTTGTTTTTAGGCGCAGAGAGGGAATGAGCGGAGCCAGCGCGCCTTAGTCCAGCCACCAGCGCGCTCATTGCTCCGCCACCTGAATATTACCATATCTAGTTTGAATATATCTAAGAACTAAGAAGGAAGGAATGTGATATTGGGTGAAAATTGTGTTGAAAAGGTGACTATAAGGTGTGGAAGTGAGGCTTACAAAGGGAAGTAGGTATTGTAACTTGGAGACAAGGATCAAGGATACAGATGACCAAGGAACTAAAGGGTGCTACTAAAACGGGTTCAGTAGCTGAACTTGGGAATGGTAACTCATTCAACAAATGTAAAACAAACAGTGTAACAAAAAGATTTCGTAACAGAACAAGACTTTGGAGAATAATTTTTACACTCGGGGGCGGCAGAATATGCATAGATTTTTTTCTAACATTTCCAAAGTCGACTAATTAGATTACATTACAGCAATGCAATAAAAACTGAATGTAGAAATTATAATAAAATTTAATGAGATATTTCGCGGTATTTTGGATACAGTTCTGATATTGAGTACAACTAGATAGGTAATATGCAATCCTTGGTAACTAACTTAACTAGAGCGTTAAAGGACAAGTGAAAAAAATTACCACATTTATAAGGAACTGAGTAGTTTGCGGCTTATGTATTAACTAATTAGGAAAATTACCAGTGTCAAGCGGCCAAGTGGGTTAATTTTAGTACACTTTGTAAATATTGTATTGCATCGTTGATATAAGAGATTGGTAACGTTATGCCACTGAGAAATCTGTTTCCTGCATTACGATGTTCGAAGCGATTTTTACTCTCTCTTTCTAAAATATAATTATTTTGATTTAGTTCATAACATAATATTATTCAATGTTTTATTAAGACTTGTCGAACTAAAATGTCTAGTTATAAATTATTATTGCTCGATGTGATGGTCCACAATGGTGAATTGTCATCATACGAGTTCATTATGTCAGTATCTATTCACTTTTTGGAGTTAACGGGCGCAATACTCGTGTTACGATCTTGTAATGACATTATGTACATGTTTTTATTTCTTTTTTATTGCTGTAGCTAAGGTAGTTTATGTAAGCAGTATTATTTTTATGGGCTATGTTATGACATACCTACCGTGGAAAATAATAGGAAGAGCTGTTCCGATTTAGAGTAATTTGTTATTATTGACTTATTCAAAATTATTTGGTGTTTAATGGAACATTGTACAACACAGGATCCTCAAGCATTCATTGACTTCATTAGGGTCACACGGCACTCGACAGGTAAGGAAAACGTAGGAGACTAACAAATATGCAGCTTCTGCAAATAATGGCATTGTTTATCGTTTCATGTTTTGATAGACTGCCATTTTGCGTAAACGCATAGGCAGTGGCGGATTCAGTTTTCATGTCAGGGGGTCATTTTAACCTGCAACAAAGGCTTTCCACCAGCAAGCCCGAGGGGGCCAAGTCTACAAATTTACAAATGTCCCAATGGACACGTCATTGTGAGTTTTTGACAGATCTGCCATACAAACTCACAATTGAGAGACGATTAAACGTTTGTCGATGACTTAGCCCCCAGAAATGATGCAAGGGTCATGCTCACGAGGTCATGCTCGATATCACTGGGGATGAGCTTTTAGTTGGATGGTATACAAGCAGGTGGGCCACCTGAGATGGCAAGTGGTCATCAACATCTACGGAAATCTCCGATACCATAGAGGCATCGTTGGTGTGTTAGCATGCCAGATGCATTGCAGGTGCGGCAGCATCCCAGAGATAAAGCTGAAATGTGCAATGTTGAGACCAGTGGTGGGCCCAGTGGTAACGGCCGTGACTTACGAGTTGTAGGTCGTAGGTTCAAACCTAGACAGGCGCTTTACTTTATGTACCTTATTTTTGTGTAAAGGAATGAATATCACCCATGTGCCGCAAGAAGAAACAAAATCGGAATATCTCAGAATGAGTGTAAAATCTACGCGGCGCCGCCGGTCCAGCTCCGGCATCATGTACAGGAAGTTTTAGGACAAGAATTAATCTACATCGGTCTGAAGAGCAGTGGCGGCCCAGTGGCTGCGACTTACGAGTTGAAAGTCGTAAGTTATTACCCAGACAGGTGCTTTACTTTATGTAAATTATTTCACCACCAAAACGGTGAAGGAAAACATCGTGAGGAAACCGGCATGTTCTAGAACCAAAAATTCGAAGACATCAACCAACCCACACTGGGCCTGCGTGGTGGATTACGGCCCACTCCCTTTCACAGAGAGGAGGTCTGTATCCCAGCAGTGGGAACATTATAGGCTGACTATGCTATGTATCATGTGCCTGTATATACAACATGTCCCAAAATTCAACGATAAGCCGGCACCAGAGGATGGACCTACTAATGACTACTCGAGAAAAAAAAAGAAAAAAAAATACCGCTACTTTTTTTTAAATTACTTAAAAAAATGGAAATTCTTCGAAAATGTATACCCCTTATGACACTTTTAACTACCATGACCACAATTTTTCAAATATTTCAGTTTTTTTGTTTGTATCGGCAACCTAAGTAGTACTACTATTCACCATAATCTTTGAAAATTACAGAATTTTCGTAGTTTTATACAAAAAAACAACCAAAAAAAATTATTTCCCTAAAATTTTGAAAGATTTTAACGTTCAGTACACTTTAATTCATCGTAGTGTAAAAAAAAAATATGGACACTACTATGGCAAGTTTTTTAAAAAATTAGCGCAACTCACCTAGATTTTAAAATGGTATAATATCTTAGGAAAACTAGCCACAAAAAAAAATAATGACACTTTTTTTAATCAAGAACTAAATTTCATAAGTTGTTGTTAATAGTAATCACTTCTACTATGTGCCCAAAATAGATTTTTGTTGTAAAAAAAGTTGTTGAAAAAAAGTAGAGGTATTTTTTTTTCTTTTTTTTTCTCGAGTAGTCATTAGTAGGTCCATCCTCTGGTGCCGGCTTATCGTTGAATTTTGGGACATGTTGTATATACCGCCAACAAAAGCTGGTGAAATTCTACGGTGATCACCCTCTGGTCCTGTCACTGTCATTAAAGTATGGAGTCCATTATGTACAGGGGCTAAAGGACCACGTTCGGACTGTTCACAGATAAACATGTATTTGCAGTTAAATATATAGATATTAAAAAACCTGTGTATGTCTGTGTACGTGACGGGTGGAGCCGGTGTTAATATAGCGAAAAGTTCTCTGTTCGTCAGCATTCGAATAATTCGTCTGTGCACAAACAAAAAAAAACTTATTTTTATTTAGGTATAATTTTTTTTTAATACAAGGAAATAGTTTAATATATAATAATACTATGTAAACTGTACAGTAGTTAGTAAATTAGAATTTCTGAAAATAAAAAGCAATACAATTTTTTGGAACGTTTTCGTTTAAAAGCCAATTAGTTTAATAGCTATTTCTAATGCCAATGATTGAAGACGGTAGTATTTTTGATCGCCTCTGATATCAAAATACAATTTATTAGTGCCGATGACACTTTTTAGAAAATATGAAGTAACAGGTAGAAGTTGCCAAGCGCCGCACATTGTTGGCAGCAATCTAAATCACGCAACTAACGCAACGGGAAGTAACAAGATCGACGCAAGCGCCTCTATCGTCTTTCACGGAACTTGATATACGAGTATTTTATCTTTTCTTGCCTGTATTTTTCTAAACGCCTTTATGATATTTTCCAAGTTCACAGTTATATAGGGTTTGACCCATGTTCAATACTGCAACGATATACTTGTTACATTTTGAAGCTTCGAGTAAATATCTGTCCAATTTTGAAAACAATTCCCACTAAAATAATACGTCACTAAGGTTGAAACTATCTAACTGTCACAAAGACAAATAGACCTTGTCGTTTTACGATGTGCAAGTGAAATTCAACCTTATTATGTGAAGCAATAACGAGGTCAAGTGTACCATTTACCATCGCAAAAAGTCAGTTTTGCGATCAACATTAAATGAAATATAAAGTACAGATTATCTGTACTTAAACTTACCCTCTTCATGGACATCTAGGGAGTCTTTTCTCTCGGGTTCATCATCAGAGTCAGGGTCAGCGATGGCGTCGGCTTCGGTCATGATCAACTCGGGAGGTGGACAGTTTAACATGCCGGAAGAATCTAGAGGACACAATAAAAGACAAATTAGTGTAAAAAGGAAAGACTCTCTGTGTAATTACAATGATATAGTTGCGGTTGTTGAAGGTCGAAAAGTGATGTTTGTTTGTTTCTGGGGAGTGTTATACAAGGTCTTTGAGGGATTCTTATAGAACGATCGGTTATAAAGGTTCAAGTTTGTCACTTCCCACAAGCAGTCAACCTGACCCTAAGAGTTCCTGTACCATCGGGGTAAAGCATATCTAAGCAATTTGAAAACAAAATCCTCTGCACACGACCCTTGTTTTTCGTAGGTAAGCAATACATAGCGACCGAGCGCTTCAAGCAAGAATAGTCCTTGCAGTGTACAGATATTCGTTTTTTCGATAGTAAATGACGCCGGAGCCGCACCGGCGCCGGACCGTATGTTTGCACACAGTTGTTTGGTGCGATTCCGGCGTCATTTACAGGAAGCTTTAAGACAAGAATTAATCTGCATCGGTCTGAAACCTTGGCTTTTTAGATTTTCCAACTATATAATCTAAAAATAATCAGGCAGAGAAAATATTTTGGGGAAGCCGTGATAATTAAGAAATTGTGTTGTGTAAAATACGTGTGGCAGATGTAATTGCGTAACACACGTTCAATAACAATCTGTTTCATTTTGATAGTTCAACAACATTCATTGCGTTATTTACGTTGTTGAGCAGACAAACCAACATATGAAGTAATAATGGATTAGCAATATTTGTTTATTCCTTATTTTCACCCAAGCAGAGCTTGTACGCCCAAAGATTAGAACAAGATGGCTACCTTAGAATAATGACATGGCACCATGGAATAGTATGTACTATACATGGAATTAGTATGAACTATCCTATACTATTAAATGATCATTCTCTATTTTTACCAGAGCAGAGCTCAGTCGACCAGGTACTAACGATAAAACAAGAAAAAGGTTTTCCTAAACTCAAAATTTCAAGGTACTACACTATCAGCGGCTGTTGACTCCGTAATCAGCTCTAGTAACTCGAAATTAGACGTTTCGATTTATTTTTATTTTATCCTCATTAGTTATCAATAATAGTGTTGCTAAATTGAAGAAAATTTTATCTAATGGCTTCTTCGAGCGTAAATAGTCTTTTTTCTGTTTTTGTTGTGTATAGTCTTATTGTCAATTTTTTTGTCGTGTTCATATGATTTAAGTTTAAACTACATGTGGAAACTTGTAATTGGCAATATTTTGTTTAAACTGTTATTTACTGTGTCTGTTTATCCGTAAGTTTTCCTAAAAATAAAATAAATAAATAAATACCCGACACTTTTATGAAGTTTTGCCAGCGAATTTAATGTGACCCTGTATAAATAAAAGCCCTACTTTCTAAAACATACTCATTTCTATCTTTACGACGATCCAGCGACTCTTATCCTTAATTACTGCGTCATAAAATGCGTGTAACTACGGTTTACGTAGTATTACAACGAAGCATACTAAAGAATAAAGTGAGTAATGATAAAGTGGAGCATATCTCTTCCGCGTCGACGATCGCAATACACGCCAACCTTCTAAATTTTTATAATACTTATTGCCGTGTTGGAGTTCTTGTCAGTTCTAGTAATAAGTTTGTTTCATTATATTAGTTGCACATATTACTGTAAATAATGCGTCAGTATCTAACGTGCATTTGCGGAATGATAGCGCAATTACTGATGTAACGCAAGAACTCTTATTGCAAAATGTGAAGGTTTTTTTATATGTATATCGCGCAGCCGTTTACATTTTACTTTCCGAAGATGAAAATGTTCTTTGTGGATTTATTAACGATGAAGTTCTCCAAAACAGACAGTCTTTGTTCAAAATTTTGTCTTAAAATAAATTCTTTGTAATAATATATGTTCAACCTAATGGTCTTTCTTGGTCCTTTGATCCGAATCCGAACACTTTCCGTAAATTAGATGAGAGTTCTGAAAGTAACCTGAAGAAGCACAAAAGTTAATCGAACACGAGACGTAATTATCTCTACAGCGTTTCCCGTAGTACAAAACTTCAAATCTACTCGACCCTAATGTATGGGACAGTTGATATTTTTTTCTCGATTACGTTGTTGTTCCCATAAAGAAAGTTGGTCAGTATGATGGTCTGTACCACATTCTTAAATTCGACCACACCTTTCTGATTCACGCTGTATAAGAATCGATTTGATGCGTCAGCTTTGTTCAAGGAACTCATACCTTTCCTTATTCCTTTCCTTTTTTATGTTATTTCAGATGTTGACGTCAGCGATTTTAAGATTTTGCTTAAATCCGTTGACTTGTTTTGGATTAAATCTGTAAGTGTCTTGAGATTTCAATTTACTGAGAACGCTTTATTCCTTATACTTGAATACAGGCTCATGTCTTTGTTAGTAAACGTACAGAATGTATCTCTTTACATTCATCTGTCGACGAGTTCATTTATTTACAGTACGTATTTCGCGCTGTAAAATCACGTGCTTCAAAAGGTAAATATAACACCTCAACGCAGCAGGTGAAAACTACGAACCTTTGCCAAATTTTAGCTCACTAAGTGTTCCCGAGAAATATGGGAACGTGGCTGTAAAAGCAAATAACTGTGCAAAAGCTATTTACTTTATTAGTCTTAAGTTGACTAATGGTAATTTGGACAGGAATTGATATAGATCTGTTTTTAATTTGGCATGAGTTTGATCTAATGGTTGAAGCTGCCACAGCATGTGCATATTGGGTTGACGTGTGCGCGATCTTGCCAATAAATTAGTAAAAGTTTTTTTAAATGTTTTTATTCTTTATTATCAAAAGAGGGATTTTAACACGCTTTTATTAGGTCGACCTGTATGTAACTACATAACTATGTAATGGAATCTAAGGTAACTAATTTAACCATCTTCCAAGGGTCGTAGCGTAATGAAAATTGGTAGCTGTATGTAGTTCTGATGACAATACAATAATATGGTACTGTCGAACTGATCTGATGATGGAGCCGGAAAGTCAAAGTCAAATCATTTATTTCAAATAGGCCCATGTATGGCACTTTTGAACGTCAAAATTTACAAAATATTAAAATTGATTCTAGTCGCCCCTTCCAAAAGGTAGTTTTCGTATGGAGAAGAATGGGCAAGAAACTCCACCGTTACTCTTTTAAAATGTTTTACAATTGTTTGTACGTACATTAGTTAAATAATATTACCTATATGTGAAGACGATGCACCTAGAATAAAATTACTATACCACAATAGGTAAAAATAATTAAAAATTAAGCAACGACAGATCATTTAATATGTGATAGATACATGGTGCTCACATATTTACAAACATTGTAAAAATAGACGATTTTCCTAAAATTTTGTAATTAATAAGTCAGTGTGTGAGAAAGTAATCACAGAATGTAAAATCAATGTCATAAAACACAAAATAATCAATTTTACTATTAAATTAGCAACCAGTTTGATTTTGTCTTCATTCTAAATTGTCCTATGGAGCAGGACCAGCATGTTTCCAAGCACTCTTATCTTGGACATAATCCTCTAATTTGTAATATGCTTGTTTACAAAGTGTACTTTTGATATGAGTTTTAAATTTTCTTTCATTTAATTGCAATATGTCACAAGGTATTTTGTTGTAACATTTAACACAGTACCCCATAAAAGATGTATGTACTTTAGATAATCTGAAAAATGGTTGATCTAAACTAGATCTTTATTTCTAGCATTAAAATTATGTCTATCACTTATTTTATTAAAGAGATGTGGATTTTTCCTTACATACATAATATTTTCATAAATGAATTTGCAAGGTACCGTCATAATATTAATCCTTTTAAAAAGTTCCCTGAGAGATTCGCGGCGACGTAGATTATAAATGGCTCTGACAGCTCTCTTTTGCAAAATAAAGATGGATTCAATGTCAGCAGCCCGACCCCACAGTAAAATGCCATACGACATAATGCTGTGGAAGTAGCTAAAATATACCAAACGCGCTGTTTCCACATCTGTTAACTGTCTTATCTTTCTAACAGCATAAGCGGCCGAGCTTAACCGCCCCGCAAGAGATGTTATATGAGGTCCCCATTGTAATTTCTCGTCTAGCGTGATTCCTAGGAAAACTGTTTGATTAATAAATTCCAGTTTTTCTCCATTCAATATGATGTCACATTCGCTACTTTTAACGTTAGGTAATTTAAATCAAATGCATTTGGTTTTTTTTAAATTAAGTACTTGGACTTGCAGAATAGAGCTATTCACGTCGTCAAGATTTTGTGACCGTCGGTTTATATATAAATAACACCATCTTCGTTTGATTTTGAAGTAATTGGGGTAAATCATTAATGTAAACTAAAAAGAGGAATGGACTCAATATCGAACCTTGAGGAACGCCCATTGCCATTTCAGATGAGTTAGACCGGAAGATATGAACTGGAACTTCATGATGGAAAATCGTATCATAGCTGTTTTGGATTTCTTAGAAAAGTCTTGTAATGAACTTTGAACACGATTAGGTTGGTTTCAAGGTCTGATGATGAAGCCGGAAGATAGGCACACGTGCATTTATAAAAGCGTGTTTTTCTAGTATTTTTTAAACTATTAATTTATTATCCATACGGATATGCCAACCCCATCGTACCTTATCAACTATTTAACTTTAATTAAAGTATAACACAACAACTATAAACTGTAACAGAAATTGAATCATTCAGTGACTAGGCATTTTTTCACCAGGATCACATAACCTCTTTGCAATCACCATATCTAGGGTTTGCTAAAATGTTTTAAATTAGCCCAACGTACAAAATGTTAAATTTAAGAGGGTTTATCCTAAAAGGTGGCAACGTCGTAAATAACTGTCAAATAATTACCTGTTTTGAATAATTTGGCAATATTACTGTTTGGAATTAAGAAATGTGGCTAACTAGGGAACTAAAATATTGATTATGAAATGCAATAATTAATGTCGTAACACTGAATATTTAGTTTTAGATTTAAAAAAAAGTATTTGGAAACTTTCCATATTCCTTTTTTACACCTAAAACGGTTTCAACATCAAATTCAGTGTTATAATTGTAATTCATTATTAATATTCTAGGTCGCTAGTTAGCTACATTTCTTATTTCCATACAGTCATATTGCCAAATTAATCAAAACAGCGAAATATTTGACAGCTATTTGCGACGTTGCCAACTTTCGGAATAAACGCTCTTAAATTCTTTGATCAATGATTCCCTTTCATTAGTAATACTTGATTTTACTACTTTTCAATTTCTTTTTCATTACCATCATTCTCCTTTCTTTATCCTAATTATTTTGAGGTCGTCGCAACATGTCCTTTCTTCCATACTTTTCTATTAGCCATCATCTCGTTTGTCACTCCCTTTATAGCTATATTATCTTTCACCAAGTTCATCCATCGTCCTTATTGCATTTAAGATACAGATTTCAGTAACCGTTTCCTCTTGAGCCCAAAGTTATTATAACAAAAAAAAAATGCTAGAATACGTATCGTGAGATCTATCTCATAAAGAAAACAGCACAAGAAAACCGTTTTATTCGGCCTGTGAAAATAACATAGGGTAGGTATTTAGTCACTTCAATTATGTTTTTTTTTTGTTTTCATCTCTTTGTTGGAGGTCCTCAATTAATACCTAAATTGAGAGACAGTGCCTAAATAAGCGTCATTGATAATTAGAGTGTATTATTGACTTCTGTCAAAATATCCGAAAGTCATCGACTTTATTGGTCGTTGATATATCTCAGCCTTGACGATTTTATTTTGGCGCGTTTTCAAGCCAAATCCGAATAAACATATTCGCGAATTTTATTCCTCTTGCAGAATATATTCGACTTAAAAACATTCCACTTTGTGTGAAGTTTCAACGTGTTTTTAAATAGAACTTTGACAGTAATGACCTGAGGAAAGAATTGCAGAATGGTGTTTTTGGGTTTTCCCGAAATGTTTTCAGGAAAGTTTTCCAAACTATGTTTTGATATCAACGTCTTACCTGGGAATTGGGATACGACGCAATAATAATGTTAAAATGTTAATAAAAAGAATAGGCCTGTGTCCAAAAAATTTATTTTGTCCTTCTTATAGATTATAAGAAATAATAAAATAACACAATAACATAATATTGAACACGTACTTTTTCTTTTTTGATGTAATGAAAAGATTAGCGCGATACATTGAGTTAAAATGTGGCATGATGGTACACCTTGCTAGATTTAATACGGAGTTGTTACGTAGCGAGCCCCCACTCCCCAACTTAATGCGTGTTTTCTAAGTTATTTTTGATTAATATGATTAATTTTTTGTTATTATCTGAAAGACGGACTAAATATAATTTCTTTTTTTTTACCTAGGCAACTACCGTATTGTTGTTAGTGGAATCTAGAATCAATTCAATTTTTTGTAAATTTTGACGTTCAAAAGTTCCTTTTTGTGCCTAATTGAAATAATTTATTTGACTTTGAGTTTTTTTTTCTTAATTAAAACAGATTGATTCTGTGAATAGCCTGAAGGTTCGAATTCTATAACAAATACAAGGTATTAGTTTGTTAGTCTTTTAATTAAGTACTACCTAGTGTAAATCGTTGGTTGTGTTAAAAAAATTAAAAGTTTGTTACGTACAATAAAATAAGAAAACAAAGGTATAAAAACTATCATTATGGTCAGACCAAGAATTAAAGTATGATACAATGACAGATTGGCATTATTCTCTCGCCATATTTGGTAGATACTATAAATATTAGTCTATGGATACCTACGTAAGTAATGGCTCAGAGGATAATGGAAAGTTCAATCTGATTTCCTTTGCAGTGCGTATGGTCATTGGACAAGTCAATCACACATACATTAATTAATATTCCTGTTAACCTCTCCTATTCAGTTAAGTGTGCTTGTCCAAGAAGTGGGTTCACATCAACAGTGCAACAGGTGGGGATCGAACTCACGAGCTATCGCTCGATTTAATCTAAGTATTTGACTATCCCCGCTTCAATTTTAAGGGTTCCGCACCCGAAGGGTGCCAAATGGAACCCTATTACTAAGCCTCCGCTGTACAGATGACGGGCTCTGTCTGTCAGCGGGGTATCTCATGAACCGTAATAGGTAGATAGTTGAAATTTTCACAGATTGTGTATTTCTATTGACGCTATAACAATAAAGAGGTAACAAAAGTAAAATAAAGTTATAAATTATAGGACATAACCCTATACAAGAAACGTGTGTTAAATATTGTACGGTGGTAAGGAACCCTTCGTTTGCAAGTCCGACTCGTACTTGGTCATTTTTATTTTATTAACCTAGGTATGTTCTTCAATTTTCTCCCCCATACTCTTCCGAATTTAATATCTCTCTCCACGCCATGCGACAATTTACCTACAAAACAATTAATTTGACCCTACACATCAAAACAGAATATCATCGTGGGACGTTCGGCCTAGACCTCAATCCAAGGTTACTCAACAAACACACAAGTTTCAGGAAATGCGTCCAGTTGCCTAGCATAATTATGTGACTAATACTTGGCAGATAGTGATAAATATGACAAGACGGACGGTCGGCCATGCCTCGATGTAGGGAAATAGTGCAATGTCATCGACAGAACCGGCTTTCGAGTGTGCATGTGTGTGGTCACTTCCAGTATATGATGATACGTTGTGGTGTATGGAACTATGAGATTGAAATGTGAGTGAGGAACTTGCTATAAAGTCAGGAGAATTAATTGATTGTCTGGATATTCAAATCACAACTGACATTCTTTTAGTTTCAAAAGTCGGTGGCAAAAAACGAAAATACAAAACCAAAGACACCGACGAAAAATTCAAACTTTTTGTTATTTGTAAAATACTTTTTGAAGTGAAAACTTCTTTAGGCGCGTTGGGCATTTTTGAGATGGGATAAAACAATTGAAATCGCGACACCGTTACCGTTACCGACAACTCATTAAAAGTATTTCCTGCATAATAAAATTGTTCAAGTTTTCACTGTTTTTTGCCACTGTTTTTTTTTTCCAGTTTTTAGTTATGGTACCTACGCCCGCACAAATTCGAATACTACTACCCTCTATGTAAATAACAGTGACAGGAAATTATTATAACAGCATCCACATAGATTAAGTGGGAAAAATACGTATTATAGAAGAATGAAGCTAGTTCAAAAACTACAAAAGCATAGTTATTTTTATATGGGACCGCGCAAGCTTCCTCAAACAAACAAAAACAAAGAATTTTCCAAATCGGTCCAGCCATCTTCGAGTAATCGGGGAACATATCCAAAAAAAGAGATTTCGACGAACTGAGAATAACGTCCTTTTTTTGAAGTCGGTAAAAAATGGCTATAACACGGCAAATTGACGTCGGGTGTCAATTTGCTTAAAATATAATTTGTCTGACTGTACCTATTATTTACTCTTAGGCTTAAAAACAGCGCTACTATTGACGGCCAAGATAAACTGGATTTTGAATTCCTCAATTTAATTCCTTCACACAGATTAATTTAATACCTAGTAGGTATGTCATTGTAAAATTTATAAATAGTATGTAATCATGTTGTTAGTACGCTGCTAGTTAGCATTAAAAATTACGAAATATTGTTAATAATACAAATTGCAAAATAAGCCTCGTAAGTCCTCAAACTAGACATTTTCAGAACACTGATATAAAATATTGCAACAACAATGATTGATAGAGTGAAGTTTTAACGAGGCTGATGCGTCATAGTAACGCAACGCACTACACACTGCAGGGAAAATACATATCTTTACAGTAAAACGCAATTCATTCTGTACATCAACACGAATTTCACCAGTTCCGTCATCAATTAAGTTGTAAATCAACTAATACTGAGCATCCGCTTACCCTAACCTCTGTTAAAATTGGCTAACCACTAATCCATTCAGCTGTGCAAAAATAAACCTTGTAGCACATAATCTAATTAATCTGCTTAGCCTTTTCCTAAATATGTTGGGATCGGCTTCCAGTCTAACCAGATGCAGCTGAATACCAGTATTTTACATGGAGCGACTGCCTATCTGACCTCCACAACCCAGTTGCTCAGTTACACGATACCCCTTGGTAAGACTGGTGGTCAGGCTGTTGGGCTTCTGACTACCCGTAACTACTGTCAAAGATCTGCCAATGACAGTACATAATCTAATATCTTTAAAAATAATTCGAAAGTAGATAGAATCCTGCAGTTTTCCTGAGATCTAAAGGAAGCGAGAATACTGTATAGCTTATTTACCGACCGGTACCAATATGGTCTCCGTTATTTATCATCCAAAAAGCCATACTTTATATATCAGTTCATTCAGAAGATAAAAGTGAAATAAGAGTTGTTAAAGCAAGGTGCCTCTTTGCTGATATTATGCTCCATTTCTTAAAGGCTCGGCTGCCCCATTTCCAAACCTGGTAAGGACTTAAAAGTAAATTTTCCAGGGGAGCGCAAAAACGTAAATAGGGTCAGCCTTTGAAAAGTCCAGGTTTTGAAATGGTTAAAGTAACTTATTAGGTTTTAAAGTGGTCATGGGGCAGTGAATGGGACACTTACTTGGTTTCGATGTTTAAATATATCTGCTTCTAAGTGAGTTTTCAACGCTGGTGTTTTTGTATTTAGAGGGGACTTACTAGATTAGCAAGATTATGCATTTTTTTTTTTGTTAAAAATGTAACTTACTAGGTTTTGAAATGGGCCGGGCTGTATCCACAAACAGACTAGGTTTGCTGTCCTCTATTTTTTTTTTGGGTGGAAATTATCAAGTAACTTCTCCCGCTCTGGGCGGAGCGAAAGGGCGGTTCAGACTCTTGCTGACTAAAACCCACCCGTGTTCCTTCAGTTGCCATGTTGCCGGGGGCCACGATATCCCTTTCAGACTTCTTCGTAACCCCGGCAGAGGTTTGCTGTGCTAAGAATAAGATACAAAAATAGCACATATGTACCTCTCTCTAGTTTAGGAATACAAGGCGAAGACTCCTGACACTTCGTGACGCATTTCTTATGGCAGGACAGTCCACAGTTCCGACACTGCATCGCGTCTTTCAGCCAAATCTGGAAAATAAATGTGTTTATAATAAAGGTCGAAGGACCCAGGCGAAAAATAACTTGATTTACGTGAATATTTTTAAAGAAAAGTTCACTGAAATGAGTCTGTAAATAAGTTTATTTTGGGCAGCTTTTATTTTGTTCAAAGGCCAGATAAAATATGTTAGTGTTTATATTTTTCCTTTGTATGGAATTTACGATTTACAAAATTCTCTTTGATGACCATAACATCACGCTTTGTTTCTTCCAATACACCCATATTTCGCTAGTTATGTTTTAAGTCCTATGTAATAGGGGGCGAGTCTATTGCCATCGACCGGGCACAAAGCCTGACTTCGGGCTGCTACTGAGAAATTCCTGGTGAACTTGCCCGACCTGGGAATCGAACCCAGGATTTCATGCTCAGCAGTAGCGCTTGCGACTTCTAGAACAACGATGCAGTCTTTGTAAAAGGTTTAGTAAAATACTAGAAGGTGGAGGCGCGGGCTGGCGAAAGATGGAATGAGTGGAGGGAGGCCTATGGGGACAGCGTAGACTAGTAAAAAAAAGCAGTAAAATACTGTCACGTCACGTAGACATGATAGTCTTTCATCTATCTAAGTCCAAGTCAGAGGCCCATGGGGGGCTTTAAAACTCTGACACCAGTACCCTAATTGCGTAACTTATTTTCGTAAACAATTATGCTTAATTTGTTTCATTTTGACAGTTCAACAACATTCATTGCGTTAATTAAGTTGTTGAATAGATTTTTTTCCAACTTACGAAGCAATGGATTAGCAATCTGTTACAAATCGAAACAGATTGTGAATGTGTTGTATTACGCAATTAGGGTACAGGTTAGTCACATGAAAAAAAAAGATCTATCCTAGAATATTACATAATTGATCAACATCTTCTCCCTGATCTTAGATCTATACAAAAATGTA
Organism: Agrochola litura; assembly: GCA_949152395.1. Classification (NCBI taxonomy): domain Eukaryota; kingdom Metazoa; phylum Arthropoda; class Insecta; order Lepidoptera; family Noctuidae; genus Agrochola; species Agrochola litura. Next base: position 19,658,118 of record OX424493.1, read on the forward strand.
CTATAAAGAAAAGTTTAGTAAAGATTTAAAATAAACTCGACCTATTTAAGAATGACGTGTAACCTATTTCTACAGTTCTTTGTTCTCAAACTCACCTTCTTATTACAGAAATCGCACTGCGTCGATCTATGGAAATGTGTGCGCACGAAATCATGGCTAGCTCTGGTCGGTTTGGGCGGCCTGGGCAAGACTGGATCCCGGCTAGATCTGGGGATTGTCCGGGTAGGACCTAAGCCTTCCCATTCCCACCAGACTAGGGCGTCGCCGAAGCATAGGCATGGCTCGAAACCCGCGTGTGATGATAACTTGTGGCTTTTGCTGGAAATATATTTAAGTGTTAATTGGCTTTTTTGTATATTCTCTCTAAGTAGTATATTACACTATTATCTCATCACCAGTTAAGCAGCCTTATAAAGGCGGATAACAATTAAAATTCTATTGTGTCTCGTTAATGACAGTTGAAGGGATAAATATCTATAGGGTCTTATCTTTTATACTGTATGAAATTTAAGAAAAATGTATTATAACGATGCTCGCAAATGATTCATGTCTATATTACATTGTCAATGTATCCCTCATATGTATATGACTCATAGATCTATGATCATAGATGGTAGTGTAATGACCCCTATGAATCCCGCTACGATATTGTAATAATGTGTGTGCCAGAGTTCGGAATAGGTAGGTATTTACCTAAACTTCGAGGGAGTAAGTAACGAATGTTTTCAAAGTGCAATAAATAATTTGCAATTCCTTAAATTCCGGGACTTAATCGTCATGTTTATGATTCCGGGATTTTAGAGGAGGTATTATCCTCTCTATGATATTGTGGCGGCATCTATATCGGCACATGCGAACTGCGCATCAAAGACCTGACGTCACACAAACCGTTGGGAAGTTGCCCGCCAGACACGACACCTATCTGGTCGGAGGGTCCTCTCTTTTCTATAGAGGATGAGTGAACTTTACACCCTACACCCTGTTCCTTATACCTCTAAAATACTTAGTACTTAGTACCTCGAAGTTTAGGTAAATATACTCTACCTATTCCGATCTCTGGTGATCACTGATCCACATAAAAAATATAACATATCTAATATTGTAGTTTATACATTTTACCTACTCATATCATCTATGTATGGATTCAAAATTGTCACAACATTATAATGACCGATAAGGTGTTGTTCTATGACGATGAAATTATAGTGTAATAGCGATCTATTAAACCCAATGACCGTTTGCTGATGATGATAACATAAACCATCACGACTATATTTCCTGGAAGGTTGGGCAGAAGTGTAGGTAGAGTCTGACCATGCTAAGTCAGCAATGGAATAAATGGGCAACCCTAAAACGTTTTATAAATGGTATACTTTTACATCAGTCAGTTATGTCAGTTTCGGAGTTGTAAGTAGATTTTGATATTTTGTATTTGGTTTTATATAGATATATAGACTATGTCGTACCTATGCTCTGCCTCCTTACGATGACAAAACTGTATCCAATCCACACTGCATCGTAATAAAGTGACTATTCTTTACCAGGAATAAATCAGAATATACACAAAATAACCTTTTAAAAAAAAAGACGAACAAAGTATCAAATTCTTTTTCGTAGGACAGGATGGTGTTGCCGTCTATAGATTTTTTAATTCCAAATTTTCTTTACTTATGCAGACTTAGCGTGGCCAGAATCTATAGTATAGTAGTTTTTTTTATCAACAACCGGGAAGTTCTTGGTCTGCATCTCACCTGATGGTAAGTGATGATCAGGCGAAGGTGGAAGCGAGCTTCACCCGGAATCCTCAACTACAGAGGAACTGGCTATCTTACCTCTAACTGCCGAAACACAACAATGCTGTTAACATTGCTGTTATGGCGACGACATACTTAGATAAGATGGTGGTAGCTAGCCAGGCGGACTTAGAACAAGCCGTACCACCAACCAAACTAAGCAGAAAATTTTATCCCCTCTGGGAATCAATCGAACCCGATTTTTGGGTTTCAGACAGGCAGTTGTTGGGTTTGTTTTTGTGTTTGTGCTGACAATGATGTTCATATTATTTGGTTTTCAGAGCGTTGTTGCGACCTTGACAAGAAGCAATTTAGGTTTTCCTGGGCACAATTCCAACTCCGCAATTGTTACTGAGAATTTCTCAGAAACCAAATTAATACGTATTAGAAAATAATTCTCACGTAAACTGGGAGATATCCTCATGCAACCAAACCTTCTAAGAAATGTAATCATTTCTATAAGTAGCTGTCGGTCATAAGGGCCATTGTCTCAGTGGCGGAATCATGTCTTATTCATCTCTGTCGAAATTATGGCGCAACGGGAGAAATATTCCACAACTTTAGCCAGATGCGTAAAACCTGAACTAGATTAATCATGACATATCCTATACTATTAAACGAGCCATATTTGACTATTTATTTGTTTGTGTGTACAGTACCGACCAAAAGTCCATGAGCAATCTCACAAAGCAATAGACTGACGCTTCGGTTTGACTTACGACCTTCTTCTATAAGTTGTTACAATACTGTAGACACGCACATTACACACACACACTCACTTTGTCTGCAACCAATGACTAGTTCAATAATCATCATTCGTTTTTAGTTTCATTCGTCTTGTTCACATAAATATTAAAGTTTAGCAGGTAGACCACAAAAAACTAAGTAAATTATTTCGATTTCTGTGGGGTAGATGCAGTTTGTTACGAGTATTTAATTAATAGAACTTTTTTGTTTCGTGGATAATATTGGTGACGAGTATTTAGCGCAGTGTTGTGGTTATTATTATCAAAAAGCAGGCATAAAATATATTGAAGAGATCAGATCAGATCAGAGAATATTATTGCGCTGCGTAAAAGTGAAGTGAATATCTAATGAAACCGGACTAAGTGTGAGTGTTATCATTAATATATTTCATATTTTACTAAACATAAATCTTAATCAAGGGTATTGTTGATAGAACAGAGGTATTGTTGAGACAGAAGATGCCTTTAAAGTTTTAAATTCATTGTGAGGTTTAATTCGATTAGTGAATAATAAATAATAAGGTATTATGTGTAATAAAAACAATGTTTTTCTTTGTTCTAGAGAAATGCTGTGAGGGTTAAGAGATATGAGGAAGGGGCTTATTATCGAGTAGCAGCGACGTCAAATGGTGAATGAAACAAATGGTTTCATACCAACGAGATATTTTGCTGAATTATTAAAAACACGTCATTATGAACCGTTCGCCGTGCACTCTGAAGGCTTGCATCACTGAAGACCAGCTAGAAAACCGTTTTTGACCTTAAAATATTGACCGTACCAACTTAATAAACAACAGATTCGTTATTGCATGAATTTATGGTAACGAATTTTTTAAGCACGTTTCAATAGGGTGTTTGTCGTATTTCTTGCAGATATACCGAAATTGTTTAATATTATTTTAGTAATAGTATTATTTTAGGATAAAAATTTGAGGTTTAGTTTCAATCTTCTTTTCGTAAAGAAAATGAATACTTAAGCTTTAACCTCAATAACAACCAATATTTACTAAAGTCAAATAAAATGTAAAATAATTAATACAAATAAAATATAAACAAACTGCCCATATTTAACCTTAAAATTACCTATTCTGTAAGTAGTTTTTACATTTTAAGTAGTCTAATATTCTTATTTATTACTTAATTACTTCGACCATGATCAAAGCTTAATATTTATGGTGAAAAAATCCATTAAAAATTTAAAATATTTCATAATTTAAATATGTCAAAATAATACAAACTGCTTCTAAGTTTCTTGACATCTATTTCACATCTTATTCAGCTGAAGTAATGATAAATAATTGTAGCAGTTTAGTAACTTATGTAAAATAAATATAACGAATAAACATATTTTTTTTAATTTTGTTATCATATATCACGCATTTTTTATTCTAAAACCTTTATTGCAATAACAACATAAAAAAGCAGCAATATTTAAAAAATATTATTATCGAAAACAAAAATAATAATATTTGCAAAAAACCGCACTGTGTTTCACGAGATTAGAACCTGAGGCAGTTTGAATTCCATACCAACGCTTAACGCTTTCTGCTATCTGCACATGTTAAGTTACTATCGAATTTTAGCAATGCCATTAACTGGTCAAGTTCACGCGCATAGTGCGTGTGTGCTAGCATGTTTAAAGCGACGGAAATATATTGTTGTTTCGTGTAACTGCGTTATCTGTGGTGTGTGTATCGTGTTGCTTACACATACAAATGTACGAGCTATACCGCGTGTTCACAGCAATACGACTCTTAGCGTGCTCATGCACTTTTGAGCGCTTACTGTACATTATTTTGTACTTACGTTCTCAAAATCGGCTCTAACGATTTTGAGGAAAGTTGCAATATAGGGGTTTTCGGGGGCGAAAAATTGATGTAACTAAGTCTCATATCTAGGAAAATTTGTTTTTTCCGTATCCTCACCTGAGCAGAGCTCGGTCGCCCAGATACTTTATTTATAACGAGGGTTTAGTGAAAACATAATCGAAGGTTATGGAAAAATACATTCAAATTATTTTTTAAAGCTACAACACAAAACATAACATCACGCCTTGTTTCCTCGAAGGGTTAGACAGAGGTGTACCTATAGTACACCCACATCTCGCCAGTTATGTTCAAGTCCCATGTAATAGGGGGCGAGCCTATTGCCATCAACTGGGTATAAATCCAGACTCCGGACTGCTGCTGAGAAATTCTAGATAGAAAAACCCAATTACAATTTGCCCGACCTGGGAATCGAACCCAGGACCTCATGCTCAGTAGTATCGCTTGCGACCACTAGACCAATGTGGCAGTCAAACAAGCTGCAAGAGGCAGTCAGCTTAGACAATTCTCCAAAAATGTACAGATAATATAATCTAAAATCTAACAGGTCAAATTGATAGTGAGGTGTAATCAAGCAGTGTAGATTGCCTAAATAAATAAATTATAATTCAGATAAACTTAAATTATAGGTTTTAGAGAAATAATGCTTACTTGTGATATGTGTGCGAGACATGCAATAAAAGATTGTTGTTATTGTCGAAATGGTAATAGTTTGACATGAAAATCATTATGTTACATAACTATTTGCGCATCAATTGCGCTCTGCACATCACCAAAAGCTCCTAAGGGGTGATAAATGCGCAAAAAAATTAAATAAATCTCTTTGTATGTGCAAGAAAATCGACAATGCGTCAAAGGCTTCGCAGCTATAATAGCGCCAACATACCAAATTAACTATAGTGCAGTAGCAGGTGCGCAAACGCACTAGATCAATAGCAGCAGTAGCATAAATCAGAAAAGACGACCGATATTCAATCACATATAATGCTGAAGAAAAACATACGACAATACAAGAAAAATTATGTTTTATTAAGAAAACATAATTTTTCTTCAACATATAACGCCATCTAGCGGTATTCTAATCATACCTGAACTTGATATCGACATCTGGCGGCAAGAATTGGTACCTCTTCATTTGGTGTGGGACCGTTGAATCCTGGCATTCAGCCAACAAAGCTGTCAGCGGAATATTAAGATACCCTAACAGAATCTCTTCCTTCTCCCCAGCAACTGTCGCCCAGACATTGATGTTTAGATATTTGTGGTTCTCATTTAGCTTGAACTCCGTTTCTTCGTCAAAAGGTATAATAGGTTTTAAAGAGGAGTTTTTCGTCCAGAACATTTGGCATATTTCGACATGTTCACACTGTCGGGGGCCTCCAACTTCAAACATGTTTTGTTCTTCGTCTTCGGTTGTTTCTTTCTCTGGTATCCTACATTCTGACGAATCAGTTCTGATTATGGGAATGTCTGGGTGTTTGAGAGTTTTGTTTGCTTGTCGTAAGGGTGTGCTTGCGCCGGAAGCTGGCGGGGTACTACCGGCTGAACTATCGGAAGACTTATTTTCTACGGAGCAGCGACGCTTCCGAAGCCCGAAGTTAGCCGAAGCTGGCTGTTCGGATGCCTTCGTTGGCCGTGCTGGCTCAGTTTTTGTGTTCGGTTTGGCTTGTGCATCAGTCTCGTTTTGTGGTTCTATTGTTTTTGCTGGGCTGGATTCGGGTTCCTGGCAAAGAAATACAGTTGAATGGTTTTCATTAATATGATGAAAAAAAATTTGTATGATACTCTAAGAGGATTTTTTCTGGAGCTTGCCGTTTTTCACGTCTGGGTTCCTACAGAGGGATATGAGTTGTATGGGTGAGGGTTATGAGTAGTCTGGGTTCTTTCTTAGTGGTGATCTAAAATTATTACTATTAGAACATCCAATTGCAGACATGTAGCCAATGAGTTAGTACATAATCAGCTTTCAGACAAAATACTTTTCTCAATTCAGAATACTAACTAAGTTTCTGTACCCAAGAAAAGAAGCCCCTGTTGCACATATATACCTTTTTGTACCACAATTTTATTATATCCCCATTCCACTAACCTGTAAATTACTCTTGGACGCCGCAGCCCTCATACCCTGCAACCTGACCCCCTCCATGACCTCTGACACTCGTCTGAAGGAGAAGTTCGGCTTCATTCGTTTAGGTTCGCTAGCCTCGTCTCGACGTGCGCCCGCGCCGCTGCCGCCGCGTTTGACTCGTACGGTTACCGCGCGACGTTCTACTAGGCGTAGAAGTTTACCGACCTGTTGGAGGGAATAATTTGGTATAAAACAACAAAAAATTATGTGTGTATAACTTTAGATTTTATGTCTCCTAGGTGTATTGGCTAGCATTAGGCCTCTCTCAATGTACAGAAAGGCATCCATCTAGCAGTGGATGGAGAAATACTGGATAGATACCCAAGTTGTAGTAAATCGTGCCCATGGTGTGGTCATAAAATCATCTGACCACCAGCTTTTACAAGAACAACATATTTTCCATAAAACCTCGTTCTGAAGAAATTACTTATATACCTTACGAACAAGCACAATCTAGCGGAATGCGGGATTATTGACCCAACCAACACCCAGTGTGAATGCGGTGCTCCTGACCAAACCATGCCCCATATGCATGTCCAAAGTTTCCATACGCCTGCACTTCTAAGAACCTAAAAAACGCCACTGATGCCACGATTGGCGTGGCCACCTACTGAGCCCAACTCATTTAATAAAATACCATCGACTACAAAAGAAGAAGTTTCCAAACATGTGAACAAATATGTGTTTTTGGAAAAATTACTTTAATACCAACATATAATATTGTTTTTCAATTGTAGTATTCATTCTGAATTCAACTTAATTTACACTAATGTAAAGCTGATAATTTATTTAAGTTGAAATAACATCAATTAAAAACAATAATTTGAATATGGAATAGATAATAAATTTTATTTATCAGTTTCATATTAAAAACAGTAGGGTACCTGAGCAACATTATTGACGGGCTTATTATCAATAGCCAGTACAACATCATCTCTTCGCAGATCGGCGCGATAAGCAGGCGACATCGGTACGACAGTATCGACCAACACGGCCCCCACGCCCTGGCAACACACGAGTCCCAACGGCCCCGCCACAGCTGGCAACACTATGTCTAGGACAAGCACGCCGCGGCGGAGCGATACCTGGGGAATAAAGAAAAAGAAGTTGTTAATATTCGGGTAATATTATTAACACAAAAGATGTTAGTGTCTCCTCGTTGGTCTAGTGGTCGCAAGCGCTACTGCTGACTATGAGGTCCTGGGTTCGATTCCCGGGTCGGGCAAAAGTGTTATTGGATTTGTGCCCGGTTGATGGCAATAGGCTCGCCCCCTATTACATGGGACTTAAACATAACAGGCGAAATGTGGTATACCTCTGCCTAACCCTTCGGGGATTACAGGCGTGATGTTATGTTATGTTAGTGTGTTTGTTAGTCCTTTCTTCAGGTAGCAATGGAGCAACTGCAGCATAGCGAGGTGATTTTTTGCATAGAGTTAGTTTATGAACCGAAGACTAACATAGGCTACTGTTTATTCCGGAAAATACGAGTACATGATTCCTGTGGGATGAGTACCAAAACAACTACGCGAGAAAAGTTGCGTGTAAAGGCTTTTTTTTTATATGGCAACTCTCCTTGGCAACACACGAGCCTTATGACGGCTGTACACTCACGTCTGAGTACCCTCGCTAGGTTTCGCGAAAAAGTCTCGAGCGAGGGGCTTCAGCCAGAGTGGCCATGTACACTCTCGCTATACACCGTATAAAGTACTTTACAGTGTACAGCTACGCACTCGCAACTGCCGCGATATCCTTTGACTCGGGCACAAAAACCGACACGGGACGGAGAGCGAGCGAGGAACGCCGAGACACACCGAAGCAAGCCGAGCGCTCTCATCTTCATTCTCGCCCTCGGCCAGTCTCGGTGTGCCTCGGCGAGTGTGTACAACCGCCATTAGTGGTCCGGCTACAGCAGGCAACACTACGTCTAGTCTAGAACCAGCAAGCTGCGGCGAAGCAATACCTTGAGGAATAGATAAGAGTAAGGTAGGAATAATAATGAGATCTTGAAGTTAATTAGTGTTTGAAATTCAAATGTTTCCTGGATTTCAATTAGTTCCGTGTCAGTTAATTGTCTTAAGTAAAACATTTGAAAAAAAAATACAATGCTGCTGAAAATAGTACTTGCTTAAATTATGGCAAACTATTACTACCGGTTCCTGAAGACTTATTCATTTTAATCTCTTAAATAATAAAATTTAAATTACTTAATTCAACCCAGACTAAATGGGTTGAATTAAGTAATTTAAATTTAATTATTTTTAACTTAACATTTTAACTTACAAGATTGGTTTTCAGCATTTTGGTCGATCAACCTGTGACTCGATATTGCAAAACCTCTTGACAAAACATATTACTATGTATATGCAGTCACCCATCTTTGCGAGTCAACAGCTAAGGCCACGCGCACAATGGCCATTTCTCCGGATCACTGCGGTCGCTTGACTTCAATCAGTCGCACTGTCAGTCGCCCGTGTGGACAGGGCCCTTCTTCGCTTTCATAAATGTGGTAACTCACCCATCCATGTGAGTCAACAGCTAAGGCCGCGCGCACAGTGGCTGTGCCCCCGGACCACTGCAGTCGCGTGACCTCCATCAGTCGCACCGTCAGTCGCCCGTGTGGACAGGGCCCTTCGTCGCCTTCATAAATGTGGTAACTCACCCATCCATGTGAGTCAACAGCTAAGGCCGCGCGCACAGTGGCTGTGCCCCCGGACCACTGCAGTCGCGTGACCTCCATCAGTCGCACCGTCAGTCGCCCGTGTGGACAGGGCCCTTCGTCGCCTTCATAAATGTGGTAACTCACCCATCCATGTGAGTCAACAGCTAAGGCCGCGCGCACAGTGGCTGTGCCCCCGGACCACTGCAGTCGCGTGACCTCCATCAGTCGCACCGTCAGTCGCCCGTGTGGACAGGGCCCTTCGTCGCCTTCATAAATGTGGTAACTCACCCATCCATGTGAGTCAACAGCTAAGGCCGCGCGCACAGTGGCTGTGCCCCCGGACCACTGCAGTCGCGTGACCTCCATCAGTCGCACCGTCAGTCGCCCGTGTGGACAGGGCCCTTCGTCGCCTTCATAAATGTGGTAACTCACCCATCCATGTGAGTCAACAGCTAAGGCCGCGCGCACAGTGGCTGTGCCCCCGGACCATTGCAGTCGCGTGACCTCCATCAGTCGCACCGTCAGTCGCCCGTGTGGACAGGGCCCTTCGTCGCCTTCATAAATGTGGTAACTCACCCATCCATGTGAGTCAACAGCTAAGGCCGCGCGCACAGTGGCTGTGCCCCCGGACCACTGCAGTCGCGTGACCTCCATCAGTCGCACCGTCAGTCGCCCGTGTGGACAGGGCCCTTCGTCACCTTCATAAATGTGGTAACTCACCCATCCATGTGAGTCAACAGCTAAGGCCGCGCGCACAGTGGCTGTGCCCCCGGACCACTGCAGTCGCGTGACCTCCATCAGTCGCACCGTCAGTCGCCCGTGTGGACAGGGCCCTTCGTCGCCTTCCGAACTACCAGGGTCTGACTTTGGGAAAAATGGTTTGTATCTGGAAAAAAGTTTCAAGGTGTTTGATAAAACTTTCCAAAAATAGGAATAATGTTTTAAGTTATTTTTGATGTCATCTAGAAAGGCATGTTGACATCTTTTTCAAGAAAGTCAAAAGGTCATTTTATCCTCTCAGACGGCGTACAAGTATTTTTATCTCACGGAACGACGCGCGCTTTACATGTGGTAACCAAGTGTACAGAAACGCGCAATATTTTTCGTCGAGTATTAAAATAAAATTTACGTTGGGGCACAGAATAGTAGAGAAGATTCACTCTGCAAAATCATTTAAATAAAAGTGACTCTTGCTACGACACAATAAAGCAGGTCGCACAGTGCTAATTACCTACAGATATATTCACCTAAAAGTTGCCTCTCTTTCTATCGCGTAAGGCCGTATTCTCGGCGGCAGCGGGCAGCAGGGCGGCGGCAACAGCGGCTAGTTCAAATGCATAGATTTATATGGAACTGTTCTCGCTCCCCGAGCCGCTGCCATCGAGAACAGTTCCATATAAAACTTTGCATTTGAACGCGCCGCTGCCGCCAAAAATACGGCCTGCCTCTTATATCTTCTGACTACGTTACGCTCACTGAATTGTCCCGACAAGACGAGCCCGCCGCGTACTTGTAGCTTCGTACCTAAAATGCAGAGTGCGCCTTCTGTACTATTCTGTGGCTGGGGTTCTAGAATAATGTGCTGAATGCATGGTAACAGTTTGAGATTTTTTAAATTTGAAGATTCCAGGTCTTCACCCAAGGATTCATTACTCCAATATCACAAAAATTATAATACCAATGTCAAACTTACCGTATCTTATAATTAGGCAGCGTATGCCTCTGCGCCACCGCCCTTCTAATATGTGCAGCGACTAAGGAAGCTAGCCTAGGCTTGATCTGTCTGCCCTGGAACCTCCCCCTCACTCGGAGCTCAAGCTTTGGTGGCGACTCGAAGGCTATCGCCCAATGAGTGTAGGGATTGCGACGGAACATAACCCTAACGTTGCCGCTTATGCTTTCGACTGGAAGAAAGGAAACAGGATAGCGTATTAATGGGGCTACTAAAAGTTATTCAGTCTTTTAAAAAAAACAAGGTTTAGGTATATCGCGATAAGACCGCTCATCGTATCACCCTATGTAACCCTCTGCTACGAGTAGCCTTATACACTCGCCGTGTGAACATACCATAGCGCGATTCTGGATTGGGCCCGAACGGTACAACGTCATCTATCGAGCTTGTTGGCAACTTTCAAATTATTTTTTGTTCTTTATTTGATAATTAAGTCAAATGCTGAGTTTCTATGTATTCGCATAAATACATAATTAAATAATTGTTGCAGAATTTTACTGACTGAAGTAAGTATTATGGATTCCATTCAGTGTGCTTTTATTTATGACGTAAAGACTAAAGTGACGTTCTGACCACAAAACTAACAACCTAATATCGAACAAAGTTGCCAGTTTTGTATAAATAACTTTATTTCGGTCACAGTTAGGTTCTTATTACAAAAAAATTGTTCGATGGTTTAAATAATGTCTAAAGAAAAATAAAAACAAATAAACCAACTCGTTTTGTAATAAGACCGATAGACTTTTGCAGGGTTTCTTTAGGAATGGTGTCTTAAAAAGTCAAGCAAAATACGTTCTAAAAAAAATATTACAAAAAAAAAAAAAAGTTATTATAACATCATCCACATAGACTAACTGCGAAAAATACGTATTATTGAAGCTAACTCAAAAACAACACAAGCAAAGTTAATAAAATTTATATGGGACCACCGCGCAACCTTTCTCTAAAATAAATAAGAATTTTCAAAATAGGTTCACTATTGACGAAAATATATAATACATAAAAAAATAAACACACGGACATAGAACCTCGTCTTTATGCGGAAACAAAGAATGGAAGAAAATTAAGTTGTAGAGTTTTCAAAGTCACATAATACGAGGAAATTCAAGGTTCTTTCAGAAGTTTCCAAGTCGGTATTCGAAGTTCATGTTACGGTATATTTCGCATTGTCGTCTGTAATTTATATTCGCGTTCCCAAGTAACTGTTGGCAGAATGATCACGTTAATTTTGCGGTTGCAAAGATAAATCGGATTCTATAATAAGATTTGCATTGCAAGAGTACCTAGTGTTTAATGATGAAGCAACTTAGAATTTCGTAAAATTACTAAGAATGAGCTATGGTTATGAAAACCTTTGAATCCCTTCGAAAGCCAGTGACAACTTAAATATTATCTATATTGTAAGTAAAACAAAATTAACGCTAAGCGACATCTAAATGATGCCTGCACATTGGATTTTCAACTCACGCTACTGAGCCTAGCGTTGATAATCCAAGTGCTTTTATTAAGCAACACATTTAAATGTCGTGTAGTGTTATATAATTTAAAAAACTAGCTTCTGCCAGCGGCTTCGCCCGCGTGATTTTATTATAAATTAAAGCCTATGTTACTCAGTGATAATATAGCATTCTATTGGTGAAAGAATTTTTAAAATCGGTCCCGTCGTTTTTGAGTTTTTTCAAAACAAACATTTTTTTTCTCTTTTATGATATTATTATTTTTGTATTGTAGATAAGTCACCAAAAATAAAACCTACCAGTAATAGATATGTTAGCGATTTTCCCCAGTAGCATGACGGCATCGACATCGATGCGGAAGTTGCCGTCATACGCCAGGTCGAACTTCAGGTCTAGGGCCCTGAGGCGAGCCCCATCCTCTTCTAATTCACCAGACTGGAGACGTAGGTTCGTGATGGTGGGGAATTCTGAGCCCACTTCTAGGGAGCGAAGCTGTGGAGGAAAGTGCAGTGGTTAATAAAGAAATAATAAAAAAATATTTGAGCCAGATTAGCTGCACATGTTATGAACAGCTTTCCAAAAAAAATTTTGCGGCTCGGGAATCATCGTGTTTCCGAATTAGTACGAACATCGGGCCTCAGAGTAACCCCCCACAGAGGCAATGCTTCTAAGTTTAGTACTACCGCGCTTTGTAGTAGAGCACCTATCATTACGCGTTTGTATGATGTTTTCTCTCTGTAGAGGCTACCTACTCCGGTCTCAGATAGTCATTTGTCACACAAAAGATTTTTTTTTGGAATTGCATAGAGTTGTTAATCTACAATTTTGTAAACATGGTACGTAATACAAAATAGACAACTTGTACTTCCATGGTTGCAACAACTCTATATTAAATCTCATCATCGCGCGTTCGTATTTCCGAAGAAAAACGATGATTCCCGAAGCGCATTCTTTTCTTTGGAAAGTTGTACGTTCTAAAATGCCCACAATATGAGAACACAAAACTTAGTTAATAATGTGTCATCATCATCACCATCATTGGCAGCTTTAATCCACCCACTGTTGAGTACCTACATGCCTCCCTTTAGTGCCATGCGTCCCTGGTCTGTGGGAGTCGCTTACCAGTCCGGTAAGGTACTGATAAAGTTGTTATTTTGACGGGGGTCAGGTTCATCGAGGAGTTTTGGAATGCACAAAATGCCGTTGATTTCAGATTAAAGCCAAGCACCAATAGATTAACCTTCTAGCATCATAGAGAGCTCTTGTAGACCTGATAGATGCAGGGGTACAGATAATAATGTAGATAATAGGGTTCAAAGGAATGTGAGCGGTACACAACCAATAATATGGAAATTAGATGGCCAGGGTCGCTTCCACAATCCATCACGCCTTTCACGTCACGCGTCATGAATATCGAGCGAATATCATAAATGCACTTATTACCCGCTTTATGCATATTATGTACCCGAGGCAGTCGAGGCACGAGTGGATTAACTACATGAAACGATATCCCATTAAACATGAGTCTATGAACTCGTGAACATACTCTTAACAGCCTTACAATGTTAAATTCTCCGATAACATGACGTAAATATTGTAACGAATTTTCTAATGGTACATGTAACCCTTGGGCGTACTATGATCCTATATAATATTCCTTGAGAAAATACAAGTAAAATTAAAAGAAAACATTATAAATGTGTTATCCTCAGGGAATGCCTAAAAACAAAAGTTTCCAACAAAATCACTGCGGAACGTCGCGTCGTAAAGAGGGCAAGTTTTTTTTTGTTGGTAAGGTACTCAAACTGTTAGGGGCTAAATCAGACCCACTGAGCTCTTATGAAGCTTAAAACTAACTAATTAATTTACGAGCAAGACGTTCTTGTTACCTTCTTTAATATCTGTAGGTACAAGATTTACTTCTCAGAACCAAATGTTAGGTAAAAAACTTAACTTTTAAGTTTAGTACTAAGAAATCTTTCTTGAGAAAGGTATTTTATTCTATTTGCCTCCCGTAGCAACAAGTAATTTATTCTAAGAAAAAATGCTCGAGGGGCTTATAAATCTACAAGAGATTCCTTTTACGAAGAGTGTCTTTCTTCGAGCAGTTTAAGTACCTCGTGTAAGAAGATAACTCGAGCTGAGTATCCCTACATTTCAAGTTTACGCAGATTAATCAAGACTTTTCTGGATCTACCCAGCCCGATGACGTGCTCGCTAAAAACGGTGTGTTGCCACCCGATTTACAACTGTTCGAGATGAAACTGAGTCGATTAGGACTTATTGACATTTTAAGAAGTAATTTATTTTCTATTCTACATCAGTAAAAAGTGCAAGAGTTAGACAGTACGATTATAAAATTCAAAGGCGTCGAAGCAAACCAAACGAGAAAAGAGCTTCCATGAGCTTCTGAAACGGGAGGCCGGTCTCCCAGATTCGATATCGATACTGCTTTACAAACAGAACACTTGAAAGGCAATATCAATATTCAACGTTCCGTAAGTACGTGTTGACGGTGCGATAAACATAATATTATACGTTAGTGGTTTTTATAATTCGTCCCGAGTCGGGCGCCGGGCGGGGCGTTTTCACATCGCCGGTCACGAATCGTTGGCGCCGATTGAACCGCAAATCGCCGGTCATTGGAGCGAATAGTTTGCTAGTCAACAAAACTAACTAGCCATGCTATTTAATATTTTATGTAGAAAAGGCAAGTTTCTTAAAATATCGGTAGAAACGAAAACTCACATCATCAAGTTCACAAGCAGCCCTCAGCAGTCTAGGACTATTGAATTCTAGGCTTAAACCTTTTTCAGAGAATGAGGTAAATCCTAGTCTACCAAAAATAAGTAGTAAGAAGTTTAAGATTGGTTCATCTCTTCACATTTCTGAGACTGGTCCGCCAAAGGCTTGATGGACCACAAGTTTTTTTTTGAACGAAGTTCTTTAACGTGGCTTGCGGTAGGAGTAAACCAATTTTTCATTATGAGTGTCGTTTTCATGGTTTTCGAGGGTGTTAAAGCCGACAGTGATGTTCAAATGTAAATCGAAGATGGCGGATGCGAAAATTTTAATTTTTTTCTTCATGGGTATCGTTTTCACGGTTTTCGAGGGTGCTAAAGCCAGTACTGAAGTCAAAATGAAAATACAAGATGGCGCGTGGCAGCTGCGAAAATTTTGTTTTTGTGTTAAATCATACGTGAGAAGGAATTTCGTTTCTGACGGGGTCCTCCGATGGCGCACGTTTTTTATTTGTATTGGATTTTATCCCCTCATCTTTTGCCCGCAAGAACCTAATTGATGCGCAGGAATTTCTGGTTAGTATTATTTTATGTCTTGTACTTATTACGTCGAGGAAGGGTAATGAAAGGCACTCTAGCTGAAGCCACACGGAAATTATACAATCAATGCAATATTACAGGTAGCAGCCGTATAATTTGTGCTATCAGCGACTGCTTCGCAACATGTATTATACATTAACTCCATAATGGATATAGCGAAACGTGGTCATGTGGTCATTGGCGTTCATTCCATTCAGACCAGTCGTGGCCGTCTAATGGTATTGTATGGTCTGCGGCCAGTTGGCGGTTGCGACCAAGTGCGCGATTCGTATCAGTTTCTATAGTTTACCTGGTCGCTGCGACCACTGGTCGTGGTCATGGCCGTCTAGTGTGCGAGATTCCTTATTCCTCTATTTTCTCCCTTGTTAATGATACTAGTCCATTTATATTTTTACGATGTAACTAGCTGACCCGGCGAACTTTGTTCCGCCTAACAGTCAATGAATGTGCATGTTTAGGATTTTAAAATTAATACAAAATTCCTACCCTACCTACCTACCAACCTACATACCTACCTATCTACCGAGATATCATCAAAATACCTGCAAGCCTAATACTTTTTGTTAGGATTTATGGCATACATACCGGGATATCATAAAAGCAAAAGCTGACCCGGCAAACGTTGTTTTGCCATATAAATGTTTGGGGTGGACCACCCTTATCACTTAGGGGTATGAAAAATAGATTACGACCGATTCTCAGACCTACCGAATATACATTACAATTTCATAAAAATCGATCAAGCCGTTTCGGAGGAGTATGGCAACTAACACTGTGACACGAGAATTTAAATTAAATTTATTAACCACTGCCATGTCCCATGTTCTGTTTTTTGGCATAAATACACAAATTTCTGCGTTTCTGCGTTTGACTGCGTTTCCTCTTAATGGTGCTTCTGTCGTAATTAGAGTGTTATTTATAAGAAACCGTTGAACTGAGAACGAATTGTGAATGGTTCGTTGTATTCCATACTTTATAAGTTGTTTTTATTATTTATATTTAGGGCGATCTTGAAGTTTATTTTAGGGTAGCATTTAAAAGTTCATAGTTCTTTAGACAGCATCTGGTAGAAAGGTCAGATAAACTTTGAAGGCGAGTTAGTTCTCGCCTTCAAGATTTATTTCAACGATACGATGGCTTATATTAAAGCTTCCAAGATGAAGAACTTTCCTTATCTCATCATCTGTTACGACGCCTCATTGAGGTGGATAACAATTAAAATTCTATTGTGTCTCGTTAATGACAGTTGAAAGGTCTGGCGATCTTAACACCAGTGTCTGCCTCACTTCTTTATCTTCTCTAGTACCCAGCTAGATTGAATAAAAATCGGCACATTGACGACATGCCTTATCATATCAACCAAAAAGGTACCTATCGAAAATTAATTTAGTATTGTCGTGGTTAATTTCATCCCCTAAAATTGATTTCGTAAGTTAATACTCATTTATGGCTGATTCCTACAATTTACGGACCGTTATGGTTCAAATTAAGACTCTTGAATATTTACCAATAATGAAGCAAAGTCCTCATAGCTTTGCATAGCAGACCCTCCCATATGGAAGTAGCTATCACCGGTAAAATACATAGTTACCATTGGTAAGCAAAACGATTCGTATTTGTTTATAGGAACCGAATATTAGACCCACTTCCACCACAAATCACTAAATGCATTTAACATTAAACGTTTTAATAACATCATTCTGTCTCTGTCATCTTCAAACGATTGATGGAAACAGAACGATGTTGTTCTATGTTATGGGGTTTGGTTTCCGCACTTAGTCCGTCAGGTGGACCATTGTGCGTGGGCCATGGCGGCCGTTTGGTGATTATTCCAACCTGCCCACCTCCCTCCAGAAGTTAATCAAAACTCCTGGTCTGTTCAGAACATCTGTGAAAGATCTGGGTGACGCGAGGGTTTCTGTTCTAATCTGGGTGATGCCTGTGCATTCAAAGAGCACGTGCGCGACCGTTTCCTCAGCCTGCATGCATGCCCTGCACAGAGGGCTGTCCGTTACGCCTATTGTGTGGAAGTGTTTGTTTAGCGAGCAGTGTCCCGTGATGGTCCCCGTTACCAGGCGTAGGCCGTTCCTATCCAGGCGTAATAACGCCCGGTTAGCCTGCTATCCAGGGATGGCATAGCTTCCTTGGACACAGAACGATGTTTTAAATGCGTGTAGCGCTAAACGTTAATGATTTGTGGTGCAAGCGGGCCTTAGTATGTAATATCCCTCACCGTTAAAGACTCAAAGATCTTTCCAGAAGACGTCTTAGCGAGCAGCTCGGCGAGTTCGGACGCCATGCGCGTGCGCAGCCAGCGGGTGTCGGCCGTGCTTTGTTGGAAGACGAACTGCAGCATCGTGTTGAGAGCGCCCTCTGGCGTACAGCCTAGCCCGCGTGTTAACTCGTTCAAGACCTCCTGTTAGGAAAAAAAATTGTTTATAAAAATTATTTAAGAAATAAACACTAATATATAATTATTATAAAGAGAAAACATTTGTATTTTTGTTTGTAATGAATATTTCAAAAGAAACGGGAACGATTGAAAAAATTGTTTCACCAGTAGAATGCTAATTCTCGCTGAGTAACATAGGCTATAATTTATAATGATATCACGCGGGCAAAGCCGCTGGCGGAAGCTAGTCTCAAATATATTATTTAATTTATAAGTACCAAAACAAATTTAATAAATAACACAAAATAAAATAACATAAAATAAACTTTAAATTGTGTCTTAATTAAAAACTTTTCATTGTCTAAACGACTAGAGTATTTTCT
This sequence comes from Agrochola litura, assembly GCA_949152395.1. NCBI lineage: Eukaryota > Metazoa > Arthropoda > Insecta > Lepidoptera > Noctuidae > Agrochola > Agrochola litura. Next base: position 19,676,578 of record OX424493.1, read on the forward strand.
GGTAGTAACGAATATTGAACTCGTCCAAAATCAAACAAAGGTTTTCGTTCAGAAGGACAAATTAATCTGATCCAATTAAAACCGAAAAGGTCTCTACATTGTGATTAAAAGATCTTACCTATATATAGTACATGTGTGGATAAAGTGCCTAGAGAGCTTTATCTATATCCATTTCAGTTAAAAATAAACTCTAATTAATGTCTGGGTTCTATTTATATTGAAGGTTTTACAGCATCTAAGCTACGTTTACAAATATGACGATATATCTTTATAAAGCCATCAAAGGAAGTTTAATACGATTCTATCAGTTATCTACCGTAAATTGTCCATGTTTTATAGTCTACGTCTATTAAGTACTTTACGCTGCCGACATAATATTTTAAGATAACTCATTTTAGCGTGCATGCTGTGAATGTTGCTGATGCTGCGCATGTTGTTGGTGCTGTGCATGTGGTTGATGTTGAGGATGCTGTTGATTTTGCGCATGTTGTTGATGTTGGGCACGCTGTTGATGTTGGGCACGCTGTTGATGTTGCGCATGTTGTTGTTGTTGCGCATGTTGCTGATGTTGCGCATGTTGCTGATGTTGCGCATGTTGCTGATGCTGGGCTTTAACATTTTAGTCCCTACCCTATTCATACCCCACCCCGACTCTCCCGACTGCCCCGTTGGTCTCGTGGTTGCAAGCGCGACTGCTGAGCATAAGGGTCCTGGGTTCGATTCCCGGGTCAGGCAAAGTGTTATTTAAGCCGTTGGTTCTGCGCCTGATCTCTCTCCGGTCCTATGAGAGTGAGGGAAGAGAGAGTGCACCTGTGTCTGCGCACACACTTGTGCACTTATAATATCTCCCGCACCGAAGGCCGTTGAGATTGACCGCTATGGCCGAAATACGGTCTGGAGGAATATATTCATAAAAACTTGATTAAAAACCTTTTATAAGTTTTAGTTCTCTATATATATTTTCATATCAAAGAATTTAGAGGGTAACGGTTTCAAGAGGAACACCTACAAGATGTCTATAGACGTACAGGTTAAAAACTACCATCTTTTTGGGATCCGCCGCTGTCGGGTAAAGCCCCTGGGTCGTTAAAAAATAAGCGGGTAAAAGGAAGAAAAAATGTGTTAGGCCGACTTCAAGTAACATGAGACCAACCAAGGGCAGGGAGATGATGTTGAAAGGAATTCTTTGAGGTTCAGGCAAAATTCCATATTATCATACTTGTCTTATTATTTATTAATTATTTATTTAACAATTTATGTACACACATATAAACAGATAAGAAGAAAGGAACAGAAAAATATGTACAAAGGTGATGCTTATTTCTATAGAAATCTCTTCCAGCATACCTGCGATAGGAAAGTAGTTAAAGAGATGTAGACAACGTGTGTAAGAGTAGAAGAGAAAACAGAATACATAAAATAAAAAACTAAAAAGTTTTAATAACAATATTGCGTTCTAAAGCAAGTTTTAGAGCCCTTCAGGCGCTGCTCATTTTTAAAATTTATAAGTCACAAATTTTTTTTTTAATTGAGCATTGGTAGCCTAGTGGTGTGACCGTCAGACTGCTAAGTCATAGGTCTCGAATTCGAACTCAAGGCACGCACCTTTGACTTTTCGGAAGTATCACTTGCTTCAAAAACGGTGAAGGAAAACATCGTGAGGAAATGTGAGATATTTCTCGACGGTACGTGAAGCCAAGTTAAAAGCAGGTTAACAGACCCGCAGGCCCGCTTACCGCTATAATCAAGTGCTGGATGGATCGGTACCTTGTTTTTTACTGACTAAAAACCACCCCGATGTTCCCTTCTTACACTTGGCCATAACCTAACCAAAACATTTAAGACGCAGATATAATGCCAGTGACCTTGAGTGATTAGCTTGCGTGTTCTGTACTGAGCTCGCGTAACGCGTCGTACGTCCAGCCAGTAATAGGACTCGCCCATCAAGGAGCGCTGTCCCAAATTAGACGCATTATTAATTTATTATACACGTAACAAAAGTTATTTTAATAAAACAAGTAAGTATACTAAAAGATCAATAATTAAATTATCTTTAAAATGGTGAAGGTTTCAGGAAAATAAGCTTGATATTTTGCGTGATTCTCAGTTTTTTATTCGCGTTAGACATAACTTTGCAAATTAATTTCACTATGTAATATAAACAATCTAAAACTTTTGTATATTAATTAGAGGTTGCTCGAATTTAACATATATTTTTTCCAAATCATTAACACTACTCGTTTAGACGTGATCTTCAGTTTAAAATCATTAAAAGTCGGTTTTCATCGCCTTAACTTATATTTTTTTCTGTATCGAGCACCAAATCCCAGAACCGCACGTTATAAACAATAATTCTTGGTTTCCGATGCAATTAACACCCTTGCCGCACAATAAATCAAATACCAACCTCCTGTTTGTACGAGTATGTACGCAGTAATTATGCAGGTGTGCCCAATGTTGCTACGATCAATCAATTACCTGTTATTACGTGCTCGTCCGATGAGGAATAGTGTTCCATTTCCACGTTGTAGTTTCACTATCGATCTCTGAAAATGTTGTTATTACGTGCTCGTCCGATGAGGAATAGTGTTCCATTTCCACGTTGTAGTTTCACTATCGATCTTTGAAAATGTGCCGTAGAATTTGAAGCTTGAATTATTTTTAACTAGATGCGCTCCGCGGTTTCACCCACATAAGTCTCAGTCTCATGGGAGTATCGTGATAAAAAATTATCCTATGTCCCAATCCAGGCCATGTGCAAAAAATTTCATCCAAATCCGTTCAGCCGATTTAGCGTGAAATTGTAACAAACTAACTCACTTTCCCATTTATAATATTAGTTAGGATTGAGGTTAAATAAGCCTACTTCTTGGATAGGTTGCCTTTTTTTTTTGGGGTGGTAAATTATCAAATAACTTCTCGTACTCTCGGTGGAGCAGGAGGGCGTGTCAGACTCTTACTGACTAAAACCCACCCGTGTTCCTTCAGTTGCCATGTTGCCGGGAGCCACGATTTCCCTTTCAGCCTTATTCGCAACCCCGGCAGGCATCGGCCCTAGCGGACCCCGTCAATTCTGCTGACATCTCTTTGAGGCGAGCGTGGTATACAACGCGCTGTCGACTCGGGCCTGGTCCTTATCGGACGGTAATTTACCCATTGCTCACCGTTCGCAAGCCCGCGCCTACGGTGGCCGGAAATCGGCTCGTGATTCCCGACGCCCAGGGCGTCTCCTCCTGCGGCGGTTAGGGGCGTGAGGGCGTGAATTTTGCCTCTCCCTCACGCGTTCCACCTCCCTCCTAAGAAGTGACGGTCTCCCATTTCCTCTCGCTCCGTACCATGGCCTGAATCAGGGCCGGACGCGAGAGATCACCGCCGCCTATCGCCTCCACGAGGACACGGCGATGCTCCACCCAAGCCGGGCAGACCTCCACCGTATGCTCCACCGTGTCCTCTGGGCGATCCACACAGTGGTGACACCCGGGCATTTTCTCCCGCTTTATCCTGAACAGGAACCTCCCGAAACAGCCGTGTCCGGTGAAGACCTGTGTCAGGCGGAAGGTGAGGACGCCGTGGCACCTCTCTAGCCACTCCTCAAAGATGGGTCTTATCGCCGCAATTGTGGCGTGCCCATGGATTGGTTGCCTAGTGTTTGATTCATCATCTGCCTAGCTTTTGCCCAACAATGTTGGGTTCGGCTTCCAGACTAACCGGATGCAGCTAAATACCAGATTTTACATGGAACGACTGCCTATTTAACCTCCACAATCCAGTTACTGGGTAACACGATACCGCTTGATAAGTCTGGTTGTCAGACTATCGGGCTTCTGTCTACCCTTAACGACTGTCAAAGATCTACGAATTATCTATGAATGCCTAATAGTATTTAAGTGTGCTCGTGGTATTGTGTTCAGCCCAGCACAGAGAGTACCTACACTACTTTTATTCTTTCCGAAAGTGTCGCCAAGTCTCTACAGAGTTCACACTTTCTCAGAAATGTAAGAAGCAGATGGGTTCTCGAAGGCAAGTGCTAATAACAGCAGTCTGCTGCTTGTAATCACTTATCCAAAATAGAAAGTCTGGCAAGTATACTTGCCAGACTTTCTATATTGGATAAGTGTACAGTATTCCTACACCTCTGTTCATTGCAATTGTCTTTGAAAAGTCCATGTTCAGCAACGTTTGAGGGTTATAGGTCTAGATAAGTAGTGGTGTCTTTTTAAGTTACGGTCTTAAAGATTAAAATAATAATTATTTATTAAAAAAAAAAACAGCCTATTATTGTCCTATTGCACAGGGCAAAGGCCTCTTCTCACACAGAGAAGGCGTGATCTCCACGCTTCCTCAAGACGGGTTGGCGATTTCAGACTTAAAGGAGAAAATGCTAAAGCGCCATTTGGGCAAATGGCGTTTTAGCATTTTTTCCTTTCCAGTGACGATATATTAATATATAATTATATATAATAATATATATAATTATATTAATAATATTCTATTAATTATTTTTTTAAATATTTTATTCTTTATTATATTTATTTAATTCAAACAAACAGAGATTCATATTTTTGTTAGCATACAAAAAAATTGTATTAGTACCCAAATAAGACAAATATACACCACACTTAGTATTTAAAACAGTTCAGAAAAATAAAAAACGTTTTGGATCTGAGGGGCAATTCCCGTAATTTTTAAGAACGTTCACATTCTAATCTCATTCGCAATCTGTCAAAAATACGATCAATTTGCCAAATTTGACAAGTTTGACAGATTGCGACTTGAATGTGAACGTTTTATATGTACGAGAATTGGCCTTCAGGTTACTG